>CM031088.1:6245230-7542085 GCA_018257905.1 Gillenia trifoliata | reverse complement strand
TCTCACATCACACACACATACACATACTCACAGCACACGCACACACGCACACACGCACACACGCAAACATAGCACTCAGACGCAAACATAGCAAACACATATTCACACACAGACATCACATACATACAGACAGCACACATTCACACACACATTCACATATAGAGAACACATACTCACACCACACACACGCACACAGACATAGTACACACACACACAGAGCACAGACATGCTTCCAACAAGAATTCACCCAAAAACACATACATAGTACACACACACACATGTCGCAGCCACTGAAAAAATCACCCAAAAACAACATTGAAATCAGAAACAAAAAATCAAAACCCAGACATGAATAATACTTTCTAGTTCAAACCTAAACCCACAAACTTAAATGAGGCAAAAAAATGACTAACTTCACTTCAATTTCTACTTCAAACAACAATCAAAACCCAAAAAAACAATGTGTACAAAAATCGAAAAATACCGAAACAAAATTGAAACTTTCTGAAGATTTATTGTTGTCGTATGTACCTGAGTTCAATAGAAATGGGTTGATGTGATCTCGACCCACGTCGTACCCAGATTGGATTGAAAACTTGTCGAAAAACCACCGTCAATGGAGAAGTGAGAGAGAGGGAGGAACAGAGGGGGTTGGGACGGAGGGATAAGTTTGCAGAAATTGGGAGGAGTTGGGGTTGGTTCGAGCAAGCAGTTGCAGAAATTGGTTCAGAAAAAAATTTGCAGATCGAGGGATTTTCCAGAAAGAAGAAGCAGAGAAAAGGCAGAGTGAAAATAAAACCCAAAGGCTTTGCGCAACGAACCAATTTCGTCGCTTAAACTCATCCTTTCGTCGTGCACAGTTTTATTAAAATTTTAAAACAGCCCAAATTTTTGCGTGGCTACAGCAAAATTTTGCTGCCAAATTTTTAGGTTTTAGGCGACAAATTTCGAAATAGTTCGTCGTCCAAAGACACATAAGGCGACGAATGAGTTGTTCATTGCCTAAACCTAAGAAATTCATTCTACACCATTCTTCTTTTAGTTTGCTACAAAATGACTTATTCATGTTTGAATGAAGTAATTTTTGTACACAATGATCTTGAAGAAGAGGTCTACATATTCAACGGTTCATATTTAAAGAAATAAATATGTATGTTCGTTTACAAATTAATAGTTGTACGAAAAATTATTTTTTCATAAATTATTTTTTCATTCCGGTTCTTTTTTTAAAACATGATCTTTTATTGAATGCAATAAGATGAGCGGTTTGCATCGTTGATAGAATGTCCCCATATTTACAGTTTACTGAAAATTGTTTTGATGTTATATAGTTTCTATAAACTTTATAACGTCCTACACAAATTTCCCTAAACTATAAATTTCGGGACATAATATAAACAATCCGAACCGTTCATCTTATTGCATTCAATAAAAGATCATGTTTTAAAAAAAGAACCGGGATGAAAAAATAATTTACAAATCTAATAACTGAGCATAAATGTAAACGTTAATCGACGGTTAAAAAATAAGTTTGCCTTCATTGTTTCTACTGTTCGATTTTGGAGTTGACCCTTTAACGAAAGTTGTAGGCATTCTCGTTACGAGCTTTTATATTTTTTTACAAATTTTTCCCACTTCTCCATCACTTATTATGAATTTTCCATTGTAACTTAATTTTTCGTACAACTGTTAATTTGTAAACACAAATACATATTTATTTCTTTAAATCTGAACCGTTGAATATGTAGACCTCTTCTTCAAGATCATTGTGTAC
Organism: Gillenia trifoliata; assembly: GCA_018257905.1. Lineage (NCBI taxonomy): Eukaryota > Viridiplantae > Streptophyta > Magnoliopsida > Rosales > Rosaceae > Gillenia > Gillenia trifoliata. The sequence goes on along the minus strand of CM031088.1, from coordinate 7,540,311 downwards.
AAAAATTACTTCATTCAGACATGAATAAGTCATTTTGTAGCAAACTAAAAGAAGAACTATGTAGAATGAATTTCTTAGGTTTAGGCGACGAACAACTCATTTTTCGCCTCATGTGTCTTTGCGCGACAACTTATTTCGTTGGCTAAAACCTTTAAATGTTGCACGACGAATCCATTTCGTCGCCTAAAACCTAATTTTGTGTGACAAAATAATTTGTTGACAAAGCTGTATTTGTAATTGTTTGTACCTGGTTACAAAACAAAACTTTTTTTTAATGAAGTAATTAATTGTTAGCAAAACAAATCTTCACATTCAATAAAATAATTGCCAATCATCCCTTTCATTTATTTTTCTATGTTACAAGTTTACAGTTTCCCGACTTCCGATCTTAGTCTGAATCTGAAATAGAATACACATCGTCGTCATCACTTTCATTATTTTTCGCTTTGTAGTTCTGATTCAGTGCTTGTATGTGATTCCTCATCATCACTATCCTCGATCTGTGCAAGGTGATGTGGATCGTAGCGTCTCAAATCACCAAGGTCAATTGTAATGGATTCAATTCGTATTTTGATTTCAGGCATTCCAGCTACCTCAAGCGGTTCTTCGATTACATTGGTATCGAGTGGCGTTTCCATACCAAAATCTGTCGAAGATGAAAGCTGTTGGTCAGTCACGTCGTCGTCGTCATTATTATCTCCGTCAGGAATATCATATATGTTTCTGTGATGAATTTTTTGAACAACTTTCCAACCACTCCCAGCCTTCAGGTCATCAAGATAGAAGATTTGTTTCGCCATAGTTGCCAAAATGTAAGCGTCTTCATCGTACCAACGTGTGTTACTGTTTACTAATACTAACCCTTAGTCTCGCTTAATACTCCCAGAGCGGTTTGGATTTGTATCAAACCAATGACACTTAAACAAAATCACTTGACATCGGTCTTTATAAAGCACATGTACAACACTTGATAGTTTGCCATAAAACTCAATATCGGCACTATTGCCACCACCTAGGACAAAGACCCTACTATTTTGAGTTAACAACTTGTCATCACGCTGAGCATCCACAAACTTAACGTCGTTGACATGACACCCTGAGTACAATTCAGCGCGAAATGGTTCAACTGCCAAGATATATAATTCTTCGGTGTATGACGGCGAATTCTCTTCCTTCAGTTTCAACACCTATTACATTACACAAATTTGTATACTGTTTAGTTGAAGAACATATGAAGACAATGAAAAAAAACCTAAAATGTGATGATTAAAAAGCCTACAAAACTTACATGTTTGCGCAACCAACAAGGAAATAATACATGGTGTTTCTCGACATGTAAATGTGAAGGATATGCACTCATGATCAACTGTTCATGCTCATCCAGAAGTGGCCCGATCTCATCACAATTGTTGAATATGAACCAATGCGCTACCTCCATGTCCTTTTTAGAAAATGATTCGCCTTTTGGTGACTCGCCAAACAGTTATGCAATTTGTACAAAAATAGAAAGTTTCTCTTTTCTAACACCACCGTCGTTGTTGCGTTGATGATGATTGAAAGTCGTCTCAACATCAGTTAGATACATTGCACAAAAAGTAAGCGACTCATATGCGATCCATGCCTCCACAATGGATCCTTCTGGCTTTGCCCTGTTGCGTAGAAATTTTTTAAACTCCCCAAGAAGTCTGCAAAATTGAAAAGTGATTGTTGTAATTATTTAACATCTATAAAATGATGAAGAATCATACAAAGGACATGGGTCGACGTTACCTTTCTATTGGATACATCCACCGATAGTTGACTGGTCCACCAAGCAATGCCTCATCCGCCAAATGTATCATCACGTGAATCATACTGGTAAAAAAAGCTGACGGAAAAATCTGCTCGAACTTGCAAAGGATGTGTACAATGTCATCTCCGCACTTTTTTACATCCGACACACGCAACGACCTTGCAATCAATTGTGCAAAGAATCTGGACAATTTTATTATCGGGTTCACCACATCAGAAGGCAACAGGCTTCAAATACCAATCGGAAGAAGGCCTTGGATTAGCACATGACAATGATCGCTCTTTAATCCCGAAAATCGATTTGTTTCCACGTTCACGCAACGCTAGATATTCGAAGCATACCCATCTGGAAACTGTACAGAAGAAAGAAACTTGAAAAATTGTTTCTTCCCCTCTGGTTTAACTGTGAAAAACAGATACCCCTTTCTTAGTACAGTGCCGACTTTCTTCATCCACAAGGGTAGCCTTATGCCCATTCGTTCCAAATCTAGGCAAGCTTTGATCGTGTCCTTCGATTTTCCTTCAATGTCTAGACTTGTCCCCACCAATGTAGCACACACATTTTTCTCAATATGCATCACATCAAGGTTATGTCTAAGCTTTAACTTGGACCAGTACGGGAGTTCAAACAAAATACTCATATGGGTCCAGTTCTGATGTGTAGAAGGTATGGGCCCAGTAACACCTTTTCCAAATGGACCAAATTGTAAACTGTTCAACTTTGCCAAAATGTGATCTCCCGACCATTTTCTGGGTCTGAGGAGGATCTCTGTGTTGGCATCGAAGGATGTATTGTTCGTACGCCACTCGTGATCCCACGACAACCATCTACGGTGACCCATATAACAAACCTTTTTAGCGTGCCAAGCAGATGTTAAGTCCTCCTTGCAGACTGAGCATGCCATATAACCATTTGTACTCCAACCAGAAATCATTGCAGAAGCGGAAAAATCATGTATCATCCACATCAGTGCTACTTGCAAGGTGAACATCTTCCTAGTAGACTTATCAAATGTACGCACACCGTTTTCCCATAAATTCTTTAACTCATCAACCAACGGCTGCAAATAGACATCAATGGACTTTCCTGGATCTTCGGTAATTAATAGACTCATAATCGTAAATTCCTTTTTCATGCACTTCCAAGGCGGAAAATTATAAGGAACTACGACAATCGGCCAAGTGTTGTGGGTTTGGTTCAGAACTCCGAACAGATTAAATTCGTCAGTAGAAAGTCCTAGTCTGACATTGCGTGGGTCTGCTTCAAAATCAGGGTAAATCCGATCGAATTCTTTCCATGCTTGTCTGTCTGCAGAATGCCTCATAACATCATCATTAACCCGTTCTTCCTTATGTCATCTCATGTCGGTTGCAGTGTGCGTCGACATGTACAAGCGCTGCAATCTAGGCGTTAATGGAAGATAACGCATCACTTTTTGTGGAATCTTCGTCGTTCTATTTTTAGGCGTGATTTTATATCTCAGATCATTACAAACAGGGCATTTATCCAACTCTTTGTTTTCCTTATAGAACAATATACAATTATTTACACATGCATGAATTTTTTTCATACCCCAATCATAGACCGTTCAACACCTTCTAAGCACTTTTATGATCTTTAGGCAAACAATTGTCCTTTGGAAGCATCCTCTTCAAAATTCCCATAAAGTAATCATAACACCGGTTTGACATACGGAACTTCATCTTGCCTTGCATAAACTCCACAATCACCGTAAGAACCAAAAATTCTTCGCAACCTGGGTATAATTCTTGCTTGGCATTTTTCAATAGCCTTTCATACTTATCGAAATCTTCCTTGTCCATGGTGGGAGGCACGTCATCCCCCACTTCCTCATTGTCATTGCTCGAGGCGTATGGATAACAGTCATTTACAATACCCATGACTTGGTCATTACCAGATACACTTCCTTCAACAGTCTCCGCTCGTGACTGGTACGAAGATGAAGCATGATGTAATGGTTCCCCATGATGATTCCATCTCGTATAGGTCTGCGTCATCCCATTTCTTACCAAATGATATCGAACATTTTCAAATGTCTCCCAAATATGATTGTTACACGTCCTACACGGACACTTGATATCAGTTGAACTCGGGTTGTGTCTCATTGCGAAGTCAATAAACTTATCTACCCCTTCCAAATATTCATTAGCACATCTGTTCGGATTCTGTATCCACTGTCTGTCCATTTTTCCTGTTACCACATTAAAGAGAGAGAGGGGAGCATTAGAACAACTTCAACTATGTTTCGTCACCTTATGCCTCCGGTAAAGGCCCTATCCCATTCGGAAGTGCACATTTGTGTCTCCTAGTTTACGGATCCACCAAGATTAGATTTTGACGTGGGAAAATTTTGGCAGCATCTACCTACAGTTCTCCAAGTGCACAACGTAGATATCAAATACCTACTATGCACTCAAAGAACGTAAGAAGATGTTACCAAAAACCCACGATCGAAACCGAATCTGTGAACTGCAAACTACGACACACAAATGTGCACTCCCAAACTGTCCAAAAATGGGACAATTCAAGAATCAATTGGATCGCTGTCACGCTTTCGCATCCATGCGCAAAATCCAATTAATTCTCAAATGGGAAACTAAGTTTTTGTTAAAAAAATGCATACAAAGTTAATTACTATTAACTTCGTACGTACAACACAAAATAAATTCGTACAAAGTTAATTACTATTAACTTCGTACGTACAACGCAACATAAAGTCATTCAAGATATACAAATTATTTGCATACAAAACCGTATAGAATAAATTAGTACGTCAACAACATAAAATGATCAAGAAAATACCTTCAAATTGGTCCTCCAACAACAATCCTATGCAACAAACCTATAAAAAATTAATTAATTTATGTTACCGGGTCCAGTGGTGGTGGAGGAGGAGGAGATGGTAGCTAGTTTGGGGAGAGAGAGTGAGATGGGAAGAGGGAGATGAGTGAGATAGGGAGAGAAAGATGGAGATGAGTGAGATAGGGAGAGAGATTTGGAGGGAGAGATCCGAAAGGGAGAGCTTGAGATTGAGAGGCAGCTATTTGCAGTTTTCTGCAAAAACTGCCTCTTGGGTCTAAGGAAGGGGATTAAATCAGCTTGGTTTTGCCCGACGAACATATTCATCACCTAAAGTCACCGCTTTGCGCCACGAACCATTCGTCACGCAAGAAATTTTAGGCGACGAAATTTTTTGTCACGCAAAAATTTGGTGCCAAGTTCTCCTTTTGCCACCACTTTTTCCATCTTTTGCGCGACGACTGTATTTCCTCTGTCGCCTAAAGTTTTGTCGCGCAAACTGTTTTTTCTACTAGTGAAATTATAAACTGAAAAAAAATATTAAGTTGGTAATAATACAGAGTTAAATGAAATTAATCGGAATACTTAACATATAATTATTATATAAGTATTTTTTAAAATACAAGTCTTCACACGATTGCTTTGCAAAACCTATCAAGGGCCTCGAGCACAGTGGATTTCCCCATCCTGCAAATCTCATCAACCGAGTCTGAATGTGCACCATAAGCAAGCATCCACAAGGCAACCGACATTTTTTGCTGAGGAATAAGTCCTTAAACATTGACAGCATCCCTCTTTTGAACAAAGTAATTATCATGGTTGCAAATAGCAACCATGATTTTGTTGAACAATTGTGGTTGCATCCTAAATCTTGTTCGTAAATAACCTTCTAGGTACAAAGAATTTGGGATAAAGTAATCTTCCAAGATATTCTCACCTCGAACTCCCTTCTTTCGGTTGATGTTGGCCTCACGACTGGTTCTTGAACCACCTACTTGTTGGTAGTTTGCAACAATTGTTGCCACCGTTTGCACCACTTTTTCTGGTTGATGCGTTTCTTCGCCTTCGGTGATAGGCTTGTTGGATTCTTCGTGCTTCATCTTCTCACTCCATTTCTTCATCTTGATTCTCTTGCAACCTCTTCAGGTTAGACATAGTTAAAATAACTTTCTTTTCTAAAAATCTATGAATTGAGATGAGTAGGGAGGATGGAGGAGATTGATGTGAGTAGATGTGGTGGTTTGAAGGCTTTTTATGGAGAAATATGAAGAATTCAGGAGATTGGATAATGAGACGTGGCACTACGTGATTAGTTGAGAATCTTATCAAAAATATGATTTGAGATTTTTAATAGATAATGACACGTGTCGTGATGAGAGTGGTTGAAAATCTCATCGAAAATCTAAGGGGATAATGACATGTGACAGATAAAGCCAATAAAGCATAAAATAATAATAATAATAATAATAATAATAATAATAATAATAATATATTTTTCCTTGCCCTTGCCCTTATCCTTGCTCAACGGGTGGAGTTGCAAAAAGGCAAGTATTGTCTTTGAAGACCAATCACTTGCCATTGCCCTCCTCTAAGAGCAACTCCACCCGTTCTCCCTAGGTAGGGGGTTTGGAGGGCCTAGGTAGTCACTATTCAATGCATGACTAGTAACTGCCTTAGTGCAACTTCACCCGTTTAAAAGTTGCTCAGGCAGTTACTATTCACAAAGTAATTTTTTTTTAAATGAAGAAGTTTGTATTATTTTTGTGTTGGAGTGAAGAACATGGTTCGATAGTTTAAAAACATAACAAACATAATTTTTCTGCATTTAAAAAAAAATTGTTGAATTTTTTCTAATTTCTCCTCTTTTTAATATATTTTTAAAGATTTATTACGTATTTTATCTTAGTTTTAAAAGTTAAAAAATTATGGACCGTTCGATCTCCATATTGTTGGATATTAAATGGCTCAGATTTTTCCATGTAAAATTGTTACAACTCGTCCCAAAATTCTATGTGAAATTACCAAAATACCCCTAGTGGTCAAAGTTGACTTTTGTTGACTTTTTGTGACGACTTGTAAAAATTTATTTCTTTACATATTCATGATGTACTCGTCGATACGAACGTGTGGACGCAAGCGGAATTCAATTCGGAGTTAAAACGAACGTTTTATGAAGCTTTAAAGGGTATGGGCATTTTAGTAATTTTGACACCCGTTTGTTAATTAGGGTTTTTGGGTTGACCTAGCTGCTCTGCAGCCACCCCACTAACCCTGCACGATCTCTCTCCCTCCCTCCCATTCTCTCGGCCAAAACCACCCAAAACCATCCAAACCCTAGTTTGTGGACGAATCACAAAACCATCAAACCGAGACACGAGACTATAGCCATTACGATTGTCTCGTTATTCTGGACGAGACTGTGATTTCAGAATCCCCAAACTCGAGCCCAATTGTCCAAACCGATGCCGGAACGAAAACGACAAACTGCCATTCAAGTTTCTGTACAATCCCGACATAGGTAAGCCTCAAAACCATTACCATTGGTTTTATTGGATTTAGTAGGTTCAAATTGATATAAAGAACGTCCAATTTGGTGCAGTTTTGAAGGAGAACGGAATTAGGGTTTTCCGAAGCTTCCCGGCCAATTTCAGGCCATCTCCGGCCATTTTTCCGGCCTCAAATTGGTATGAAAATATTCTACTCGTCAATACCTTCATTTTGATATATGGCACGTTAAATTTGGCCAAAGAATGAAGAAGTTATGAATTTTTAAAGTTTTGGACATTTTCGGAAAATTTTCCAGAATTCCAGCGAACCAGACGGCGGCTCCGGCGACCGGCGAGAGGAGGAAGCAGGAGGAATATTCCGTCAACGGTAACGGAATATTCCTGACGGCGTCAGAATATTCTGTCAGAAAGGTATATTCCGTTAACTTTAACGGCGCTTACGTCAGCATGCGCGTGAGGGTGACGTCAGCAGGCGCGTGCCGTGCGTGGGGACACGTGCCAGCGCGTGGGAACACGCACCAGCGCGTGGCGACATGTGCCAGCGCGTGCCGGCGAGTGAGGCCACCTCCCGGCGCGTGCTGGCGCCGGCGGCGGTGGACGGCGGATGTAGGGTTTTCGGGCTCTGAAAATCGTTTTTCAAGCCCGTTTTCGCTAAAATAGTATTATTTTTGGAATATTTTTCTATAGGGCCTATATTAATTTATATTAGGGAGGTTCTAATTTTTCCCCTAATATTAAATAGGTAATTCTTCGGCGCCACACTTCGAGAAGGGCAACACCAAGGGAGATTTCACTCCCGATCACTTGTGAGTGGACTTTTGGTTTATTAAATGATTTCTATGCTTTGAAATGATTACGGTTTTGATATATTAAATGATTTTAAATGTTTTTGAGGCATGCTTATATATATATATGGTTATATATATATTATGAAATGATTTTGAGATTTGAATATATATGGATATATATTATTAAATGGTTTTAGCCTATGATTCGGATATGCATAAATATTGGTATTTGATATATGACTCCGATGAGAATGCTATTTATGCAATGTTTAAATATTTGGGAAATTATGAAGTATATGATATTCTTCACTTCTACACATGATATATGTTTGTATGTTTTCAAACACACTTGGTATGCTTTTACTACGTTGTAGTACCGTCTCACGGCCGTAGGACAAGTCTCACATGTTTGGGTCACACGCACTGTACTCCAGGGGTATTGTCCGGTAAATACCTTAGTGCAAGCTTGTCTTACGTTTATGGTTATATTTGGGGAAAAGGCCCCACTACGTAAGGACTCGAGTGTGACGCGCTAAGGCGCAAGTGCTTACATGTGTGTGGTACTAGGAGTACAAATTATTGAATAACGTAAAGTGCTTGTACGGGGATTAAGAGGCTGTTCCTCAACACGTACATGGGTGATTGCCTATATACCCTGTGGTGGTTTTTCCTATATGTATTATCGGTATAGACGTATGTTGATACGATTATTGAATATATGACTGGGTATCTTCCGATTATACATTGATATACGTTTTCAGCTTTACTTATAAAGTACGTTTTGATACATATTATGATAGTATGATTTTACAATTATACGGAATTTCAAATAGGGGGATATTATATTGAAAAGAGAAAGGTTTGGCGAAAACTTTATGTTTGTCCACTCACACCTTTTGTTTTTGCGCCCCCTTCAGGACATAGTAATAGAGCATCGGGCGAAGTCGAGGCATCTGTGTGGCAGCTCTGATCATATATCCCGACCATGTAGGGATTCATCTTTTTCTTTTCAGTTTCTATAATAATATCCATCCCTGTTATGGATAGAGATTTTAGGAACTTATCCTATTATTTTGTTCCGCTATTTCAAATTAGTACGCTCTGAATCATATGCATATTGACATTGAATTCCGCAACTTTATGGTAATTTAATTTGTTTCAACTAAGTGTTGTCATGCATTTAATGGCTCCGTCACTTACGAGTGTCGGCCAGCACGCCCAAACTCGGTATTCACGTGGGTATCGAGGGTGGGGTGTGTCAAAAATATTACCTGGTTCTTGACTTTTGGGGGCCCCATGACAACAAAAGTTGTCAGGCCACTCAGCAAAATCCTGATAGAAAAAATTAAAAAAACGTTGGGCCCATCAATTACCTAGGAAGTGGCCTGGGCTAGATCTGCCTAGAGAGCTTCCTGGGTTTTGTGGGCTCCATCAGTTGCCTGAGTTCTAGTCTAACGCTGGAGCTAGTTTTTCACAAGAAAAGTCCACTTGCCTGGGATCTTTGCTACCGGTCGAAATGCTCTAACGGATGGAAATGCTCTAAACTAGCTTTAGGACGGCAGTGGTTTTGGCACTTTTAGTTAAGCGTTTGACACTCCAAATGAGTATTTTGTAATTGTTGTACACTCCCAAGAAAATGTCACGTGCTAAACCAGGAGTGTCAAGATCACTACCTTTAATAGAGATATCTGTGGTATTAACCTCTAATTAGGGATCGCAATTTGTATTAACCATAGTGTTCATGTTGTCTCATTTTGTGTTAACCTACTGAAATTCTAGTCAACACTAGACCTGGTGATCGTGTTGTATTTGTCGTGTTCGTGTCGTTTTCGTGTAATACCCATTATTTTAACTAGTTGTATCGTGTCGAACCCGTTATCTTAACGGGTTTTAAACAAGTCGGGTCAATTTACCCGTTAAAATTAAAAGGTACAATGACTCTACCCGTTAAGAAAAACGGGTCGTGTTCGTGTCGTTTCAAGGACTACATAGTGTGGACCTGGCAAACAGGTTATGTTCGTGTCGTTTGCGTGTCATACCCGTTCACATAATTAGTTGTCTCAAAATCTGTTATTTTCGTGTTGTTTTGTATCAGATTAACAGGTCGTGTAAGAAATTGCCAGTTGTAGTCAACTCGACCAGCCAAATTAATCATTTTGAACGACTTCGAGTTGACCAAAATATTGTGAACAACTTTGAAATTAAATTCCCTTTGCTTCTTAACCGAAACTATCACTTATGCATCAGTATAAAATTAAAAATTTAAGTATTAAGATGAATTATAAGTTTCCTCATATAATAGGGTCAAACTTTAATTGTAAATGGTATATACTGTTGAATGATTTAAGATTCATTTGGAGCCCACTGCAAATTAATCTGGACCATTCAATAGTTGTATCATTCAATGGTACGTACCACCCAAGATTTTTCCCATATAATACTAGTTAAAACAGATTTACCAAACAATTAACGATCGCGACAAAAATGATTGAGCTAAAAGAAATTCACTAGTCTCATGAAACTATATATGCATCAAGCAACGGTTAGCATACAAAATGAGCCTTTACAACAGATGTAAGAAGGCGCGAGGGTCCGAACAGGTTGCAAGCACAGAAGGGAGAAGTTTATACTGACTGTTCAGATGCAGGCAAGTTATTTACTTGAGGGGGAGGTCAGCCTATTTTCGTCTGAGTCATGCTTTGATGAAGCATCTCCACCCATCAATTCCTGGAATCCTTCAACCTTCACGGGTGGAGCCCTCAGCACACTCATGTTCCTGCACACACGAGAGTGTTCCGGAATGTCAGTGAAGCATTACTCGTATGGACAATTAATAATTTTATTCTTCAGATTTTCCTTACTGTGCTTGGATTTGAGGAATTTGGGAAGCCATCTGTCTAAATTGATTGCCCGACTGAGCATGGACATTTGACATTGGAGGAATTTGCTGCTGCCTAAACTGCATCTGTGGATGTCTGCTATTGAAACTGTTGAAGGCATTACCATCCATGGGTAACTCTGATGGGGCTTCGATCTTGACCTGTACCATTGGTCTGTCCTTATCCATATCCATACCAGCGCGAGGAGTGGATGGTTGACGTCTTCGCATTCTTTCTAACTGCTGCTGCTGCTGCTGAAAAGGAACATTTTTGGAATGGGCAATTTGTTGCATTTGTGGATGAACTTGTCGAGACAACTGTTGGTTCACCTAACAATGTAATAAAAATAAACAATTAATAATGATGTCATGCAAAGATCAGCTTTTGAAAACTACAAAACCCCTACAACTCCACAAATTTCAGAAGCTATTCGGGAAACTGTGAAGATATGCACAGCACTCCCACTAATAACGTGTTAACCATCCATAAATCAATTATACACAAGGATCGGGATCAAAATGTAACAATTTATAAAGGAAACAATTGAAATTATCAATACTTGTTGGGGTAGTCGAATGAGATTCTGGTGCTGTGGCTGCAACTGAGACTGGATTCCGTGAATTTGCTGCTGAGTTTGCTGAAAATTCCTGGAGCCATCTTTGACTTGCTCCACTAGAGAGCCAAAATTACTTGTGGAACAAACAAACACGTAAGTAATGGATACACTAGAAACTTGAATTATTAGACGTGACTAATTTGCACAAACACGATACAATGTTAACAATGGAAGTGAAGAGTCTTAATTGAAAGTCCAAACCTAACATCCTCAGATTTTGCTCTGTCAGTCTCAAACTCACAGACAAGCCCGTTCTTCAAATTATGCACCCTTCTATTGGTCATTCACTTTAATGCTTAAAAGATATAATCATCGTTAACCTTTACAGGGCGTCTTCAATTATGAAACTATTTAGGTTTGTTAAGTTTTGTCTCCTAGAGATGAGTTCAATACTATTTATTAGCTGCTAAGGTGAGTGTCTGCAGCAAACTTTTCAAAGAGAATACTCTTAAAACGGTAATTAACACCCTCTCTTGAAAACCTTACTCTGTTAGGAAGCACTAGAAGAGTAAATATCGCCCCTCCAAAACCCCAAACAAGAACAGTGCAACATACAATCATATATACAGCTATTATACATATCAGCTGGAAGCAGTTCATTAAATCATTAATCCAGAGCCTACAATTTAAAATTACAACTTGTAGGTCTCTACCCGACATCGCGAGAGCATAAAGTACAGTAGAAACATAATATAAAATACTTTTGATCAATCATTTTCCTCTTTTTTTCTAACTCAGGAAAATTCATACCAGCTTAAGTACCAGCTCATAATTAAATTAACACATGAATCGACAATGCGACAGTAATCTATAAGAAAACTAAAATCAGATAAGACTAAATCTCAATAAAAAAGAAAAAAGTATAACCTTAGATCCGTAAACTCACCTATATCCCATTGTTTGAAGGAACATCTTTAGTAGTTCAAGGGCTGAGCACTGTTTTCTGTAACTATCAGCAAGAACTTTCAAGCTGCCACCTAATTTCTGGATATGGCAGCTTAGTAACTGAGAGAAAACATCAATTGGAACTTCTGTAGTACCTTCAAACCCAATACTTATCATCATCCTAGCTACTACCTTTTGAGATAACTGTGTTGCTTGCTCTTGATTAAGACATTTTTTGTTCCCTCCAGAACCATTTTTTCCGCGTTTTAAGATTCCTCCTTGTTCCATGCTGATGCCAAGCCTTTCAAGCATAACGGGACTCCTAGTCATTATCTGTGGCAATGTATCGAGAACTCCATAGCATTCCACTTTTTGGTTGTCATCCACTCTATTCAAGGGTGGAAGTGCACTATCAGGAACACAGTTGAAAGTAAACATTGTTTCTGGGAAAAAAGATGTTTCGTTATCAACTGAGTTACTACCATCTAAAAGAGAATTTGGATTCATGTGTGATGCATCTTGGATGGGATTTCCATATCCCATATACGGATCTTCTTTGAAAGCTACACGTCTTTTCTTATGCCTCTCGAGAAGCTTAAGGTAAGCAGACATCTCCTCTGGGGTACGTTTCTCTGATTCTCGCTCCACCGATGACAACCTATACGGTTTGCTCATTCTGTATCTCTCAATAAACTGATTATACCATGTTTCAGGCAGCTCGTCATTTTTGAATCTCAATGGTATGTTATCAATTTCAGACTCTCCGTATCTTGATCCAGCACCAAAAGTTGCTTTAGATTGAACCTGCAAGCACAGTAATAAATTATAATTATATATCAACTCTCCAAAGTTTCTATTTTTAACTTTTTGATCAAGTTTCCTCCCACATTTCTTATGACATGAGTTCATTAGATCAGTTCAATTTATAAATGATATCGCTAGGATGAGCTAGAATGTTAGATTCTAAAATTCAACATATTTTGAGTCGACTATTTAATAAATTTCGCCAACCGAATTGGATCATTTTGCTAAATGAAGAGGAGCTAACGAGTTATGCACCCATAGGAATTATGCGAGATGAAATCTGAGGACTTGATTGTTTAATAGCCCATTTCCATTGAATTCTCAGTAGCCAAGTATTTGAAACAAATGAAAGAAAATGTGGAGTTTGTATACATACTTCACACAATGAAAAACTACAACGAAATTCCAATATGCATAAGCACACAAAATCCATGAACTAATTTCAGATTACTATACACATTCATCGGCGAAAGCTCAAAAATATTACCTTGGCCGGCACCGAGGCGTCACGCTGTTGAACCAGAACCCCATCCTGACACGAATTCTCCAGTGTGAAGTAGACGTCGTCAGGGTGGAGCTGCAAATCTGCAAACATAAACAATGGCAACGATCAGAAACCATGAAATTAAGCCGAAACAAAAGAAATGAGAGGCTCACAAACTCACAATTGGGATTGAGCTTGGAAACGGCGACTGAAGAAGAAGAGGAGGAGGAGGAGGAGGAGTTGGAATTGGGGCGGAGGAAGAGGGAAACGCAGGCCTTGTCGAAAAGAAGAGCTCGAGCGCGGAGTTGGAGATGGAGGTGAGCCCTAGATTTGGAGTCCATGAAAGCTTCCCAGGTTGAAGGGGAATTGAGGAAGGGGGCGAAGCTGGCGTAGGTGGAATCGCCGAGCCATGTGCGCCAGACGTTGCACGATTCGAGTTTGCAGGCGAGCTCGTAACCACGACCGTCGTCACCGAGTAGAGCCATTTGGGGAAAGGAGGGAGGGGGGGAGGGATGACTTGGGTGCTGTGGCGGTGACTGGTTACTACAGAAATTCAATTTCTGCGTTTTCTGATTTTGGGGTCTGAAAATTGAAATTCAACCTTCTTGGGGACACTTTTTTTTCGGTTAAGGACGAAACCCAAACAAATAGTCCAACCCAAATCCAAAAGAGGAAAAAGATTTATATGAAACTGTTAAAATTCATATTACCATAGTATAATTATATAAATCTTTGGGAAATATGGATTAAGATACTATTGTAAATTTAGTTATTCTATTTTATCATGTATGTATTTATTAAATATAAAGTTTCTCTATTTTTAGTGTGTGTCACCGACCTCCTCTTTCTCTATTCTTAACCCTTCAGTAAATAGGCTACAACATGTTATTAGCATGCTCTTGACGCTGCGCTACGGAGTCTGAAAGGTGTTTTCTGCTACAAATTGATCCACCATCATCATCTGCAATCCAAGTACTTCTAAAACATAGCTTCAATTTCAATATTTTTTCAACCTTGATTGCATGAACCTTCACCATTATGCATGAACCCAATTTTTATATTTTTAAAATAATTATAATCTTCTATCTAAATATTATGTTCGCATTTAATTTAATATACCAGCTATATATTACTATGAATTGATAATTGTGTAAACGAAAGGAAAAAATTAGGTTTTTTGTTTCTTTTTTTTAATTTTTGAAAAGAAAAAAAAATCTACTGACCCATGGCTCCAGTTTGAGCCGACCCATCCTAGAAGCCGACGATGTTTTCAAGTCGTCCCTGTCCTTGGACTACACTGCCAGGATTTTTTGCCCGCAGTCGAACCCTTTTTCGGTGATACCTTGGACCTAGACAACCGGCAGTTGTCACTTCCATGAAATTCTAGCCGTCCTCGACGACATAATCGAGATTTCCCGTCGAAATCTCACCGGATTTCGAGACCCAAATTTAGAATCTCATCGGTTTTTAGAGTCTGACATCGAGAACTCCAGTTCTCCGTCCAATTTCCAGCTTTTAAAATAACCATAGCGTGCTCTACCACTGGTCTGCAACCCAGGCCACCAGTAGCCCCGCCACGAGTCTTTTTTCGGTGACCCCGCACACCCAGCTCCGGCTGGATCCCTGCACCAGACACCCGAGGCTTTTGGGCCTCTCCTGCTCTCGGCCCACTTCCAAACCTGGCCTCAGTTTGGGCACTTTTTGTTTCTCAGCCTGTCATCCAAATCCAGCCCCTATTGGGCCTGGATCCCTTATTCCCTTTCAACCCATGTGGGCTTTGCCCACTGCTATTATCAATCAGCACTAGATGGGCTTGGGGCCTCCTGCATGAGCCACATGTTGGCCTTCAGCCCAACATTGCTCCTTGTTTGGATCTGTAGCTCCAAACTTGGTCCACCCAAATTATTTGGACCGTGACTTTCACACCCGTAGGCCCGATAGACCTACGTACATCTACCTATGCTATATAGGTTTATTTTTGTTATATATATTACGTTTGCTTGCCGGTACCCATGAACTTGAAGTTCATAAATTCAAACTCGAAATTTGGAATAAGTGTCATGAAACCCGCAGTTTTTCATGTAAATATAAACCAAAACATGTCTAATAGAACCTAAATATTTTACTCAATGTTTATGGACTATTCTTCATAGTACTGACCACAATCTTGTTCTCTTCGTTACAGCGACATGTCGAATTTGAACAAACTCAACTTTACTACTCTAGAAGTCTCTAAAAGGAACTACCTAAAGTGGGTTCAAGAAGTGAAGCTTCATTTCACTGCAAAGAGTCTTAGGGCTACCATTAAAGCTGAGACTGATAACCTGGTTGGCGAAGCTGACAAAGCAACTGCCATGATCTTCATCCGAAGACATATGCACGACGCACTATAGACCGAGTACCTCGCTGAAGAGGATCCAAGAGCTTTATGGCTCGCTCTGGAAGAGCTCTTTGATCATCAAAGGGATATCTTCTTGCTTGAAACAAGACACGACTAACAGTATTTGCGCTTCCAAGACTTTAATTCCGTGCATGACTACAACTCTGAAGTTTGTCGAATTCGATCACTTCTCAAGTTGTGCAAAGAAGACTTGACTGAACAGGATCTCCTAAAGAAGACCTATTCAACTTTCCATGTCACCAATATTGTCCTGCAACAACAATATATGGCACATAAATTCACCAAATTCTCAGATTTGTTCTCTGTCTTACTACTTGCTGAAAAGCAAAATCAGTTGTTGATGAAAAATCATCAAGCTAGACCTACTAGCTCGACCGATGTGCCTGAAGCACACTCTAATGCGAATCGAGGCCAAAACTAACACCAGAGACGTGGTGAGAAAGGCAAGGGTGCTAATCCTACGCCACAAGCCCAAGGTCGACTCAGAGCAAGGCAACCATAGAGGCGAGTCTATGTTACCACTGTGGTTTCAAAGACCATTGGTTCCTCACTTGCCGAGCTTCAGCTAACACTGTTGCTGAGTATCATTCACGTCATAAAGTCGTAGAAACTAATCTTACTCAAGTGGAGAATTCCGAAGATACTACCATGAAGATTTCTGATTTTCAAGAAGCATCTACCCCGATGGAAGATTAGATTTTAGACATGCACCTACATGTTGATCGAAATTCACCATTAGTGCCCAAAAACCACCAAGTGACCAAACCCCCCTATCTTTTGGTTTATGTTTTGAACAATTTTTCCTTACGTTTTGGATTATTTGTTTGGTATTTGTTTTAAGTTTTTGGATATTTATTTATGGATCTTATTTCTGGAATGATTAATTGAATGAATGATCTTTCAATTTCCTTGTACATGTTACCAATTCAATTAATTTATTTCTAGGTATGTATTTTGGGGAAGTTAGTTGTCTAGTGCAACCACGCACACCATTTTGTGTGAACGCATCTATTTCACTAACTTCATACATAAAATATCACCTCTGACAACTCTTTCAAGCTCATCCAACCTAATTGAGGGGTATGGCACTGCCCACCTGATGTTGTCTAATGGTATTAAATTAACCATTAAAGAGGCACTTTACTCACCCTGCTCCAAAAGAACGTTGTTGAGCTTTAAAGATATTAGAGATAATGATTACCGAGTTGAAACTTCTGAAGAAAATAGAGTTGAATTACTTTGCATCACTTCATATGAATATGGCCAGAAGCGTATTCATGAGAAGATGGAGCGCCTTCCAAATGGTTTGTATATTACAACCATTCGCTCTGTTGGGGTCCACCATGTGGCCGCCCCTAACAGTGGGCTTCCAATGAAAATTTTGCTTTGGCATGATTGTTTGGGACACCTGGATGAACTATGATACGCTGTATGCTCAATACTTCACACGGGCAGCCCCTTACTCGCAGTAAGGACTTCAACAGATCCTCTCAAATGTCTTCAGAGGATTCAGAGGGACATTTGTGGACCTATTCAACCATCTTGCAGACCATTTAGATACTTTATGTTATTGGTTGATGCATTCACATGTTGGTCACAAATGTGCATTCTGTCCACCCGTAATGCTGCATTCTATAAACTCCTAGCTCAAATCATTAAGCTAAGGGCTCACCACCCTGATTATTTGATTAAGTCGATTCGACTGGATAATGTTGAAGAATTTACATCAAAAACTTTCAATGACTATTACATGTCAATTGGGATTGATGTTAAATATCATATACCTCATGTTCACACCCAAAACGACCTAGCAGAAACGTTCATTAAGCGCCTACAATTGATTGCTCGAACTTTGGTAATACGAACCAAACTTACGATATGTTAGTCCGCCTAGAATTGAACGCAGCCGTGTTGGTCCGCCTAAAACCCATCCTGACCTAACCTTATTATGCGCTACAGTTAGTGATTGGATACGAGCCCGACATGTCGCATTTGCGCGTTTTGTTGTGTGATCTATGTGCCAATTGCACCGCCCTTACGTACCAAAATCGGTCCTCAGCGAAGGTTCTCCTTTGATCATTCGATACTTAGAACCTTTGGTAGGTGAGGCAGTTTTCCTGTTGTTAGGGGGAGATAAGAACATAGTTGTTCTTGAATAACGCCGCGAATTGTCGTGGTCTAACCCCACTATGTCTCATTTAGATCCTCGCACCGCGTTGCTCAAAGCATGTCGGATGCTTTTACTAATCTAGCGAAAGTGACGAGATTACATATACCAGCTGCAAACGTGCCTGAAAAGATAAATGTACTACACGTATGTCAAACCATCGCCCCTGAAAAACAAAAAGCCCTCAACGGATGTGTGTTCGCACCTGCTATGCAGTCAGATACACTGGCGGCTAGCCAATCATCTGCTTCTACACTGCAGTGTGGTAGACATGTTAGTTCAAAGGATTTACACCCTCGGAAGAGGAAACCCACAACACCTGTTACAACCCGTCCCAAAATTTTGTGTGAAATTACCAAAATACCCCTAGTGGTCAATGTTGACTTTTGTTGACTTTTTGAGACGACTTGTGAAAATTTATTTCTTTATTTATTCATGATGTACTCGTCGATACGAACGTGTGGACGCAAGTGGAACTCAATTCGGAGTTAAAACGAACGTTTTATGAAGCTTTAAAGTGTAGGGGCATTTTAGTAATTTCCACCCCGTAAGTAAATTAGGGTTTTTGGCTGGCTGCTGTGCAGCCAACCCCCTCATTCAGCCTGCACGAATCCCTCTCCTGCTCTTCCACTTTTCTCTCTAAGCCAAACAGTTCCAAAACTCACCGAAACCCTAACCTTTGGACGAATCACAAAACCGTCAAACCGTTGCCCAAAATCCATACCATCACGATCGTCTCATCATTCTGGACGAGGCTGTGATTTTAGAATCTCCAAACTCGAACCCGATCGATCAAACCGACGTCGAAACGGTTTCGACAAACTGTCCGTCAATTTCCTGTGCAAACCAGACCAAGGTAAGCCTCGAGACCATTACCATTGGTTTTATTGGATTGAGTAGGTTCAAATCGATATAAAGAACGTCCAATTTGGTGCAGTTTTGAAGGAGAACGGAATTAGGGTTTCCAGAAGCTTTCCGGCCAATTTCAGCCCAAATTGGTATGAAAATATTCTACTCGTCAATACCTTCAATTTGATATATGGCACGTTAAATTTGGCCAAAGAACGAAGAAGTTATGAATTTTTGAAGTTTTGGAATTAATTCGGAAAATTTTCCAGAATTCCGGCGAACCAGACGGCGGAGGTCGGCGGCGGCTCCGGCGATCGGCGAGGGGAAGAAGACAGAGGAATATTCCGTCAACGGTAACAGAATATTCCTGACGACGTCAGAATATTCCATCAGAAAGGTATATTCCGTTAACTTTAACGGCGCTTACGTCAGCAGGCGCGTGGCTGACGTCAGCATGTGCGTGGGGGTGACGTCAACAGGCGCGTGCCGTAAGTGGGGACACGCGCCAACGCGTGGCGACACGTGCCAGCGCATGGCCGGCGCGTGGCGGCGCGTCCGACCGTTTCCCGGCGCGTGGCGGCGCATGCGGCGGTGGACGGCGGCTGTAGGGTTTTCGGGCTCCGGAAATTGTTTTTCGAGCCCGTTTTTGCTAAAATAGTATTATTTTTGGAATATTTTTCTATAGGGCCTATATTAATTTATATTAGGGAGGTTCTAATTTTTCCCCTAATATTAAATAGGTAATTCTTCGGCGCCACACTTCGAGGAGGGCAACACCGAGGGAGATTTCACTCCCGATCACCGGTGAGTGGACTTTTGTTTTATTAAATGGTTTCCATGCTTTAAAATATTTATAAAATGGGTTTCTTGCATGAATTTAAATGTCTTTGGGGCATGTTTATATATATATTTATATATATATGTATGTATATATGTTGGTATTCGATTATGCAACCATATAGTATCTATTTATGGTTATATATTATGAAATGGTTTTGAGGGTTGATTATATTTATATGGTTTTATCGGTATTTAATTAATGGCTTCTAAGCATGATTATGTTCAGTTACACAAGGATTAAATATTTGGGAAATTATGAAGTTTATGATATTCTTCACTTCTACACATGATATATGTATGTATGTTTTCAAACACACTTGGTATGCTTTCACTACGTTGTAGTACCGTCTCACGGCCGTAGGACAAGTCTCACATGTTTGGGTCACACGCACTGTACTCCAGGGGTATTGTCCGGTAAATACCTTAGTGCAAGCTTGTCTTACGTTTATGTTTATTTTTGGGGAAAAGGCCCCACTACGTAAGGACTCGGGTGTGACGCGCAAATGCGCAAGTGCTTACATGTGTGTGGTACTAGGAGTACAATTTAATTGAATAACGTAAAGTGCTTGTACAGGGATTGAGAGGCTGTTCCTCAACACGTACATGGGTGATTGCCTATATACCCTGTGTTGGTTTTCCTATATTTATATTAGTGGTATATATGATGAAAGGACTATTGGAAATATGATTTGCTATCTACGGATTTTGTATATTGATATACGTTTTCAGCTATACTTATAAAGTACGTTTTGGATACATACTACGATAGTATGATTTTTATAAATATACTGGATTTCAAAACAGGGGGTTACTATGTTGAAAAGAGAAAGGTATTTCGAAAACTTTTATTTTCGTCCACTCACACCTTTGTTTTTGCGCTCCCTTCAGGACCTAGTGATAGAGCATCGGGCGAAGTCGAGGCATCTGTGTGGCCGCTCTGATCATATATCCCGACCATGTAGGGATTCATCTTTTTCTTTTCAGTTTCTATAATAATATCCATCCCTGTTATGGATAGAGATTTTAGGAACTTATTCTATTGTTTTGTTTCCGCTATTTCAAATTAGTACGCTCTGAATTGTATGCATATTGACATTGAATTCCGCAACTTTATGGTAATTTAATCTGTTTGAACTAAGTGTTGTCATGCATTTAATGGCTTCGTCACTTACAAGTGTCGGCCAGCACGCCCAAACTCGGTATCCACGTGGGTATCGAGGGTGGGGTGTGTCAACACCAACTAGTTGATTGTAGAATTGAAGTTTGGGGATCATCGCTTGATTTTACTGCAAATTGGGGAAGTTTTCAGTCCAAATGCTTTATTTTGTTTCTTACTATTTTATTTTTCTTTTTATTTTATGCATTATAGTGTTTTCTGACATTGGGGACAATGTCCAGTTTAGGTTTCGGGGTAAGGATTAAAAAAAAAAGACCCAATTGAAAATTTTCGTCCCTTCGACTAAAAATTGGTTTGATTTGTGTCTATGTTGTTTCTTTGTGTTTTCTTAATTAGTTTTGTTTACTCTAATAAAACTCAAAAACATTTATAAAAAAAAGAAATCTGAAAATGTGAAAATTCAAAAAAATATTGTCTTGTTTTCTTTACTATTTTGAATAAGATTTTTTGTTAGTTTCCCGACCCAATGATATAATTGGATTGAATTTGAACCACGATGATCAAGAACTTAGTAAGCATGTGTTGTGTGAAATTCCTTATTCTCTTGTTAGCCTTGTACATGTTTAATCATCTTTGAAAAAAAAATTCACATAGCCTTGTTGATGTGAAACTAAAGCATGCCTTAAAGCTTCATATGTGAATATAGTGACCATATACAGCCTATGTGAGTTTTTGAGCCTATTGAAAGTGTGTGCATTTTTCATACACTCATATTCTTTCATGTGTGATGAACTTATGTGAATTACATCTCTAGAACTTGCGTAATGATCTTTCGAAATGTTTGTCTTTGATTGCATGAACTTGAAAAGGATAGAGGCATTAGGTTTATCACTATGGCCCAAATAAGCATGTTTCCTATAGAAAAAAAATGATATCATTAGATTGCCAATTTGAGCCGTATATGTTGAGCCTTTTATTTCTTATCACCAGATATGTCTACCCTCAATACCTTAAACATTTTTCCTTACCCTTTCCAAGCTAGCTAGTGAGCAATGTGAGATTTTTGTGACATCTCACATCGACCAACGGAGAGGGGGTGATGTGTCTTATATGTACATGCCCACCTCCATTTAGCACGAGGCCTTTTGGGAGCTCACTAGCTTCGGATTCCATCGGAACTTCGAAGTTAAGTGAGTTTGGGTAAGAGCAATCCCATGATGGGTGACCCACTGGAAAGTTGCTCGTGAGTTCCCAGAAACAAAACCGTGAGAGCGTGGCCTAAACCAGACAATATTGTGCTACGGCGGAGTCGGTCCAGGATGTGACATTGTCTTATGTGAAACCATACTACATATATATAAACATCATGTAAAACTCAATGGGTAGAAACATAAATTCATAATCTTTCCTTGTATGAAATAAATTCAAAGTAAAACACAAAAGATCCAACTTATCATGATATAAACCATTTTTCCGAGATATCACGATATATATATATACAATAAAATATCACAAGGTATATAAGCAATCACCCATGTACATGCTGAGGGACCTCCCTCCAACCCTGTACAGGCTCTTTACGTTATAACCACTTTTGTACTCCTAGTACCATAACATGTAAGCTCTTGCGCGATCACCGCATCACACCTAAGTCCTTACGTTGAGGGACCTAATAAGCTCATATTTATATATATTTTATATCAAATTCACTTGTCTTTTCTTAGTTAGTTCCTTGTATTTTTGAGCTATTTAATTTGTTTTTGTGTTTTGTAGGATTTGTCAAGCAAAGAAAAGAAAAATAGCACAAGTGAGATTTTAAGTAACAAATTCGTCAAAACTGCATGTGCAGATCAGCTGACTTTGGAAGCAAGTTGTGAACAGCTCATAATGAATTAGAGAATGAACCTTATATTCTTGGAAAGCTACGGATGTCTATTTTCTGGAACATTTCGCGGATTGTTAATATCATTTTTATAGAAGAAGTTATGGCCATTTTAACACTAAAAGGTTCACAAGAGACTGAGCAGTTTGTAACTGCAATGAAAGCAATAAACCCAATAAATCTAGCAGCCAAAACTGATGCAGCCAAGAACAAGCCAGTTGTCACCTATTCAAATATTAGAGGAAATGGAATTAAAGATGAGGATTAAGAGGGAGTAATTGGCATAACGGCTGCCCAAAGAGTTACAATTGTTTTACCATTTTATCTCACTTATTGTCATCACTAAATTGCTATTAGTGGGAGGGAAGAAAGTAAGACAACAAGAGGTTAGACGAGGAAGAAGGCAGCAGCATGGAGGAAGAAAGGAGAGAAGAGGAGACTCGATTCTTTCGGTTTTATTTTCTCAAACCCATGTTTAACTTTTGGTTTAATTTGAGAATAATGCGTAACTAAATTTTTAGTAGTCAGGGGCTGTTTTGAAGCCCCGAATATGATTGTAAATGTGTTATGACATTTCGTTTCAATTTCTTTTATGAATGGATGAAAATTGGTTCACTGCTTGCCTCATTGATGAATTCTTTATGTGTTTTCTACGGATGCATACTTAGTAAGCATATTTAGGATTCTAATGTTATGAATATATGTGTGCCTGCCCTTATCGAATGAGGACCTACATATGTTGTAGAGTAGTACTTGTTAATTGTGATTAACATGTGAATCAATCTCTAGGATAAGTAAGACAACGCCAGTACTTACGATGCCTTGTAATGACTCAAACTCTTTTCGTTCTTAATGATTTCTACTTGTTAAAACTATGAACACGCCATTCTAGATTGCATGCTAGGGACTAAGTTAAGTTGGAAACGCCATTCTTTTAACATACTACATAAGAAAGAGTAATAGGTTGAGTTCTAACATTGAACCAACTTGAGCATCTTCATCCATAAATAAAAGGAGTTTGAATGAAACATAACATGTTTGCACGATTATTTGGTGGTGGATAGCAATTCCCCTAACTCGTTTTTCTTAATTTGTGAACTATTTAAAATCCGTTTTTGTCCTGTTTTTGTTCGATTTAATTTAAATAGCAAATCGACTCCAAAAATCCCAAAAATTTGTGAGTTTAGCTTTGTGTGTCTAGTGTTTGTATATAAAATTTTGTAGACTTTAGATAAGTGTAAGTCGTTCTAATAATTATTTTTTGGTGGCTGGTCAGTAGGGACAGCAGCCCAGTTTTGGTGACATTTTAAGTAGTTAGATAAAACAATCTTCTGCAGGAAAGACCCTTATTTTCATATGCTACAGTTGACAAATCTTATTGTTAATAAGGAAAATCAATAGGACATTTGTGTGCTACTTTGCGGTATGCTTTTAATCCTATTAGGACCTCCCCCAATAATAAACACAAATGTAAATACAAACTTGCATTGTGGTATATACAGGACAATACCTTTGGAGTACAGTGCATGTGACCCATACATGTGAGACTTGTCCTATGGCCATGAGATGGTACTAAAACGTAGTGAAAGCATCCCAAGTGTGAAAACATATACATTTGTCGGTGTAAAATGCATGATCATGCCCAAGTAAAAAATTCGTATCTCAAATATAAAATATGTATAGGCATGATCAAATCAACAATTTAAAACCATTCATGTATATATATATATATATATATATATATATATATATATATACTAGTATAAAACCATTTAATAAAACAATGTCAACCCATAGATACTCGGGAGTGTAATCATCCTGAGTGTCGTGCTCCTCGAAGCGTCTAGACGAATGTGACCTAAATATTAGTAAGAAAATAAATTAAAACATTTCTCAAATATAAAATAACCCCCCCTTAACTAAAAGAATTTAAAATACTATTGTTTATAAGAAAAACGAGCTCGAAAAATGATTCCCGAAGTTCAAAATGCCACATGCGCTGTCACGCGCCGGCAGCAGCTTGCCACGCGCCCCCACGCTCGGGCACGAGCCCTCATGTGTCTGTTAGGCGTCGGTTACACGCACCGTTAAAGTTAACGGTGTGTCGTTAACTTTAATGGAAGATTCCAAATACTTAACGGAATATTCTACCGCGTTAGAGAATATTTTGTTTAACGCAGTTAGTCAGATATTGAAATACACCTTGGAACTAACCGAATATGCTGACGCCGTCAAGGAATATTCCGTTGCCATTACAGAACATTCCTCCCTCTTCTTCCTCTCATTGGTCGCCTGAGCCGCAACCGTATATGCTGACACCGTCTGTTTTGCTGGATTCTGGAAAAATTGGCCAGAAAATTCTCGATTTTTCAGAGTTTCGAAACTAGGTCAAAACTCAACCAAATTTCACGATTTTTATATCAAAATGAAGGTATTGAAGAAAGGAATGCATTCATACCAATTTGGGGTTGAAAAAGTGATCGGAAGTAGCCTGTAATTGGCCGAAAAGCTCGAAAAACTACACTCTCCGATCTGTCTAAAAATGGCACCACATGTCACATATTTTATATCATTTTGAACCTACTCAACGAGATAAAGCTAACGGTATTAGTCTCGAGCCTTACCTAGTTCGGAATCGACGAGAAGCTCACCGAAATTTTTTTATCTTGCCGCAGGTATCGGTTTGGCCATTTAGGTTCAATTTTCACAATTCCGTGCTAGGGTTGTGTTTAGGGGAACAAGGTGATCACAAAGGATGTGATTGTGGGTTGTGGTTCGACGGGAATTCACGTTTCCCAAAATTGTGGAATTTGGTATGTGTGTGAGTGTTTTACCGTGAGAAAGGTGAGGGCCGGGAGAGAGGGAGAAATGACGGCAGTAAGGGGAAGGAGTGGGTCAAAACCTTACTCAGAAATAAACCATAGTAAAATATTGACGTGAAATTACTACAATGCCCTTGAACTTTAAAGTCTCGTAGAATATTCATTTTAGCTTCAAATCCAATAGAATTATAAGGATAAGCTGAAACAATAGTTGATACTTGTCATGACGGCAAAGTCAACAAAAGTCAACACTTACCATCTAGGGGTATTTTGGTAATTTCACAACTATGCGCTAAAATTTACATGGAAAAATTGGGGACGGGTTGTAACAATCTACCCCCTTAAGAAAAATTTCATCTGCAAAATTTGTATAACAAAACTACTAGAACAACTGCGGATACTGAGTTTGCATATGCTCATCAGTCTCCCAAATAGCCTCTTCAACCTTGTGATGATTACTCCATAGAATCTTCACCAGCGATATCATCTTGTTCTTCAACACCTTCTCTTTCCTGTCCAAAATCTCTATCAGCTCCTCATCATAACTCAAATCCTCCTTCTGTTGCAAAGGCTGGGGTTGTAGTACATGTGACTCGTGCGGTACATACTTCCTCAACATATATAGAAACATGGATAATATCATGTACCCAAGACAACTCTTATGGCAAAGCTAGTCTATAAGCAATTGCACCTACACGCGTAACGGTCTCATAAGGACCAATGTATCGGGGACTTAGCTTACTCGGTTTGCCGAATCTCACCACACCCTTCTAGACCGACTATTTCAAAAGCACAAAATCACCAACTTCATATTCGCGGTTCTTACAGTGTCTGTTAGCTATACTCTTCCGTCTGTCTTTGGCTGTTTTTAGGTTACGCTTAATCATTTGAATTCTCTATGTAGTTTCGTCTACCAACTCTGGGCCCTCAAGTGCTCGCTCGCCTACATATGTCCAACACAATGGAGTTATGCACGCATTCCCGTACAATGTCTCATATGGTGTCATGCCAATACTGGAGTGATAACTGTTATTGTAGGCAAACTCTATCAGAGACAAGTGATCCTCCCAATTTCCCCCGAACTGAAGAACAAAAACTCTCAATATGTCCTCCAAGGTTTGGATCGTCCTCTCAAATTGACCATTTGTTTGTGGATGAAAGGCTGCACTATACAGTAATTTCGTTCCCGTGGCATCTTGAAATGCTATCTAGAATTTGGAAGTGAATCTCAGATCTCTCTCTAAAATGATGGAAACCGGTACACCATGAAGTTTGATAATCTGATATATCAACATCTTCGATAACTTATTCAACTTGTAGTCCTGGCGAACTGGTAAGAAGTGAGCGGTCTTAGTAAGTTGATCGATAATCACCCAAATACCATCACACTTCGCCCGGGTAAGTGGTAACCCGTACACAAAGTCCATGATAATATTTTCCCATTTCCAAACTCGAATAGGAAGTCTCCATGATAATCTCGAGGGTTTCTGTCTCTCCGCCTTCACTTGCTAACAAGTAAAACACTGGCTTACGTAATCTGCCTTCTGTGCAGGTTCTGAAGCCATGCTCTCACTGCGCTGTCGTTGAGGAAAGAGGCAATCGTCACGCCAATGGCCATACTTACCACAATTAAAACACTCATCAGAACGATTATGCTGCCACCTACCAAAATGATAACAATTCCAATGCCATCAAAAAAGTTTATCAAACTTACCTGAGCCAGCTGAGTACTGAGAGTTACTCATATGTCTTCCTCCAAAATGAGGAGAACCTGAGTTAGAACCTCTACTAGAAGAACCGGAGTTCTAACCACTCCTCTTGAAGTCATGTTGCTTCTTCGAACCACCTACTGAAAATTTACCTTGGTAGTGTCCTCTATCATATCCAGCACCACTGCTTCCAATTGGGTCTTTAGCCATAAACTGCTTAATGTCAAGTGCTAACTCCAACTTCATCTGATAAGTCGGGCACCTATGTGAAGCGGGATAATTCTGATGTCTCGTCTAAGTCCCTCACGAAACTGAGTATGTAACTCTGTCAGGTAGTTTTTCATCACGGGATAGTGCCTCATAAGCTCCCCGAACTGTGTTCCATACTCAGAAGCCGTCATACTACCCTGTTTCAAATCAAGGAACTCTCCGTTTTCTAGTCATGTACTCGGGAGTGAAGAATCTGACGCGAAACCTCTGTTTGAACTGCTCCCAAGTGACATGACTACCCTGAGGGAAGGTACTCTCCTCAGTGTGCCACCAGCTGTTGGTACTTCCTGTAAGTAAGAAAGCAGTAGTAACCACACGTTGGTCATCTATATAATTCATACTATTGAAAGTCTTTTCCACTTTCTCGAGCCATAGCTCGACAGTTTCCCCAGTAGCAATACCCTCAAGTTCCCACACTCCTAAACCACAAGCAATCTCAGGATAAGTACAACTCTTATTGCCCGGTACTGCATTAGCGATGATTGGCCCAACTGGCATAGTCACGTAAATCTGGCTGACGTCGAGGTGGCATAGCTCTGTTAAGAGGAAACACTAAGATACTCAATATAAAAATGACGCACACTAAGTGCTTGCCATGAGAATTCTCTAAACCTATGTTCTGATACCAAATTGACACACCCCTGCCCTCGATATCCATGTGGTCACCGAGTTCGGAGCGTGCTGGCCGACACTTGGAAGTGATGGAGCCATTTTATGCATGACAACATTTAATTTACACAATTTAAACTTAGAAAAGGTCTAATGCAATTAACAAATGCATTGAAAAATGTTTGCAGAACTTACTACAAATATGTATAAGGTTCAGAGCGTAACTAATGTAAGGCAACTGAAATAAATAATAGAGTCGAACTCCTAGAATTTCTATCTATAACAGGGATGGATATTATTATAGGTACTAAACAAAAGATAAACTCCCTACATTATCTAGAGGAAATCAGAGCTGTCACGCTATACATCGACGTCACAGAGATGCACCACTACTAGGTTCTAAAAGGGGCGCAAAACAGAAAAGTGTGAGTGGACGAAAAAGAAAGTTTTCTAAAAATTTATTTTCTCTTTTGAATATAATAACCCCTGTTTGGAAACCCATATATATATACATATATATATATATATATTAAAATCCATACTACATATATATAATGAATACGTAAAATCCAACAGTAGAAAATACAAGTCCAGAATATCTCATTATAAAATATGAGTTCTGAATAAACACAAATCCAAAATCGCGCAAGGTAAATCAGATTTTAGAAAATCTCAAAATATAATAAGATTCACTATGGTATATACGCAGTCATACAAGTTCACACTGAGGGTCCGCCCCTAGAATATGAATCAGATTGTACGTCACAAATCATAATATACTCCTATGTACCCCATCACATGTAGGCTGGTGCATTTGGTGCGGCACACCCAAGCCCTTACAGTGAGGGACATCCCCAAAAAAATAATAACACATGTAAGTACAAGCTGGTACTAAGGTATTTACCGATGCATACCCCTGGAGTAAGTGCGCGTGACACAAACACGTGAAGCTAGATGTAGGCATGATCATATAAACGCATTCAAAACCATTTATATTTATATATGTACTTGGTCATCCTGGAGTAAGTGCGCGTGACACAAACACGTGAAGCTAGATGTAGGCATGATCATATAAACGCATTCAAAACCATTTATATTTATATATGTACTTGGTCATCAAACCATTTTATAAAACAAATGTCCACTCACAGATACTCGGGAATGTAGTTCTCCTATGTGCCCTGATCCTGCAAACACTTAGATGTACGGTCACCTAAAGATAATTTAAAGAATCGACTTAGTAACTTTTCCTGAGTAAATAACCCTTCTTGGTAAAACTAATTAAATACTATGAGAAATAAAGAGAAATGAGACTCGAATTGAAATTTTCAATGTTCAAAATTTTTTTCTTTTCACTGGACTGAATATTCAATTATGTATAACAGAATATTTTGTCATAATCGAAATATTCCGTTAGCTTCTATTAGGATTCTATACGGAATATTCTAACCCAAATTTGGAAATGGGTCGGTACCAGGTATTTGGGTCAGGTCAACCCGGAATGGGCTGCGAGTTCGCCGGTTTCTGTAGATTTTGGCTGAAAAATATATAGGGTTCGCTTAGCTTCGTTACTTAGCCAAATTCCATGATCTTTATATCAAAACAAAGCTTATGAAGAGAGGAATAAGTTTATACCTATTAGAAGTCCAAAAACTAATCAAAGATAGCTTGAAATAGGCCGAAAACACAAGGAACTTGCCGGAACTTCGACGGAAATTGGGGAATGTTATTCCCCTTCCATTTGAGTAAAAACTCAACCATTTAAGGCGTGTCATATATGAAAATTCATCTACTCGACGAGACCTATCTAATGGTAGTGGTCTCAAAGCTTACCTTTGCCGAAAACAACAGAAAATTCGCCGGACAGTAGGGTCTCATCAGAGTTCCTTAGTTTGAACTATTTCAGTTTCGACTTTCAAGAGATGAGAACTGGGGCTTCGTTCACCAGGGAGGGAGGGTCACTGTAGTGGTCTGGGGGGTCTGGTTTCGATGAAAAATGGCGGGGCTACTGGGTTTGTTTTTCGATTTGTGTGTCTCTGAAAAAGATGAGAGGATGAGGGAGTCGGGGAATAAGAATGGAGTTAGGGTTTTGAAACCCAAAACTCCAATTTTCTTTAATTAAATACTCTCCCAATTTTTGGAAAGGGAAAATAAATAAAATAGAGGAAAAATTATAAAATCTGCTACCAACGTGAAATTACTAATTTGCCCTTGAATTTGAAAGTTTCATAAAATATTCATTTCAACTCCAAATTAAGCTCCGCTTGCGCCCACGCGTTCATATCGACAAATACTACAAGGTTAAGCTAAAAGGGTAATTGATACGTGTCATGAGAACAAAGGTCAACAAAAAGTCAACATTTACCCTCTAGGAGTATTTTGGTAATTTTACATGAAAAATTTGGAACGGGTTGTAACAGCCACTATTCACAAAACTAAACTTAAAAGTGAGATAAAGTCTCTTAGAGATGCTCTAACGCATTTATCTTTTATTGCTTTCCTGCTCCACAATTTCGTGACTTTCCATTTTCATTCTCATTTACAGGTAGTAATTGCTCCTCGATTGGTCCAGTACTTTTTCTTTAAATATAAATCTTGCAAACAATTTGCTTACGCAAAAGCACCCATTAAATCCACTTTGAACTAAGCCACGTAAGAAAGGTATGAGTCTCTCTTTCTCGCTCTCAAATTTTTCATGAGTCTCTCCTTCTTGTTCTCAAATTTTTCAGTCGTGATTTTAATCCATTTGTGGATCTCTTTGTTCATTTTTATAATTGAGATTCATCCACCCGAAGCCGCTAGATCCAGATTTAGAATCTTGTTGTATGAAGAGGACGGCAGGAAGTGACCGATACTTCTTCGACACAATTACTGACGACGAATAGTCCGGCCAAATATTGTGGTTTTGAATTTTATTAAATCTTTTGTATTTTATTTTTTAAGAGTAAAAAGGCTAAATTGTTGGGTGAGGAAAGCAAAATCGTTGGGAGCTTACTATAAGCTAGGGGTGCAACTTGGGGGGTTGGATGGTCAACCCAACCCTAACCCAACCATAACCCAACATTTCAAATTCGGGTTTAAATTGAGTTCAGGCTTATTTGAATTTGGTTCGGATTTGCCCAACTTTATAAAGTGTGGCGCCGCAAGTTGAAGCTGGTGGCGAATATTTTATCTCAGAAATTCATACAAGAATTCAGTCGGAGGAAGCGGCCAATAGTATTGAGAATAGGAGAAGTCCCCTTGGTGTGACTTTATTCCCCTTCATAGACTTGTTTGACAAGTTACTAAAAAAAGTATTCCTATTGAATATTTTGTGGTCTCTGAATTATCACCTGAGTGAAAATTAGGTCTCTAAACTTTTTTTTAGGGAAAATCAGTCCTTAAACTAATTAAAATATGCCAATTACATCCCTAATATTATATTCGAACCTATTTTTTTCAATTTTCCATCAATTTAAGTCACTTGGCTTGCATGTGATACACTTTGGAGGGTAGATTGATAGTTTTTGAAGAGTTTAAGGATTTTTTTTTTTTTGAAGAAATAGTGTATGGAGTTAACTTTGAAGGGTAAGTTAGACTTTATGTTCACAACCTATATGCAACGTTAAGGGCTTATAGGCGAGAAAATGATAGTATTACCCTCTAAAATGTGTCACGTGACTTAAGTTAAGGAAAAATTGGATAAAAGAGATTTGAATGTGATAGTATAGATGAAATTTTAAATTAGCAGTTTTTAATGAATTTAGGGACTTATTTTACCTAAAAAATAATTTAGGAACCTAATTTTCACTCAAGTGATAATTCAGTGCTAAATCGGCATTTCACCCTTAATTTTAATTGTGGATATTTTATGATTAGATTCCAGATTTGGTAATTTTTTTTGGGTTGTGCTATTTACACATCATTTTTTACTTTTCTCACACCATTTGTTAATTTCTGGCCTTAGATATTTTTTAATTCATTCTCCAACAGCCAGAATTGAAAAGGGTGTGTGAGAACACTGAGAAGTAAAAAAAAGTGTGGATAGCAGAACTCTTTTTTTCCTAATAATATCTTTTTTCCTAATAATATGTTTTTTCCTTTACTTGACATCGTGTGATCAAAACCTTCTCTGGTTCTATAACCTATTTATTGATTTTTATCTGATTTATTCAAGCTAAGTGCCAAAAAAATGTGTGCACACAGTAATAGGGGTATGCCGAAATCACTTCTCATTATTTGTCATGGTTTTTTTTATGTTTAATGCTAATAGGATTAGTATTTGTTAAGTAGTCTTCATAGGAATAATATTATTACATATTATTTGGATTCTATTTTCGCTCTGGTTGGGCCTATTCTACCCTCTGGACAGCCGCTTATCGCTAGATTCGCTACTGACCTCCA
Source organism: Gillenia trifoliata (assembly GCA_018257905.1). Lineage (NCBI taxonomy): Eukaryota > Viridiplantae > Streptophyta > Magnoliopsida > Rosales > Rosaceae > Gillenia > Gillenia trifoliata. The sequence goes on along the minus strand of CM031088.1, from coordinate 7,507,687 downwards.
TCATTTGCACAGTTATCACATTGCTTAGTGGCTTAATATATTATAATAATTTGTTTCCTTCTCAGGAAGCAGCAGCTGAGGATAAAGAGAATTTGAGGTATCGAAAAATTGCTGAGAACGCAGAGAAGAGAGTTGCGAAGCTCTCGGTCGAGCTGGAAAAGATTAAGTACAAGTTGAAGGTAGATAGATAGTTGAGCGAAGTATTAAGTAGTTATGATGAAGATTATGGCGATGATGGAGATACATTTGAATGAAATTTTTGTTTGAGACTAATTCAGCTCTTTTATTTTCAACCTTGAATGCATTATATCAAGTCTGCGTGTGACTTGTTTTTTATTTTCTTTATTCATTTTTTTTATCAACAATGTGTATCTTTTTTCTTGTTTTTTCTCTCTGTATATCTACATGACGTGTTTTTAACTTGTTCAAGCTTTTCGAAGAAAGGAAAAGGAAAATAGTCGTCGATTACACAGAGAAAAGCAGGAGAGCAAGAAGATCAGCAAATAGTGAATCCATAGGGACGATGTTGGCCAAAGGTGGCGGGAAATTCAACTAAGACAAGCTCATCGATGAGTTCGGTTGTCAGAGGATTGACCAGTCGCTCGTCGACCTTATTTACCGCCTCACCTCCTGTACTCCCCACTTTTTCCTCCGCCGCGGTGTCTTCTTTGCCCACTGGGACTTGAATGAGAGAAGCTCTATTTGTACATAGGGATAGGACCTTGTGAGGCATTGCATTTGGGGCATCTTATCCCCTTCATGTTCACCAAATATTTGCAAGAGATCTTCAAGGTTCATGTCGTTATTCAACTTACTGATGATGAGGTCTGCACGAGGACTGTGGAAGAGAGCGAGAGACTTGCCAAGGAGAATGCCAAAGACATTATTGGTTGTAGTTTTGACTTATCAAAAACATTCATCTTCTCTGATTTAAATTTTATTCGTGGCAAGTTCTTAAGGAACATGGTGAGGGTCTCAGAATTTCTTCCGTATGACAAGGTTGTCGGAAGTTGTGGTTTCACGGTTTCACCAATGAAGATTATATACAAAAAATTGGTTTTCCACGTGTGCGGGCAGCCCCATAATTTTCCAGTTCACTTCCACATCTTTTCACTGGTCAAGACAATATTCGTTGCTTAATTCCTTGTGAGATTGCAAGGATCCTTATTTTAGTATTCTACGAGATGTCGCTCCGCTGATTGAATATCAAAAGCCAGCATTGATTGAGTCTTCTTTCCTCCTTGCCTGGAGTGACTGGAAAAAGGTTGGCCAGTGATCCAAATTCTTTCATCTATCTAACTGATTCGCAAAGGCAATTACGAAAAAGATTTGCATTTTCTGTTCCTGTAGGTTTATTTGTCCAACTTTTTATATTTGCCAAGACTCTTGCATGACCTCTCAAACACTCTGTGAATAAATTGCTTCTTTATTTCTTCAACTTGCTGTCTTCATTTTACCAAACCAAAATCACATTGCAGTTGTCTTTTCAGCACATCTGTAGTTTCACCACTAGTACAAAAAGGGACTTGGGTGACAAAACAAATTTCGTCGCCCAAAGTCACCTTTCGTCGCCTAAAAGTTTGGGCGACCAATAATTCGTCGCCCAAAATTCGTCACTCAAAGTCCGTAGACCAAGCATTTGGGCAACGAAGGAAATACATTTATCGCCCAATTCACATTCGCGCGATGATTTCTGGCGACGAAAATATGCGTGGCAATAGAGTTCAAACGACGAAATTGTTTCGTCGCCCTAAGTTATTGTTACACTTTAAGCAATGAAAAGTTTTCGTCGCCCTAAGGTTTAGGTGACGGTGGTTGTTTCGTCGCCCAAAATATTTAATTTTTTAATTTTTAATTTTTTAATTTTTTAATTTTTAATTTTTAAACATTTTTTTTAATTAATTGGTATTTAAAAGACAATACAATATAATAAACAATGTAAAAAAACAAATTAGATTATATAAAGAAATGTACGTACAAAATATTTAATAATAAAAATAAATTAAAATCATAAAACGAAGTAATTAGTGAGAGGGCTGGGAATCGGATGATGGCATATTCAATGGAATGCCGGACAACTGGAGGGCGTGTAAGATTTGGCTCATCCAAGCGTCCTGAGCCGTGAGATGGCTTTCCTGAGACGCAAAACGGCTTTCCTGAGACGCGAGCTTCTGCTCCAGGTCTTGAACTTGTGCCTTCAACGAGGTGACCTCTTCTGAATTGTTGTTAGAAGATGAGGCATCCATCTCACGGAGTCGCGCTTTCCCCATCCACTGGTAAACCCTACCAGGCCTACGACCAAGGGTCTGGTCTAGCGTCTCTGTTAGTATACGAAGACCAGCATCCTCAGTTGGAGTGACGTCCTCAATAAAGGTCTCGGGGGGAAGCTGCAATGTCACTTCTTCGAGAAGAGCATTGCTCTTCTCCACCATAGTGGCCTGTAATAAGAAAATATATATTATTGTTTATAATAATTATAAAAGGAAGAAAAGTAACAGGTAATTAAAGAAACTTACATGGAGCTGCTGAGCCGTCTCATCACCGAGGCGAACATAAACTTCCTCGAACATGTCAATCTCCGAAAACTTTGCACCTTCCTAAAGAAAAAAAAGGAAAGTTAAAATTTAAAATTCATAAATATTAAATTATATTAAAATTAAAAAATGTAAAGTAGTTTTACATGTCGTCGGTCAACCAGTCTATAGGAAAAGGGCTTCGAACCGGAGTGGTGCAGAAGTATATTTTTCGACCTATTTAGCGAATTGGCTCGAGAACGTTTCTGTTGAACCCAAAATTTGTTAGTGCGTATATTAATTGTTGAGTAAAATGATAAAATAAATGTGCAAACTTACCAAAAAAGTAGGGTCGACAAAATGGTTACATAACCACTCCCAATCATGAAGCCGCTCCAGCAACTCCTTAGGGCATCCTCGGGCTAAAGCAGTCTCCGCGTCTGGATACAACTTAAAAACTTTGTGGAGGTCGCCCTTCCACTCTTTGTACCGATATTTGAAGAGCCCCTCTATGTAGTTTGTCCGTTTGGCATCAAGGTCCGTAGTATTAAAGTTGACCTGCAAATATAAAACAATATTATTAAAATATACAAAATATTGGACTTGATTAAAAAAGTAGTAAAAAGTATGGAATACACTCACCGACAGCTTGTGCCACATCGCCGCCTTCGCTTGAGTTGGGACTGATCTCCATGAGTCCCATCGCATAGGGCAATGGGCATGTAATATCGCCCCTATCTCCGTGACCAGGGTGTTGTGCTGGTCAGATGTGGAAGAACCCTGGTGTTCTTCAGAAAAGGTGATGACTATCTTTTCATTAGTCGCCTGTGTGATCCCCGCAGACTTCAATTGTCTGCAAGGGCCCCTGGTCTTTTTCTTCCCTGCCAAAACAAAGAAGAAATTCATGGTTAAAACGTCATCTTAAAACTCTACAGAAAATTTGGCAGAACCTCCCCTAAAAGGCTAACATTTCCCATAACCTGCAAACAATAAATCTAACATATCCACATCCACACAATTCCAACATATCCAACATATTTGACAATTCCAACACATTCCAACATATCCTTAAATTTCAACATATTCCAACATATTCCAACATATTTGACATTTCCAACTATCCTTAAATTTGACAATTCCAACATATTCCAACATATCCTTAAATTCCAACATATCCAACATATTTGACAACTCCAACTATCCTTAAATTTGACAATTCCAACATATCCACATCCACACAACATTTTCAACATATGTGACAATCGTAGCAAATGTTTGAACATGCAATCAAGAAATGAACTAGACGGTATTAAACAATCGAACAAAAATGAAAAAGATTAGGGGTAAGGGTATATTACCTGTCTTCGATCCCTCGCCGTCAACTGTGGAACTCCCGGGTGCCTGAGGGTTTTCGTCCTCGGGACGTTGTCGTCGGTGAGCCCGACGAGCACTCACTACAGGAAATGTCACCGAGGCAGTGGATGAGACAGAGGACTCGGAGACATCTTGAGCGGCCGACTGTGATGGAGCTGCACTAGGACTAGAGTGGCGGCGTGCAGAAATCAAACCCGACATCTGTAAATTCAGCCAGTTACAAATTGTTAAATAAAAGGACATATGCATATTAAATAAATTGTAAATAAACATTGAATGTACTTACAATACAACTTCTATCAAAGACAACAAAATTATACAATCTAGTACTATAGTAGCAGCAATAATACCAAAGAATATGCGTCAACTTTGTTGTATTTCTCTCACTTCATAACATGAACAATGCATCTCAATGAACTACTCATACTCACCCCACACACCTATGTGAGAGTATAGGCCCAATTCCGCACACCCTCCCTCTCCGTCTCCCTCATCCTCTTTAATGCAAGCAAAGAAACTATATCTAAATACTATATCTACATACTATAGTTATTCAACTATATCTAAATACTATATCTACATACTATATCCAAGAATAAGTTATTCAACTGCACGATCCCCTTTCTAACCTTTGATCAAAATCATTTTGCCAAACTAAATGCGTTAATTTAGTGAGATTTCCGTATACATTCTATATACTCTCACAAAAACTGATCATGTTATAAACGGATTAAGATCGAATGATTTGAATTCATTATAAAGGAGGGACTATTATCAAGAATTTCCCCACCCAAGATTTGACAAAAGTGTTCGCTAAAGCGCAAATATATTAGAATGTTTTCCAACTCTCATCGTAGCCTGCAGGCAAGCAGCTGAAGACATTAAGGTAGTAGCCACTTAAACAAAATCTTGACTTTGCATCCTCTGCTAATGCTCAACTAATGAGTAGTAACAATAAGATGTTTCCTTTTCTTAACTGCTTAATTACTATTAAATTTCCCAGACAAGAAGAAAAATCACATAATTGCAAGCAGAAAAAAACATGCGTGCAATCCTTTTTTTTTTAAGTTCCGTTTTTAGGAAGAAAACATGGGAAGAATTCAATGTTCCTGATATTATGTCTTTTTTGCTCCAAATTTGATTTCGAATTTTGAATACTTGTAGTATTCAATTGTTTTCAGAGGGGGAACTATTGAACTATGTAAAGAAACAAAATCATGCATGTTCGCGCAGCCTTTTGCGGAGGTGCAGGCTCGGAATATATCGAGTCTTCAAGTTCAAATTCAAGCAGATGATCGCTTAGTCAAAGGAGAAAGGGTGCTGAAGCCCATAGGCCAAAGATATCGGAAGCACTAGCGTAGTTTGGAACAAGCGCTCTAGTTCGCCTCTAGATTTTGGCTTTCCTTATAGTTTGTTTGTTTGTAGATATGAAGAACAATTCTCATTTTATAATAAAAATAAGTCTATTCTCCTATCTTGACATTGTTCAAACAAAACCATAACAAACCCGCAAGCTCCATTGTTCCAAATAAATATCTCTAAATATCCTACAGAGTTGGGAAATATTTCTTCAGAACTTTCCATTTATGGAATGTTGTTGCCGAACTCCTTCCACCGATCTCGCCACCAGAGTGCCCCCTTCCCGATTACTGTCAATCAATGTCCTTCCTGTGCTCTGCCCACTTTCCAAACCCTTTAACTCGGGTTCCAAATGGTAGGACGGGCTCATACCAACTCACGGCTGGAGTCTTTCCCTTGACCTTTTTGTATTATACGCCCTACTACTTGGACGTTTGCCTCTAAGATTTTGTTCAAAGCTTCCACTCGATTCTCATCTAGGATTCTCCACCTCCCGACATAGCTCCGGAATATTCATCCTGAGTGTGTAAACCATATTGGTTTTGAACTCTCAGACATTACATTAATCTCCATTGGAGCACCGCATCTTGGCCATAAGTTAGAGCAAACGGTGTGAAGTCCCCTGCATCGACCTTTTGTGAGGTCCGACAGCCCACAAAGATCTCCCAACTTCTCTATGCCATTTCCTTTGGATTATCATCTACTACTCCTCATGATGTTTACTTAAGACTTTGTTGCTTGCTTCTACCGGCCATTAGATCAGGGATAGTGTGTAATGGATTTGTATGAGTTTAATTTTAAATTTTCCGCAAATTCCATTGTTTCCTTTAGATATGAAGCGGATCTTAATTTATCGCCACGATAGTTTCGGTATCCCATATCCGTGCAAAATTTGCTTTTTATGAACTTGATGACTTCGCGTAAGTGATCTTTTCGACCGCCACCGCCTCTACCCACTTGGTGAAATAGTCCGTAGCTACTATAATGAAAGTATGTCCTCGGGACGAAGGGAGATGACTGTCCAATGAGTCCATGGCCCAGCCTCCCGAAGTGGCCATGGCCTTACTAATGATTCCACGGGGATACCGAACATGTCAGCAGGTCCAGCTTCGGCACTCTTCGCATCCTTTGGCATAATTCGCAATCTTTTTCCATTCTTGGCCAAAAATAGCCATACCTTCTGATTAGCCAACGATCTTGACTCACCATGAAAGCACCACATACCTTCGTGTGGACTTTACCATTATTTTCATGGACTCAATATTTCCCAAACATCGTAGAAAACCCATCCGGGTGTTTTTACTAGAGCTTCGTCCCATATTGAATAGTTTGAAGCCGAGTCCTAAGCTTCCTTTCCGTCCGTATTGACGGATTGTTAAGATATTTCAACAAGGGAAACCTCCACCTCAACTTCTCCTGCTCGATAACCATAACATCCATCAACTCTCTATCAAATACGAAGGAAGTGATCTTGTTTCAACTCTCAACCCATTCATTGATTGGCCCAACTATTTGCACTCCGGTGAGGCACTGGGGCCCATCATTGCGCCCAAATTCTCCTCTCTAGTGGATGTGTTCTGTCAGAATATGCTCTCTCCTGTGTTTTTATCAAGAAACCGACGGCACTCATATAACTACTACCAAATTTTTGCACTTGTATTCTCCAAAAGAAGTTGGTTGATGACTAACCCTGGAATCACCGAATATATCCACACTTGGTGCCCCTGGCCCATTAGCATTTCCAATCCGATGAGCGCTTCATACTCGGCTCCTACAGCTAGTCGTAGCCATCAAAGTCTAGGTGGAATGAATAACCCATAATGATTGCCTTTAGACTAACCACTATTCCCGCACCCGAGGCTCTACTTGTGCAGATCCGTCAAAGAACAATTTCCAAGGTGGGCCATAAACCGGGCAATATTTCGAAATCTCGAAAGAAGCATCCTTTTCCTTCTGGACAGCGGTGACTGGGACACGCCGTTTCCGATATCTAGGAGGTTGTTCTTTCAATACTATCGGATTGCTTGGATGAGATGCCAAAAAGTTCGCAATAGCTTGTCCTTTAATAGCCTTCGAGGCACATATCTAGCGTAATTCTCGATGTGAGCCAACATCCATTTTCCAATCCGACTACCATCATCGCTTGGATAACATGTATTTGACCACATCCGTATTAAGTAATTATATGGACTGTATGGCAACATGTAATGCCCGAGTTTAACCGATGTAAAATACAAAGCTAAGCATAGCTTCACCGGGGGTATATCCGGCTCTACACCGCCGACTTCGCTAAGCAATAAACCGCTCTCGCTCCTTGCCTTCTTCGTTGTCCCGGGCTAAGAGACTCAATACCTCCCGAGGCTGATAAGGCATGTGCCTAAGAGGTTTTCTTTGGTGGCATCAAACAGGGTTTAGCCATGTACGCTTGATCTCATCAAAGCCTTCTGCGAATCGACTTCCCATCTCGAACTTTTCTCGTTTTTCGAGCTTTAGCAATGAGATAGAGGCTTAAGCTTTCCAAAACTAAATTCGCAATAAACCTTCAAGAAATTAATCTTTCCAAGTAACATATGGAGCTCCTTTTTATTTCTTTGGAGTAGGGTGTATCAACATTGCCGTGGCTTTATTCTCCTCTTATCCACCTCTATTCCTCTTGATTTAACCAAAATCCTAAGAAATTACCCTCCGCCCTTACTCCAAAGGCACATTTCTTCTAGTTCATCCTTAACTTGTGCGACCTCATCCTTTCTAGCACTTGTCTTAAATCTCAGTTAGGTGTTCTATACTCCGCTTTTTAGATTTTGACTACTACATCATCGATATAGACTTCTAAAATTGATGACCGATTGTGTCGTAAGATAAGATTCATGGCTCTTTCGGGTATGTAGCCCCGTGATTTTTCAATCCGGCGGCATGACTACATACTCAAAAGCTCCAACATGCAGCCGTGACATCTAAAGGCGCTTTATGAATATCTGTCACCATTCCTTCGATTTGATTATAACCAAAGATTTCCATCCATGAAGCGATGTAATCATATGATTGGCCGCGCACGATAGACATATCTCGACATAGGCACGGATAAAAATCTTTAGGAGTAGCATCGTTAATATTTCTATAATCGATACAAACTCTTATCAGCTTTAGTCAAAACCTTTATTACAGTAAGGTTAATATTAGCCACCACTCCACATATTTGGTCGGTCTAATAAACTTTGCCTTTAACAATTTCTTTATTTCTTCCCCGGACTTTTTCTTCTATTTCTTAGACATCTGTCTGGCCGTTTGGCCGACTCGGCTTGTATCCTTCTTTTTTTGATCGGGTATCTCCGTGCTCCACCAAAGCCGGATCTAGCCCGATCTCATCATAATGCCATGCAAACACCAATCGTTAGCGTACTTGATCGCCCTAACCCGATACTCACTACCGCCAGGTCTCCGATTCGAATTGGCCTGATCATCTTCGGGCCCCCAACACAATGGTTTCTAAGTGATCTTGGACCTCTCGCAATGGTTGATCTGGTTCACTTGAAACGGTCCTCGATATGTCGTGCTTGCCCAAGCGTCATCGTACAATCCAAATCATAAAGATACCACCGCCGCTTCAAAAGATTTATGGCCGATATGTCTAAGGCTTTCATGACATCTTCCGTGATTACCGAGGCGCCGGCGTGATTTCCATCCTTCCCTCGGGATGAAATCCTTTTAAGTGCCCGCCTATCTTTCCGTACTTCCTGTGCCTGATCAGCGATCTGATAGCCATCACTCGATTCTATTTTTTGTCAGTCAGATTCTATCATAAAGACGGAGGCTGGGTGATCAAGAATGGTCTGGCCCCATTCTTCCAGGTCATTGATACACCCGATTCCAAGAGCTGGCCGTCACCCGTAGGCGGCCGTTTCTTACCGCCCTCCTGCATCGAATGCCTCATGTACGGGATTATAGAAGTCCACTCCTCCGAAATGCCGGGCTGCTTCTGGAAAGACCGTCGGGCTGCCTGCAGCCAGCCCTAACCCTTCCAAACCTCAAGGTTCTCTGCGGGTAAATGGCAACTGCTGGTGTAGTGTGGAAGGTATACATAAAGACCGATGTATCCGCCTCTCTTCCCAAGAAAGTCGGGCTATACACCGGGCATTTTCCACAAATGTTAAGACCACCATAATCTTCTCTCTTTTGATCCTGTCAACTTCCAAGGCGCAACACCATAGGGTTTTGGTAATGCCCTGCAGTAGTTGGAACCAGCTTTCAGAGGCATCAAATCTCGCTGGGTCAGATTTAGCCTTTTCAAAGATTTTCACCGGCAGGACGTTGATCGAAGCCCTCCATCTATCATCACCGAAAGGGAACTCCTTCCATATGAGCCGTTATGTGTATTGGCCTCATATGCTGTACCATTTGTTGGTTTGGCCTGCAAAGATCATCCGATCGGGCCATAAATCCGCCATGATTTGTTTAAGGATTCCATCCGAAGATCAAGCTCGACACTCAAATCTTCCTCTTGCCCTTCGTACACAAAGGGATCAATGATATGTATGATCACTCTGAGATAGCACCTCGAGTGTTCCCACCTCGACGGTTCGGAAGATGGAAGGTCAAGAAAGGACAAAACCATACGATGACCAAGTTAGGAGTCATCATTGGTTTCACGTTCTTTCTCACCTTCCCGACCCGCTTGTCTCGGCCTCAGCTGTCGCCAGCTAAAACTCCTCGCCCACCGCTTTGATTCTTCTTCGATGGCCTTCAAAGGCTTCCCTCATTAGCTTGTACCGAAACATCTCGCTCTGACGGGAGCTATAGTCTAACAAATTGTTCGTGCTCGCAGTGACTTCATCAACTGCACTGCCCACCCAAAATGGATTCCCACATCCATGGTTTCGATCGCAAGACTCGGAATCTCCACCTCCATCGGCTTCATCCCGATCGTGTCAACATGGACAACTTTCATCGACCGGTTTCTCATGCTCCATCGGTTAGCTTCGTCCCTAACGTGGACATAAGTCTCGTATTACCCTTGGCCGGGTAATTATTACTTTAGCTCAAGCCTTACGATCCATACTGGCTGGCTCCCCCGGGCCGTCTAACCGTTGAGGCCTGGGCTGGCTAGCATTGGCCCGTCGTGCAGGCCTTCGAGGTATCTACCGGGGACCGCATATGTGCCCATCTTCCGTATCTTCCTCTTAGCCTGCTTCTGCATGTGCTCTCTTCTTCACTCGACCGTTCTTCCGCCTATACCATCTTCCATCCACCTCGACTAGCTTTTCCACCTTAGCCTGACGGGAGTTTTCACCGCCTTGGTGGATTTTTACCCTTAGGACCTCTAGGCGCGTGAGCCGTTCCTTGTACCGGCCTTGGAACCTACGTCGGTTTTCGAGGTTGATAAGAAATGGCCGATGATCAGGAGCGTCCTGCCAGCTCTCTTGGTGCCCCCACCCGTTCAAAAATACCGCTCCGAGGAGGTGCTCCAGGGCCATACTCTTATCATGTAATTTCTAGCCGGACTCCTCATTTGAATCTCGCTCTTCTTGCTTCCTGACTGTCCTCGTCTATTATTGTCCCAACAACAGTGAACTGAGTTCGCACTCGCATTTACACTTCGCGCATAAGCATGTCCCTCCCTTGATGAACGTTTAGGTCCGGGCTCTGCTGAGATTCACCTCACATCCCGATTGGCGCTATGCACTCTTTCCCTTCCCAAGGTCCAAGGTTTTTCCTTGGCCACTTCTCGTCAATTCAAGTTTACCATATTTATCGGAACTCGAAAGGGCTCAGCTTATCATCATGGGGCAATTGGGGCTTCCAAGACCAACTTCCCTTGTTGATCATCTCTTGGATCCAATCCCTAACGACACGCAAACTCACTGCATCGTGATTCCAAGAGCCAATAGGCTTGCAATATTTCTTCCCTTTAGTTCCTCAGCTCGGGGTATCTCTTTGGCCGGATCTAGCCCGGCGATCCGTTTACTAATTGGCCAAAGATCTCTCGACGTTTTAGTAAGGTCAAACGTATAGCCTCGAACTTAGGGGGCTTGCTGGGAATATAGCCTCCCGCTTCGAAGGCAGCCCTTGTCTCACCTAAGCCACCAACCCTTTCATGATCATCAGTGGTTGGTGGAACCATCTCAATCGCTTGCATATCTCCAAACTTCAAAAACATCACCCGAATCCATCTAATGTCTACAATGAATTCAAAATCCAGTGTGATTCACGTAAGGTTTCCGAAGAAAGGCACTTGGAGGAGTGCTTGTGCTGGGATTCTTCTCGCCAATGAAATTTCCTCATTTAGTAGCAAACATCATTGTTCCCCGTGGTGTCGTTGAACTTGACATCTCCAAACTTTTACGTAGGAGATTTTCAACGCCCTTGAGCTATGACCACAGATTGGTCATTGCCGATGGGGGAACTTACACTTCATCTTGGTCTGCTTTGAACCTCATGACGAAGTCTTCTCGTGGCTTCATGTCTGCACCGTTAACTTCCACTGTAGTCATTAATTGTGACTTCGCTCCATCCTCAGAAATTGATCATGGAAGGCCGTTCCATCTCGGTCCCAACTCTGATAGAGTTAGGAGCCAAATGGGAATACCCCAATGCGACGCCATCCCGACTAATGAATTTCCGAATAAACGGAGTTTGAAGTTGATTGTCTTCAATGCCACGCATTGATTGAGTACTTCCTAATGTGCCTAAAGATGATGCATGAATCTTCCCCATTGTGTTAGGAAGTTAGAACCTTAAAGTTCATCTAGAAGGGTTCAATTTCATCGATATAAATGATATGGTTTCGATATACCGTCTTTGATTGGTGGTCACTTCGGCCCGACACCCCGAGAATTAGCCGTCTCAACTCTGCCATTCAAGCCAACCCCGCATTATCGCCTTCAGCAATAACACCAGCCGGCTCTTTTCTTGTCCATAGTGAGACCTCCGATCTCCATCCGAACTATGCTCAATATCGTGATTTCTCCACGTATCGGGGGTTAAAGCCTTCCCTTCCAAACCCATATGTGGCTTTGTGGGTTGTGCTCCCCATCCCGCTCTTCCGAGCGAAAGCAGTCTTCCCTTCGAGTGGAAATTGCCAGAAACTTTTCTGTGCTCCGTCTCTAGAATATATTTCCTAGCTTCCTTCGGGGCTTCGCTAGCGGTGCCGTCTACGTGATTCGAAACGTACTTTCCCCCTACTCACTCAAGTGTTTGGCATCTCTAACCTTCCTCGATGAAAGGTCCCGTGCCACGGCCGGGGGGTGACGAATCCCTTGCCCTTCTTCCAACCTCGCCCTGAGAGGTGACTCTCTCGCCGGAAGTATGAATGGCTTGAACGACTCCATTCCACCCATGTTCACATCGTTTATCGACGATCCTTTCAATCCAATGGCTGATTAGAAAGGACTAAAACCCCGGTCAATCTTGCTTTGGACATTGTTGATGAAGTACGATTGGAGCATCTGCTTCTATTATCCAAAGCAATTCTTTCCATGGTCTTCATCATCTGATCATGGAGATCGGGAGTTCCTCCACGCTACTAAGGCCCGGGTCGGGAGGCTCGGGTCCCGCAAGTGAAGTTTCGACGGTTCATCTGGGATAGACGAAGATCTTTCCCGTCATCCGGGCCGTGCTCGAGACAATAAGCTTCTTCGTCCTTTCTTTTGTTTTCGGGGCATAAACGTCAAGAAAGGTGTCCTAATCGCGTGCTGTGTAAATATGTTCAAGGCAGCTCAAGGGAGGTGCAGTTCAATATATCGAGTCGGCCCTGGCCGTCGGTCCCGAACCTTTCTACTTGGCACTCCGATTCATCAGCTCGGCCTCCTATCCCTTCTCGTGAGGGATGTTCGCGAGGCCTTGTGTTGTCTTCTTTTGGTGTTTGTCGTGTGCCACTATTGGCTCGCCAATAGAAAGATTGTGGTTGTTTATTAGATACTTGCGCCACAAGCACATGACCCTCCGGTTCATCTGGATTGGCGCCTTATATATAGATATACGTATATATATATATAAGAACTCGTTAGGTTCGTTATTTGCCTTGCTTGTTAAGGACTTTATACTCTCTTGATGTTATACCAGAGATAGTTTCAGAGATGGGATTTAGGTATAACTTGTTATAGCTAAGAAACTCCCACGCTTAAACGTACATAAAAGTAAAGACAGATAAGTAAAGTCGTATAAAAACCGTATGTAAAAATTGTATGTAAAAATCCGTATGTAAATACTGTGTAAGTAAAGACCGAAAGTATAAACTTGTAATTAAAGCCGAATATAAAGCATTCTGTAATTAAAGGACTCGAATGCAAAGACATTAATTAAAGGTAATATCCATTTTATTACATTTCATGTTCGTCAAAGCCTCGACAATGTACTGTCAGATGGTTTTAGTTCCATCCTGGATGGATTGCCCATTAAGCTTATCTAGAAGTGGATTAGGAAATTGGTTCCTAAGGAAAACAAATCAAAGACCCTCCGGTCCAAGATTTAAATCAATACTATCGCTGCTAGGTTGGATAGCGTAGCAAAACACTACTCCTCAGCGTGAGCTCGATATATTATCCCCGGGTGATCGTCTTTTTGATCTTCTCAAAGTCGCAGCTACACGAGTAGTGCGACGAGAGTTTCGTATAAAGATGAAGATCTTTTATCTCGTGGAAAGAGCCGAGGAATTTCCCTCGAGGTTTCTTCCCGTCGGGGTTGAACGGTGAGTTCGTTGATTTGGTCGAGTGGTTCCTATTTCAGATCTTCCTTGTATATGTGCCGCCGAGGGATCCACGTCATCTCCGCACCTCATGTAAGAAGAAGATCACTTGGTCCGATCACCCTACTCCCACCGAGAAAGGGGTCTTTATTCGTAGTCTGCTTCCCTCCAATTTGCTCAAGGATTTGCATTAAATGCTATTCGTAATTTCTTTCGTTTGTTTTACCGGTTCGGGCCGGGCTCAAGCTAGCCCACCCAATACTCGCTATAAGTCATGGCTCAAAAGGTATTCCGGACAAACCGGATGTCCTACGTGGCCGCGTCACCTCACTGGTCATTGTCATCTGGATTCAACCATCCTTCGAATGCCTTTTCCCATGCCGCCAATATCTCGCATTGAATGTTCTTTATCAAGGCAGTATGTAGTACTTGAGCACTCTAGCGAAGAGCGTATATTTCCTTTTCCTTTCTTTAGTCTCTTCTGATTGGGGTTTCGGGCCTTTCAGGCTTACCCATTAGTTGGTAACCTAACTAAGCTCTTTTAAATCCAAAGGGTATTTTTCAGTGTAAACAATGCATATGCAAAGTAGAAACAAATGAATATGATAAATCTTCTTATGAGAAGGTAAATTACCTAAATACATATAATCTATTGGGTAGGATGTAAAAAAATTAAAAACAAGCATGGTTCCAAAAATACACACTCTAGCAAACCAATAGATAGGTAACTAATTATTGCAAAAAGAATACACATCATCTCAAAAAACCAAGTTCATAAGCAAACACATATAATACCTACAACATAGATCGAAAATCAGTGATATGCAAATTCATATGATACCCACAACATAGGTTGGAAAACATAAGAAAAACCAAATTCATTTACATTTATATCATACCTACAACATAGCTTATGAAACCTAAGAAAGCAAAATGGAAAAAGTTGGAGAAGATGATGAAGAACTCGTTCATGGAGGCAATTAGCCGAAAGTTCAAATAAAAGTCCTATCAATTGCAGTTTAAAATATATACAAAAAAATTGCAACTCATAATAATTACTAGCATAAATCTATTTAGTGGTGGACTAAAACCATGTTCTTAACCATTTTTAATCTTTGTAGCATTAAGAACTGTCCTTTCCAAATCTGTCCTTTCCAAAGCAAAAGGACAGCACAAAGAGAAAGGAGAGGACTAGGAGGGCCTGGGCATCAGGGCTATATTATTGCATGTATGTCTTCCTTTTTAATTTCGTTTTCTGCAAAAAGATTTATCAATGTATATCCACGTTTTCTTCATTTATAGAAACCAATGAACAAAAAAGATTTATCAATGTGGAGGGATTATGTGTTAGGTTTGGGTAATCCATAAGGGTAATACCCTTTGCAAGATAGACGGGTAAGGATTTGTGGGTGCTCACCCACATGTAATTTCTCCACTCCTACTTAAACTCGTATTAAGGGCCAACCTATCCTACTTGTCTGCTGCATAAGCCAACAAAACAGTTTCAGAAATCAACATAAGAGAAAGCTGATTCAACGGCTGCTAAACTTTTGTTTTCCTGTTGGTTCTAGTGTTATCATTGATACTTAGAGAGTATATTTTTAGCATCGATCAGGCTGCCAATTCCAATTCCAAGTCCAATTTTTCCTTTTCGTTGTTTTGCTTAACACACACACAGCACCAACACACACAGCACACACACACACGGGACACACACAACACCAACACACACACACAGCACCAACACACACAGCACACACACACACACGACACACACACACACACAAACCCAGCTCAAAATTACCAAAAAAATTGCAATTAAAGCAGACAAATCCAAATCCCAAATTCAAAATCCAATTCCTAAACAATCCCAAATCCACATCTATCACTTATCCAGTTCAATTTAATCTTCAATTTCAAATCCAAATCCCAAATGAAATTCCTACAAAATCGTACACAATCAAGACAAAAGATTCAAAGTTTGAAACCTACCTCGAGAGAGGATAAGAGAAGCTGCGAGATTGACCAAGGCCAAAAGATTCAGAGTGAGAGTGAGAGAGAGAAGCTGGTTGGTTCGTGACTGGGTCTGAGTTGGAGAGAAGTGTGCAGAGGTTCTTGGATTTGGATCTGCAGATGGAGGAACAAGGAAGAGAAGAAGAAAGAAAAAAGACAAGGAACGGAGTGAATTTAACCCAGAGGCCTTTGGGCGACGAATTAGTTTCGCCGCTCAAAGTCCCAATATTCGTCGCCCAAAAGGTCATTAAATTTTTTGAAAAGAAGCCCAAAATTTTAGGCGGCAGGAGCAAATTTGAAGGTTTAGGCGACGAAAATGATTCGTCGCGCAAACTTTGCAGGTTTTGGGCGACGAATAATTCGTCGCTCAAAACCACTTAAGGCGATGAATCAGTTGTTGGTCGCCTAAGCTAATAAATTTATCACCCACCGTTCTTATTATGATCTCCTAAATAATGACTTATTCATTTCGTATTGAAGTAATGTTTGTACAGAATGATCTTGAAGAAAAGGTCTACATATTCAACGGTTCAGATTTAAAGAAATAAATATGTATGTGTGTTTACAAATTAACAGTAGTACGAAAAATTAACTTATAGTGAGAAATTCATAATAAGTAATTGAGAAGTGGGAAAAATCTGTAAAAAATACACTAACGCTCGTAACGAAAAGGTGTACAACTTTCATTAAGGTGTCATCTTCAAAAGATGAACACTAGAAACCATGAAGTCTATATTCTTTTTTAACCGTCGATCAACGTTTACGTTTACACTCTGTTACTATATCAGTAGTTTTTTTTTTCATCCCGATTCTTTTTTGAAAACATGATCTTTTACTGAATGCAATAAGATGAACGGTTCCGATCGTTCATAGACTTTATAGTTTATTGAAAAGTGTGATGATGTTATGTAGTTTCTATAAACTTTATAACGTCCTATACAAATTTGACTAAACTGTAAAGATGGGGACATAATATAAACGATCCGAACCGTTCATCTTATTGCATTTAGTAAAAGATCATGTTTTCGAAAAAGAACTGGCATGAAAAAATCAAATTACGGATATAATAACCGAGCATAAAAGTAAATGTTAATCGACGGTTAAAAAATAGTATCGCCTTCATGGTTTCTAGTGTTTGATTTTGGAGATGACACCTAAAAGAAAGTTGTAGGCCTTCTCGTTACGAGCATTTCTATAATTTTTACAAATTTTTCACCCTTCTCAATTACTTATTACGAATTTTTCAGTGTAAGTTAATTTTTCGTACAAAGTTTAATTTGTAAACACACATACATACTTATTTCTTTAAATCCGAACCGTTGAATATGTAGACCTTTTCTTCAAGATCATTCTGTATAAAAATTACTTCATTAAGACATAAATACGTCATTCTTTAGCAAATAAAAAAAAGAACGGTGTAGAGTACATTTCTTAATTTAAGGCGACGAAATACTTATTCGTCACCCCAAACCTTAAAAAATTTGCCCCACCAAAGAATGGGCTTTGGTGGGCAGGTTTTTAAATTATTTTTAAACGTTTGGGCGACGAAAAATTGACTTTGGGCAACGAAATTAACAAATTTTGGGCGACGAAGTAGTGTTCGTCGCCTAAAGTGTCTTTGAGTGACGAACTGTAATTCGTCGCCTAACGTGTCTTTGAGTGACGAACTGTGATTCGTTGCCTAAGATATATTTGTAATTGGTTGCATTTGCTGTCAAAACAAATTTTTTTTTTAAAGTTGGCCAAGTTTGAAAAGTATTTTTAACCTTGGGCGACGAATAATTGACTTTGGGCGACGAAAATTCTAAAATGTTGGGCGACGAAATACATTTCGTCGCCTAAGATATATTTGTAATATTCTTCCATCTGGTTACAAAATAGGTTTTTTTTTTTTTTTTTGGTAAATGAAGTAATTAATTTATGTTAATAATTTGACAATCATGCTACAAGTTACAAGTTCAATTTATGTTTCAATGTTTCTTGAAATACAATTTCATCACTTCCGTACTTAGTCTGAATCAGAAATACAATACACAGCGTCGTCGTCACTTTCATCATTTTCGCTTGGTAGTTCAGATTCGCTGCTTGCATATGAGTCCTCATCATCACTATCCTCGGTCTGTGCGGTGTCATGTGGATTGTAGCGTCTCAGATCACCGAGGTCAATTGTAATGGAATCAATTGATATTTCGATTTCGGGCATTCCAGCTACCTCAACGGTTCTTGGATTGCATTGGTATCCATAGGTGTTGCCATACCAAAATCTATCGGAGATGAAAGAAGTTGGTCAGCGACGATGTCGTCTTCATTATTATCTCCGTCAGGAATATCATATATGTTTCTATGATGAATTTTTTGAACAACTTTCCAACCATTCCCGGCCTTCGGGTCATCAAGATAGAAGATTTGTTTCGCCATAGTTGCTAAAATGTGAGGGTCTTCATCGTACCAACGTGTGTTAGTGTTCACTGATACTAACCCTTCGTCTTGCTTAATACTCTCGTTTCTGTTTGGATTTGTATCAAACCAATGACACTTAAACAAAATCGCTTGACATCGGTCTTTGTAAAGCACTTGTACAACACTTGTTAGTTTGCCATAAAACTCAATATCGGCACTGTCGCCACCACCCGGGACGAAGACCCCACTATTTTGAGTTAACAACTTGTCATCACGCTGAGCATCCACAAACTTAACGCCGTTGACATGACACCCTGAGTACAATCTAGTGTGAAACGGTCCGACCGCCAAGTTATATAATTCTTCGGTGTATGACGGTGAATTCTCTTCCTTCAGTTTCAACACCTAGTTGAATATGTACAAAATTTTTTAATCTTTTTAGTTCGAGAACATATGAAGACAATGAAGAAAAACCTAAAATGTGATGAAACCAAATAGTACAAAACTTACATGTTCGCGCAACCAATGAGGAAACAATGCACGGTGTTTCTCGGCATGTAAATGTGAAGGATATGCACTGATGATCAACTGTTCATGCTCATCCAGAAGCGGCCCAATCTCATCACAATTGTTCAGTATGAACCAATGCGCTACCTCGATATCCTTTTCAGAAAAGGATTCGCCTCTTGGTGACGAGCCAAACGGACGTGCAATTTGTGTAAACACCGAAAGTTTTTCTTTCCTAACACCACCGTCGTTGTTGCGTTGAGAAAGATTGAAAGTCGTCTCAACATCAGTTAGATACATTGCGCAAAAAGTGAGCGACTCATATGTGATCCATGCCTCCACAATGGATCATTCCGGCTTGGCCCTGTTGCACACAAATTTTTTAAACTCCCCAAGAAGCCTGCAAAATCGAAAAGTGACGGTTGTAATTATTAAACATCTATAAAACGATGAAGAATCATACAAAGGCCATGGGTCGACGTTACCTTTCTATTGGATACATGCACCGATAGTTGACTGGTCCACCAAGCAATGCCTCATCCGCCAAATGTATCATCACGTGAATCATACTAGTAAAAAAAGCTGGCGGAAAAATCTGCTCGAACTTGCAAAGGATGTGTACAATGTCATCTCTGCACTTTTTTACATCTGACACAAGCAACGACCTTGCAGTCAACTGTGCAAAAAAATCTGGACAACTTCACTATCGGGTTAACCACATCAGAAGGCAACAGATTTCGAATCCCAACTAGGAGAAGGCGTTGGATTAGCACATGACAATCATGACTCTTTAATCCCGAAAATCGATTTGTCTCCACATTCACACAATGCGAGATATTCGAAGCATACCCATCTGGAAATTGTACGGAAGAAAGAAACTTGAAAAATTGTTTCTTCCCCTCTGGTTTCACAGTGAAAAACGGATGACCCTTTCTGAGTACACTGCCGACTTTCTTCATCCACAAGGGTCGCCTTATGCCCATTCGTTCCAAATCTAGCCGAGCTTTTATCGTGTCCTTCGATTTCCCCTCAATGTCTAGAATTGTCCCCACCAACGTATCACACACATTCTTCTCAATATGCATCACTTGGACCAGTACGGGAGTTCAAACAAAATACTCTTATGCGCCCAGTTATGATGCGAAGCTGGTCTGGGCCCAGTAACACCTTTGCCATATGGACCAAATTCTAAACTATTCAACTTAGCCAAATGTCATCTCCCGACCATTCTCTGGGTCTGAGGCGAGTCTCTGTGTTGCCATCGAAAGATGTATCGTTCATACGCCACTCGTGATCCCACGACAACCATCGAAAGATGTATCATTCATACGCCACTCGTAAATTCATTTTTCATGCATTTCCAAGGCGGCAAATGATAAGGAACTAAGACGATCGGCCAAGTGTTGTGGGTTTGGTTCAGAACTCCGAACGGATTAAATCCATCGGTGGCAATTCCTAGTCTGACATTGCGTGGGTCTACTGCAAATTCAGGGTACATCCGATCGAATTCTTTCCATGCCTGTCCGTCTGCAGGATGCGTCATAACATCATCATCAACCCGTTCTTCCTTATGCCA
This sequence comes from Gillenia trifoliata, assembly GCA_018257905.1. NCBI lineage: Eukaryota > Viridiplantae > Streptophyta > Magnoliopsida > Rosales > Rosaceae > Gillenia > Gillenia trifoliata. The sequence goes on along the minus strand of CM031088.1, from coordinate 7,487,265 downwards.
TCTCATGTCGGTTGCAGTGTGCGTCGACATGTACAAGCGTTGCAACCTAGACGTTAATGGAAGATAACGCAACACTTTTTGTGGAATCTTCGCCGTTCTAGTTTTAGGTGTGATTTTATATCTCGGGTCATTACAAACAGAGCATTTATCCAACTCTTTGTTTTCCTTATAGAAAAATATACAATTATTTACACATGCATGGATTTTTTCATACCCTAAGCCCAGACAGTTCAGCACCTTCTGGGCACTTTTATGATCTTTAGACAAACAATTGTATTTTGGAAGCATCCTCTTCACAATACCCAGAAAGTAGTCATAACACTGGTTTGACATACAGAACTTCATCTTGCCTAGCATAAACTCCACAATCGCCGTAAGAACCGAAAAGTCTTCACAACCAGGGTATAATTCTTGCTTGGCATTTTTCAATAGCCTTTCATACTTATCGAATTCTTCCTTGTCCATGGTGGGAGGCACGTCATCCCCCACTTCCTCATTGTCATTGCTTGAGGCGTATGGATAACAATCATTTACAATACCCATGACTTGGTCATTACTAGATAAATTTCCTTCACCAGTCTCCGCTCGTGACTGGTACGAAGACGAAGCATGATGTAATGGTTCCCCGTGATGATTCCATCTCGTATAGGTCTGCGTCATCCCATTTCTTACCAAATGATGGCGAACATTGTCGAATGTCTCCCACATATGATTGTTACACGACCTACACGGACACTTGATATCAGTTGAACCCCGGTTGTGTCCTTTTGCAAAGTCAATAAAATTATCTACTCATTCCAAACATTCATCAGCACATCTGTTTGGACTCTGTATCCACTGTCTGTCCATTTTTCCTGTTACCACATTAAAGAGAGAGAGAGGGGAGCATTAGAACAACTTCAACTATGTCTCGTCACCTTATGCCTCCGGTAAAGGCCATATCCCATTCGGGAGTCCACATTTGTGTCTCGTAGTTTACGGATCCACCAAGATTAGATTTCGACGTGGGCAAATTTTGGCAGCATCTCCATACAGTTCTCCAAGTGCACGACGTAAATATCAAATACCTATTATGCACTCGAAGAACGTAAGAAGATGTTACCAAAAACCCACGATCGAAACCTAATCCGTGAACCGCAAACTACGACACTCAAATGTGCACTCCCAAACTATCCAAAAATGGGACAATTCAAGAATCAATTGGATCGCAGTCACGCTTTCACATCCATGCGTGAAAACCAATTAATTCTCAAACAGAAAACTAAGTTTTTGTTAAAAAAATGCATACGAAGTATTAACTTCGTACGTACAACACAAAATAAATTCATACAAAGTTAATTACTATTAACTTTGTACGTACAACGCAACATAAAGTCATTCAACATATACAAATTATTTGCATACAAAACCATATAAAATAAGTTTGTACGTCAACAACATAAAATGATCAAGAAAATACCTTCAAATTGGTGCTCCAACAAAAATCCTATGCAACAAACCTATACAAAATTAATTAATTTATGTTAATTATAATTCAAAATTAATAAATAACAAAATAATATTAAAAAATAAAAATTACCGTTAACGATTCCCAGTGGTGGTGGAGAAGGAGGAGGAGGAGCAGGAAATGGTGGTGGAGGAGGAAATAGAACCCAGCTTGGGGGGGGGGAGAGAGAGAGAGAGAGAGAGAGAGAGATCTAGAGGGATAGAGAGTGAGATGATGAGGGAGATGAGTGAGATAGGGAGAGAAAGATGGTGAGGGAGATGAGTGAGATAGGGAGAGAGATTTGGAGGGAGAAATCCGAGTGGGAGAGCTTGAGAGGCAAATTTGCAGAATTTTTCTGCAAAAACTGCCTCTCGGGTCGAAGGAAGGGGAATAAATATGCTAGGTTTTGGGCGACGAACATCTTCGTCGCCTAATGTTCGTCGCCTAAAGTTCTATTTTAGTCGCCTAAAGTCACCACTTTGAGAGACGAACAATTCGTCGCGCAAGAAATTTTAGGCGACGAATTCTTTTGTCACGCAAAAGTTTGGCGCCACATTCTCCTTTTGCCACCACTTTTTCCATCTTTTGAGCGACGAATGTATTTATTCGTCGCCCATTGAAATTTTAAGCGACGAATTCCTTCGTCGCCTAAAGTTTTGTCGCCCAAGCTGTTTTTTATACTAGTGCACGTTGCCAACTTTCTACCTGAGATCCGAATGGTCCAAAAATCCACGATTAACAAAGAGGAGAATTTGGCACTTACATGCCAGTTTGATTTCATGTCTTGTAAGATTTATTTGTCAGGTCTTTCTGTCTTGTAACTGAAGGAATAATTTTATCTTATGGACGTTATCCAGGTAGATATACCGTTCAAATATCTCAGTTTTTTCCTAGACGATGATGCTAAACTCGAAGAGATTAGGACGGTTAGACTGATATGATGATATCCCTAATGAACTTATTGGTTTTCTTTTATCAACCAATCTTTTTATTACTACAAATGATGCCTGCATTCTTTGCTAACTCACTTTGAGTGCTTTTAGGATTATGGTTCTGGACGCATGCTAACAGGTTTAGTTAAGCAGCTGTCTATTGAAAAATTGACTAAACTAGTAGAAAGTCATTGTAATAAGAGGGCTGCTGTGCTGATGAGGTAAAGCTTCTGGGGTTATATGTTAGTTATGACTTAGAACGATTGATAGAATTTTTGCATATGGCAGTGAGGCCCCTGCCCAATATGGCAGGCCAGCCGCAGACTCCGACCCCAGAGATCGATGCACAGATGAGGCCTAACAGGGGGGGTCCGCTGCAAGTCATCCACGAAGAAACCAAATTCAATTCCGGCATCCTTGGACAGGTACTTTGATTACCCAGCCCTATTGTTTAATCTTAATCTCTTCTTACTAGGATTTTGTTTTTAAAATTATTATTATTATATTCATAATTTTTTCTCTAATCATAGATTTTAGTTTTAGATGTGGATGTTTTATGATCAGATTCTTGATTTGATAGTTTTTTTTTTTTTTTCCAAATAATAGTTTCTTTTATGTTACTTGACATTCTGTGATCAAAACCTTTTTTTAAAGATAAAGAAAGTAATTTCCGCGCACACATCCCTTTTACCCCTATGCGGAAATCACTTCCCAGTATTTGTCACTTTTATTTATGTTTAGTGCTATTAGTATTACGATTTATTGATTCGTCTTAGTAGGAATAATATTTTTACGTAAGTCCTAGTTTTGTTATCTATTTCCGCTGTGTTTGGGCCTATTCTCCCCTCTGGACAGCAGCTTATCACCACTGCCGTCCATCACTTGTACAGTTATCACGTTGCTTAGTGTCTTAATTCATTAAAGTAAATTTGTTTCATTCCCAGGAAGCAGCAGCTGATGATAAAGAGAATTTGAGGTATCATAAAATTGCCGAGAACGCGGAGAAGAGAATTGCGGAGCTGTCAGACGAGTTGGATAAGATTTAAGTACAAGTTGAAGGCAGATAGGACCTATGTAGTTGAGTGAAATATTAAGTATTTACGATGACGATTTAGATTATGGTGACGATGGATACTTTTGATGAAATTTTTGTTTGAGACTAATTCATCTCTTCTATTCTCAAGTCTAAGCGAGACTTGTGTGTTTCTTCTTTCTTGTTTTTGTTTCTGTATAGTTATCTGACACGTGCTCTTAACTTCTAGATTTCAGAGGAAAAGGAAGGGAAAACAGTCTCCGATTACGCGGAGAGAGACGGAAAGAGAGTGACGGACAATACTTGAGTCCTCACCAGTTAGTACTACTATTTTACTGACCTTGATGTGGCTTGCTGAGAAGATAACACGCATCCCTCTTTAAATTTTATAAACTAACAACCAAACGCCATGTTACTTTGTTAACACACATCCCAAACACCCACTTTCTTCTCCATCCCCATCGTCCTCCCTCTGCCATGGCTCCTCCGTGCTTCCAAAGTCTGAAATTCTGAATAAACTCTCTGTCTCTCTCTCTGTCTCTCTTCAAAGTCTGCAATTCTAAATAAACAACTTTAAACTTCCAATCTCACGGAATTTCATAACCTAGTTCTACCGAGTTTATATCTGGACACCATTGAGGGATCGGTGGTGCGTCGCTGGAAAAGAGATGGAGTAGGGGGTCGGGTCGCTGGACAGCCAATCTCTCCTCCATCCCGCTCTTCTCCTAAGCCCATGTCGCAAATCTCATCCCCGTCCCTCTCACTTCCATCGAACTCTGTTTCGTTGATTACATACTTATTCCTTCTTCCGACCTCTTGTTACGTCAAATCCAACCCGAATTTCTCCATCAATCTCTCTCCTCTGTCGAACCCAACCCTACCCACTCATACCCAACCCTCTCCTTCGTTATGGCAGCACCTATGCGCCTGCTCACTCACTAGTGGCAACTTGGCGCCACTTCCTCACCTTGGTGCCATGGTTGCACGCACCGGGAAAAAAAAATGGTGGATTGGGGGCAAGGTCGACGGATGAGAGAGGCGGGAGGAGGAGGCGTGAATGTGGTCGACAGAACAGGGGTGGGTCGACAGAGGCAAAGGTTGGAGGAGTTGAGGATTTGCCTAGATCTCCATTGCAGAAGCTATGGGAGGAATAAAAGGTGTTTGGTTATGAAGATTGCAATAGTCTGAGAAAGCATAAAATGGACAAGTGTCATTTGTTTATTGGTGGTCACTAAAATTGGGTACTGACTAGCCAGTACCCAAGTATTGTCCGTGACGGAAAGAAACGGAAAGCAAGTAGTGAATCCATGGACTGTATCGGCGAAAGGTGGCGGGGATATCGACTATCATGCAGAACAGACACTAACCGTCCTCCAATTACTATTAATTAATTGGACCTTCAAGGAACGAGGAGCTCATCGAGGAGTTCTATTGTCAGAGGATTGACCAATCTGTTGGCAAGCTCTAGGTATGGGATCATGTGGCCAAAGGCCAGCCATGGCAACATTGCTATCTGAAGCTTCTTCTTGTGATCATCATCTCTGTTGGGGATATTATTGGATTCCATGGTTTCTGATCAATAATGTTCTCTAGGGAGAAGTCAGTTCCCTTGATAGCTTCAGTTAAATAGACCGTGACACAAAGCTAAACAGACTTTTATCTCCATTATGAAATGGTCGGTACTATTTTGGCACATAAAACTGACACACTCACTGACATACTCTCTTATACAGGCAAACATTCCTATTAATATGTAAATGTCACTTATTACATTAAAATAATGTGTTTAATTTTATGTGTTCAAGCTAAATAGACTATTCTCTTTATTTATGAAATAGCAACAATTGTGATTTTTCCGATATTGGCTTATTAATGGCTCATATTGTTTTCAATACGTAGTATTGAGTGGTATGGAAAATGAATGGTTGAGATTGAAAATAAAAGATCTGAACAATTAAGGAAATCAAATTTACTGTTAAAACGTATGCAGCACAAAAGTTTACGTAACACATGTTAGTTTCATATGGCTTAACACTAGACACTTTTATATCTTTGTATGGTGGCCTCACTTATTCATTTGCAATTAGGAGTTTTTGGCATGGAATGGAACACATTTATTTCGCCCTTTTGTATGGTTTTTTCACTTTCTCCCTTTGAAGGGGCCTATAATTCAACTCAATAATGTGTTTTGTAACATATAAGAAAGTTGAGTGTTGTGCCAATTCCCCTGCTTGTTTTAATGACACGTCCCAACCTGGATATCCAGGTAGACACTGAAAAATTGAGGTGTGCTGGCCGACCACCCGTAGGGTGACTAAAGTCATTTGAAGGAAGAAGTGTAATTTAAAGTAAGATAAGAAGTTTGAATAAAATAAAGATTGAGTGCGCAGAAGTGTGTGTGAACCAATAAAAGAATAGTAGAGCATCTAACTTTATAGAGTGGAAAGTACACTAAAGCAGATCACCCGAATGTGGTAATTACAGTTACTAAGATAGATTCCCTACACTAAAGAGGGAACTATGCCACCACGTCCCGACATCAAGAGCTCCAAAGCCTACTAAAACATGGAGGGGCACAGAACAGAAAAGTGTGAGTGGGCAAAAACAATAGTTTTCTAAAACCTTTGTTTTTCCGAAAATAGTAACTTCTTGCTGTAAAAACCCATAATAATATCAAAATTACACTACATAATAAGTACGAAAACCAATGTAAAAGTGAAAAGTCAATTATTTTCCAAAACAGATAGATAACCATAAACTTCAATATAAAATCTTTTAGGAGAAACCAACACTTAGAAATCAACAAGTGAAATCCAAAAAGTAACCCGAAGCTCCATGGCATCAGTGAAAGCAAGTAAATCACAAAATCACATATAAACAAATAGGGTATGCTCATTAGATAATGCAGACACACGAGTTCATGCAGAGATATTCTGACATGAACATGTTGGGTGTATTAATCTACGCTCAAGTACTACATACATGTGAAACTGGCGCTAAGCGCATCACAACGAGTTCTAGAAGTAAAAACAACTAGAATAGGCTGGCACCTACAATGGATCCAAAGTGAACGTATCGATGCATGTGAACATACACGTGAAACTGGTCCTGGCCCCAGACAGTAGTAGACACCATGTAAACAATCCTAAATGAGCGGGTGTAAACATATAAAAACATGCCATGAATAATAACTCAAATCTCATATCTTAAAATGGGGTAACGCATAAAGTATATCGTTTCTAAAGTAAGGCGAGTAGTAAAACATTCTAAAGTGGTATTCACAAATACCGTAAGTCGAAATACCAATAATTTGCTAAAACATTTGAATTTCTAAAACCAAGTAAGATAATAAAGTATAATGTATCGAAGCATACGTAAATATATAATTTAGAAGGAAAAGCCCACTCACAGTGACCGTAATCGTAATTCCTTTGCTTGTATGCTCTCCATAGTCCTCGAGTTGTCACTCCTAAAGTAAAACAACCACACTTAGTAAACTAATCGAAAACTATGAAGAATATGGAAAATGGAACTCAAATTAAGAGTTTTGGTGTCTGAAAATCCAAATACGCCGTCGAGGGCAGCCGTGCGCTGCCGCAAGCGTCGTCCACGCACCGATCATGCGCCTGTTACACGCGCCTTTAAAGGAAGATTTTAAGGATTTAATGGAATATTCTAACGGCGTTAGAGAATATTCCAGTAACGCCGTCAGTTAGAAGAAGGAATATACCTTGGAATATTCTCGGTCCAACTGGATCTGGATCGGGTTTGCTGACATCAGGGTCGGGTCTAGATTAGGTTCTGGCCGATCTAGACCGGCTCACCATTGCAACTTGCCTTCCGCCGCCCGCCGCCGTCGTCCACCGTCTGCCAGTCGGAATCTGTTTTTTTTTTTGCCAGAAAAATTCACAAAACCATAGCGAGGTCAAATCTCAACCATTTTAGATGTATAATATGTCAAAATGAAGTTTAGGAGACGAGGAACACAAATTTACCTAAAAGAAGTCCGATTAGTGGTCGGAGATGGCCGAAAAATGGCTCGAAAGCCTCGGCCTAAAAATAGGTTCTTGGTTTCTTCGAAACAGTGGTGGATTTGAGTATGCAATGTTCGAGTCTGAATCTTGGGATGATGAGGAGTTGATTCTTGATTTCGATTTCATCCAAAATGAGGAGATAAGGCCGAGAGGGATGTCGGATTTTTCTGCAATCTAAGTCGAAAAACATGTTGTTTTTCGACTTCTTGATGTTGTAATGGTGACGAAGGTCAACAAAAGTCAACCATTGCCCAACCAAGGACATTTTGGTCATTGACAACTTCAAGAAATAAAATACTATAAATCCCGGGACGTGGTATAACATTTAATTTTCTTTTTTCTTCATATTATTAATAAAAACTAGTAAGAGGGGGTGGGGAGTTTCTGGGTGCAACTGTCCTTTTTCCTTTGAAGGAGGGTTGGTGCCTCGTACATGAATGTTGACGAATAGCTAATCTCGCCTAATCATTCTCTATTTTCATTAAAATATATATATATATGGCGCACTATCCGATATAAGCAGAATTTTGCTAAACCACATTAATTCTTTGGGCGCTTTGATCTATTTGAAGAGAAAATTGGAGCATTGTCAAGACAATCATGAGACTACACAAACTACTCTTTTGGCTTGGCATTGTGATCAATTTGCAATGATTAATTTGTCAATTTGGTATTGAATTATTACCGAGTGCAAATATATATCATATAGGAAAATATAGTTTTCCACCATTGCAGGCAGTTCCATCATTTCCCAGTTCATTTCCACATCTTTTCAACGGCCAAGACAATCTTCGTTGCTTAATTCCTTGCGCCATTGACCAGGATCCTTATTTTACTTCTATAAACCATTCTATTTACCAGAACTCTTGCACAACATCTTCACATTCCCAACTTTTTCTGCCTGAAATGATGCAATACATATTGTTCAGAAATTATTCATGATCAACACAATGAGAATTCGTGTGTGCTTGTGCAGATAAACAAGTATGCATTTTCTGCTCAACAGAATTCATTAGAGAAACATGAAGAGGTTGGAGTTGATCTCTTCTCATTATATAGATTGTCCAAGCAAGAAACATATCTGCACTTGCATGCCAATTTGATTTCACGCGTCTTGTAAGATTTGCTTCAGTACCTGGTGCCTTGTAACTGAAGGAATCATTTTAATTCTTATCTTATGGACATTATCCAGGTAGATATACCATTCAAACATCTCATTTTTTTTTCCACAAGATGATGATGAGCTCGAAGAGATCAAGGAGGTGAGACTGATACGCTAATGAACTTATTTGTTTTCTTTTAGCAACCTTTTTTTTTGTTAGTACAAATGATGCCTGCAATCTTTGCTAATTCTCTTCGGGTGGTTGTAGGAGTACGGTTCTGGGCGCAAGCCAGCAGAGGAAGTTAAGCAGCTGCTTATTGAAGTTTTGACTAAACTAGTAGAAAGACATCGCAAGGCCATGGACGCTGTGAGTGATGAGGTAAAGCTTATGGGGCTAAGTATTGATTTTTCGTACATCTTGATTTATATGAAATTCCAGTCATGATTTGGAAGGATTGATGGGGTTTTTGCATATTTTTCAGGTTGTGGATGCATTTATGGCAGTGAGGCCCCTACCCGATATGTTCAAGTGGCCTGTTTGACATTGTTGTGTTGTGAAACTTTTGTTGCAAGAGAAATCAATTGTTATGGAAAACAATTGAGCATCTTGTAAACTGCATATTAAAAGTGTTATGGGTCAATTTTAGTGTTGAGAGAGAAAAAGAGCTTGAGAGTTTTTTTTAAGTATCCGGGTTTTAAATGATACTTCACATGTCATAATATAAGTGGAGAAAATAATATATTTTCATGTGTCCTTCTACGGACCAGTTTGGGGTTGCTGTGCTTTAAAAAAAAACTGCTTATAAAAGCAGCTTTTAAAAGCAACTTTCATGCTGCTTTTAAAAGTTGATGTTTTAATGTTGTAACTTTTAAAATAAGTAGTATATTTTATTTTTACCAAACATTTGTTATCTGCTTAACTTTAAAGTGAAGCAGTTTTTAGTAAAAAAAAAACAATACCAAACAAGACCTACATGTATTATGACATGTGAAATACCAATTTAAGAAATAAAGGGTGATGAGATAAAGGAGAATAAAATATTAAAAATGAAAAAACCTCAAAATAATTTTTCGATTTTTATTTTTAATTTTGTATGCATTTCCTTATACATTTATTCTAAATCTCCTTCACCATCTTTCCTCCACTCTTGTATGTATCTCATTTGTTCCATGTATGTTCTCTTTTTCTCAACAAAAATAGAAACTAAAAATTAAAAATAAAATTATTATCAAACGTCTTAAATTAACGGTTAAGTTTTTTTTTTTTTTTTTGGCCGCTTGTGGGGAGCTGGTGGGTTGTTGACTTCTTGTGGGGATTGGGGAGGGAGCCGGTTTCTCGAAATGAATGGGGGAAGGGGACCAAGGGGTTTTGGGAGAGGGAAAGGCACGTGAAGGGAGCCACATCTTAGCCATCTCTCCCCGGGTTTGGTTTTCATGTCCTCGACCTCGATCGTAAGAAAAATTTTTAAAATGCTAGGTTTTTAATAAAATGTTTTATATGTCATAATATAAGTGAAAAGATATAAAAAAAATATATTACTTTCTCTATCTTTTGAAAACTGAATACTTGAAAAAATCTCACCGACCACGAACAACCATGACATGGAGTGAAACGTTGCTTTGGCTTGGGTACCAATTTGATGCAGGGCAGTAGTGATTAGTTGTTGCCTGGCGCGGGTAAAATAAGGCCAAATCACAATAAAAGTGATTCCAAACCATAAACAACATAAACTAAAAGATAACAACAAAAGAATTAAAGCTGAAACACAATCCGCTGTTAATTTTTGTCTATTAATTTTTTTTTTATTAATTTAATCTAAAATCTAAAAATTAAAAAGAATGTATAGAGGTAAAAGTGGAAGTATCATTTCCTATCATTCTTCTTTCTTTACGTTCTTTGTTAACTGAATGATGGTAAATGATAAAAAATTAAAGTGCCAATTTGGCTTTGGGCCCTGGCTACAAGGAATGTGAAATGTGTAGCTTGTGTGAATTAATTATCCTCTACCGCATTTCAGAGTAAGCTGAAATATTGAGTCTGATTTAAAATTTATAGAAATCGAACTCTTCCAGTGGGTTAGAAAATTTAAGTTTTATGAGAATGATTTCAATTTTTCAGTTCAATGTATTAAACTCATGAATTTGATTCGTATACAATAAATGAAATGACCCACTTTTTAAAGAAATGAGTCTCGCAATTCATAGATAAAATATATCTTTATTAAACTCACACTACTATAACAACTGTGTAATAAGAATCAAACTCTGATTCTTGTATAGAAGAGTCAAACACTGCTGTGAAAGCCCTAAAACTAATAAAAACCATACCTTTGGGGGCATCATCCCCTTAACTAAACCACATACATTGGTATCATCCCCTAAACCATCTCTCTTTTTTATTTTATATGTTTTATCTGGGTTGGTGTCCCACTTTGAATTTTAGAGCACCAAAACCGGTCAGGAACTAGATAGCAAGTGAAAGTTGAGGTCAGAATCATACAAATCTGTTTCACTCACTCTCTTGTGTTTCTTCCCTTTAAAATACAAAGGGATCCGAGGGGATCATCATATATAATATTATTATTATTATTATTATTAAGCTACACGAAAAGAAAAGAAAAATAACTTAAACTCAGAACGCAATAGGTTAAAAAAAAAACAACAACTTTGTCTACGAAGACAATCCAATCCACCACATGCATAAGTTTGGATTTGGATTATATGATATCTTGATATCTAATAACGAATTTATTAAGTAGTCGAAGACATCAAAGGAATTCTGTTAAACGCACTTGTCTAACTGAAGTGACATTTCCCGCTTACTTGGTGAGGTTGGTGAGTCTTGGGATATGGGCATAATGTATGTCATATCTAATATAAAACAGTTTCCCAATTAAGTCATTAAGGGTTTAGTTCACCCACTTAACTATAATGTTTGTGCTTATTGCTTATGATGGTGACAACATCATTTTAATTATGTATTAACAGTAATTGAAATATTTTGTACTTAGTGATATCACAAAGAAACCGTCTCACTGTTGTAGTCAACTATTTTACTGTGTTACTTAATTTTAATTTATTATAATAAATACTAAACAGATGGTACAGACACAATAATAGTTGATAACCGGCTAATATGGCAATTACGCATGTCAACATTTGTTAAGTTATCGGTCAATATTTTGTTGTAGCCCACGTTAATAACAAGATAATGAATTGAATTATGAGTCAATAGTTAGAAATAAAAAGAATTATGAGTCAATAGCATATGTTCACTTTTTCAAAGAAGAAATAATTCTCTTTTTCAAAGAAGATATTTTACTGAAAAGTATTCACATTCCCGTATAATTCTATTGTTTGACAAAGAAAAAAAAATACACGAAAATATGTCTATTTCTCATAATTTATATTGTTATATACAACAGCTTTCACTAAAAGATGTTTTGTGTGTTTGAACTTTGAAGTTTTAGTTACTGGAAAAATTTATACATAATATCTATCTAGATACTCGGTAAGGTCTTGAGTTTAAATCTCTTTTTAGTTGATTAAAAAAATTATGTCCTAATTAATGGAGTTTTTTAACTTTAATTTCGTTAGAATATATAGTGTTACTTCTCTTTTCGATGTTAAAAAAAGTAGTTTCTAAGTTCTAAACATTTATTTCCTATTACAAAAAAAAAAGAGGGGATTAGTTACACCCTCAATTTTTTTTTTTTTTTGACATATGCAAAGAGATCAAACCAATAAGCTATCACATTTCCACTTTTTTTTTTTTTTACTCTCATCAACACTTGAACTTGGTACTTTACCATTGCATTACAAATCAAATGTCATGAAAGATATGTGCACCTACTAATACAAATCAATCTCTTCTACTATTACTAGTATGCCTCGTCATATAATATCTTATTTTTCTTATCTAGCGAAAACAATTACAGTAAAACTTCTTAAAAGTAATCCTCTACAAAAGAATAATCTCTTTAAAATTATAAAAAATTTCAGCGTCAACTTGGGACCAGTTGTGTATAGGAATTAACTCTACACTGTAATAAGTTATAATTTTTCTTGGTCCCATCTTAAGGAAACAAACTTCCATATAGTAATAATTGTCAGAGTAAAAAAGTATGCAATACCACAAATAAAAGTTTAAGATGAACTAAAATATTTCTCTAAAGTTGTTTAAGACAATGTTTTAGTTTTTAGAGTTGATGTCACGTATTTGATCTTGCAAGTACGTAATATTACGTCAATATGGGCACCTTCTTGTTGAAGCCAAAATGTTTTTAAGTTCTCAAGTATGTTTACATCTTTTTAGCATGAAACTTTTGGTATTTTCATACTGTCATCCTTAGGAATCTTATTTAGGCATACAACATTCATTAAAAATAAATAAGTTAATAAATAATATTTTTTAACTATACATCTATTAAGTAATAACCTCTTTAAAGTTATAAAATTGGTTTGGTCCCAACTTTACAACTTTATAGAGGTTTTACTATATTCAGATAAATACTTCATGTCGAAACTTTTTTTGGAGCACTAACAATTATAAAGTTCCTCCAATATCATAGGACAATGTTATAAAGTTCCTCCAACTTTATAACACATGATTGCAATCAAGCATATTCTCCTCTACATTAAAGGCACCCTTGACTATGGTCTTGTTCTCCACCCTCAGCTCCTTTCTACTCATATATGTGTTTACTCTGATGCTGACTGGGCTGGTTGTCCTGACACAAGTCGATCTACTAGTGGTTACTTGATCTATATGGGATCCAATCTTATCTCGTGGTGCTCCAAAGAGCAACCTACTATTGCCCTCTCCAGTACGAAGTCTTAATATCGTGCTCTCTCATACTTGTGCCGAGACTACATGGCTCTCTTATCTCCTTCATGATCTTGGTGTCCAAATCTCTTTTTCCACTTTCCTCTATTGTGACAATCTCAGTGCTACATATATGGCTGCCAACCCGATCTTCTATGCTTGCACCCGTCACATAGAACTCGGCTATCACTTTTCTACGATCATAAAGCCCCCCGATCCCTTTCTTTGTCTTTTATCCCCCCTAAAGTTGCTCTTGGTAGCCACCGTGTTTGCTTCATTCCATCGATTGATCAACTAGCTAATTTGCTCACCAAGGCCCTTCACAAGCCTTATCATGTGCTTCTTCATTCCAAACTTGTCCTGCGGGGAGGGGAGTGTTAATCAAGGAACCAAATCAGCGTCAATCACTAATGAGGATTCTACGATTCCTAAACTTTAGCATTTTGTATAACACTAAATGTAAATTGATTTGTCATTGATTCCATCCTAATTAAGCATAGCTCTAACTGTATATATTGTAACCTACATTGATGAATACAATTAACGTGGAAATTACATTATTCACAGAATCAATTATTTTAATACTGATTGTTTTACGGAAAGCTCTTCAATGGGCAACATGAATGTGTTTCAGAAAAGTTGATATTGAAGGCCTTTTCAATATCTTAGCACAGACAATAAAAAAAGAGATACTAACTTTTGGAAAATTTATTTCCTCCTCAAGATTATGTGGCATTTACTGAAGGATATTCCCCACTACACGCCTAATCATATTTTCAGAGAAGTCAATATTTAGTAAGTTTTCACATATAATAGTTATTGGATTACGTTTTGATAAGTTTGGTAATAAGATTCATAGAAGGTCTGGTTTAGTTTAGTTTGAGGATCCTTTGGATCTAATTTAGGATGACCTCATTAAAAACTCTTTGTATTTGAATCCCGTTTAATCCAACAAAGTCGTATTCTTTTCAAAAAGAAAACATAATCAATTTCTTCCCGTTATGTTGTTAGGCTGCACCACTTTCAGATGGGTCATGGAGGACCTACTTTTGGTTTCCAACACCAATACATGATTTGTTACATATCACATGTAAATATTTATTGGTAGACAATGTGACCTTAGGAGGCTTGAGCATGAGAACATCTCTAAAAAGCTCTTTTATCAAAACCTTTCTCTTGTCGGAATATAGTGATGGAATAAAATGCCTTTTTATCTAATACATGATGTAACTCGTGCTATTACTTTTTCTTATTGCATGCGCACATATTTAATTTTAACACATGATCTAGTCTCCTTTCTGCTCATAATTTTTAAAAAAATTTATGTATATGTAAGAAATGCCAAGTACATCTCGAAAACTTGTTGTGTAATACATAAATTTGAGTATTTTACCGGTTACACCGTATTATCAATATATTCTCCACTTTTAGAGAATAATATCAATAAAATCCACTCATATTATAATATGTAAAGTTATTATACCATGTAACCAAACAATAACTACAGTAAAACCTCGATAAATTAATATTCGATAAAATAATAACCTCGTTTAAATAATAAAAAACTCCAGTCCCGACTCGGGCCTATGTACTAAAATAATAATTTCGCTTAATGCATAAGATAATAATTTTTTCTAACTTTCCTTAAGGCCCATTGGATATATAAATTAATAAGTCATTAAAATACATAAAAATATAGTACATAACAATTCATAATGCATATGATAGACTTTTTACCAAACAATTTCAAATTTTCTCAAAAAATGCTTCTAAAGTCACTTGTTTTTTCTTTGCACCTAAATTGAATTGAACGTCATCCTTAATTTTTTGCAATGTAGACACCACATTTGGTATATCTTTTTCATTTTGTAGCAAGTAGTTATTCAATGTTACTATTGCTTGAAAGGCCTCTTTTGGAGAAACAATTGGTAGATCACAAAATTTTATAGAACGATAGAGAAACAATTGATGGAGAGCTGATACTTTTGTAGAACCCATTGTTGCAAATCTTTTTTAGTAGAAGAAGGATGCTCATTTTTATACTCGCATAAAGCTTTCCTCATCTCATCAATTAATGTAAATTTTTTCACTCCTTTCAAATGAGAAGCCATGGAAGAACAAGATAACATGATTTTGGGTTTCATAGAGTATTTATATAGAGATCATGTTCTATGTATATGCATGTACATTGAGTGATCTAAACCAATTTATCTTCTAATTCAATGAATATGTATATACATGTATCTTTAAAACCTTATATATTCTTCTTTTTAATATCCATTAGAAGTTTGTCTAATACATGAATATATGACTATGACTTTTTATAAGATACATGAACATATTTTCTTTGAAAACAGAAAATCTTTTATAAATTAATAAAATATTAATTTATCGATAAATAAATAAAATATTAATTTATCGATAAATTAATAAATTATTCATTTATCGATAAATTAATAAAATATTCATTTATCGATAAATTAATAAATTATTCATTTATCGATAAATTAATAATCTCATTAAAATAATAATTTTTTTCAGTTCCAAGAGTATTAATTTATCGAGGTTTTACTGTACAAAGAAGTTTGATTTCCTTTTTACATATATCAAAATTTGTTATTTAACAAAAATCAATATAATGTAATTTTACGCTTGTAAAAGAATTCGTGTTGGCATTAATATTTATTTTTACCGAAATACCTTTCTTTGACCGAAAGACCGAAGTGTATTATTTTCTTACAACCAAATAAGAGATACAAAGACAAAGACAGATGAGTACACACGCCGTTGCGTATAAATTTCCACCTGAGTTGACATATTTAAGACCGAATCTCTTCTTCTTTGTCCAACAGACAATTATGGATAAGAATTAACAAAAAAGACGGATTACAATTTACATCCGTTGGCAGTTGGCCTTTGGTTCGTTAAATCCCCAGTCCTCCTCTCATCACGGCAAAAATCACGAGCCCGAAAAGCAACGGCTGCGATTACATCACCACCCATCAAAAATAAAAAACCATTTGAATAAACAACATGTTTTGGGTACAACATATCCAAAACACAGAAGAGCAGGTGTATAAATATAGCAAAAAATATACATATATGTGTATATACATATATTAACATATATATATGTGTGTGTGTGTGTATATTCCAATGACATCTAAGTTGGTAATTGTGGGGGGAATTTTGGGTTTCCTATATTGATCCTGCAAGAATAACCACCTCCTAAAGATATCCCATTTTGAAAACATCTCTCTCTCTCTCAAAATTTGCCCTCTGCATTTTTTTTCCTTATTCTTTTTCTTCTTCCTTCTCTCTCTCTCTCTCTCCCTCCACAACCCAATGTAGTGGAGTCTTTTCCTCCTTTTGTTTTCAGGAGGGCCTCTTCTCTCTTCTTCTGGTTTAGTGGGTCCCCCATTCCGGAATTCCTACTCCGTAATTTGGGAAACCCTGCAAAGCCTAAACCATGGCGGTGGAAGGTATGCTCTCCCCCTCCTCTGTTTTTAGTTTTCCTTTTTTTTGTGTGTTTGCGGCGGTGGGTGGGTTGTAGTGACCCTGCGTGGGTGGGTGAAAGGTCACTGGCCGGCCGGCTGCGAAAAATGAATGGGAAGTTTTGGTATATCAACCTGAAACGGCAAAAGAAATTTTTAATTAAGGCACAAAGTTTTGTATATGCTCCTCCTCTTTTTTCTCTTCCTTTTTTGGCTTGTGTTGCAAACCTTTAAGGTTTTTGATATTTTTCAATCTATCTTTGCTATATATTTATTAACTCGAGCGGTATTTTAATTAATCTAATTTACACTACGAGAAGTGTTGCTCAAAATTGGATTGCAGAAGGACGAGCATGCTGTTCTAGTCAATTGGGCTACATAGCGATAATCTAATCAATCTAGTCATTCATTAACATATTGGTTCCTGAAAAACCAAAAATAAAATTAGAATCTTAAGAAACAGTCATAAATTTTGGTCTATGTTTTGCTTTTGCTCTGTTTTTTTTTGTGTGTTCATTTCGTAACGATTCGGTGGCGCATTGCATTGGCAGAGACCGTAGGAGAAACGAAAGGAAACACAGAAATGGAATCAGAATCACAAGGCGGTCTGAGGAAGATGGAGTCGTGCGAGGACGAGCCGTCGCCGAGGGGCGTGTTGGAAATCCCTGTTACCGACTCGGACTACAGCGGCAGCAGCTGTGCCTCGTCTTCTTGTTCGGAAAAGTCGATTGGCCAGCAGCGGACGCTAATGCGAGACATCAGCAATGGGTTGCAGATGAGAGGCAAGGGAATGTTCGATGCCTTGAAGAAGAAGTCAGCAAGGCGGTTTTCGACCATTCCAATATTGGCAGCCAGCTATGAACTGTCCAGGAGAAACTTGAGGAGGAGACTGGCTCGGATTTGGAGCGCCGAGGATGAGGAGGAGGAAGGAGCTGATGGGATGTCGGTTACGAAGCCGTCATGGAGGAACTTTGATTATGCTGAGCTTGCTGCTTCTACTGGCAATTTCAAACCCGGTGAGCCTTGTTTTCTATTTTGTTATTCATTTGGGAATAGAATCAGATTTTAGCTTTTTGGGTGCGGCCGGCCGCCATTGACGTCCCTATTTTGTTTCATGTAAGCCCGTCTCCGTTTTCAGACGAGCTTTTTGACTAAATTTTGTTTGGAAATCAATTGTGGGACCTGACTGCTTTACCACTACTCTAGTATCTTAGATTCAGCTAACTAGGATTAGGTTTATTGCTGCTAATTAACTATTTTGGTTGTCATTGTTATTGACTTTACCTTTGGAGAGATTCTGATTTTTACTGCTAATAACTATTTTGTTGGACCCAATTTCTGTTTCTTTTATCGTCACTGTTTCGACAGCAAAAAAATGTTTTCTCGTTGCACGTCCAGTTTAGCTTTTGACATTCCAAATCGATTTTTTATAAATTATCTACACTACGCTAGAAGTTAAATTGAAAGGGTAAATTTATTATCGTTGTTTGGCTGAATTTTAACTCATTATATCTTAGTTTTTTTGCTGTCGAGGAGCGATTTTGGCACTTCCAGTTTAGCTTCTACAAGTACTCCAATTGATTTTCTATAATCTATCTACGCCAGGCCATAAGTTAAATTGGAAGTGTGAAAATTTTATCCTTGCTTGGTTGAATTCTTATGGAGTTGTGATTGCATGACACTTGGCAGAGAACCTGATTGGCAAAGGTGGGCAAGCAGAAGTTTACAAGGGGTTCTTATCCAATGGAACAATTGTAGCAGTAAAGAGGCTAATGAAGAAAGAGAAAGAGAAAGAAAACGAGGATCGAGTTGGCGATTTCTTGGGAGAGCTTGGGATTATTGCACACATAAGACACCCGAATGCTGCTCGCCTACTTGGCTTTGGCATCGACGGTGGTTTGCACCTTGTCCTGCAGTTTTCCCCACATGGCAGCTTAGCTTCTCTACTTTTTGGTGCTGCATTCGTCTTCTTGTTTTCTTAATCTGTTTACTTCTTCCAGTATCGTATCAGTCCCGCTGACGAAAGACATTCTGTGTACGTATCAGGTACCGCAGAATGTATGGATTGGAAGATCAGGTTTAAGGTAGCAATTGGGATAGCAGAAGGTTTGCGATATCTCCATCACGAATGCCACAGGCGCATCATTCACCGGGACATCAAGGCCTCTAATATATTACTAACCGAAGATTATGAAGCTCAGGTATTTTTTGTGTTCTTCAGGTCTGGTTAACTTCTCATATATGCTTCTTAACGGATTTTCTAAACGTAATCGGAGTTCAATTAAACTGTTACTGCAGATATCTGATTTCGGACTAGCAAAGTGGCTCCCAGAAAAATGGACTCACCATGTTGTATTCCCTATTGAAGGCACATTCGGGTTAGTGCGCAGTTTCAATTGTTCGTTTGTTACGATTGCTACCTTCATCTGTGATAGATTTTCAGGCTTACGGACCTGCAAATTGTTTCAGGTACTTGTCTCCAGAGTACTTCATGCATGGAATTGTCGACGAGAAGACTGATGTGTTTGCATATGGGGTTTTGTTACTGGAGCTCATAACAGGCCGCCGCGCAGTTGATTCAACTCAGCAAAGCCTTGTGATCTGGGTAAGCATATGTTATGTAAAACCATTTAGCATGTTTATGCCCACTTTTGC
Source organism: Gillenia trifoliata (assembly GCA_018257905.1). Taxonomy (NCBI): domain Eukaryota; kingdom Viridiplantae; phylum Streptophyta; class Magnoliopsida; order Rosales; family Rosaceae; genus Gillenia; species Gillenia trifoliata. The sequence continues at coordinate 7,467,704 of CM031088.1, read as the reverse complement.
CTTTGCCAAATGCTTACGGGTGCCAAAATCGGTTAGAATTAGGACATCAACGTCATGTATCATAAAATCGCAAGTTTGATAGCCAATTTTTCTTGTGTTTTACGCAGGCAAAGCCGCTTCTAGATGCGAGTAATATGAAGGAGCTAGCAGATCCTCGGTTAGAAGATGCATATGATCCGATCGAGATGAAAAGAGCCATGGTGACGGCTTCAATGTGCATCAGCCATCAATCCACAAAGCGTCCATACATGAATCGGGTATGATCTTAGTTTCTTGTTTTCAGTTAATTTGTTTGCCCAACCGTTATGCAGTTTGACGAATGTTGCGAATTTGTGAGAGTGCAGGTAGCGCAAATACTAAAGGGCGAGGATGGCGTCACAGATCAGTTGAGGCAGAAGTCTACAGCAGTGAGATCACTGGTTCTAGAGGCTTGTGACTTGGAAGATTACACTTGTTCGAACTACCTCAGCGATCTCAACCGCCACCGGCAACTCGTGATGGATCAGTAGACCGCCTTTGCTTTCCATTGCTCTTTCTCCTGCAGCCTCTTCTTGTTGTTACATTGTCAGCTATCAGTGTGAAAGTTTTGGGATTGTAGTACCCCTCTGCTGTGTATTTCCTCAGGCTCTCAGATTGGAGCAGCTGTTGATTGATTGCTACATATTTGTAGAGAATACTAGAAGAAGTGGCATGTTGTTATCGTTGTGGCATGGTATGCTATGTTGTCAAACGATCAATCGGAAAATTGTACATTTGGACCTTTAACACCGTCGACGCTCCACTAGTTGAATGATTGATAATCTGACAACATAACATGCCGTAGTATCTAGCAAAAGGAAGTTACTTTTGTTAGAACAAGGTGTACCCCATGATGATTGTATTTATGTTCTCTCACCATGTAAACAATTCTGAATCAAGTTGAATGTTTTCCTTGATCAATTTGTCACTCCATCTTTGCATTGGTTCATTAATGTAAAAAATGAAGAATTTGGGACCAAAAAGAAAATAAATATTTGCAGAGGCACCCTTGCACATCATTATACAATATACACAAACACCTACCAGTAAGTTAACCACCAAGCTTCTTCAGTTCGCCTCCGTTCTTTGTGCCAAACTCAAATCAACGACCCAGATCCAATCGGATAACAATCAACCCATCACTGACTCAATCACAGCCGTTCAATCTAATGACACCAGAGGTGGTGCTGCAGGTCGGCCTTCTGATCCTAACCCTAGCTATGTTCTTCGCCATACACAAACTCTCCAGAAACGCCCTAACCAAGCTCCGAACCAACAACCGAGCCAACCTCCAATCGACCCGCCACTTCATCCACGGGTCGCAGCTCCTGACCCGAGCCCGATCAACTCCGCACAAGGCCCAATCCCAGGCCCACGCCAAAAACGCCTTGACCGAGGCCGAGAAGGCGCTGTCTCTCTCGCCCAGGGACCCGGGCCCACACATCCTCAAAGCCCTGTCGCTCGATCTATTGGGGCACAAAACCTCCGCGCTGAAATCGCTTGACGCGGCTCTGTCGCCGCCGTGCGTGAAGTCGCTCTCGGAGAAGGAGCGCGGGGACGCTCTGGTGAAGAGGGCAGAGTTGAAGCTCGGGCTAAACCGGAGGCGCCGGGTAGACTCGGCGGTTGAAGACCTGGTGGATGCGATCAGGCTGGGTCGGGCGGAGGGGGATGCCACGGCGTTTTGTCTGTTGGGTCAGTGTTACGAGTGGAAGGGGATGAGGGAGGAAGCAAGAGAGGCATTTGAGCGGGCCTTGGGGATTGATCCCGGGTCGGATTTGGCCCGCCAAGGCTTGGATCGGTTAGGATCCTAGCCCATGAACTTGGTACAATTTGGTTCGGGTTTAAAGGCCCAAAGTTTTGTAACAAAGTATTTGTAAGATTTGTTTTTCCTTAAGCAGCAGTATGTAGTGACCTTTCTTACCGGGTTAAAATTTACTAAAGAAACCTGTGTGTAGCAGATGTAGATTAGAAGCAAGTTGGTTGGAGCTTGTCACTTCTTGCAGCCGAATTCGAATTCTCTTTTATAGTTCAAAAGTTGGTCAAGTATAGTCTGATCTTAGAAAACTTGGATTCGAGGCAAGTTGGCCAGAGCGTGCTCCTATGCATCCAAGTTCGAATCATTTTGTTGTAGTTCATATTTGTTTAAACATCTTGTTGTAGCAAACTGAGATTAGGCAAGTTGGCCAGGGCATACACCCCCGTTACACCCAAATTCGAATTACTCGTCTCATGTTGAGTGCTGTCCTTAGTTTTTGCACTTCCGATCAGTCCGAGAGCAAGCACAACCCTGCTCCTTATCCGATCTGATTTCATGTCATATGTTGAGTATAAAACACGAAGTAAATCAAAGACGATGCAAGCTTGGAAAGATATCCAAAAAGAAAATTCTTAAGAAAGTAAATGGATAAAACCATTCAACATTTCCCACCTTAGATACAAAACCCAGCTTCCTACTCTCTATCCAGAACTTTAGCCTCCAAACAAAAAACCTCTTATGCCTTTCCTAGTCCTAAATCCTAAGGTTGAGAGGTGGATTGGAGTGAGGGTCAGATGTTGGTCAGCCGGATAATGTTAGCGGCTAACATGCGAAAACAACTAGCACTGTTTAGTCCTATCGCTGGCGAGTACTGTTTGGTACTCCTATCAATGGGATTGGTGATTAGGCCAAATGTAGAACTCAGCTGGCTGCTGCGGCATCATGTTCATCTGAGTTGCAATGTTAGGGTTTAGCCCAGCTGAATCCGAAGAGCCATAGTAGTTCGGCTGAAATTGGTGGAAGAGGCTGTGATAATAAGCGTTGGCAGCTGCAGCATCGTATGGGATCCCGCATGGTATGGTTTGAACTGGCTGCATGGAAGTGAAATTGATGTTGTTGCTGCCACTGCTGCACTGAGGATGCTGCTGATCATGGTTCACAGATGGCTTCTGCTCTTCAGCTTCGAGTGAGAGCTTTAAGCGCTTCGCTGCCCCACCAACAGGAAGAGAACTCTTGCCAATAGCTTCAACATCATATCGGTTCATCTCAAAATTTGTAACTGCATTGATACCCCTAAACTTTATGGCTGCTATATCATACGCCTCTGCTGCTTCCTCTTCAGTAGCTGTCAACAATAAAAGGGCATGAAAAACTTAACAAAACGTGCACGATAATTCTCTTCCAAAGATCAAAAAGCATCCAATTTCAATTTGCGGGGTGCCGTATCAGACTAATCCAAATAAAAGACTAACAGATCAACCGAGTATCTAAAGATTTCATGCTTGAAAAACAAAATTAAGATCAACTCCACGTCTTGAATTTGTCTCAATTAATGAGTATGTCAATCAGCAGTAAAATTTTAAGCCAAAAGCAAAACTATAAAAGATTCGAATGAAACATGGTGTTACCAAATGTTCCAAGGTAAAGGTCTTTGTTCCCGGCAACACGGCCTATTCTTGCTTGCCATCTTCCTTGTTGATGATGCCTGTAATATTAAATTAAACAATGCACGAATGAAATATACAACTTGTTTATGTAACATATATAACAATTCAGGGTTTAAGAAACAAATTGTAACGAGGGAATGATTTGAACATCGATGTACTGACCTTGTAACCCCTCTGTAAATAGAAGCTCCTCTTGAAAAACCACTGCTTTTCCTGCAAGTTAAAAGTTGGGGAGAAATGTTTAATTAAAACCGCTTTAAACATGACGGAAACAAAACATCCGAAAGGGTCGGTCGGAGCAAACCTTCTGAGAGAGGCAATGAACTCTTGCTTGGTCACATGCTTCATATCTTCCAGTTCTTTGCTGTAAGTTGAAACCTGAGAATTTGAAAACCAAATGTTAAGTATTTTGCAGTCCACCTTCTATATGTCAGATAGCTTTTCAATGCAGGAACAAAAGGATATTCAAAATATTAAAATTAATTCTTTGTGCATTACAGGAAAGTTGGTGGTTGCAGTAGGACCCCAGTACTTCAGAGCAGCCAAATCATAAGCCCTTGCTGCCTTATCTTCCTTGTCATATCCACCTGAAAAAATTACAGTAAGTTTATTAATTCGAATGCAAGTTACAAAAGAATTAGAAGTAAATTTCTGTTTGTTCCAATGTAAATATAAAGGATAAAAATCTTACCCAAGTAGACTGTAGAAACGGATCAGATGTTGAGTGACAGCAAGATATCCAGAATCCCACATTTTATGCAAAACGTAAAAAGAATTCAACATCGGCTAACATAGCGGTCAAAATTTTCAGCCAAGTAGAAGGCTGAACATAATTAATATATAATAATTATTTATGAAACAAAAAGAAACATGTGCATTGCATGTGATTGCTGCAAAAATTGTGACCCTAAAAGCCAAGATAGCTAGTGCTGATCTCTATTTTGCACCCGATTTCGATATTTATTAATTGTAATTTAGATAAATTTAGTGTATTTTTTATCAAAATATGGATAATAGTCTCAATCAATCACTAGTACTCTTTTACTTTTTTGACTCAGCTTGTTTAAGTTACACTCCAATATTTATTAAACTTTTTACTACACTACACATATGAAGTTTATGAAGTATGGACAAGAATCTAGGTGTCGTACTTTATCAGGCTCCAGTCCAGGGAGGTCACTTTCAACAAGTTTCGGCGTTGATAAAGGAGTATAATAATAATAAAAAAAATAATAATTTATTCAAGTGGGTGCTCTGGTCAAACCCAAAATTGCAGAGAGGGAGATGAAAGTAAAAGCAAAAGCAAAAGTTGAAGGGGGTCAGAAAAATTATCAGTCATTTGAGCCCCTGGCAGTTCAGTAAGTTCGCAGGTGAGAGAAGAAAGAGATGGAAGAAAGCTAGCAAATTTTAAAAACCCAGATGATCAAAATGGCGGCCCATCTGATCAAATCAAAAACTGATTGAAAGAAAGAAATATATTCAGAGAAATGAAAAGAAAGATGGGAAACTCAGAAAACAGTAAAAGAAAGTACCAATTTGTGGTACTATGGTTACACAGATAGCAGCATCAATCAATCATGTGAGACTAATGAAAAAGGAGGTTTCTTTCAAGTGTCCCCCTTCCCCCTTATTAAATTTGATTCATCAAAAATGGTTAGATACTCCGGACTTTCCCGTCCCCATCCGAAACACTTAAGAAAGTCATTTAAATTCATTGGTTTTGCCTTTGTATATTGCATGCAAGCTTCTTTTCAGTGCTACAGTTGCTTCTCTATGCATTATCTATAGAGTACCTACAAAAATTTTATTATGTTCACCCGCAGAAATTCTAATATGCTTCATAATATCTTATACACGACATTTTTGGCCATCTATCTTTGATTATTACATCCTTCATGAGTTATATAACGGCCAAAAATTCCGACGTATAAGAACCCCATATCGCCAAGAAGCATGCTAAAAAAATCCCCATGTAGGTATCCATACGCACACAATTATACATGTTTTGGAACACAAAATGCAGAAAATAAGAGAGAGAGAGAGGACCTTGACGCCCCTTCCTGGCCTGACCCTCTCTTCTACAGCTGTTATCCCATAGATGCGCTTCATATCTACCCGTCCACCGGTGTCTGCACCAAAAATACAACAGATAGATTCAGAGTCAGAGACACTCTTTGTACTTTTTTAATCAAGTTTTATTTACTCTCATTTAGTTAAATTAATCAGTCAAATCCTCAAATCCCACAATTTACACAGAAAGTCGATATAAAAGCCCAAAACCCAACATTTATTAAAAGCCCAACTCCCTTAATTATTCCCACCCAGATGCATGCATTACCACCAAAATTAATCAAAAACCCCATTAATTAAAAATTAAAAATATCAACATTAAATCAATGATTAATTAATTAATTAAATGAGAAAAATGGGATTATGGGATGGATTTCTTTTCCACACCTAGTGACCCCTCTGTAAATTGAAGTCCTCTGGCCAAAAGTATCAGCAATCTTCTTAGAGCCGTCGACGGCAACAACGGCCTTCTTCTGATCGGAGGAGCTCTGAGTGGTGGTGACACCAAGCGACAAAGCATTCGTCGCGCAGCCGGAGTTGTAGACCCCCAACTCCTTCCCGTTCGACTCAATAGAATGACCCGCGAACTCGGCGCAAGCGAGCTGCTGCTGAGTCGTCCGGGCCATGGACGCCGAGTCCTCCACCTCCGAGCCCGAGTTGGTCGAAAAGGCTTGGAACCCAGCAATCGCCTTGAGACCTTCCTGCTGCTGGTGCTGGAGGTTGCCTCCGAAGTAGGCGGAGCTCGGGTCGTAGATGTGGGTCAGGGACGACGAGTCCTGGGTCTCTGTTTGGCTATCGGAATAGCGCACCATCGATGACGAATCGCCGAGAAAGTCCTCGAGCTTCGGGATGTGCTGGGGGTGGCTCTGTGGGTCGACGAACGGTGACAGATTTGGCGAATCGGACTGGCCTTGTTGCCTGCTTTGATCCTCACCGTCTGTGAAAAACACTTGGGATTTTGGGTTCGTCGGCCACCCTTAGAAAAAAAGAAAATAAAACAAAATTTGTGATTATTACGCACATGCAGTTAGAGATATAGAGAGCATTTATATTTTCTTGCCAACCAAACAGAAATTTCTTGTACTTTTGCACCGATTCACCTCCCTCATCAGCCAAACAGATGACAAGTTTTTCGGATTTTCACGTGGCCCAAAAGTAAGATTTGAGTCGGCGATTAATACCCAAAAGAAATACCACAAAAAATGTTTTTTAATCAATTTTCTCAGTGAATACTTATCACAAACAGGTTTTAAACAATTTTCTCAGCAACCAAACAGAGCACAAACAAAGCTCGATCGGACGAAAGAGTGAAAACCCACTTACCGCTGCTGGCGTAGAAGTTGTCCAGGAAGTAGTGGGGGGAGGCGGTGGAGGACGCATCGTAGGGGACGAAGGGAGATTGATCGGACTCGGAGGACCTCAGCATTTCCATGGGAGACATGAGAGAGAAGGACAACCAATTGCTCGCTGGAGCCATGTATTTGTATTTGACTAATAGACGTTTCGGGTTTGCTTTTTGTCAGCTTGTAATAAATCTGAGGAACCAAAAAATGGAGGGATCGTCACAAATAGAAAAAAATTAATTAAATTTTCTCCGCAAACAAACAGCCAGTTGAAAGAAAAAACCAACTTCAAATTTTTATTTTTTTTGTTTCTCCCACTCACCCAAAAAAACTGAAACTGCCTCGAGCGTTACTGAAGTACGATACTCACGAGGTTAAGCTGGTTAATTAAGCTGACAAATTAAGCTTGATTAAGGACTTGTAAGCACAATGCATGCAAAACCCATTTGGGTTTTAGCTCAAAAGCTTCAGACCTGAGCTGGGTTATAGAGAGAGAAAGAGAGATAGAGAGAGAGAGAGAGGCTGAAAGTTGAACAGAGAGAGAAGGAAGAGAAGGGAAAAGGAAGAAGTTGGGTTAATATAAGAAGAGGAGACAAAGGTAAATAACAAAAAATGGGGAGGAGGAGGGAGTGAATAGGACTTTCGGGGGTGGGGGGAAGAAATTTTGTCTGAAACAAGTTGCGGAAGATCCGGGCTGGGTTGGGCTGGCTGGGAAATATGAGAAATTTGTGAGGCTTTGTTTGTTTGTAACTTTTAAATAACTGCTTTTTTCAAAAAAAATTATTTATTTTTACCAAATTGGCCTTTCAATCTTATCACTCTACTCCAAACACTTGTCTTACATGCAGCTTTACTTTGTTAGTCTATTATGTAACTCACTCAGATCTAGTCTATCTGCACCTCCTTCTGGTCTTTTATAGACCCCGCCCCCAATTTCAAATTCTTTTTACACCCGCTCCTCATTAAGAATTCAATACATACTTTTTTTTACTTTTACTTTTTCTTTTCAACTTTAGTTTCACAGAACTACCATTTTGGCAATGGAATTTACCATAATTTACCACGCAAAAATAAATTCGACTACCAAAAAAATGAGCTTTAATGAAAAAGGTTTTTTTTTAATTTTTTTCTTAATCAAAAGCACTTTAATAACTTTATTTAATAAAAATAATTCAAACTACATACATCAAGCCCTAAATAATAAAACTCACGGGTTAGAAGTAAAGCCCAGCATGCAACCCTTCTATTTTTTGTTTCAGCCCTTGCCCCTAACGGGCGTTAGCCCAAATCTATCAAACTACTGTAACTATTTATAAAACTAAACGCTGTCATTGCCACTATTTCTAAAACCAAATCTGAAAGTATCAATTTTGAGAAAGCACTTACATGGAAATAAAGCTCATGAGGAGAGGATTAAACTTCTCTCTTGGATCAATGACCAATTTCGTCAGGTTTGATCAAAAATTGGCAAAAATCACAGGAAAACGTCACCGTTGGAGAGCTCGATCCCTCTAGCCATTGAGTTTCAACATGTGGGTCTTGTATTAGAAGAAATAGGGCGTCAATATAAACTCGTAGTCTCTGTGCTTGCATGATTTCATTACCATATGAGAGACATATGAAGAATCTAATATTAGAAAAAAGAAAATGAGAGGGAAGAACACAAGACGGAAAAAGAAAACAGGCTGGATTAAAACTGTCGGTGGGCAAAATCAGAACTCGGTCAATTATTTTGGTTGAGCCAGCCTAATTGGGTTGGTTTGATGTTGAGTTTTGTCCTAACCATTAAATAAAATTATTAAAGTGCTTTTGGTTAAAATTCAAACTTTTGAAGCCGTTTTCATTAATTTTCCTAAAAAAAAAAATAAAAGGGATCAACAAAGCAATCAAAGTTAATGATGACGATTTTCAAGTATGCGGTGTATATGATAGGCAAGTGCATATGTACTAAAATTTTCGTTTAATGATGTACCTATTTAGAATCTATGATATGTTTGGAAGTTCTTTTAAAATAATTAAAAGTGTTTTTAGATCACCAAAAGCGGTTCAAATAGCGTTTGGCAGATTGTATAAAAAGTGTTTGAAGTGCTTTTTCAAGAAGCATTTGCATTTTTCTTTAAAATTTCGATGTACTCCAAATAAAAGGGATTTTAGTAAAAAAACTAAAAGTGCTTCTGAGCAAAAGTTTCTTTTAGGGTGGTGTTATCTACAGACACTTTTTTATCTCCTACACACCCCTCTCAATTTCAAGCCGTTTGATTGAATGAATTGAAAAAATATTAAAAGACATAAATTAACAAGGGATGTGTGATAGGGGTGTGTGGATAGCATAACACTTCTTTTAAAGAAACATTTCCAAGGACAATATACCATATTGGAGTAAAACTTGCAACCTGAAATATAATAACCTCGGGGTGAAGGGTGGCACTAGTGTTGCTGGCCAATGATCCTCTAATTTTGAAGTTAGTAAATGTCAATAAGTTGAATTAAAGTATTTATATTAGTTGTGGAGGAAATCGTAAACTTGCCAATTTGTGATTCTTACATAAGTGTAAAATTTGAGAAGAATGTTGAGAATTCATCTCTGAACTTGTCATAATGTGGAGTAATGGGTAATTTGTTAAAACTTTTGTTCCTTATTTACCTCTTTAAACTCTTTATTTTGGATAAACGTTCTAAAGGTGTTACCCGAAATAAGTATTGCTTTACACTATGATAAATTTCCGACCAATACTCAAAAATTTTAGTTTAGGAACCAAAGCTCTAATTGGAGTAAAATTGACACATCCCGATCCTGACACACCATGTGTCAGAAAGTGCTGGTGGACACGTGTTAAGTGACGAAAGCCAATTATGCATGTAAAAGTGAAAAAGGGAGTAGATAAAGAGTTGGAAGCGAAAGTAAGAGTGCAGTGAATGGTAAAATCCATTATTACAGGTGCATAACATTCAGAGCATAATATATAGTGCATATAGTAAAAACATTCACATCTTCGTGAGGATGGATAAGTAGAAGTTAATTAAAAGTAGGAGCAAATCCTACACAATCTGGAGGTAATTGTCAGAACCGCCAACCACAACCAAAGCCCTCGTGTCTCTGATAAACGTATCTGCCTCTAAATCCTGGAGGGGCGCAAAATATAAAAAGATGAGTGGGTCAAAAGCAAAGTTTGATAAAACCTTTGTTTTCAATAGCATACTATCCCCTAGCTGGAAAACATGTATAGTTTTTGAAAATACGTCATACTCCCCGGTATGGTCATCAAAATACTATAACAATAATACGGGTACTCCCCGAAAATCAAACCGACTGCTCATTAGATAAGCTACGAGGAACATGCTAGGTATCTAAAAAATACGCTGAGTACTACAATGACGTGAGTCTAACGCTAATCGATGTACGCAAAGTGCGTCACACAAGTTTGAGTTGCCTAGTGCAATCTAAAACAGGCTAGTACCTACAATGGATCCAAAGTTGCGTAGCAGTACTGATAGTGACAACTCCAAACGTTAAGGCTAGTCCTGGTCATAGGACTGAGTACTGATACCCGGGGTGTTACAACCCGCCCCAAAATTTTATGTGAAATTACCAAAATACCCCTAGTGGCCAATGTTGACTTTTGTTGACTTTTCGTGACGACTTGTGAAAATTTATTTCTTTACATATTCATGATGTACTCGTCGATACGAACGCGTGGACGCAAGCGGAACTCAATTCGGAGTTAAAACGAATGTTTTACGAAGCTTTAAAGTGTAGGGGCATTTTAGTAATTTCCACCCCGTAAGTAAATTAGGGTTTTTGGCTGGCTGCTGTGCAGTCAACCCTTCCCCATTCATTCTGCACGTTGAACAACCTCCCTCTCTTTCTCTCCCACTTCTCTCTCTCGGCCAAAAACTTCCAAAACATACACAAACCCTATATTTTGGACAAATCACAAAACCATCAAACCGAGACACGAGACTATAGCCATTACGATCGTCTCGTCATTCTGGACAAGACTGTGATTTCAGAATCCCTAAACTCGAGCCCAATCGTCCAAACCGACGCCGAAACGAAAACGACGAACTGCCATTCAAGTTTCTGTACAAACCAGACCAAGGTAAGCCTCGAGACCATTACCATTGGTTTTATTGGATTGAGTAGGTTCAAATCGATATAAAAAACGTCCAATTTGGTGCAGTTTTGAAGGAGAACGGAATTAGGGTTTCCCGAAGCTTTCCGGCCAATTTCAGGCCATCTCCGGCCATTTTTCCGGCCCCAAATTAGTATGAAAATATTCTACTCGTCAATACCTTCATTTTGATATATGGCACGTTAAATTTGGCCAAAGAACGAAGAAGTTATGAATTTTTGAAGTTTTGGAATTAATTTGGAAAATTTCCTAGAATTCCGGCGAACCAGACGGCGGCGGCTCCGGCGACCGGCGAGGGGAAGAAGACAGAGGAATATTCCGTCAACGGTAACAGAATATTCCTAACGACGTCAGAATATTCCGTCAGAAAGGTATATTCGTTAAAACTAACGGTGTTGCCGTCAGCAGCACGTGGGATGACGTCACCGAGCGCCCCACTTCGAGGCATCTGTGTGGCAGCTCTGATCATATATCCCGACCATGTAGGGATTCATCTTTTTCTTTTCAGTTGCTATAATAATATCCATCCCTGTTATGGATAGAGATTTTAGGAACTTATCCTATTATTTTGTTCCGCTATTTCAAATTAGTACGCTCTGAATCATATGCATATTGACATTGAATTCCGCAAATTTATGGTAATTTAATTTGTTTCAACTAAGTGTTGTCATGCTTTTAATGGCTTCGTCACTTACGAGTGTCGGCCAGCACGCCCAAACTCGGTATCCACTTGGGTATCGAAGGTGGGGTGTGTCACGGGCTGTTCTATATCTACTGATGTGCAACAGTATAGAAAAATGTATGGCAATATAATACGAATGTTCTACCTCCAACAATCGTATATGATATGAATCATGCTAACAATTTAAAGAAAGCAGTGAAAACCATACCTAATAGTATATTTATCAAAACAAAGACCCACTCACTCATCTGTAAGTAGCCGGGTCGTAGCCCCCTGTCTTGGTAACCCCGGTAGTCCTCTGGATAAGTCTCACCTATATGAGATATCACTATACTAATGATTAAACTCATAAAGGTTACTAATGAAACTAATTAATTAAACTTATCCCTTGTTTGCTCAACACGGAGGTCCGAAACACTCCAAAAAATATCATACGTATTGCCCCTAGGTAGTACGCGTCGTCATGAGTCACCTCGCGTCGACATAATTCAAAAATAAGGTCCCACGCACCCCCACGCGCGGCTCCACGTGCTGGGTCAATGCGCTGGTCAACTGACGGTGTTAGATCTAATGGAATACTCTAGCATCTCTGTTAAATCTAACAAAATATTCCTAACGGTGTTAAAGTAATATTCCATGGAATATTCTCGGTTGCGGACGTCATCGCTGACATCATTGGCCGGTCTGGACTGGTTGCTGACGTCATCACTGACGTCACCAACCGGTTGCTGCTGCAACTGGCTCCGGTCGCCGCCATCGCCGTCACTAGAATTTTGGCCGGTTTCTGGAGAATTTTTTCAAATCTCCATAACTTCTTCGTTTCTTGGCCAAATTTCACGTTCTTTATACCAAAATGAAGCTAGAGAGGATAGAATGATGGTGTACCTTTGGTTTGGTCGTACAAGCTCGGGAAATGGCCTGTAATTGCCTCAAAAGGCCGCGGCTACCGTAGCTTTGTCAAACTACGTCAAAACTCAACCAAATCAAGCAAATGACATATAAAAATTCATCTACTCAACGAAAGGAATCTATTGGTGGTAGTTATAAACCTCACCTCTTTCTAAAATGGTGAGAAAATTGCCGGGAAGTTTCGGTTCTTCCGAGTGCTTTTCCCGTCAAACGGTCAGGAGTTTGGATGAACGGTTTGTACCATTGAGTCCAGGGCATCGAGACGAAGATTGTGGTGATTTTAGTTCGCCTCGGTTCGACAGTTTTCGTCGACGTCAACAAACGGTGAGATGATCAGAGAGAGAAAAATGAGAAAAAAAAATAAGGATAAGTGACGGGGAAAGAAGATAGGGAAAAAGATAATTTTGGATTTTGGGGGTATTGTGCACCCACAAAAACAGTAAAATTACACGGTCCCGTGTATAAAATAATTACGCACGTGTCCAAAATATCCCCTGGGAATTATTTTATAACAAACTTTTTACGGGATGTTACAAAAATCCAAAAAAGAAAATAAAAACTAAGCCAAAACAATAAGGTTTTTATGTTTTATTTTTTATTGGATTCACTTATTCTATAATAGTGTGTGTGTATATATATTAAGGTAAAAGTCAATTTGGTGAAACATTCAAACACCAAAAATTGTCTTTCTCTCAATTAAAGTATCAAAATATGAAAATATAAGGACAAAATAATAATTTATAACAAGTTTTATATCTCAAGATAACTAAAAATTATTATTTTTTGTTTGAAATTTTTAAATAAGAATTATATAATGATATTTAATATAAAACTAAAAATTGGATATTAAAAAAAATATCAATGTATGGGTACAACAGTGAGATGAAAAAATATAGGTATGAAAAGCTGAAAATTGTAAAATTGTAGTGCAGTAAAAAAAAGTGTTAACTACATTTTACACTCTCAAGGTTTGAGGTGATTTTTAAATTGGGCCATGAGGTTTCAATTTCTCACATTACCCCCTCAGGTTTTCAATTTGTATCAATTTACACCTTTTGTATATCTGAGTGTCTAATTATCTATTAAACTGATAAATTTTTTAGGCTAAATGGTACAAATGTGTCTTACATGTCAACCCAGTTATAGATTTCATGCTCACTATGTCATGAATTTAATGAAAATTCAAGTAATTTATTAAACAAAAAGGTGTAAACTGATACAATTTCAAAACCTTAGGGGGCAACTTGAGAAAATTGAAACCTCGTGACCCATTTTGAAAATCACCTCAAACCTTGAGAGTGTAAAATGTGGTTAACCCTAAAAAAAATGATCATTCACTAAGTATACGTTTGTTATTTAAATTTTGAGAATTTTCTCTCTTTCGAGTGGGCTCTAATGATGACTGTCTCTTTGTACCACATGGATCTTGTTGTATCATGCTAGTTAAAATTTTAAAACTAATTATAATTATTTTGGAATTATAATTTCTAGTTAGTGTAACTCTTTGATGTTGTTCAAACTAAGCCAAAACAACCAAATTTTTATGTTTCATTTTTTTACTTGTTTCTCTTATTTTGGTTTAGGATCCGAGGACACGTGCTTTTGACACATGTTTTTGTGGAGCTCACTCCGTAATGTATTTCATCGATCAAATAATTTATCTTTTATATATTACCTCAAAAATCATGTCTTCCAAAAATCACCCAAATTTAGAACCAAGGAGGTTGATTATGTGTTTTAAAAATCAAAGGTATAATGATAAATAACATAATTTACTAAATTAAAAATAAATAAAAAGCTAATCATATTTCTCTCCATACTCTCTTTTCCAATTATCTTTCTTTGTAGGTGGTCTATTTTCATCAAATTAAATTTTTATTAGAAAATATGTGTGGAGCCAAAAATAATCTTGAATATTATGAAGCTGACACATGGATTTTCATTCATTATTGGCGAGAATGACCTCATTAATTGGCAAGGTCTATATTTATTGAAATACTAGCCCAATGAGCATTGATGTAATCCGAGAGCAAAAGACTCGTATTTATTATCTAACATAGTTTAACCGAGCTAGAATCCTTGAGCTGCTGAATACAACTACTCCTAACTCAATTGCACATGGTGAGGACGCAAGACAAGAGAATTAAAGGGAGAATTAATTACTAATTTCTACCTTTAATCTTTCCTAATTGAAGACAGATTCATTTAATCAAGGAAACACAATCGCAATCAATCAATGATTCTTGAAGATCATTCTTAGGATATATTAATTAACTTTAATAATATCTTCAAGGATATTCTAGCATCGTAGAGATACTATCTCGTAATGCCATTGCGCAAGTACAATCTCATCCATCGGATGACACAACTTGGCCAATCAGATGCCGATACGTGGCGTGGGCTTCCCCACCCATATGGTCGGCCATGCTCCTTATAAATACGTCTTCTACAGTCAATTCTTGAGTAAGTTGATTCTACACAATTCAACCCTAAAACACTCACTCCCTTCAGAGTTTATTGACTTAGGCATCAGAGGTTCATTGGCCAAACCCTCTCTCTGAGCTTGTGGTTTGGTTTTTAACTAAAGGTGTCTTTTGTTTTGTAGATACAATTTCGTCAATTCGAAGATGGCGAAGTTTTGCTACCATAAATTAGTGCTTTCATTAAGAGTTGCTTTAGTTCTCAAAGCGTCTCTCAAATTTATTTTCTGAATTTCTACCGTCTTGAAACTTTTCTAATTGCAACCAATCTCCAGATTTTTAATCTCTTGATTCGCGGGCATTAGACGAAGGAAAACATGGTTGAAAATTCCAAAACCACAACGAATGGTACTCCCTATGTGCTCGAATTTGGATCCACGAACGGAAACCGTGTGGTGGAATACAGAGGTTGGGCTGCTACCACCTCCATTTACCTCTGTCGCAGCTACCACTGACAATAGCTACAGTTATTGTTGCAGCCGAGAACCAAGCCCCAGATGCATGGTTTCTATCCAAGCAGGTGGCCTAGGCCCGAGTGACACAAACTACAGCACCTCTAGCGCAGTAGACCTAAACGATGCAAAGACCAACGCCCTCGCGCCCGACCAGTAAACCAGTCGATCCAGCCCTTGAATCGACAATTGAACTAGGGGCGATTCTAATCCTGTTTTTAGCAAATTCGACCTGGCCCGACTTAAATTTCGAGCCCGCCTTCCACTACACTTCCGTCACTTGCGGTGATGCCTACCAACCTGGCCTCTCCACTCCAAATGGCGAGACGAACATGTCCCGGCAGGTCGGAGACTTGACAAGTTCTCTCGCACAACAAACCAATCTGGTGAGCCAACTTCTCGAGAATATCGAGATGCAAAGCACTCCTGACGAGGTGTCTCGAAGCAAGATAAGAGCTGACGACGAACTTCCTTCCAAACGTGTATCGGAAAGCATGCACTTGACCAGCCTCGAACCAAGCATTTAGGCAACGTGCATTCTTGCTTAGGCCCTAGAAGAGACGTTTTCTTCTGCCTTGGCGTGCAGAGAAGCGTACATTCCCGCCTTAGCTATCAGGCAAGTGTGCACTCAAGGTTAGGTGCACGCTTTTAAGAACACCCAATACCCAAGCCCAAAAACAGTGTTCATTCGCGACTTGGATCGAAAGGATAACCTCTCATTTCACACCTGAGCAGGCAGCACATGGAAGAGGAAAGACCGTAAGAACATTCGAGATCAAGTTTAAATTTCTCTCATCGCCAAACACAACCACGAGCAGCACGCTCACCAGCGAAAAAAACATAACGTGTTCCGCAGCAGCGGTGTGAACAAGCAGACCACCAAGAAGAGCAGCACGAATGTGCAGATCGCCACATGGGCCAGCATGAGGCACGACCACCCCAACAAAGACAAAAATCTATAATGAGGTGGAAAGGCTCCTCATCGAGCGATTGCACAATTTCCAACGCATTAAACCTGTAGATGAAGTGCTTTGAAGAGACGTGACTAACATGAGCAGGTCACCATTTATTGATGAGGTTGAACAAACAAATCCACCTCGCAAGTTCACAATGCCTCACTTCACTGTCTTTAAAGGAGACGAGGATCCAAATAGGCACCTCAAACATTATTGTAGCGCCACGATCATGTATAGGAACAATGACGCACTCATGTGCAAGATTTTCGCTACAACCTTGCAAGGCGATGCACAAGACTGGTTCCATACCCTGGCGCCACGATCGATCCAGAACTTTGATAAGCTTTCCTTAGTCTTCACTAAGGAGTACTCGTTGTACCCTTTCAATCACAAAGAACTCTGACCACTTTTTCAACATTAAGAAGGATCCAAAAGAGATAATATGCAACTATGTGAAAAGGTTCAAGGGAGAAAAGGCAAAGATCCTTGGTTGTGATGATATGGTAGCAGTAACAGCATTCAAGAAAGGGCTTCCAGTTGAACACGCCCTATTTGGAGAGTTGATCATAAAGGAGAATCTGACCCTGGTAGCCTCATATGCTTTGGCGGAAAAGCATGCACTTTGGGACGAAGCAAAGCGAGCTCAAAAGGCTCATGAGCAGTCTCGAAAGAACTCAGAACCAACCCAAGAAATAACGGACGAGAAGCAGTCTGACAAAGGCAAGTCAGAGAACAAACGTAAGGACGTTCCCCAGCAAGGGAAGGTTCGATGCCCAAGATGTTCACCAAGTTGGCAGTTCCAATCAACCAGATTCTCCAGGAGCTTAAGAACAAACCTTGGATTAAACAAAGTATTGTGCATTCCACCGAGTGCCATGCCATAATACAAACAGTTGCTTGAAGTGGAAGGAGTACCTTGAGAAGCTGACAAAGGAGGGCAGGTGCGACAAGTATTTTGACAAGTCAGTAGCACAACCTACGCGAAAAACGGAAGCCAACATTGAACCCCCTTCAAAGGTGATTCGGATTAATAGCATTTTTGCCGAGTCTAAGCACTTGGAGGCCACATGTAACTCCAAGAAAAGGGAGGACCCAACCTCCACTAAATAGCAATATGAGAAAGTACTATGTATGACCTCCCATCATCACCTAAACTCCAATCAAGCCTATCTAAATAAGTTCGAAGTCTCAAGCAGATTAATGAACAAGACCTCACCAGCTGAGGATTATTCAAGTTGTTATGTTAAATTCTTGTTTTTGCAAAGTTCAATGAAGATTCAAGGCATTATTTAGAAGCTTTGCTCAGCTGCACGAACAATAACGAATTCCAAGCTCTCCAATGTGAAAGGGTAAATTAATTCTCTGACACCCATCTGGGTAAGGCTCTCCAATGCGAGAGGGTAACCTAATTTCACGACATCCATTTTGGGAAGGCTCTCCAGTGTGAGAGGGTAAACTAATTCACCGACACCCATCTTGGTAAAACTCTTCAGTGCGAGATGGTAAACCAATTCCCCAACACCCATATGGGTAAAGATCTCTAGTGCGAGAGAGTAAAATAATTCCATGACACCCATTGGGTAAAGCTCTCCCTCAGAAGAGGGTAAACAACCTAGATGTTCAGATGTGGACGAGTTTCGATGCCTCGATGCAACTGGACGCACAACAACTCTCGACGGTGTTACTCAGAGTTAGTCACCGTCACCATAATCTCTTCTTGGGTTCCTATATTAGACTTAGCTAACTGAAGGATTCTGGCCCTTGGCCCAATCCGTAGGAACCCGAGCTTCTTTATCATGAGAAGCCTAAGTGTAGCACATTCCTTAAATTGTTGGCAGTGAATTTTCATACAACTACACATGTTTGCTATGACTAGTTAGTGATTTTTGTGTCTCCACAGAGCCCTATCATGTTGCGTGCTATGGGCTACGCAACTCAAGGGATTAGTGACTTAATATTATAAGTGCAGTAAGGCTTTCGGGCTAACTGCCCATAAATCTTCGTCACTTTCTGTAAAGCATGATTTTCATGACATGAGGGACTGTGAACAACATTATAAGTGTAGTACAACTTTCGAGTGACCTACATGAGACTTCGTCGTGCCACACGTTATAGCCTTGTATTGCCCATGGAACCTCGCCAGAGTCACACAAACAGGTTCTCATGACAACAAGACGAACTTCATTCAAGCAATAGGGTCAATGACCAATATGGCAGCGCTAGCAGCGCACGTTCAGAGGGCAGCAATGTATGATGAACTCGGTAGCTCACGCCTTAGAAAGCCAAAACTTGCAGCCTAAACACACCTGCTAGGAAAGCCTGCTTTGATTAAAGCAGAGCAAATAGTTTGCAATTCTATGGCTAAAGTTTTGCAAAATGCTTCAAGCAAGCAAAGTTTCAAAATATTCAAGGCAATTGAATAACGAAGATGAAGTACAGTGAAAAAAGCAATTTATTAAATTCCTAGCGAATTGATAAATTGGCGCGAGAGCCTCCAAAATCCAACACAAACCAATCAAACAAAAAGAAATCAGAGTCTTGATAAAAGGAAAAAAAAAATCTAAGTCTTAAAACAAACTACTCATTAGCAACTTGGATGATCTCAAGCTCTTCAACAGCTACATCGCCTTCAACAGCTCGCACTTCGGCCATCTCATCTTCAGCAGCTCCAGCCTTGGCAGCTTCATTCTCAACTGCTCCATCTATGGCAACTGAGAAGTCAAATTTGAGCAGATCCTCTGAGAAGATATAAAAAAGTCTTAAGTCTTCTTCAGAGAATTCATAATCACACAACCATCCTTGAAGACGATCAACATAGCCCAACTTGTAGAATTCAGCTTGAGCTAGAGCAACAACACCTTTATGATTCGACTTTCATTCTTCAACTGCTCATTCATCACAGAAAGATCTTCATTGGCACTCTGCAGGTAGTTGAAGTCTTTCTTCAAGTACTCATTAGCAAGCAGTACACATTTTAGCTCCTCATCCTTGGATCCAAGTTCCATGACGATCTTCTGAAGGCGAAGAATCTCGTTGACAGAAGTTATATAATGTCTTGATCCTTAACAAAGGAAGCAGAACGAAGCTCAGAGTTAACCTGTTCCAGATCCTAGATTTTCAACATGTCCAGTGACGATCGAGAAGTGACAAGCTTGAGTTTCAATTCTTCATTTTCTTGGATAACTGCTTCCAACTGCACAGAAGTAGGGGCATGCATAAGAGACCTCTTCAACTTCAATTCAGTAAGCTCCGCCTTTAGACTTTCAATTTTCTTGACAGCAGAGCGAGCTTTGTCAACCGAAACTGCTAAGCTTTTTAGGCAGTATGGATCACATAGTCTCAATAATTAGAATGAAAGTTTTTTGCATATAGGTGAGAAAGGAAGCTATTCTCTCATCAGGAGATCGCTTTGAAAAGACACTTATACCCACTGTTTTCCCAACGCACTCAACGAACCTAGAGCAAGGGGTCCAATCCTCCAGCAAGTTAGCATTGAGTAGTGAGCAAATGGTGGAGAAATCCTTGGGTAAAGAATCCTTCAACTTCTTATAATTGGTCTAATGGTCAGGTTCATCCTTCTTGCCTGGCAGCACAGACGCTGCAACGGCAGAAGGAGCAGGTTTTAGAGCCTCTCGGGTAGTTGAATCCTGATTCCCAAACAATGGACTTCCTTTCCCACTTTTCATGGCAGTAAGTCTCTTAAAAGCTGATCCAAACTTAGCCACAAGAAGACACTTCACTTTGTCTCCAGACCCAAGCGCTAGGGGCAGCACAGAACCCTTGCGTTGAGAAATCTTTTCTACAAAAGTTTTAGCATCTTTCGGAGCAATAAACTTAACAGGCTCAATAGTACCCTTCTTGTTCTTAGAAGGAGATAGATCAATGACAATTTTCCCAGAAGCAGTCGGACCCCCACGGGCAGTAGAAGAAATTCTTGGCTTCTTCTCAACTGACGGCTCACTAGCAAGTGACGAAACTCTTTTTTTTTTCACTACCGCTAGCGGTAGGCTTGATCCGCTTGATCTCCTCTCTTGGCGGCAGTCCACCTTTATGCGAAGATGACTAAGCAGCCATTGCCATTTGCAATACTCAGCTGTAATACCCAAGAAAACATGCACCTTCTTCATATCAGGCGTAATCTTTGAAGTCGAACCGAACTCCGAGTCTGCACAAGGAAAGGAGATCATGTATTCAATAATCAAAGCAACTTACAACCAGATTCAAACAGTCGAAAAATGAAGTAATTCACTTACCTTTGATAAACTTTATTGGGATGCGCAACTCAGTCGAAGAATTAGATTCCCACTCACCGCTGATTTCAAAAGTCTCCTTAGACTAGTTGTGATCACCCCTGCTTGAAGAATCAAAAGCTTATGGCGTGTAGACATCAATTGCCCCACCCCATCCTTGTGACCAATCTCAAGACAAGACTCAAAATTAAATGCAGACAAGGAGTTTATTTTTGGCAGTTCTACTAAACTGAATTTCTACATCTCATGCATTTCCTATGAGTAGCACATCAAATGTGGGGGTATTTTCACTAACTATTGACGAGAATGCCCTCATTAATTGGCAAAACCCATATTTATTGAAACTCTAGCCCAAGGAGCATTAATGGCTAGTGAGCTCATTCAATGCGATACGAGAGCAGAAGGCCCACATTTATTATCTGGCAGTTCAATCGAGCTAGAAGCCTTGAGCTGCTGACTACAACTACTCTAAGCTCAACTGCACATGGCAAGGAGGCAAGACAAGAGAATTAAAAGTAGAATTAATTACTAATTCCTACCTTTAATTTTTCGTAATTGAAGATAGATTCATTTAATCAAGGAAACAAAATCGCAATCAACCAAGGATTCTCCAAGATAATTATTGGGATATTATTAATTAATTAACTTTAATAATATCTTCACGGATTATCTTCGGTATTTTTAAGATATTCTAGCATCTTAAGGATATTATCACATACTGTCATTATGCAAGTACAATCTCATCCATACGCAGATTGAAAAATTAACGTATCTTTTGAATATTTTAAGAGCTCTTTAGCGCGAGAAATACTTACATAGAACGAGTTTATCGTCATACTGGTGTCTCATTCTAATAATGAGATGTGTAAATTTTTTAACACATAACAATGTATTATAGAATAAAGACGTCACATAACATAAACCCATTCCATTTGAATTATACTATTTTTTAGGACCCTTCCATTAGAAGTCGATTTTTAGCGGCAAGTTCTACATATAGACCCTTGACAATATTCCCTTCACCGAATTGTGATTTATTTTTTCCTTTTTAAGCCAAAAAAAGAAGCCAAGCAAAGGCAAATTAAACCAGGGAGAACTTACTTTTACGAGTCAGAGGATTCACTGCCCCTCTTTAATTGGTCAAAGAAGCAACAACAATGCAGTAGCCTGTACATTTAGCCGGTTTAAGCACTTTTTTTCTGCTGTGAAAAGTAGCAAACCCAGAAAAAGCTTTTTTGTGTTTCGGCTGGAAATCAGATCAAGTGCGAGACCAGTGACCGAGAATACCGGAAACAGTAAGCCCGATCATCAGGGTTTTTTCCTCTCCGAAATTAGTAGAAGGCTCTGTATCCCCAGCTTTTATGCTACGTGATTTTGGAAAATTTGTGTAAAGCAGTACTACTACTGTCTGTAGATTATCATATGTCCCTCAAGTGCTATCGTATCTAGCTATCATGTAGTCAGTAAATCTATCTCGAGAAATCTTTTATTTATTTGCAATGATTTTGTTTTGGTTAATTTTATTTTTTTAATTAGTTATCTCTTGGTAAAATGGCCATAGGAATTAGTGGGTTTTGTTGTGTGCAGTGGCAACAGTTTTAGGATTTTATGGGCGTAGGGTTCGTAGTAAGTTAGTAACTCAAGGTAAAGTACTCAAATCACGCTTGGTATATTTTAATAAAACGTTTTTATTTTTCTTTTTGATGTAGTACTGTATGAACTAAAGTAAAGTATTATGTTATTGATTATAATTTCCTAACGTAAACATCCTCATTTTAAGAAAAGTTAGGACAAATATTTTGAAGTAACAATTTGTGGCTCTTTTTTTAGTGATATGCACTTCAATTGAAATTTTGTACTAATTTTCGGCACTAAGATCAAAAGTGAATGAAGTTAAAAGGAATACTAAGATCACTAGCTAGTCATATTCTAAGATCACATTAATATGATCCAAGCATTCTATTTGTTTGTTTATTGCTCTTTAAATAATTTATAAGAAACCAAAGTTTTTTTCTTTTCAATATTTAGTTATCTTGAGTGTCGCAAAATAAATAGACAAATACATTGTCCCTAATAACATAGAAATGAAATAAATTTTGACTTATAAGTGAGAGGCTTCAAGTTTGATTCACATAAATAATGATGACGTATAATATTTGAGTTCAGTTATGATTGACTCATTGTATCGCTTAGCCCACTTTCCTGTTCCATTAGAATAAAATATCTTCTCCTCTTAAAATAGAATATTATTGTATTGGAAAGAAAATAGATTACCTAATTAGAAAGTAGACAATTTATATCATGAGACCACATTACTCATGTACTAGCTAGTAGTACCAAAGCTAGTAATTCTTTACCTTGTGACGCGATAAAAACAAAAGAAAATGGGGATTTGGACCTCAATTATAGAAGCAAGTATTCTTAATTAACTACTATACTGGGGCTTTTAGACCTCAGTCAAAGTCAATGTTGGGACCAAAAAAAAATTACAATGGTGAGTTGAATACTAGTAAGGGTTTCAATTCTACATTATATTTCGCGAGCTGGCACATCAGAGTTCAATAGGTCGTTTAAATACTATTATAAGTATCAACTAGTATTACGATTTAATGATATTTTTAAATAACAAGTCTCAATTTTAACTTATATGAATGACTATGACATATAAAATTTGTATTAAACTTGATACCTAGTTATGACTGGCCAATTATGTGAGCTCGCCCAATCCCTTATTGATCTCCGAAAATAGAATATCATTGTATAAACAAATACTACTATACATAGTTAATAATAGTGTTAATTCCATTTAATGTTAATTCCAATTAACATTTGGGGTTGTGAACTTCTCCCTGGCTAAACCACGATAGATATATTCCATATATTTATTGTTTGAGAGTGTTTCACATACACCATTGTCAACTGAACCAAGATAGCTAAGCCAATTACGTAGTTAGGCTTGGTGTTTCATATTAGGTAATATATACTTGTTTGACTGTATTTAGTAAACCACGTCTTTAACTCTTCAAGAAGAGTTTGAGGACTGCCTTAATTAGGAGGAGCGCTTAAGCTTGTTTATTTTGTCCCTCTCTAGCTATGGAGGTAGGGTTTAGGATGTGCTTATTTGTATGAACCCGATTTACACATAGTGCAGGAAGACTTGGACCATAAAAATACAAGACGACACACGTAGAGTTGGGCTATTTTATGGGACTTTGATGCCACCATCTAACCCTACGGAAGCAAAAACAGCAAAGTAGAGCAAAGTAGGTTTTGACGTTTCTGTTTCATTTTAGTCTAATTAAATTAATTAAGTAAAATGGGCCCCACCCCTGATGATTTTGCATGCGACGTGGCCTCCTCTCACTGCGTTCATTAATCTGTTAAGCATGAGATATATGATCAGTACTGTGAGAGGGACACCTGCTTCTGGACTCTTGAGTCATACATATTTAGCTTTTTCTTTGGTTTTCAGACATGCATGCACACTGTTTGGCTGCTTTCAATTCTAACAATTATTATGCAACCGTGCAAGTTGTAATTTGTTTCTCGATATAATATGGACGTGGCGATTATGCATGGCCATGACAGTCTTTCCGTTGAGCCAACCAATTCTATATACATCCTGTACGGCCATCGCAACCTTTTTTCGTAGGTAATTACTTGCAATAATGAGAAGATTTAGGTAATAGTATACACATTCCTAAATAAACCACGTTAGGAAAATACGTTGAAGTACAAATGGTTCTTAACAGGCACTTCGACAAGCAACAATTTTACGACAGTTGATGGTGTGAGAAAAATTTATATGACACGAGTATATTATTACCGTAATGATTCATGTCAATTATACAAAAACATTTGTAAATTTTAATCTAAATGACATTGTATCATTAGTTGAAAATAAAGGGTTTAGGATAAATTTAGAATTCTCTACAATCTCACAATTCTCAAATACAGCTTTAATGCTTTATTCTTCTCCATATAGATGTATTTATAAGAATACAATGGAACAATACTAGGAAATAAATCAAAATAATCCTTTGTCCACAAGACAAGGAAACCTAGACCAAATCAAATCCCTATTAAATCAAATCTCTAAAATACTTTCTTTTATATTTTTCAAAACACACCCCAAAAAAAAAAATGATGATGTGGATGTGGAATCATGAGTTTGCCAAGAAGGAAATCAAATATAATTTGGAACTCGTAAATTCAAACCTCCCCTTACGTGGGACCACGCAATTAAGTGAACCACATGTGCATGAAATCTTCATTGATATATTGAAACTAACGCTAATCTTGTCGAAAGCTCAACAAATCATAATCCATCGGAACTAACGCCTCTTTTCGAATGCCCAGTTGGAACTAGCGCCAATCTTTTTGAAAGCCCAACTAGAACAAACGCCTCTTTTCGAAAGCCCGACTAACAAATCATAATCATCGGAACTAACGCCTCTTTTTGAAAGTCCAGTTGAAAATAACGCTAATATTTTCAGAAGCCCTAATCACCAAATCCTCTTTGTCATCCTTTTTTTTCTTTTTTTCTCAAACTCATAATCAAACTAAATTAAAACAAAACACAAAAGCTTTCAAACTAAATTAAAACTAAAATAAAACAAAACACAAAAGCCTTCATGATAGGGTTCGTATCCTACCATGACAAATTTTTTTTTTCCTAATCTCTTTTCTCCAATGCAGCAACGACACATACTATTCCTTCTCCTTTTTTTCTCTTCTTGGCAGCGGCAACAACTTCTTTTTCTTCTAACAATCATAGACAATCTTCACTCTCAAGTTCATGGCACGTGGGGCGCAAAGAAAATTAGCTTCGTGCACCCATAGGGAAGCACTCATAGCAAAGTTCAACCAAGAATCGAACTCTGCTCTGATACCAAGTTGAAAATAAATAGTTTAGGATAAATTTAGAATTCTCTACAATCCCACACTTTTCAAATACAAATTCAATGCTTTATTCTTCTCCATATGAAGGTATTTATAAGAATACAATGGAACAATACTAGGAAATAAATCAAAATAATCCTTTGTCCACAAGACAAGAAAACCAAGACCAAATCAAATCAAATCAGATCAAATCTCTACAATACTTTCTTTTATACCTTCCAACATCATTGACACGAGACTTGTTGGAAAAATTAATTAGTTACCAATTTTGTTTATTTGTATGTCAGGATTTTCTATTGTAGTTTATATACTACGATTTTCTGTATTGGAACTAATAATATAAGAAGATAAGTTAAAACATAAGGACTCACAAAGTCAGATATTTTTAGGTCAATATTTCCATCAAGCAACACATTAGTTATTATAAAACCAACTGGCAATATGGGGAGTGACCAAATTCCTTATAAGCCCTTGCAAGGTCCTTTCTCCCATCAATATGAGATTCATTCTTAACAGATATCTCTATGAATGACCTTCAAATTGGATTCCTCATGGAGGTAAACCAAACCTTTCGCTATACCAAGTTACACGAAATTTTCTTCTTCTTCAGTGCACATGATAAACATTGAATCAATAAGTTATTTTATTCTTCATCCAGTCCAAAGACTCGTACTAATATTGCATAATAAGTTCAACACCACACCGTTTTTGGAGCAAAACTCTAAATCCACCATTCTTATAATCTATAAAACATTGCGCCATTTATCTTTTTTCTGGTGTCCCAGCAATTTAAATGACGTTTGGCTAAATGGATATCATAAAGAGGTGCATATGAAGCAGTCGATGGCTCTTCAATTGACCCATTTGTATCTTACTCGAACTCGAGCCCCATTTCAAACATGATTGAAAACATTTCTCACCGTTGTATCCATCTCATTACTTGATGAATGATTGGGGTCTAAGACGAACTATTGAACAACAACCTTGCCTTCAAGCATGCTCACAACTGAAGACATGGTAGGCCTAAATTTTTGAAGTAGCATTACAACAATGGAGAGCCACATTTATTGTAGCCATCATCTCCTCTTTGGTGAGTTATGATCCCAACCTTGGATCCACTAGGTACATCAAATTCCCTTCCTATTTTAGAACATGTGCCTAGAAACATGAAAGGAACAAAAGCAAAATAATTTATTCATCTTAAAAAATAATGCGGAGAACTTTCAACAAAGAAGAATATTAAAGCTTTCTATCTAGAGGTAAACAACATCAACAATATTGAAATTAAAGTTCAATTAGGAAGTTACCTAATCAAGAATATAAAAACCCTCTGCATTTGTCTGTTGACTTGAGTTCTTTTTCCCATTAAAAATCTCCAATACAACAATTCCAATGCTATAAACCTCTGTTTTATCAGTCAAATAACCCCGAATTGCATATTCCGTTGCCATATATCCACTATAAAATCATGAAATAGTTTAGCTTAAGGAAATACTAAAAATACTATTGAGTTTACATCAATAGTTATAGACATATGCGGTCATACAACTATATTGGAAGAACAAATATAAGAAGATAGGTTAAAACATAGGGACTCACAAAGTTTCAACAACATGGGTGCTTATGTGTGTTTTGTCTTCTAGACTTCTTCATCAAGCTTGACCAATCCAGAGTGAGAGATCTTTAGGTCAAGATTTTCATCAAGCAACACATTAATTGCCTTGATATCTTTGACATTGAAACTGGATTCCTCATGGAGGTAAGCCAAACCTTTCGCTATACCAAGTTACACAAATGAGTTTTTTTTTTTTCAGTACACATGATAAACATTGAATAAATGAGTTTTTTTTTTCTTCATCCCTTCCAAAGACTCATATTTATATTGTATAAGAAGTTCAAAACCATATTTTGTTGGAGATGACTTTCGGTTGATGTCATAACTAAGCAGAATTCTAAATCCACCATTCTTATAATCTATCAAACATTGTGCAATTTTCTCTCTTTTTTGGTGTCTCGACGACCTAAATGAGGATTGACTAAATGGATATCAGGAAGCAGTCCAGATGAAGCAATCGATGGCCCTTCAATTGACCCAATTTGTATCTTACTCAAACTCGCGCCCCCTTTCAACCAAGATTGAATAAGTTTCTTCACTGTCACATCCATCTCATTACTTGACGAAGGATTGGGGTCTAAGAAGAACTCCTGAACAATAGCCCTGCTTTCAAGCATGCTTACATCTAAAGACATGATAGGCATAAGTTTTGAAGTGACATTACAAAAATTGAGAGCCACATTGATTGTAGCCATCTTCACTTCTTTGTTGAAGTTTGAACCCAACCTTGGATCCACTAGGTTCATCAAATTCCCATCTGATTTTAGAGCATGCACCTAGAAACACGAACGGAAAAAAGCAAAATAATTTATTTATCTTAAAAAATAACTCGGAGAACTTTCAACAAAGAAGAATATAAAAGCCTTCTATATAGGGGTAAACAACATCAATAAAATCGAAAATAAATTTCAATAAAGAAGTTACCCAATCAAAAATATAAAAGCCTTTTGCATTTGTCTGTTGATTTGTGTTCTTCTTCCCACTAATAATCTCCAATACAATAATTCCAAAGCTATAAACATCTGCTTTATCAATCAGATAACCCCGAATTACATATTCCGGTGACTCATATCCACTGTAAAATAGTTATATGTAGTAACACGAATATAATGGTTATAGACATATAAACATCTGCTTTATCATTTAGCTTAAGCATCAATACAATAGTTATAAACATATGCAGTAACATGAATATAATGGAATGACGTATATGAGAAGATAAGTTAAAACATAGGGACTCATAAAGTTCCAGCAGCACAGATGCTTATGTGTGTTTTATCCTCTTCATCAAGCTTGGCTAATCCAAAGTCCAATATCTTTGGGTTACAATTTCCATCAAGCAACACATTAGTAGCCTTAATATCTCTATGAATGACCTTCAAACTTGATTTCTCATGGAGGTAAGCCAAACTTTTTGCTATAACAAGTTACAAGAATGAGTTTTTTTCCTTCTTCAGTACACATGATAAACACTGAATCAAGAAGTTATTATTTTTCTTCATCCCTTCCAAAGACTCATATTGATATTGCATAACAAGTTCAAAGCCACATTGTGTTAGAGATGACTTTCGGTTGATGTCATAACTAAGCATAATTATAAATCCACCATTCTTATAATCTATTAAACATTGTGCCATTTTCTCTCTCTTTTTGGTGTCCTGGCGACCTATCATGAAGAGGTGCATGTGAAGCAGTCGATGGCCTTTCAATTTGTTAATACATGGTCTTTTTTCAGTGAGAAATTATAAAATCAAGAGAAGCCCATCGACCCAAGATAGAAAAAATGCCTAAACAACTTATAAACAGGCAAATCATGACCACAACTCTTCATCGTTACCGACTACTACTCTATGACATGACAAGACAAGTGAAGCTCATCCAAAACACCAGATGGAATCAGCAGATGCAAGTAATGAGTAAATGTGGGACCTTAGGTCTTACACAAGGTCAGAACATGACGCACATATATGACCTAGGGATATTTGTCAGTCCAGCTGCCCAGCTTTATATAAAGGAAGGAGAGATATCTAGGAAAGTTAAGTTCTCATGCAAACCCTAAGACTACAACTATAGCTTTCTCTATCCCAAACATACTGACAAAGACATCGAAGTGGTTAGGCCGGTACCATACTGGTACCCTTATATCCTACTTGTTTCTGTTTTTAGGATAAGAGAGTGAAGTCCTAGCTCTTATTGAATACCAAGCCACAACCCTAAACCTTCTGGTATTCGAACCCTAAAACCACTTGAAACCTTTCACAACCACCTTTTGTTAACCCTACCAAATTTCTGGGTTAACAGTTTGGCGATGTATGTGGGAATCTTCGTCAACGAAACATCATGTTCTCATTATACCATTTAGCTGAGCTCTCGGATTGATCACACCACTACAGTCGTCCTCTTATCGACATGATGAACAAAGGCTTGAAAAGGCCAGTGTTTCCACTTACGCCATAAAAAGTTCAAGCAAGAAGGAAGAAGAAAGAGAAATCTATGTTGAATGGTTTTGAGAAGAAGATGGAGGCAATCCTCACAGGGGTTGTGGAAATGCAAGAGTTAGGAAACTTGCTCAATGCCCAAAACACCACGTTGTTGGAGAATCACGGTAACCTCCTGGAGCAAGTTATCT
Organism: Gillenia trifoliata; assembly: GCA_018257905.1. Classification (NCBI taxonomy): domain Eukaryota; kingdom Viridiplantae; phylum Streptophyta; class Magnoliopsida; order Rosales; family Rosaceae; genus Gillenia; species Gillenia trifoliata. The sequence continues at coordinate 7,437,842 of CM031088.1, read as the reverse complement.
AAACCAAGGAGAAAATAAAAGAAGGTACCAACCGAGCAGAGCTGATGGAAGAATGTCTGTTCGGCGAAGACCGACCGCTACCCAGACCACAGCCGATGAATGCAAGGATTCTGAGGAAACAGTTGAAGATGCTCAAAAAGTGATCAACCGGAGTAATATGAGGGCGGCAGAAGGCAAGCCATGTCTAGAGGACCATTCAGAGAGAAAGTTGGATTGCTCAGATGAGTAGGTCCCTCTGAGTATAAAGAATGCATTTAAAAAAATGATGACAAGTGAGATGAAGATCGTGTGGGATCATTTGGGGGAAGCATGGAAGACTAAAAAGCAAAAGAGTAATGACTACGCAGAGGATGATAGCCCATTGCCATTCACCAAAGCCCTTCCCTTGGCACCCACAACAGGGACACCAAACTCTTGAAGATGTAAAGTTATGAAGGATTGACTGACCAATTTGATCATTTAGATAGTTTTACCTATGCAGTTGAGGGCCGAGTACCAAACGTGGCCACCAAGTGCAAGTTATTCCCGATCACCCTGAAGAGTGCAGCCAGAAGCTAGTTTAAACAACTCTCGCCCGGGTCCATATTCTCATTCTCGGTTCTAAGGCAGGTCTTTCTCGACTGGTACAACGTGTTCAGACAGGAAATATTCTCAGGTATATTCCTTTAACGCTGTTAGGAATATTCTGTTAGGTTTAACAGAGATACCAGAATTTTTTGTTAAATCTAACGGCGTCAACTAACGCCGCTAGTTTGAACGGCTTGGGTTGACCGCGCGTGAGGCAACTCGTGACGGCTTGGGACCACTTTTTTTACTTCTGTCGTCGCGAGGTAACTCGTGACGACGCGTACTACCTAGGGGCAGTACGCATGGTATTTTTCGGAATGTTTCGGATCTCCGAATTGAGCAAACCAAGGATAAGAGTCTTTTATTAGTTTAATTAGTAACCTTTTATGAGTTTAATCATTACTTTAGTGATATCTCATATAGGTAAGACTTACCACAAAGAGTACAGGGGTCAGGCAAGGCGAGGTGTCTACAACCTAACTACGTATCAGTGAGTGGACTTTGTTTTATGAAACTTATATTACTAATATAAATTTCCACTATGCTTTTGTGAACTATTTTCTATCATTCCATGCTTTTACTTACGAGTAAAGTATAAAGTATATATGTTGAGATTTGTGAAATTGTGATGGCATGATCATGTGTATTTTTATTGCTCATCATACATGCATTCACCCGGTGTCTAGTACTCGTCCGGGCCAAGACCAGCCTTTACGTGTATGTTCACATCCGCACCGCTATGCTCACTTTGGATCCATTGTAGATGCCAGCCTGTACTAGTTTGCATTAGGCAGCTAAGACTCGTATGTGATGCGATTAGCGCCAGCTTCACGTGATCGTAGTACTAAGCAACCAACTTCACGTGATCGTAGTACTAAGGTTATATATATTACACTCAGCCTATTCCATGTAGCTACTTTCTGCATGGGCTTGTGTGTCTGCATATGTTGATGAGCTTACGGTATTTTGTTGCGTTAATGATGTTTACTCATATCTTTGGCAGTGGTGCCTTTATATTGTTTTGACGATGAGTATGCTATATTTTGTTGAGATAAATGGGTTTACCTATATTTTGACAGTTGTACCCTTATACTGTGTTGACAATTTTCATACTATATGTAGTATGCTTTTGGGAAATTATATAGGTTTTCCAGAGAGGGGTTACTTATGTTACGAAAAGCAAAGGTTTTAGAAATGTTTATTTATGCCCACTCACTTTCTGTTTTGCGCTCCTTCAGGTTTTAGGGGTTGAACTGGTGGCAAGTGAAGTTTTCACTGGTGGTTTTGACATCCTCTGCAGCTATTGTATGAAATTACTTTCCTACTAGTTGTATTATGCCTATCCTTACAAGGATGGAGTTATTCTTACGTTAGTGCACTTTAGCTATGCTCTGAGACTGGTTACTTTGTACTTTGGGCCCTGCATTGCGCACTTTATTTTGAATTTAATTTCAAAGTAGACTTTAGTTTTAATTTATTTGTACTTTTACACTACACTTACATTGTGGCTTTCATCATCCCTCCTGGGATGTCGGTCAACATATCTCGACTTGATATTGGTACATGACTCTCCAAAAGGCAGTTCACGCCTACAGACCTGGCCTCATCAAGCAAGGCCCAGAAGAATCTCTCGAAAATTACATATCTCGTTTCAATAAAGAATATGCACGGTGCAAAGGATGTGATGAAAAGATGGCTTATAATGCGCTGATGGGAGGACTCCAAGGAAGAAACTTCTTCTTTCATTTGACTCGAAATCCTCTAGAGGATTACCAGGAGCTACCGAGCGAGGCCACTAGCTAATCGTCAGCCGAAAAAATAAATAAGGCAAGAACCTTGGTTGCACAAGCTGACACACCCCACCTTTGATACCCACGTGGATACCGAGTTCGGGCGTGCTGGCCGACACTCGTAAGTGACGAAGCCATTAAATGCATGACAACACTTAGTTTAAGTAGTGAGAGCATACCAAGTGTGTTTGAAAACATACATATGTATATCATGTGTAGAAGCCAATAATTAAAGACCAATATTTCCATATAAATATATTCAACCCTCAAAATCATTTCATAAAATATAACCATGTATATAATCATATCTCAAACCATTTCGTAATATATAACCATAAATAAGTACCTATGGTTGCATAATTGAATACCAACATATATATATATATATATATATATAAGCATGTCCCAAAACATTTAAAATCATGTAAGAAACCATTTCAATAATTATTTTCAAGCATATAAATCATTTATTCAAAACAAAAGTCCACTCACAGGTGATCGGGAGTGAAATCTCCCTCGTTGTTGCCCTCCTCGAAGTGTGGCGCCGAAGAATTACCTATTTAATATTAGGGGAAAAATTAAAACCTCCCTAATATAAATTAATATAGGCCCTATAGAAAAATATTCCAAAAATAATACTATTTTAGCGAAAACGAGCTCGAAAACCCTACAGCCGCTGTCCACCGCCGCCGTGCGCCGCCGCATGCGCCGCCACACGCTGGGAAACGGTCAGACGCGCCGCCACGCGCCGGCACGTGTCGCCATGCGCTGACATGCACCTGCACGCGCCTGCTGACGTCTCCCCCACACGCATGCCGACGTCAGCCACGCGCCTGCTGACGTCAGCGCCGTTAAAGTTAACGGCGTCAGTCAAACTTAACGGAATATACCCTTCTGACGGAATATTCTGACGCTGTCAGGAATATTCTGTTACTGTTGACGGAATATTCCTCTGTCTTCTTCCCCTCGCCGGTCGCCGGAGCCGCCGCCGGCGCCGCCGTCTGGTTCACCGCAATTCTGGGAAATTTTCCCACTTAATTCCAAAACTTCAAAAATTCATAACTTCTTCGTTCTTTGGCCAAATTTAACGTGCCATATATCAAAATGAAGGTATTGACGAGTAGAATATTTTCATACCAATTTGAGGCCGGAAACATGGCCGGAGATGGCCTGAAATTGGCCGGGAAGCTTCGGGAAACCCTAATTCCGTTCTCCTTCAAAACTGCACCAAATTGGACGTTCTTTATATCGATTTGAACCTACTCAATCCAATAAAACCAATGGTAATGGTCTCCAGGCTTACCTTGATCTGGTTTGCATAGGAAATTGACGGACAGTTTGTCAAAACTGTTCCGACGTCGGTTTGATCGATCGGGTTCGAGTTTGAAGATTCTAAAATCACAGCCTCGTCCAGAATGACGAGACGATCGTAATGGCTATAGTCTCGTGTCTCGGTTTGATGGTTTTGTGATTCGTCCACAAACTAGAGTTTGGATGGTTTGGGTGGTTTTGGCAGAGAAAGAGAGAGAGAGAGAGAGCTCGTGCAGAAAGTGGGGAGTTGTGACCCACAACCCAAAAACCCTAATTCCAACGTACGGGGTGAAAATTACTAAAATGCCCCTACCCTTTAAAGCTTCATAAAACGTTCGTTTTAACTCCGAATTGAGTTCCTCTTGCGTCCATGCGTTCGTATCGACGAGTACATCATGAATATGTAAAGAAATAAATTTTCACAAGTCGTCACAAAAAGTCAACAAAAGTCAACAAAAGTCAACATTGACCACTAGGGGTATTTTGGTAATTTCACATAAAAATTTGGGACGGGTTGTAACACAAGCACTGGCTAACAAAGGCAATACCTCTATGTTTCATAGCAAAGGACCTTACGACTTATTTTAAAGGTATGAGTTCCTCCTCATCGTCTAGACAGTCGGCCCAAGAGGTCCGGTAAGTTTTCCAATTATTCCCCACTTACTATACAGAGAGGAGATGTGCTCTCCTTGATAGAAAACAAGATCCTAGCCTTTAGAGGGTTTCGAATCCCTTACTGGGGGAAAAAGGGACGAGAGCAAGCACTGTAGATACCACTAAGATTGTGGTCGTTCCATCGAAGATTGCTACCAGCTAAGGGATGAGATCGAAGCCCTGATCCACCTAGGGAGGTTGAAGGAGTTCATAGCTAGAAGGTCACCATTCCAACAGTAAGGCTGAGCCCCAACGACAAATACCGATCCCCTAGGTTGGTGCAAGGTCATACATACCCTTTGTGGAGGATTAACTTTGGCAGGGGACCAAACCGAGCCCGAAAGAGTTGTGCCCGCAGTGCTTGGCAAATGGCTTCCCATTCCCTCTTAGTAGGATCCACCTCAAGACCTTTCAAGGTCATGAAGGCTACAGGAGCTGCAGTTACGTTTGAAGAAGAAGACAGATACAGAGTTATCTAGCCCCACGACGACCCTTTAGTGATCAAAGCTGAGATTGCTAATTGTGAAGTAACGAGGGTCTTTATAGACAACGGGAGTTCGGTCAACATAATATTTCTTCCTGCCTTTGATCAACTTAGAGTCAATAAAGATCTTCTCAGTGCAGTTACCTCGCCACTTGTAGAGTTCGGTGATGGGCTTGTGTACCCTATTGGACACATCAATCTCACACTATCAGTTGGTTTTTTTTCCCGTAGAAGAGCAAGCATCACGACTAACTTCTCCATCGTGGATTTCTCATCATCGTACAATGTTATTCTAGGACAACCATTCATGACCGAAATGGATGTGTCGATTAACCAACTGATGCTCGCGATGAAGTTCCTGTTGGGTTTCTAAGCATATTATTGGGATAAAGCAACAAACAAAGAAGTAGATGAGATTAACTTACTTGAATCTCTAGCCACGTGCATGCCGCATGATTGGATCATCCTTATGCTTGCAATCTTCCTCTTCATGATTGATCACGCGAAGCTCCTCTAGTATTGAGCCTCTAAGAGTATCCACACTGATAAATCTAGCAACGGATGAAGAAGTGATTGATTTAAATGTACTAGCAATATCTCTCACTTGGATCAATATAGAATGGACGACACAAGGTGTTTTGGCTTAGGGTTTTTCTCTCTTTTCTCTGAATGACTTCTTGCATCAAGGTTATGAGAGAAACACAAGGAGTATTTATACACTCCTTGCCGCACCCTTAGTCGCACCTATTTATAGGGTTTGGCAATTTGGATTTTATCCCGCGCGCCAAGCCCACTCACTCACTCACTTTGGGTTTGTGACTTGGACCCCTTTTAATTAAATAAATTCCAATGCCTATTTGATGAAAACTATGTCCAATAAGCCCAAATAATTAATTCAATATAATTAACATTTAATTATATCTTTTCATCATCCATATAACATTACTAGAACTTATCATATGTGTGTGACCTCTTAGGTTCTAACTAAAGCCGGCAGTGAAATTAATTAATTAATTAAATTCAACAAGCCATGAGTGACACCTAGCAGCATGTCATGGCTACCCGGATTAGTAGAAGTATATGTAAACTAATCATGAAACTCTTTCGAACCTTAATTGTAGTTACAATGCAATTCGGTTTTTCTATCATCTATAACCTGATCGAGATTTATGTGATATGGTATTATGTCAAATCACATGCAATCATCTTTGATCAACTTGACGAATCTCATGTTGAAGCAGTTCTTACAAACATAGCGTGATCAACAGTTATTCTGGCCAGAGATTTCTGAGATGGATCTTCAAGTGGCTTCCAGGGATATATCTTTATATTGAACAATTACCAAAAGGTGATAGATTTCTTATTATGCATTCATGTATCTCCATATTCATACATATGAACTCAAATATCACATTATCGGGCCCTGCGACCTCATTGAGTGCTTTAAGGCGAAATCAAAGTATATACCTACAAAAATAAGATACTTGTGATGCCTCATGTCTAAGAACTTTTTGCATACTACAACCATAAGCTTTGTAACGTTTGACATGTGGTAAGCATCCATACATATAAACTTCTTGTAAGGTCAGTGTTCAGTGAACTTGTTCAACACACAAGCATCCATATATCCACCACGAGTCCAACATGCGTACCATGAGACCATGTGTAACATGAGACCACGCTAACCTTAATGCGATATACACCAGCCTTTCCGGACAGTAAATGTCCAATAGACTTTCCAAATGGCTAGGAACTTTGTTTAAAGACAAGTGACTATGGAATACAAGTCTTCTTGCCCTAACCCTGTTTAGGACATTGCTTCCATACCTTAAATCCTATGGACTCATTCATAGTATATTATCTCTATAATATAAAGCCAAACTCATGAATGAATAAAACTTGCCCTTTTATTAATTAATAAATATGGAGTTATTACATAATATTCAATATTACATAAATGGGCTTTTAGGACATAACTCCAACTGTTCCTGACCCCCCTCCCAAGGAGTAAGGTACATGAAAGGAGACCAAGTAGCTTCCAGAATACGCTACGCTTCAGCCATGAAGGTAAAGACGAAGGTGACGCGAGAATTCCTTCTTGTCGAACGCTTTGTGGGATCGCTGACCACCGAAATAGAAGATGAAATACCCGATCCCCGAAAAGACTGCTGAGATTAGCACCCAGAGGCACTGGGAGAACTAGAGTCAGTGGTTCTATCTCCGAACTAGCCAAGCCAAGTAGTTCGCATTGGGACAAAGTTACCGACTGCACTCAGGTCAGAACTCATCAAATTCCTTAGAAAGAATACAGACGTGTTTGCATGGTCATACGCCGACATGCCTGGGTTCAATCACAACATCATATCTCATTGACTCTATTTAGATCCCAGTAGCCGAGGGGTCAGACAGAAGTAGAGATCTTACGATGCCAAACGCTACGAAGCAAAGAAGATAGAAGTTGATAAACTTTTTGGAAATTGGGTACATTCGAGAAGTAAATTATCCCAAGTGGGTCGCAAATGTAGTGATGGTAAAAAAAGCTACTGAACCAGGTCGCCCCGTTAAATGGCGCATGTGTATTGACTATACTGACCTCAATAAAGCTACACCAAAGGACATTTTCCACCTTCCCTGGATTGACCGTCTAGTCAATGCCACCACATGTCAGGAATTGCTAAGCTTAATGGATGCTTATTTGAAATGCACCCGGCTGATGAAGAAGATACCTCTTTCACGATCGACAGAGGGCTGTATTGTTAGTGAGTAATGTCGTTCAACCTTAAAAATGAGAGAGCAACTTACCAGCGTCTAGTAAATCAGATGTTTGCCGATCTAATTGGGAAGATTGTCGAGGTTTATGTTGATGACATGCTCGTCAAAAGAAAGCAAGCCAATCAGCATGTGGAGAAGGTGGCTAAGGCGTTCGACATCTTGAACGATTATCAAATGAAACTAAATCAGGCCAAGTGTGCTTTTGAGGTCGGATCAGGTAAATTCCTAGGTTTCATGGTCACTCAACAAGAGATCGAGGCCAACTCAGATCGCACAAAGAAGGAAGTTCAAAGCCTCACTGGATGAGTTTTCGCTCTAAATAGCTTCATCTCTCGGTCAACAAATTGAGGTTTGCTCTTTTTCAGAACTTTGAGAAGCTCCAGTCGGAACATAACATGGACCGAGGAGACCCATAAGGCTTTTGAAAACTTGAAATCCCACATGGGTTGATCCCCAGTATCTCAAAGTCTGAGCTGAAAGAACCGCTCTACGTCTACCTCTCAGTCTACCACTTAACGGTCATCTCGATATTAGTAAGGGAAGATCATGGGACACAACGTCCTGTATATTATCCCAGTCGAGTGCTTGTTGATGTCGAGACACTACCCTAACATAGAGAGACTCGCCTTGGCCCTAGTCATGTCAGCCTGAAAACTCCTTCCATATTTCTAAGCACATCTGATTATAGTTCTCACTAGCCAGCCTCTCCGCCAGGTTTTGAACAAGCTCGAGTTCTCAGGCTGACCGGTCAAATGGCCAGTAGAGCTAAGAGAATTCGACATTCGGTATCAAACCCGCCATGTGAAGAAAGGACAGGTCATTGTTGACTTTATAGCATAATTCACACCGACCATCGACACTCCAACCACCTCCGAGGCTCACCTGTCTAAAGCATCAGACCCGAGGTGATAACATACCCATAGTGGGACCTAGTTGCTATTGATCATGCCAGATAAAACGGAAATCGAGTACACTTTACGTTTCAAGTTTCATGTTTTTAACAATGAAGCTGAATATGAGGCGTTTATGGCTGGTTTACAGTTGGCTCTTGATCTTGACGCCAAGAATGTAGCGATAGATAGCGACTCTTAGCTTATTGTGACTCAGCTAAATAAAGAATTTCAAGTACAAGATGAAAAGATGAGCGCATATGTTTAGGTGGCAAAATTATTGCTGGAAAGATTTCCTCAGTATCAAGTCACACAGATACCGAGAGCTCAAAATGTTCGAGCAGACAACTTGGCCCAACTTGCATATGCCATGGATAATGAAATCAAGAGGTCGATCCCTATCGAATATTTAGATGCACCGAGCATTAACAAGATGTTAAGCTCTATTCTCACACTCAGTACCGCTGATAACTGGATGACCTCTATTCTCAAGTATGTTACTCATGGTACCTTACCTGAAGACAAATTTGAGGCCTGACGCCTTCAACATATGGCAAGCAGGTACATTATAATAAATGGCCACATCTATAAATGAGGTTTTCCTTGCCTTATTTATAGTGCATAACACCCGAAAAAGGGGGCCAAATACTGAGGTGAATCCATGACGGAGTATGCAGAGATCATGCATCAACAAGAATAATGGTAGCAAAGATCCTACACTTAGGATATTTTTGGCCTACCATTAATACCAACGCTCTCAGTATTGTCCAAAAGTGTCAAACTTACCAGTACTGTTCATAATCTATCCACCGACCGCCAGAGCAACCCACATATATGACTAGTCCTTGGCTCTTTCCTCAATGGGGGTTAGATTTGATCGGGCCCATGCCTGAAGCTATCGATAAAGTATGGTTTGCCATAGTCGCGATCATTTATTTCAAAAAGTGGGTTAAGGCCGAGCCAATCGTTTCAATTATTAAGCCCAAGATTCAAGCTTTCGTTTGGCAAAACATCATCTGCAAGTTCAGGGCTTTAAAGGTCATCATCACTGATAATGATAAGCAATTTGACAACCCCAAATTCAGGAGGTTTGCTTAGACTACATAATCGATCATGTTGAGGCCATTAACAAGGTCATTTCTTATATACATAAATCACACAAACACAGCAAATAGGGGCAAGTAAGCATGTGTCGTCTTCAAAACTGTTTGTTTCGTTCAAATATCATCTACACACACAAACCCTAATAATACTTTTTCATCCTTTTTCTTTGACCCACAAAAAGGTCTCGGTTTTCTTTTTTCAAAACCATATCCTTTCTCCTTTCACAAACCATTAGTTTAAACCATTTCATACCCATTCAAATATAGTCGATAAACCACCGTCCAAACCCAATCCACAAACCATAAACACCTCATTGGTATATAGACTAAAAACCCAACAAAACACAGTCACAAAAAGCTATATGGTTGAGATATTTATAATGTTTTTATGATTGTTACTCTGTCGTCGTCCACACCCTCGTTTGTTCCACTTGTTCAGTACCAATCTAACCCTTTTTTTCTTCTCCATCCCCTTGCGCCAACTCCGGTATTGAACAAAAAACTAACTGCTTCACTCCACTTTCTCCCCTTCATTTTTCCATCCAAACACACGCAACAATCTCCACCGTTGAAAAGAAAAGCCGCCACATCATCACTTTACTAGCTGACGGTTTTGAAAATTGTGTGGAAACGGAATGATGCGACACTCCCCATCATCACACTATCCTATTTTTTGAGGAATTAAATGCATTGTCTCTTTAACCCCCACTTCCCACCTCAAACGTCCAATCCTTTCGACCTCTGTTACCGAGCCCAAACATTGATCCCTCTTTCATATGTCAAATTCCTCATATTATGGAGTTGGCGGACTATATACTGATCACATCCAAAAATACAAGCTTGACCACTCCAGATTTTGATATTAGAACAAAAAAAAAAAGCCCCTATTTTTTGCTTTAAAACTCCATATCAAGAGGAAATTCTTGGAAAAGAAGTTAGGGGACTTGTTAACACAGGGTCCGTTTTTCAATGATCCATTATAAAATCAAGAGAAGCCCATGGATCTAAGATAGACAAAAGGCCCAAACAACTCAGAAAAATAGGCCAGTTGGAAAGACCCAAACAGAAGCAGCAGTCAGTATCATATTTTTAGCACGTGCTACCAATCGCTTGAGGTCAGAGGCCGATCACGGCCACTGCTCTTCACTGCTACCGACCACTACTCTCTGACATGACAAGACAGGTGAAGCTCATCCGAAATACCAGATGTCACCAGCAGATGCAAGTAAGGAGTAAATGTGGGACCCTAAGTCTTACATAAGGTCATAACATGAAGCACATATCTGACCTAGAGATATTTGTCAGTCTAACTACCGAGCTCTATATAAAGGAATGAGAGTTATCTGGGAAAGTTAAGGTCTCATGCAAACCCTATGACTACAACTATAACTCTCTCTCTATCCCAAACATACTGACAAAGGCATCAGAGTGGTTAGGTCGGTACCACACTCGTACCCTCAAATCCTAATTGTTTCTGTTTTCAGATGAAGAGAGTGAAGTTCTAGCTCTTACTGAATACTAGGCCACAACCCTAAACCCCGTGGTATTTGAGCCCTAAAACCACTTTAAACACTTAAAAATCACCTTTGTTAAACCTACCATATTTCTGTGTTAACACAATTGACCCAGTTTGTGTCTTATTCGACGCGCCCCCTTTCAAACAGGATTGAAAATGTTTCTTCACCTTCACATCCATCTCATTACTCGATGAAAGATTGAGGTTTAAAACTAACCTTTGAAAAGTAGCTCTGCATTCAAGGATGCTCACAATTGAAGACATGGTAGGCCTAAGTTTTGAAGTGGAGTTACAGCAATGGAAAGCCACATTGATTGTAGACATCATCTCTTCTTTGTTGAATACCCAACCTTGGATCCACTAGGTTCATCAAATTCCCTTCCGATTTTAGAACATGTGCCTAGAAACATGAAAGGAACAAAAGCAAAATAATTTATTTATCTTAAAAAATAACACGGAGAACTTTCAACAAAGAATAATATAAAATCCTTCTAATTAGGGGTAAACAAAATCGAAGTTAAAGTTTAATTAGGAAGTTACCCAATCAAGAATATAAAAGCTTTCTGCATTTGTCTGCGGACTTGAGTTCTTCTTCCCACTAATAATCTCCAATACAACAATTCCAAAGCTACAAACATATGCTTTATCAGTCAAACAATCCCAAATTACATATTCTAGTGTCATATATCCACTGCAAAACTAAAGACTAAAGGTAGGAACGAATCCTTCTTAGTCTGGAGAAGCTGTCAGAACCACCACTAGCCGAAGGGTGCCCTTGTCTCACTAGTACTCAAGACCGCCACTAGGTCCTGGAGGGGCACAAAACATAAAAGGTGAGTGGGTCAAAAAGTAAAGTTTGATAAAACTTTTGTTTTCAAGAGCATACTATCCCCTCGCTGGAAAACATGTATAGTTTTTTAAAATACTTCATACTCCCCGGTATGATCCTCAAAATACTATAATAGTAATACAGATACTCCCCAAAAACCAATGGTAAAACCATATTGGATTGCTCGAAAACAAAACTGAATACTCACCCATATGTAAACACACAAGCCCAAGTAGATAAGGTACTAGGACATGCTAGGTATATAAGAGAATATGATGAGTACTACAATGACGCAAGTCAAAACGCTAATCGTTGTGCGCAAAACGCCTCACACATAAGTCCTAGTTGCCTGATGCAACTTAGAACAGGCTAGTACCTACAATGGATCCAAAGTTGCTAAACGGTACTGGGTGTGAACCTCCGAACGTCAAAGCTAGTCCTGGCCCTGGGAATGAAAACTGATACCTGGGTGTTCTATATCTACTGATGCGTAATAGTATAAGAAAATGATGGCAAATATAATACGGATGTTCTACCTCTAACAATCACATATTATATAAGTCATGCTAACAATTTAAAGAAAGCTGTGAAAACCATACATAAATACATGTTTACCAAAATAAAGACCCACTCACTCACTTGTAAGTAATCAGATTGAAGCCTCCCTGTCCTGGGTAGCCCCGGTAGTCCTCTGGATAAGCCTCACCTATATGAGATATCACTATAGTAATGATTAAACTCATAAAGGTTACTAGTTAAACTAATTAACTACACTTATCTCTTGTTTGCTCAATTCGGAGGTCCGAAACACTTCAAAAAATACCATACGTACTGCCCCTAGGTAGTACGCATCGTCACGAGTCGCCTCATGTCAACAAAAGTCTGAAAAGTGGTCCCACGCACCTACACGCTCGCCGCACGCGCGGTCAACCCAAGCCAGTCAAACTAACGGCGTCAATTGACGCCGTTAGATTTAACAAAAAATGCCAAAATCTTCATTAACTTTAACGGAATATTCCTAACGGCGTTAAAAAAATATTTCCTTATCCCTTACCTCGACTCACTGAAGCTCCGCCATCCGCCGGCGGTTGCCTCCGTCTGCAATCATCGAAAAAGTGGCCGGTTTCTGGAAAAACTTCAAACGTTCATATCTTTTTCATTTCTCTGCCAAATTTCACGTTCTTTATGTCAAAATGAAGCTAGGGTTGAGTAGAATGACAATATACCTTTGGTTTGGCTGAAAAGCTCAGAAAATAACCTGCTTTTCTCCCGAAGGACCGCTTCTACTATAGCTCTTTGATTTACGTCAAAACTCCACCAAATCAAGCAAAGGACATATGAAAATTCATCTACTCAACGAGAGGAATCTAATGGTTGTAGTTAGAAATCCCACATTGGTTTGGATTGGCGAGAATATCGCCAGAAAGGTTCAGTTTCTTTCGTGTGTAATTTTCGTCGAATGGCTGGGAGTTTGGACGACCAGTTAGTATCGTTGAATTCAGGGTGTTGAGATGAACAAGATGGTGGCTTTGGATTGCCTCAGTTCGTCAGTTTTCCGACGATGTGCACTGTGCATAATCGGTGAGGGAGAGAGAGAAAGGGAGAGTGACGGGGAGAGAGTGAGAGGAAAAAAAAAAGAGTGAAATATATTTTGAGTTTTGGGGGCACTGTGCACCCACCAAAATGGTAAAAATTACACGGTCTCGTGTATAAAATAACACGCACGTGTCCAAAATATCCCTTGAAAATTATTTTATAACAAACTTTTAACGGGATGTTACATCCGCTTCTCATTATCTCTGGGCTGGTTGGTATTTTTCGTTGCTAGTATTCTTCGATTGAAGTTATGAATTATTGGTTTATCGATTGTCTTCGGTCGTTACCCTACATTGATGTAGTTCTCGATCCATTGTTGTGAGAGAAGAAAAAATGAAAAAAATTTGGTTGGACAGACATTGGCCACTCATACTTGATCTATGATCATTGTCCACCGTGAAATTGAATTTGGTTGCTGATTTAGATAAACATTGGCCACTTTGGTCTAGGATGGATGTCAACCTACTTGATCTTCATTTGAGATTAGTTTGTTTCTTTGTTTGTTTGGAGCTGGCATCAACAGTTTGTTCGTTAAGTATTTGTTTAAATTGGAAGTTTATATTGGCATTGGAATCTTACACTGACATTGGCATATGAAGTTTGGATGGAATTGAAATCTTGAATAGGCATAGGAAGTTTGGATAGACAATTAGATTCAATTTTCTTCTTGACAAATGCATATTGTTTACCATCATGAGTTTGACCTGGAGTGGGGTGTTGAAAAAGTTGATTAGTTAGTAATTTAGTTTGTTTTTATGTTAGGTGTTTTTATTTTTTTTGGTATTTTATGCATTTTTCTAGTATAATAATGATTATGATTACTTTCGTAGGGCTAGATTACTCTCTGTTTGTTTTAGAATGAGGTCTTTGTAAATACATTGTAACTTGTTAAAATTAAGTCTGATAAGATGTAGTGTCTCAAGTAGGCCGGTCTCATTGTCAGGATCAAGGCGGGCATCGAGTATGTAAAGGGATCAAGCGGGCATCGAGTATGTAAACTTTTTCATTTGCATCTAGTTAAATAAAATCTTCTTATCGTCTGGCACAAAAGGCAAGTACAAGTTAAAATTGTTATTACAAATGAAATCTCAAATTTATATATGCATATCGTTAATGGGTAATGTGTTAGCTTTTTTAAGGTTGGTCGACTAATTTGAGTGTTGATATGTCAAGAAAGGAGAAAAATTTACATGAAACGGGTTCACCGCTACCGTGACGTCCCGTTCCAATACAACAATGACATGTATAAGGCTTTCCGCACATTGCATTATACTATTGAATTGAGATGCCATATAGTTGTAAATGTGTTTCATGTAAATTGTTCTTTGAAAAAAGAATCAATTGATCGAGATATAATTAACCATTGATTGAACCCACTTAAGGCATGGGGTTTGGCTTGTTTTAGATTTTACCGAGATACATTTAGGGGGGTGTATTCAATATAGAGTCTATAGGATTTTTTTGTATTTTAAAAGTCCATGGGTATTCAATTAGGATTTTAAAAAGTCTTTTAAAATCTTGGGGTATTCATTTAGGATTTTAAAATGTCCGTCTAAATCTAATGGTATTGAAAATTCTATGGATTTTCAAAGAGTTTATTGAATGATGGATTGTGATGGATTCTAATATCTTTGGTATAAATAGAAATCTATCTAGAAATCTTCTCACAAGCCAAAAGATTTTGACGCTCAGAAAAAGAATGGAAGACGAACAGACCACTTTTCTGACCTTGTTGTAGAAGACGAACAGACCACTCTCTTCTCTAATCAATCAAGGTTAGTACTTTCTCATCTATGATTCTATGAACATTATCTAGTGATGCTGTTATGATTTTTAATATTCTGTAATTTATTTGAGCATAGGATTGATATTACCTTTGATTTATAACTTCTGTATTTTCAGCACTGGGAGTGGTGATGTTGATACTTCGAAGGTAGTGAAGGCGGACGAAAATGGTTGTATTCGTGGGGCTTCTGGTTAGTTTCTTGATCTATTTGTGTGTGTGCGCTTCTCTTTTCATTGTCGTTTAGAATTCCCGCATTTTCCTTGAGCCTTGTAGCTGTTTATTTTCAATTGACCGTCGGAATGTATACAGCCATCTTTAGCTTAAAGAAGCTATCTAATTGTAAGCTAAGCTCTGTTTAAAAAAATGCCGTGCTTCGGTTTTAATGCAAAGTTTTATACAGGAGCATATCTGTTTGTCGAATGAGTGATTTTGGTCATTGTTTCAATTTCAAATAAGCTTAATATTCACTTCCTCTGTCAACCTGGGTTGCACATTATGCACTTTTACTAATATGAGGATTAGCTTAGTTTGGATGTAAAATTGTTTCTTTTCACTAGGAAAGGGCTTCTCAGTTTATTACTTTAAATTCCTTCTTGTTCAAATTAGTTCGTTGTAATACTAGAAAGGAGATGGATTCAATAGCTATCAGTCTATCATTTGAAATGTACGTCTGTTAACGTTGGAAAGCATCTCTGATAAAATTCATCATAATCTGATCAATCTATGCAAAGCTTTCCAGGTTCTTGTACATGATTAGCAGAAGTAGTCTCCTGCAATATTGCATTATGTTGCTCTTAAATATGTAAGTTACTATGTTACCAATTCCAAAAACACAGTAGAGTGGATGATGTTAACTTGAAAAGGGCTCGGGAGGACCTGCAAAATAGAGTTGATTACCTACAAAAGCATCGCCTCAATTTGGCTTATGATTACTATTTTGCAATTTGTCTTTCAACTGTATCATTGTTTCTATCTAATCACATTCTTTCCACAATAGTTGTTAATGTCCATATGATTATTTCTTTTGTTTTTTTTTCTGAGATCATTTTTTTTTCTTTTTCAGGTATTCAATTGCGTAGCAAGGCACCACCTATTTGTGAAAGGTATCCAAAATACACACATAATCGCATATGTGGTTATATGTCTCTTTATGTATAGTAGATTGTTAAATGGGTGATTTTGGTCTCTTTGTTAAATGAGTGATTTTGTTTCTTCTTGCTTCATATCAAATAATACCATAATGCCTAGATTGGAATTGAAGATGTTAATTAAAAGAATAAACAAAAAGAAAAAGAGTAATGAGTAACTAGGTGCCTGTTATGATCACTCTTGCTTTGTTCCAGGTTCGTTATGATCATGTAAATTAGTATGCCATAGGTTAATATATAATTTGGAGAATATATCTTGAAACAAGATTTTATGTTACCTAACATTTCCAGATTTTGAAAGCTTTGGTAACCATGTGAGGGCAATAGAGGTGCATGCGATATAATCAGTTCTCCTTTAAATGAATGATTTTTTTTTTTTTGGTTAATGAATGTTTTAATATTTTTTTCCCTTTGTTTTTGTGGTTTCTAACTAGGAAAATGCATAATTGAAATGAAAGATTTGGTATACATTCTAATAAAAAATTTATTTTGTATAATATAGTAATATCATCATGGTTGATCAACAACAAGATGTCAAAAAAAAAGGGACTTATGAGCAGTGGACTAAGGAAGAGAGCGATTTATTGTTAGAACTCATGGTAGATGCCGCCACTCGGGGATGGCGTGACAATAGTGGTATCTTAACCAAGCAAACAGTGGAAGAAAGGATACTTCCTGCTCTTAATGAAAAACTTGGGTGTCACAAGACCTACAACAATTATCAAAGCCGGTTGAAATGGTTTAAAAATCGATGGATCTCTTATTCAACCCTTATGCGTTTTAACTCGGGTTTTGGGTTTGACTCTACTACAAAGAAGTTCACTGCTAGTGATGAAGTATGGGATGAATACTTTAAGGTGAGCTTCCTAAATATTATATGATAATTTATTCTTATAAATAAACCTATTTTCAAGATATAATGCAATAATAATTTTAAAAATTTATGTCTTTTTTAGGCTCACCCAAAGGACACCGACTTACGTTACGGAACATTTCGGGATTATGAGGACTTGGAAATTGCTATTGGGAATGGTGTAGCTATTGGGAAAAACTCAATTGGGTTGGGTAGTGTCACTGATGCAAGAACATTAGGTGTTGGAGAAGGTAGAAATGTGCGCATAGAAGATTTCGATTATGATGTTAACAATGATGCATTCATAATACCTAATCAGAATGATCCATTATTTCACTCCACATCACCGCTCCAATCCCCTGAAAGTTTGGAAGTTCCCATGCAAAGAAGAACCCAAAATAAAAGAAATAGAACCGAGTATGAAGGAAGTTCTACCTCAATTGGAAACACCCCTCAAAGTGGCATTATAGAAAGGCTTGATCAAATTTCCACAAGTTTCTAAGGAATCTACAACCTTTTAGAGAAAAGAGAAAGGGAGAGAGAATATACAATTTGGGATGCCATCAAGGATACCCCAAACTTAGAAGAAGATACTTGGTTCAAGGCTGTTGAGTTGCTTGATACCAAAGCCAAAAAAGATGTGTTCTTGAAGATGTCACCTGATGAACGATCAAATTGGATTCGCCACAAGATGCGAGGACTATAATTATTTGAGTCATGTTTTGTCTTGATATGTTATGAGTGTCTTATGTGATATTATTTTGGTTGGGAATTTACAATACATTTGGTTTTTTGAGTTGTTTTGAGTACTTTTGGTTTAAACTATTATTAATTAGATGACTTTCGTTTATATTGATGTTGAGGTTTAAATGTTAAATCTTTTTATTATCTCTTTATGGTACATAGTCATATATATTACTTGTTAGTTAATTGAGCTTTATTTGTCATTGAGCATATACTAATGTCCCAAAAATATATATAGTGCAATATAATATATACCAAAATATACAAATATATAATACTTATATTTATATGCTTTGTTTTTAATGGTGTAGCAAATTACTCCATCCTAGATAAATGGAAGGGGATGACATAGAGGGAGAAGAAATAGGGGGAGAAGAAATAGATGAAGAAGAAAATGAAGAACAATTCTATGAAACAATCAAGTACTTATTAATGGCAATTCAAGCAATAATCATTGTGTTAAGAGAGACTATAGCTATTATGCCACAACGTATTGAACGTCCACTCAAACGGCGACCAGTTACTAGAAAAGGATATTATTATATACATGAAGTGCTAAAGGAAGACCCACAAAGTTTCCGAGAGTTGCATAGAATGTATCCGGATGTGTTTTTAAAGTCGTGTACCATTATTAGGGAAAGTACGCCTTTAGAAGATACAAGGTATATTTGTGTTGAAGAAATGCTAGCAACATTTTTACTCATTGTGGGTCACAATGATCGATATTGTAATGTTCGTCAAAGGTTTGGTCGTTCACATTTTGGTACTAGTCAAAACTTTAATAAAGTTTTGAAGGCATTGAATACTATAGCACCACAAATGATGGTCAAACATGGAGCTGCCGTGCCTTCTAAAATAAGAGGAAGCACAAGATTTTACCCCTATTTTAAGGTAATTTTTTTTATAGACAAAAATTTACTTTAAAGATGATTAATTAACCTTATTTGCTTACTTAATTTTCTTTAATTGTATGGACTGAAAATTTTATTAACTTTTCTTTATTAAAATTTGTTTTAATTTAGGATTGCATTGGTGCTATTGATGGCACCCATATTCCAGCAATGGTAAAAGGTCGCCAAGTAAGTAGCTATCGTAATCGTCATGGAATTCAATCCCAAAATGTTTTGGCAGCTTGCAACTTTGATTTGGAATTTATATACGTGCTTAGTCGGTGGGAAGGTTCAACACATGATTCAAAAATGCTAAATGATGCATTATCAAGGAGAAATGGACTTGAGGTGCCTCAAGGTAATTAATTTTATTTATCTTTTTATCATATTGGTTTCTATGAGCTTAATTTTATATGTATGAAATGCTCATTAAAATGTATTGCATTTTCAGGAAAATATTTTTTGGTGGATTGTGGATTTGCTAATCGACGCCAATTCTTAGCTCCATTACGAGGTGTTCGATATCATCTCAAAGATTTTGGTGGTCAAGGTCGCCACCCCCGAAATGCAAGCGAGTTATTCAATCTTCGTCATGCATCATTGAGGAATGTGATTGAAAGGATATTTGGTATCTTTAAATCGCGGTTCACAATTTTCAAAACCGCGCCTCCATTCCCATATGAGACACAAGCAGAGCTAGTACTAGCTTGTGCTGGACTACACAACTTTCTTCGCAAAGAGTGTCGTTCTGATGAATTTCCTCCTGAACCAGAAATTGATTCATCATCTTCATCATATCTAGACATGGAAGAGGAAAATCTTGAACTACTTTCTCAAACTCAACAACGACAAAGAGCGGAAGCTAATGCTTGGAGACTTAGCATTGCTGAAGCTATGTGGGCTGATAGACCACGAAATGATGATAATGAAAATCAAGAGGATAACAATGAAAATCAAGACATTGACGGTGAAAATAATGAGGAACAAAGGGATGAAGAAAATCAAGAGGATTATGATGATAGTGAGGTTGGAATGGAGGACTATGCTTCTTTATAATGTTATTTTTTTAATTGTCTTTGCATTTTGGGTAATGTGTTCTTTTGGTTGCCTTTGCATTTTGATATACATAAAAGATAATTTTCAAGATGATAACTCTTTTGGTTGCAACACCCACATCAGTACTTCATGGATTATATACAGAGCTCAATTCAACATCAACTCTGCTACAAGGATTTTTGTTTGTTTCCATTAGATATATACTTGCTTTTTGGGTCCTAAAACATTCATGGGATATTAGAACATAGTTGTAATTAACCAAAGTAAATGATATTAGAACAATCCATGGACTTTTTAAAATCTAATAAAATCCTGATAATAAAATACATTAAAATCTGTCAAAGTCTATATAGAATTAAAACAATCCATGGATTTTGCAGAATCCATGACTTATAAAAAGTCTAACATAATCCTGTAAAATCTGAATTGAATACACCCCTTTTAATGTCTGAGATCACATATTGGTTAACTGAGTACGGTCAAACGCCCCTAATTTCTAACGATGGGCATAACCAAGGAGTATCATAGGAGTGTATTTGGTAATTTTACCATCTCCTAATAACAAACAGTACCTAATTTAGGTAAGTTTAGGATAATATCAGATTTTTTTTTTGCCAACTTTCTTTTCACTGTCTACGTGATATTCTCAAATTAAAGTGTACAAAATTCAATTTCTTTTTTAATTTTTGGTTTTGATACAATGATGTTGCGAATTGTACTTACCACACCTAAGTTGGGAAACAAATGTGGGGTGCCTATATAACAAACAAACGTTTCATAATGATACACTTGTATGCATGCATGTTGATTTGCCTAACGAGTGGTGTATCTAATGTGTTTATAAAATTCTATACATGATTATGCTGATCCGTGATGTCTATAAACTATGCTACTGTGTTTAATCAATGAAGTATTTATAAACTTATAAAATACTTGTGAGATATTTAAAAATTGTGATTCTTGTGAAATTGTTTTACACAGCTATTAAAATATCTCACAATTTTTAAAACAGTTTTTGACTTTTAATTTTTAGCTAGCTTTTATTTTTTCTGTCATTCCTTATACATTTCCATTATCATTTCTCAGGTATAACTGCGCGTCAAATTGTGTCAGACGGAAGACAGAAGAAATATTTCGCGGATTCCTTTCCAATGAGAACTAGACACGCGTCCCATATCCGGGTTCTTGGGGACCCTACGGGGAGCTTTATCTTTATTGCTCCTTCAAGCACTTAATTTCGTGGAAGAGACCATTTCTTAGGACCTCCACTTCTATTTCCACTCATTTTTCTAATACAAAACTGATGAAAATGGTCTCACAAACTTTATGAGGAAATAGTTGATGTCGGTGCCACCAAATTTTAATTTATTTACGATACTGCTACCGCACTCCAATTTTCACTTATTTACGATACTACCAACACTCCCTTATTTTTTTTCCTCATTATTAATGAAAGTTTACTAAGTGTTTTTCTTTAAAAATTGTTGTGTGAAGTTATTTTCATTAAAACTCCATTTTTCTCATGCATAACACAAAAATGAATATCAAAACTTTAAAATAAAATGATTATCTAATGTGCCCTTTTTCATACATTAAAAAAGGTCCCGATTGGGATGACATGCTTTTGTTGACATATCCATAGTGATCATGCTCTTCTTCATAACGTGTAATATTTTCTGACGAGTCAAATGATCGCCAGCTATTGTTGACCTAATTCAGGAGTCTCCACCGCCACGGAGTGACTACCTCTTCAAGAAGTTAGTAACAAAATGCCACCTCTACCAGGAACAAGTATCTCTGTCAATACAGACAACTTTATACGTGGAACAAACTGTATTTTTATAATTATATAAAAATTATAAAAATGGATAAGATTTCGGACCCCCTTGACAAGATTAAACTACTCGGAAAATATGTGAGAACTAAAGAAAAACATTTTACATTTTAGATCGGATTTGTCAAACAAGTACTCAGCAATTTGGTTCGAAGCCGAAAATTAGCAGACCAAGTTGCAAATTTGTTTATATATATATATATATATATATATATATACATATATACACACACACATACATGATACATGCTTGCTCATCCTTTTCAAACGGCATGTTACATCACACGTGCTGCACCAGACAAAAGGAATGTGAAAACCCTAAATATATAAACAAGCAACAATATATTGCATGCATTTAAAGTACACGTCTCCCCAATCCGATTTACACTATTGTTTCCTTTATATACAATTCAAAAAACAGTTGTTTTAGAAGAATAAAACTCATAGAAACGCGGTGTACCAGTATGGTACATAAAAAAATTACTTGAGCCATAAAATACACACGTGGCAGCAGAGGCCAAGCCAGAATTTTGATTTACAGGGGACACCCTTATCAAGCTTTTAGAATTTTTACGTACAATAGAGATACAAGAGTATTATTATTGGTTAGTTAGGGTGATTCGTTCATTTTGTAATGAAAAAAAGTGCTATCCTTATGTGTAGAAGAATGAGAATAAGAAATTTTTAGACAGAGAGAATAATTATATACAAAAAATTGGTACAAATACAACAAGATCATTAAAAACAACATGGCCAACAAAATTTGAGGAAGGGCATGTGCCCCCTAAGCACTATGTGGCTTCGCCCCTTCGCGGCAGTGTCGCATGCTACTCATAAATTGTTTAGCCATTTGATGAACAATATGATATTTAAAACACCAGTTTTATTAATGTGTATTAGCTCGATACCATCCAAGAATAATGCGAAGAATTAGTCCCACAATGAAGGACTAACCAAGTAATATAAAATTTACATGTACGTGGTCTACTTCTGATTACACTGAGATATTTTGAGACAAAATGCTATACTCGATAAATTTGTTAGTCTTCATACTATCCAGAATATTAGATCTATGTGGTTAAATTAGAACAAGATGAATAGTAATTTGAATAGTAGTGAACAGGTGACACAAACTACATCTGTCCTCTATGATAAAATACAACATAAATAGAAGAGGATGAGAAATGACATAAAACAATGTGGAATTCTCCTCATATAGTTCCTTTTTTTTTTAGCCTAAGGATTGTGTAAACTAATAAAGAAAATAGATTAGGAATTGAGATTGTGAAGATCACTGCTAAAAAAGAAGTATATAGAAGAACCCTTAAACAATATATAATCACCATCAAATCATCCACTTGAACTGTATCATGTCGCAAATAATTGAATTGAATAGTGAAAATGATGATGATTGTTCTTATCTTAAATAGAATAATGACTTACATATAACGAATTTATCGTCACATAATATTTTATATCTAATAATTTTTTAATAAGTGTAAATTTTTTTATATAATAATATATTATTAAATTAAAACATCACGTGTAAATATAATCTCCTTATCTAGGTTCTTCCCGTTCCTTCCTTTATTAAAGATTAAAGATCCTTGATAGACTCGTGTAATCACTACTTTTGACCTTTGACCGGGACAAGCACGTGCGCGGCATCTTTGCGTTCGAAATATATCTCGGTAGTTTCAGTGACGCACGTGCATTCCCTCTGTCCCCAACCCCGACAAGCTTCTATTAACTTAACCTAATCATGCCTTAGATGTTAAAACTCTCTTTTTCAATTTTCACTGACAAAATCACATTACTTTTTTATTGTTTTCCCTTTACTTTATTCAAGAATTTTTTTTCAGTTTAATAAGAGAGATTTTTCAATGTTTTAATTCAAGAACAGGAACATTGAAAATTATAATATAATATAAGACATATCAATATTGTCGTTCGCTTATATTATAATACGTAATTTATTATTTTATATTTCGAATATATATATTTTTAATTTTATTTTAATAAGGTTCCTATTTGGTGCAGTACTTTTGAAATATAATATTCAACTTCCCCTTTAGGTGGGTGTCTAATACAAATTTTGTTTATTGTGCATGTGTTCAAATTTTTTTTAAACGTTCTCACACATTTTTTGAGAGCGATCAGAATAGTGCCTACTTTACACATGATTTAAGACCAAGTTATAATTAGATTTCTTTAAAGTTAGGGTTTAACATTCATCACTTTGGATTTTTGGGTTAGTACCATGTTCACTTGAACTATAATTCAATGGTGTCATCTGACTTTTCTGTTACAATCGAATTATTTGGTGTATAATTGTTGTACTATAGTTGAAGTTTCATTTTGCCCCCCACTTAATCGGAAAATTCTTCAGTGGTACGTAACACTGAAGTTAAACCCCACTTAATCCACAAAAAGATGTAATAAAAGAAGCTTGCCATTGCCGTATAAAAAGGCTACCGTCATCCTCATTTTAGAGATATGTCTCCCCAATTTCATCTTGGAGTTTCTTCACTATCACCTTCATTTTCTCAAAGGCACACATGGTTTTTGTACAATGTCCGATTATAGAGTGAAAACAAAAAACAACTTCAGTGTGGACGTAGCCCAACTTTAGATAAACCATAATATATCGTGCGTTCTTGTGTATCTGTGTAAATTACTGTCTCATATATGTTAGTCCAACAATTGGTATAAGCAATAATAATAACATTTTGTTCTATTGCATGATAGTTTAACACGTGTTCATGATCATTTAGTTCAAAAACACTCCAAAAAAGACAAAAATTATTGAACAAAAAAAAAATTGAAGTGTGAGATGTTCACTTATAATGTCACCAATACCTTTTGTGACACACTTAGTAATAGGTGATTAAAGTTGTGATAATATCGGTAATGTTGGTGGTGAGTCATATTGAACTTAACTAAAAAGTTTATCAATCTATTCGTTCAAAATACAAATTTAATTAATTGACCTAAATAACAATACAAACTTAATTAAAAATTCATCATGTAAAAATTTTAAACTGATAGCATATGCATATGATAACTAACATGTCAATAATCCCTTAAAAGAACAATTCCATAACCTACCTAGTCTTGATATACGTTTATTACACACTGATGTTTAGATTTCAGAAGCAAGAGACTGGAGAGTTTTGTATATAAATAGAATAAATGAATGAAGAATGATTTTAATTTTCTGATTCAATACAGGTTTCAGCTAACTAAAAGAAAGAGAATTAATTAAAATCCAGGACAGACTGATTCCAGCCTCAGAATTTATAGTATGGCAGGGTAGGCAGTCGGCAGGCATGTATAATAGCCAGGCCTAGAAGTGCTTTTACAACACAGAGTCTTTCTTGCACACTCCGGAGGACGGGTATTCCGGATTTTTTAATTGTTAAATTTTTGTTTTAAAATATAAAAATCAAAATTCAACGGTTAAAAAATTCGGAGCACCCCGTACTCCGAAGTATCCAAGAATTTTTGTTACAACATGTATTGGGATTGGGTTTGGACTGCTCCAAAATTTGGTTGATGACTATGACATGTCCAAAGCCCATGACCAGTAGAAGATCCACAGAAATATCACTGGCTTTTGCTACCAGCAACCTGACTTTCTTATCAGGAGGCTGATGAAATTTACTTCATCAAAGTCCATTGGCCTAGTATAAAAGTGGGTCATCATTTTCTCATTCAGTCATTCATTACGAAATACGAAATAGTAATACCATTAGAGCATTTCCACCAGTTACGAAGAAAAATAGCAAAAATAAAGGCAAAGGTAAGGAAAAATATATTATTATATATTTTTTTATACTTTGTTGTCTTCATCCGCCACGTGTCATTATCTTCTTAGATTTATGATGAGATTTTTAACCAGTCTCGTCACAACACGTGTTATTATTTATTAAGTGTGAACTTTATAAGTTTGTTCTTTGAAAATAAAACGATTATCTAATTTGATTAATTTAATTTCAAATACAAATCAAAGCATAGGACTAAAACAATCTTAATTAATAAAATATAAAGGGTGAATCCTAGGATACTAATATAACCAAGTATGATATTAAAACAATATTATTCTTCGTCTTGCTCGGGTATTAAAACAAAACAATCCTAGCAAATCCCACCCTCAACTCATTTCCGTTGATCGGGACATGACTAACACTCACCCAAGCCTCCAACAATGGAATATCTTCGGTGATCGACCACGGTGTCGTCCCACTCTTTTTTTTTTTAAAACAAAAGGATTTGGAAAGTGGAAAACAAATACAGGGGATTGTATGAAAAATAAATATTGAGTTGTGGTGTGAGGAATGAAGAAGATGATGGATGAGTATTTATATAAAAAAAAATTTAATTTTTTTTCATTTGTAACAGTCGGATTAATATTGATCGTTTATTTTTGTTTTTAGTTGAATCTGACACACCATTTTGTGCCATGTGGCATAACGGTAACATTTTAATTTTTTTTTTACCTTTGGGCTCTGCTTTTGTTTCTGCTGCAGTGGGCCCCTGGCTCGTCATCCATCCATGTGATGCAGGCGCCAACTGCAAAAAAAATTTCTAACGTGCTGACGTCAACCACGCTCGAAGGCGTTAGAAAAGGCAAGTTTTGCTCGGGCTTCTGGTGCAACATGCCTTGGCCCACCATTTGCCCTCCATCAATTGGACCGCTGAAAACAGTTTTTTGGGTTGCAGGGCATAATACTTGCCCTTGCCTTTGCCTAACCAGCACGGAATTGCTCTTAAGGCCCCGTTTGGCACGTCGTATAAAGCACTAGATAGGAATACGGGTAATAATTGCATTCCACCAATGAGAGATTGCACACATTCCACATCTTGTGAATAAAGTATATTCATTAATATAAATTTCATAATTGAAACCGTTTAGTTTCTCAATCTTTATTTGAAAATTATCTCTACAAAAAAATTCGAATCAGAGATCGGTTAGTCATCTAAATGGACAGAACAAATCGACAGTGTAGGCACTAAGTAACATATTCATGATGAACCGTTCATTTATTTTATATACTTGGAATATTAAATAATCTCCAATTCAAATGATTTTTAGTAAGAATGATCATTAAATGATGAAAATTGAATGAATTCGATTATAAAATTTGTACTATAAATAACATTATTCGCAAGGGATGTGATATGTACATTTTTCCATAGATGGGATGCAAGTATTATCCTATAATACAAAACTTGATAAACTTGTTTATCAATTAAGGTGCGTTTGTTAACTATTATGTTTTATATTTTTTTGGGTAACCTTTTAAGTTTTCAAATAAAAAACAAACTAACAATTTTTTAATAATGCAAGATTTTTGTAACTTAGTTTGTTAAAAAACTTTTACCTTCCACTCAAGGTCCTAAGTTCAAAAAAAAAAAAAAAAACCTGTTTAACATCTTATTTCATTATTTTAATGGGTGACTCAATACTTATCAAATCTACCTGAGAGGCCCCAAAGCAAAATCGTAATTTTGTGTAAATTCTACCTGAGAGGCCTCAATACTTATACAATCTTGCCAGCTCTACTTAAATTGTCACATAAACTAATTTAATTAAGTATATTTTGAAAATTAAAAAAATGAAAAAAGTTACCAAAAAAGTTTTCAGTTTTAAAAAAATTGAAAATTGAAAACTAAAAACTGAAATATAAAATGGTTATCATACAGTCCTGTAATTCTCTGGCGTTTGCATGAGATTGCTTTTGAAAAGAGTGAAGAAATTTTTTGACAATCAAAAGTATTTTTAATTCAAACACTTATGAGTAAAAATGCTTCCTACACAAAAATCCCAACAAGACAATAACTGGTCGACTAAGAATTATAAATAGGATTATGACCAAAACCTCATTTTTAATTGAGAAATTTGAAAAAAAAAACCCTTTTTAGAAGCCTCAAAAAGACTTTTGCCCCCGTTTTCAAAATTATTAGAATTCTACCCCTTTTTGCCCGTAAAAAGACTAAAATAACCTTAAAGTTTTAATTAGCTTCTATTGCCTAATTCCAACGAAAAAAGAAAATTATCAATCACTATCGCACGCATCATCTTCCTCAGCCCACAAGTCAACTATCAAGCCTACGAAAAGGAAAAATTCCTGCTTTGAAAATACTCAACATTATCGCACTCCTTTGTCGTTGACCAGCGAGCACCAATCGTCCTCTTCCTCCTCCCTTGAGGGGAGGTCCAGAAATGATTGAGAAGGCTCGAGTGGGGCTCGAGAAAAGCTCGAGTGACCTTTGCGAAAGGCTCGACGGGTTCTTGAAGGGTGTTGAGAAAAACTCGATGAATTCTAAAAGGGATCTCATCCCAACCCAATGGTTGTATATGTTACAATGCATATAGATGGAGAAGCTCGCCGTGTCGATCGTTGCCGGAGTCAGAGCCTCACGTGGCAGCGTGAGTAGGTTGGCTGGGTTGTGGATTTGTTTAATGTTTTGAATTCTCAGTTAATTATAACTCATTAGGGACTTTTTAGTCTTTTTCTAGCTAAAAAGGGCACAATTCTAAGAAATATGAAAAGAGGAGCAAAAGTTCTTTTGCACTATTAAAAAAGGTGTATTTCTCAAAATTTCCCATTTTAATTCGTAAGAGGGACATGGGCCTGTTTGGTGGACCAGATAGGATAGATTATGAGCAATTAAAATGGCTACGAATCCCAGCCCTTGTTTGATGAGACAAAGTGTAACATGGACTGGATTCCGGATCTTGGACCTGTATCCAAAATAGCAGTGGCTATGTAATCCGTCTAGAGACATGGGTTATGAGTCCCGCGAGCTTTGTCTTGCGAAAGCGAGGATGCAACCTTCCTTTTCTTTTTCTCCAGCTTTCCCTTCTGCCATGGTTCCTTCCCTTCTCTTCTTTTCCACTTTATCTTCATGAAATACCACTCAAGGAGCTTTATAATTCCTGTAAACCCAAATAATCTCAACCAACAACCACCGCAGCTTCTTGGCCGGCATCAAACTCTGCACTTCCTGCTCACCGGAGAATTGAATTTTCTTCTCCCCACCAAACCCCGGCCAAAACAGGCAACACTGGAAAATATGGGTGGATCGTCGCGAATGACATCGTGGGCCGGTCGCTAGCTGCGTCTTGAGTGGGTCATCGCAGGTTCGCATCAGTGTCGTGGGTGGCGTGACGGCGTTGAGTGTGGGTTGCGAGAGCAGCTACAACACTTTTACAAAATGAAACAACAAAAAATTGAAAATAGACCCGGATCCGACCCAACTGACAGTTTTGAATCCAATCCTATCCAGTTGAGACAATCTACACCAAACAATGGATGAATAGGCCAACACATTCAATCCAATCCTAGCTTAACCAGTCTAAAATACTAAATCCAATCCTAGCCAGGCCACCAAACGTGCCCTAAATCTCAGTCAAGTTCTAAAAATGATATTTAGCTGTCCAGTCCCTAGCTTTTGTCTCCATCTTTGCCACCCATATTAATCTAATTTGCTTAGAGAAGGGCCCTATCAACGTACATTTCCAGGAAAAACACCAAGAAAATTCCAAACCCTAAAAATCATATGATTGAAAAGGATAACAGAACGCCACGCTTGCTAAGCCGTACAGAAAATTCCAAGACTAGGCCGTCCTACAACTAACTATTGACATAGAAACATACCAAGAATATTCAATATCCTTTATATATGCTACTAAATATGAGGCAAACAGGATATTGAATATTCTTGTTATGTTTCTATATGTCAATATCCTTTGAAATTCCCATCTCATAAAATTTGGACAATATTTCAAGTGGAATTCTCATTGATTTAGGGTTTTAGCTTTGAAGCTAGTGAATTGAATTAGTCAAAGAGTCATGGAAGCTGGAGGAGAAAAGGTGTATGTTGCACTTGGGAATGAGCTACAAGATGGATTTAAGACCTTGGAGTGGACATTGAGGAGGTGGAAATCTCAACTTATTTCCATAGTCATTCTCCACGTAACCTACAGCATTTCAGGGAAGGATTATGTTTACACCCCATGTAAGTTAACCACAAAATATTGGATTTCAATTTCCATGTTTTGTAATTGAATTTCAGATTGGCTTTATGGTTTTTTTTATTTAATTTGTTTTCGTCTTTCTAATTTTTGTTATTTATTTGTTGCAGTTGGGAAGCTCCTTGCAAGTTCTGTAAGTGATGAGAAATTGAAAATTCTCAGGAGGTATGAACAAGAAAAGATTGACAAAATCCTTTCCAAGTATGTAGCGTTCTGTGGCAAGGTCTGTGCTAATTTCTATGGAGTATGGATACGGATCTTTGTGCACGGTGTTTCTGTTTTTTGTATTTTTATTAACTTTCATTTTGTTCTTAGGTTAAAGCTGAGATACTTAAAGTGGAGAAATATGATGAATCTATTCATAAGCTCATCCTAGACTTGATT
The DNA here is from genome assembly GCA_018257905.1 of Gillenia trifoliata. NCBI lineage: Eukaryota > Viridiplantae > Streptophyta > Magnoliopsida > Rosales > Rosaceae > Gillenia > Gillenia trifoliata. The sequence goes on along the minus strand of CM031088.1, from coordinate 7,407,594 downwards.
TCGGGACTTCACATGACGAAATTGGTCATTGGATTTGCATTCATCAAATCATCATCATGGTATGCAACAGCTTAATTCTCTAAATTAATTTAGTCCCAGTATGTATTTAGACGCATGTGACGCACCTTTGTGATTGAAATTTCATTTCATTTTGCTTCTTTCGCAAGTAGGAGACCGAAGACTGCAATCAGCGTGTCATTTTACATCCACAAGCACAAGGCCGAGTCCTGTGAACTCTTCATAATTTGTGGGGGAAAAGAGGTCTTTCTAAGAGGAGAAAATGATCAAAGAATCATGGAGGATGATAAAGGAGTAATGGTTGCAAAAATGAAAGACAAGGTCTGCTTCAAATTTTTGATCGAAAAGATGTTCCTTGAAAATCGTCACAGCCCGTTTGCTTCACCAACAAATAAGCACTCAACCGATTTGCAAAATTTGTGGGAAAATTGTGTTCAAGAAATGGAAATTTACTACCAGCAGTTGTGCTCAAATTTGGATGCAGAAGATTATGAGCAGGGAAATGGTACAGGTACTTCTCAGCTGCCTAGTCCAACAGAGGCCATAATGATGCAAATTAATGGGAACCCTAATATGGTAAGTTAATAGCATAAAACAAGATTATGCAAAGAGTTTCAATATTAAAAGAACTAGAAGAAAACGATTTGGATGCTTCTCTTGACTAATGTTTGAGAAAATTTGGCACACTGTCAGAGCCTTGCAGAAAAATACGAGTCTCTTCGAAGAAAAATAAGCGAAACTCATGCGAGGATACGATTGAAGAAGAAAGAAGCCAAGGAAAATGCTGATAGGCATGCAAAAGCGGAACGGGCCATTTGTTTATGCGACCGCCGGGTATTATTATATAAACATGATTTCCAAATATTTTGATATAAGTTAACTGTTAGAAAAGAAATAGTATTCAAACTACTCACTTTAAGTTGTTGATTTATTCTTTTATTTCCATTTCATCTGGTTTAAAAGGAAAGTGTTTTTCTAGGCTCAAGAGTTAGACGTTCAAATTAAAGAAGAGGGTGACAGCAGAAGAGATTTGAAAAAAGAATTAGAAACAGAAAAAGAACAACTCCATGCAGAAGTTAAGGACATCGAAGAAAGCAGGAACAAGATAAGGTCACTCATAGAGCTTCAATCTGAACTTTCACACAAGCTCTACATTTCCAAAATGGCGAAATCACAAGCAGAGGTCCAGTTGGAGAATGAAGTGATGAATCGTGCAGACATGGTGAGAGACATTGAAGTACTCCGAAGAGAAAGAGATGTTTTTCGACGAAGGATTGAATTTTGTAGACAAAAGGATGACACAGGAACGGCAGAAGGGTTGAGTGAATTGAGCTGCTGTCTCAGAGAGTACACAGATGAGGAGATCAAACTGGCCACCGACAATTTTTCAGAGCGTTTTAGATTGAAATCAGGAAGTGATTTGAGCAGTGTTTATAAAGGGCGTATCAATCATATCACGGTTGCTATCAAAGTTCTTAACTCGGCTAATGGACTATCCAAAGAAGATTTTCAGGCTAAGGTAACTGCTATAGTAAACTGCTAAAAGAAATATGCATGAGATGTATACTTATTTGTTACCGTAATTAGTAATGTTTTATTGCCAGACTTGCATATGTTGTCAAACTGTGTATGTCACTGCATATCCAAACAAGAATCATCATGATCAATAGTACAGATTTACAGTTCAACAATACAACATTTTATAATGTCAAACAGCCTAGCAAGTTCTCTGAAATTCTGAATTTTGCCAATTTGTAATTGGTCAACGTCGTTAAGTATTAAATAGGTTGAAGAATAAAGGGTTAATTTTCATGTGCAGGTGAAGCTCATCAGCCACATTAGACATCCTCATCTACTTGCCATGATGGGCTATTGCTCCCAGCCAAACTGCACAGTCTTCGAATACATGCACAATGGTAGCTTGCGGGGCGTCTTATTTTCCTCTCATGAGATAGAGAACCCTGCCCGGGACCTTCGGTGGCACGACCGCATCCGCATTGCGGCGGAGGTTTGCTCCGCTGTATGCTACCTCCACATGGCTCGGCCGAAACCCATTGTTCATGGCCACCTCAGCCCATCCAACATCCTCCTCGACCGCAATCTTGTGGCCAAGGTCAGTGGTTTAGGGCTCAACCAATCCTTCTACGATGAAAGCCACATTGGATGGGACATACGGGCATTTGGGATTTTGACTCTCAATCTTCTAACTGGGAGGAACTGGGTTGATGAGGCTATGCTCATAGAAAAGGCAGGATTAGTTCGAGTTTTAGATGAGAAGGCTGGACCATGGCCATTGGATTTGGCAGAGGAACTTGTGAGCTTGGTGTTAAGGTGTTTGTCCATTAACAATGGACCAAATACGGATTTAACAATGGTGAGAATAATGGAGAAGATTGGTGAAATCAGAAAAAAGGCTGATGTTTTAGTAGCAAGAGGAGGATCTGGCTTGAATATTGAAGGAATCGTGCGTGGAGAGGTCACCAATGATGTTCCCAGCGTTTTCCTATGCCCCATATTTCAGGTGAGAGGTTTAATATCTCACTATTTTTGGTAGACCTAACAAAGTGTCAATCTTTTTTTGTGTTCGCTTTTTAACGGTTCATTTAATGGGTAACCCTTTACAATAAAACTTTAATTTAAACCCTTTTAAATAAATTATTATGACTTATGCATGATTCTCTCCCACGCATCATTTTTCATGAGTGAACTAAGAAATTTAACTTATTTAGTTAAATCTCAACCATTATTTATTGTCTTTTGATGTTTAGGAGAGCAAAGCTCTATGACTTATATTCTTAAGAACAAAACAAGCAGTTATCGGAATATTACTACTAAGATATACCTCACTAATGGGTCCAACTTTTATCAAACTGACCAACTCAAAATTGTAATTTTTCATGTGAATCTGTATTTTGAGTTTTGACTCGTAAAAAAATAAGGCCTAAACTTGTGACAAAGTTAGAACATCTTCAGCAGCCTAGTTATCTCATGTTGCTTAACTATTTTAGCTGAAAATTCTAATCAATATGCAACAGACTAGCTATCCCACAAGTTAAATTAACTTGATCAATAGTTACAGGCTAAATTTAGCCAAGTAGAGAGAACTTAACATAGTATATTAAACCCTCTATTAATTTGGCATTCAGAAGGACTTTACCCACTTACATGCGCTGCTAAAATTTTAGTATTTGGGTGTCTTGGCCCGCTCAATGTATGAACATACTTTTTTTCTTATTTGAGCAATATTCAATCTAGACTAATCTCAATTTCAAAGAGAGAGATTCGTAGAAGAAGAGTATACTGTTCTAGTCAACTTTGATATCATCAAAGTCTGCCAACCTACTTTAATTTGCAAAAGTTTGCAACTTCTATACGTAGAGACCACTTTTGTTGGTGTTCACTACAGTAATAAAGGACACAAATATGTTTATTTTGGAATTTGGATACAGGAAGTAATGAAGGATCCACATATAGCGGCTGATGGATTTTCGTACGAGCAAGAAGCCATTGGAGAATGGTTGCGACTGGGGCACGATACATCACCGATGACAAATCTGAAGCTTAAGCACAACATTTTAATCCCTAATCACACCCTACGCTCTCTCGCTCAAGATTGGCATTATAAAAGATCAATCCCATATCCATAATTGTGATTTTATTTTAAAAGTTCCAATGGACATAATATCTTTGTTGTCTTAACTGTGCATATGTAGTTAGTAAGTGTGTGAATTTTGTATTGTATAAATCGTATTATTGATGTATTTCACTTAATCAAAACAACAATAAAGTATTCATTTTTAGTGAAAATTGTATGATTGGATTTAATTACTATTCATTATTTTCTTATGATCTGGTTATTTGTGAAAAGAGATTTCTAATTTTCAAATTAAAGAGGTGGAAGCTCTCATTTTCTTAACATTCAAGCATATATATATGTAAGTTATGAACCCTAAATCCTAACTCAAATCCAAACATTTTAAATTCCATCCAAATGGGACTTCTAATTTGTTTTATATCAAGACCCCAATAATCTAACCTCTTACTTGTCCTCCACTTCATAACAGCAAACACTTGTATATATAGTGCCATATAGTCTAAGGACAACAACTCTTACTGATTGCAAGCTCCAAATTTTTGTTTTAAGAGAAAATGGCATTTCATTAACCAATAGAAGATAAACGTACAAGCAAATGGGGCATGTATGAGGCCTCATGAAAAACCTCAACCGAGTAAAACCACATGAAAAAAAAGTCCGGCTAAGAAAAAGGAGACCCACACGCCCAATAAAAATAAAACTTTCAAACATAAACCACCACATAAAAACGAATCCAAACAAAATCCATGAGAGTATATGGCACATACTTCGTCTGGTGCCAATTTGGTAGCAGGGGGTTTCGTGTAATTTTATTTATAAAGAAAAGACACAAAAGTAAACAAACATTTTAGAAGTGAGTTTCTTCCGTACTTAAATTAGAAATACAATGATTTAGAAAGATTGCCACATTATTTTAAAGCCAATTGTATAATCTTGAAAAGAATTTCAAGAAGCATATTCTTAAAGATTCAGAGAAGCAGTTGGTAGATTAAGAACATCTCATTGTTCCCCCATCATCCCTAAATCATATTGAATTTATGAAGATACATTATGCTTAGCCGTGGCCGTAATTGGCTTCTTTTGAGGTGTTAGATGTGAGTCGCATGATGCATGCTAATATTTTATAAAGGTCAAGCTTGGATATCAACAATACTATAATTTCATTATCCTTATTATTATTCATCGCACAACAAAATTAATTCATTACAGCAATAAGAATCATCTAATTATGGTATGGTTTATGATAAAAGTACTATTTGTTTAGTTAATTAGTAGTTGTTGGAGATATGCCCTGAAAGTCAATCTTTGGAAGAAACATTTCAGGACAGTGTCTGTATGTATGGATAATGACACACCCCACCCTCGATACTCACGTGGATACCGAATGCGGGCGTGCTGGCCGACACTCGAAAGTGACGAAGCCATTAAATGCATGACAACACTTGTGAAAACGAAATTAAATTATATTAAAGTTGCAAAATCCAATGTCAATATGCATATGGTTCAGAGCGTACTAAATTTGAAACAGCGGAATCAAATAATAAACTGAGTTCCTAGAATCTCTATCCATAACAGGGATGGATATTATTATAGAAACTGGAAGAAAGAAGAATCCCTACATGGTCGGGATGAAAGATCAGAGCTGCCACGTATTATCCTCGACTGCACCGGATGCAATATCACTATGTCCTGAAGGGGGCGCAAAAACAAAAGTGTGAGTGGACAAAAATAAAAGTTTTCGCAAAACCTTTCTCTTTTCAACATATTAACCCCCTATTTGAAAATCCAGTATAATCGCAAAAACATACTACCATAGTATAGTTCAAAAGGTACTTTATGAATATACTGAAACATATCAAAAGGTGTAAAAATCATAAATCGCCATTTCATAACTCCAATAATATAATATGGGAAAACCAACACAAGGTATATGCGCAATCACCCAAGTACGGGTTGAGGAATTTGCCTCTCAATCACCGTACAAGCTCAATACGTTATTCAATCATTTGTACTCCTAGTACCACACACATGTAAGCTTGCGCCGCAGCGCGTCACACCCAAGTCCTTACGTAGTGGGGCCTTTTCCCCATAAACAACAATAATCGTAAGACAAGCTTGCACTAAGGTATTTACCGGACAATACCCCTGGAGTACAGTGCGTGTGACCCAAACATGTGAGAACTGTCCTATGGCCATGAGAACTGTCCTATGGCCATGAGAACGGTACTACAACGTAGTGAAAGCATACCTAGTGTGTTTGAAAACATACATACATACTCATGTGTTTAGAGATAAGGTACAATAACCATTTCATAATATATATATATATATATATATATATATATATATACCCATATATATTATATAAGGTTACGCAATCAAATCATGCTTCGAAAGCCATTTAGAATCATATAAATATCCAAATTATAAATATTTCAAAGCATAGAAATCATTTATTTAAAACAAAAGTCCACTCACAGGTTTTCGGGAGTGAAATCTCCCCCGGTGTTGCCCTCCTCGGTGTGCGGGGTCGAAGAATTACCTATTGAATGTTAGGGAACAAATTAGAACTTCCCTAAAATAAATTAAAAATAGGCCCTAAAAAGAATCCCCCAAAAATATTAATATTTTAGCGAAAACGGGCTCAAAAAATGATTTCCGGGCCCCGAAAACCCTACCGCCGCCGGCGCCGCCGTGCGCTGCAGCACGCGCCGGGAAACGGTCGGACGCGCCGCCAAGCGCCGGGAAGTGGCTTCACGCGCCGGCCACGCGCTGGCACGCGCCGGCACGCGCTGGCACGTGTCGCCACGAGCTGGCACGTGTCGCCACGCGCCGGCACGCGCTGGCACGTGTCGCCACGCGCCGGCGCGTGTCGCCACGCGCTGGCGCGTGTCACCCACGCGCGGCACGTGTCACCCACGCGCCCCACGCGCCTGCACGCGCTTGCTGACGTCAGCGCCGTTAAAGTTAACGGAATATACCTTTTCTGGACGGAATATTCCAACGCCGTTTGGAATATTCTGTTGCCGTTAACGGAATATTCCGTCTCCTTCTTCCTCACGCCGGTCGCCGGAGCCGCCGCCGGCACCGCCGTCTGCCGCCGCTGGTTCGCCGGAATTTGGGAAATTAAATACCGATTATGTCCCAAAACTTCAAAAATTCATATCTTCTTCATTCTTTGTCCAAAATTGACGTGCCATATATCAAATTGAAGGTATTGAGGAGTAGAATATTGTTATACCTATTTGAGGCCGGAAAAGTGGCCGGAGATGGCCTGAAATTGGCCGGAAAGCTTCGGGAACCCTAATTTCGTTCTCCTTCAAAAATGCACCAAATGGGACGTTATTTATATCAAATTGAACCTACTCAATCCAATAAAACCAATGGTAATGGTCTCGAGGCTTACCTTGGTCTGGTTTGCACAGAAAATGGACGGACAGTTTGCCTAAACCGTTCCGACGTCGGTTTGAACGATCGGGTTCGAGTTTGAAGAATCTAAAATCACAGCCTCGTCCAGAATGACGAGAGGATCACGTTGGTATGAATTTTGGGCGACGGTTTGGTGATTTTGTGATTCAACCAAGATTAGGGTTTATCGGTGTAGTTTTGGCCGAGAGAGAAAATGGGAGAGAAAGAGAGAGAGAGGGAAGGAAAAACGTGCAGAATGATTGGGGTGGGTTGGCTGCTGTGCAGTCAGCCAAAAACCCTAATTCCCACACACGGAGTGGAAAATTACCAAAATGCCCCTACACTTTAAAGCTTCGTAAAACGTTCGTTTTAACTCCGAATTGAGTTCCGTTTCCGTCCACGCGTTCGTATCGACGAGTACATCAAGAATATGTAAAGAAATAATTTTTCACAAGTCGTCACGAAAAGTCAACAAAAGTCTACATTGACCCTAGGGGTATTTTGGTCATTTCACATAAATTTTGGGATGGGTTGTAACAGATAACCCTAAATACAGCAAAAAGGGCAAAGTCACTTATTAGGACTATCTCAATAATCTATATATGTCCAAAATAGTGAATCCATGGACAATGGATTAATGGAAGAAGTAATCTAATGATGTTAGACTGTAGAGACCTTCTTCTCCATGATGTTGGGACTGCAGAGACCTTCTCTTGTTGCATTCTAGATGAGATACAAGAAATATATCACTTATATAATGTGATACTCCAAACTTTTGGATTTATCACTCAAAGGATAGATCTCACATGTTGGCCATAGATGGATACAATGAATCTTTAGATTTGTCTCAAATTGCATACATATGAGTTCTATATGAATTGAGAAAGTCTAGAGATTCCTTTCTTGAAGAAAAGGAAGATCACAATATAATGAAGTGAATAATACATAAGAAAAACGCTTTATATATGGTTATCACTTACTTAACTACACAATAACCAAGATCACTTGGCTCAACTAGTAGTTTTGAACAACTAATTGGACATTCTAAATTGTTTTAAGAAATGTCAAATGTGTTAGTGATCAAACCAAGGATGAAGTGTCTAAATCTATAAAAGGCTTTAAAGACCTTAGTCACTTAATAACAAGACATAAACTTAGTGGAATTGGAACAAGTAGTTTAAAAGTATTAAGCTACTCCACAAATGTCCTCTACCCGCTATTTAATTATACACTTTGGAATGTATAATGCGATTTCTCATTAAGGCTGTCATGAGAAAGAGTGGGGAGGTGAGAAAAAGGATATAAACTTGAATATGTTTGGTTTATAGTTGTCTAAAATTAATAGTACATCACTATTATTAATGAGCTTGTTATTTTAATTGTTAAAAGTCTCAAGCTCTTCGAAGCGTTAAAATATATGTTGTGTAAACATTCTAAGAATAACCTATGAATGTTGGTTTGGCCAACTCCAGCATAAAATGGTTATATGTTGGGAGTTGTCCATCATTCTCTTTATGAGAACAAGTTGAGAACAAAGCAATGGACAAGATGATGAAACAAAAGGGAATAGTTTCAAAATGAGTCACAACATATAGTTTAACAACAAGACAATCCGATTCGCACCTCATGTAACTATAATGCTCTAAGTAGCGATAAAGAATTAAATCAACCACCTATGTGAGGTATGGTTGAATTTCCTTCAGATCCTTAGTAGGGACCATGCTTCCACTAATAATTTGGATAATTCTTATATGACTACTTTAAAAGTGTTAGTATGACTAAACTTGAAATGTGGTGTTTGACACCATATGTTTTAAAATGAAAGGACTTGACGAAACAAGTCAACACACATTTGGTATTGGATCTAAATCCAGTTTTAATCCAATATTGAGGGATTACTGAGAAGGAATTCTTTGTGTTCATTTAAATAACTTGTGATTAGCTAGAATTGTTGATTATCCAAAACCGCGAGACATCATCGAAGGGGTTAATGGATCTTAATGATTGTCAATAAATCCAACACAAGTTAGTGGGAGCTATATGCATTCAATTCAAGAAAATATGTTATGGTTTTCTAAAGTCTCGAATGAATGCTTAGTTACAACAAGATCGAGGAGTGATGTCATACTTTTGAGCAACATGTAATGAATAAAGTCTATCTCGATGACTTAATGAAAACAAATGTTGCTCAAAATGACAAATTGTGACACACCACTTTGGAAGTACAGACTAAAAATGAACTTAATGATACAACAAGGTCAGTTCTCAAGAATGTTATATAAGGAAATTGAATCTCAAATGTTTGAAGATTTGAGAAAGTATTTTTACATATGATAGAAAACTACTTTCATGACCCTTATAAAGAATATGTCGCAAAATCACAAAAAGGGACACAAGTATGGACTTGTTAGATAACATCCAAAGGTGAATAACCATCTGGGTTGTCACTTTAAGATATTGCTATGACCCAGATCGAACCGTAGCAATCGAAAGAGTATTATTACCTTGAGAAAGAAATATTAGAGTGAGACTTAGAAGTGTGTGCATTCACTTAGGTTATCAACCAAAAGTGACAATAACCCATTTTAACAAAATGGATCTTCATGATGATGAAGTACTAATCATATGGTTGCATTGTTAGTATGGTACTACAATGGTCTCAAGGTTTGAGCAAGTTTGCGAAGTATGCAAACGAGATATGTTGATATATATTAAAGTTTTTGGGAAACTGCCTCAAAAGGTGTTTCATTAGGTATGGGTTCACTTAGGACCAATGATTGAATCCAAACCATAAGGTCAAAGTAGTAGGGATACCGCGACGTAATGGGGCGATACTTCTCAAGCCATGGAGTCAAGGTCTCATCAAAGTATTTGAACACAAAGAAAGAGGACAACATTAAATGTTTTGGAAACATTTAATACATAAATCCTTTTAAGCTAAAAGGATTAATACATAACTCATAACTCACGTGCCCAAGTTCACTCCCCGACTAGCATCTATGAGATGCACCAAAGGATTGACTTTAGTGCAAGTGGGAGATTGTTGGAGATATGCCCCGAAAGTCAATATTTGGAAGAAACATTTCGTGTGACAATGTCCGTATGTATGGATAACCCTAAATACAAAGAAAAGGCAAAGTCACTTATTAGGACTATCTCAATAATCAATATATGTCCAAAATAGTGAATCCATGGATAATAGATTGATGGAAGAAGTAATCTAATGATGTTAGACTCGTAGAGACCTTCTTCTCATAACCATGATGTTCAAAATGTTGTTTCTGGTCATAGGATTGTCGAGGGATATCGACAATGCATGTACTTCAAGACGTATTTGCGTCGCCTTCAAAATGGGAAGGATGGAAAGTCTCACCCATTCGTATCGGGACACTAAGACAAGTGTGTAGGTGTTCATTAAGGGAATGAGTTCACTAAACACAATCGAAAGAGAGTACTTGTATGAGGTTCACTCACATGTCAAGCAAGTAACTCTACCTGCTAGGAACTGTATGCAAGTAATCCCTGACCCAGACATCATAGTTGTCTCTGGGATACGTTGTCGATCATTTGATAATGAGACATGACCACATCTCATCTTGGATGTGTTCTATGCATTGTCAGTCGTGATTTCATTCTCGCAGGCATGTGAATGATCAACAAGGGATCTCTAATCCTCGTTACGAGAGTGGCGAATACTCTAAGATATGATCTCAGAATCTTCGGCCGCTATCGAGCGTAATGATGGAAAGTGTTCCTATACGACTCAATAGAATCATATAACTTGATATAATCACATTAGGGTTTGACATTAAGTATCTACACCCTAGTAATATGATTGTGAGTATTGCATTAGAGAAGGATCGAATTACATTGTAATTCCAATCGAATAGGTTCTCCGAACAAATTCTCGCAGATTAGCTTAGGTAGCCAAGTGATATATGATTAGATGTCACCATGGCTTGTGGGTTCTTCCGGGATGATTAAATAAGTAGTCATCAAAGAAGAGGGAGAATTAAAAGTAAGTTTTAATTCACTAAATGATTGATTAATACTAATCAATTGGATCATACCAATCACCTCACCGCCTTGCTCATTAGAACCTAAAATATTGTACACCGACACTCTTTGTAAGGGACAATCAAGAATGATGGAATTAATTGAATTGGATTAATTAAGTGTTGTGATTAACTAGAAAGTCTAAAGAAAACCATAGAAGCGATAAAAGATTGTTTTGGCCATTCAAAAAAGTTCAAAGTTCATTTGGGCCCATCGGGCCCAAACCTATTTGGATTTTTTTATTCAAGCATAAGATGACTTGAAATAATAAAAGCCCAAAAGCCCAAACAACATTAAGAGGGCCGCCAAAGGAAAGAAAGAGAGAGAGAGAGAGAGAGAAGTGTCAAAAGTTGACTCACTTCTTTGACATTTATAAAAGAAACTTTAATGAAAAGTTTCATTATGGTTTTGTGTGTGTTTTTCATAAAAGAAAACAAAATCTCTCTCTCTTCACACTACACACCGCCACCAAGAGGTGAGGGAAAAGCTAATCATCTCTCCTCCTTTTGGTCATTCCATCATCCATTCTACTACTTCAGGTGTGGATCTAGAGGTCTCCTAACTTGAGATCAGAGGAGAACCAAAGGAGTTCAAACTATCAAGGTGGAGGAAGCAAGGAGGGAGGCTAGACTCAAGGAGTTCCAAGAGGAAAGAGCTTGGAGGTGGTCCAATTCTGGTCTGTGCCTAGATCAAGAGGTACAAAAAGCTCTACCTTCACTTTGTTCTTTCAATATAGCTGCTTGACATCATATATGAACCTATGCTTCTTGAAGGGGATTTGCATGACTATAGCTTTGATTTTATGTGAAAATTTGCTTCCGTTGCTTATGTATATAAATTTAGAATTGTACATGCATGCTAGTCATTTGAAATCCCATATAAACCTCATTATTTCCCTTCAGTAGTCAGCTAAGTTAAATAAGTAAACATAATTGTAATTTATTGTATGACGTAAATTTACATTGACACAATGACGGGACACGAATTATCAAATACACACTATATGTAATTTTGTTCCACACATACGCTCTTTTACACACCCACTATATGTTCATATTTAAACTGTCTATTTTCTGATCAATATGATACTTACAAAAGTTATTCACACTAAAAATGAAAAGATAAAACACTAAAAGTCTAAAAGGACCATGATGCTAATTAAATATCTAATTAATTTTTTCAGCAGTGATTTTCAAGTAAAAAAAAAAACGCTTTGGAACCTAAAACTACATGAATAAAATGATTTGTATCATATTAGATTACATATTGTTTTTGAATGTTTCACCGTTTTGGATTTCTCCCTCAATATTTTGATAGATATATGAATATGAACCCGCTTCTAGTAACGGTCTATGGGATTTAACACAAATTCACAGTATAATAGACAATGTGACGATAAAATTATGTAGATTAAACCCAAAATAGTTGATTTGTCATGCGCTCTTTCTCTCTCTCTCTAAGATTGTGATAGCGAGTGAGAGCATGTGGGTGTACCGTGTACTGTCGAATGTTGATTTGTCATGCCCTCTAAAACACAAAAAAGTCCAAAGGTGGGTCCTCCTACTATCATAAAAAGGATTAAACGCAAAAAATCATTTTCTAAATGAGAGAGGCTTGACTCCTTTAGACTGAGGATGAGTACCTCCTCAAGGTAGTTTGTGGTCGATTCATGAAACTTTGTACTTATGATCAAAATTATTCATATTAGAAATTACTTTGTAAATATTATTTCTGCAAAAAATCAATTAAAAATAAGGTCATATAGTCAATTAACTGTAGCAAATAGATAGACGGTTCGTAATTCTTTTATTGGATCCGTCCATTTGTTTTTATACAGTTCAACAACTAAACGATCGCATATTTTATTGATTTGTTGCAGAGATGATTTTTATAAAGTAATTTATAATATGAACGGTTTCGATCGTAAGCATGAAATTCTATAAATCCGCTACGCAGTGAATTGAGGAGGAAATCATCCTCATTCATTGAGGAGCCAAGTTAATTCTTTTCTAAATTTCCAATCCATTTGACAAATCCAAACAAACCTTGAGAAAATAATGAATCCAACGGTCCACATCAACTTTATCTTTCTGCTTTTTGGAAAAAACTTACTAAATACAATTTTTAATTCTTCTGTGCTGATTGGTGTGGTATGTATTAGTTCAATGCATACTATAATTAAGGGAGGGCCTTATTGTTTCTGGAAACCAAACATATGATTTGAAGTGCAAGGCAGGCAATGGATACTACTCAAGCTGAGAAGGTGTATGTTGCCCTAGGGAATGATATAGAAGATGGTTTTAAGACCTTGGAGTGGACCCTAAAGAAGTGGAATTCCAAGCCAATTTCCATTGTCATTCTCCATGTAACTTCCAACAATTCCCAGGATTTTGTGTACACCCCATGTAAGTTGTAGAAATGGATTTCAACTTCCTTAATTAATTTTCAGTTCTTTTTGTACGAGTGATATTGGCACAAGGGCAAACTCGTGACTTTGGGTGCAAGGTGTGAATGCTCTTAATCAACTGAACTACAAACCTACAAGCTCTTTGTCAATTTCCTAACTTTTAGTTTGACTGGAATTTCTATTTAATTTGCTTTTAGTTTTCATTTTGGTTCAGTTGGGAAGCTCCCTGCAAGTTCTGTGAGTGTTGAAAAATTGAAAGTTTTTATCAAGAATGAGCAGGAAAAGATTGACAAGTTGCTCTCCAAGTGCATATCATTCTGTGGCCAGGTTTTTTAATTGCTTGATTTACTCCTTCGATTGCTGCTGAAAAGGGATTAATTATATTGCCCTAATTGCCATCATAAATTGGTTCTTAATCTCTTATAATTTCCAGAACTTTGTTTGATGCTCATAGGTGAAGGCTGAATTGCTTAAAGTAGAAAAATGTGAGCAGCCAATTCATATAGTCGTCACAGATTTGATCCTTAGACACAAAATAACCAAACTGGTTATTGGTTTTGCATTCCTGAAGACTTCATCTTGGTATATGCTACATAATTTATTACAAATTATGTTTCCAGATCAAATTAAGTTAATAAAAAAAAATATTGTTTTGTGCTTAACTGTTTTTTTTCTCTCTGCCATGTAGGAGACTAAACAGTGCAGTAAGTGGATCATTATACATCCATCATCACAAGCCCGATTTCTGCGAATTATTCGTAATTTGTGGGGGAAGACGGGTTTTCCTCAGAGGGGAGAACAGTAAAGGAGTCATGGAGGATGATCAAGGTGTAACGGTTGCAAAAATGAGAGAAAAAGCCAGTTTCAAAGGTTGGCTAGCAAAAATGTTCAATGAAAATTCAGCAAATTCCCTTGAGACAATTTCTCATCCCTCTCTCAGATTTTCAACAAATCCCAACTCCTCAAGTTCACAGAACCAATGGGGAAATTGTGTCCAAGAAATTGAAAACTATTTCCAGCATTTGTTGTATTTGAAGTTGGATGAAGGAGTGCACAACAGTCCAATGGAGTTGGCTACGCCGGAACATGCGGACTCTAATATGGTAACTGTATTATATTTATAAAAATATTTGTTCTATGCTACCAAAACTATCTGTCTTGATCTAATTTTGAAGTAGGTAGAGAATGATGTATATATTCAACGGCTCCACTAAGCTCTCTTTTGTACCAAATACCATCATTTTGTTTACTTGCTTATCCTTCTTTTTGACTTTAGAAACATATGAGAGTGATGGTTATACTCGAAACCTCTTTCAATGTAATGAGTCATTGTTTTTATCTACAAATTATGGGGACACATATCTTACATGTAATACGAGTTATTTTATTTTACAAACAAATCAAATTATGACATATGCAAAATTAATTCATTAAAATTACAAAAGAATAATTTGTGAATGTCAAATTTTAATTTGCACATGAAAAAATAATTTCTGGTATGTCAAACTGTGATTTGTTTATTTGGTGACGAGTATAATTTGCCCTAGAGCCTCCTTGTCAAGGACAGGTCATGCCTATCATGTCCATGTGTTTAGACTTTGTTGCCCCAAAATTCAAATAGGACCAACCCTTTCAATTTTAATTATAGGACAACCCAGATTACGTATTATATATATAAAGTTCCTTTTGATCTCAGCATATAGTAACAGTTCACGTCATACTATTCCATTATTAATTAATATCTAAAAGAAAAAAATGGCTCATATCAGATTGCTGCAGAAGATATGGAGTCTAGGAAAAAAACTTTAAAGGAAGCTCAAGAGATGATCAAGTTGAAAAGAAAGGAAGCCAAGGCCAATGTTGAAAGAAGCACTAAAGCAAAATGGGCCATTTCTTTATGCAATCGTCGGGTAATACACATGATATAACTAATCAATTTTGTTCTTCTTTTTTTGTGAATATGTAATGAATTTTCATGTTTTATAGGCTGAACAACTTGAAGCAAAGATAAATGAAGAGGCGACTAAACGAGAAGAGTTGAAGAAAGCATTAGACTCCGAAAAGGAACAACTTCATGAAGTTATAATGGACACCGAAGAAAGCAAGAACAGGCTAAGTTCACTCATGGAGCTCCAGTTTGAACTCTCAAATAAACTCCAACTTTCTACATTTGCAAAATCAAACAGTGTGGCCCAACTAGAAAAGGCAGTAAGTACCCGAGGGGAGATGGTTATAGAGATTGAGGAACTGCGGCAGCAGAGAGATGTTCTTCATCGTAGAATCGAGTTTTGCAAAGAAAAGGATGCGATTGGAATGGTCACAAGGCTTGGTGACATGAGCTGTGGTTTCAAGGAGTACACAACCGAGGAGATCAGATTGGCAACAAATGATTTTTCAGAGCGTTTGAGAATTAAACGAGGAAGAGACTGGACTAGTATATATAGAGGGCGCATCAACCATGCCACAGTTGCAATTAAAATGCTCAACTTTGGTAATGGACTCTCTATGCAAGATTTTCAAGCCAAGGTAAACCCTATGCGCGGATAAATGTTCATGTTCTATTTTGTTATATTGTTAGGAATGTGTGATCCCGGTTCATAGTCCAATAACGTAACTGTCTACCATAAGAACATTACACACTCCCTATAATAAGTAATTGAATGCTTCATATCTGTTGTTTTGTGATAGTTTTAAATTGACTGAAAAACGTTGATGATTTGTATATGTAGGTGAGAGTCCTTAGCTACATTCGACATCCGAACTTGATCACCATGATTGGGTTTTGCACTGAGCTAAGGTGCATTGTGTTCGAATACATGCACAATGGTAGCTTGAGAGACATATTCTTGAGGGACATATTGTTCTCCTCCCACATAACCTCTAAGACAAGAAAACGAACCCTAGGGTGGCATGACCGTATACGTATTGCATCCGAAATCTGTTCGGGGTTAGGCTTTCTCCACACAGCAAAGCCAAAACCGATTGTTCATGGACAGCTTTCCTTGTCCAACATCCTCTTGGATCGCAATCTCGTAACAAAGATCAGCGGTTTTGGGCTATCTCTAAGCCATGATGAACAAAGTGTTAGATCAGACATTCGGGCTGTCGGGGTTTTGATAATGCATCTTTTAACAGGAAGGAATTGGGCTGGGCTAGGTCAGGCAATGAACATGGATCGAGCAGCTGTGATCCGAGATTTAGATGAGATGGCTGGACAGTGGCCATTGGATATAGCTGAGAAACTAGCAGGTTTAGCATTGACGTGCTTGACAAGTAACCGTGGGCCTAGTAGAGATTTGAAGCTGGCAACATTGACGGAAGAGCTTATTGAGTTGAAGAAAAGAGCCGATGATTTAGTGGCAA
Organism: Gillenia trifoliata; assembly: GCA_018257905.1. NCBI lineage: Eukaryota > Viridiplantae > Streptophyta > Magnoliopsida > Rosales > Rosaceae > Gillenia > Gillenia trifoliata. Next base: position 7,390,747 of record CM031088.1, on the reverse strand, counting down.
GTGAGCGGGTGAAGGACGAAGATGTAAAAGCGAAAGACACGACTGATGTACCTACTTTTTTCCTCTGCCCCATTTTTCAGGTTTGTTGTCCTTTCAACTAACAGTGTTTCGTTTGTTTTTGTTTGCGCCTACTCTAGGTCTTATTTATTCACGTCAAATAAGAATTGCCACATCAAATCGGTATCCAATTCAGTAGAAAAAAGATAGTTTGATGGCTTTAGTATTATTGTTAATTAGACAATAGCATGCATAATTTACTAACATCAAGTGTGCTTAACTTTGCAGGAAGTGATGAAGAATCCACATGCGGCAGCGGATGGATTTTCATATGAACTCGACGCCATAGAGGAATGGCTAAGAATGGGGCATGATACATCGCCCATGACAAACTTAAGGCTCAAGCACACATTTCTTACCCCTAATCACACCCTCCGTTCCCTCATCCAAGACTGTCATAATAAGAGATTACTTCCACCCCCATAACATGTATAGTAAATTCAGGTTGCTTTAATTTTTGTAGCAATATGAAGAAAAGATCTGGCCCAAGAAACAATTAATCATGCGTGTTGATAATCAATCTCATGTCTCTAATTACAATCGTATGTCTGCAATCTCTCTAGTGACAATATAGATATCCAGCACCAAGTCAAAATTTTAAATTACAAAATTGAGTGTGGTGTATGTCAACGGCTCTAAAACTAGGAAATTGTGAGCACAATACATTGCCTACAACTTTTTTTTTGCTTCTTTTGCAATTGAGATGTAATGCATTTGTTAAAAAATCATAGATTAACTATAATAAAGATTACGATCAATAAAGTCATTAGATCAGTCAACAACATATACTTATATATTGAGTAATGCAGAAACGAGAATATTACCCGAGGAAGCCATCGAAGACAACAGCAAAGACAAGTCTTCTACTCACTTAGAGCCTTGAGTTCAATCTAGTAATAGGGCTAGTAACTGGTTTTTGAACGTGATTTTCTAGTGAACATGGACCTTTCTTACATAGACACAAAACCCTAAGAGCAAGTCTAGTGGAAATGGTAAGGGCTAGGGGCTAGAGACTTCATTTGGGCTCTCAAAATGTCATTATTCATGAAATCTATCCCTCTCAATTTTTTTTTATTTTAATGGTGTAAGAGGCTAGGGGCTAAAAAGTGTTAGGTGACTAGTTTTCATTGGCTATTAGTTTCTTCCTAAGTTGACCCTTCAAGAGTATTGGGCAAGAGTTGGGGCTAAACTGGCCCCTTGAAGAGCCCTGGGCTATTTCAGCATAAGTTAGATATGTACCATTAGAGATGAAATTTTTGTCATTTAGGACTAAATAACACTTTTTCATAGGCTAGTTTGCATGCATTAGATATGCTCTAACTCCCACGTATTAAGGGATTCAGTTGGTAACCGTGTAGTCTAAATTTCATAAGTAGTGGAGCTATCCATGACTCTAGCATGTCGTCCTATAAGTCCTCCAAATAAGGATAGTGTTCAATTTGAACATTAACTCTAATTAATTCAATTATTAATAATTATATTCGTCCTTATCATAATCAGTTAAGTCCAACTAAGATTTTCCAATATTCTCCCACTTGGACACCAACTAATTATGTTTTAGGATACAATATTAGAACAAGAATTAATTTCTTAGTGATCACTTGAGCTAATATCATCAAACAATTCCTTTCTACATCTGTCAAATTCAAATTGTAAAACTGAACTCCAAAAAACGATGCACACATATATAAGTACATGCACTCTGAAATCACAAGCTTCAAAATTCAATTTTACATGATGTTCATGACGTACTAGAGTAGCGAGAATTTATCTTCATTCTCCCATTGGATAATTCTTCCTTTAATAACCAAGCTGAGCTTCATTATTTTCAACAAGCTTGAGAGTATCAAGCTACCTGCAACTCAAACAAACAAATTTTTGCAACGTGGATATGATAAAGCGTGCACAGTCCAAGCAAAACTGATGTCAAAGTCTTGAAACTCATAAAAGTTGCAGCACGTTCTCACACTTATTTATAGAATTCAGTGATAATTGTGGGACTATGAAATTTTGTGAGCCAGAAGGCAAATCGGAATACAAGTGCTTCTGTAGTCTTGTCATAGACTCAACAACTCCAAATCGGACTAAGCTGTCTAAACGGACCAACGGTGCCACCACACCTTGTTGGGCTCCAGAATGGTAGGTAAGGCCTGCAGACCTTGCTGAGATCAATCATGCTTGTTTTGCAAGACACGAAAGTCTGATCCGACTAGGGATTAGATTGGTTTCCTATATTCTTGGAGATTCCTACAATCTACGGATTGGCTTGTGCCGCAAATAATCACAATCCTAAAAGGAAGCAATATCTAATGCTTGATATCCTCTAGGATTCTCCCGGTTTAATACTGATTCAATATCCTAAAAAGACTCTCTTTCGACTAGTATAAATATGTCCCCGTAGGGCATATCAATGGTAACGCATAATTTGCTCTCTAGCCTACTGCTTGAGTTCTAAGATTTATACTGACTTGATTGTCGAAGAGCCTTTGGCCGGTACCACACTGGTACCTTAGGTTAATCATGGTTGTTTTCTCTTCTTTGTAGGTGGCCGTTATTGCATACTTTCTCATCTGTGGTGGTGTGAAAATTTGGTCCTAATAATTGGTGATTTCATTGAGAGTCAAATTCCTGTACTCACCGTCACCAAGTGCTCACCATGTCCACTAGCAACGATGACAACTTTGTCAATGACGACGCCCGAACGGAAGCAACCAGCTTCCAAAAACCTCTGTCACTCTTAGAACAACCTAGCTCCTGCCGGAAGCACGAATCCCACCATAGACCAGATTTCGAAGGCCTTGAAGAAGATCAGCGCCTCCGTTGACGATATCCAGAAGACTTTGAAGGCCTCTCATGCGGAGAACCGTTCAAACTTTGTTGATATGGAAATGCGGATGAAAGCCTTGGAGAATGCTCGAGGAACCACTCCGCAAACACAAGTTCCAGTTTCTGAATTCGGAAATTTGAGCACTTTAACTAGGGATGAAAGCCCAATTGAAACTCGCTTCCCAGTTTCAACGGAAACTCCTGATCTGAACCAACGCGTGGAATGACGTGAAGGCCCAGTCATCAATCATACCACTGCAGACAAAGTCCAAATTCAACGCAACCTTGGACCTCTAGAGATTGTGAGGGCCTCTCATATGGTGCCTAGGTACCTTGATTTCAATAATCCGGAGTCACTTAAAGATCAAGAACTGCGCAGACCACTGAACCATGATAACTCTAGGGATAATTTGAGAGATGCTTTGAACCAAATCCCAAGCAGGGTTGTCACAATGGTCAAATGCCCTCTTTCTTTTGCGATAGAGTCTGCATCCTCTGCAGTAGTTTACTTCGCCTCTGTTCAGGTATTTTCGCAGATACTCAGATCCGTACTACCACATAATGCATTATTGGAACGCTATGGCTCTATATAGCAATAACGATGCTTGAATGAGCAAGATGTTCCCATCTATCTTGGAAGGACCAACCATGATATGGTACTCGGAACTGCCTTCACGCTCGATTGGCAGTTTTGATACACTCGCCGAGGTCTTCATGGTGAACTTCTATGTGTACTACGATGTTAGGAAGCGCCACGAAGCCGTATTCAGCATGGAGCCACAATCTAAAAGTAGAAGTATTAGAAATTATCTCAAGCGTTTCTGGGTGGAATTGGTTAAAGTAGAGAGGCTAGATGATAGGCTCGTTGTGATAATTTCCAAGCAAGGCCTCTATATCACTCACCTTTGTGCCAAAAGCAAAATAAAAAGAAGTATGACTACGCTACCTTGGCAAAGTGTTTTGAGATTGCAGACGCTATTACAAGCTGGGACGATAAAGCCCGAAAGAATGGTTCGAATTCAGATCAAGAAAGGAAGTCCGAGCGGAGTAAGGATAGGCGCAACACTCCACCGCATGATGTAAGGACAAGTCAACTTCATCTAAACCAAGGCAGCTCGCGACCTTGAATACCTCAATCAATAATATCCTTCACAGTATTAAGGATAAGCCTTATCTCAAAAGGCCGAAACCACTTTCGGAATTGGCTTGTGCTCCGAGAGCACATTGAAGAACTGATCCACCAAGGATATTGCTGGGAGTACGTGAAGGATAAAGCCAAGAAAGAAGAACATGCTAATAAGAAAGGTAAAGGCTAGTCTGATCGGTACGAGCTCAGTGACGAGGAAGAAGATAGACGGCCTGGAAAGAAGCCCACACTCGGCATCAATTGCTATGGAGAACAAGAGTATCTGAGCAGCACCAGAAAAGAAAGGAAGGCTACTTGTAAGAAGCCAAGGATAGTAGCTTCCATCAACAAACCTCTTCTGATCAACTACAATATCTTAATGTTATTCGATCGAGACTTGGAAGATGTGCACTCTTCTTATGATTATGCTTTGGTAATAAAGATCTAGATTTCTAACGCCATGGTGAGCAGAGTGTTTGTAGACAATGGATCTGGGGTCAACATTCTCTTCAAAGACGCAGCGGAAAAGATATGAATCCTGGACAACGTCAATTGGAGTAAGACGACTCTTCACACCTTCGAAAGCACCTCGGTTCGATCTATCAGAATGGTGAAGCTAATGGTTCAGGTGGAACCCTACACCATGCTGGTACTTTTTCATGTCATAGATTTTTTTTACTCCGCACAACGCCATCCTAGGTCGAAATTGGCTTCATAGGATGAAAGATGTTCCTTCATCATACCACCACTAGTTGCTCTGATATTTGACACCTAAAGGTATTAAAAAAGTCAAGGGGGATCAGGCCACTGCCAGTTGTTGTGTTGTTGAGACCAATGAATATGATCGGCAAAGGCGAGTGGAGCACCATAGTTCCAACTTAAGAAGTGGCATAGCAACCACAGTCTGGGGGTCAAGAAACAAGCTACAAAGAATTTGACATTAAACTTGACCCCCAAGATGACAGCTCTTCGGACATCATGGCAAACGAGAATGCTGTTTACATCACACTCAACCCCGACAAGCTGGAGCGTAAGGCCAAAATCAGATCAAGATTGTCGAATCAAGAGAAAGAGTTGTTCACCGCCTTCTTACAGGCAAACAAGGATGTATTCTCTTGGTCCACCAAAGATATGCTCGGAATAGACCCTTCAATTATTTGCCATCGTCTCCATGTGGAGCCAACCATGAAGCCATTTGTTCAATGGAAACAGAACCATAGGACAGAGCGAAGCAAGATAATTGAAGCAGAGATAGATAAACTTAAAGATGCAAACTTCATCATCAAAGTTCATCATCCCGAGTGGTTAGCCAACGTTGTCCTTGTGCTGTAAAAGAATGGAAAGTGGAAAGTTTGTGTAGACTTCACAGACTTGAACACGGCGTGTCCCAAGGATCCTTATTCCTTACCTCAGATAGACTTGCTCGTCAATTCCACCGCGAGGCACAAGTTATTAAGCTTCATGGATGCACATAGTGGATACAACCAAATCAAGATGTACGAGCTCGACATGGAGAAGATATCTTTCATCATCGATAGAGGTACGTATTGCCATGTTATGCCTTTCGGACTTACGAATGCAAGGGCAACCAATCAAGGGTTACTAAACCAAATCTTCAAGGAAAAAATCATAAAGACGATGGAAGTATATGTCAACGACATGGTGGTTAAAAGCAAGGGCAAGAAGGAACACTTGACTCGCCCCTTTCTTTGTGTTCACAGCATCGATCTAGAGTGGTTCCGAAATAGGTATCTCGGAGCAATGCCTAATAATGGCGTCTCTTGTCGGCGTCATTTCGCTTCGAAGCGATAAGCCATCTCCAGTTGCGATGTTCCACCAAAATTATCTCAAAGGCTCTATCGATGAGGTGGGGGCGGCAAGATCTGACATGCTTGATGTCGTTATCAAAGTTCAAGTCCACAAATGGGAAGTTCTGAGCCATAACTACCGAGATGTCACCTTCTCATTCTCCATCGACGATCAACACGTCTTTGTACCATTATTTGTTATATTTGGGCATATTGGTAATATAAGTGTCCAAGTGAAGGCTTGCCCTAGCCTAGAAGAAGTAGTGAGGCTTTGTACTCTGACGCATCATGTACAAGGCTTAAAACTCCTAAATTCTGTGTTCCGCGTCGTACCACTTGTTGAGAAGCTCGAAACAAGTGATGATCTGGTAAGATGCTGGAGTGAGGTTACAAAGGGAGAGTTTGTAGCAGATCCAAACTTTCTTGGTAAATTTTAAAATTGGGCACTTCAGCCCCAAATCAAGATACCAGGGATAAATCGTGGTGCACGGCCACTCCGGATTAGATGGATCCGACAGTAGGGAGAGCACGTCATCATCGATTTCCCACCGAAGTTTGCATATGTTGAGAATGTTTTGTGTTCTCCAGCAAAAGTCAATCCTCTTGATTGCGAATTCTTATCATCGGCGGCACATATGGAGTACGGTAGTTGGTTGCAGGTGCTGGTTGAACACTAGAGGAAGCCATTTTCTTCTTCACGGATTCGAAAGTTAGAATTTCTCGGAAACGTAAAAAGTAGTCTCTCGAGCTTCGCGCACATGGAATGTGACGTCTCTTCATCATTGTTGTCGTTATGGCATGACTTTCAAGATCGCACGTCTAAATCCAAAAGTTCTCCCTTACTTGGCATTGACACCTGTAAAAGAATTTCGAATGACAAGCTATTTTGATTTACTCTGAAAGGCATGGTCGTTGGGTAACTATCCATCCTCAAGGGGATAGCCCTTTCCAAAGCATAGTTAGGGGCATTTGTGAGACCATGAATTTTTATGAGCTGGAGTAAAGCGAATTGGAATACAAGTGCCTCTGTAGTCCAATCATGGACTCAACAACTCCGAATCAAACTAAGCTGTCTAAACGGACCAACGGTGACACCACATCATGTTGGTAGGCAAGGCTTGCAGGCCTTGCTGAGATCGACAATGTTTGTTCCACAAGACACAGAAGCCTGTTCTAACTGGGAACCAGATTGGTTTCCTATATTCTTGAGATTCCTACAATATAGAGATTGGCTTGTGACGCAAGTAATCACAATCCTAAAAGGAAGCAATATCTAATGCTAGACATCCACCACGATTCTCCCAGTTTAATACGGATTGAATATCCTAAAAGGACTTTCTCTCGACTAGTATAAATATGTCTCCCTATGGCATATCAATGATAATGCATACTTTGCTCTTTAGTCTACTGCTTGACTTCTAAGATTTATACTGACTTAACCATCGGAGAGCCTTTGACCGGTACCACACTGGTACTTTAGGTTAATCGCGGTTGTTTGCTCTTGTTTGTAGGTGGCCGTTCTTGCATACTCTCTCATCTACGGTGGTGCGAAAATTTGATTCCAACAGTTGATGCTTTCATTGAGATTCAAATTCCTATTCTCACTGTAACTGATGGCTCACCATGTCCACTAACAACGACTACAACTCTGTCAACGTTGACTTCTTCACTCTTTGCGACTGTCTTCTTCCAAATCTCTGCATGTAAATGTCCTCTTCCAAATCTCCATTAAGAAATGACGTTTTAACGTCCATTTGGTGCAACTCCAAATTGAAATGAGCTATCATGGCTAGTATGGTACACAGAGAATCCTTCGAGAAAAGGGAGAGAAAGTATCATTATAATCCACTCCCTCTCTCTGAGTGAAATTCTTGGCTACCAATCTAGCTTTATCTCTTTCCACTCTTCCATTTGAATCTCTTTTGGTCTTATAGACCCACTTGCAACCAATTGGTTTCATTGAATATGTTGCTTCAACAAGTTTCCACACTTCATTTGCATGCATGGATTGCATTTCTTCATGCATTGCCTTTTCCCACAAAACTGCATAATCACTGTTCATGGCATGTTTATATGTGTTTGGATTATCAGGCAAACCCTCATCATGTTCAATCTCTTGTAGAAATGGCTGAAATGGTTGACTTCTTCACTCTTTGCGATTGTCTTCTTGGTACAGCTTCAATAATGTCAATGATCTTATCCAAGGCATGACCACTTCCTCGACCAATTTTTATAGTTGATGGTAAAGGTTGTGGTTGATGACTTGGACTTCCAAAGACACTTGAACCACTTTGATGTGACTAAATCTCTCCAATCTAAAAATCAACTATTGCAAGCAGTGTGTTGCTCAAGTTATGTTTTCCAGACATTGAAAAAAGATTAGCAGTCTCTTCAAACTCAAAATTAGACTGATGAGAGCTGTCAACATTTTCTTCATCTTCTATGAATTTTGCATTATGTGTTTCAAAAATCCTAGTGTGCAAATTTGGAGCATAGAACTTGTGACTTTTTTATTTGTCCGGAAAGCCAATGAAATGACAACTTACCATACTTGGATCAAGCTTTTTCTCCAGCGGATTAAACATCCTTGCTTCAGCTTTACAACCCCACTCATGCAAGTGCTAAGGAATACCATTAGAAGTACTAAGTGGTAATAAATGACTAATCATTTAGGAAAGAAAAAAAGTAACCAATTATAAAATAGGGAAAAATAAAAATTAGACGGGTCCCATAATTAATATATATAACTCACCTTTATCAAACTCACATCATTGTGACAATAGTATAATATGAATCAAACTTGCGGTGCCTAATTTCTATATATAGGCATCTGTTAGGGCCCAAAAATTTTACAGAAAGCCCAAGAGAATTGATGACCCATTGTTCTGTACGTTCGTACGGCCTCATGCAAATCTCAATTATATTTTGGGATTTATTAGAAAAATAAATAGTTTAGCAAGCTTTTACACAAATATTAATTAGTGTTCATGACATGCCAAGCAGTGAAATAAATCACGCCCTGCCAAGCACATTTCTCTAAACCCAACACCTACCAAGCTCACATGACCCAAGACATGTGGTTTCACGGGGCTTGCTAGAGGGATTGAGGTGTGAAAGGTTACGGAGGTCCACAAGGCCCATAAAAACTCTTTGATAATGGAGACTTTGATCTACCTGGGAGCACCAAAGTCCAAGCCTATTACTTGGAGTGATCTCACGCAGGGTAATCAAATGAGATAATTTCCAACACCTTATTTTAGTAGTGCATTGTCCATGACAATAACCTAACTCTACAACAGCCTATCCACCCAAGACATATATATTCTCCTTTCCTACTCCAAGATATATGTTTTCAGTGAACCTATTCCTACACCAAGCTATTTAACTCCTTTCCTGCACCAAAATTTGTCTTCCCGTGAACCTATTCATGCACCAGGCCTTTTCACCTTTTTAGCGTAACAGAAAAGTGAATACAAAATAAATCCTTGGCTTTCACCATAAGAGGAAGATTCTGGAGAATTTCCTGCTAGACGATTTCCATTAGAAATAAGTTGTTTCCAATGTGTCTTTTTGTCCACTAGACATAAGGCAGTTTCAGTTCTTCGTTTTACCCATTGGAAACCGCCGAAAGCACTTCATCAGTGTCAGGAGCGCAACCTTGGAAACACAACAATAGCCACCGCCGGAAACACTTCATCAGTGCCGAAGCATTCAACGCTACTTCAAATCAAGCACTTAGGAACTGCCGGAAGAACAACAAAGCATTCCCTAGGACTCGCTTCTCCTTCGGGATGTTGTGAGCCTAGTTCTCACTAACTCAGAAATGAGGCAGAAAGGCTTTGTCAACCTATTTACAACACAAGCCCAATAAAGCCATCTAACAAACAAGACCCCAACATAAATGGCGACTTCACTGAAGATTAGGCCATTATTCTCAGTGTCTCCTTCGAAATCCGCTAAGAAAATTGAAGGTTTTAGATGTCTACTCTCTGGCAAAGCGAATTTCGTGACAAGTTCTTCTAGGGCTTCAAATTTCAAGGCACTAAGGTGCCGGAAAACTCTAAAGCAAGGTCCACCTCAAGTTACAAATCGGAGTGACTTTGGAGCTCAATGTCAAGCATGCATCTGTCGAGGCGTTGGAAGACTTTCAACACAAGCACAACCTCCATTCAAAGCATATCTCTCTTTCGCACGGCAACACAACTACCAAAAATCATGGAAAGGAAGATTTGAGAGTTATCTCCATCCTCACTTTTCTCTCATGGAAAGCAAGAGAGACACCAAGAAACTCCCTCTCACCATAAATCTCACGACAAACAAAAAATGAAGTGCAAGCAAGGAAAAAATCATCAAGACACCCACTGCCTTCCCACATTAGAAAAGGAAAAAAAAATTATCTTCTAAAAGAAAAAAAAGATTAGCCAAAAGGAAGAAAAGCATAAATAAACAACCCAAATTAGCCGCTGTCATGCAGTCAACAACCATGGTTGCTCTAACAAACTCCACCGCTGGAATTGATGTTGTGTGACACCAACGGTTATGCAAACGGAAATAGGAAAGTCAAATTCCTATGTCGATTCACAGATGTCGACATTCAGATTTCAAACTCTGTTGTTGTAGTAGCAAGCCAATCTATAAAATTTGTGACTAAGCTTTGACATCGCCCTATAAAGTGTTAGTGATTCACCGCACCCTCTACCAACAATAGTTCCAAGCAAACATATACCGTCTCCTTCACTACTGATGACAACAATTTCCAAAATTCTAGTCTTCCAAGCCCAGACTTTACCGCAACAATACCACGCCAATGAAGCCATCAACGAGCAGAAATCGAGCAGGGCTCCGCTACATCTCGACGATTTCCTTCCACTTCAACTTAATCGGTGACATCACCCATGCTAATCGTCTTCTCAAGCTCTTATATATTAAGACCATAAGAAATTGGTAACACCTTATAGGGCGATGTCGAAGCTTAAGAAGTTGGTAACACCTTAAAATTTGTGATGCGTTGACAACAACGCACCCATCTCTTGGAGCCACTCATGCTGACAATGAAACATGAAGTCAGAATTATATATGGATCTCATAGACACCGTCATCTAAATGTGCCGTGCTCGTTGGTCACGACTCACCGCCACGAACTCTCTGCCTCTCACCTTTCTTAGCTTTTAAACTGGAAAATTCTTCAGTGGTACGTACCATTCAATGGAACGGCCATTGAATGGTCCAGATTAATTTGCAGCGGGTCCCAAATAAATCTTAAACCATTCAACAGTACGTACCATTCAATGGTACGTACCACTGAAGTTAAACCCTTTTAAACTCGCAAAAGAAAAAAAAAAAGATTTTTCTTTATCTTTTAGTAATAGCAGTGGTTTTCATGAAATATTATATTATTAATATTAGGCTTAAAAGAATTGGAGCATGTCTTATTTCTTGTTTCTAGCCAAGGCTAACTTGAGCACATCACTATGGATCATGTACTAATATTCTCTTTTATTTTATATGCCTACTGTATGAAATTACATACCCACTTAGCTCAGGAAATCGGGACTGGCTACAATGCTTGCAAGTATTGAATACTCACACCGATCTCACTCTCCTTTTCCCCCTCTCTCCTCCCTCTTTTTAACGGTGAGATCGGTGTGAGCATTCAATGTTTGCGAGCACCGTAGCCTACTCCTAGGAAATCACCTTGAATGCCTATTATGTTCAATTGTCAAGCCTAACATATACGACAAAAGTTTTAAAAAGCATAAAAAAAGTGTCATGCACTATTGTTTGTTGAGGGTTTAGTACTTATCTCCACATGTCTATTGGGTGTTAAATGTTGCTATGTGCTTATGTAAAAAAATGCATGCCATATTTACTGCTTGCCATATCAAACTCAAATTAAAAGGCTTGATTAATAAAATTGCATAAATTCTTTGACAATCGATACATGCATATATGTGATACATTGCTCACTCTGAAGATAGAACATCCATGTTAGAATCTCACGACATCACTCACTGCTTATCATATGATTTGAAGCCAAACTCTACATAGACATGAGTGAGTTATACAAGCAACACCAATTCACAGAGGAACCAGGCTCACAAAGTGGACTACCATGAGGGATGCACCACTAACCCTCAAGCATTATACAGACCAAATCCCAGAAAGTAAGCTAAGAAAATAATGAGAGACATTGATTAGAGCGAAGTCTTATCAAGCGTTGACAGGAGCATATTTATGCGACGTTATTATCTTATTTCTTTATGTTTGTTTAGTTAATTTTCGTTAGTTGTAGTTTTTTATTTTATTTTTGTTTTATTGTAGGTAGAAATGGCAAAGTTGAAATTAGGAGGCTAAAGGAGTGAAGCAGAGCGTTATTTGGATTTGGAATAGAATGCTTGTGGCAAGCATTGGAGCACAAGGATTTGGGACGTGTGAAGTTATTAGGAGTAGACACAAGTGATGTATAATGGCCTGATTTGTGTGGATTAGAAGATAGAAGCTTGAAAGACAAGGAAAATTGCAAAAAAAAGTGGAATCCGAGTGCATGAGATTTGGACAGTGTTGTGTAGAACTGCCAACTCTGACAGAGCACCCAGAATTCCTCAGGACGAGTTACGTATCATGCCATATATGGATAAAAAGCTCTGGATGTCTAGTTTCTATAGGATTTTACATATCTCAATTCCGATGCTTGTAGAATTAGTTATCACCGTTTTAGTGAGGAAAGGTCGAAACAGTTAGTAGAGTCCTAGTTGGATTTGGTTTTAAGGAAAAAAAGTGCCAATTATTTTGTGTGTGTTTCTACACTCATTTAAGATGAAATAAGGAGTCCTAAGGATGTCTAAACACTCTCTAAATCGTGCCCTTGGAGTCCTTCAATGATTCAAGCACTTGGAGACGCATAAATCATCAAAGAAGCACCAAGTTGACACACACCACCTCACGCATATAACCTTTTTTCTCTGTTGCATTCTACCACATCCTCAGCCCTAAAAACTGTTCCATTCACCCTTCAGTTCATCCATCCATCCAAGTTGAAGACAAGAAGATGTTCAAGTTGAAGCCGTGGAATTCAAAGTTGTATCTATTCAAACCTTTGTGATTTTGTTTGTTTGTTTTTCAATGTTTCTTGTGAATTGCTTTTCAATCATGAGTAACTATTTTCGTTGATAGCTATGGGTGAATTTGAAGCCATGAGCATATGTTTATTATGAATTGATTTATCTAATTATTTCTTTGTAAATTGTGAATGTGATTTACTTATCTGTTTTATAGAGAATTTATCCTTGTATGTTTATTAAGGTGGCCAACTTAGTTTGCATGCTAGGGTTTGGAGCTAGAACATAAGTGAGTTTCACCTAATCGTTATGAGCTTGTCTTCATAAGTATTAAAAATCGAAGGGACATCGGTTGTGTTAAGTAAATCCTAGGCAAGAATATCATGTGTCTCATAGTTACGATTGTCTAGTCAATGCTTATGCTTTTCACAAAGCTTAATGATCTTCGATATGTTTATCTATCATGCGTTTCATAGTTAGATAACTTGATAAGAATAATTTGGTGCAAGTTGTGTTTCATTCAAATCAATGAACTTAGGAAAATCTGATAATTAATTTATGCATTTCACGGTTAATTTGGGCATTGTCATTCATGGTTTATAGAAGGAATAATCGGTAATCAACTTGTACGCATATGTTTGTGTGTGGAAAATGATCTTTTAGCTAGCTTTTCACCATTGTCTTCAACCTTGTCGTTTTAAATCTTTAAGTTTGCTTTTGAATTTAGTTTTAATTTTAGTTAACTTTGTTTCAAATAAATTCTCCATTCGTGTGTTAATTGTTTTAATTAGTTAGTTTTTGTTTGTTTTAAGTGGTTAGTAAATCCCTCTAATCTCCGGCCTAGAACGATCCCTACTTATTCATACTACAACTACATTATAGGGTTTTAAATTGTGTGTTAGCTTCTAGCATATCAAGCGTATGAAGTATTGAGGTGCAGGATGAGTACTAGGCCCTATAACAAATTACAGATTAAGACAACTTAGGAATTCCATGCCTAACAAAAGAAAACAATTGCATAATTGTTAACATATTTCAAGCCAAACACAGAGACTTTCTGTTTCTCTTCCATAACAATGCCATGTTGTATTAAGGGAAGAAAGAGATTTCTCTCCTATACAACTCACCAGATCGTCGGCCATGGGCTCACGCTACCGATGAGTTTTAAATCATGCTTCTTCTACCCAACTCGTACTTAGGGGCTTCAATCTAGAAACCCAAGTGACACCATTACCGGCCGATGCCAGTGAAGTTTCTGACGAACATCAAATGAGCTAGTTGTTGCTGTCTCTCTTTGATTATGGTCACAATCGGTGACATCTTCCATGCCAAACGACTTTACATGCTACTGCATTATATTTCTGCCTTTTTTCGTGACATTTATCATTGTGCTTGACATAGACCTTTTCATACCTACAATATGCAAGCTGCTTGGTGAAATATATTTCTTATATGTCATTATGCTACATGCTATTATTCGTTACTCTTTCACATGATATTATTTATATTCATGTCTAAGTGTGAAACCCGAGCATGTTCTAAGTAAACAGTTCAGCCTGCTAAATTAATTTCTTTAATAAACTAAACATGTCGCATTACTTGGCTTATACAGTGATATGCTCAATAATTTAAAACTGCATGTTGCTCCATTTTAATATATGCTTACATGCCAAACTATGTGATAGTATGGAATCTATTTGACAAGTTGCACGAAATTTGTTTGGCACTAGCCAACGTGCACCTTTCTTATGCCTAGACTATGTTAATTGCAAGTGCATACCAATTGACCGGTGAAATGTATGCTTATGTGAAATGTATGCTAACGTGCCCCAACATTAGTCAATATGTTACAATCACGACTTCTCATAATTTATTTATACCTACAAGTGACTAGTCGTATAATTTAATTATGAGGCATACAACTCATGCTTAGCATCCTAGGTTTAACTGTCCCGGCATATTATTATGTAGTTTATGCAAACGTTCTGACATTGATTTTACAATATCATGGTATTGCTTTTCTATTGGCTATTCCTTCTTTTGAACAACCATTGATATCCAAAAATCATATGCATACATGAAGATTGTTAATATCTCATCATCTTAGATTCCTATTCTCCAGCCACCAAAATCAGGTAAGAATGCCCCGTGGAGACATAAGAAAAGCAAGCATAGACGGTGCTGAAATGCTTGAAGGAGAACCACAATCTTTGTGCACGCAAATCCCAGTCTTGGAAGAACTTCAGAACTCTCAAAAAGAGTTAGAAAGCAAATCTCATAACAAGGACCATGTGCAAAAGATAAAACAACAAATGAAGAATACAAAATCCTATCATGCAACAAGCCAAGTAAATTAATAAATAGACTCATGCTCCAGATATCAAATAAATTTATGCCAAGCAAATAAATTTGTTCTTTACATCGAGCAAAGACAAGCAAAACGTATCCTCTCAAAATCAGATGTTGCTAATGCCATCATGCAACGCATATCAAAGTACAAACCCTTGGGGGCTCAAAGCAGTATAGCTCCAAGGCCATTTGTTGTGTAGTGTCAAGCAAAGCCATAAGTGACAATGCAAAACTATTTGAAGAAAACACAAGCTACATGAAGCCATGCTAAATCAAGCTAATCAAATTATTTCATTCTAGCAAAGATCTTTCAATGCCAAGCCTCTTGTTCATCTTCCCCCAAATCTATAATGAATCAAGATCCAAAGCAAGGGATAAGCTAAATCCTATCACGTATGATTAATTAGACAGCTGCCAAAAAGAAGAACATGAGTCGCCAGAAGCTGCTGCTGGAAGCATTCGAGACACCTCATAGAAATAAGAACATCTTCTTCCTGTTGCTATAGGAAATCCTTCTTGATTTCCCACCATTCCCTTAAGCCCTTTTCTTCCAATTTCCCACTCTCCTGCCTCCAACTCTTTTCCTTCTCATCTAATGTAAAAATACCAATTCCATAAACCAAGCCTTAAGTTCCTCGTTTTCCTACACATGAACCCAACCACCATGGCCAACTCATTCACCACCAAAATCTCTTAGAAACCCTCACGCTAAACTTAAACCTAATTAACACCAAGTACCATCTCATTTGCTAAACTTGTGGATCTTTAGCTCCCGCACTTCAAGCTCTCATGCCAAGTCTTTTTCAACAATTACTCAGCCACCGGAAGAACTTCGACCACCGCTGTAAACGCTTCAACAATTGCGGGATACACCCACCGGAAGAACTTCGACGACCGCAGGAAGCACTTCAACAACTGCCGGAAGCACTTCATCAGCGTTGGAAGCGCAACCCTGGAAACGCATCAATAGCCACCACCAGAAACACTTCATCAGCGCTGGAAGCATTCAACGTTACATCAAATCAAGCACTTAGGAGGTGCCGAAAGAATAACAAAGCATTCCCTAGGACTCGCTTCTCCTTCAGGATGTTTTGGGCCTAGTTCTCACTAACTCAGAAATGAGGCACAAAGGCTTCGTCAACCTATTTACAACACAAGCCCAATAAAACCTTCTAACAAAAAAGACCCCAATAGCATCAAACTCAAATAAACCACTGTGGAAGGCCTAATTGCACAAAATCCATATTCAGTTTCTCAGCAACCATGCAAGGTCGTGAGATAGAAACAATGAACCTTGTGATTGTGGTTTCCTAGAAAGTGTTGCTCAATTTACTTTTTCATATAGTGTTTTATTACATTTATTATGATATAAAATTGAAACTAAGAAACTATATTTAACGCTTAACACATGGCAAGTCTGAATGGTGTGGTAGTGTCACTCAACATGCATTGTCCAGTGGCAAGTTCAACCATACACAAGTTTTTCTCCAACTTTGATCAACTTAAGTTTTGATGAGGACTAATGTGGGGAACGAATTTCATACTAGTCTAGAATTACTCTGGTGTCTCAGCAATTGAGAAATGAATAGACAAGTTAGACCTTGTCACACCATGTGGTGTGAGCAAAGGGTCTTTTGATGCCTAAGTTACACTTATTGCTCGTTTACTAAACTATTAATTGGAGTGAAAAATTGAAATGAAGAGGAATTGGATTGAGTAGGAGTTGGAATAGGAAAGAGTCATAAAGTTGAAAATCAGGGTATGCAGAGAGCAAACGAACAAACAACCTACATAATATTGCACTTTCTCCCATAACTTAGATTATAAAATTATTAAAAGGGTTATTCTTACTTTACTATCCTCAAGTATCACGAAATTAGCACTTTGCTACCTTTAATTTTTTTTCGTCTCACTTTCATACTTAAAGTTTGATTTTTGTGCCACTTTCGTACATCTGTTAGCATATTTGTCAAAATGCTCGTTTAATTGATAACGTGGCGCAGCTTTGGCCTACCAAATTTTCCATGTTCGGATGAAAAATTAAATAAATATTAAAAAAATAATTAACCAATGAAAAGAAAAATGTCTCTCCCTCTTCAACCTCACCCTCTCCAAGCTCTTCTCCAAAAACCCCAACTACCACCTCACCTCCTCTTACGAGCCCTTCAATCTCTTCCTCTTCTCCTCCATCAACGTCCAAATTGAAAACAGATCAATCCTGACACTCATCCAGCGCTACCAAGAATTGCACTTTCTTACACTCTGTCTTGTCGACGTCATAGAATCTCGAAGTCGAGACAGTAAAGTCACTTTGTTCTATCGGCGTCCTCTTATTTTTTTTCTCTCTTTCTCTCTTCATCTTCTCGATATGGTGTCGATCCAAAGCCAGCGATGAGCTAGCAACCAGGTCAAAGTCCAAGATCTAAGATCTTGTTTCCGACAGGGTCGAAGTCAGAGAACTTAGATCTCGTTCCCAACTGGGTCACTTGCCACGATCGGTGCTTCATCGAGAGGAGGAAGGCAGAAGAGGAAGAGAAAAGGGAGAAGAGAGGTGGTCACCGAATTGGATGGGAAGGTGGAGGTTGTTGCAGGTGAAGGGTTGGGTTGCTTTTTTATTTTTTAGTTTTTTTTAGTTTTTATATATATATACATTTTTTTTATTTAATGAAAACACTTTATTTTGGATTAAATACACAGTCAACAAATAATTGTATTAAATACCACGTGTTGATTTTTATTGGAAGATCCAACCCACTTCATCCATGTGGCAAATACAACAGTCCAAAGGTATGTCACGTCATCAGTTAACGAAGCATTTAAGGAAATACTAACGAAAGTATGAAAGTGGCACAAAAATCAAACTTTAGGTATGAAAGTGAGACGAAAAAAACTAAGGTAGTAAAGTGCAATTTTACGATACTTAAAGATAATAAAGTGAGAATTACACTTATTAAAATGAGAAAAGTATATCAACCACTAAAATCTGCACTTAAGAGCATGTTCATTGGTTACCCAATTGCAAGGGCAATTGGGGCCAATTGCCCTACCAAGGAAAAAAATGGTGTCCAGCGGGCCTGAATTGCAAGGGCAATTGGTGGGCCCAACCACGCCCAACCAAGAGCCCGAGCGATTTTTCCCCGAGCAGGAGCCCGAAGGCTTGCTGACGTCAGCGTGACGTCAGCTAGCTGTTTTATTTTTTTTAATCAAGCGTGTGCACGTCACGCGCGCGTGGGGGAGAGTGGCCAACATATTACAGTCGGTGGGCCCCACCTGCTGTCGCTGACGCCAGCCAGAGCCAACGGCTCTATGACGTGGCGCGATTCTGGCCGTTGGATCTCCAACGGCTATTTAATCTGGACCGTTGGATTTCCAACGGTAAAAAAATAAAATAAAATCTGACCGTTGGCCACGTGGCACAACGGGGTGCGTTGGATCAATTTTTTTTTTGATCATACGGCCAGGATTAATCCGAGTTCAAAACAAAAAAAAAAAATTTTAATTTTTTTTTTTTTATATATACCCTCAATTCTCTTCTTCATTCTTCACTACAACTCAATTATTTGTTTTTTCCTACATCAATTTTTTTTTCCACTTGCTTGTTGGTTGCTTGCATCGATTGCTGCAACCGCTTGAATCATGCTGCTGTTTAATTGATTTATCTGCCTTTGGAAGCGGTCTTGTTGCATTCTTCGTTCTGCATCTTCTCGCTCTTGTTCTTCTCGCTCCTGTTGTAATCGCTCCTGTTCTTCTTCATCACTGTCTTCGAACCTCCTCCAGTTAGACATTTTTGAAAGAAATATGATTTGAGCTGAGTGGGGAGTATGCAATAGATTGGTGTGAAAAATTGTGGGGGGTTTGAAGGGTTTTTATTGAGAAATTTGAGGTGCAAATTGTCGGTGGGATATTTATGGCCAACCAAAAAAAAAAATTTTGTCGGTGGGATATTTATGGCCAACCAAAAAAAAAAAAATTTGTCGGTGGGATATTTATGGCCAACCAAAAAAAAAAAAATTTTGTCGGTGGGATATTTATGGCCAACCAAAAAAAAAAAAATATTTGTCGGTGGAGTGTAATTGTCGGTGGGATATTTATGGCCAACCAAAAAAAAAAAAATTTAAGTGGAAATTGTCGGTGGCATATTTAAGGCCAACCAAAAAAATATATATATATTTTCAACTGGAAATTGTTGGTGGGATATTTAAGGCAAAAAAAAAAAAAATCCTTGCCCTTGCCCTTGCCCTCCATGAACGGGTGGAGTTGCCCAAAGGCAAGCATTGTTCACGGAGGGCAATCACTGCCCTTGCCCTTGCCCTCCACCAACGGGTGGAAATGCTCTAAGGTCTTTCTCACAAATGAAAATGACTGTTGAGGTATAGTAGAACGTGAGCATTGCCTTTTTTTTTTGTAGCGTAGGTTCGAAGAGTCTCCAAATATGATTGTACTTGTAGAAAAGTTTTATTTTGTAATTCTTGATGCGAGCACTCTTTTGTTGTGTCGGTAAGCACCAAACTAAATTGAAAACAAACACAAACTGACCCACATGAATATGACAAAGTAAATGCAAGAAGAAGAAAATATCAAAGACAACAAATTTAATGAGGTTCCTCACAGTCAGTGACTCAGTGTAATTGGAGTACATCCCGAAGCACCAGGAGCGCACAAAAGGTTTTGACAATCTCACAACCTAAAGCCCCAAATACACCAAATAACTCTCACTCACCAAAAACAAATTTACAAAGAAAATAGGATTAAGTACCTAAAATTCCCCAAACTTTTGGTGTCATTCCAAATTGGTCTTAACGTTTTTAAACATTCCAAATAAGTATCCAACCTATTAAAAATGTCACATCTCTTTAGTTCCAGTTAACTTTTCAGTTAAAAATTAACTAGGAATTACTTTATCTCCAAAATTATTAGAAGAAATACTAATATATAATATATTAAGTACAAGGTCATGAAAGCATACCCTTCCCCCACTAACGGTCACCACCACCCCCATCATGCCATCACCTCCAAACCCAATGCACAACCACAAACTCCACCCTACAACTCAAGCTGCCAACACGGAGAAGAAAGTCATGGAGGTTGCTGAAATGGTATATGGAGTGCCATGATGCGGCCACCACCATCTTCAATGCCCACAAAAAAGAACTAGAATCTTTACGAGGCGAGAATCGGTGAATGAGGAAATCGCATGAGCAGAAGAAGATTACTCTCATAATGTAAATCAATTTGGGTCCGTTTTCAATTCAATTTCATACCATTTTGATCATTGGGTTCCATATTACATAATCTATGTTTGAAATTTAGATTTGGAGGCAACTAATATTATTGGTGACCATGAAAAACCCAGTTGGTGGGTTTTGAATAAGGTTTGGCTAGGGTTTCGGTGGTGGTAGATTGAGCTTGGAGGTGGCGGGGGCTTGATTTTTTCCGATCTTAATTTCTTTTTTGAAGTTATTTTTATTATTATTTAGTGTCCAAGTAAGCTAAAAATTCAAACTCATTGTTGCCACATGTACATTTAACAGAAAAGTTAACTGGGGCTTAACATATGTAACATTTTCAATAGGTTGAGTACTTGTTTGGAATGTTTAAAAAGATTAAGATCAATTTGGAATGATACTAAAAGGTTGGGGAGTTTTAGGTACTTAATCCAAGAAAATAATACAATTAATTTCCTCCTATACAAAGTTTCAAAACTAGTTTTTTTTATTATTATTATTATTTAAATTTACTATTAATAAGAGGAATATGAAGAGTTTGAAACTATTACAATAATTTAGAGAGGAGGAGTTTCGAACTCGAGATGCATGGGTGAAAACTCAACACCCTACCTATTAAGATATTGAACCACCGGCAAAGTTTCAATACTAGTTACCACTTAAGGAGTGAATGCCGAAACAAAAGGAGCAGCAGCTCAATCTTGTTTCTCTCTTGTGGTTGTCGGCAGCAAAGATCTCTCACTCTACTCCTTTTCCAAACATCTTGCATATATATCAAATCCTAGGCACATGCACATGCACATGCACATAAGGACCACTTCAATTGGATGTGGGATCAAACAATTAAATAAGATACATGCCCTTCGAACCAAACAAAGTTTTGGGCAGGGCCACCGGCAGTCCATTTCGTACTAGTCTCGATTCCCGTTTGCCTTTTTTACGTGCTTGTATAATTGTGTTACACCTGTAGAAGGACTCCATAAAATATCTAGTATCATTGATTAGTAGTATATTTTTATTTTATTTTATAATACAACGATATATTTATAATAAAAGTCGAAGAATACATTGATTTCGAATTTGTTATCCACGAGATTCAACTTAAGACCTATCATCTACAAGTAAAGATAAATATCATTAGACTCTAGAATTAAGTAGCATCAATGAATGACTTATGAATTCCTTGGTGAGCCAAATTACTACCTCTGGTATGTGCTGCTTTCCAAATCAAAAGATAGGAGAGCACCCGTTCTCTCAAAGTTACGGGTCATTTTGCCCGTTGGAACTGGGTTGAAAAGTCAAGTGGCTTTAGATTCTGGGGTTTCTACTATAGCCGAACATGAGGGAAGGTCATTTATACCCATACTGACAAGATCATTTTATAGGAAAATGGAGATACTCTAACCATTCCATTAGTTATATATCAACATTCCAACAAAAATACTTGTGTGCACTAAAAACTCCATATTCGGCGAGGTAAATGTAATGCGCTCAGACTTTGTTGTTTAGACTTTCCTTGCTTCTTCTATTTTTTTTAATAAAAAATACAGGGTTTTTGACACCAACAGTAGTAGCACTGTCTGCTAAAATTTGTCCATTTTTAATACATTTTCCTCGCCCAACCCGAGGTTTTTGGTGCATACAAGTATTTTTGTTGGAACGTTGATATATAACTAATGGAAGGTTTATTTTTGTTTCAACGTTGACATATAACATGAGGTTTCTGTGACTAGAAATCTCTATGGGTATATGTTTGGATGAGTGTTTTACAAGACCCAAGATGTCAAGCTATGAAGAAATGGACCATAAAATGTAACATGGACATGGAGGAAATTAGAGAAACTCTTCATGAGCATTACAAAAACATGTGGGAGGGTTTTGTAGATAACACCTCCTAAGTAGGGTTTTACAAATTCCTCTCACATGTTTTTGTAATGCTCATGGAGGGTTTCTCTAATTCTCTCTATACTACATTTTGTGGTTCATCATTCATAACTTGACATCAATCCCTTGAGTCTTATAGAACCCCCATCCAAACATACAATAAAGCATTTGAGTTCCTTGTCTTAGCGCTGCTATAGTGCAAGATTACAAATTGGCGATGGAACACATCTTGAAGGGGGTTAGAGAGTCTTTAATGAAAGCGTCACGTGTTAGGGTAAAATGCTTAATAATCTCTTCCAATGGTAGGCTAAAATGCAAAAGCGGAGTGCTTTCTGCACACCCTTTTATAACTTGTGATACATGTTCCTTCTAAATTTACTTAATTCTACTTTAATTTGTTCAATCTAATGGCAAAAAAAACAAGGCAGGGAAAAAATAAACGTGTTTGGAACTTAACTGATCGACACCGCTATTTAAGCACTTGAATCTATCCTTGTTTGGAACTCAACTCATCAAGACCAATTAGTACCATTCTATTTCTAGTTAATCTTTCTTCTATTTTATCCTCCAGTCCAGTTTCTCGTCCAAATTCCAAATGGGTAGCCTCGACTTCGACCACCCACAAGAAAACAATATCAATTCCTCCCACATGAACATGTCTAGCGCTCTGGACCCTGTGGAATTCAGGAGGCAAGGCCACATGATGATAGACTTCATAGCAGATTATTACCAAAATATAGAGAAGTACGGAGTCCTAAGCCAAGTTCATCCGGGTTATCTCAGGAAGCGCTTGCCGGAGTCTGCCCCGGATAACCCAGAAGCCATTGAATCCATCCTCCAAGATGTGCAGAATCACATTGTGCCTGGCCTGACACATTGGCAAAGTCCTAGCTTCTTTGGATACTTTGCTTCAAATGTTAGCATTGCTGGGTTTCTTGGTGAAATGCTTAGCACTGGATTCAATGTAGTGGGATTCAGTTGGGTGTCATCTCCAGCTGCAACTGAGCTAGAAAGCATTGTCATGGATTGGCTTGGAAACCTGCTTAGGCTTCCCAAGTTTTTCCTTTTCTCCGGTAATGGTGGTGGTGTAATACATGGGAGTACTTGTGAGGCCATTGTTTGCACCATGGTAGCTGCCAGGGATCAAATGCTAAGCCGAATTGGTCTAGACAACATACAGAAGCTAGTTGTGTACGGGTCAGATCAAACACACAGCGCACTTCAAAAAGCTTGCCAAATTGTTGGTATCAACCTGAAGAATTTCCGGGCCATCAAAACTACAAGGTCAACATCATTTGCACTATCACCTGAATCCTTAAAATTGGCAATTTCTTCAGACGTTGAAGCGGAGCTAGTGCCATTGTTTCTATGTGCTACCGTTGGTACAACCGCCACCACTGCGGTTGATCCACTGGGCTCACTATGCGAAGTGGCAAAAGAATATGGCATGTGGGTTCATGTGGATGCGGCATATGCAGGAAGTGCATGCATTTGCCCCGAGTTTCGCCATTTCATTGATGGCGTCGAGGGTGCAAATTCATTCAGCCTTAATGCGCACAAATGGCTCTTCACTGCACTCGATTGTTGCTGTGTTTGGGTCAAAGATCCAAGCGCATTAACAAGTTCACTGTCAACTAATCCGGAGTTTCTGAGGAACAAGGCCACTGACTCAAAGCAAGTGGTGGACTACAAAGACTGGCAAATAGCCCTAAGTCGGAGGTTCCGGGCCATGAAACTATGGCTTGTGCTTAAGAGCTATGGCGCTGTTAACCTTAGGAACTTTCTTAGGAGCCACGTCAAAATGGCCATGTTTTTTGAAGGGCTTGTTTCCACGGACAAAAGGTTTGAAGTTGTGGTGCCTAGGGTTTTCTCCATGGTTTGTTTTAGGGTTTCACCGTCTGCTACAAGAATAATTAGTGACGAGATTAATGTCGAAAAACGTGTGAACGAGGTTAATCGCAAGTTGCTGGAGGGCATCAATGCATCAGGTCATGCATTCATGACACACGCTGTCGTTGAAGGCATGTATGTGATACGGTGCGCAATGGGCGCAACGCTGACGGAGGAAAAACACATAGTCAAGGCTTGGAAGTTGGTTCAAGAGCATGCAGATGCCATCCTCATGAAAAATGATATATGGTATCAATCTCAGTACGTAGAAAGGTGTGAAGAACATGTGACACAAAAAAGTTGATAATGTCCAGGTTTTTTCTTTTTTAATTAATCTGGTTTTATGCCGTTTGTAGTTTTTACGACGCTGGCAGAATAAAAAATGTAAATGTTTTATGTATTGATTTATAGATTAATAAAAATAAATTTGGACAGATCAATTATGTTTCGATTTGGTTGGTGTAATTAAATATTTTGATCAGCGATCGAAATCATTTGGCAGAAGATTGTTGTTGGTACGCATCTCTATTTTTTTTTACATAAAAACAAAAACAAAGTCAGGAGTGATGTATGGGGCAAAATACTCTGGCCTGGATACAGTATGATCGATATCAATAATGTCTATGCTGTTAAGGTGTAATTCTCGTTTATATTTGTTATACTTTTTCTTTTTTACAATAATAATCATTTTCATTGAAATGCAGTGTCAAATTACAAGATTTGGAACTAAGTACAACACCCCAACAGATGAGCTAGAGTTCTAGCAAAATCAAATATCAAACATTGACAACAACAGATATGAATAGAGACAATGATCAATACAGAGATTTTGTATTCTAGATTTTTAAATTAAATAGGGCAAAATTTAGCAATGCCCCCTGAATTATAAGTCTTGTTTCAATTTACTTTTTGAACTTTCAATTTGGTTCTAAGCACCACTAAACTATCAATTTGTGCCAATTTTCCAATGATGGTCATTTTTGTCAATTATTATGTTCAATTGAGAGTTAATTTCATCTATTTTGTACAATAGAAACCTCTAAAATTGTAATAGATGTGTACGTTTCAATTTCTCTTATAATTTTCTCATCTCATAACTCAATTATCAAATTCCAAGTATTTACTATTCTTTTGTTTCTTATGAATGTAGCATTTTGTTTACACATATGCCCCCTAAAAGTTAATCATGTGAGGTACATGTGATGAAATTAACAAAAAAAAAGTGGAAAACAAATGAAAAGCCCTTATCTAAATAAAATATTAATCATAAAACTCAATAATAATTTATTAATAATAAGGAAAACAGTCCAAACAATATATTAATCATAATAAACACTCAATAATAATTTATTAATAATAAGGATAATAGATAAACAAAAAAAAACAGGATGTCACATCCCTAACCGGCTCCGCCGTAGCACGATATTGTCCGCTTTGGGCCACACCCTCACGGTTTTGTTTCTTGGAACTCACAAGAAACTTTCCAGTGGGTCACCCATCCTAAGATTGCTCTAGCCCAAACTCGCTAAACTTTGGAGTTCTGATGGAATCCGAAGCCAGTGAGCTCCCAAAAGGCCTCGTGTTAAATTGAGGTGAGTATGTACATATAAGGCGCATCATCCCCTCTCCGTTAGTCGATGTGGGATGTCACAATCCATCCCACTTAAGGGGAACCCAGCAACCTCACTGGCACATCCGTACCAAACGGCAGAGTGGCTCTGATACCATTCTGTCACATCCCAGACTGGCTCCGCCGTAGCACGATATTGTCCGCTTTGGGCCACGCCCTCACGGTTTTGCTTCTGGGAACTCACGAGCAACTTCTCAGTGGGTCACCCATCCTGAGATTGCTCTAGCCTAAACTCGCTAAACTTCATAGTTCTGATAGAATTTGAAGTCAATGAGCTTCCAAAAGGTCTCGTGCTAAATGGAGGTGGGCATGTACATATAAGGCACATCACCCCCTCTTTGTTGGTCGAAGTGGGATGTCACAAAGGCGGTGGCATTTTCATAAATAAGTTGAACTTTGGTGCACTGACTGTTTATACACAATTAGGTCAACTGTTTATAAACAGGTAAGTTGACCTAATCATGCATAAACATTCGGTGCTACCAAAGTTCAACTTATTTACAAAAATGCCACCTCCTCTTAAACTTCAACTTATTTACAAAAATGTCGCCGCCTCTTTTTTTTAACTTCAAATTAATTACTATATTGCCACTAAACTTCAACTTATTTACAAAAATGTTACCGCCTTTTTTTTTTGTCCTTATTATTAATAAATTGTTATTGAGTGTTTATGATTATTAATTTTTTTTAATCTCAAAGACTTTTCATTAAAGCTCCCTAAAAAAAAAGTAGCTACAATAGAAAGATTTCAAACCGGTGGTGCTAAAGTAGAACAATAGTATCTTCTTGTTGTTATAAAAATGTTTTAGAGATGTAATGACTGAAAAACCCCTCTTTTATAAACAGTCATATCGACACGAATGATACGAACTACAATCACAAGTTTCAATCAAGTCTTCTATTTTTTTCAATTTGCAGATGTGGGTGTGTAGATGAAGAAGAACTACTATTGCCATTAATTATCAACAATATAGTGAACATGTAGACCATAAAAACGAGGCATATAAAACTTATAATAATCTCATGTTGACAATTGTCTATTGCCATTATCAATAAGATTGTGAATATATAGACGGTATATCCAACACACATAGACAATTTATGTATTCCAATAACATGGACAATATTGTAGACATTGTATCATCAATATATACACTATCTCATTCCAAATCTATACAAGGGTGTTTTAGACTTTTCACTTGTTTCGTTCATGTCTATCGTGTCATTCATATTGATCTCATGTCAATATTTCTATTTCAGCAACACAAGTTTGTTTTCTTTTTAAAACAGCTAATTTTCCAAAAAATAATGACAAAAGTGACGGTTTGGGAAAGATTGGCATGAATTGAAAGTTCAAGGAGATTTAAAACCGAATTGAAAGTTAGGAGGGCAAAGTAGAATAATGTCCAAAGTTTAGGGTACCAAAAGGTGTAGCTTGATCTCTCCATCCCGTTTTGCCTTTTTACCAAAAATAAAATAGTTTTTGGGTGTTCATTTTTTTAGTACCTCAAATGAATTCAACATAATTATGCATGAAATAATATTGAGAGTATTTTACATTTGGTGAGAGAAGTCTTGCATAAGTTGCTTTAAAATGGTTGTCTTTATTTATTATCAATTAGTAGTTTTAGGTTGGATGCTTATATCGTAAAATGGTATCAAAACATGATACACACACCATGCATGAGCAAACGTACGTGTTAAGAGAGAACACATTGGAGACACAAAGTCTTGGCATAAAGTGCTTAAGTATGCTAGTACTAGACTGAATGTAGCTGCTGAATCATGGATATTCGTGGCCATACAGTCATGGCAATGGTCACGACTGTACATGAAAAACTGTAATCGCTACCTTGAATGCCTTAATCAACAATAGCTCGCTCAACGCTTCTCTTCCGGTGCCCGAGGCACAACGGCTTCTTCTAAAGAAAAAAATTGTGTCACTTAGTACTACGGTCTAATGGCATTTCTCTCCATTAGTGTAAATATAATTTTTGTATAAATAAGAAAAATGATGATTTTCTTTCTATAAGTGTCAAGTGTAATGGGTTAATTAGAAGAAACAGACTTGGTTTGTTTATCTATTTTTTCTTATTCACTCTTTTAGCCTCTCTGAAACAAACTTCATCCCTCAATTCCTCGGACCAAATTAAAGGTTTTTTTTTCTTTTAACCTCGACATAACGAGAGACATTAGTTAAGAAATAGTAATTTATATTTTGGAAGAATAATTGCATGATGAATTTACAGATTACAAAGAGCTAAATTGTAGCCCTTATAAACTGTTCCAGATTCTCTAACCCGGTAATTTTACAACATCTCCAATTTGGTGTAGGCAGCTGCCGTATCCAAAATCCACCAAGTGCCCTTGATTTTTTACATCTCTAACCTGGTAAATTGGTAATTGCTATGTATATATCATGCGATTATCATTTCTCTTCACTCCAGCCGTATCCAAAATCTACCAATTTTTGTACTACTCTAAGCTCATGCCGTGTAGTCCGCTAAAATATCACCCACCTAGACGTTTCGCCTGGCAAAAACATCTGGAAGCTTTCTTGGCAAAGAATAATCTTCAAGCGAAGATGGATCCGTTGAAATGTCTTCTGGCCGTGACCATATATAAACCCCTCGTTCTTGCCGGCTGCCTGGAACAGTGTTTTCCAGTACAAATGCTACCAGAAATGTCACCACCATGTTCAGAGACATAAGTCCATTTATAGCAAAATCAAGCTGTCAGACGTTTAAACAGCGAATCAGCAATCGTATCTAACTCAAAGAACATAAACAGAATTTGAAACTGTTCTAAGAATAGGCTCGGACAATATGTAGCAGGAAAATTAAGACTTAAATATGATTTTTTGTCTTGTAACTTCTAGAATCGGAGCTCACTACGTAAGAGAATCCATTACAATCAAGTTAATTAACAGGAAATTTTCTATAGATTGTATCTCAAAAATAGCATGTTTCAGTGGTTCGTCACTATTTTCATAGAAACTTCTCTGTTTTGTTTTTTCTTTCTTTCTTTGTCTAATAATATTTTTTCAGGAGGGGAGGTGAACCTCTGTTTTTTCATGTGTTTGTAAATTAAGAACCGAAAAGGAAGCAAGGATAAAATAGCTTTCTTACTTGCTTAATACTGGTGTGGACAGGTCCATTAGATGCTGCTGCATAGGGAACAAAATAGCTGGGCAGTATGAGGCTGGTTTCAGGTTGATATTGTTGAAAATACGCTGGGATAGAGAAACCGAGGAACAACGAAACTCCAATAATCATTATGTTTCTAAAACTTGCTGCTCGACTATTCTGCAAAGTTGACAGACCCAATGCCATTACAAGGGCCCATGTGAAGCAGAGTACGGAAGCAGCCAAGGATAGTGGTATAGAGGCAAGAATGGCACCTACTTTTCCTACACAATAGGTGAAACAATATATGTTATGCAGAAGAAAGAAAGTTCTGAAATGTTCACCAAATGTCGCCTGCAAGCTAACCATATCTGTCAACAATGGCATAATATGTATTCAATACATATCATAATTTAACACTTATTACTTTGTGCTTTGGTACTACTTTACAGTCTTTACCGATAAATGAGAACAAGATGAGGAAAACTGCTCCAAGTTCTACGGCCCTGCGACTTGCCACCTTTGTTATGTCAATTGTATGCACATTTTCTGTCAATGTTGTTGACCCAGTACCTGAACCCCAAATTCCAGCCAATATACTGCAAAAACCCTCCAGTGCAATTCCTCTGCTGACAATTCCTGGGGTTGGAGGCTTCAAATTAATTCGCACAGATGCAGTGTGGTATGTTCCAACCTGGACAAGTTATTGTACCATATGCATCAGTGTCATGGTGGTATTTTCAAAATTTTGCTTATATACCATCCTAACATACAGATCTAAAGTTTCTTTAGCATTGACAAGACAGGGATTGGCCTTTGGGTGTTATTCACAATGCCAATTACAAAGCCTTCACCGTAGCACAAATTCATAGCATTATTCAAGGGCGTTTTACTAATCCCCTACTCAGAGACAACATTTTGGCAGTTTATATGCTCGCCTTACCAATGACCTGGCATAAGCAGCAGTGGTGTGTGCACAAACACAAGCATGTGACATCATATTTAAAACTGATTCAGCTGCATTTGAGTTACAAGCTACCCACCGAATCAACTGATGCAACAAGCGACACAAAGATCATGATAATAGAAGTCCTGAAATGGAAGATAGGAATACCCCACTGTAATGGGTAGGGAATCCGAACCCATGCAGCAGTTCTCAATGCATTCGAAACATCAGTCCTGCAATGTGTCATTGTATATGCATGCTTTCTGCAAGCATCTATTAAGATATTTGAACTAGGTACATCAGTGCTGCAGCCCTTGTAATCATATGCTCCACCGGCTGTCAAAAAGAATGCATAAGTCCATATGATCATAACACTCAAGGGAACCTGCAATGAGAAAATGTTAGCAAGATCAATTAAGTCACAATCTCGGCTTGTACCAAAAAAAGTTAGAAAAACATTGTGAGTGATAATGACCACTAGACAGAAGTGAGCAGAGTGAATTATCATGTTATTCTTTCTTTTTTAACTATCAAATGAAAAACTATAAATTGTTTGGCCTTCTTGTTCATAGGCAGTGGTTTTAGGAGAGGCTTCAGATTGGTGGTTTGGCTTGGGTAGGTTTTTAGTCCTATAATTTGTCAAATGCAGCCCTTATTAAGAATTTGGCATGTCAGACAGTCCTGGGCAAGACAATCGTGTTACAGTCCATAACTGATGACCACAATGATATAGAACAAAATTACCCAGCCAGGATTTGGAAAACAGATACAGCAATAGTGCTTAGATGTCACTAAGGACATGTTTGAACCTGGCAGTAAGAACTTGGGTATTTAATCTTGTCCCAAAATGGGCAAAGCTTAGATAGCATTAGAGGCCTCCCCTAGAACAATGTTGGGAATTCAAGTTTCCACTATAGCACAATACGTGGACCCATAGGGGCTCTTTAGCCCGTCAAAAGAGATGGCAAAGTATAGGATAGGGTTCAGTCACACATAGCAAACACTGAAATCTTCAATCTCAAAAGACTTCAAAGAACAATATCTAATTTAATAAATAAATACAGTTTTCAGTAAACCAACATGTTTGTAAGGAAACTAGCATTTGTTAACACTTACCGCATAAATCTGAAAAAAGTGATTCCCAAAGATGGATACCCCTCGAAGATACTATAAACAAAGCAACAAAAGTACAGGAATTAGCATTTGTTAACACTTACCAAAACCAGTTAAGACAGTCAATGAGGTATTACAGAATGCATAGGCCTATGTAGTACCAAACATTCACTTACCAGGGTGAATATGAGAACCAAAAGTATCAGTGGAACACTGATTTCCACACAACTACCAGCTTGAGGAAAGCCATAGCTAAAAAACGCTAAACCTACCGCGGCAACTGTTGGTGCAACGACAATGGGATTTATCAATCTGAAATGAGTTATCATACGTATCAGAAAAGGAAATTGCATAACTTTTAAATGCACAAGAAAACACTAATAAGTTTTAAAAGTATTAACCATATCAAATGCACTAGGCCTTCTGAAGCAAACTATGTATGCAACCATGATTTGATTTCTCAGTAAGACGGTTATATTCTATCAGTAGTGTCATCAAAATTATCTTTGCTACATCCCCATGACATGACTAAACAAGCCAAAAATGCAAAAATATGTCTCCTGAGTTGTTTTACACTGTCAATTGTCATAAATAAAGAAAATGAAATATAATCCAGCAGGATTAGGAGCAGAGCCAATGTATCCAAGAAACACGTTTTCATTTCAGAAAATAGATATTATTTGTCTTTTCAATAAGCATTGAAATATTGGCAGAACGAAAATTTTACAAGGAACCTCTTGGATTACCTCAGCAGAAAAGACATTGAACCACTAAATCCCAGGAGGGTTTGAAATATCGAACCAACGATGACAGCTCCTTGCAGTTCTCTCATTATATGCCTAAATTTCTGCAACAAAATTAATGAACATTAAAACTATGAGGTCCCTGATACTTCTAACATGAACATAAAGACAGTCAACTTCATTTCAGAAGGGTATAATTTTCAAATCCTCAAGATGCAGCAAAAGCCACTAATTCAAGTAGGAAAATTCACCTGGATGTAAACATTCCAGATAGTTATGGCAGAACTCAAGGAAATTACAGTTGATAGAATCTTAACCATTAGTTTTTCTACTGAACTTACATGCTCTGTAAGATTTCGATATTCCTGAGCATTCATGATAACTAAGGCCGGTGCCAAGTATACAAATGAACTTCCTTGAACTAACGGAAGTCGGGTTCCAAAGTAAGAGTGAAGTATTGTTGTAATGCCAGAAACCAGCAGCATTGTTGAAATCATTGTGGCGGTATCCTTCTATGGTCATATATGCAAAAATATATACAATGAGTTTCCGAATTTAAGTTGCCAGACATAAAGAACGCAGACAGCGCATACTTACATCTGTTCCACCCATGGCCGGTACCATGATCAGGGGGATGAATATAAGCGAGCCAGCCAGTGATAAATAGTGCTGCAGACCGTAATACATTAGTGGGACTGCAATCGAAAACAATCGGATGAGAGTAAGGATTAAGGAAAAAGAAAAAAAAATCCTAATTCATTCTTCCTAAAATAAAGTAGTAAGAATGCTTTTTAATTACTAAACCAAAGAAAATCAATCAATTTATTCTAAGAGAAGGCCGGAAACATATTTTACTTTTGAAAGCTTTGTTTAAAATACATAATAATATGAACCCAACTTGCACTAACCCATTAAGCTGGATTCTAAAGTTCAGGGTCAGGATCTTATTCAAATGTAAATGTCGGAAGGAACATTTTCAGCTATTATTCTCTGGAAAAAGATAGTAGGTTGAATTACAAGCTTGGATGGTCATTCTCTCTGCTACTTG
This sequence comes from Gillenia trifoliata, assembly GCA_018257905.1. NCBI lineage: Eukaryota > Viridiplantae > Streptophyta > Magnoliopsida > Rosales > Rosaceae > Gillenia > Gillenia trifoliata. The sequence goes on along the minus strand of CM031088.1, from coordinate 7,357,919 downwards.
TCCCCTTATAGTGTTTATGCTTTTCCTGCCTGCTAAGTGCTAGCCCATATCTGTTGAAAAGGAGTGAGGTTGCTTAAGGAAATCCAGCCTCCCCTGTCTTCGCACATTCTATTTGTTATTTACCAACATTTACCCATATTAAAGAGTGAAACATTGAAAGTTTAATTCCCCCATACCTGCTTCTTTTTCCTGACCTTTTCAAGTGCTGGAAACATAAACTTAACGAATCAACAACTTTGTTCCATAAGCATCAAATTTACAAAGAACAAAAACAAAATAGCTATCTTTTTACTAAGATGGCTAAAGCTATTAATAAGACTAATTTCACAATGTACTATTTTGACATTCTTATTCTGTCCTATGGAATATCTATTGCCTTAAACCATCACAAATAGCAATTGCAACTGCATACACAAATACGAATCAACAAATGAATCGACACAAAGACCGATCAACAAATTAGCACGACAAGAATGTAAGTACACTAACCAAGCCCCGGATTTTCTCTCAATCCAACCTTCATTGCAGACGGTCTACGCCACCCTCCATCAAGAGGTTCTTCACCATCTGCATACAAATTCATTTCCACATCTCTTTCATCTTTCCCATCGATTATCTTCGGCTCGGTTGCTGAAGCAACTTCTGTGACTCCGTGCCCATTCCCACTCCCATTCCCATCCCCATTCCCACCATCTCTTCTCTCACCATCTGCACCGCCCAAAACAGGCTCATTCCCACTCCTCCTCCTCTCACTCTCAGCTCTCAATGCTTCATCACCCTGACTCCTAACCCCTCCATGTCCAGCCCCAGCTGCCGGCTCAATCTCAACCCCTTTACTCGGTTTAGTGCGACCCAGAACCGGGTCGATCTCGATTTTCGGAGAGGACCCGCCGCCGCGTCTCCAATCAACACCCCTGTCCAAACCAAACCCAGCACTATCACTCCTCTCACTGCCACTAGCAGCTGTCTCCCCTGAGAAAGTAGAGACGAACCCAGTTCTTTTAGCCCAGGATTTCAGCTCTCTCGGACTGTGATCCCTCCTAGGCACAAAGGCCGAGATCTTGGGTTCAACAGAGCCGCCGATTGCAGCACCACCTCTCGGCCCCCTCTCTCTCTGAGCCTTGGCTAGTGATTCGGAGCCCGACCCAGGTTCCATTTGAGCTTCTTCTCAATTGGGTCCAAGTGTTTTCAACTAAATGGAGCTCCAAAATCAAAGAAAAGAGATAGCTTTGCCTCAGTTACTCGCTGGCGAAGAACACCAACTAAAAATAAATAGAAAATATTAAATTGGAAAAAGCTAGAGGGAGAGTGAAAGCAAAGCAAGAAAAAAAGAATTATTATTTTGATGTGTGAAATTGAAAATTTTGAATTGTAATGATGAATTGGTGATCAGCCGACTGGTGATGGAGATTAAGTATGTGAGTGAGTGAGCATTTGATTTGAGCATCTTATTACCGCTTTTTTTTTTTTTTTATATACTTTGCCGCTCGCTAGTTGCTTTCAGTTGAAGGTTTTGCTTTTTTGCTGGAATTACTGAAACGTCCTTTTTTTCTGGCTGTTAGAGAGAAAATGCCATTTCAAACTCGATCATTTATGATGACAATGTTAGGGACTGGCTACAGTGCTCGCAAGCAAGTATTGAATGCTCACACTGATCTCACTCTCCTTCCCTCCCTCCCTCCTCCCTCCTCCTTCCTCCCTCATTTTAACGGTGAGATCGGTGTGAGCATTTAATGCTTGCGAGCACCAAATGCGAGCACCGTAGCATACTCCGACAATGTAGTACTCTCATTGTCAATTTCGTGTCAGTGATCAATCAACAACACTGGCGGATCCGGAAAATATTATTGGGGTAAGTAAAAATAGCACGCGCAATGTATAAAATATTTTGAACGAAATAGCATGCAAATTATCATTTCATTAAGCTTTGACAGGACTAAGGTAAAAAAATAAAGAGGAAAAAAGTTATTTTTTTTAAAGTGACCTGGTCCGTTGTTGCACGCAAAGTATGACTGAGCCTTGCTCTACTGCCAAACTTTTTCAAGCATTTCATCAAGTACTTGGAGAACATATATGAAGGACAACTTCATCCTATAGACCATCTCCAATGGTTGGTTTAAAGCTTAAAATTTAAGCTTTAAACCCCCCCCCCCCCTCAAAGTATTTCCAATAGTTGGGCTAGTTTAAGCCATGGGGAGAAATTTTAACCAAATTGGCCCATATTCTGCCCAAAATTTAAGCCAGCTAAATGTTGGTGGGTCCCATGTGCGCATAGACGCGCCAAGCAAAGAATGGAAGCTGCAGCTCTCACGCGGCAAGGCTGCAGCAGCTGGGACCCAGCGCTGACAGTTTTATCGACCACTATTTCAGAGCCCAACGGCTCTTTGTTGATCTAACGGCTGGAATTATTTGACCGTTGGTTGATCCAACGGTCACGATTCAATTTTTTTTAAATGAAATTTATAAATACATTAAATCCAACGGCTGAGATCGATTTTGAGAAAATCTAACGGTAAAAAAAAGATCTAAAGGCCCAAAAGTAAATCCAACAGCTAAAACAATTTTTAAAAATTATTTAAATCAAAACTCACCCAAAAACTCTATAAATACCTATGTATTTGTTCAAACATCCACACACAATTCACTTTCCTCATACAATTCTTCCATTTTTTTCTTTCTACCCACTTCCAAAACTATTTCTTCCATTTTTCAAGATGCCAAAAGATCATGTTAGAGGACCTAATTGGTCAAATGATGAAGATGTTGCTTTGTGCTTGGCATGGATTTCTATTAGCGAAGATGGTGCCGTCGGCACAAACCAAAGAAAATCGGAATTGTGGGCTAAAATCCTTGAGAAGTTCAATTCCAACTCCAACACCAACCGAACCTACGAAGGTATTTACGATGAGTGGAAGGCTATCAACAAAGCATGCACTTTGTGGAAGGGAAGCTTGGAAAGAGCCGTGGTTGGTGCCGCTAGTGGAAGGAGTCAAGAAGAAACGGTGCATGCATGTCTCCCTCATAGTTTATTTTTTCATGTACACAATCTTATTTTGCAACTAATTGATCTTCACGTATTATTTTCATAGACCGAGAAAGCAATAGCGATTTACAAGACAAGGTCTCAACCCAAAAACTCCACTTTTAGGTTGTTTCATGCTTGGGACATCCTCAAGGATTGTCCCAGGTGGCGAACCAATGCGGACGAACAATGGGCAAAACTAGTTGGTCATGAAGGCTCAAGCGTTAATGTTGGCGATGATGTTGACGAATCGGTGACCCCATCTTATATGCCAAGGCCGCCGGGACGAGATAAGCAAAAGGAAGCAAAGAAAAAAGGGAAGATGCAAGAACCGATTGGTGCCAAACTTTGTTCCGGAGTTGAAAAAATGATTGAAGGCTGAAGGGAGACCAAGGAGGAAATGGTTCGAATGCGCTTACTCATGGAGAAGCCAATGGAAAAGGAAGATGCACGAGACCGTTTAGAGCAAGAAATGTTCGATTTTGATGTAATGAGGGAGGACCCCAACAAATACACTCCAAAGAGGAAGAAGTTCTTCCGTGAAAAGCAAGCAAAAATTATAAGAAGGAATGCCGCAAGGAATGCCTTTGAGGATGATGCCTCATCTAATGTCTATATCCCAAGTCCACCACCAAGTCAAGGACCAAATCAACCAAATCCCTACGAATATTATTAGTATTAGTAATTATTGTAATTTTTATTTACTGTTTTAATTATCGTTTATTAATCTTTATTTAGTGTTTTAATTATCGTTTGTATTAGTAATTGTTGTAAGATTGAAGCATATTATGTAGAACTATTTCAAGTATTAAGTTTTAAATCTTTATCTTTATCTTTATAAAAAAAGTAAACATATTTAATTTGAAAGAGTAATACACAAACACACATAATTTTATTACAATTTCATGGGGTAGGTTATGTAATTAATTTTTCATTAATTATCAGAATTTAAATTTTTTAGGTTAAAATGTTCATAAAAATAAATTAGATTAGGTTAAAATGTTCATAAAAATAAATTAGGATAATCTAAATAAATTTTATTTTTTAAAAAAGTTAATGAAAAAAAAAATTATACTACAATCATTCTTTAATAGTCTCGGCTTAAAATTTTAAGTCAGAACCATTGGAGGAGAAAAATTGTTTCTGGGTTAAGGCTTAAAATTTTTTGGGCTAAAATTTAAGCTTTATCCCAAACCATCATAGATGGCCTTAAAGGGGCAGCACCCAAGTCATTTATAGAGTTTCACCAGAGTTTGAAAGGCCAACTAACCCCTCTTGTCCCTTAGTTCGTCTGCCCCTAATCAACAATTGTCAATCATTTTCAACAGCCGACTGCCAAGACTTCAAGCTAATCACCAACTTGTATCTTATTATTCGAACAAAACAGCAAGTGTGAAAGTTTAATCACAAAAAGTCTTCTTGTAATTAGACATGGAACTATTCAATGTAAGTCATACTTGATTTTATGAATTTTTTGGTGTATTACTCAACACACCCCTTTATGTGGAATCACCACATAGTGGATCACACATGTGGCATTGGTCATTCAAGTGTAGAAACAAGGTAATGTAGGAAAACCAATAATTCAACCAAGGCAAAGTAGATTGAATCCGAGTTCAATCAAACAACTTGCTCTAATAACATATCATTTTTTATAATAGACAAGCAAGTGGCTCACCTTTGAATTACATTGATATTGTTCACAACTTAATCACCTCCCAACTTAACGACCTATGCAATTCAGTTATGTTTTAAAACAAAAGGTGTTTGGTATAATTAGGATTGAAATTATTTAATATAAGTGGTATGTCATTCGTTCATGTTTCTTATGTGTGACTCATTATTCAACACAGACGATACTATATTGGGTACTGACTAATTAGTACCCCATTTTTACTGACTTCATAGGTGGCCCCAATGGCGGATCCATTCAATGGCAAAGGTGGGCAGTTGCCCACCCAGACCTCAAAATATTCCCTTACAAGTTGGAGTTTTGCCCACCTAAATCTCAGATTGTGCCATGGTGACGAGGGGTTGCCTATGGTAGTAGGCAGCAAGTTTTGCGCGAGGAAGAAGAAGGGAAGAGAAAAGGATTCTCTTTTTAAGAAACCCTGGACTAAAATGACATCATATTAGTCTGTATTGGTCAAGCGACTTAATTGATACAGTTCATTTTGAGGTCTTATCCAAGCCATGTTTCTTTGTTTTTTTGTTTTTTTGTTTCGGTAATATCATTTTGATTTTTGATATTGTTTGTAGTTCTTGTTGTATATCTTTTTAAGAAATATAAAATAATTAAATTACCAAATAATATAAGACTTTTTTCTGTCAACTATAGAGTAAGAATTCTTAATACTAAAAATTATCTTAAACTGCCAAAATAATTCTCATAAAAAAAATTGTCAAAATAATATGGAGAGTGTATATCATACTCAAACAATATAATTTATCTTTTTTTCAATAATTAGAATCTAAATGTGACATTTTCCGAATATAAAAATTTGTTGCGGACTATTATAAAGATTGTAGGTTGTTTATTATGAATCATAAAAGTTTCTTATATGAATTATGAATCACAATGGTATAGTTTAATTTTTAAGGGAATGTTTTGTTCAAAAGAATTTTGAAAAATCTTGCACGTCGCCCACCTAGGAAAAAATTTCTGGATCCGCCACTGGGTGGCCCAATAATTGTCCAACACCTGTCATTTAAAGCTCACACCCAAATCCTTGCTATCTTGATAACCAAACACCTATATTCTTCTTCATTTTGCCTATGCCAGCCACTCCGTCAATTCCACCTTCGTCCCCTCCAACCTCTGTCCTCTCTCATCACTCTTCCTCTGCAAATTTGACCAAACCAAACCAGTGCACCGACCAAAACAATTACAAGTGCCATGAATTCGATTAGTCATCGATCAAACTATGAATTTTCACAAGATACAATTATGGCATGAATTTGGTTGGGAAGGGGATGGACGGTGGCTGGCGGTAGTGGTGATGGTAGTGGTGGTGGTTGGGGACGGTGACTGGTGGTGGTGGGTGAGGATAGTAAAGGTTGTTGAAGGTGCAAAGAACAAAGAAGATGGTAACTCTCATCTCCACATGGATCTCATTCATTTGTTCATCTTGTTAAAATTGATTTTTTTTTTTTAATTTACAAATATGATGGATGGCAGATCAACCATGGTGATTGGCGTAGGCAGACGAAAAGGGTGGACAAAGGTTGAAAAAGTTGCAGGGATTCTCACCGAATTGGAGTAAATGAGGTGTTTGGTTGTGTGTTTAAAAGGTGTCACATCCCAGACCGGTTCCACCGTAGCACGATATTGTCCGTTTTGGGCCACGTCCTCACGATTTTGTTTCTGGGAACTCACAAGCAACTTTCCAGTGGGTCACCCATCCTAGGATTGCTCTAGCCCAAACTCGCTTAATTTCAGAGTTTCGATGGAATCCGAAGTCAGTGAGCTCTCAAAAGGCCTTGTACTAAATGGAAGTGGACATGTACATATAAGGCACATCACCCCCTCTCTGTTGGTCGATGTGGGATGTCACAATCGACCATACTTAAGGGGAACCCGGCGTTCTCACCAGCACATTCGTATTAAACGGTAGAGTGGCTTTGATACCATTATGTCACATCCTGGACTGACTCCACCGTAGCACTATACTGTCCGCTTTGGGCCACGCCCTCACGGTTTTGTTTCTGGGAACTCACGAGCAACTTCTCAGTGGGTCACCCATCCTAGGATTGCACTTGCCCAAACTCACTTAACTTCGGAGTTCTGATGGAATATGAAGGCAGTGAGCTCCCGAAAGGTCTCGTGCTAAAATGAGGTGGGCATGTACATATAAGACACATCACCCCCTTTCCGTTGGTCAATGTGGCATGTCACAAAAGGTGTTTGGTTATATGTTTTAAAGGATTCTTAAAATACGAGGTGTCATAAACTTAGTAGGCCACATAAGCAAGTTAGCATATTGGATACTCACTAGTGAATATCCAAGTATTGTTCATTCAACACCCCCTCCTAGCATGGAACCACGTCATGGGCCACACGTAAATCCACTTCATAGCGGGTGAGTTAAGCTACACACATGAATAGTATATACTTGGTATAGACTATAGAGGCAATAATTCGTGTCTAATTGATTCTTATATTAGAAAGAGGTTTTTATCACGGTTGGTCTCTGAAATTGAACATTCCAATCAAAATGGTCCCTAAAATTGAAAATCCATCAATTTGGTACCTGAAATTGCGTCTCGCAAATCAATTTTGGTCCTTCCGTTAATTTTTTTATTATGTGCTGACGTGGCACACAAGTGGATCTCACCTATCCAATTATATGGTGCCACGTGGATTAACCATAAAAAAAATATTTTAAAAAGATTTGTAACCATATAAAATAATTTTTTTCAAATTTTTATAAAACAATTTTTTATGGTTAATCCACGTGACACCATATAATCCGATAGGTGAGATATACTTATGTGTCACGTCAGCACATAACAGAAAAATTGACGAAAGTGTAACGGAATGACCAAATTGATATGCGATACCCAATTTCAAGGACCAAATTGATGGATTTTCAATTTCAAGGACCATTTTTATTTGAAGGTCCAATTTTCAAGGACCACCGGTGATAAAAACCCTATTAGAAAGTATGTGGCGTAGAACAAATGACAAAGTAAAATGAAGAGCAATTTGACAAACGCAAAAACAACAAAATTAAAGTTTTATTTCAATTTGGACACATAATATGTCATTTCGATGAACGCGACAAAATACATTGCTTTGATGTGATATATGGGCTTTTTAGGACGAATTATTTCACTTTCTAGAAAAAACTGCGTTTTAAGTGTTGAGGGTATATTGAAATTTTCTTTGTTCTCAAATTTTTTTTTTTCTCTTTTTAGTAAGAATTCCTAATCCTTGCAGTCACATTCATAGCTTAAAAGCGATTAAAGATGTTATTAGTGAATGTTACTTTTAAGTTAAAGACAATTAAAAGATGACTTTTTTGTTGTTGGAATTAAAAGATAATTCACTCAACCTTTGGTTCGAGACTTTATACAGATAATTAAAAGTTTGTGGACTATCACAAAAGAGATTAATTGACACACCCCGACCCGGATGTACAGGTGGACACCCAAAAGTCGAGTGTGTTGGCCGACACCACGTGGGGTGACGAAAGCCATTTAGAAGAATTTAAGAAATAAACTAAGCAAATTGAATTAAATGAAGATCAGAGTGCACGAAATTGTGCGGGAGGAAAGAAATAATAAAATAATAATTGTGGAGTAGAGTAGGAGAATACAGTAAGATTACAAATACAAGAATTCCCTACGTTGTCATACCACCGCGTCTCGACGTCGACAGCTCCAAGCCACTTATCCTGGAGGGGCGCAAAAACAGAAGGGTGAGTGGGCCATAAGTAATTATTTTGTAAAACCTTCCCTTTCTGAAAATAGTAACCCCTCGCCGTCAAAATCAAGTAATAGTTATGGAAAACCTTTCTGGAAAACATACTACAGTAGTAGATAGAAAATCAGTGTAAGTACGGAAATGTACGTACCGTCCAAAACGGGCAGAAAGCTACAACTTAGTATAAAAATACTTTACCAGAAGTCCGTATAATAAAATAGTACGGGAAACCCATAAATCAAATAGAAGCCTCCGTGGCATCAGTGAAATCCGATATTAAAATCACAATATAAATCAGTAGGGTATACACTCGATAGGTATGACAGGCACACGAGTTCATACAGAGGCATTCTGTCATGAATAGGCTGGGTGTATGAATAATGTTACGCTCATGTACTACATACACGTGAAGCTGGCGCTAAGCGCATCACAATGAGTTCGAGTCGCCAAGGCAACCTAGAACAAGCTGGCACCTACGATGGATCCAAAGTGAGCGTGTCGGTGCGTGTGAACATCCACGTGAAGCTGGTCCTGGCCCCGAACAGTACTACTAACACCGTGTAAGCATTCCTAATTGAGCGTGTAAAAACATACCACGGAATATTTCTAAATAAAATAAGGTGGGGTAATTTCCTTTCTAAAATAAACCTCAAAGTAAACATATAATTAGGTATTCACGGATGCCGTATCCGGAATACCAAGAATATACCAAAGTTACTAAGGTACATAAAATACCAATTTAATAACATACTAAGTGAACCAAAATACGATATAATTATTAAACCCAAGGTTCACCAAATATAAATAAATCAAGTTCACTACGTATAAGTATAAATCACATTTAAAAGCATAGGCATAAATAATACTAATTTCCAAAACCCATAAAATATAGTCGAGTCACATACTAGTAAACTAAGTATAAAGTATAATACTAAAGTTCACTAATATAACATGATAAATACCATTTAAAAATGTAGGCATAGCCTAATAATAATTTCCCAAGCACATAAAATATTATAAGGAAGGGGCCCACTCACATAAACCTTTGCCGGAGTAGCCCAATTGCACGCTCTCCGTACTCCACAGGTCGCCAAACCAATTTTAGAACACCCACAATTAATAAAGTATTCGAAAATACGAAGAAAACGGTGTTCGGAAACCCGAAAACGGAGTTACGGGGTCGGAAAACCCAATACCGCCGCCGTGCTCCGCCGCACGCGCCGCCACATGCTGCCAAAAGGCCCCACGCGCCGGTGGAAGTCCACCATGCGCCGCACGTGCCGGTCAATAGTCAACGCTGACGTCAGCCCGGTCTGGACCAGTTGCTGATGTCATCGCTGATGTGAGCGCCGGTCTGAACCGATTTGCTGACATCACCAGCGCCGGTCATCCCTGCAGATTTTTTGGTCGCCGCCGTCGGAAACTAGAAAAAATGGCCGAAAACCTACAACTCGACATATCTCACTCATTTCAAAGCCAAATTGCACGATTCAAGTACCAAAATGAAGCTGGGAACAAGGAGAACAAGAATTTACCATTTTGGAGGCCAAAATCTGGCTAGAGGTGGCCTGAAAATGAGGAAGAAGCCACAGTCATAAAGTGGCCGATTTCCCAATCGTCGTTTCACGTCCAAAACAGACCATCCAAGGCTCGGACAAGGTCCTAGGGATTTCGAGGAGTTGAAAGGTGGTGGTTTCGAGGACCAACAAGGCTGATTTTGCCAAGAAACTCTACGGACAAGGCACGGGGCCTCGCCGGAGTTTCTAGGAAATCAAGCCCGAGGCTTGAGCTGGGTTTGCAGGGTCCAGGTTTTGTTGCTGGGTTCAGTTTGTGCTGAAAGTTTGACTGGAAGTGGTGGCTGAGCCACTGGGTAGGCTCGAGGAGGAAGAATTTGGGAGAAAGAGAGGTTGTTTGTTTACAGAAGGAGCGAGAGTGAGGGACCGAGCGAGAGTGAGGGACCGAGACAGAGACAGAGACAGAGTCAACAGACAGGGGACAAGGGCATATGGGCCAACAGAAAGACTGGGCCCCAAACCCACCTACCAAACAATCCAATTTTGAATTACGGGAAACGTCGGTAATCCGACGCCCGTAAAATATTCATTCGGACTCCGAACGACGTCCCACTCGCGTCCACGCATTCATAACGACGAGCACGACAAGAAAATACAAAAGGGAAGGGTCATACGAGTTACGACGCAAAAGTCAACCGAAAGATCAACTAAGGGCATTTTCGTCATTTCCCAGTTTTGGGAATAAAATACTAATATTTTCCGGAACGGGATGTAACATTAATTTCTGGATTTCAACAGTTTGGAGGGAAATCTTTATTTTAGTTATAATCAAAGAAATAATTTGCAAGTCTATTTCTTCATTATTTTGCTTCTTTTCACTTTTAAATGAATCTACATCACTTTATAGGGACTGGCTACAGTGCTCACAAGCATTGGATGCTCACACCGACCTCACCCTCCTTCTCCCCCTCTCTCCTCCCTCCTCCCTCCTTTTAATGGTGAGATCGGTGTGAGCATTCAATGCTTGCGAGCACTGTAGCCTACTCCCACTTTATAAGAGATAAGAGAAAATAATAAAGAAATATAGTAGTAAATGGCGTTTTATCGCAAGTGGTGAAAATCAATTATGCTTATGCACTGTGGTAGGAGTTTGATCTCTACTGATTTTCATCCTTTAACAACTAACTATTTAACCCACTAATACTATTGCTCTACTAGTCAACATTTCAAGTGCCAGTCCCTTTGCGAGGTGCCATGCAAATTCATGTTTTAAAACCAATTAACGTTAATTTGTAAGGTAAAATGACAATCTCCCCGTCCTGTAATTATCATCTAATCTGAAAGAAATTGGGTTCTTTTGCTTTGCTTAATTATTGTCAGAGTAGTGGAGACACTTATCGTGAAATAGAAGTAAGGATAGTCAACATTTCATTTTTAATTTTCACTTTTTGTATTCACTTTTTTTGAAAATTGAAAAACTGAAATATTGTTTGGTAAGCCTGAAGCTGGTGGGCTTGAAGCTTAAAACACTGGGGGAGCTCTTAGCCATTGCCACGGAAACAGAGGCTGCCCCCAAAGATCATGAAAAAGAGAAGGGTGGTCGTAGATCAGAAGAGGCGAGTCTTCTAAAACAAAAAATAAAGAATCAGTGAAGCGAAACTTCCGAGTGACGAAGTAAGAACCAAAAAGACTGAGCTGAGGGAAGCCCTATGAGTCACTGAAACGACGGCAGGAGGGCCCTTGATCTATCAATAGAGGGAGCAAAAAACGCCTCCCTCTCTCCTCCCTCCTTGGAGCTCGTTTATTCAATAAAGACCTCTTTCTCTCTTTCTTTTCTTTCTCCCCCATTTCTCATTTTGTTGATTGAAAGAGGATAGAAATCCACAGACAACATTCTGGAACTTCCAAACCAAAGAAATGCAACATGAGAAGGAGCTTTTTACGCTTCAATAGAATGAATTCGGTAAGGGTAGAGTTGTCTGGGCCAAGAGCCATAGTTAGTTGCTGTTTCCATTTGGTCGTTTTTCTTGTTGTTGATACCGGCAAGACCCAGCCAGATGATGTCTGCTGTACTTTTAGTTTTCAAAAAATTGAAAACCAAAAACTAAGAACTACTTTCTTAAGTTTTCAAAATTTGGCCTTAAGTTTTCACTTTTTGGTTTTCAGTTTTCATTTTTTTGAAAAACTCAAAATTGAAAGTAATTACCAAACAAATCTTCAATTTTCACAAAAACGAAAACTAAAAACGAAATGGCCGTTTTTTTTATAATCAAAAGGATATTTTTTTCAGAAAAAAAACACCTATGTCTTGCTTTTCTCTTGCTTTTCAAAAAAAAAGTTCCAAGTGTTTTCTTTAACAAGCACTTAAATTTTTAATAAAAGATTATAACGTGTTAATGATAAAAAAGTTCTAGCACAAGCAAAATAAGCCAACAAGTACTTCATACTGAAGCAATCACAAACCAGCACTTTAGACGTATCCGGTGCGTATTCCTACGTATTGCTTCATAAACCATACACGTAACACGGGAGTACAAAGTCAAAATTGACCCTCAAAAACCCTAACGGCCCATTCCCAAAACCCCATTAACGGAACTTCGAGTTTCGCCATTCTTCTTCTTCTTCTTCGGCTACAATTTTTCACATCTACCAGTATCGCATTTGTATCGCAGCTATTACAACTCTCGGAAGAAATCAATTTCGTCAATTTTAACAGCGATAGACAATGGAAATTGACAGAGTCGACGGACGCACACCAAACCAGTTGAGACCATTGGCTTGTTCTCGCACCGTCCTCAACCGCGCTCACGGCTCTGCAAGTTGGACTCAAGGTTCTTACTTCACTTCAAATCCACATATTTTTGCGTGTATTCTTCAATGGGCTGGCATTCTGTTGGATTATCTACTGCCACTAAAATTCTGTTTTTGTTCAAGTTTCCAATTGGATTATGAATTTTAATGGGAAATTAGCTAAAATGATTATTTTTCATATCCTAATTGTTGAAATCATCAGTTTTTCAGTATGCGGTCAACATTTGATTGATATGTCGTCAATATTTAATTTTGATCCGTTTCAACAATCGAGATTTGATTTATGGTTATTTTAGTCAAATTCCCAATTTTAATTGATACTTTACGTGGGTTTTGACTAAAATTTAAAGTTTCATTTTCTTATTTGTGTTTTTGATTAATATTGATAGTTATGTTTAGGTTTGTTTTGTTGGGTTTTATAGGAGATACCAAAGTTCTTGCTGCAGTTTATGGACCTAAAGCAGGAACAAAGAAGAATGAGAATCCCGAAAAAGCTTGCATTGAGGTTATTTGGAAGCCTAAAACAGGCCAGAGTGGTGAGTTTTTGCCGCTACTATACTTACTCTTATTGCTCTGGACTGGACAATGCGTACGTAGAGAGGGGCGAGTTCAGTTATTTTCGTCTAATTTTATTAGTTTTTTGCATAATGTAGGAAAACTGGAAAGAGAATATGAAATGATATTGAAGAGGACCTTGCAAAGCATCTGCATACTGACTGTAAACCCAAATACCACAACCTCGGTCATTGTTCAGGTGAGGTGATTTTATCTATATGAAAAACTTTATGTCCGAATCTTAGGCATTGTTTTGCAGAATCAAGTAGTGGATCACTTTAAGAACATGCTAAATTTATGATTTTTAAAGGGCTTGTGTTGGTAATTATGGACATTGGCCCTTGTTACATAGACAGGTAAAAGTTTCCAGGAAGTGTAACTGTGGTTAGGCTTTCCAGCTTGTGCATGGAAATGCATCTGCCAATTACAAGTTGTGTATTAAAGAGACAGGCTAGATTATGTAGTTTTTCCAACCCGTAAGATGAATGCACATCCAGTTTACCTAGTGTTGTCTCCCTTTTCTAAATGCTGATTTTGTTTGAAGTTAAGTCCATCTAGTAATATAGCCTCCCATCTCTTGTATGTCTTCATGTATGCGAATTGACCTTTTTATACACCCAGTAACTGAGTCACCGAAAAACTTCTTCAGTTTCCTTGGGTGTTTGTTATTAACTCGTTTACAACTATGTTTAAGTAATCATCCTTTTATTTGAAAACATTATGTTTCTGCTGCAGGTTGTCAATGATGATGGTGCTGTATCCTTCAACATTTTGCATTTGTCGTACATTAGAAGTTTATCAGTTTTAATAGGCTTATTGGATCTCCATTTTGACATTCATTGAGCGTCCTTATTGCCAGTTTATTCTTTCATTGTCTCTGTTTAGCCCCCGAAAAATAAAAATAAATATAAAACCTTAGGGGTGCTGGTAGTGCCATTATTCTCTGTGTGCCTCCCTTTCTCTCTGATCCTAAATAGATGACATTAAGACATCCGTTGGAGGTTAAATGAGTTAATTGAAAATATTGGGCTTGTATTTTATTTCAAAGCTCAGGATTCTGAGTTCCTTGGGCAAAAGGGGTTTTACATATCCCATGGAATAAATTTATTTCTTTTATGTGTTACCTAAAGTTCCATGCTGCACGAGGAGCAAGTATTGTTTTCTGTGGTGAATAACCTCGAGGCATGTAAATATTGTGTTTGACATTTGCACATATGCAAGAATTTTTATCTTCTTTTACATGTTGATGCAAGTAGAAGTACCTTAACAACTACTTGTATAGCTTCTGCCATGTGCCATAAATGCAGCGTGTGCTGCCCTTGTTGATGCCGGGACTCCTCTAAAACATCTTGCTGGTAAATGAGATCTATTTTTTGGTCTTCTATCCTTCGTTTGATGAATATGTCCTGAGGTTTTTTTTATCCTTTTCGCAGTTGCCATATGTTGTTGCCTGGCAGAGAGCGGATACGTCATATTGGACCCCAGCAAGCTGGAAGAGCAGGTTTTACTTCGTTCATATCTCTACAAACATTCAATTGCACTTCGATTATACTCCAAAATTCTATAGCTTCTTAGACAATAAAAGGGGGGGATCTTATTAGCACATGCATATCTACATTACATCTGCAGAACTGTAGTTTTGTTTTGTGCCGAAAAATGCCCCTTTTTCTTTAAGGCAGTGAAGCATTGGACTAAAAATAAAGGGCACCATGCTGTAAGCATACTGGAGTTAGAGAAGTCGAATTGTTTTAATATCTAAATGCTTGCGCTCACACTAAATGCATTTATGTTGGGTATTGTTGAACCTATGTCTTACTCCAATGGCCAACCTCAACCCATCCCTTAACCTGGTGAGCCAAGGGCAAGGGGATTTCTTTTACGACACATCAATCTCCGTATGTGAGATGTTTGAATTCTTTGGCATTACATAAATCTCCATCCTTAAGGTGTTTGAATTTGTAACGGCAGAAAACGAAGGCGTTTGCATATTTGGTCTTCCCAAACTCTCTCACAATCCGTCCAGACGGAGGATTACGGGTGGGAGCTGAACCCGTGGAGCACGGGATCATCACCTCGGTTACCCAGGGTGCAATGTCAGGTATTTACCACCCTTCATCAACCCTTTCTAATCTGTTGATATAGGAAATTTCCTGGTGTTTTATGCCATTTTGGCTGTGTACTCCCTTTATATTTTTCCAGTGGACGACTATCTAATCGGGGTATTCCCTTTATATTTTTCCAGTGGACGACTATCTTCACTGTTTAGAACGAGGGCGCGCCGCCACTGCAAAGATGTCTGCATTTCTCCAAAAGAGCTTGCAACCACTGCTTTCAGATGATTAAATCTAAATCTGGGAGATTTCGCGTAGCGTAAAAGTCTCTGTAGCTAGATTTCGCAGCTCAACTCGATTATCATGAACCTTATGTAAAATATTTCTTGAACTCCACTGTATTAGACCCTACAGATCTATGTAATACGGTAACTTTCAATGTAGCCCTTTTGTTAATTTTGGAAGAACAAAACTGTTACTGTGGTTATAATACAGCGGTAATTACTCATCAAAAGCACCGTTGCAGAATAACACATGATTAATTTCGATTAATCAGCATAACATTGACAGTAATTTCATATAATACATGCATAAACAGGGCCGAATAATAAATCCGGACACATTAAAATTTACCGAAAGAGGTTAAAAAGTAAAAAAGGAAAGCTATGCACATGAATTGTTTGATAAAATGCGCAAGACGTGAAGGATTCATTTCCGTGACAGAGGAGAGGGAGAGAAGAGGCGAGCTACGTAATCCTGTTGCTCGCGGAAGCGTCGTTTGAGGAACGTTTCCAGGATCTCCATGACGGAGACGAACCGTTTCATGTCTTCGAGGCGGCGGCTGAGCTCCGCTTCACGAGCCCTGGCTCGCGCTAGCCGTGCCTCAGTCTGGGCAAGGCGGCCGCGCAGATCTGCGACCACCACCACGTTGTCGTTCGGCTGTCGGACGGCGCGTGGTGGGGTCGGGTTGTCTCTGGAGAAGGGTGGTTGCTGACCGTAACACATGATTTGATTGAGGAATTATAAGTTTTGGAACGAATTTTGAAGATAAGGGGAAGAATAAAGAATATCAATCTTTTGTTGGAAGGAAGAATGAAGTTTGGAAGAGTTTTTTCTTTGTGATCTCGCGTTGGGGGGTTTTCTCTCGAATCTGGACCGTTGAGTGAGAGGGACTCTACCGTCTGGGTGTATGTAAGATCCTCTTATACGTTACACAAAAAAAAAAAGGTACTTTGCCGACGAAAATGTAGAAAACAAAATAAATATAGTCGGCTAAACATGTTTTTCCTGACAAAAATTATATTTCCTCGTACAATTCTAGTTACTTTGTTTCGAGTCAAAAGGGCAAGATCGCTAATTAAGGACTAATCTCATTGTTATAGTCTTAAATAGTGAGTCCATGGATAATGCATTTGAAAAGAAACAATCTAGAGAGATTAGGTTCAGAAGACTTTCTCTTATATGTCAAATCCTAAACGATTCATGATCATATGATTATCAAGTGGACATTAATAATTCAGAAAAACTAGTATAGACTATGCTCAATTAGGAGAGTGGTTAGTCTTAAGTCAATTTGTGTAGTGGCTAGTCTACCAAATTGTTTTTCTCTCTCTACCAATAAAGGATATGGTAGAGTCTTAAGTCCATTTGTCTTAAGTGTGTATGTTTTCAATAGAGAATGGGTACACTTAAGACAATCAATTTAGAGTTCTTGTGTCACGCTCCAGACCTGGAGTCGGCTGAAAAACTAATAAATATAACCCCGAGCCCGGCGCACGAGCTAAAATGAAAATAAAATAAGTAAATAAAGAATAAACAAAGAGAAACTGAAATGGGACATGAAATAAATTCCTCTTATAAACATAATCAAGAATTCTTTACAAGGATAAAGTAATAAATAACTTCTAGTCTCACATCTAATCCAATCTCACCCCGCGCTATCCTCTTGATTGTTTAATTCGTAAGCATGCATAAACAATAGAGGGATGAGCTTTACAGCTCAGTAGGGACTTAACCTTACAACAACAAATTGACAATATTAAATTAAGTGTCATGACATCATTACAACAAGTATCAAATCATTATCGATAACAATGCAGAGTGCCATGAATATTTTTCGTCTATACCCGTTAATCCGTATAACTAAACACCCAGACCTTGTACGTCTCATTCCGTACTTATACCACTTGGTCCCGAGCACTTAATTATATGAACTAACCCCCGTAACTCAATCATCCCAATTTCCCCTTTTGTTAGTCATCTTGCCAAAACTCTTCGTCGCCAATCCCGAATTACCCTAAAAGAAACTGTGCATTGTGGGCTCGCCTGAGACTTGGTACCTAGTAAGAATTTGGCTCAACTACACAAAAGATCATATCCACTACCCTCATTTTCATAGTTCATTTCTCAACACCGAAGCTCCAACCACATGACACATCATGAATAATTCACAAATAGTTTCATTTCATCGTTCACATATATCATAGTATATTCTCAATCAAGAGTAATTCCATAATCAATAACAAGTAAACATTCCAATGAAGCAATCCAAGTAACACCTAACAAGATTATAATCAACCGATGAGATAAAATAATAGAGCACTTCACGAAATTTAATATAATCAATCTCCGTAAAGGTCTGTCGTATTTCCCCTACCTGGATTCCAAAGCAAAAGCAATATTCTTCACCGACACCTCAAGTGTCACGGATAACTGGAGTTCCTAGTCCAATAATTAAAATATGTCACTATATATGTCCGTATATAGTAACCAAAACTTATAAATTCACTTAGGTCCTCAACTCTTTAAAATACATGGTCTGTCTCTAATCTATACAGTAAGTACAATCTGTCCACAGTTTCTTAAATTACAGTTTTACCCCAACACTTTCAAATAATTATAGTTTGGTCCTTAACTTTCTAAAAATTACGAAATGGCCCCAAAACAGAAATTGTTTTCACAGTTAGGTCCCTAGTATGAAACCAGCGAGTTCCAGCCCTGTTTTTCCAGAAATTCCACTTCAACTTTCAAGCCAAAACACAATCTATCAATGGTACAAACTCATCTATTCCATACAAACTTCCATTGAAGTCCAAATTAGATGAAATTCGAACCAAACATCAAAATCTTCATAATCTCATCATAATCAAATCTGCAGAAGAATTCAGCATCCTAATCATATGTAATTTTTACCTTAATGCCTCTGAATTCGTTCTCCAGTCAACAAATAAACTTCAACACGTCTCAATCGTCGAAGAACAAGCTTGACATCGAAAATTTAAGCTTAATTACTCAAAAACCTCAATCTGAACGAATTATTCAAACCTAAATAATAATCCTCAAGATTTACCTCAGAACGTTGGGTTAGATTCAATGAGCATGTAGGCGAAAACCGTTCGTCAATCGGATTCCCGGATTGAAAGTTATGAATTTCGAAAGATTAATGGAATTTTATTTTTTTCTTTCTGTGCGTGCTGTTCAGCGAAGAAGAAGAAGAAAGCAGGGAGTTATCCCACGCTTATGCCGCCACCGCTTCCTTTCAGTGGTCCAATGAGTGCTCAACACGTGGCACAACTTTAATCCATCTAAAATCACTTAAAAATACCTCCAAACTCTGAAAATAAATCCGAAAAATGCTACGAACTCGTAATTCCGTCCACTTTCATCCTATCATCTTAAATAAAATCTTTGACCTCAAGAAAAATTATTTATGTTCTCACTTATTCAAAATCAACCACAAATCGTATAATTCAAAGAAACTACAAAATTCTCCAAAAGTCATAACAATATTTTCTAAGCACTTTAAAAATTCAGGGTCTTACATCTTGCATGGAGTTCTACTTACATGTCAAGCAAGTGACTCTATAGTTTCAATAATGCAAGTATCCGTAGACTTGATACATCACATTTGTCTTATGGGTACGTCATTGATCATTTACCGGTGTAACATGATCATACTCTTTCATAGGTTTTTTCTATGCACTGTTAGAGTCATTGATTTATTCATAGATGTATGTGAATGCACAACAAGGGATCTCTAACCTTCAGTGTGAGAAAGAACAATATTCTACGATATGATTCGAGAATCTTCGGCCGAAATACAAAGTACTTGTTAGACAAATAAGGAATATAATTAGTTTATGTGTAATTGTAATTCTTTTGTAATTGCTTCCCTGACTTGTAGGGATGTTACCTTGCTTTGCAAGGAATGTAAGTGTATATAATATCTTTCACGTATCAATGATAATACAAGCTTACATATTTTTTCTACATGGTATACAGAGCAGGTTTAAAACCCTAGCCTATTCTCTTTTTTTTCAGCAGCTTTCTCTGCCGTTCCCATGGCTGATTCCTCTTCTCCCGATGACATTTTTTCCCTTCATCATTCAGACCACCCAAATCTTGTCCTTGTCTCCAAAAAGTTGAATGGTGATAACTACACATCTTGGGCCCGTGGCATGCAGCTTTCATTGAATGCTAAGAATAAACTTGGTTTCATCAATGGTGCTGTTCAGGAGCCTTCTTCCTCCGACGATCCCGATGCTCACGCGGCTTGGCGTCGTTGCAATGACATGATTCTCTCTTGGCTTCTTCATTCCTTGGAATCGGACCTCCAAGAATCTGTGCTTTTTTCCACCTCTGTCAAGGATGTGTGGAATGATCTCCATGAACATTTTTCTCAGAGTAATGCTCATCGCATCTTCCAACTCAACCGTGAGCTTGCTACAATTTCTCAAGGTTCTTCCTCTGTCTCCACCTATTTCACTCGTCTCAAAGCTCTCTGGGATGAGCTTGCTTCTTATACTGATGGCTGCACGTGCTCTTGCAACGCCAAGCATGACCGTCAACACCTCATGCAATTTTTAATGGGCCTCAACGAATCCTTTGCTGCTGTTCGTGACCAGATACTTTTGATGACTCCCCTTCCCACTATTCGTTAGGCCTGTTCTTCGGTGTCTCAAGCTGAAAAACAGCACTCCATGAGCGTCATTCGCTCTGTCGATCAACCTGCTGCCATGGCTTTTCGTAGTCCGTCTCGTTCCTCCTCTGATCGTCCTCCTCTCCACTGCACATATTGCAATTTTGATTATCATACTCGAGACACCTGCCATAAACTCCATGGCTATCCCGTTGGTCACCCCCTCCACGGCCAACCATGGCGACCACCGCGCCGTGCCGCTGCTTCCGAAACTGGTTCTTCCCGCAGCCTTCCGTCTTCCAGTCTTACCCGTATGTCACGCCCCTTTGCTTCTAGGCCCAATCCATCCACCTCGGCCTCTCCCGTGCATGGCACCCAGGCCCGCATCTCAACTCCTTCTCCAGCGCCCCACCAAGTGCACGGGGCCCAGCCCACTTTGCATGACTTGCAGCTTGCCATGCCTGATCTTTCTGCCGAGCAGCACTCTCGTGTCCTCGCTGCTCTACGTGACAACGCCCCTCCTCCTCAGGCCAATGCCGTGATCCATACTGATTTTGCCAAAGTTTTGTTACCCGTCACTTCTTTTCATGGTCAATGGATCCTTGACAGCGGTGCTACGGATCATATTACTTCTTCCGCTTCGTGTTTGGTTAATCCTTCTCCTTCATATTTGCCGCCTGTTTCTTTGCCTAGTGGTGCCTCCGCTCCCATTACTTTTACTGGCACCCTTCATTTAAATTCCTCTGTTACTTTGAATGATGTTTTATGTGTTCCTAATTTCAAAGTGGACCATTTATCTATTGGTAAACTTACAGATGGATTATCATGTTCCATAACATTTTTTCCTTCTTGGTGTATTTTGCAGGACTTGGTTTCGAAGGCGATGATTGGTGTGGGTAAGCGACGTGGCGATCTCTATTACCTCGTGGCCCTTGCCTCTTCTCTCCCCACCCGTCAACCTCTCTGCAACATCATTACCATCCCATCCTCCCTCTGGCATAGGCGCCTTGGTCACCCCTCCTCCACTCGTTTGCAAGCTTTAGCATCTAGCTCTCTTAATTGTTCTTTTGATTCTAGTCATATTTGTGATGCTTGTCCTTTGGCGAAACAAACTCGTCAACCTTTTCCTTTAAGTTCAATTTCATCAACTTTTCCTTTTGCTTTAATTCATTGTGATATTTGGGGCCCAAATCGTCAACCTTCTCTTTCTGGTGCCCATTATTTTTTAACCATTGTGGATGATTTTTCTCGTTTTACGTGGGTCTTCCTCATGAAACATAAATCTGACACTCAACAATTAATTAAGGATTTTTTTGCTTATGTCCATACACAATTCTGCACCACAATCCAATGCATTCGTACTAACAATGGCGGTGAATTTTTATCTCTTCGTAGTTTTTTTTCCGATCATGGGGTGCTTTTGCAAACTTCTTGTGTTTATACCCCCCAACAAAATGGCGTTGCTGAACGCAAACATCGACATCTTCTTGAAACCGCTCGCACACTTCGTTTTCAATCCCATCTTCCTCTTAAATTTTGGGGTGAATGTGTCCCTACCGCTACTTATCTCATCAATCGTCTCCCTACCCGTATTCTCCATAATAAATCTCCCTTCGAGGTTCTCTATTCCAAAACCCCCTCTTATGATCATTTTCGTGTCTTTGGTTGTCTGGCTTATGCTACCTCTGTCACTCCCACCACCAAATTTTCCCCTCGGGCTCATCGTTGCATTTTTTTAGGTTATCCTCATGGACAAAAAGCATATACTCTCTACAATCTTGATAATCACCGCACTTTCACCAGTCGAGATGTCGTCTTTCATGAAGCTACTTTCCCTTATGCCATTTCCCAACCTTCCACCTCATCCAATGCGCCTACCCTGCCCATCCCACCCCCTCTAGATCTTTCTGATACCCCACCACCCACTGCCCCACCACCTCACCCTCCTATCACTTCTTCCACCTCCACGCACCCCACCGATTCCCTTGCTATCCCATCCCCCGATCATTCCTCTGCCCCTACCCTCTCAGCAATCCCTACTTCCCCCACCCCTCCTACTTTACCCATGGCCATCTCTTTAACTCCTGCTCCACCCCCTTCTGCCTTTTCTCCCATTCCCCGCACCTCTTCCCGTACCCATAAACCTCCATCCTATTTAAAAGACTACGTTTGCTCGCAGGTGATTCTGCCCTCCCACCAATCTTCAACTTCGCAACCTGGTTCTCTGAAAGGTACGCGATATCCACTTTGTAATTTTCTTTCTTGCCACCGTTACTCTCCCAAGCATTTTTCCTATATTAACTCTGTCAGCCGGACTGTGGAGCCTTCGTCTTTTGCCGACGCTGCTACTGACTCCAATTGGCAACGTGCTATGACTGAGGAACTTCAAGCTTTACATGCCAATGGTACTTGGACTTTAACTTCCTTGCCCCTTGGCAAAATTCCAATTGCTTGTAAATGGGTGTACAAACCCAAGTACAACCCCGATGGCTCTATTACGCGCTACAAAGCTCGTTTGGTTGCTAAAGGTTTCACGCAGGCTGAAGGTATTGATTATCATGACACTTTTTCTCCTACTGCTAAGATGATTACAGTGCGTTGTCTTCTTTCTCTTGCTGCTAGTCAGTCTTGGTCTCTTCATCAGCTTGATGTTAATAATGTTTTCTTACATGGGGACTTACATGAAGAAATCTATATGTCTCCTCCTCTTGGTCTTCAGCGACAGGGGGAGAATCTTATGTGTCGCCTTCACAAGTCACTTTATGGTCTTAAGCAAGCTTCTCGACAATGGTTTGCCAAATTCACTAGTGCTATCCTTTCTGCTGGTTTTCAACAATCCAAAGCTGACTATTCATTGTTCACTAAAAGGTCTGGTACTTCTTTCACAGCTTTGCTCATTTATGCGGATGATATTGTGATTACAGGCAATGATGTTAGTGCCATTAATTCTCTGAAATCTTT
Organism: Gillenia trifoliata; assembly: GCA_018257905.1. Taxonomy (NCBI): domain Eukaryota; kingdom Viridiplantae; phylum Streptophyta; class Magnoliopsida; order Rosales; family Rosaceae; genus Gillenia; species Gillenia trifoliata. The sequence goes on along the minus strand of CM031088.1, from coordinate 7,334,662 downwards.
TCTTCGTGACCATTTTCGGATAAAAGATCTTTAAAAATTTTTTTGGGTATTGAGGTTTCTCGTTCCAAACAAGGGATTTATATTTCTCAACGCAAGTATGCATTGGAGATTCTCAAAGACTACGGTTTTCTGGGAGCACGGCCCATTGCTTTTCCTATGGATGACACAAAATTATCTAATAAAGGAGAACTTCTCAAGGATCCTGAAAAGTATCGACGATTAGTAGGTCGGTTAATCTATCTCACTATAACTCGGCCGGATATCACCTATTCTGTGCATGTTCTGAGCCGTTTTATGCATGAGCCAAGGATACCTCATATGAATGCTGCTCTGCGTGTTATTCGTTATTTGAAGGCTACTCCAGGTCAAGGCTTATTATTTCGTTCGAATAGCCAGACCAAGTTGACTACGTTTTGTGATTCAGATTGGGCAGGTTGTCCTATCACTCGTCGTTCGACTACTGGATATTGTGTATTCTTGGGCAGTTCTTTGATTTCATGGCGAACGAAGTGGCAGAAAACTGTTTCGCTCTCTTCAGCAGAGGCGGAATATAGGGCTATGGCAGGTGCTTGTTGCGAAATAGTTTGGCTTCAGTTTTTATTGAAGGATTTGAACATTCCTTTGGTTGATCCTTCTGTTTTATTTTGTGATAATCAAGCAGCGTTACATATAGCTGCCAATCCAGTTTTTCATGAACGAACTCGTCATATTGAGATGGATTGTCATTTTATATGAGATAAGATTGTAGATGGCACAATACAGACCAAGCATGTGGGTACGGCACAACAGTTGGCAGACTTGTTTACCAAACCTCTCAGGAAAGAAAAGTTTTCAAATCTGTTACGCAAGTTAGGAGTTCTTGACATCCACTCTCCAACTTGAGGGGGAGTGTTAGACAAATAAGGAATATAATTAGAGTTTATGTGTAATTGTAATTCTTTTGTAATTGCTTCCCTGACTTGTAGGGATATTACCTTGCTTTGCAAGGAATGTAAGTGTATATAATATCTTTCACGTATCAATGATAATACAAGCTTACATATTTTTTCTACAGTACTCTCAAGAAAGTAATCACGACTATCTTATATGAATCGTATGAATTAAGAAAATCACATTACAGGTTTGATAATCCACATAGTATAACCCCTATCTCTTAGAACCACGTCTGATAATCTCCTTGCTTTGAATATCCAAATTAAGACAAAAGGTTGGATAGATTGTGCAAAACAATCAAGTTACTCAGTTACTTGCCCCACAAACATCATTTTATTAGATAAGGAAGAAATAAGTAATGTATTCTGTAAAGACAGAGATGGAGTCCAGTTCACAATGTCAGCCCAGTGACTGGGGATGAAACGCCATTCACATTGGTCACACTATTAAGGGCGTGGAGTAGTAAAGGTTTGAAAGTCATTCGAGTCAAAAGTCATGTGGTATGCTGCTCTAGAGTCAATTATCCAAGCACTCAAATCCCGCACGCGAGAAGTATGTGAGGCATAAGCAGTATTGTGTGAAGAAGCTGCTTCATGTCGTTTCTTCATTTTTCAATTCTTCCCACCATTATGGATATCTATGTAATTTAAAATAGGAATCACGTTCATGTTTTAGAGCTCCAGAATGAGTACAACATCCCTTAGAAAGAGGGTAAGGTATTAGTCTTGAATCTAGGTCTGGTTTCGCATGTACAAAGGACGAAAGTAGAGCAACATAGGATCGTCCTATATGTACAAGTGTAGAATTATGCATAATCGAATTTGTCGACATAGACCGACCGATCGACTAGGGTCAGGATTCTTCAAAATTTGATGCAGCAGAAGAAGCATGATGAACATTCATCTCTGGGGTCTGGTCCTGGTTTTGAATCCGGAGTATAAGGAAAAGAAACACCCTCCACAGTGTCGCAAGTATAGGTATTAGGGATTTCTAAGGTATGATTTCAAGCATAGCACAAATTCTAAGATCTCTACTCTGATACCATGTTAAAATATAGAGATGTGGAGACAGTGGAACACATTGCTTTAGCCAACTTGGCTAAAAAGGTCTACACCTCTACTTATATATGGGAGAGTTACGTGATAAGATAGATATAAAGACGGAAAGGTATAAAACTAGTTACACTAAAGATTTTGCCCTAATATGAGGTAGTGAGGATACTTGGGAACAATCCGGGAGTATATCACTAGTAGTATCTCTCATCATATGACACATGTGAGTGATGAAAGAAATACCAACAAAGTGATATACACTAATTGTATTGAATTAATATGGAGAAAGAAATCATGTAATGTTGCTGTTAGGGTATAGCGAGTCGTGGACACTGCTAAATTGATAATGCTTTAGCTTTATTTTTGTGTTTGACTAGACGATGCTATTTTTTTTATAAGTAATGTCAAGTACCAACTGAACTACAAACTGTTTTTTACTTTAAGCAAAAATGGTGTAAAAAAAAGCCGCAACAAGCCTGGCCCTTCGTTTTTTCTTCAAGCTGAGGTGAGCCCAATTCAATTTGGGCCTTGTGCTCGTTAGCTCGGATACAATTTCCGAATGCAATTTGGCAATTTAATACAGACACTTGTTTAGTTGGTACTTGCCAATTCCACAAAAATGGTTGATTGGCTGGAAGAATCCCACTGTTTTTGTTTGTTTTCTCTTGACCTTTAAGAAAGGGTTAAGATATCAAATACCAACATAATACACCCAAAAGCCTAAACCACAGAATCTTTCTGTTCCTCCTTGCTTTTGGGGGTTTTTGAAATTTTTATATACACCGAGAATACAATTACGATTACATAGTAAGAATACGGTTGCGTAGCATTATTATAATATGTGGACTAATATGTGGACGTTATATATAATTATATAATTTGAGTAGAACAATAACATAACATACCACCACCGCACTCTAGTCGGTCTGAGGTTCTTTATTCAACAAACTTATCTAATCCAACGGTCCAAAACCCCTTCATCTTCTTGGCCAAAGTTCACCCATGCTATTATGTTGACTGGGTTTTTGTCATGACGCACGGAGTCCGAAAAGATGTTTCCTCTCAATTTTCTTCATTCACTTGTGATTCTTTTCTTGGGGCCATATTTTCTTTACCTAAAGCAGAAGCTTGAGCAAAAAAGAAAAATGGCTCCGCAGACGATTGATTTGTTGAAGGAGCAGCTTCCGGTGCACCAAGAATCTCTGCTGCTCACCGGTCACACCACCACCGGACTTGTCCTCGTCGACGTTGTTAATGGCTTCTGCACCGTCGGTGCTGGCAATTTGGTAATTTCATTCTTCCCCTTTCACACGCTTTATTTTTCGTGATCCAATCTATCAAAAGCAACTGTAAGATTTGGGTTTGCTGACGTAAGCGTAACTAAGTTGGCTAGAGTTTTCTTTGAAGTTTGAATTCTCTTTTTCGTAGTTTAGATTAGATAAAAACAAAACAAAAGATTTTGGATGTGTTACTCTACGTCCTTGTTTGGTGTCACGGATGAGATTTGAACGGATAATTTACTGGATTCAATGTATCGTGAATGAATAAATCGGATGCCAACTTTCAAACGTTTTGGGATTGAGATGGATAAGTTTTTTTCATGACTAAACCATTCGTTTGACATATAAAAAAGTTTGTATTTTTAGTGGAATTGTATAATTTTTATGTATGTGGGAATTGGCATGTTATATTGAATAGGCACCAAGCCAGCCTGATAAGCAAATATCCGAAATGGTGGAAGAGTCGGTGATATTAGCCAGAGCTTTCTGTGACAAGAAATGGCCTGTCTTTGCTTTCCTTGATTCTCATCACCCTGACATTCCCGAGCATCCTTACCCTCCTCATTGCATTGTTGGAACTGATGAATCAAATCTAATCCCAGGTACCCTTTTGTTCCTTTTTCGTTTATGTTTTCGTTCTGTTTTCCTTCCCGATTATTGCAGTAGCTACTATATAATTTATGGATTAGCTTAATGTGTAGTTCTCTTTTAATTATATAATTACTTACACAGCCCTTCAATGGTTGGAGAACGAACCAAATGTGACACTTAGACGTAAAGATTGCATTGACGGGTTTCTAGGATCGATTGAGAAAGACGGCTCTAATTTGTTTATCAATTGGGTTCAAAGTAATCAGATCAAAGCTGTAAGTGTTTCCTAAACCCCAAATTGTGCTCACTCCCTTGTGATTTTATAGTTTGTATTTGTTGTTGTCTCTTTTAGTTTGTGCCTTTCGGAATTCTGTTATTGCTGTCTAATTTTGCTATTTTTTGTTCTTGTTTTTTAAGATCTTGGTTGTCGGAATATGCACAGATATATGTGTGCTCGACTTTGTATGTACCACTTTGTCTGCAAGAAATCGTCGTCTTCTTGCCCCTCTGGAGGATGTCATTGTGTATTCCCGTGGTTGTGCCACTTTTGATCTTCCAGTTGAGATTGCAAAAACTGCCAAAGATGTTATAGCTCATCCCCAGGTACTTCAGATCAAATCTTTATATCGCTACTCGTTGTCTTGTTTTAAACAGTGTATATGTTGGAAATTTTTCTTTAAAATATCTAGCCACAATTCTAACCAGATACTTTAGACGCACAAGATTTTGGCTACAAAAGATTAAGACAGCGGAAATTGAATGTCACGATGTAATCCCAGAAAGTAGGAGGTATAAGCAAGGGGAATAGATAAATCTGACTTCTTTCCGTTTCTACTTGCCTTTTCTTTTTTGGGTTTTGCTGAGTCAATCTGATATGAATTCTCTGTGCCAAATATATCTGTCTCTACGTCCTTTCTCGGAGTTCATATTCTCGTTAGGTCAGCAATTAGTATATTAAGATGCTAAGTTTTGAAGCGGCAGTAGATAAAGATAATCCTATTAAGATTCATTGTCAAGTGCAGAATGCTAGAATCTACTGCTTGCTATCAAATACTTGTTTTTCAAACAACAGAGCTCTTCATGTTTGAATTTTCATTGTCTTTCCAGGAGTTAATGCATCACATAGGCCTTTACATATCCAAAGGAAGAGGAGCGAAGGTAGTGTCAGAAGTGTCATTCGATACAAAAGAGCCATGATCCTATAGAGATTGGCATTGAGGCCTTCTCTTTCGCGAGGGGTGCCGTTTCTAAAGAGTGAAAAGATGTTCTCTATATGGTGAGTTGCCTTGATTAGGCAGCTTAAATGTGGGAGGTTATATGAAAGGTTAGCTAAAAGTGCTGCGTGTTTAGAGATCCCAAATGCTTTGCGACTATGGCTTGGCGGCTGGAAGGATCTCTGAATAAAGATTTTAGAATTAGATTTGTGACCAATAAATGTATAGGAAAGCTTTACATTTTTCACTATAGTTTCACTGAATAATAATATTAATAAGGCTATTGTTTGATCATGTATGCTGTTCGTCCTTATGTTATTAATCTCTTATGTGAAACGGCAACCTGCGATTTCATGTTTGATTAAGTTTCAACTGCAAATGAGCTCGCGTGATTCATTGCGTGTTCATCCGAGTCATGCGAGGAAAGTTTTCTCATCACCTATGTTTGATTGGGTTTCATCTGATTCTTAAATGCACCTGTTGTTTTGATACTTACAAACTACAATAATGTATGGTAATTAAATGACATGTTCTCCCAGATAAAAACGAAAAGGAAGGAAACCTAAAACAAAAGGAAATCTGATGAAATACTGTTCAAAAGTTGAAAAGAAAGCGAAGAAAACAAAACGCATACAATGAAACGGTCTACAGCTGAGATGATTTAGCTTTTGAATCTTGATATCTCTTATGCATTGCAGGGGCCACAACGGCGAAGATTGACCGCTTTTGCTTCTTTGGTGCGACGCCAAATATAAATGACCGCAAGGGCACTCGCGAACGACTCTCAGTGTGAGCTAGCAGTGGAGCCGGTTGCTTCTTTGATCCAGCGAGCCTGTAATCCTCGTTCAACTTGGCCATAGTTTTTTCTATTTCAAGTTGGAGTGCGTTCACATGATCCAATCCTGCTTGCAACTCATCTGCAACCTTGTTATTCTCTTGTTTCATATTTAAAATCTCGCCTTGGAACTTTGCAGCTTGGTAGCTTGTAAACTTGAAGTCACCATCCTCGGCACTCGTCTTCAAAGCCTTTGTTATTTCTTCTTGAATGTCGCACAAAGAAGTGAATCTGCACTGCAGTTCATCTTTCAGTAGCGCACCCTTTTCCAACCAAACGTTCAGTTCAGTCTGTATCTCCATTAGGTGCTTGTATATCGGCCGTGCATCTGATTTCATAGAATATTTTGCATGACTACTTCCGTCTTGTTTCTTTCTTTTCTCCTCAAGCTTCGATATCTCGGACTGCAAATCTTGGACGGTACTTTCAAATTGTTGTACTTGGTGGAATGAAGCGCTAAATTTTAACCAGAAATCCAAGTTCTCCTCCAACAGTTCATCAATGTTTGAACGGAATTTTTCTTCTATTTCTGAAGTTCCCTCAAATTCATCATCCTCTTTCTTATCTGCTGAAATACGCGTCGGGGTCTGCTGGTGATCTAAAGCTTTAAACTCTTCTGAGTCTTTAGTTTTACCTAAACTCTGTAGCAGAAGATCCAGTTTCTTATGCAATGATTTAATCTCTTCATCCTTCATGGCACTGTTACTCTTCAGTTCTTTTATCTGCACTGATGTTTCAAAGAGGTCGTTTTCCGCTTCACTGAACTTCTTCTTCAGATCCTTGTAGTTCCGAAGAGTTGTCGTGTACTCTGTCAATAGAATCTTTTCTCTGTCCTCCATCCCATTCACAAACAATTTCTGCCAGTCTGGCTCATCTTCGTTCCTTGTTGCTTGTTCCTCAACTTCATTAATTTCCGGGGATTGGCAAACATCTTTTCCTTGTTCGCCAGCAGAAATACTCAGAGCATCTGTAGCTTTTGCAGAACCATCAGCAGGATTTGATGTTTTCTTGTGTTCTGTGGACTCTTTTGACGAGATCACTTCAGCCAGAGATTCTTCATCTTTTCGCGTTGAAACTGTAGCCTTCAGTTCCTCATCCAACTTCGCTTCCTGCACTACCTTGGATCCAGCAACAGGATTAACCGCAATTTTAATTTCCGGGGATTGAGAAACATCTTTTCCTTGATCGGCAGAAGTACTGAGAGCATCTGTAGCTTTTACAGAACCATCAGTAGACTCTGCCATTTCCTTATGTTCTGTGGACTCTTTTAACAGTCTCACTTCAGGCAGAAGTTCTTCATCTTTTTGCAGTGAAACTGTAGGCTTCAGTTCCTCATCCGACTTCATGGACTCTTTTAACGGTCTCACTTCAGGCGGAAGTTCTTCATCTTTTTGCAGTGAAACCGTAGGCTTCAGTTCCTCATCTGACTTCGCTTCCTGCAGTACATTGGATCCAGCTACAGGTTTAACCGCATTTACTTCTCCTTCAAGCTGTTTCTGCAACTTGGTTTCCGCAAGAGATTCCTCTTTTGTTTCTGATGAGCCTGTGACCTTGACCTCCTCATCTGGCTTCACGGTTTCCAGTTTATGAGAAATGTGATCAAGATTACAAGTCGCTTCAGTAAAATGTGTCTGGAGATTGTCATTCTGGTTTTGAACACTTTGGTTAAGATCCTGAACTTGATGCAGCTTTTCCTCCAATTCCTTCAGCTTTTTGCTCAAGTCTTTCTTGTCACCGATGAGAGTTGCCTTGTCACCTTCCAGATTTTTAATCTGTTCATGAATCTCGTCATTTTCGCTTCTTAGTCTCTTGACTAGAGCAGTCTGTGATGAAACTGCACTCTCTAAACTGATCACCTTAGTCACGAGCTCGTCAATCTTATCTGCCATTTCTGAAACAGTGAGAGTTGAATCGGGTGCAGCGTCATAGTGTTCTTTAATTTTCTCCCGCAACAACTCTAATTTCTGCTTCTGTTGAGTCGCCTTGTCCACTTCCTCATCCAAGTTTTTCTCATTTGCTGCATGTACAGATTCATCCTTTGCATTTGGCTTTTCCGGATTGGTTTGATCAGGATGAAACTCATTCCTAAGAGTCTCTAAGTTCTTCCAGGCATCCTTAACCCTTTTCGACTCAACCCTCGCTTCCTCAGCTGTACTTTCCTGTTTCGCCTGCAAGTCAACCAATGTCTCTTGGCATGACTTTAAAGCAGCTGCTGCCATCAAATTCCGAGCCTCGTTATCTTCAATGACCATCCCCTCACCAAATTCATCTTGCAAACTACACACTTTCTCCTGCATTCCCTTGATTTGGTTCTCGATTTCCCAGTACTTTGCAAGTCCATTCTCGTACGAACTCTTTACAAACTCTTTCTCCGTTTGTAGGAACAGAATTTGTTTCTGCGTCTTGTCAATGTCTTCAAGTGCCTGAGGTTTGGTCAAGCCGGATTTAGGAACTGTTTTAGCAGACGCGGATTTCATTGATCGCTGAGGCTGCAGCTTGTTTTTCACTGTTGCTTTGGTGAGAAGGCTCCTTAAATCTTTAGTAGGACCCTTTGGGGGGACCTTTGGGATGTTCCCTTTCGAGATATCTGGAGGCCTCTTAGGCATTTTAGGCAAGGGATATTCATCTTCGTCATCCATGGCAAACTGAACTTGCTCCGGGAAAACAGAAGCGATGGTGTTGTTGGCATTTTGTAGCTCTGTTGAAATGTGATCATACCGCTCAGCCAAGGACCGGTAAGCTCTGTAGGTTTCTTCGACAAAGTGTATCAGCTCCGGTCTTTTTTTGTAGTACATTTCGGCTCTCTTGGCAAAGGAGTCTCCATCCTCTTCAATGAGTTTAAGCACAGTTTGTACCTTTTCCTCCACATCTGCAATTCAATTTCCAGCACACAGATTCAACTTCTCTTCGGGTAAGCGAAAAACAAAATATTAAGTGTACGAGTACAACTCAAATATACGAAGATCATAACCATTTGATTTACAGAAAACTCTGGAAGTTCAACAAACATGTTTATAAATATCATTTTTTGTGAGGATTTGATTCAAGAACAAGAAAAAGTGCAGTATTTTCTGCGAAACCTTCGACGACGAATGATGAGCCATATTGTTTCAAATTAATTAACAGATTTTTGTTTTTTCTCAGCTGCAATGTTTGGAAGAAGATTTGATTCGCTTGAAATATGAAGTCGTTCATAATTCTGAGAGTTTTGTTATATTTTATGAACCAAACAAATTGAGTTAAAATCTTGTAACAGTTTAGTAATCCATCTGAATCCATTTAGATCAATCCAAAATATGATATGATTGCAAAAATGTTTGACTCAGAAAATATGCAGATAGCCAAATCATCAAAACATATCTAATAAACAAACAAAAAAAAAGTCCTAAAAAAATAAATAAATAATTACTTAAAAGCATATACGATTAGGACAGGTTCAGAGTTTGATTTCTTCCGATGTAACCGAAAAACAAAAACAGGAAGGGAGGTAGGTACCTTGGAGGTTTTGCTCGAGCCATTTGGATTGCTTAGTTCTGATGTGGCTGGCCCACCACCATGAATATGCATTGCTTGCAGCTCTCTGCAACATCTTCCTTTCTTCTTCTTTCTCTTCAGACCAAAACCATGCAACCCTCTTCTTCTCCAAACCAAACACAATTAATATTAACTAACTTAATTATTGTTATTATTATGTTTAATTAGGGAAATGAAAAGAAAAGAAAAGAAAAGAAAATACAGAGAGACAGAGAGAGTTGGAGGAAAGAACGTGCATTGGAATGTGCGTGCATGCCATCAACTTTGTCATTCTTTCTACTATTAAGATAATGGAGGGGAGCAAACCTCGCTCCGAATATTTTGTCAAAGCCCCTTCCTTTTCTGAAATAAATTAAATTAAATTAAATTAAATTAAAAGGACACCAAAAAAAATATATATATATATATATATATAAAATAAAGTTCCTCAATAGAAAGGACACCACTTGGCATGTTTGCTTTTTCTAATGGCAACCCTTTTTCGCTTGGACACCCTGCCGCACAAGTGACTTTTTTCTAACTATTTGCTCCTCTTCTTCCTTTTCAAGTTTTGAAAAGATTGAAAAAAAATATTATAGGGAGAAGATCATTGACGGATCCTATCTCTAAACTTATCAAATAGTAACATATGAATTATTACGTGTGGAAATTAGCAAATTAAATACAAAGTTGGCTATAGATTGTGTTAGATTATTAAAACCACTAACAGTTATGTTGTCTTCTATAAAAATATGATTAATTGTGTAATGAGAAGTTTGCTATGATAAATATATCAAATATTTTGGGTAATATGCTACGGCACCACATGCGGTAGAGATTCCTTCTAGTTTTATTTATATTAAGTTTTTGAAAAAATAATTCAATCTAGACCGTTGATTGGCCGTAGCATGTGGTGCTACGTAGCACCACAGAAATTTCCAAATATTTTTTATGAGATATTAAATTTGTTAGTTGTATCATTTTTACGTTTGCATGTATTAAGATTTTAGAGTTGCTTCGATATTTAGCTTTATCAAAATCACGTCAGCCTATAAAACTGAAAAATACCTAAACACAAAATAATAGTTTAATTATCCGTACTTTCTAGTGAATTTGGGTGCAGAAGTCGTGCAAGTAATCTGTCACCGACATTAGATTTTCCTTCTAAAAAATATCTTTCAGAAGCAACCTAAATTTGATAGGTGGGCACCCCATTCATAAGGAGCGTGGACCTTTGGACAGTTTGGACTTTGGAGGACATGAACCAAACTTGGGTGCCCAAATCATTGGAACAAGCAATGGACAGGTATTTCTATTATTTTTGGAGGGATGCTTATTATTTTTTTTAGTAAATCTCACCTTACTATCTTCAAGTATCATAAAATTCGTACTTTGTTATACTTATTATTTTTTCGTCTCGCTTTCTTGCCTAAAGTTTAATTTTCTTGATACTTTTATACATCCATTAGTATATCCGTCAAGTTTTTCCTTAACTGATGACGTGGTAGGATGTTACATCCCGTCCCGGGAATAATATTATTTTATTCCCGAAGGTGCGAAATGACGATTTTGCCCTTGGTTGACCTTTCGGTTGACTTTTTGCGTCGTAACTTGTACGACGCATTCACTTGTATTTTCTTGACGTGCTCGTCGATACGAACGCGTAGACGCGAGCCGTACGTCGTTCGGACTCCGAACGAATATTTTACGGGCGTTGGTTTCCGATGTTTCCCGTATTTCTGTTTTGGATTGTTTGGGCTGGGGCCCATTTGGCAACAGGCCATGTGGCCTTATCCCAGATTTTTTGGGATGTTGTCTGGGTTTTGGACCCGTGTCCCTCTCCTTCTTCTTCCTCTCTTCTTCTTCTCTGCAGGAAGCCAAAAAAAAACAAAAGCTTAAACCTATCTTCCTCTCCCCGAGCTGCCACCAAGCCAAATTCTTGACCAAATCATCACCATCATCATCTTAATCTTCGAGGAACCCAGAAACTCGAGCAAGCTTGGAAACCCAGAAAACTGGGAATTTGATCAAGGCACCCAAGTTTTTCCGACGAGGCTTTCCTCGGCCAATCCCGATCGTCCCGACCTCGATTCGACTCGAGGATGACAAATTGGAACTCCTTGGAGCCCTGGGAATCGAACCCAAGCCCTGCTTGTGACTAGAACGTCGAGTTCATCGACTTTTAGTTTGGCCGAGAACTTTGGAGCCCATTTCCGGCCAACTCCGACCGAGTTTGGACCCCAAACTGGTAAAACTCGAATCCCCTTGACTCCAGCTTCATTTTGGCTTTTGAATCATTGAATTTGGTTGAGAAATGAGTGAGATACAAGCGTTTGAAGTTTCCCGGCCATTTTTCCAGTTTCCGGCGACGACGACGGCGGCCGGCACGGCGGCCGGCGGCGGCGCCGGCGACCGGAAAAAGACCAGCGTCGACCAGCGCTGACGTCATCGGACCGGGTTGGACCGGCCTTGCTGACGTCAGCAGACCGGTTCAGACCGGACTTGCTGACGTCAGCATTGACCGAACCGGCTTGAGCCGAGCCGTGTTGACGACTTGAGCCGAGCCGTGTTGACCAGCTCGAGCCGAGCCGAGTTGACCGGCTCACCGGCTCAGCTGACCAGCTCGCGCGTGAGCCGCGCGTGGAGCTGCGCGTGGAGTCGTCGGCTCCGATCTTCAAGCCGCGCATGAGGGCGCGTGGAGGGTCCAAATTGAATTCCGTTTTCACGGGTCGACTCGTGACGACGTGTACTACCTCGGGGTAGTATGCATGTTAATTTTTGAGGTGTTTTGGACCTCCAATTTGAGAAAGCAAGGGATAGGTTTATTTAATTAGTTAATCCGTTACCTTTATGAGGTTAATCATCGTACCGGTGATACCTCATATAGGTGAGACCAAATGGCAGCGTGTGGCGGCGTGTGCAACGGCACACGGCGGCCCACGGCGGCGGTTTTGGGGTTTCCGACCCCGAAACTCCGTTTTCGGGTTTCCGAACGCCGTTTTCTTCGTATTTTCAATTACGTTATTAATCTTGGGTGTTCCAAAATAGGTTTGGCGACCCTTGGCGCTCGGAGGACGTACGTTTGGACTTCCCGGCTTCGGTATTTGTGAGTGGGCCCTTTCCCTACTATTAAATGTGTTTTATTTTGGGAAATTATGTTTTGGTTTATTGCCTACATATTATTGTGGTTTTAATTGGATATTTATATCGTGCTATTGGTAGACCTTGTTATATTAATTTATTACTCGGTTTACTAGTTTCGGCTCAGTATTTCGGTAGGCCATGGAAGTTTGTGGGCTTTGGGCCTACATTTCCATTTGGGAATTATACCATTAAATTGGTGATTTCCGTATTATTTATACGCGTGTTGCTAGTATCGAACCGGCCCTATCTTAGGGAATTTAGGGAATTAAGTATTTTAATTCCCTACTTGTACCTATTTGCGATTATGGGTATTATACATATCCGACGGCTTTGAGCCGTATTTGGGTGAACCTTGGATATGGTAAATTCCTACCGTATTTTGGGTTCACCTAGTTTACCATTAAGTTGGTATTACTATACCTTGGTACCCATGTGGCGTATTCTTGGTATTTCACGTATTATAGCTATATGTTTGGTATTTCGGGTACGGCCCCGAGAATACCAAATATATATTGATTAGTTTAAGGGCATCCCTTATAGGGAAAGTACCCCACCTTGTTTTATGTAGAGTATTCAGTAGTATGTTTTCATACGCTCAACTAGGTTGCTTACACGGTGTTTAGTGTACCGTCCGGGGCCAGGACCAGCTTCACGTGATTGTTCACACGCACCTATACGCTCGCTATGGACCCATAGCAGGTGCCAGCCTGTTCTAGGTCGCCTGGGCGACTCGAACTCGTTGTGATGCGCATACGCGCCAGCTTCACGTGATTGTGTACACGAGCGTACTGTTACTTATACACCCAGCCTGTTCATGACAGAATATATCTGTATGAACTTGTGTGTTTGCAATACCTAAACGAGCATCTATCTTGTAGTCTTGGATTGTGAGGCCAGGACCACTTTCACGTGATTGTTCACACGCACCAACGCTCACTATGAATCCATAGTAGGTGCCAGCCTGTTCTAGGTCGTATAGGCGACTCGAACTTGTTGTGATGCGCAGATGCGCCAGCTTCACGTGATTGTGTATATGAGCGTTTATCTTATAGTTTTATATTGTGGTGTTTTCACCAATTTTCACTGATGCCACGGGGGCATTTATTTGGTTTACGGGTTTTCCGTAGATCCTTATTTTACGAACCTTCGGGTAAAGTATTTTCTGCCGAACGGTGACTTTCTGCCCGTTTCGGACGGTAAGTATATTTCCGTACTTACCCCGTTTTTCTACCTACTATTATAGTACGTTTTCTGAAACGGTTTTCCAACCAACTACTTGATTTTGACGGCGAGGGGTTACTATTTTCAGAAAGCAAAGGTTTTTACTAAACAACTATTATTGGCCCACTCACCTTTCTGTTTTTGCGCCCCTCCAGGTTTAGTGGCTGGAGCTGTCTACGTTCGAGGCGGTGGTATGACGAAGGTTCAAATTTCTTGGTATTGTATATACTCTGTATCCCGTACCTTGTACGATTACTGTTGTATTAATTCTTCCGCCCGTACATTTGTGTACACATTGATCTTAAATTATTCAATTTATTCTTATTTCTTTCAAATTGGCTTTCGTCACCCTACGTGGTGTCGGCCAGCACACTCGACTTTTGGGTGTCCACGTGTACATCCGGGTCGGGATGTGTCATAGGACTTTGGCCCACTAAAAATTATAAATTTATTAAAAAAACTATAAATAAATAAATAAATAAAACAATAAAGAAGAAAATAAACTCTTCTTCTCCAAACAAACAACCCCACGGGCCACCAAATCCAAAGATTCTGAAAAATTCAAAGTTAAAAAAGAGTTTGGTGTGGAGGGGGCTTAAAGTGGAAGGAGTGAGGTGGATGTGTAGTGAAGTCGAAGAGAAAGGGGGAAGAGAAAAGGAAGATGATTTTCTTTTTATTTATTTATTATTCATTAATTAATTAATTTTTAATATTTATTGTTCACATGACACAAATTTGATGGGCCACATATTTGCTACGTCATCAGCTAGTGGAGCACTTGATGGATAGACTAACGGAAGTATAAAAGTGTAAAAAAAAAACTTTAGGTATGAAAGTGAGAAGAAAAAAACTAAGAGTGGCAAAGTGCGAATTTCACTATACTTGAGGGTAGTAAAATGAGAATTACCTTTTTTTCATACAAGAAACGATAGTTGATATTTCATTGATCATTCAAAACAAATACAGAAGTGCCAATTGGGTACATTGCTCAAGTGACCAAGAAAATGATCTAGCGTTTGTGCAAATAGACAAATGCTATAATGAACCTCTAAATAGTTACCATATGTACTAAAACTACAAACGCCACCCATACTAACTCGTCACAAAACGATAAAAGCAATAGATATGTATCAACGAGTACAATAGGTCACAGCCAAAATAGCTAGGCCACATAAAGTCATTGCCGAGCAAAACCACATAAAATCATCGTTAGTAGGCTAAACCACATAACTCATCGCTCAATACAAAAACCAAATTAAGCCATCGCTATAGCGCTACTACAACAACACTAAGCTATGCCGAGGACGGCGAGGAGGGATGCTTTTTCTTTGGCATGATGAGATGAGAGAGAAACGGACATGGGACTCTAGTCTAGCCTATGTAGTAGTCTTCTCTCAAAAGCACATTGTTGGGATGGAATAACAAAAACAAAAAAGCAAATAAAAACGTATATATAAAGCCTTGTATATTCCTACATTATGAACAATGCTTACAATATATATTTGAGGAATGCTTGGCCCTTGAGGAGGAATTCTTCCTCAACACATTTTATGGTCAATAAATAAAATTTCGTGCTTTTGATCGGAACTGTTTATATTACAAACCACTATAGAAAGATTATCTTTGCAAAAAATCAATCAAAAGATCTTTTAGTTAATCAACTGTAGCAAATAAATAGACGATTCATAATAATTATCGATTTCGACCATCTATTTTTATATAGTTTTATGACTAAACGATTCTATATTTTTATTGATTGTTTGCATGGATGATCTTTATATAGTGATTTATAATATTAATAGTTCTGACCATAAGCAGAAAATTTCATAAATTATTCACAAAGTGTTTTGAGAATGAACTCCTCCTCATTCTTTGAGAAACCAAGTTAATTTCATAAATAATTGTATGAAGCTTTGTAAATTGGTCACGCAATGATTTGAGGAGGAATTCCTTCACAATTTCTTGAGCCAAGTATTATTCTTATGATATAAAATCGTACAATACTTCTCTCCTTCTTTCCCTCCTAATGTAACATCATTTTACCGTACAAATTTTATCACTGAAATCATTCGTCCTTTTTATCATCATCTAAATATCATTATAGAAAATTTCACTTGATTTGGCAACCGTTTAGTTATCTATATAAATCAAAGAAATTGACAAGTCATCATAAAGATGTTACTTATTACTTTAATAGCTGATTTGTTCAAAATGACTAACAGAAGACTATTAAAGTAGCTACTGAACCTAATTACTGTATCATATTATGTATATATTAATATGTAGAAACCGCAGATAGCGTTTTACTATAGTGGCAAAAAGCAATAAAGCATATAAACTCTGGTACTGATTCGATCCCCACCGATCTCCCTCACCTCTAACATTTAACGATTTAACTCACTAACGCTATTGTTTTTTTTTTTTTTAAATGTAGAAACCATAAATCTTCAATATTTTTCAATTGCTTTCCACAGAACGTAATTACGTTCAGTAGCTAGCACCACTGTCTTTGAATTCATCACGATTTCTAGTGTTGTTGTGATTTCTAGCATTGTCGTGGCTGATGAACTTCACGATGTGGGATTTCACGGGTCTTTGGGTGGAGTTGACGAGCTAAGGAGATCATATGTGTTGGGTGGTAATCGATTTTACAATGGTGGGTCGATAACTATTTAGGACATTTTGGGTAAGTTGAGTGAGTGGTTTTAGTTAATACATGAATTTTAAAGCATCTGGAAGTGTCACTTAATATTACAGTTTAGTAGTATTATTCTTTATTTGCAAACAAATGAGAGGTCTTCGATTCGACTCTTATGGATGACAAGTACGATACCAAATTCATATAGTTGATTGTGTGACTTATCTCAAATTTGTTACCTCTCAGCGTGTAAATACATCATTGTACTAAAAAAATCATTTAAAAGTGTTTTAGTCAAGCTATATGATCAAAAAATTGAGATGTAACAATAAAACCACCCCTCAACTTATAGCATTCAACAAAAACATAATTGGCAACTAATAGTGAGGGAGTAGACTACAATGCTCGCAAGCATTGAATGCTTACACCGATCTCACCATTAAAATGAGGGAAGAGAGAGGAGAGAGGGGAGAAAGGAGAGTGAGATCGGTGTGAGCATTCAATGCTTGCGAGCACTGTAGCGAATCCTAATAGTGAGATGCTCAAACTATCATTTTTATCATTCGAAACTTACGATGTTTAATATGTAATTTTATATTCTCAACACGCTTAGTCACGTATTGGAGATTTTGTTGAATTTTCAACACCGAAATTGGGGAGGTCAAGACGAAAGGGGCATCCACCACAATGCAAACACATTATCTCCTCCACCGAATGAAAACTGAAAAGGGAGTTAATTAAAGGACCTTTGAACAAAACACTTTTGTGCAGAGTAAAAGTGCCACCTATGTACAACCCCACAAACTAAAGGCTAGTTCCCACTACCAAGTACCAACAAACAACGAATCCATTTTTCCCCCAATTGCAATTTGCAAGTTGCACATCTCAAAAGACAAAAATATTAAATCCAACACTCAGAGTCTCATCATTGTTTACTGCAATCCACAACCACAGAAAAATGCGGCCGTAGGCTCAAAGGTACCACGTAAATTGACCAAATCAGCTTCTTTTGAAACCCCAAATTGGAACATGGTTCGAGATTGTTTTTGGAACGACCAAAATACTTTTTGACGATTTATTTATGTCATAGTTATACTATTCAACAATTAGACGTGGTTATGTGACCAACAGATTTTCACATTTGACCGTTAAATGATATAAGGATGAGTGCTGTAGAAATTTTCAACTTTTCGACCGCTAAAAACGTTTCTAACTACATTTGACAGAAAAGTTTAACAATGCATTTGATTTATAGAAGTACTTTCTGAAGAAGTACCTATAAGATACTTCTTCATATGACACTTCCAGGTGAAATAAGTGTTTTCATATACTTTTAAGTTATAATAGAAGCGTTTATGAGCATAAGCATTTTCTAAAGAAAATAGACATGCACGGTCGCTAAGGCTTGTTTGAAAATGCTTTGTAAGAAACACTCTTGCTCATACCACTGCTTTGTAAGAAGCAATCTTGCTCACTTTGCCACAAGCGCTTTTATTATTAAAAATGTGTTGAAATATTGTTGATAACGCAAAAACATTTACTTACATTCTTTTGTCAAGCATTGTCAAAAATATTATTGATTATCTAAAAGCACTTATAACCGTTTTAAAAACACTTCCAAACTACCAATATTTACTGCAAAAGTCATTAGAGTATTGGCCCTTAATTAACTGTGCGGGAAAGAGTTAACTTACAATAGTAGCGAGCTTAGAGACCACAAACATGATCATATTCACAAAATCAATATTTACAACCCAAAAAAAGCATTCTCCAAGAATATTTGATATTTCACATTTGATGATGTGCGCCTAATAGCAGAAGGGTGACAAAAGCAAGAACTCTGTCTTCCAAGCTGTCTTCAAAATTAAAGGCGCGTCGAAATCATCCTCATAAGTCCGATGGATGTCAATCTTCTGCGCTTCTTGGCACGATTCTGCTGGTGCAGGGAGGCCTAATCGCATTCTAAATTATTTTCTAATTTTATCCAGTTATGAAACATACTCGATTCTTCGAAAAAAAGGATCACACAGCCAAGAACTCATCAAAATAGGGCCAATCTTGAGATATATATTAGCTAGTTTTAGGCGTCGAAGTTCTGAAGAGAAGAAAGCCACTGCTTCATATAGTTCTTGCAATCTGCATATAAAACCAAAATGCAGATTAGCACATAGCACAGATCACAGATCATAAAAAGCATAACTTAACAAAACCTTTGTGCATATTACACAACTAGTAAAGTTTGAGAAAGAACAAAACTTGTGAAGAACAGCTTGATATTATGGCGGGCACAAGCAAAGTGCATAAAATCTAAGCTATCTAAGCCTAGAGACATATTTCAGGCCTAAAACGATTAAGAAACAAACAAGCCATTTCATTCCTCGTGTAATCGAGGAGCCAACTGACACAGTATGATCGGAAATGTTCGGCACAATTGCTCCACGCACCCCCCAACAAACAAAAAAGGCAATATATCATCTTAGAGCTATTGTGCTTAACATGGTATCTGTGATTTTGTTCTCATGCACAATTTGCAGTTCATTTGGAAGTTTTCTCATGTGCTGCTTTGACACCATTCAGAAAGGTAGGGTCGAAAACCAAGCTTTTCTTCAAGTTTTGCAACGGTGATGCAGCCAATCTGCCAACCAGAGCAGGTTGTCAAGATAAGGATTGTCAAAGTGGCTGATCAATCAATCCACTTGCAGCTCCAAGAAAATGAGTCCTGCAAGTTGCAACCTTTTGAACTAGCATCCAAAAAACTGAGATCTAACGTCCCAAAAACCATAATATTTTGCACAGAATAGTGCATTTCCACTATCCCCCATATACTTTCTGATAGTTTTGAGAATTGCAGCCGCAAAGTAAGTTGTATATTTACAGGAATGGACAAAAAACAGGACGCCTTCCGCACTAACTTATTTTTGGTAGTAGATATACTAACCAAACAATTGTCCCAAATATTTTTGTTACAAGCGATATTTTTACTCTAAATTAGACTTAGGAGAGGGATGGCGCTCGAACACAGGATACAATGGGATAAACAGAAAACCCCTATCCACCAGACGACCCCATATAAAAAGTAAAATAACAAAGATGGTGACAGATTGATGTCTTCATAATGACAATAATGGACTCAAAATCGCCAAAATAGAATCAACAAATTGTTTGGTATGAAATGAACAATCCAACCTTATCTATTCCTACACCAAGTAATCACCCAACACAAGATTTTGTTTTGCCTAGGAACCATATAAATATCTATTAACTTAAATTACTCAACAGTTCGAGTTTAAATTAGATTAGAATATCGCTCGAATAAGTAATTACTCAACTCAACAGTTTCAATAGGTTGCTGTTTGCAGTCAAATATTCAATCAAAAGCAGTAAAGATATAAGCGGAAAATATCTTACCAGAAGAGAATTCATCTGGAAGGTTCTTGATGGCACTCAAGAGCTCATTGTTGGAATGCTCCACCACCTCCTTGCAGCCAGGGCTATAGCAAGGGACCAGCACTGCAAAACTATTATCCGTTTCGTCATCGTCACTCTGGAAACCGGGACCATGAGGCTCCGACCAGCCAATAGACCAGTCCGAGTCATCGGATTCCGAGCCTGACAAAAACCCACCACCATCTGATGGCACAATAACAATATCATACTCCCTATCAATCCTCCTCTCCTCCCTACTCTGCCATTTCCTCTTTACCTTTCGCGGGGACGAGGCCATTTTCGTGCCCTTAACCGAACGGAATTGAACCGTCCCGGGTTCCCTCAAACCACCAAAACCACACTCAAAAGAAGAATTCATTGAGGAGCCATTGTTAGCAGGCTCCTTCTCTTTCCCACCCCACCAACACCATGACAAACGAGTGAAAGAGACTGCCATTTTTCGGAACCCGAATTTAGTAGAAAGCTAAAAGACGATGGCAAAGAATTGTGGGAAAAAAGGCGTAGGAAGCCAGAGAGACCAAAAGAATGGGAAGGCCAAATGGTTCTGCCTGTCGCAGCAGCAACCAACTGTATTAGGAAATGATGAATTCAATCGCTAGAAAAAGTAGATCATATTAGGAAAAAGTTCAATCCACCAAATCCACTAACCCTTATCAATAATTAAGGCAAAATTAACAAAAGTAAAAACCAATTAACCAAATCTAAAGAGAGCAAAAAGTCATTGATCTTGTTTTCCTCATAAATCAAAGGGTCAAATCAAACAAGATAAAAACTTAGTCCACCGGATTAGTAAAAACCAATTTCAATAATCAAGCCGAAAACTTTCCATTATTAGAAAACTCTCAAGATTCAAGCTCAAATAAAACCAACTTGAACTTAATCAAACTCCAAAAACACAATGATCCAACTGAAAAAATTCAAAAATTACTTCAATTTCCACCAGATTTCCTCTTTTTTTAGTTCCAAAGTTACCCAGAAAACTTCATAGTAAAAACCCCGAAAATCACAGACCCAGAAAACAATCCCCAAATTTGAAGTCCGCAAACTGATAAACTCTTACTTATAGAACAAAACCCACCCCAAAAACTCGAAAGGGAAGACTTGGGTCACGATCAAAAGTACAAAGTCTGGATTTTTCGAGAATTCAAAGGGCAAAATCGGTCTGTTTTTTCCCGGAAAAAAAAAACCCAAAAAATGGCGGCAGACGGCGGTGGAGTAACCGCGAAGCAAAATTTAAGAGAGAGAAAAGGACTTATTCGGGTTTTCCCAACCCCGCCATCACCATCATCATCTTCTTCTTCTTCCTCTCACTCTCTCTCTGTTTTCTGAGAAACCAACTGCGAATGAACGACTGCTTCCGAATTTATAAAAAAACTCTCCGATTTATTTATTTTTATTTTTCATTTTATTTTGGACTCTATCGTGGCACATTTGACGGGCACGATCTTACTGTGCTCCTCCGATCGTTTGGCATCACTCGAATTATGCGACTAATTAATGGGCTAATTTATAATTAGGGTGACTAGTGGGGGTTGTTAGCGTCCAAATTTGCTGACGTGGTGGATCCAAAACCCAATCATTGCGTGTGTTTACGGTGCAAGTTACTGCCACGTGTAATCTATGTCAACCAATGGTTAAAGCTTCCAGGAAAAGATTAAGAAATCACCATGAGAAGGTCTTTTGACCCTTTGCATTGAATTTTTGAAATTAAAAACCTACCTCAAGGCTCAATCTTTGGCTGAATAGCGATGTGTGATATGTTTGAGAAATTCAGATTTTATTTGGAGGAAGAAGGCCTTCTTTGGTTGTTATTGTTAATTGGTTATGATACTGATATATTCATTTTACGAATTATTTGTACGTGAGATAAGGTGATTTTATGTTTTCTTGATCAGATTTTGCTCCTTTTAGAAGCTTTTAAGACAAGATTTTGGCGACTTCACTATTGATTCCTGCAAATTTGTAAATTTCTCTTATTTGAATGAATTTTTTCTCATTCCGATTGAAAATTTTATTTTATAGAAAATTTGAGTTGATGTAAGCCCTATGTCTAGACCTGGTAATTTCTTGCACGACTTATTAACCCGATACGAAACCATACGAAAATAACATGTTTCGGGTCAACCTGTTATCTTAACGGGTATGACACGTAAATGACACGATCACGACCTGTTTGCCAAGTCTAGACACTGTATAATACTTGAAACAACACAAACACGACAACACACGACGCGATCGCTAAGTCTACATAGGCCTACAATACCAAGCATTTCCTTTTTCTTCGAGCCACCACAGTCAAAAGTTTATCGACCATCAAAACCTTTTGAAAATTCGCATCCTAAACTCAAACATGGGCAATGCAAGGAAAGCATTGAGTATATTTTTGTTATGAAACTTGTGGGTCTGTCACATCTCATGCAAAACCATTTTGGAATTTGCCTCAAACAATGAATCTTAGCCGTAATTGCATTTGGTTAATAATATATTAGTTCATTTGAGAAAAAGATAGAAATGATAAGGGTGTTTAATAGGAAGATTCTCTTGTAACCAAGATATATTCTCATGTCACCAATTTAATAAATATTTGTGGGTAAACTGCCGTTTAACCTCTTGAACTATTACTTCAGTTGAAATTGACCCCTTGAACTATTTTTTTGGTAAATTAACTCCCTGAACTATTTGAAATCAGCCAATTAACCCCTCACCGTCAGATTCAACGAAATTTCATCCACTTTGCTGTCAAATACTAGCACGTGTCGTATTTTATGAAAGAATTATGAAAGAATTCCTCCTCAAAATACTTCTTGCTTATAATAAGAACTATTTATATTATAAATCGCCTTGTAAAGACCATATATGCAAAAAAAAAAAAAAAAATTAAAGCTAAGATCGTTTAGTCAATCAACAATAGCAAATAGATAGACAGTTCGTTATTTTTTTTTTATCAATTCCGACTATTTGTTTTTATACAGTTCGATGACTAAACAATCTTATATTTTAATAATTTTTTACAAAAAAATTTATAATATGAATGATTTCGATCATAAGCACAAAGTTTCGTGAATCTGCCACAAAATATTTTGACAAGAAATTCCTTCACAATTTTTTGTGGAGCTAAGTATTGTTGTATTAAAGCAAAGCTTTCAAGCCTTGAGCTTTGGATATAGTAGTGTAAGAACAAGAGCCACCAGCGGCAGCATGTGGTACATAATACCTAGTCTTTTTTAAGCATGTGGTTGTGGTGGTCTCAAGCTACTTATCATAACTTGTGTTGGGCTAGTTGCAAGCGGATGCATACAAAATTACCCTACAAATTGAAATCATGAAATGGACCTTCTTTAACACCAAAAAGTACACCAGATGGTGAATGATCTTATGTATCATTCGTATGGATGAAACCACCAACTAGAGAAAAATAATTGACAACTAGTTGATAGGGAAATGCTTTGGAAAAAGATCAAGGATAATAACAATTTTTTAGTTAACTTTACCCTTATTTTTACGACTATTGTATATCTAAATGTCTGTGTATCAATCATTCATGTTTAGTAAATTAGTCAAAACACGTTCATAATTGCAAGTTTTATCAATAATTTTGTAATGAATTCAATTAGATAAAAAATATATATATATCACACTCCAAAAATTCTTGGGTGCTCCGGAGTACGGGGTACTCCGGATTTTTTAACCGTTGAATCTTAATTTTTATATTTTAAAACAAAAATTCAACGATTAAAAAACTCGGAGTATCCCGTACCCCGGAGTATGCAAGAAAGACTCATCACACTCAAGTAGTGTTATTCTCCAAATAGTAAAGCCAACTACTTACATGTAAAAAGCGCATTAAAATTTTGAATTCGTACATTTTTAATAGAAATTTATTGGTGAAAAACTGTATTACAATGCTACAACGACCAGTCAGGTGCAATTGCAGCACATTACAAAATCTTGTTTGTTGGTCTTTTTGGTTTGGTTGAAAGTAAATATCTTTTTTTTTTTGGTTTAGTTGAACGTAAATATCTTTTTTTTTTTTGGTTTAGTTGAACGTAAATATCTTTTATTTTTTTGGTTTGGTTGAGGAATAATCTCACTCACCTGAGAGTAGAATATGCATACACATCGTTTGTCACATCATATAGTACATAATATAATCTCTCTAGTATTTTTTAAAAAGAAAATAATAGACGTAATTAAAAATATAAAAAGGGCAGTTTTTTTAGTTTTTTTTCAAAACAAAAACAAAAAGTATCAGTTGACCTGATTTTGTACAACCATTTCGATTTTTAATTTTCAATCGAGAAAAAAGCTCTACTCCTCCCAAAATTGCAACAACTTTTAACTTTCTCCTTCAAATTCGGAGTGCATTCATCTTCATTTTCATCAGCATTCCATATGAATCCTCCACCCCTTCAGCTTTAGGAAGTAAGTAATCAGATGCCTAAACAGTGAGCTTCCATGAAATTCAACCAATGATCTAAAAGACCCCCAAAAACCTTTCTGCAGTTTACCTCTTTTTGCACAAAAACAAATGATTGCTGAATTATTTGGGTGAAATCCATTTTTAACCATACGGTAATAAAATACCAAGGCACCAAAGCAAGGTAAAAATTACCATCATGGTAATTTTGTTGGTAACTCCACAACTTCTCCGGAAAGAATGCCTTCTTTGGATCAAATGAAGAGGATTGTTGAGTGCTCTTGGTGTAAAGAGAGACAATACAAGAATGAAGGATACATGATGCGGAGAAAGCATCCAAGAGAGTTTCATGGATATTGTGACAAAATGGGGTGAAATTGGCACCGTCAAATTATGTTTCAATCTTGGCCGATGGTCTCAACCAAAGGCCAAGATCTCTTATGTGAATGCATGTTTGAGCTAAGTTTGGACGGGTTGAACTTATAATCTTGAGCTCTACCCGAATTTGGTCCGGTAGGCTATTTGTTAATTGAGGCTTAGCTGATACTCGTAACTACTCATTCATATGGATTTTAAATTTCTATTTTAACTTGAGCAAAGATCTGGTTGAACCCGTCCAAATTACTCTCATTAGGAAAAATAAAAGGAGATAGATTCTTTGTACGTAAGTACCCCAACAAGCTTGATTTTTATTTTCCATTAGCAAACGTCAAAGTTCATTAGAGATTCCAAAAACCTAACCAAATCTTGGTTAAATCTAGGGTTTGTGTTCTAGGTTTCATGCATCTTATCTTATCCACAATGAAATTATTGACCCCTTAATTTTGTTTCTGCAGATGATTCAAACCCTAAAATAATTTCTTAGGAATTAGGATAGAAAAGCCCAACCCAAATCCAATCCCAAATTCAAACGGCCAGTATTTCACGATTCCCATCCCGTCCTAAATTTTTCCTACACAGTTTAAAGCACTAACGCCGTTAGTATAGGGCCGTACAAAACATTTTCAAATCCAGAAAAGGAGAAAAAGCCCCACACTCGAGTCATAACGGCTACTTCTCTTTCTATCTTTTCTGAGTTTTCTCTCCCATTTGCTTTTCCTCCCAATTTTTCTCAGCACAAAGAAGTGAAACAACCAGAAAATCGAAAACCCACAACACTTGCGTAAAGTCCTACTCGAATGGCGAATCTCTGATCTCGCAGCCAGGTACGTTTCTGGGTTCTCTTTATTTTTCTCAAATCTTGTTTGGTTAGTGAGAAAATCTCAGGAAAATGAAAGAATTCTCGGTTTCGGATATAGTATCAGTTTAACTAGACAACATTTTCCTTTCTTGTGTTTTCTTGGAGACCAAACACTGAGTAATTGGTTGTATTATGCTAGATTTATGCTGTTTTCCTTCACTATTTGTGGCATTTTGTTTTTTCTTCTTGTGATTTCTGGGTTTGGGTAAAGTCAAATTCTTAACTTCCAAGTTAGTTTGGATCTGTGATTTCTATAGAATTTGTTTTGTCAAATCTCTGATGTGGGGTTTCCAACCGTTGAGTGTCTGAATCCCACATCGGAGAAAGGAGGGACCTTGCATGTGCTTATAAGCAATTGGACTACTCCCCATATTGCCAATTGGTTTTATGGTGGAACCCCAATTTCTTCACCAACAATGTTTGGTTGCTAAGAATGCCAAGAAAAAGAAGAAGAAGAAAAAATGAAATCTTGATTTTTCCCTTTTGGTCTTTGTTGGGTTTAGATTCAAGCTCACATATTCTCAGCAAACAATATTCAGATTTTATGGGGATTGCTCATCTTAATCAAGGTCTAATTACGATTTGGGAGCCGAAAGAATAGACAATGACAATGTAGTTATAGGTTCAGATCGTTTTGTTTCTCTATTCCTTTGGTAATCGGTATACTGGTATGTCGATTCGGAACATTTTCGGATCCCTTGGGGTCCTCATTATTTTCTGTTAAGAATGTCTCGACTCTTGACTGAAATGTTTTCTAGAAGTGAAAATTTTGAGTGTCCAGACGCATTTAGCTATAAATCTTAACCGAAAAGACGATTGTTTGGCCAAACTACCTGCGGAATTTCAAGTTGTCATCTAATTGTGCTGGAAGCTTTGCAAACTTTCTGCAAAGCCTTCACCTTTTTGTATGAAAAAGTTATATTAGTAAAAGATAAATTCTTAACATTTATTGGTATTAATAATATTATGATACGAGGAGGTGTTTTTGTTACATATGGTTAATCTTGTAAAGAAATCAAAAGGGCAGAAAGAACGAGGTTTTTTCGGTTCTTGAGCTTTCGAAACATGATTTGCCATTTCCAGTCCTAATGTCACTTCAGCTGCATTGTTTCCGGTTCATATTGTCTTGTGTTATATTGTCTTTGGTATTACTGTGAAAAGAAATTGGGATGTGTAGGATATTGAATTTTTGTTTTGGCTGCAAACAGGTCTCTTTTGTTATAGAAAGGAAAAATATGGAAAAGGTTTACGAAGAGCTGGACGGAGTTAAAGCCGAGCTTGAGAAGCTCAAGGCAGAATATAAAAGCAAAGCAGAACTATCCGAGAGCTTGAGGAAAGCCCACAATGAGCAGCTGACAAAATTCCAGCAGGCAAGTTCCAAAATCGAGAAGCAGACTCAAGAACTAAGTGAGAAGGCAGAGGAAATCTCGGTTGCACAGCAGATGTGTGAAGATCTTAAATGCAGTTTGAAAGATAAAGATTCCATAGTTCAACATCTCAAGGCTGCAAACGATAAACTTCGAGTTGATTGTGATGAGAAGTGCCGGAAATTGGAAGACACGAACAGAGCGTTGGCATTGGCTTTAGATGAGGCAAATGAGAAGAAAATGGAACAAGAACAAACAATTAGTGCATATAAAGAAGAGATTGAGGGCCTCAAAGGCCGTCTATCAGTGTTGCAGAAGAAATGTTCAGAAGCAGAGAAGAAAGCTAATGCGCCCAAAGAGCTGAGAGAAAGAGATGAGGTGATACTCAAACTAGAGGAGGAAAATCAGAAAGTTATAGATCAGCTAAAATGGAAGAAGGAGCAGTTCAGACATCTAGAAGAAGCACACGACAAACTTCGTGAACAGTTCAAAGCGAGTAAGAAGGAATGGAACGTGGAGAAGTTTTCGTTGGTTGATGAGATTTGTCAATTGCAGACAAGTTTAGATTCTCAGACCCGAATTTCAGATGATCTTCAAAACCGACTGCAGAGGTGCAACCAAGCCCTGGCTCATGAAGAAAGCCGGAGAAAGTATCTGGAGGTTCAAGTTTCTGAATTCCAAACACGCTTTGAGAACGTCTTTTCTGATCGCGAGGATGCCAAATCGCAGCTGGAATGCTTGACTGCTCAGAGGGACAAACAAATTGCATCACTGAGACAGTCTCTAAGCACCAAAGAGGCACTTCATAAAGAAATGGGATATCTGACAGGGAAGCTGCAGCAAGAAAATCAGGAGTTGCGAGCTTCGCTCAAAGAACTCCAGGAAGCCCAAATCCAATCAGCTCCGGGTTCTCCTTCTCTAGCAAAGCTACGAAACAAGCTCAAAAATTTGGAGCAGATGCACAGAGAATCTGCTGCCAATTATAGGGCTAAAGAAGCTGAATGGAGCTCTCAACTGGAAAGTATGACGGGGGACCTGAACAACCACAAGTCCGAGTTAGAGAGCAAGGATGCAGCATTAAAAGAACTCAGGATGGAAGTGGAGCAGATGCACAGGGACCGTACAGAAAATCGGGCCAACAAAGTTGTATGCAACTCTCGACTGGAAAAGATGACGAGTGATGTGCGAAACTATATGTCTGAGCTAGAGAGTAAAGATGCAACAATAAAAGAGCTCGAGATGGAGTTGGAATCAAGTCATTTTCTAACTATGCAGCTGAAGTTGGAAAATGAGGAGCTTTCCGTCATGTTACTGGTTTTAAAACTTGGAATCTCTGAGGCACAGTTGAAGATCGCAAATGAGAAGTCTGAAATGGATCGGTATGCTAAAGAGAACAAAGAAAAACTTTCTCTATTGATGCAGCAGCTGGAGATGAAGAATGCTGTTCTTATTAGAGCACAGGCAGGTGTTGAAGAAGAGCGTGAAAAGGCAGCATCTTTATCAAGGAGGATTGAAGCTATGGATCTCATTGACAACCAGCAGCTTTCTATACAGAAAGAAGTTGAAATGTATAAGGAACTGTTGGAGGACTCATCCAAGAATGAACTTTGCTTTGACCAGCAAGTTTTGCACGCAGAAAGCGTTCTTAAACGAGAGCTTAGAGAAGTTAATGATGCCTTAGAGAGAGCAAATGCTGAGTTGGGTGAAAAAATATTTGAAGGAAATGAAATTGAATTCGAATTGCAAATATGGAAATTGATTGCAGAGCGCTTAAGAAGTGATCTTGAAGCAAGTGTCGAAATGCGTAAAGAGTTGGAAGCTTCTCTTCTTGCACAGGTAGAAGTTGAAGAAACCATAAAGCAACAGAAAAAGGGTCTTCTTTCTATTTTCGAAGAGAAAGATAAAATAATAGATAACCTCCAGGAGAAGATTGTGTTACTGGAGCAGAAGCTCGACAATGCTGAGTCTGTAAAGACAGAGACATCGATTTCCTTTGAGTCAGAGAATTCAATCTTTCTCCAATTCACTAGAGAGAAGGATATGAACTTGGAGCAACTCGAGAAAGAGGTCCACTGGCTAGAGCAGGAATCATTGAGGAGGGAATTCGCAGGTCTCGTGATGGCACAAACTGATGCAGAGAGAACATTTGAGCATGAGAAAGAGCAACTCATCCAGCATGTCGAAGAGAAATACCAGAGAGTGAATGATCTCATGCAGCTTGTGGAGTCCTTGGAACACAAGTTTAACTGCTCATTAGTTTCTCTCTCTTCGCAGCTAGCCGAGAAACAGGCAGAAATTGATATGATCCACGAAGCTTGGGAGAAAATCACTGCTGCTGAAGTTATGGCTGCACTTGAAATTGAAGAAAAGAAATTGATGGCTCTGGAACTTGAGGATGAAATCTGTAATATACAGCAGAAACTCGAATCGCAGCAAAAATCCTTGTGTGAGTCGAAACAGCAAGCATTGGAGGTTGAAGCCGAGTTGGAAACAAAAGAGCAGGAAGTGAAGAGACTGACTAATCAAATGAAGACAAAGCTGACAAACTCAGATGCCTTGATCGAGGAGCTCAAGAGTGAAAGAAGAAATTTACTTGAAGATGTCATTCAGTTGTCATTGGAAAAGGAAAACTTATTGGGGTTTATCGGAGGGCTGGGTGATAAGATCGGGGAGTTCTCCAGTACAGATAAACAACTGATGGGAATGTTGGAAAGGATAATGCTTTCTTTCAACGACAAAGGTTCAGGAATGGATTTGAAATGGAATGATGAGCTTGTTGACCAAGAACAAGAGAATGTCCGTACGCCTATCATCATCAAGTTATCTGAAGCAATTTCTGATAAAAGATCTCCGTTTAGAGACCTCAACCATTAGCTAGTATATGTTTCAGAATATCATGCAGTTTAGTTACATAGCATGGAATTTTTTAGCTTGTGTATGACGACCCACGCTTGTGTAAGTGTTTTGTTTCTAACAAGAACAAGTTTCCACAAATTCGACTTATCTTTTTAAGCAAGTAATTTTAGTTTGCTTATGTGCTTCAGCCAATGTTTCTGCAATTTATCAAGGTTCTCTTCGCAAACTCGTTTTTGGTGTACATTCTACTTTGGTCAAACTCAAAAGATTTGGCCTTTCACAGTGCTCATTGTTCTGGTGTTAATTACACCAGTTAACACGAAGAATCAACCTCGACGGTAAGTTTAAATGTTAAAATGCTAAATTAAAACGTAACCAGTATAGCATTTCTTCAGCATAAAGCAGTTTTCTATAAGAAGAAACATCCCCTAACTACCTGTCCTATATAACATCCGACGCAGAGGTTGAGATCGATTATTGTTTTGACAAATTAGCAAGAACTAACAGAGAGGCAAGATGAAATGCTATATCGAAACAACATCAACTGTTGATCAGTACAATGTATCTAAGTTACTATATGAATGATAGTTACATTCGAGTAGTACACAAGCATGTATAAACTCCGTTTTCGAGCTACAATACATCAATCTCATTGTATGAATTGGTACCGGAGCTACTAAATTTTGCACTAAGCATTGCGGTTCCGAGATGGGGGGAAACGATCTCTACTAGCTCCTGCTAGATGAAGCCGACTTTCGAGCAAATTCGGACAAACCCTGCCTCAAAGCTCCAAGGTTCAACCCATTACCAACTAAAATGCTCGTCACGCCCATTTTTGATACCTGTAAATACCATGTCATTGAACAAACACACGAAGTTTGAATCTAATCATTTCAAATCCAAAACCCAAAACCCGAAACCCGAAATCCATTTCAATTTCTATGTTTTTCAATTCAATGTAGTAGTCTTATTGTGAAAAATCTTCCAAAGGGGATAGAAATAGATACATTACCGTTTGAATATTCCTATCCTCATCATCAAAGAAAAGCATCTCAGTAAAAGGTACCCCAGTGGTTGCATGAATTCTTTGAAAATGCTCTGTTTTGTGAGTCCAACTCGAGAAAATCTCCTGCATAATTACAAACACACATTGCATTCAGTTCCCGTAAATGTCAGTTGGCCAATGCCCCCTTTACCAAGTTCAAATTCTTAGTTTAGAATATCGCTTTGTCTAATATATGTAACATTTAACGTTCATTTGATAACTATTTCATGTTAAGAATATCGATTTGTCTAATATACTGTCCTCGTATATCTAGCACAAAAAACGAAAAACGAAAACCAATAACTAAAAACAAAATAACTAAAAACAAAATGTTTATCAAATAGGCGTGACTTCAATGCTACGTAAATTTGATTTTCATAACTATTAGATCTTTTATTTCTAATTTCAAATATTTCATTCCCGTACCACTCGATGCCACGTAACATTGAAGAAAAATTGCGAATTAAGAAGAAAATTAACAACCTGGGTGAGAAACAAGGAGTGGATACCCAACGTTTGGAGGAAAGACTTGGCAACGTCAGAAGTTGGGGATCTCGAAGCAACAGCCATGGAGATTCCCTTGTCCTTGAGCGCATATAATATTCCCGAGGCTTGCGGGTAAAGATACGGCGTGTCGTCGTCGTAGCAGCACTCGCAGAAGAAGGGCCAGAGGGTGTAATCGAGATCGAAGACGACGAGACTCGGCAAGTTCTGGTGTCGTTCGATTATCTGGAGAGCCTCGCTCTTCACCTTCTCGTCGTCGCCCATTGTTGCCCTTTGTCACTGTACGTTGGGTGAGTCGCTGGGATTTTGGCAACTTTCTTCTCGTCTGTAAATCTGTGATTGGATGTCTCTTCTTCTCACTTTCGTCCTTTGCTCTTTTTTTATTTCATTTTTGTCCTTTTTTTTCTTTTTTTTTTCTTTCTTTTGAATAGTAAAAATATATGTTGTCATTAGCTTAAGGACTGATTAGAGACGAAAATGCGCTCAGCAGTATGATTTAATGGTATTTTTTAGGGGTGTAGTCTATTAAGACTTATATAAACGTTTGTTGAATTTTTAAGACTTATACTAATTATTATAAATTCCTTAGAGATGACAATAGGTCGGTATATGTCATTTCTATCACGATTCACATTAAGTATTTTTCCTCCGTCAGCCTTCGTACTTGTAATTTCAAATTGGAAATTCCCCAACATGCCCTCATTACGAAAAATTAAAATTAACATTTTTCTTCAACTAAAAATTTAAATCATTTAAAAAATTAATAATTTTTATAATAAATTCGATAGATCAAAAAGTGTTTTCTAACATATAGTCCACACAACATATCGTGAGAAAGAGTTAGAAGCAAGGCTACCACCACACTTCCATGTTTTATATATATATATATATATATATATTTTTTTTTAAAATTTTTATAACATATGTTTTATGATTCTATTATTTAAAAAACAATTAATTATGCCAGTAACCACGGTAATACAGAGGATGCATGTGTTATTCGGAATGATTGGGCGTAAAGCGTCTGTAGGTAGCTTTTTAATCCCAGGACTCAACCCTGGACAGGCAGTGAAAACTTCCAAGCTGGAGTACTTTTTTTCCTTATGGACATGACTACTATTTTGTTTGATTAGTCTTCACATGACTCTTCTTCACACTGATTTCAATCCGCTTCGTTAACTTATTGGCCATATATTAATATCGTCTACTGATCATGGAAGCTAGTGTGGTCAATGCGTCAACAAGTCAATGGGGTAGAGGGTTTGCAGATACTTGTTGAGCTCCTTATAGTATGGTAGAAGCAGAGAGAATTTTCAGTGGAGCGTGAATTCTCTCTAAGGGGTCTCTCTAAACCACCTTCCCCAGGTGAAATGCGTAATTTCAAACAAAGCGGTTTTGAGTCGAAATATAAAATACCCTTTTTACACCGTTTCAAATTCCGTAACCAAAATTTTCCAAAATCTCATTTTAATCTGCGCTTTTTATCCTTCGTACCTAATCAATACGGGCGGAGCCCGTGAGAACCCAAACTAGTAGGAAAACTATCATCTCTGATACTATTCATCATTAAATATGAGTGAGAAGTTTTATGTCCAATTTCACTATACAAAAATGTTTGTGTGGCTTCCAATCTCCAAATTCTCCACCCTTAGAGTCAATTTGGGATTACTGTGCTTTAAAAAAAAATTGCTTATAAAAGCAGCTTTTAAAAACAACCTCCATGCTGCTTTTAAAAGTTGATGTTTTAATGCCATAACTTTTAAAATAAGCAGTATATTTCATTTTTTCCAAACACTTTTAATCTGCTTAACTTAAGAGTGAAGCAGTTTTTAGTGAAAAAAAGCAATAGCAAACGGAGCCTTAATATCATCGTTTGTATCAAAACAGAAACTTAAGATTAATGGACCAGAATGGAAACCCTCCAAAAGTTAGGGACAAACATGAAATTAACCGAAAAGAATATGCCGATTGCGAATCTGAAGTTCCAAAAAACCAAACATTCCACAAGAAAGAAATAGAAAATTTGTGTTCTTCCTTTTGTCTTCATTTCGTCGCTCGTCCCCTTCGATTTCCATACTAGAAAACCAAAACCAGCCTCCAAATTCCATCGATAGCTCTCTGAAACCTGCGATATTCCGCTCCGTCCTCGTTCAACATAGCCCACGAGGTAATCTTTCACACTCTAATTTTTCATCCCAATTTTTTTTTTCTCAATTTATTAAGCTCAAATGTTGCATATATCATGTCCGTTAGCAGAAATTTCAGTGTTTATATATATATATGTATGTGTATATAATATGTTTTAGTTAAGCTATTTTTGTTTGTCTAAATTATTTTGAATTTTAGTACCTTACCTGCAGATTTTCCTTTCTTTTTGGTTTTTATTAGAATTAATTATTCCATATAGTTTAAGAACTCATGCCGAAATCCTTAATCGACGGGGTTTTCAGTTTTCGGGTTTCTGTCAGTGGAAATTATACGGTGAGAATTACTTTAGAACTTAAATTTAACATATGGGTTCATTTGATTTTTGGAAGTTTAGCATCCCTGTGTGTAGAGAAATGGATGCATCCAGTAGTACTGTAGTAGGTAGGGGGTGATGAGATTTAAGTTAGAGGGTGGTGTTTTGAGAAGGGCAAACCCGCCAAAGATTAGCCACGGTTTTAGGTTCCGAGTGAAATGAAGGCTTGTGAGAAATCAATATGTGAGCACAAGATTGAGTGGTGAAATACAATGTGTATGGATGGAATGCCCCTACAAATTTCAGTGATTATATTACTAATGTTGATGGGTCAATCACGAGTTTAGTAAAACTACCATGTTTCCAGTATAATATTTTATCTATTATGTGGTAGTTCACGCATCGAGAATTTACTAATATTTGAGCGGTTGCTTGATGTTATTTTGAAAGAGTCCTTGTGTTTAGTTTTGAATCTGATGATATGTTTTCATGTTTCAGAG
This sequence comes from Gillenia trifoliata, assembly GCA_018257905.1. NCBI lineage: Eukaryota > Viridiplantae > Streptophyta > Magnoliopsida > Rosales > Rosaceae > Gillenia > Gillenia trifoliata. The sequence continues at coordinate 7,300,404 of CM031088.1, read as the reverse complement.
CTTGCTAGAATCTGTGACTAGTCTAAGCTGGTTTTGGGTTTGCAACGTTGTGAAAGACTATTGATTGGATTTTGAAGGCTAGGTGGCTTTGAGTTGTGTTATGATCTGACCTTCTAATTTCAACCCAATAATGGTTCTTGCTGGTTCGTTGCAATTGTCCCATGGATTGGGACTTTGCAAGAATCAGAGGTACACAGAACAATTTAAGGTACTATGAAACTTTGCCTTTTTAACTTCTATTTCACTATTATCATGAGATTGTTTTCGATTCTAAAGTAATTTCATTCTTTACAGTGTGGAATAGGAAGGGACAAGTTACATTCATTAAACACTGGCCTTACATCACGATTTGCGGTATGAATTCTTAATTGTTCCATTTTCTTTCCCATTCAGCAGATGGATATCTAGATTTCTTATGTAGGAAAAGTATTGCTGAGTTACTTTTCTGGATTATTGTAGATAGTATATATAGGGAACTGTTCTCTTACTATACTGTCTGGCAACATAACAGATTGTGAATTTTACCATTAATTAGGTGGATTCTTGCATGTAGGTGTGCTGTAGATTCACATTATAGCAACGTAAGTTTGGCAAGGGAACATTACCCTATGCGTGTTTAAGCATAAAAGTTGCATCTACTAAGCACTTTTCTTTAGACTCCACCCTCCACCCTCCACCCTCCACCCTAAAATTAAATCTCCATGTTCATGTGCTTACTATAACGCTGCTCAAGCCTGTTGGCAAACATTGCACACAGAAAATAAAAATTCGAGGCAGGTTTATTATTGCCCATGCTCATTTTCTCCTTTACATTTTCTCATTCCTCCCCCCCCCCAACAACCCCAAACAGGCATTAAATTGGAAATAGGTTCGACCAATTCGTGATAGAGATTGTGATCACATGCTATCATTACATTCTAATGTGTACTGTTATCCTGTGATATGTGAAATTTCTGATCAGTCTGATTGATATTCATTCTAGTCGTCTGTTCGATTTTATTTTTCTCAGATATTACCAAAGCTGTTTTGTTCCCTTTTAAAAGCTTGCCTAGGAATACTATTTAGTGATACTCTCTTCTTTAGAAATTCAATAACCTTCATGAAAAATCTTGAGATCATCTCCTCTTTTCCTCTTTACAGTTTCAGAAGCAGGATTCTTGGAGTATCAGTTCATCAGACAATGTATACAGGCCCTTACATACTGTATCTCACAGATATCATGCATTTAAGTGTCATTCCTTGCTAACATCAGGCCAACCGTTTGACCAACATGGCTTGAAGACAGCTGCGATGGTGTTGACAAGGTAATTTTTTATTTTATTTTGATTAAATGTTATACACATGTCATATGCATGCCTTATAGTTTTGGTTTCTTAATATTAGTATTCTTTGATAACTTATGCATAACTATGGTTTTGTGCATTATAATAAAAATACTCAAACCTATTACCATTTCTGTTCGTTCAATTTTATGGTAACTTATGCATGACTACAGTTAATTGCTTCACTCTGTACTTTCCTTTCAATATTTTGTTCTACTTATTTTTATTCTTTTAGTTTTGTGTTAAAAACAGTGTTTGACAAATTTTACTTGATTTTAAACATAAGCAAACATATTACCATTTCTACCAATATATGAGCATGTCATCGTTTTATTTTGGAAATCAATGTCCATACTCCTTTCCCCTGATCATATATAATTGTATGACCTGGATGAGTTTCTAGAATGGTATTTTAATGTATCATGTCATTAATATATTTTGACTCTTTCTACGTATAAGCAACAGGTGGACTGCTCAAAATACTATTTCGATCTCTAGTGGTGATGGTAGTTTACAATAGAACTACTTAGATATGAATACTAAAGTCTTAACAAGTATATCGAGTTTGGAAATCTTTGTGCTTTTGCTTGCTTAGTAATTTTTTTCGTATTCCTTGTCTGTTCAGTTGGTGATTTTGTGTGGGTTTTTATGTTTCTATCAGTTGCATATGATGTCAAGTCCTGTCATCTTAAGTACTCTATATTTGTGATTTGTAGAATCTTCTTTCATAAATTTTATAAACAGTTATTCATATTATTATGCAGATCATATAATGCTTTGCAAGGTTGTCCTCTTGTATTCAAATTGATTCCATCAGTTGGCTCGATTATTTTTTCCATATGGGGTCTTCCACCACTTATGCGCCTGATCAGAAACCTGATCCTTCATGTATGTTTAACTCCTTATGTGTTAGTTTATTGCATATAATACAGTGCAGTCTATTTTGCCTGTACTTCTGAATTGGACACAGACCTGATAATGTAATCTAATCTTTCATGCTGTCCTGCAGAAGAGTGATAGTAGTTGGAAAAAGAGTAATACGTATTATGTGACGACCTCATATATTCAACCTTTGCTGCTTTGGACAGGAGCAATTCTCATTTGCAGGTGTCAATGTTGCATTCTTATGAATAATTATAATTTTATGTCATATCTTTTTCATGGTGAGAGTTACAAAAGATCCAAACCCCTACCCTCCCTTAAACAAAAATTTGCAGTCAGAAAAATGTGAAAACTAAAAGCTCTGAAGAAGATAAGGAAGGAATATTGTCTCAAACGGATATTGTCAATAGTGGATTTGGACCTTAGAGTCTTTAAAGAGAACGCTCAACATCGTTAAAAGTTTGACCATCTTTTCCCTTCATCTATGTGATCAGCACCATAAGGTGCAACAGGCTTGAAACCACTCTGCTTTCCCACCAACCCAGTTTCTCCTTCCAGCACCATACAATTCCAAAACTGTAGTAAGGCATTAGTGTCTGTACCCCAGAAAGAGAAAACACAGGTGACTGAGGGCCAGGGATGGAGGTAGAAAATTTCATGAGTGGAGGCAACCTTAACATCTAGTTTTACTTTAGAAGATTCAACATAATATGGTATCTTCTTTACTAATTTCTCGGCTAATTTTTAACACAACTTGTGGCGATTGTATTTTTATGCATATGAATTGAGATGCATTTCTCTTTATACTTGATGTCAAGGAGGGATGAGGGAGGAGGGATGAAGAAGAGGGGAGGAAGGTGGAAGAAATGTATACAGAATGGTACATAAAATGAAAACCAAAAACCAATTTTAAGTAGTTTCTTCTCTTTTTTTTTGAACTTTTGTTTCATATGTTCTCCTTTATTTCTCCCTCCTCCCTCCCACCACCCTCTTCATCCTCCACTCCCCCATATATTTTTCTCGTCTTGAGAAATAAAATAAACGTGGGAAAAGGTACCAAACAGGTCCAAAAGTTCCGTCGCAACAGAACACTAGAGAAATGATTGTAAAATTTTAATGTGAAGTCTGTATTGATCATAGTGGCTTTCTTGTAGGGCATTGGATCCAGTCGTTCTATCTACAGAAGCTAGCCAGGCTGTTAAGAAACGGCTTTTGGATTTTATAAGATCATTGTCAACTGTTCTGGCATTTGCCTATTGTTTATCAAGGTCAGCCTTTTTTGTGTTTTAGTCTCGAAATTGCTTGATTAGGTTATATGCAAACTTTAATATATCGAGTAATAACTGTTTTAGTCTGGACATGTTAAGTACTGTGTTTCTGGACACCAATACTTGGCCTTTTTTATTTCTTGATGTTTCATTGGACCAATCAACAACAAGCCTTCTCTGATATATTTTTGCTGTATTGATTTGTTCTTTTCAATGCAATTGACATTGTCTAAGTTGTAATGCTTGTTGATCTCCTTGATAACTAATTGTAATATATTCATGCAGTGCGATTCAACAAGCACAGAAATTTTTCATGGAGAGTAGTGACTCCAGTAATACAAGAAATGTATGTGTTACGTGCCATAATTGTTCCTTAGATTTGTTTACTCTCACTCTGTTTGTGTGTGAAATGAATTGTAGTTGTTTTCACAAAGAATGAGCTCTTTTTTTTGGGCAGATGGGTTTTCAATTTGCTGGGAAGGCTGTTTACTCTGCAGTATGGGTTGCTGCTGTTTCGTTATTCATGGAGTTGCTAGGTTTCTCTACCCAAAGGTGGCTTACTGCAGGAGGTCTTGGGACAGTACTATTGACTCTGGCTGGTCGTGAGGTGAAATCCCGAAATGCCTTTACCAATTTTTCTTATTTTCCTTTAAATATCCAAGTTTGTTTAATTTTTGACCTATTCTTGTTAAATCTAGATCTTCACAAATTTCCTGTCAAGTGTAATGATTCATGCGACTCGGCCTTTCGTTGCAAATGAATGGATCCAAACAAAAATTGAAGGCTATGACGTATCTGGCACTGTTGAGGTTTGTATTAGAGTTTTGAAAATTCATGCGCTCTGATAAAGTGACAACAACGGTAAGACTAAAGATAGATAGTATGCATTTTTTTGTGGTAAATTATACTTATTTATAACTGAAAACTATGCAGTTATATGAACAATTTTATTACATTGGTTTGCTGAAAATATTATTTACCTTAGTAATCTGTGCTTATTTTGTTGCTTGTAGCATGTGGGTTGGTGGTCACCGACAATTATAAGAGGTGAAGATCGTGAAGCAGTTCACATTCCAAACCACCAGTTCACAGTGAATGTTGTGAGAAATCTCAGTCAAAAAACTCATTGGCGTATCAAAACTCACCTTGCCATCAGCCACTTGGATGTCCATAAGATAAACGTAAGGAGTAAGATTATATTTTCCTTCAATATGCCTATAAGATAAATCGAAGAATTAAGATTATCTTAGTTCAATCTCTGAATTTTGGTCGTCTCCTCTTATGGTTCAATGGCTGGTGTGGTTTTCAGAACATTGATGTAATTGCATTTGTGCTTAGTGTGTTAATTGCCCTTATCTTTGTGCAGAATATTGTTGCCGACATGCGCAAAGTCTTGTCCAAGAATCCTCAAGTTGAGCAGCAGAGGTTGCATAGAAGAGTATTTCTGGATAATGTTACTCCTGAAAACCAAGCTCTTTTGGTTAGTATTCACACTTTTACGTTCTTACTTATTTTGTAAATCCACATTGTTTAGTTGCGAGTTATGTATTGATTCTGTTTTTCGAGTTAATTTTTCATTTATTTGGGAAGGGGCTCTGCAATGTGTAATTTCCGTTTTAGATCATTTTGAGCTTTGAATTTATGATACAACCTCTTTCTTCTGAAGTAAATTGACAAAAGGTCGGTGAAATTAAAAAAACCAAGTAGTACCTTTAGTCTTAAATCAGTAGATATGTAACAGATGTCCGGCTAACTTTCGTTTTTTTACTTAAAGGAGAGATGCAAGGAAGAAATGAGGGAGGATAACCGATGTCTGGCAATAACTTTTGTTGTTTTACTTAAGATAGAAAGAGGGAGGGACAGATGTGAGGAAGTGATGGAGAATACATAAACCTGAAAATAAAATAATAAAATATTTAAGTGTTTGTAGTTTTTAGTTCGGGAGTTTGTTATTATTGCCATTTCAAAATAGTTAATCTGCAGTCCTATTTTGTTTTCTATTTTTTTAACATAACAGCTACTTATGAAATGATACTATAAAATAAAAAGATAAAGAAGTGCATGATGACTATTTTGGAGTGCCAATAACAGCATCCAAATAAAGTGTTACCAAATAGATCATAAGTAATTGTTGAATTTGAAATGCTTAAATATGTATGCGTAAGTGTTCTTACACTGAACAGTGTGCATGTGTTCATAGTCTCAACAATAAAAGTATATGTTTTAATATGTTTGTCTTGACAATTGTATGTGTTTTATCTTTTGACCACATACATATGTATATTTTCTGCATATTGCAGATCTTGATTTCCTGTTTTGTGAAGACGTCGCATTATGAAGAGTATCTATGTGTCAAGGTAAGGACATTTTAATTCAGAAAAAAATTGTTCTACCTTCCAATTAGCTGACCTCGGTTTACCATAACTAAGGCTTAAATTAAAGTATGCTAATGTGGAAGGAAATATGACAAAATCTCTTAACCAGTTACTCAAGGTAGAAACAGTTTTTCTTTTTGAGATAATGCATGTTTCACCCCAAACCTTGCATGCACTAAAAAACTCGTACCCGAGATACATTTAATTTATAAGGATATGGATACAAATGTTATTGCCGAAGGATGATTGAAAAGCGTGCTGTTACAGGTTGATCACTTCAGAAAGTTTTGACTTTATTTTGTTTCTCTTTCTTCTGGGCCTTATGCTTTTATATCGATTTTAGATGTTCTGTTTTTAGTGTTACGTCACATGCTGAAGTAAGCAAGCAAAAGAGCCTATAATGTGAATGAAAGAGAAGAGTTGTTACCCTCTGAGGGTTGGCTATATATAAATATATATGTATGTGTATATTTATGTCTGTGTGTGTGTGTGTGTCTGTGTTTTAAAACACCTTTGAGTTAACTACATAAACCCCCACTGGTAAAGACATCTCCCCACTCTTCATAGACATAAGTGTTTCTTTGTAATCCTGTCTCTCACGAAATAACAATCCATGTCAATATGTTTCATCCTCTCATGACATTTCAAATTACTTGCAATTCATTTCTTCGCAATCGGTCTCTTACAAAATAACAATCCATGTTGATGTCTCGTTCTCTCTTGAAATGTCAAATTACTTGGAGATGCATATAGACTTTATTATCCTGAAACATTCTCATAGAGTGCTGTCTCATGTACCCATTTCTTGTAAAAAACGGTTTCACCCACAAAATCTCACATGTCATGTGAGCCATAGCTCTGATGATCTCACAACCACAGTTTTCTTCTTAATTTCTAAGCCAAGTGAGATCACCTGCACGGTCAGCATCTGAATAGCTAACAACAACGGGGTCCTTTGTGTCCCCCCGCTTCATTGTCAAATTTGACGTTGGGATCAATAGAAGTATCCATTGGCTTAGTTCCCAAACACTCCTGTTTCATTTAATAGATCAATGTATTATTTGTGATAGACTCGCATTGCAGATCTAGAAACCTTTATCACAATAATTATTTGTAGTGGTCCAAATCGTTCATCCAAAATTGTATTAGGATAGGTATTAAGTTATTATTCATGAATTTCCCGTGTGATGATGCGGTTGGTACGCTAAACCTCATAATAGAGTTTTGTAGATCACGACTTGAAACACCAATAATATAACAGGGGACTGTTATACCATGACCCACAATAAGTATCCCTTTTTCTTCTAAGATCCTGGAAGCTCAGAAGGTAGCACAGAAGATGTCAAAACAGTTTAAGGGTTTTATCAATTTAATTATAGATACAAGATAACGAATAGGTGACTTCACTGTGCCACTACCAATGACAACACAAATTTCCATCAACAAAATGGCAGACAATGTTAGTTCTTGCCATACTGTGATTCTGAACTATTTTAATCAGATTGGTTCTTGCCTGAATGTTTGTTCCAGATTCACTGTCTGGCAGCAAAATTCTGACCCGTGAACGTCATTTAGTTTATTACATAATAATCCGCCGTTATAATATTTGTAATATGACCCACAGCTCATAACATTACTACAGTGCACTTTTACATCATGATTTCTCTTTCCTTGATATATTGAAGGTTATGCTTATTTTCAATTGTAATGAATGTTTGACTAAACAGGAAGCTATAATGTTGGATCTTCTTAGAGTCATTAGCCATCACAAGGCCCGACTTGCCACTCCAATTCGTACAGTTCAGAAAATGTATAGCGATCCCGATTTGGACAGTGTACCATTTGCAGATTCAATGTATAACCATGCTGGAGTAAGATCCAGACGCCCATTCATACTGATTGAACCCTCATACAAAATCAATGGAGAAGATAAAAAAAGAAGTCGTACGCAAACCAGTGGAGAGCGAGATGGGAAGGCCACAATGAGGCCATCTCCTGACTCCAAGGCCAGAGAGACACCAACTTCTGACACCAAGGCAGATTCTAAAGTCGGAGCAACATCAGTAACTGACTCCAAGACCAGAGAAACACCATCATCTGATACCAAGGCGGATTCTAAAGTTGGGGCTACATCAGTATCTGACTCCAAGACCAGAGAAACACCAACGTCTGATACCACGGCAGATGCCAAGAGTGGAGAAATGCCAACCTCAAACACAAAGGAGAATCCGAAGGGTGCAAAATCATCTATATCTAATCCCAAAGTTGGTGGCAAAGAAACGGTGAAGTCAACATCTAATTCTGTCTCCAAGACAAATTCTAGAGACACTGAAAAGTCTGATTCCGACTCCAGAGCAATGGGCGTAGAATCTGATAATTCGACACAGAAGAACTCTGACAGAAAGCAACAAATGACTGCAAGTGGATCAATGGCTTCTCCAGTGAAACAGGAAGGTGAAAGGACGCCTGTTCCAGAGCCACCAATGTCAAGGCCTGCTATAGAAGAAAACATAGTGCTTGGTGTTGCTTTAGAGGGATCAAAGAGAACCCTTCCGATTGAGGAGGAGATGGCTTCCCCTTCGTCTCATGCAGATGCAAATGATTTGGCTCCTTCCCACAAAGGAAATGCATCACCTAGTAAGGGTAAGAAAAATGATCAGGTTGCGGCTGCACCAGGGTCAACATCTGGCAATGATTGAATTTAGGAAGATCGAGGGAGTCGAGGCTTTTGAGCTATGCAAGTCCCGTCTATCATTTAGAAAGTCGCTCCATGAAGCTGTGTTTTTCCATAGCTGCGTCGAACACTGTACATTCCCACACTTTACTTTTCGTTATTATTCTTATTTGCCAATAGGGTCTGCCATTTTGTTGGCCCTTTTTTCATGAACCAACCATACATCAAACAGAAATGTAAGCTTCCATCAAATTGATAAAATTGACCCAGTAGGCCGTTTACGGCGGATCTGATTGGATTTCAGGATTACAAAAGTGTTCATGCATAACCTAGTTTTCTTGTGTTCTTTGTTTCTCTCATTTCATTCTGCTTTAAATTTGGTACAGTATGCTACAGTCAGTCACCCACGCGGTATGATACAGTCAGTCAGTCACTCACGCTTGCGGTTGGTGATTTTGATCATATTATGGGACCCACCCACTTGATAAATGTTAGCAATCACACGCGCGTGCGACAGACCTTAGCAAAATCTTCCGCACTTTAGTGGAGTGATGTAATTGCTGAAAATGTAGGAGTAGAGAATGGCTGGGGACTTTTGCAACTTGGTATGCTGTTATTTGGTAATTCGTTCTTATTTGACTGGAGAAAATGATTGCTTGTGTATACATTACATGAAGTCGGAATCGGAACAAACACGTTTGTTTCTGTCTAAGAGTATTGCCCGTAAAGGTCAATTACATCCGAACTGCATCGACAAATATTACGAGTTTACAACCCCACCGCTACACTAATTTTCCACCCAATACATCCCACAAGCACCTATCACACCTATTGCACCCTATCGAAAAATATTACCTATATGGTTTTATGAGTAACGGAAATGGGCATCGTTGTTTATTTACCAATAACGCGTCTCAAAATCCGGTGGTACCAAATAATGAGATGTCGAACTCGCCTTAGCCTCCTTCGCTATCGCATTAAACCCATGCCTGGCACATGCAGTCAGGAGCAGGATAGGTGTATATGGACTGCTTAGGCTTTCTGATCCTGATTTGCCCTTGCCTGTTTTCGTGCCCTTTTACTACCGACTGCTGGAATTCGGACCAGCCAAGGGTTTTGTTGAGGAAGAGTTGGCCCAATAGTGACATACTCGGCCTGATAGTCTTCAAGTTCTCGTAAGTTCGGTGCCCTACCTGTTGACATGAAAATTTTTTCTCAGCATCTTCTGAGTTGCAGAACATTATGAAATGGAGAGCATGTGAAAGCATATCTATGGTGCACCAAATTGCTGTGAAAATCTCGTGTTTTCGTGTCAGGATGGGTGCTCGAAGACATTATGCGGGTGAGTGATAACCCATAACCCTCACAAGTTGAAAGTACCGACCATGGTAATGGGAATATATGACCTCATAGAATTGGTAAAAAGTTATTTAGAAGTCTTACAAGTGCATTGTGCATATTTCCTGGAGAAGCAGAAACGAAGATGTCGCTGTGCATGCTAACGTAGTAATCAACTGCTGCTAACAGAGAAGCCTTTCCTTTGATTTGGGCCCGTTCTTCTGAAGTAGCAAGGCTCTTTTTGTCTTCCATAAGTGGAAACAATTTTCGCAGAGTTGCAATCCTAGCTTCCCCACCGTATACCTGAAGAAAACAAAACGAAATTGACAATTAGAACTACAGGAACTGGAACAATAGATTTGACTTTCCTAATTGAAATTTGCCAATTCACTCGGATGAGACATGAGGTGGATAGAAGGAAAACTAACAAGTTAACAACCTTGTGGGAAGCAAGATAGAGGCGAGTATTGTTGTCAAATCCCAAAGCAGCAAGAAGCAATCCAATCTCTTCTGGAGTTAAAGGACAACGCCCCTGACTCCTCAGCTCTTCGTCGGTGAACTGGGAGTTAAGGACCCTTCCCTGCCAGATCACTTGTCGGTATTTGGCCAGAGCCAGTTTTTCAGCTTTTCCACCACCAAAATCACAGGCTGAATGGGCTGCCATATCCTGCAGAATGAAAAACACACAAAACATAATTTTCAAAACTTTCAATAGTTACAAATGAAGTGTAAGTTGGTTAGAGTGGCATATAATGTGTTACAATCCGTGGTTTGTGTGCCCCAGAACATAAAACACTGCAAGTTAGACATCGCTAGTTTACATAAAGCAATTCCATATGCCAGTTATGTCAAAACTTATCTGTACGCGCCAGAACTTTTGCGGCAAAATAAAACAGACAAATCAAATGGATGTGCGTCATATTGTATGAGGGGCATACCTTATCAAATCGTAAATGTAGCACAACAAATTTCCCTGCCCCTTGCTTTTCATTCACATCAGGCATCTCCTGCAGGTAATTGGTGCCAACTCCCCCACTTTTGCTAGAAGGATATCTAAGGCGGCTGACCAGAGCATCTCCAAGAGCTCTAATATGAGGGACAAACACTAATGCTTGAAAGTTGACCTTACAGCGTAGTCGTTGAATGTCCATAGGCAAGTTGTCAAATGTCAGGCGGTGCGAGAATGGGGCAATTGCTGCTATTCCATAACTGAACAGCATACAATTCAGCATATACGAAATCTAAGATATATGAAGCCATAATTTCATTGACTTCAATAGCTACTAAAAGTCTGAAAATTATACAACAAGAACACTATAATTTAAGTCAACAATTTCAGGTGATACTGACCTCTGAACTACGGGCAATACATTCTCTAGATACCAATGGGCTGAAGCATGGACAGGTGCTGTCTTAACTCTCGTAGCTCGGATGGCTGTTGCATAGTACTCCCTCGTGCTCCACGAGAAATCAGAAGGTAGCTCTTTAACTATTCGAATATCATCCTTCAATACATTAATGAAATGATCAACATCAAATATATCCATGAAGGAGCTGCAGAGGAAGGAAAAGAACCAATCAGAATTCAAGAGATAAAGAACGTGAATAACCAGTCAAAGATAAATCAACATTTGCTTCTACAAATACCTCGAATCTCGCCACACAGGATTCACTTCAAGGTACGGGATCACAAGGGTTGCATTCAGTATTTTAGCAACTGCTACTGCATCACATATCTACAAATAAAATAATTTTAAGAACTAGCCAATTAGTTATACAACTTTGAAGCAAATCTACGTTAGATGCATTAGAAACTTTTAAGACCTACCCCCATCCTCTGCTGGTTCAGCCCTCCATCAAGAAAAACTTGGATAAATCCCTCAGATTTCTCCGGTAACGCTGCATGAGATAAAAGAATCAATTGCGAAAAAGTAGCACTTACGAGTATAACATTGTAAAACACATTAGTTCTGCAACCTACAGTAAAAATACTTTAGGTGGAATACAGTGACCTAAACAAAGTAAAACTGTTTTTTGTAAACACTCACAAGGGGCAATTGATGATTCTGCACAAGGTTTCCATGATTCGTTGGCCAACGGAGTCCACAGATCCAAGAGTTCTCCTTCTGACTACACAAGGTAAAGATTTTTTTTTCTTTTCAGTCAAGAATTTTTTGAGTACAGATCAGTCAAACTACTTAAGAAATAAATGTGCTTCTTCTTAATCAACTCTTACTCACAGTTTGGCGTTGTAAAGCACTCTTGAGAAGGCGCAGGTGCTTAGATTTTGGAATATTCCATTCCTGAAAAGTCGACTTCGTCATCACATTAATCCCCTAAAAGAAAAGCAGTATTTAATTGATGCTGTTTTCTGCAGTAGCTGGGACATGCACTTATATATCAAGGAATTTACACGCATATGTACTTGTACAAACATCGTGCAACATTTGACGGGCCTCGGCATTCATTTTGATATTGTGAAAAAAATTATTTACAAATTTCATTTTTGTAAATTACAAAGTCCATACAATTCTTGCTAAGTACGAGCAATGTGTTCATGGTCCCAAGCATACAAATGAATTTCCATCGCCTGCTCATCAACCATCACTTGGCGCCGTTCACCCACCCGAAATTCTCTAGTGGAATTTATCAAATGGTATCATATAACAACTTCTTTTTTATTTACCTTAGTGCGTATTCCTAAAAGCATGACCATTATTTGGAGTTTCGACATCATGAGGCCGACTCAAGCTCTAGCTCTAGTGTGCTTCAATTGCTATGATAATCTTTTTCTTCTTTTTTTGCGATATATCTTTGATCCTCGTTTGTTAGTTTTCTAATTTACTAGAAAAATTCCAGTAAACTAATCAAAGCAAAAAACTGTATCCAATTTGGTTCATGCTGCCGACAGCTCCAGCAAGTTCAGAAAATTAACATAGAGATTTCACATTTTACATTTACAGCATTAGTAAATTGAACAATAACCAAAACACTACAAAAAGGCCAGAAAATCCACTAGAAAAAATAAATAAATAAATTTCTCCCTCTAAAAAAAGCACGAAAACCTCGTTACCACTACCAGCAGTCAAAACGAGCAGGTAAAAAGTAACTATAATACCAGGAAAACAGGTAATTAACTAGGAGCAAGAAACATACCGAGTACATGGAAGGAGAAGCATGGCCCAATGGGCTGAACAAACTGGGCAAGAAAACGGGAAGGAGAAGCAGCAGAAGAGCTCCGAGTGCTCCTCCTCTGGGAGAAGACTGGTAGTGGTTGTGGTGCTGAAGCTTGACCACCATTGTTTCCAAAACTTCGATCTGAAAACTAAAATCTGGGTTTTGCTCTGCAGTGGAAACTACAAAGACCCAGAAAGAAGAAGAAGGGAATAACGCAGTGTCGGCCTAGAGAGGGAAAGCAGCCATTATCATCAATATATAATAATACAGAGAGAGAAAGCAGAGGAGAGAGAGAGAGAGTAAAGGGACTTTGAGATGGACACCTGGACTGCTTGCTTTGCATTGATTATGTGAAGCGTGTCACTGTCAGAGATAAAGGTTAATTTTAAGGATTTTGGTACCAAGAAAAAAGCAAAGCAAACGAGGGGTGCTGCTTTTGTATGCTTTCGGTCCCTCCCCTCTGTTCATTCAACAACAGTTCCGACTGCTATCGGTTTAGTTAGGTTTTCACAGTAGTTTTATATATGCAGAAATTAGTCACCGTGAGTTTGATTTATATTATAATATGTTTTATATATAGGAATCGAGTTTGATTTATATTCAGTAGTTTTATATATAGGAATCAAGAACAAGCACTGAGTTTGATTCATATTACAATATATATAGGAATCAAGTATTCTAAGTTTGATTCAATATTACAATATATATATAAATCAAACACTGTGAGTGTTAGAATAGAATCGTTGAATTCGGATTCTTTTTCGCAATAATTGTTTCTTGTGTATATTATGTGATTGATATTTTGTAATTAGTGTATGATTTCTACCTAAATAGGGATTGAAATAACCTATATATATTATACTATTATTCATACATTAACATAATGAGTTATATTTCTACAGTGACTTTGATTTATATTACAATTTTATAGGGCTGAATTTTATATATTAATTATAAGATCTGTTTATTTTTTTCGTTTTTTTTGGTTACCACTTTTCTTTATCTTAAATGATTGATAATTTATTGTATAAGAATCACTCTCATTGTTACTCGTATTTTCCGTCTCAAAGTAAAATTGTGATTTCTTCATAATTGGCATCACACTCAATTTTGTTTGACTAGTACAACTCTAGGGATTTCAATACTATTGGGACATTGTAGCCACACCTCATGTAGTAATTTTTGTAAATATTTTTGGGTAAATTACATTTAAATTACATTTTGCATTCTCAAGTTTTGGTACAATTGCAATTTCATACATCATCTTTAAAACATTACAATGTTATACACAAACTTGTATTTTAGTTGCAATTTCATACATCTGTTAGTCAAGCCGTCAATTTGACCGTTAAATGATGGCGTGGCAACTATGGATCCCACTATTTTGTTGATATGGTTGTTACAAACATACCACATTGAAAAAAATTAAAAATATAATTTTTTTACAAATGTTAATTTAAGAAAAAAAAACTTTTTAATTCTAATTTTCTTTTTGCCTATAGTTGCCACATCATCATTTAATGGTCAAATTGACAGATTGACTAACAGATGTATGAAATTGCAACTAAACCACAAGTTGGTGTATAACATTGCAATGTTTTAAAGATGATGTATGGAGGTGCAACTAGACCCAAACTTGAGGGTGCAAAATGTAATTTACCCAATATATTTTTATCCATATAGACAACTCAATTTTATTTTTGATTTTTGATTTTCTTTAATTTATTAATTCCTAACGTTATTTTTACCTCGTGAGTTTTTTTATTTATTTATTTGATTTAATACTTTTTTTTTTTAAAGGAAGCCTACATAATGATTTAAAAAGTGTGCAAAAATTATTTATACTCGATTAATAGAGTTGATAAGATGAGAGAGAGGGTGATCACTGATGATCATAGGATAATTGGAGGGTACAAGGTTTGCAAAATTGGACCGTTAGGTTTGTGGGTGGGTATCTCTATGATTCTCTATGTACTTTATACATTGGCTTTTGGTGCTCAGCCAGCACCGACACTACAGTGACTCGCTGTTAAAAGTTTTTACCACATGTAACTGGGAATTACATCACATAAGTTGGGTTGGGTTGTTTTGTGCGGTTCATTTGACCCATCATTCGGCTCTGCAGACTCTGCAAGAAAAAGGCTAGTTTTTATATGGTTTATATCTATCATCCAACGGCTTGATATTATGGCTGAATGTTTACGTATAAAGTGAACTTTAAGACCTAAATTCATTAATATCTAACGGGCATTAGTATTACGGTTTAAAACTATTTCTCCTCATTTGAAAGTAAAAAATTTTAGGTTCGAATGAAAAGTTCGATATCAATTTATTCTCTCACTTCTCTAAATATATTGTTGTATATATAAAAAAAAAAGATTAACTAGTACGAGACTAGAAATTTAAAGTCTAAAAATGATGATTATACACACAAAGAACCAACCATGCTAATACAAAGAATCTAAGCTGGAGAAAAAAAAAAAGATGAAGATAATTGAGTAGAAGACTTTCTCAACCCATTCTATCAAAGTCGAACTTCAATTGCTAATAACGCATTTGATTTCTTCAATGTATCCAAATGTTAGATCAATTTGTCTAATTTCTTATTTATTCACCAACTATAAAACTTGAATACAAATTTTTTTCCGACAAAGTGGAAATTGAATCCAACTGAACAAAATTGTCATGCTCTAGACCACTTTATTTTGAGCTTGAGAAGTCTAACGCAACATGATTCCCTCAATTTACTCAATTGGTTTTTTTTTGTTCTTTACTATTTTGGTATTGGATTTTGTCCAAATGTCCAAATTTTAGATGTCCTTGCAAAGTTTCAAACCTCCCATCGATATATGCCATAATAGGTTAAACTACGATAAGGTGGTTGCTTGTGCTTGCTGGTGGAAGAAAAAGAAATCCATGCTGATTTTCTCCTTTTGCCTTCCTTGACTCCAAAACATCGAGAGATTTTTCAGTGTATCGGTAATACGGCACAGTGCATCAAGTGTCATAATACAAGTGGATAGACACTTATAAAAATAAAATAAAAAAACTTTTCCTTACATATAAACACTTGGTATACCGGACCGTGTTCCAGATAAACTGAAAAATATCTCCAAAACCTCATGTTTTTTACAATATTGTGTTTGTGGAGAGTTGCGTGTAGCCAAGGGAGTTTTAAGCTAATATGGAGGGTCATAAGATCCAACAATTGACACCATACCCAAAACAATAAGCTGTGTTAGCCTCCGGCATGTGCCCTTTTATTCTTATTACCAATTTTCCTTTATCACATTGATAATTGCATTGAATTCAGCGTTCTTCCTCTAAGGTTATGTTTGGACGAGAGTTTTGCAAGTCATGAGTTTGAAAGTCAAACTATTAAATAGGAGGTGTAACATCCCGTAAAAAGTTTGTTATAAAATAATTTTTGAGGGGATATTTTGGACACATGCGTGTTATTTTGTACATGGGACTGTGTAATTTTATTGTTTTGGTGGGTTCACAATACCCCCAAAACCCTAAATATCTCATTTTCCTTCCCTCTTCTCCGTCACTTTTTTTTTCCTATTTTCATTTTCTCTTTTTCTCTCTCTCTTTCCCACCCTGTGTGCACAGTGCACGTCGACGAAAACCCGTCAAACTGAGGCAAACTAAAGTCACCACCCTCTTCGTCTCAACGCCCTGAACTCAACAGTGCAAACTATTTGTCCAAACTCCCAACCGTTTAACGGGAAAAGCACACGGAAGAACCAGACATTCCCAGTGATTTTCTTGTCATTCTAGACCGAGGTGAGGTTTCTAACTACTACCATTGGATTCTTCTCGTTGAGTAGATGAATTTTCATATGTCATTTGCTTGATTTGGTCGAGTTTTGACGTAGATCGACGAAGCTACAGTAGTCGCGGTCTTTCGAGGGAAATACAGGCAATTTCCCGAGCCTTTTCGGCCAAACCAAAGGTATACCGTCATTCTATTCATCTCTAACTTCATTTTGACATAAGGAACGTGAAATTTGGCTAAGAAATGAAGAAGTTATGGAGATTTGAAAATTTCCCAAAAAACTGGCCAGTTTTTTAGCGACGGCAATTGCGGCGACTGGTGGCGGACGGCGGCGACAGTGACCGGCTTGAGTTGCAACGGCGACCTGTTCAGACCTACCTAAACCCGGTCCAAACCGGCCTGTGATGTCACCAACCGGTTCAAATCGAGAATATTCTTAGGTATATTCCTTTAACGCCGTTAGGAATATTCCATTAGATTTAACGGAGATATCGGAATCTTCCATTAAATGTAACGGTGTCAACTGACGCCATTAGTTGACTATCAAATTGACCCAACACGTGAGCCGCCCGTGGTGGCGAGTGGGGCATTATTTTCGACTTCCGTCAACGCGAGGCGACTCATGATGATGCGTACTACCTAGGGGCAGTACGTGTGGTATTTTTCGAAGTGTTTCGAACCTCCGTGTTGAGTAAACATGGGATAGGTTTTATTAATTAGTTTAATTAGTAACATTTATGAGTTTAATCATTATTATAGTGATATCTCATATAGGTGAGACTTATCCAGAGGATTACCAGGGCTACCCAAGACAGGGGGCTACGACCCGACTACTTACAGGTGAGTGAGTGGGTCTTTGTTTTGATAAATATATTATTATGTATGGTTTTTCAACGCTCTCTTTAAATTGTTAGCACGACTTATATAATATGTGGTTGTTGGAGGTAGAACACCTGTATTATATTTTCCATACAGTTTTCTATAATGTTGCTCATCGGTAGATGTAGAACACCCAGGTATTAGTACTCAGTCCTATGGCCAGGACTAGCCTTGACGTTTGGAGGTATCACACCCAGTTTCGCTACTTAACTATGGATCCATTGTAGGTACTAGCATGTTTTAGGTTACACTAGGCAACTCGAACTTGTGTGTGATGCGCTTTGCGCACAATGATTAGTGTTAGACTCGCGTCATTGTAGTACTCAGCGTATTTCTCATATACCTAGCCTGTCCTCATAGCTTATCTACTTGGGCTTGTTTGTTTACATATGGATGAACAGTCACTCTAATTTTCGGGGAGTGCCCGTGATTTGAGCATTCAATATTGTTTTTGAGCAATCCATTATGGTTTTACTATGGATTTTCGAGGAGTACCCGTCTGACTATTATAGTATTTTGAGGATCATACCGGGGAGTATGACGTATTTTTCAAAAACTATACATGTTTTCCAGCGAGAGGATAGTATGCTCTTGAAAACAAAGGTTTTATCAAACTTTACTTTTTGACCCACTCACCCTTTTATGTTTTGTGCCCCTCCAGGAATTAGTGGCAGATTTGATTACGAGTGAGACGAGGGCTTACTTCGGCTATGGTTGGTGGTTCTGACACTTTCTCCAGACTATGTAAGATTTGTTCCTACTTTTAGTTAATTTCTACTTATGCATTCTCACGAGGATGTGAATGTTTTTATTCTATGCACTATTTACTATGCTCTGACTGTTATGCATCTGTAATAATGAGTTTTACCCATCACCGCACTCTTACTTTCGCTTCCAACTCTAAATCTACTCACTTTTTCTTATGTACATGCATAATTGGCTTTCGTCACTTAACATGTGTCGGCCAGCACTTCCCGACACCTGGCGTGTCAAGATAGGGATGTGTCAGGAGGAATTAGAAAATGCATCATCTAAGCATTACAAAAGCATATGTGGGTTTAGCTAATATCTCCTTACATGCCTTTCAAATGCTCTATAGTGGATTTCCTAATCCCTCCTATCCAACATTTTGTGATCATTTTCTTTATAGTTTGACTTCCAATCCCATGACTTGCAAAACTCCCATCCAAACATAGCCTAAACTATAATATCGTTATATTTAAAGAAAACATTACCCATTATTCAAAATTGGTCTTTGGATACAAATGATATCTGTAAACTATTTTTTTATTGTCTATCCACTCATATATAGCGAATGAGATTGTTATACTAACCCATATAGCTTAGGGCGTGTTAAATGTTGCTTCACATACCATATAGTTATGGACAGATTTTAAACTACTTAACCCAGTAGAGTTCTCATAATATCAATCAATTTAATGCTCTACTTATAGTCACAAGCCCACACAGTAGCATGCTCGACATATTGTAAACTATTCTAATTTAGAGAAAAAAGGATTGAATTGCAACTAGCCTAACCCGCGCTAAAAAATTCTACAATGAGGGCTGTTTTAACACTGGGCGTTGGATCTAAAACAACGGACCAGATAACAATGAGGTTTAAGTTACAGCCACGTGAGAAAAAGCCACCAAATCTTGGTGGTGGTGGTGGCGGCGATGGTTTGAATGGTGGTCGCAATGTATTCGATGGTGGTGGCGGTGGAGATCTCCCCCAATACGAATTCTCCAATGGTGGCATCTATCATGAAGATGGAGATCAGATAAGGTGAAGACGATGGAGATCGAAGAAGATGGTAGTGATGGTTTCAATGGTGGATGCTATCACCAAGATTAAGATCTAATATGGATATTGTTGCGTTCTGAGTTCTCTTTCTCCATCTTCTTTCTACATGTTTATCTTCTGCAGAATCAACGATATTAAGTGATGTTGATATGTTGTCACTATTTGGTAGATATTGTTAACGTAGCATATATGTTTAAAACCATATGTCAATATAACGTTGTTAACATGGCGTTGGTAATTCGATTACAATATCTTTCATTTATGTTATTTGTGTCACTTCAGACGGCATCGAGA
This sequence comes from Gillenia trifoliata, assembly GCA_018257905.1. Classification (NCBI taxonomy): domain Eukaryota; kingdom Viridiplantae; phylum Streptophyta; class Magnoliopsida; order Rosales; family Rosaceae; genus Gillenia; species Gillenia trifoliata. Next base: position 7,280,610 of record CM031088.1, on the reverse strand, counting down.
ACCCCTTCAAAAAGCCTGCTCATTGAAAGAGTTCCCACCCACGTTTACTTTGGAACAGGCCTAAAGCCCATCTTGGACCCAAATTAGTTCAGAGGAGGCCAAGCCCACCTAAATATTGTGAAAATAAAATAAAATAAGAGGCTGCATCTAACGAGGCAAACGTAAGAACACAAGAAGAAGAAGAGAGCTCAGAAAATTCTCCTTCGGAATTCAGACAGAGGAGCGGAGATTATCCCCAAAACCACAAGCTGGGAAATATGGATCTCAGCCAGGTGAGTTGACTCGATTCTTCAATTTCTTGCTTACTTTTCCGATTTCAGTTGCTCGAGTTTCTCGGATTTTAATGGTGGGATTGCGAGGGTTTTTGGGTTAGTAACGGATCTGGCTTATGGGTTTTGCGTTCTTGTTTGGTTGCTGAGAAAATAATGGGAAACGATTGGAATATTAGCTAACATTTTCGTTTGGGAATTCGACATGCTAATATATTATTGACGAAAACATGATTAATATATTGGCTAACATTTCATTTGGAAATTTGCCATGGTAGATCTGGATTTCAGATTTTTCTTTAGGTGGATGCTTTTGTTGAAATGTTTTGAGCTTAGTAATTTGTTTGGTTAAGTAGAAAATTGTGCAAACGAATAGGAGATTAAGTATCGTTCGTTAGTGAGGCCTCGAATCGGTACAATTTATATTGTTATGAAGTTATTTTTCTAAAGATCCGTATGGTGCTTACTGCTTAGAGGAAGTCTAGCATTGTGCAGGTACTTAATTCTAATCTGCCGATATAAGATCGGCAGCTAGTAAAGGTTTTGTTAAAGTGAAACAAAAAATAGGAAGAGGGTTTATGTTGTTATGCCACCCGAAGAAATAGTTCAATTTTCAGAGGAGTATAATATGTCACAAGAGGATTGCATTTCTTATCAAAGGTTTTTGCCCTTAGCAGAAAAAAAGTAGTAATATGAATGTTGACTCTGAACGTGAAAACTTCCCCTAAGTTTGACCATATCTGATGAACTTGGGGACCCGTTATGTTGTAGTTGTAAAGTAAGCCAGGAGTTGTTTTGAACTTGGGGACCCATTTTGTTGTAGCCTTTTTTCATTTTTGTTTCCATTTAGCTAATTTTACTCTACTTTCATGTGCAGCCACAAGGGGAAAACTATGCCAACCCAAAGACATGCTTCTTCCATGTTCTTTTCAAGGTCTAGTATATACAGTTTTCTTGTTTAGCATTTCTTATAAACGAACGACTGTCATTTACAAATGTGGTGCCTCCTTCACTAAGTAACATTATGTTCCTTCTCCTTCACAGGCTGGAGCATTGGCTTTTTACATACTTTCTGCCCTCTTTTTTGATAACTTTGTCATCATTTTTGTTGTGACTGTTCTTCTTGCCGCTCTTGATTTTTGGGTAGTTAAGAATGTCAGTGGACGCATCTTAGTTGGTTTGAGGTGGTGGAATGAAATAAATGATCTTGGTGAGAGCGTGTGGAAGTTTGAATGCCTTGACCAAGAGGTTAGTATCACAATCACAAAGATTTGTATTAGCGGTTTCTCTTCCCTTTACTACTAAGCTCAATGGCATAAGAGTATTTACTATTGATTCTGTTACCACCTGACTATCATCCGTGCTGATCCTTGTTTGTCTTTAGTCATTGGCCCGGATGAACAAAAAGGATTCATGGCTCTTCTGGTGGACACTTTACATCACGGTAAGCAAATAGGCTTCAATATACAGTAGTGCAGCACCAATTTTTGTTTGTACGATTTTTCATAAAGATGTAGCAGATACATTAGGTGGTCTATGCTGATCAATTATATGCATTCGGTTATAGAAGTAGATCTTAAAATCATTGTGTTACTTATGTGTTCTATAAGAAGCTGGACGTATTCACTTGGAGTTGAAGATGATATGCATAAAATTGAAACTGAAAGTATTTTAAAAATATATATATAGCAAGGTCCTGTATGGTTTCATGCACTTGTAACCTGCAAGATCTGGATGTGTGTGTATGTGTACGTAGTATGTACATTTAGTTGTAAACTGTTTTAAATTCTCAAGTTTCTTTTTTGTTTCATTTTTGGGCAGGCTGTTGCATGGATTGTGCTTGGAATATTTTCGCTAATAAAGTTTCAGGCAGATTATCTCCTTGTCGTAGGAGTTTGTTTGACCCTTAGCATCGCGAATATTGTTGGCTTTACTAAATGTCGCAAAGGTATGGAAGCATTGATTTGATTTCGTCGTTAGATATATTGATATATAGCATGTTTTTCTGTGTTGTGTGTCATAGGATGGATGTCTACTTAAACTTATCATTTCTAGGCCTTCTGATATTGCATTGTGTCAGCTATTTTAGTGAAAATTCAAATTGAAAGGTGGGGTTTAAAAACTATTTTGGACAGATTACACAAAAAGCATTTTACATGAAGTGCAGGTTATGTTGGATGCAAATCGTGTAGCCATTACAGTGGTTGGCCCAGAATTTTACTTTTGTTGGGCCGACCTAAAATGATGATAATTGATAAGAGCAACAAATTTTGAAACTGCAGAAACCCAAACATAAAACTCAAGAATGTGGAAAACCCACAAATAAGACAGAACCCTAAAAAGTTTTTAATGCCCAAAAACATAAAAAAGGGGGTGGGGGAGAGCCAGAGAATTATATATTGTATGAAAGATTTGTATAAATAAGTAGATGATATTGTACTGTAGCCTTTAAGCGCTCATTCTTGCAAGTAATAACACGCATGTTACTCATCACATACAACTGTTCGATAACATTGCAAACATCCCCCTTTCTATACGAGCATATTGCAATGGGGGTGACTTCCCCAACTGAGCTATGTGTAATAAATTGGAATAGTTCCGTATCTGTGGGAAAATGAGGTGCCTTCTTGATTTCAGTGAAGATAAATTCAGTAATTGACAAATTGGCCTTTATTTATTCTCTCTGTTTGTATCAAAGCCTTTCCTTTTTCCGCCTCCCTCTAGTATTCGATGGGATATTTTGTTTTCATATTCTTGATTAAAAACACTTTGATGTTTCTTCCAGACGCGAAAAAGCAGATCCAACAGTTTGCCTCCCAGACCATTGCATCCCGGTTCTCGTCTACGATACAATCAGCATTCAGTGTCGTCTGAGTCACGCATGCAGGAAGATAGGAATATTTTGGAACAAATGAAACGTGTGTAAGAGCGTGTACATGATCGCCGTTCTTGAGCTTTTGTAGGGATATAAAGATTGCATATTAGAAAGTTTTTGTACGGAATGTTTAATTTCTATGTATACGTGATATTCAAAATTGGACATATAAGTTTTACCTTTTTTAATCATAGTTTGTATGATAATTAATTCCACTTTCGAGTTTTGAGCAAGAAAGGACGTCCTCTGATCGTCTCATGATACTCTGATTAAGTATGCAAATGTTGAACCAAAAGTCTACGGATTATTATTGATTTCCCACAGAACTGCAAAACCCTAATTCCCAGAGTGCAACTCTATTTTCCCTTTTCATGGCCATTGGAACAGCATGATTCCAATAAAAATTTAGTACTGGTTTGGGACTGCCCAACTCTTTTTATTAAGCAGGGGTGAAAAAAAGCTGGGCTCTAGTTTGTATTTGGTAACTCAAGCAAACCCTGATTTTTTTTTTCCAAAATCATGGCCATTCAAAGCGTTTGTGCAATTTGTCCAAATTTCACTTATTTGGGTCTAAATCTAAATTATGGCTTTGTGTGGGATTATTGAGAAATTGGGCTAAACTTGCATCAAGACATTTTGGCTACATCAAATTGACGTGTTTGGCAGTCAAGAAAATATGCTTTTCCTTTTGGTTAGGCGGTGATGGCAGCCATTTGGGTGGTGGCTTTATATTAATCTTACTTTTAATATCATTTCTTTTGCAAGTGGAGTTGATAGGTGGTGGAATTTGTCTTGGCAAATTGGAATCTTTAGGTGGTGGCTTTATATTAATCTTACTTTTAATATCATTTCTTTTGCAAGTGCAGTTGATAGGTGGTGGAATTTGTCTTGGCAAATTGGAATCTTTAGGCGGTAATGTTTTTGTTTTTTATTTTCATAGAAAATTTCTAGAGAATGAAATTCTGTTTTCTGAAATAAAAAGACGCGTCTAGTAGCTCATTTTAAATAATAGTTTCAGAAGCTAGAAAATTTAGAAATACCCAACCTATTTAAGCACTCATAAGTGGAAAAAATTCATTGATCTACAAATGAATCGACCCCAATTAACAGAAATTTAAATAAAAATAGAATACCCAACAAATTTAAGCATGAAAAGTGAAAAATTTTCATAGATCTACAAATGAATTGACCCCAAATAGGATAAATTTAAACGAAAACACAAAACCCAAACAAATTCCAGTACGCTCGTGCCCACGTGGAAGCTCATGAGCAGCGCCACGTCCAAGAAGCAGCAACAACAACTTGTGTCGGCGAGGACATGCTGTCTTTGAGATGGAAGCTAGAAGCGGCAGAGAGAGGAGAAGAGGGTTGAGATCGAGCATGGATGAGGTGATCTTGAGGGTGGGGATGGCGCCGATGGAGGCCTTGGAGGAAAGGAGGGAACGAAGAGGAAGCGAGGGAGTGGAAAGGATTTCTAAAAACAGCGAGAACGTCACTTTCACGTTCTCTGATTTAATGAAGAAAAGCGTGAAAATGAGAATGAGTTGTGTTCTCTGTGTTTTCTAATTAAAGCCCAACGAACGGGTATTTAGCATTTTTCATTTCCAAAAAATGAAAAACGGACCTCATTTTCTCTGCTGAACGGGTTCTTAGCAACTAAATGTTTTTGTTCCTTATATAATAAATTGGAAGCCAAGGCATGAAGATGAGGACACTCAATCTCTCAACCAATTAGAACACAAGTTTAAAGAAAAAGCCTTCTTACTTTTAACTCATCAACCCTTTTCTCCGTCCCAGAATTTTCCTTAGGCCATATAAACCTTTTGATCCCCTATCAACCTCAATCTCAATCTTAGAGCAATCTGATCAACATAGAGGCCAATCTGATAGCCTTGTTTGCAATCCGATCACACTTTGATTGATCAATATAGTTTTATGTGCTTATGTATTTACTTATTTGTAAGTTTTCAATTCAGTTTATATATATTTCCTTTGGTGCAAGTTGTGTTCTCTTTGTTTATGTTCAACTGTTTTACTTATGAAGCATTTCAATCGAATACAATCAGTTTATATTCAATCCATAGTCCAACAATCTTGTCATTGTTATATATCTATATAAGAAAAGTTCTTAATAAACAAGACAAAAAAAGAATCTAAGTTGACCCTCCCCACTCAATAGCACCATTTTTTATTAGAAGTTAAATAGCATAATTTCTATCTACTAGCGGGAACTAGCAGTGGCACGGTTGCAACCTACAAAGTCATGTTCATCCCGGCCTACACGCAAGGCATATGTACCCAAATTTATTTGTGGAACACAAAGTAGAAAAGCGGATGCAGCTGATAGCTGCTTTCAAAAAGCAGCTTTTTTTCCTAAAAGCTATAACACAAGTGAACAGTAGCCATTAATGAAATTTTCAATATGGCAATCCTACCCTTCTCTCCGTCGAACCTTTCTGCTCATCAAACAAAATTCCTCATCTCCCAGGCTCCCAACTAATCTCTCCCTCCCTCGTCTCCCACTCGAGAAATCAATGGACAGTACCAACAAGCTATAATTCCTTCAATTAGAGGATGCTCTGCTTGTTCACTTATATGGGAACACAGAGAGATGGATTTTTTTTATAGAAGGGAAGAACCGTAGTTACCAGATTCGCTCGCGCCCCAGTTCGTCGGCGTTCGTGTCTTGGGTCGTCAAATTGAATGAACGAGATGACCAGATCTTGTTGCATTTTCGGTGTTCATGGTGGCGGAGAGGGGGTGGGAGTTCTTTTAGCGAAGTGGGGTTGATCGAAGTCTGATTGATGCTTTGGATGAGTGAAAGAGAGACCGGAAGCTTGGACTGCCATAGCTTAGCTGGTCCCATTTTCATATGAAAAAAAGAAAGATGGGTATAATGTAGGATTAAATTTCAATAGTACGTCTGACACATCCCGACCCGGATGTACACGTGGACACCCAAAAGTCGGATGTGCTGGCCGACACCACGTAGGGTGACGAAAGCCAAATTGAAGAAATAAAGAATATTTGAAGGAATTAATGAATAAATACAGATATCGCACGAATACGAAATACTGAAAATTTACAAATACACAGATAAATCTGAACATCTTCATACCACCGGGTCTCGACGTCGACAACTCCAAGCCGCTATACCTGGAGGGGCGCAAAACAAAAGGGTGAGTGGGCCATAGCTAGTTATTTTGTGAAAAAAAAAACCTTTTCTTTTTTAAAATACTAACCCCTCGCCGTAAAACAGGTACTTGGTTGAAAAACCGTTTACAGAAAACGTACTAATATAGTAGGTAGAAAAACAAGGTAAGTACGGAAATATACTTACCGTCCGAAACGAGCAGAAAGCCACCGTTCGGCATAAAACAATTTATCAAAGAGTTCGTAAGATAAAGTTATATGGGAAAGCTGTAAATCCAATAGTAGTATCCGTGGCATCAGTGAAAATCCGAGATAATATCACAATCCGACTACAAGATAAATGCTCGGTTAGGCAAGGCAGACACACGAGTTCATACAGATATATTCTGTCATGAACAGGCTGGGTGTATAAATAAAGTTAAGCTCATGTACTACGATCACGTGAAGCTGGCGCTAATCGCATCACAACGAGTTCGGGCGCCCATGCGACCTCGAACAGGCTGGCACCTACTATGGATCCATAGTGAGCGTATCGGTGCGTGTGAACAATCACGTGAAGGCTGGTCCTGGCCCGGACAGTACAATAAACACCGTGTAAGCCTCCCAAGTTGAGCGTATAAAAACATGCCACGGAGTATTTTTAAATTAAACATCGTGAGGTAATTTCCCCTTTTTGGGATAACCTTTAAAGCAACCACTAAATAAAGTAATCTCGGGTGCCGCACCCGAAATGCTAAGTATATGACTACAATACAGGAAATACCAAGAATACGCCACTTGGGTATCAAGGTATAGAAATATCAACTTAATGGCAAACTAGGTGAACCCCAAGTATGGTAGAAAATTACTATTTCCAAGGTTCACCCAAATACGGCCCAAGGCCGTCAGATAGGTATAAAACCCATAATCATAAACAGGCACAAAATCAATTAATTCCCTAAAACCCCCCTAAATAGGGTTGGTTCGATAATCGTAATACGCATACAAAATAAATACGGAAACACCAACTTAATGGTGTAAATCCCAAATGGAAATATAGACCCTAGGCCCATTGATTTCCATGGTCTAACAAATATCGAAACTAACAAATATCAAGTCTATCCGATAAACTTGGTAAATACAATGAAGTACGAGGTCTACCGGGTATACGGAACAAACACTAATTTAAAGTCATTAAAAGTGTAGACATAAATTAAGTTTGCCAACAAAGTATGATAAAAGTCAATTTAAGGCATAGGCAAAACCAAATTAATAATTAAAACATATAAAACATTTAATTTGAGTAAGGAAGGGGCCCACTCACAAATACCGAAGCCGAAGTGGTCCGAAAATACGCTAACGGAAGTCCACGAGTCGCCAAACCTATTTTTAAAACTCACAAATTAGTAAAGTACTCGAATTTACGAAGAAAACGGCGTTCGGAAACCCGAAAACGGAGTTTCGGGGTCGGAAACCCCAAAACCGCCTCCGTGGGCCACCGTGCGCCGCCACACGCTGCCGTTTGGCCTCACGCGCCGCCACGCGCCGCTGTGAGGACACACGCGCCCCCACGCGCCGCCACGCTCCGGTGGAAGTCCACCACGAGCGGCCACGCGCCTCACGCGCAGCACTGTTCACGCGCCGTTAAAGTTAACGGAATATTCCATTCTGTTAACGAAATATTCTCTAACGGCGTTACGGAATATTCCGTTACCGTTAGAGAATATTCCCTAAACGGCGTCAGAAAGAGACGGAATATACCTCGGGTATATTCCCCGGTTCGGACCGGGTTGGACCGGATTGGACTGGGGCTCGCTGACGTCACCAGCCGGCTCGCTGACGTCACGCCGCTGCAACTCCGGCAGCTGATCGCCGCCGCCGTCCGCCACTCGCCGCCGCCGAAAACTGGAGATTCTCGCCGGAATTTCTGGGAAAAACACAGAAGCTTCAAAACTTCACCAATTTTCACAATTTTAACACCAAAATGGAACTAGAGGTGAGAGGAGTCGATTTTACCTAGTTTCGAGTCAGGAAATGGCCTAAGATGGCCAGAACCGGCCTCGAGGTTTCTCGGCCAAAAAATGGAACTCGGTGAAACTGAACCAGAAGCTCGCATGCAGAGCCTGGGTTCGAATCCCAGGGCTCTCAGGAGCTCAATAATGGTGATTTCAGGCTGGATCGAGGTTGAGGAGGCCGAGTTTGGCCGATCAAAGCTCGCCGGAAAAAATGGCAGCTTTGGTTTCTTCGTTGTTTGTGGTTTTCTGGGTTCCAGAGTAACCCAGAGATGGTGAGGATGATGATGGTGAAGCTTTTGGAGTCTAACTGAGTCGAAGGAGGTCACGGTTTGCTCGACAGAGGCCGTGGGTGTCTTGAGCAATTCTGAAGTTTGAGGTTTTCTGCAATTTGTTCGACTGGGTTGCTGGTTTGTTCGAGGAAGGAGGTGACAGAACTCAAGTCGGGATTTGTTCACAGGGAAGGCCGAGAAGGATGAAGTTTGGTGATGGGTGTCCTAGACAATTTCTGGGTTTGGGTGGTTTGCAAGCAAGTTGCTGTGTGAAGTGAGGTTCAAGTGTGAGGGAGAAAGACAGAGTACAGAGAGTAACAGAGAAAGAGACAGAGGGGTAGCTGGGTTATTGGGTCCACTGGGCCCAAGCCCAATTTCAGAACACCAAACCAATTTAACGGAACGTTAAAAGATTAACGTCCGTAGAACGCTCATCCGAACTCCGAATGACGTTCCGCTCGCGCCTACGAGTTCGTAGCGACGAGAACGTCACGAAAATACAAGTGAATGCGTCGTACGAGTTACGACGCAAAAGTCAACCGAAAGGTCAACCAAGGGCAAAATCGTCATTTTGCACCTCCGGGAATAAAATAATATTATTCTCCGGTATGGGTTGTGTCAACGTCATATCAATGATACGTATTTTTAAATAATTTAAGATTTATTTAAAATTTACTGTAAATTAATTTAAGTTATTCAATAATTATACCATTAAATAATACATACCCTTTAAAAATTTTCCTATAATATAGAATTAAAACAATTTAAAAAAGAAGATAGAGAAGAAAAAAATAAAAATAAAAATAAAAATATCATATCCATCACCATCTTCATTAGGTAAATTCATATTAGATACCAAGTTGGGTATAGGTTTTAAGGAAAAATACCATATTTAAGAAAAAATACCAAGTTTAATTAAATATTTTATGATAAGCCACAAACTTTATTGCAAGTGATCCTATGACTAAATAAAAGATATGAGAGATTACCATATTGTCCTCAAGTTTATTTTTTTTTAAATTTTATAAGGCCTTTAGAGTTCGGGGTTAACTTTGAGGGTTTAGGGTTTTAAAAGGTCGGTCAAGGTTTGGGGTTGATCATTTTGGGTTTAGGGTTTTAGAATGTCCTTGGGAGGAGCTTAGAGCTTAGGGTGTAGGTCTCGGGTTTTGGGCGAAGCCCAAAATCCGGGAACTAGACCCTACGCTCTAAGCGATTAACGTAATTAAAAAAAATTTCTTCTAAAAAAATTCGTACTCATGCTTGTTAGTTACAATTCATTGGAAAAGTTAATGGCTATGATTTTGTGATAGTAGAGTTGGACATTATTGTCATTTTACCTATCAAATTAGTTTGACTTTTCAACTAGTACCTAAACTAAAAATATAGTATTTTAACTTAAAATTATTTTGAATTTGGTATTTAAACTAAAAACTCTCATATTCATTTCACACTATTATGGCAGTTTTACTTTATTCAATTTTATATACAAATTTACCAAATACACGTACTATTATTTTTTTCTTCTAAAAACACTTTTACAAAGTTGGGGCTGGCTACAGTGCTCGCAAGCATTGAATGCTCACACCAATCTCACCCTCCTTCCCCCCTCTCTCCTCCCTCATTCCTTCTTTTAATGGTGAGATCGGTGTGAGCATTCAATGCTTGCAAGCATTGTAGCCTACTCCCTCCTACAAAGTTTACCAAATACTCAAACAAAGCAGAATCAGTTTTTTTTTTTAAACACATCAATACCAAACTAGATCTATTGAAGCATGCCCAACAACTTGTTCCCTACAAGATAGGACCCATAAACATCATGAATTGCATACTTAATCTCTTCCTCAGAAAAAAATTGTTGAGAATAAACGTAGGCATTCAAATTAGGAGTAGCCTCACTCAGTGGCTTAATATCAACACCAACTTCACCTCCCAACTCATGCAGTTCTTTATTTTGGAGACACGATTTCTTCAGTACCATCGCTGCCAAATGACCCAAATTTACTTCCGCCTTCAGTACAATATCTCTCAGTTTAGCAATGGGGTCAGGGCCAGGCACAGAATACTTGGTCGAATAGCAAGAAAAATTACTGACCCTCATACCCACAAAACAGATAGTCTTATCGGAAAGAAGCCGTCCGAGTGCACATCCAGGACTGGACAATGAAAGCCTTGGGATGATCAAGCAACGACCTTCAGCACAAAGAAGCAACATTTGGGGATGATAACAGTTCACCATCTTCACATCAAGTCCCATAACCTTCCCTTTCACCGACGTCCTAAATTCGGATACTTTTTGATCAATCAAAACAGCATCACCGATCAAGACACTTACCTTTACCTTAACACCGTGAACTTCTACTTCGTGTGGAGGCATTTTTGACAGGAAACTGTGAGGAATATTCATTTCTGAAAAAAAAAAACCCCCAAAGTAACTTTCTTAACAAATCCCTCTTCAAAATCTTTTGTCCTATGCTTGATACATCCACTTGTTTTAAGACTAATTAAAAGGGTTGGGAATTATACCTTTACTTCTAGCTTTGAAGCCAAGCGTGCAACTCCTCCAACTTCTTTCTCCTTGCTCCGCCTTATGTAACTTCTGGATGCCCTCTAATTTTCAACACCTCCTTGTAGTGGTGATTGTGGATGAGAGCAAGTGTGATGTGCTAGAATAGACTTGCTCTAGTAGAGGGTGTTGGAGTTTTGAGACTCCTTGTCGAAAACCAAATTTTCAATACACTTTATATATTTTATTTCCTCTACAATAGTAGTTAAGATTTAGGCCAATTGGAATGAGGATTGAGGTTTGGGTCTCAAATTATGTGGATTAAGCTTGATGATTATACCATAATAATAATATTAATTATTATTAAGGCGACGAGTGAATAATAATAATATCTTCCTTCATGAGAGCCAGCTAGAGAGCACTAAAAGGAAAAGGTGTTCCATAAAAAAAGAAAAAGGTGACGAGTGAATAAAGACTACTTGCTAAATCTTCGAAGAGAAGCTTTACTTTTAAGGGGACTGGCTACAGTGCTCGCAAGCATTGAATGCTCACACCAATCTCACCCTCCTTTTCCCCCTCTCTCCTCTCTCCTCCTTCCTTTTAACGGTGAGATCGGTGTGAGCATCTAATGCTTATGAGCACCGTAGCCTACTCCTACTTTAAGTCTTTTTTTCTTACACCTGACTCTCGTTTGGTGGATTTGGATTTAGAACTTTGCTTATGACTGTTATTATTTATGAGAATAGTAAACTGTCATGACAGTTACTATTTACACTGATTGATTTTATTATTAATGTATAATTTAATTATTTAATAATTATTGAATGAATGTGAGGTAACTATGATTCTGTCATGTGTCGATGTCTATCAGAAAACTTGTTTAGATTTTCGAATACAATTTGCTTGTGCTCATTGCGCCACGTGTGCTCATTTTGTCACGCATGCTCATTTTATTTTTAACCATATCTATTAGGAATCTTGTTTATATTTTCAAGTAGATTTCGGTTGTTTTCGTTGCGTCATGTGTCCTTTTTGTTGAATTATGTTTAATTTTTGTTGAATTATGTTTAATAAAAGAATAATTATAGTGAAATAATATGAACAGTTGGATTAAAGTAAGAATTTGAAATGAATGGCTGAGATTCGGCCACGTGGCAAGTTACGGTTGAAGTAGCCGTTGAAATTCAAACAGCTGTTGCAGTGGGCCTCAGCTACCTAGTTCAGTCGGATCACTTGCCGAGCCGGGTGCATGTCTCTCACGCGCCTGGTGCAAAAAAAATTAAAGCCGCTTGCTGATGTCAGTGCCAAGGTTTTGGGTTTGCACTCAGAATTGACAAGGGATCAGTTAGGTGAGTCTTGGCAACCCAAAAATGGGTGGAAGTGGATTTTAGAAAGGTTTTGGGTTTTAACCATGTCAAAATTGCATTGGTGGAAATGCTCTTACACTATCACATGGTGGGAGTAGGCTACAGTGCTCGCAAGCATTAAATGTTCACACCGATCTCACCATTAAAAAGAGGGAGGAGGGAGGAGAGAGGGGGGAAGGAGGGTGAGATCGGTGTGAGCATTCAATGCTTGCGAGCATTGTAGCCAGTCCCCACATGGTGTTGTCTCTAAATTTTTTTTCTTTACCAAAAATAAAGACAAACTCCAATAAACTTAGCCGAAACCGTTCATAGGCTTGGTTTGGGCCACTTATCCACCTTAGCCACCAAGTGACATAATCTAGTCTAAGCGGGTTTGGGCCCAATGAGCCCGGTTGATCCCAAAACTATTTCAAAACCCAAATTAGACATTAAACCTCTATTATAATTAATTAAACTATTTAATTAATTATTTCTTCCTTCCGATTAATCGAATTAATCATTTTGACACTAAACCTCTCTAATCGTTTAGAAAACTCAAAACACTTTTGGTTCGCCCTCTTAGTGAAGATAAATACCTCAAGAGATCTCAACGACTATGAGTGGCACTTAGCCGTGTGTCATAGTCCCCAAGTTGATATAGAATGTATTCGGAGAACCTATACAATTGCAATCACCATGCAATACAATCCTTCTCTATACAATACTCCCAATCACATTACTATGGCATGGTTAATAATGCCAAACCCCTAATGTGATCTCACTTGTTTACATGAACTTGTTAAAGCTATCGAGAGTTATACTCGATCATGCTTTTGTACCCTGGCTGAGGATTTATTTATCATGTTTATAGAGTATTCTACTTTCTTTATAAAGAAAGTTAGAGATCCCTTGTTGTACATCATATGTCATCATGAATAGCTCAATGACCCGGGACATACACTTGATAATGCATGTCACAAAGTCATGTCGCTATCCATACGACAACTATAATGTCTCAGGTCTAAGGATCATTTGCATTCTTGCAATTAAAAGTCAATTGCTTGACATGTATATTAACTCCATGCAAGTACTCTGAGTTGATCGCTGTTTACACTCAAAATTGTCATGTTTACCCCTATTTTGGTCTAAGCCAAATTATGGCATTATGTGGGGGTTATTGTGAAATTAGGCCAAACTTACACCAAGATATTTTGGGTATCTGCAAGTGGATAGTTAATTAATGTTATCTATCTTTGTGCAAGTGGATAGTTAATTAATGTTATCTATCTTTGTGCAAGTGGAATTAGGTTGAGGTGCGTGCATCAAGTTGGGTTGCTTTCACATTGGTTTTGCTCTCTATATATTAGAAGCAAAGGCAGAGAGCAGTGGACACTCAAACCAACCAAAAACATAACTCTTTAGTTCAGAAAGAAACCTCTGAGGAAACCCCCCAAAGCCTTTCCCAGATACAGACTTCGTCTCTATCTGCTGCTTTCTCTTTCGCACTACTTGTGTAGCCAGCGACTTCGAGAAATCAAAGACCAGCAACCTAGGATTATATATCCTAACTCCCTCGAGGAGTAGTGAATTTAGCTCTGCTATCCAGCCAAACCGGTGATAGTATCGATTGAGAATCATAGGCCAGAGAGTCTTTGATCACCTCCCCTAAGGAACTAGCCTTAAAAGCATCCCGATAGATTAGAGAACTATCCCGATGGAACAAAAATCAACCCGATGGGCATTTGTTCAATCTGTGATGAACTTAAAATGTAATAATATTGATCTTTTTACTTAAAGTCTTTCATTATCAGCTCTTACTTATCGCTCTTTACTTACGAGTTTTTACTTTCAAGCACTTCAATTACAGTCTTTACATTCAGTCTTTAATTATCGTCTTTACCTTTATGCATGCGCGAGCGTGGGGCATTTTTGTTATAACCAGTTTATGACAAAATCATATCTCAAGCAATCTCTGGTATAAACATCAAGAGAGAATAAAGTCCTTAATAGGCAAGGCAATAAAAAGGACCTAACTGCACTTATCTAATTAAGTCGCCCAATCCGATGAACGGAAGTTATATTACTTGTGGCGCAAGTATTTAATATTTATTACATCTTTCTATTGGCAGAAGCCAATAGTGGCACGCCTGACAATAACCATACAACAAAAGGTCTCGCGAACATCCCTCCGAAGGGATAGGAGTGAAGCCTGTTGGAGCAGAAACGCCAATAGAAAGGCCCGGACCGATAGACGGGCCGACCCGTGTGCTCCTAGCCCGCCCCCTGCGAAAGGCTCGCGAACAATCGCGTTCAATGAACTTAATGCCTATTAAGCACCTACACTTGTCTCAGCAGATCATCGTTGACAGCTTGACACTGAGCCATGCATCCCGTATCCTACAATTGTGCAGACATAGTGTGTACCGGTCTTTCCAGATTATAGATATCCACTCTTATAATTCAACGACCAGGAACAATGTTTAAGATAATCACATACGAAGAGGGTTTTCTTTAACATTAGTTATCTCTTACATATGCATTTAAACGTTATCCACGGACTCACTATTTGAAATATATACATAGTGATCTTGCCCGGTGATTAATTGTGGACTAATCACTATACGCCCTTAATAAGTTTATCAACTTTTGATTGCCTTTAGAGCATATCCAAAATTGATTGGTATACTGAAAAGAGAGTTGGGGAAATGAAAGTAGAGATATATAAGAAAGTGTGCAACGGGAGATTCTTATAGGTAGCCAGTCACCCATTGTTACTAAGAAACTGAAAGAAACCTCAAAAACGGAAGAAAGGGGGGAAAGTGAGGAAGAAACGGATGTAGAAATAGAAACAACTTTCGAAACGAAGGGGACTAAACATGAACAAGTGGGATCCACTAAAGAAGATCCTTCCCTAGAAACTGTTGCCTTTCCCATGTTTGGTAAGTCCAAGCTTGAGAAATAATTTTCTAGCCCATGGAAAAATAGGGGGGAAAGTGAATCCCTCCACCCCTTGGTATTCACTTTTCTTCTCCAAGGAAAACAAAAAAAAACATTAATTGATATTTTTTATGTAATACGTCGCTATTTACAATTAAAAATGTCCATTATATTTCAAAAAACTGATATTTCCTACCTACTTTCCAATGTTACCAAACATGGGAAAAAATTCCTTTCTGCGTATCAAATGCAACCTAGGTGTTAGTAAACGCATGATTGAGAATTACACATTTATCCTCATTCCCATACATGGTAAGTAAACATGCCCTTACATGCTGGACCCACCAGCTAATTAAGAGACAAAGCCCATTGTCATCCTTCTCAAGAGCAACTTAAATGGAACGAGTTCACCGCCACGTGGCGTCCCAATCCAATAATACATTGTCATGTGGAGAAAAACTTACACTTTGCAATGTATTATTGAGTAAGGGACGCCACGTGGTGGTGAACCCATTCCATGTACGTTCTTCTCCATCCTTCTCTGCTCGAAAATGGGTCTTGATTTCTACACGTGGGGCCGTCATCAGGCAAGTTTGGATCTTCGCCGCAGCCTCCAATTTCCCTTCAGAAATGGCCTTCACGGCGAGAAGGACTTACATGGAACAGGTTCACCGCCACATGGTGTCCCTTGTCCAATGATGCATTGCCATGTATAAATTTTTCTCCGCATAACAATGTATTATTGGATCAGGACCCCAAGTGATGGTGAACTCGTTTAATGTAAGTTGCTCTCTGATCGAGTGGAACACGTGGAGGTAGCAGGAGACGCCACGGAGGATATGGAAGACGAGGAGGAAGTCGGTGACAGAAGCACCAAATTGGAATTTTGATGAAGACGAAGTTGGAGAAAAGTTTTGTAGTATTTTTGCTGACCAAATGACTTCTTGCACACCCCTTCTATGCGGTAATACTTTTTCAACTTTTTTTCACGTAAACTTCCACTTATGCCCCTGTTTCCTTTGACCTTCAGACTACTTGTTTTTATTTTTGACACACGCTTCTAACTTCAACTTTTTCTTCTACGATTTTTGACACACGCTTCTAACTTGACCTTTTTCTTCTACTTTCCCATGTTTTTCTCTTCATCATTCCTTTTCCAGGATGTTGCTGATCCTTCTCTTTTGGCCTCTTCCTCCTCGCCGGGGATGGCTGGTCCGATTTGAAAAAATAATGATAAATCTCTGCCATCAATAGATCCAGTGAGGTCCAATCAAATCCTCGAAACCATGGGGATGTATGAATTTGGAAGAGAAGTTTAAGTAAAACTCGATGCTCAAAACGCGAGGGTGGTCTAGTTGACATGATCCAGAAATTGCAAAGAATACTAAAACAAAAGAAAGGGGTACAATAAAAGAGTAGCAGTAGAGTAGGGAGCTGTGGAATTTGGATCTAGGGTCTATATCCGGTCAAATACTCGGAGATCCAATCGACGGTTAGGGGAGGAAACGATAGATTTCCTAGAAGGAAGAAAGAACAATACAACAGAGAAGCAGCGGCAAAGCAAAGAAGTCGCCGGCGACCAGTTAGTCATCAAAAAGTACGCCAACCATACAATCAGGTGGTTTCGTGGAAAACAAAAGCGAAGCAGCTGTAGAATCTGATACCAGAAACCCAAACAGGTCAAAAGAATTATACATCAATAAAGATAAATACTAGTGCAAGTACACAAAAATGCATCATCAGGAGTTCACACTGCGAAGTTAACAATATATATCAGCAGTTTCTCAGCCTTGTATGAACACACGAGTCATCATCCGTTCCATATTTTCAAGAAATTAACAAAAATCAGAAAGGAGAATTTATCGAACACCAAAAGTAAACAAAAAGTTTCCATATAATGATAATGAGTAGGTCACAAAAACAATTTCCCTTTCGAACTTACAGATGCCAATGTCTCGCATCAAACCGAAACTTGACTCATGAGGCCAGATACTTCATAATTATGCTACATTATAAATCAAAAAACAACAGAAGAATTCAACAAACAGTTTAACATAATTCAATAAACAAGCTCACCACTAATCGGTCACTTAACAGTAGCCCCGAGAATATTGTAATCTCTAATAACCTCTGCAGAACACAATTTACCATAATCTCTAACAAGTCTTGAACCCTCAAGTAGTTAAGTTTGGGTTTAGGGATCACACAAATATAAGTAGAAGTTTGTGCAAGTAGTGAGTAATAGTATTCAATTATCATAAATCTCTTGACAAACTCGCATCAAATCTACTCGAATGAATAATCATGAAACGAAGGATGTGGAAAATTCATGTCAAGCAGGACTTACCTCTACCACAATCAAACACAGCTTTCCTATTTTTCATCGTCCTGAAAAGATCTCAACAACATTTATCAGCTGTTTTCAATCTCTTCATTCATAAATCAGGCCAGTCACTTTAAATTCTGCTCCTTTCTATTATTAAGTTGTTGCTAAAATAGGAATAATTTACATTTATTGATCATTAACTATACCACATTATTTCATATAAGTTACCATGTGATGTTAGGGAACTCATACAGTAACTACTTTACATGCTAGAACAGTTGTATTGCCCTTTTGTAATTCACTCATCACTGGGACAAGATTCAAGAAACTGCCTTATTTTCATTCGTTCCTCGGTTGTAAGATAAGGATCATCACCAGTCAACCTCTTCCGTATGGCGGCACTGGCATTGTTAGGATCCTCCTCAACAACCTGCAAGAGAAGCTCAGCCAATGAGAGAAAAATGGTGCGATCTGAACAATTAGAATCCGTTGATCATGTAATCAAAAGTTTCTATTCCCACAGAACACAGCAAATTTATAACTTCCTTTCTAATGTCACTGTAACATATCTGGCATTATTTAACAAAGAAAGAAAGATATCCGGCATTTTCTTGATGGCCAGTGGCCACATTGCCTCCTTAGACTAAAAATTAAGGGCAAACAAAACCTTCCAAAAACAAAGTCCTGGAGGGAATTATATCTCACGATTTTACTGTTTTCTTCTTGCCCACAATAGGTAAAAGAACCTCAAGATTTTCTTATAAAAGAATATATATTTATATCTTCCTTTTATGTTCTTTAATAATTTACAAAGGCCAGACTCAAAGCTGAACCTTACATGAACATAATTGTTGACATGCCCATCATTGTTGGGAGAGGTGAAAGGCTTGTCCTTATTGTGCGTCCATCCACCATCAATAATGTATTTATATTCATATCGTCCTTCCTGTAAAGCATGAGTTTATTTTAATAAGCTTATAAATGCAACATTGAATGTTTGAATGTTATGAAAACCCATGTTGAACATGAAAGACCAAACATAAGCAAACTTTTGATTCAGAAGAAATGCTCACCGGCAATTCCCTCTTGAGAATCCACAAACCCTTTTCCTCATTAAACTCTAAAGGAATCCTCTGGACAAGCATCACAAGAGAAAATCATAGATTGAAAAGAAAACATGTATCACCGAATTTCCAACAGTTGAAATTATAATATCTTAATCATTCAAAAACACTATGTTTCATTTGTCCACCTTAAACATAGAAACGAAAAGGGAAAACTTCTTGGCCATTGCCCAAAGAAGAAGCAACTACTCTTTCACAGCACTATTCAAGTCAACAGTGGTTCTGTTCTGATGATATTTGAACAATAACTTCATGGCACAGAACAATCAATCTAATGTACTGCTTATCATAGGTTGCACCACAATGACATATTTTATGTTTCAGTGACCCACAATGAGTTTACTCGTGACATCTGTATATTCTATTTAATAAGCCGCTACTAGACCTTGTCTTTACAAATAGGCCAGACAGCTATCATTAAATTCCATTACTAGGATATGCAAAATCTCCTTTGAACAATATGTTACAGCAGCTCTACTTGTTGCTTGGTCATGAAGAGAACGGAGAATCACATGTTTTCTTAAGGTGCGAGCATCTCTATTACATGATTATATACATACTCTTCTTACAAGACTAATCTTCCCCATCATCTATTTCACATTATCATGAAAAATGAGCATCGGAAAGCAATACCCAAGAGTCAGTCCTCATTGATCAAAACAGTCCATACCATACTATGCATTTAGAGATAGCATGCACTATACATTAAAATCACAACTTGAAGCTATAGAAAGCATAGAAGTCTGCTGCTAAGGTTGAAATAAAAAGATTATTACCTGACCCCATCCAATATCAAGTCCAGAGATTTCAACTGTAGAGCAATTATGACCTTCCCAAGTCAATGTGACAACCCTTTTTGTCATGCCTGTAAGCTTTATATGAGAAGATATGTGACATATGAGTTTTTAACTTCCTCTTTATATAACAAAAGAAGACAGATATAACAAAAGTCTAGGTGCTAATTGTTAAACAAAATTTCTTTGGGTGGTGAATGCACACACCCCGAAAGTCCAGGTGGTTTGTGCAAATTTCAATAAAACAAAAGAAGAAAGGGAAAATAATAATACCCACCCTACAATGATTTATATTACTAATGAATTCAAACATCAATAAATGAAAACAATCACCAAGAAGCATTTGCCACCTCGCAATTTTGGCAAGATTTTTTTTTTAAGGAATGTAAATTAATGGCCTGTAAAAGAATGGATCTAGTACTGTGTTGTGAGTGAATTTTGGTCTAAACTTTCTATTAAAGAGATAGTCACCATGTACTTGTATGAAGTAACAACATGCACCCTCAAACTTTTTACAATATCATCATATTTTCAAGTTGAAGATTGATACATGTGAAAACTGGTAATGTGTAAAGACGATTTGAGCAATTATTTATATGAAATAACATTAAAGGAAAAAATAGACTCACAATATCTGCAGTGGCATTTTTTATAGCATCCAGTTTTGGGAAGCACGAACGTTTACTCTGCATTAAATCCAACGTAAGATACTTCTGAGACGTTATGAAGTTCCATATTAATTTATGAAGTACAGTGGCCCACTTTCTCATTTGCTCAAATTAGCTGTCATATCATTGATTCGAACTTTCTGAAACTTTTTTCTTCTGAAAAATAGCAGTGTCTTACAACTGCATAAAATTCATTAATGGTTTTAAAGCTTGACATTCAAGGTTCTCTTGTCATAGTTTCATGAATCCAAAACTAAAATTCTAGCATTTTTCCTGTTTTCTACTTTTGAGAAATAACTTAGAACTTTCATTTTTGCTAAATAAAATGCACAGGAGGTCTTTACCAACAAGATATGTTGTATTGAATTATTGATAAATTAAACATCAGAATAAGTCAAAGAAAAAGTTACCAGCAGTAAATTGACGGCACCGTTAAGTTTGTATCCCTGTACCCAGAACATGTAAGCCAACTGCCATCATAACAACATTCAAGAACAGTGTTAAAACGAGATAACCAATACACCAGACTGATCTGTGTAATAGACAATTCAACAAGTATATGAAATGAAAGACACTGCAAGCTGAATGTTAAAAAAAATTTATGTTACGAGTTATGGGAGCCCTCTGAGCAGTTCTCATCGTTTTTTCTTACATTCAAAGACTATTTGGATATGCATTTTATTTGTGTATGCCTGTCTATCGTTGCTGGCTTCATATCATTTAAATGATTTTCTAACAAATTTACTAAATTCTTGACTAATTACATTAGCATTTCACAACTGAAATAAAACCAGTCATTGTCCATTGGGCAAGAAAAGCAGCTTATTTCGAATTCACTTTATAACAATTTAAGTAAACTGAAAAGCGATTAGACCAGCACAAGGCTAGACAGGCAGCAGCATGAAAAGTAAATAATCATCAACAGTTTGTATTATTTAAATTTGTACAAGACTAAAATTTGTTCTTGACAGGTTGGTAGCAATCTGTCAAGAGACCTGAAGAAACTGTCAGCTCTAAGGATGGTACAAAAGCTAAATATTCAGCTGCGAAGCAATATGAGCAACTACAAAGACAGCACATTAGCAGTCTCAGGGGTTCACTACAGTAAAGGAATCAGCTTGGTGAATATCCTTGTTTTGCATTTAACAAAAAATAATCCCACATCTTCCCCTAGGTAGGTTAGTTTTACTAATGGGTGTGTTTCCCAGCCCTGGCAGTTTCTTGAGGCCTCTTCAAAGACTGTAAAGACAACTAAAACATTTTCTTCGCAGGATTGGCAGCAGTCTGTCAAGAGGGCTCAAGAAACTGCCAGGTCTGCAGATGGTCTAAAAGAAAAAGCAAAATTTTTAGCGGTAGGGAAATATGAGACCCCACGCAGAAAACACACGACTCATGGGTTCATTACAATACAGGAATCAGCTTGTCAAATATCAATGTTTTGCATTTAACCAAAATACTCCCACATTTTCCCCTTGTCCATAAAGGATTATGGTATGGAACGGCACAAAGCACAGCAGAGAAAACAAAGAAAGGTATGTGGGTAAATCCCTCAATAGATTTGAGGGTTGAATTCTCATTCAATATATACTGTTACAAAGACTTGGTATACACGTATACTTGCTATACAAGGATTACATAAAAGGGAAGGACATCAGAGGCAGCAGTGGTGGTAGCCATTGAGAAAGCTTGCGAGGGAGAGGGAGGATCGAAAAAAAAATTGACGTTTAGTCAGAGGGCTCGAATACCATAAAGGATTATGGTATGGAACGGCAGAAAGCACAGCAGAGAAAACAACGAAAGGTATGTGGGTAAATCCCTCGATAGATTTGAGGGTTGAATTCTCATTCAATATATACTGTTACAAAGACTTGGTATACACGTATACTTGCTATACAAGGATTACATAAAAGGAAGGCAAATCTAATGATTTGGAAGGCAAATCTAATGATTTGGAAATCAATCACAGATCACGAAGATAGCTACAAATCAGGAAGTACATAATTATGGTTTATCAGTCCATAGGTTAACTTACTAAACAGTATGTGCTTTCCCTTGTACGTAACGTAGGTAATCTACTAAAACGTATGTTTTGCCTTTGACCTAAACTACTCCCAAATTTCAGGTTGATTACTAAAACTTTTTACCTTTGCTAATTTTCCCTGGTCAATTTACTAAAAGTAAACCTTGGACGTCAAACAGGTTCATTTTAATTCGTATTTAACTAAACACAATTGCATCAATTCTGGCTGAAAAAAGAAGATGCAGAAGCAGCAAATTACTAAACACAAACGTTAATGGATGAAAAACATGCATACCAAAAGCACAAACACATAACACAAACTTGCATAAATAATAAGAAATTGATAGGGGGGTAAAGGGTGAGCTTCCATGTGAATGGTTAAATCCATTAGTTTCATGAGGTGTTTGCTACTTTGCGCAAACATTGGGAAGAATAACATTATTTTTAAATACACCATTAACAACATACCGCAGCTGCAGGAGCTCTTCCAAGTCCAGCAGTGCAATGCACATAAGTGACACCTCCATTTCGATTTATGGCATTATATAATTTGCTAACGACAACAGGAAGCCGGAGACGTAGATCATATGAATCAAAGTCCCTGCAACATCAGACATTAGCAGGCTGCATATATGAATGTATCGTGTCCTAATGTTCGTGCACATACAGACTCTCCCACGGAAAGAGAGAGAGAGAGAGAGACGAATGATATAGTAATTTGTAATGGAAATAAAAAACTGTTCAGTGAAAGTTTATGAGCTGGTTATTGATATTGCTCTACAAACAGAGCAACAACAAAAGAGATCATTTGACAATTTGATTGTCACAGAAGAGGAAATAGAAACTGAAGTTCACTGCTTCTACTTTTCAGTAATACGAGACAAACTGTCATGCTTCAATGTCAGAAATTCATTCTAGAAAAAGGACAATAAGAGCTACACCAGATAATTTTCAAATAACTAACCTTATTTCAGCACGCAAGTGTTCAATGTCATCAAATGTTTTGGCATACTCTCGAATGGCACCAATGTCAACACTAAAATATCTGGAAGTTCTAATTAAGGAATTATAGTTTAATTTTCTTCTAACTAAACTTAAATTGTCACAGTTGCCTCAAGTGACCAACACACTTCAAATATTACCTCATGCCTAACAAAGTGAACCACGTGAATAAATTTTTTTCCAGTAATGAGTTCTATATGTTAAACGAAAACTTTGAAGACAAAATATTCAGGATACTCCAAATCTGAATCTTGTTGCAAGCAAAAAATAGTCTTCACACCGATGCTTCGGAGTTTGTCGACATCTTTAGGAGTCTGAGTATAAGTAAAATGAAACACTCAGTCTAGGAAACTTTACCAATGGATAAAAGTTGTTCATATGACCAGTTCCAAAAACAAGGATCACCTGTAGGCAAGACCCCACAATCAGATCTGGACGTATGAAGTTGTAGTTCATACCTAGCTCATGCCTATACGTCAAGACTGCATTAAGATTATGTAAGAAATTGTTAGCTACAATGACAGAAACAAAGTAACAATAAAAATGTAACATCGAAAGAAATCAATCTAAATTCTAAACACTGTGCACACCCTCTAACCCAGATTGCCAACGCGGAAAAATCTTACAGTTTCATATCTCGTTTCTCGGTATATTGAGCCATGCCTATGAGAAATTTAAGCGCAAATACTTACCAGCACCCATGGCTTCTGTCATGTTATTACTATATATCTCAGACTTCTCCTCTTTCACTTCAGCACCACTCGTCTCAGCACTAGAGGTGGAACCAGAAATTGCCTACAGAATCACACCAAGTAGCATGATCGACGACAGTTACAAGACAACACGTCTCAAAAATGAACTAATCGAATGAAGGCATGCATACTGCTCATTCCCAATTACTTTACAGAAAAACAATTAGATCCACAGAAACTACTTAACATAATTGGGCCATCACAGTCAAATGATACTATGTCAAAAGAACGGTGTCTATTACTTACCACCCGTTGATGTTTAGTAATGAGCATAATGCATAACTAGGAGATACAAATTATGGTCCAAAAGCTTAAATCATATGTGGGTTAATATCTTAGCGTGCCAACAATGAATCCATTATCCACTTCTCCTAAACAATGACGATTTCACCACTTACTTTAGAAGCTTAAACCAGTAACAACAGGCTGTTAACTAGACTTCTTCATTTCAAATTATCAAAACACCAAACTCCGAATTGGGAAAATGATACAGCTGGGTAATCTCAATCACAAATGACACAAGATACATACATAACTACTCCCATCTTCCAGACTTAACTTATCATTAACACAAGAAAAAAAAATACCAAAAAAAAAAAACCCAAAAAAGAAACCAACCCAACAGAGAAAAACAAAAGTTTATAAGATCCAAAACATGAAAAAATCACAGAACTTTTCAAAATTCTTAATCTACCTTGACGGACATGCTTCTGGGTAGATTGATGCAGCTCATCATTCCCTGCATTTGAGTGAGAGAGGTTCATAAAATTTTCAATTCATACCACACATGCATACGCAGATTATATGTAATGGAGGAGAAAGATGGCGCACCAGAGTTGCGACAGAGAACGAAGGCCTCCTGGGATTGCTTCTGAAGCTCCGGAGAGGCAAAACAGAGGATCTGAAATTTGGAAAAAAAGGAAAGAAAAAGATTAATTAATTGGTAAAGAAAATTGGTGATTGCTTTTAGAATATGAGTGCTCGGAAATGGATGAGAGACCCTGGGAGATTCTGGAGACAATTCATCTCTAATCACACGAATAAAAAGATTAGATCTTCTTTTGAGCTCTGTGTGTGTGAGAGAGAGAGAGAGAGAGAGAGAGAGATAGAGAGAGAGAGAGCTCAGTCTTTGAACTGACGATATTTGTGTGTTTGGGTTTATATAGACGTTTGATCGGAATAAAAAGGGTTTCCCTTTTTGAAGATTCTCAAAAATGCCACTACCTGAAAAATATTATGTCGATATATAAAACAAAGTGGACACTGTTGCAATATGAAATTTAGGGGTTTGTCTATTATTTAGACTATCTTCAATGTATTGAATGGTTCAAATCTAAATTTTTAGCTCACAAAATTTAGAATTTAATTTAGAAATAATTTTTTACCTCTAATAGTTTTGGTTTAAAATTTTAGCCCGAGATTAATAAAAAATGATTTTAGCTTAATATTTTTCTGTAACTGTTTTAAAAATAAAATTTATGTAGATTATCCTAATTTATTTTTATGAATATTTTAACCTAAAAATATTTTAATTTCGATAAATAATGAAAATCACTAAACCTACATGAAGATTAATAAACAATAATTATGTAGCCATTGGATTTAATTTTGGACTGTTAGATCTGTTTTTTAACTATTAAATTTGATCATATTTGATCTCAACCGTTAGATTTAAGGCATTTATAAATTAGATTTATAAAAATAAAAAAATTGAATATGGACCGTTGGATCAACCAACGGTCCAATGATCATGGATGTTGATGGAAAAGAGTCGTTAGGCTTGGTGGACTGGGTGGCCGACATGCTGTCAGCTGTGGGTCCCCCCACACTGCAAACTTGTGACGTGCATAGCGTGAGATGCGTTAGCGCCTTGCAATTGTTGCTTCGTGGAGTGTACAAGCA
This sequence comes from Gillenia trifoliata, assembly GCA_018257905.1. Lineage (NCBI taxonomy): Eukaryota > Viridiplantae > Streptophyta > Magnoliopsida > Rosales > Rosaceae > Gillenia > Gillenia trifoliata. Next base: position 7,254,676 of record CM031088.1, on the reverse strand, counting down.
AAAGTGGGCCCCCGAGCTTAACCTGGTGGGAAATGTGGTGAGAATTTGGCCTAATTTTAGAATATATCTCAAACCCAAATTTTAACCCAATTGTTGGAAGAGGTTTAAGGGGGTTTAAGTTCTAAATTTTAAACTTTAACTAAACTATTGAAGATGATCTTAGTGGTAGAATTTTTTTATCAATTAAACTAGCAAACAGGCATATGCATAGATACAGTTTCTGCTGGAAAAAGTTTAAAAAAAAAAAAAAAGTAGCAAGAAGGATGATTAATGGGTATTCATTTAGTTAAATGGAGGTACATTTAAGTGTAGATATATGTTAATTGTGGTGGTGAGTCGTGGTATTTGTGCTTGTGATGGTGACACCCATTGACCCTTAATTTGAATAAAATAAATTTTGGAGAAATATGGCATACAATTTTTTTAATAGTAATTTTTAATTACTATTATGTCCTGACCACATTTTTTTTTAATACATACGATATTATCTAGGTATTTTGTAAATCGAAAGGTGATGAAAGCACAAAATGTGACGACCCATCCCTAATTTTTATTGTATTTTATTTTCTGAATGTGTGAATTGACCAAAATGCATTTGAACGGGCTAAGTGGAAGTCCTATTTGAATGTTTGAACTCTTTTTGAATGTTGACTTCTTACTTATCGTATTCTTGTAGTACCCGTCACTACGAACACGTAAGCGTGAACAGGACGTAATTCCGACGTGTAACGAAAACGTTATGTACGTTTAAATATTTATTTTTTGTTTTGGGTGTGTTGTGTTGTGTACCATGTGGGACCCGTTGCCCCTACTTAATTTGGAAAAAAAACCAAATCTCTTTTCCCTCTTTTTCCCTCTTACCTCCCTCTCTCTCTCCTATAATTTTTTTCTTCTTCTTTCTTCTCTGAGAAAACATGCACAGTACACACAGTGGCCACACCACTTCTTTTGAATCGAGCCAAACCACCACCACCACCTTGTTAGTCGTAACTCACTGGTTCAATCGTACAAACCGATTGCCCAAACTGCCCTCCAATCGACGAAAATAGCACACGGAAGAACTGAGATTTTTCGGCAACTTTCTCGCCAATTCCGACCAAGGTGAGACTTCTAACCACCACCATTACCTTCCTCTTGTTGAGTAGATAAATTTTCATACTAAATTCATGTGTTTTGGAGTAAATCTGACCTTGGTTTTAGACCGAAACTTTCTGGCCAATTTCAGGTCATTTTTTTTATCACTTTTCAAACTCCAAATAGGTATAATCTTGTTCTCTTTCTCTCTACCTTCATTTTGACATAAAGAACGTGAAATTTGGCTGAGAAATGAAGAAGATATGAAGGTTTGAAAATTTTCCAAAAATCGGCAAGTTTAGACGGTGGCGCTGGCGACCGGCCTGAGTTGCAGCAGTGATTGGTTCAGACCGGCCTAAACCCGGTCCATCCAAACCGGGTTGTGACGTCAACAAACTAGTTCAGACTGAGAATATTCTGAGGTATATTACTTTAATGTCGTTATGAATATTCCGTTAGATTGAATGGAGATACCAGAATCTTCCGTTAAATCTAACGGCGTCAACTAACGCTGTTAGTTTGACCGGCTTGGGTTGACCGTGAGTGCGGCTTGTGAGTCGCGCGTGGGATACTTTTTTCAACTTCTATCGACATGAGGCGACTTGTGACGAAGCGTACTACCTAGGAGCAGTACGTATGATGTTTTTCGGAATGTTTCGAACCTTTGAATTAAGCAAACAAGGGATAAGTGTCGTTTATTAGTTTAATTAGTAACCTTTATGAGTTTAATCATTACTATAGTGATATCTCATAGAGGTGAGACTTACCACGAGGAGTATAGGGGGCAAGTAAGGTAAGGTGGCTACGACCCAACTACATATCAGTGAGTGGGTTTTATTTTGAGAAACTTATATTATTTATATTAGTTTCCACTATGATTTTGTGAACTATTTTCTATCATGTCATGCTTTTACTTACGAGTTTAAGTATAAAGTATATCATGTTGAGATTTGTGAAATTATGATGGCACAATTCTGAGTATTTTTATTGCTCATCATAAATGCTTCACCCATCAGGCTAGGATCAACCTTCACGTGTATGTTCACATCAGCATCGTTATGCTTACCTTGGATCCATTATAGGTGTTAGCCTGTACTACTTTGCATTAGGTAGTTAGGACTCGTATGTGAAGCGATTAATGCCAGCTTCACATGATCGTAGTACTAAGCATATATCTATTACATCTAGCCTGTTCCATGTAGCTATTTTCTGCATGGGCTTGATGAGTATACTATATTGTGTGAAATAATTATCTTTGTTAGTTGTGCTTTTATATTGTTTTGACAGTTTTCATACTATATGTAGTATGTTTTGAGAAACTATACAGGTTTTTCAGAGAGGGGTTACTTATGTTACGAAAAACAAAGGTTTTAAAAATGAATATTTTTGTCCACTCACACTTTTTGTTTTGCGCGAGAGAGACGATTCTGGTATTTATGACTTCAGTACCAAATAAAAGTAGGATTTCCTTCTTCCACTAGTATGTTTCATCCATTCTACTCAGGATATGAATAATTCAAAGATTCTCTTTACTGCAATTTAACTATGCTCTGGACATTTCATGCTACATATTAAGAATTCTACATGTAGTTCTGCATACTCTTTACGCTTGGTATCAATAATTTTTTACTCTGCTTTTATTTTAATCGGAATTTTCCACATCATTCGCATGACATGGCTTTCATCACTCTCTTGCGTGTCGGCCAGCATGCCTCGATTTCGATACCCTTTAAGATATCTGGGTCGGGATGTGTCACAAAATATTATTTTCTTTTAAACTCTAAAATTTAGGTCCGCCGAAGCTTGTCCAATGCCCACCGCCGTTGCCTAGTCCCATCCCTCGCCTGAAACGCACAAAGGAAAAACTTTAATGAGCAAAACTCAGTAAGTGGCTAACAAATAAACACTCATACTAAGAAAGAATAATGGTAAACAAATCCAAAACAAAATCAAAGTACGTGTCATGCTGTAATGATAAGAATGACCAAAACGAATGCATACATTTAGAAAATCCTTTCGTTGAAAACCTTCTTTAAAAACCTTGATATAACATATAATCCTTTTTGCAATACCGACGCGGTACTTACCCTGGAAGCGTCCCTGTAACCTTTTCATAACCTTTTCTCGTTAGCTAGTAGGGGGCGCCTACCCTACAAGCGACTATAACTTGGTCCTAATAGACCACATTGCGGGCCCCAAGGTATAATACCGGTACCACCTCCAAGACTTTCCTATAACCTTTACAAAACTTTTGTAAAAACACATCTTATTATTTTAATTCAAAGAAAACCATGCAAAGGCAATGACCTCCACGGTTGTACATTCTACTTGATCATGCTATGAATATACAAAGGATAGTAGTATGCACAGTACAATCTGCACATAAAATCTATAAACACCCATGAATCCAAATTTGGTCAAAGATACCAAAAGCAAAAACATAAATGAATGGAGATGCAATCACTGTCTCGAAATCCCCCTTGCAGTCTCAATCATACAAAAATAATCACTTACTTTGGACAAATTCTAGCAGTCACAATAACAGTAAAACTAAAAGAAGGTTTAGTGTGTGCTAACTCGAGAAGTTTCTGAACTCCCAAGAGAAAAGAACTCCAAACGAACTGAAAGATCTTTGCCCAACAAGGTGTAAAAAGCCCCTTAAAAACTGCTAAATATATATAAGTGCCCTAATTCATGAATCCTAGAGATTCATGAATGTACACCCTATTCCTTAATTAAGGCCATGGGCGAAGCTGTTAAGGAGCGAGGGGGGGGCGGTCGCCCCGAACCTGCAAATCTGGGCAGCGGCGGAGGAGCAGCGGTGCTGCAAATCTGGGTTTTTTTTTTTTTTTTTAAAATCCAGGCCAAAACGACGTCGTTGGATTGGATTTGGAATTAAAGGTTCATGCGAAGTTGTTAAACTGGCATCTCCGACAGTTGGATTGGATGTACTGAATCTGCAGGGAACAATGGATGTGACGGAGATGTCAGATTCCACAATGAATATGGAGGCAGGGGTCAAGCAAATTGAGGGGAGTGAAGTGGTGAAAAATCAAATTGATATTGCAGTAACTGAACCCCCGTCGCCTAAAGTTGGATTGGAAGTAACAACATGCAGGGAACAAGGGATGACAATGAGTCCTTGGTTTCAGTAAGGGAGGCGGAAGGCAATCTAATTGAGGGGATAGGGGTGGCAAAACTCCAAGCTCCGGTTTCTGAATGTGAACTTCCATCGCTGACACTTGGTTCGGATGTCCAATTTGGGCACTTAGATTCGATGAGTAGCTTCAAGGACAACCAGGAAGAAATAGACGGGCAACAACAATCTAATTTGGCAACCCAAGAAGAAATGTGGGGAAAAGTTCACCTTCAACATCCGTTGAACATTGTTTCAGTGGTATGACTAAATTCTATGCATTCTAATCTTTTTAACTGTGTGGTCGGAAGCCTAGTTTTGAACCTTACTTTGACACCATGTTATTTTTCATGAACAGGAAGAGGCATTAAAAAACCAACTGCAGTTCCCGACAGAGAAGACAGGACTTGAGTCTAAAATTGAATTTGAGCCGCTACATGGTTTCTCCACAGACATTGCCACAAGCCTTGGATATATGCAGAGTAGGCAACATGACGATGCTCCAGAGCCTGATTACACGCATAGTTATAAACCATTGAAAGGTATGGTTATAAACCATTGAAAGGTAGTAAATATCTGCGTAGTTATTACAAGTGCACATATCCCAATTGCCCAAATAAGAAGAAGGTTGAAAGATCATTGAATGGAGAGATTACTGAAATTGTATACAACTTGCATTCTTTTAAGTTCGCCCTCCCCCTCGAGAAATCCTGGCTTCGCCACTGATTAAGGCATTCATGAATTCTACAAATTCAATAATTAAGGCATTCATGAATTCTACAAATTCAAGCACGCATGCAGAGATACATGAATACATGAGTGCTCACAAAAAGGCTAACTAAATTCGGTGTACATGCATTCATGTATTCTAAAGATTTATGAATACACAAATTCCCTATGTATGTGGTACATGAATACTAAGTTAATGTATTCATGAATTCTGGAGCCTCTTAAACACAAGGAAATATGATTATTCAATGCTTGATCCGACATTTACCAAAACTAGGAGGAAAATACTAAGTGTGTAAAACTTAGCCAACATAGAAAAGAACCTAAAGTAAAAATATAATCATTCGCGAGGTTGGGGCATTACAACATGGGAAGTGATTTTCACACACTATTTTTAATTTGTCACACACTCCTCTTTGTTTTTAGCCATCAGATTGAATGAGTCAAACAGAATTAACAGCCAGAATTAAATATGGGTGTTTAAACACGTTAAAAAGGGTGTGCATTTATCATTTCCCTTACAACATCTATATGGGAAATCTTATGCCAAGTTAAGTGATATTATTTCACTTTATGACAAACACCTATTTGTAACCTTCAAACTTTTATATCTTTTGGTGTTTGAATTTCGGTCCATCATTACTCGTTTCTCAAACATATGAAATCTTACTAGATTGCCTCTTCTTGTTTGGACAATCTTTCTATATACTGTCAGTAGTCATAACAAAACGTGGTTCAATCATCTTAGCTCTCAATAAATTTAGTACGTACTATAAACCAACATAGTGTTGATGATTATCACTTCGTAATTCAAATCCCACAATTCTCTATATCCATGCATTCGTCATAGATATCTGTCATTGGGTACCCATGCTTATCTTATCTGGGGCTTCCATTGTTTTCTCAAGCACTTTTGTATCTTAGAAGACTTTCAATACTTCTCGAATCGATCATTTATAGAAAGCGGATATGACATAAGGTAATATTATTTGGGCTCTGTGGACCTTAAGGCCTCATTTTGTAGGCCAAATTGGAATGAATTTTGTATTTCGGATAGGTTAGGCTAACAGCCTATGACCTACAATCCAAACGATGACCCGCGGCCTACAACCCACCATCAGCCCACAATGACTCTCGTAACCCGTGACACAACCACCCACTATGAAGTATGAACGTGCAACCCACTGCTGGAACAGATTTGAGATTTTGGAAAATGTGGAGAAGATGAAGAGAAAACGAACAATGAAAAAAGGAAGAAAATGAAGACTCATCCACCATCAACCCATGACGATCCTTACGACCTGTGGCCCACAACGCATACCTGCGAACTAGATCTTGATTTGTCGCCAAAACGAAGAAGCACATAAAAAATTATCTTCAAAACAAAAAAGAAGAAGTGCCGCACGAGCTTGAATTCGGGATTCGTAACCAGCATTTTGTTAGATGTATGCCATCAATCATAGTGGATTGCTTAAGGTGATATGGTAATTTGTCCATAATTAATCACAGGGCAAGATCATTATGGTTGAATTAGGGTTAACTACATTTTACACCCTCAATGTCTGAGGTGATTTTCAAAATGGGCCACGAGGTTTTAATTTTCTCACATTGCCCCCCCTAAGGTTTTAAAATTGTATCAATTTACACATTTTGTCTAATAGATTATTTGAATTTTCCTTAAATTGATGACATAGTGAGCATGAAATCTATAACTGAGTTGACATGTAAGCCACATTTATACCATATAGCCTAAAAAACTTATCAATTTAATAGATAATTAGACATTCAAATATACAAAAGGTGTAAATTGATACAATTTCAAAACCTTAGGGGGCAATGCGAGAAAATTGAAACCTCGTGACCCATTTTGAAAATCACCTCAAACCTTGAGGGTGTAAAATATAGTTAGCCTGTTGAATTACTATTGTAATCTTCCATGGATAATGCTTACATACATGTGAATTATGTAACTCTGAGAATATAAAGTTAAAGAGACCATCTTCATATGTGCTTATCTTAAACACTAGTTCCTAGTTGTTGGATTATTTGAGTGGATATCTTATAATCTGATAAGACTAGTATATACTATGTCTGCACAATGGTAGGAAGGGATGCATGGTTAGTCTCAAACAATCAGTGACAGTTGACTGAGACAAGTATGTAGGTGCTTTATAGAGATTAAGTTCACTGAACGCGATTGCCTTGAAATCTTATGTATGTATACTAGATGTATACTCATGTCAATAAGAACTCGATCGTTGTAATAATGCAGATTAGTCTTTGAACATGAGGCATCAAAATTGTCTTGTGGTTAGATCTTTAATCTTAGATTATACTAAAGGCATTCCGGTGTGAAAGGGTGACCAATGCATCATTGCGGTTAAGCTACCTAATCATGGGGGCAAGTGAATGTACAACAAGGGATCTCTAACCTTTACAAATGAAGGCGAATGCACTTTGGTATGATTCAAAATTCTCTGGCCAAAGCATCATGATTTGAGGGAAAGTTCCAAATCCATGAAGGTGGATCATTGAGAGAATATCACTTAGGCACTTGACATGAAATAGCCTAAAGTAATGTGATAAAGTGCATTGTATTTGAGAAGGACCGTACTGCATTATAATTGTAGTGGAATAGGTTCTCCATTCTGACATCCGACTAGGCGTCACTCATGGTCTATGAAATCCTCGAAGATGCTAGTTGTTGTCTTTATAAAAAGGTGGATTAAGAGAAGTTTTAAATCCGTCAAAAGATTAAAGTCTAATTCATCTCACAACCTCGCAATGAGAACCTAATAAGATTACACACCCTGTACTAGAATACTAGAACAAAGGTGATCACAATATGATATAATAATTAATTGGATTGATTAGATGAAGGAAATGATAATTAATTATTATGTCGGCTATACGTCTAAAATGGGCTTCGAAATAGCTTTGGGAGTTGCTGGGTCCATAAGGCCCAAATTCATTGGGTTTGTTTCAAGTCATGAGATGATTAGAAGTGTGCACTAATGGCCCAACACCATTTTGGACGGGAATAGAATGATGAATGGGTTTTGGATTTTAATTTTAATTCAAAATTCAAAATCAAACCCACTTGCCCATATGGTGGTGATGTGTGATGATGGTCACATTGAAAAGAGAGAGGAGAGAGCTTCTTTAAGAAGTTTTCCTTATCACTTATTTCACTCATCCAAGACACACTTGCATGTATTCCTTTTTCACTCATCCTTACAAGTTCTCTCTTGTTTGTACCATACTTCACCAATCCCGAAACTACCAAGTACTGATCAACTTCGTACCTTCAGAGACCTATTGAAGGGTTCGCACTAAGGCACCCTTGCCGAAGCACATGAGTTTCCCTCCAACCAAGAGGCCATTCACAACATGACACGTGTCAACACCAGAGAAAGCTCCTAGAGTCCCACATCGACCACGGACGAAAACATAGGACTCTTCTCAATTATAAAAAAAGATCATTCTTCGACAATTAAACACTCATGATCTTAGACCCTCTGATCCCTTATTAGAACTCACTAATGATGATTATATCTAATCCCATGTATCATGTAAACTCTACATTATGAATGAGAACTCCTCTACCTTCGTGGATGTAACCCAACTTAGGGTGAACCACACACATCTCGTGTTTGCTTCCCTATCTCTATCATATCATACATTATCTTCACTCGATGACCTGAACAATCTAGCGAAGGTCATCTCACCTTGACACTTTACGTTGTTCCAAAGTCCACTCGATTGTGTGCATCAACATTTGGCCCCGTCTGTAGGAACCAAACACTGATTTCTACTCTCACCACCTTGACCAAGCTGAGTCCCATCTTTCAGACCTTCCCCTTTGACCGAGTATCCCTTTCCAACATGGGAAGCGAGGAAGGCCAAAGTACCCAGCACAATACACCTCTCATGTGTAGTGCGAGGCAGATGAAGGATAAATGACCTGTTGATCTTCACGCCAGAGTCGAGAAGCTTGAAGCACAAAACAGTAAAATGGCGGCCAGGAACGAAGTCCTTCAAGAACAAACATGAAAGTCAGCCTCAGGTACTCGTCACTGGGCATCACGAAACCTCTCGAGTTATAGATCGACAACTCGGTACTCACCAGCTTGGAAGGGCACCTGGCCTCAACTTGGAAGGTAGATTCGTTGAACAGCAGCTTCCCCAACAAGGTGTTGATCAACATGAAACTTCTCTCAACCCAGCTGTTCAACCCGAAACAGGAAAAGCGGAAAAAGACATCTTCTTGCAGAAGGGGTTGAAGGATCAAAAGCCGTGTATCATAATTGTCGAGACTTCCTAGATCAGCGTAGGAAAGAGCCTATTCAAATAAGCTCGAAGATCAACGACCCAACGGTCTTGGAGAAACTTGGTCCTACACTTCCCCCTAAGTGAGTCGACAACCTGAGGAAGGAACGACAAACCTTTGGAAGATAAGAGGGTGTAGAAGACTCTGGAGGTTACCAACAGGCGCATTCTAGAAGTCAGCACTTTGATATTTTGACTTTTTTTTTCTCTAACAAAAAAAAGATATTTGATGTTTTTAAATAATTAAATAATTAATTTTTTATATATGTCGCACAATTGATTGCCACATCAGCAAAAATATGGGCATTGCATTTGCCACGTCATCATTTAGCGTCAACTTAACAAATTTTCTAACGGTTGTACTACATTGGTACAAAATCGTGAGCCATTGTATGAAATTGAAAAAATTGAAAGACATTGTATGAATTTGAAATTGGATGAAAATCTGAGGTGCAGAATGTAATTTACCCTATCTTTAATTAACTAATGCATATGGTATTTGATCCACAATCTTCTAGATTGAATTATCTTCGTACTTTAGGTTCAAGTGATAGGTACATGTACATGACACAACTATAAGGAAAAATTTTCCTAGCTAAGAACAATAAAAGAACATTTGAACACACATGCAAACTAATAACAATTAAAGTAGGCATGCATTCAAAAACAATTCATAAACCCATGACTTTCAAAGTCTAGAGAATGGTGAACCATAGACTCTTTAACAATATTAAAGAGAGTGAAGTTCGGAGATTCATTACCCTTGAAGCTCATCCTTGTTTGCACAAGGGATTCACCCAAGTGGAGGGCCTTCAAGTCACCTCCTTTGCTCCTTGAGGATGTAGGGAAAGGATCTCCTAAACACCAAAGGTTTGGTGTCTCTAAGTCTCCACACCAAGGATGAGGTGTGAAGATGAAATGGATGACTTAGGAGCAAAAGATTGCTAGCTATATGCTCTCTAAGTGGCCGGCCTCTCTTGAAGAAATTGAGAGAGAATTTCAACTCTTTTTCTCCAAGAAAAACCCCTTTATGAAAAATGGCTATAAAGTTTCCTTTATACCACTTCACATGTGAGTGGCAAACTTGCAAATAACCCAAGTTTGCCTCCACTCACTTTAGGCCGGTTTTGACTTTGTTATTGGGTTAATTTCCATTTAGTTTTTAGTTGTCATACAACCTAAACTCAATGGGCCTTGTGGACCAAAAACCCTTTTGGGCCCCGAAACCCAAAACCAACTTAAAAGCCCAATACGAACCTTTCGTATAATTAATTAACTAATTAATTAATCTTGATCATTCTCAATTAAACAATTTAATTGCTTATCCATTCCTTTATATCTTCACTTTCATCCTTACTCGGTGTACGATCCATTAGGTTCCAGTTAGCGAGGCAGTGGGCGATTGTTACTTTTAACGATCGATTGTGAATTGAAACTACATTTCAATTCTCCCTTTGATGAAGATTAGTGTTTGCTAATCCTTAGGGCTTCCACAAACCATGAGTGACACCTAGCAGTATGTCATGGCTACCCAAGCTAAGTAGAAGTGGTTGGAGAACCTATCCAGTTACAATTACAATGCAATACGGTCCTTCTCTAATACAATACTCCTAATCACATTGTTTGAGTGATAGTTATTTTCATGTCTACTATCCAATGTGATACTTTTCTATATGATTCAATTGAATATGATTTGAAACAAACTTCCTAAGTCATATTCACATGCTTTGGCCAAAGACTCTCGAATCATATCTCAGAGTATTCTCCTTTCCACCATGGAAGGTTAGAGATCCCTTGTTGTGCATTCATATGCCTACATGACTAGATAGCTTGACCCCAACAATGACGTGGACACTCGCAATGGAATGCCTTTGCATGATTAAAGATCAAGGACCCAATCATTAGACATCTATGATGCCTCAGGTCAAAGGACTACTTTGCATATTGCAACTTAAAAGTTCTTACATGACATGTATGTACGAACTCTCTTTTGATCGTTGTTCAGTGTACTCAATTACCTTTTGAGCACCTATGTGTTTGTCTCAGTGTCTAACACTAAATGACTTGAGACTAGTCATACTCAAGCTTGAGTTAACATAACACATACTAACCTTAGCGGATTGTCAATGCCCAATTGGCAATCCTATGGCTAGGAACGTTTTAGGAATGAACATAAGAGAGAGGTCTCGTTAATCTAACTTACTTAGATCACTTCTCTCTTAGATCAAATACATTCCTTGGATTCTCTCATTGCTTAAACACATGATACAATAAATAGTGATTAACAATAAGCTTTGCCCTTTTATTAAACAAATAATAGTTTAATACAATAAGTATTCCAAAAGCTATTACATCAAATGAGTGGCTTTGTGGGCATACTTCCAACAACAACAGTTGTATTCTATGAATATTCACGTTATTTTTCAAGTAGTCATTTACAAATTCATCTTACGTGCCATTATAATGCTTATGTGGTGCATTTTTAATTCATCATATCTAACATTTTGTGATTTATTTCTTACTAACTTCTTAATCTACTGGGACATAGAAGTCCATCACACAAACATAGCCTTATGGTCTCTTAGTTCTCTTAATTTCTCATGTGATATTCGAGTCAACTCTGTAGTCACATAAGATCTTGCCCTCAATTGTCGAGACATCAGATCTATCCGTTGGCAATGAAACTAATCGACCCAAACCCATACTTGGTTTTGACAATTTTCTTTCAAGCGGACATGTGGCCATCCCTACTATCGCTTGTAAGGGCATTTTAGTCATTTCACAAACCAAAAGAATCGATTTTGCAAGTTAAAAAGGAAGTGGGGTTCAAAAGAGTAAAATGGGTTATACGATGAAAAGAGGTTGAGGCGTTTTTGGTACTTTCCTGATGAAACAAAATTGAATCCGTTGTGGGTTGGAAGTTGTGGAATACAAAAAACAGAGTAAAGAAAAATTTCTGACGGCAATCCAACTATGCAGGTGGTTGAGGCGTTGAGCTACTCACCTACATGCCTTTCACTCCATTTATTGTTCTTTTTCCCATCTCTCTCTCTCTCTCTATAATTGGTGTCTAGGCTCGTAGATCTGCCATCAGTCATCAATGGCGGGACTATTGTCCACTCTCAGGCGCCTATACCTCTCCCTCTACAACTGGACTGTCTTCTTCGGATGGTACCCACTCCCCACACTCTCTCTCTCTCTCTCTCTCTCTGTCTCTCTAACTGAATTCGATTTGTGTTGCAGGTTTCAGGTGCTGTATCTTGCTCTGAAGACTCTCAATGAATCCGGCCACCAACATGTCTACAATGCCGTCGAACGGCCTCTTCTTCTCGCCCAATCCGCCGCCGTTTTGGAGGTTCTACTTCTACTACACCCTCCAATTGCTTATTATTTGTTATTTATTTATAAATTGGAGAATGTATTTTCACATTTCATTTTTGCTGGGTTATTCTTTGAATTGGGTTTTGAAATGTTGGGATGGAGCAACAGATTCTTCATGGGCTAGTGGGTGAGTCCCTTATTTTTCTTTTGTTCATATCTTAAGTTTCAGCTGGTTAATTATAATTTGTGGGTTTTGTTTTTAATTGTTAATTGTTATATGGGATTGCATTTGGTGAAGGTTTGGTGAGATCTCCAATAACAGCAACACTGCCGCAAATCAGCTCGAGATTGTATCTGACATGGGGAATCCTGTGGAGTTTTCCTGAGGTTCGAATGCAAATACCAAGTTTTGGGTTTAAATTTTTAGTAACATACTATTATACATGAAAGTTCTATTCTTTTAAATATTTTAGTAACAAGATGAAGCTTATTGCGGCAGACTCGGAGTCATATGCTTGTGAGCTCTTTGGTCATCAGCTGGTCTATCACCGAGGCAAGTGTTATCCGATCTCCATTTCTTTGCGCTTTTCGCTCTCTTCTGTGTTTGCATCTGTGTAAAAAGTGTTAATTTTGCAAGTATGTGCACTTCTGTTTTTTAAACTTCTAGTGCCTTATGCAATCCGGGTCATTAAGTCTTGTTCTAAATCAAGATCTGAGCATAGAATCAAGTGATTTATTTCTTCTGATAAAATGGCATGACCAAGTCGTATTGACTTGCTTTATCTAGAACGTAATGTCGATAATCAGATTGCGTACAAAAGGAATTTTATCGTGGAATTGTAAGACTTAGCAATTTGGTTTAGATTGTCTATAAAAACACCTATTATTAATACCTAGGATTTTTGCTTAATGAAATGATTTTCGTGAATCCTAGTTTGTTGCTTTAAGCATGAAGTAAATTTTTTTCAAAAACAGTTTGGCTTGCACTTTTGCTTCGAAAGCATGTACTAAGAGCAACTCGGTATGTATGTTTTCTGCTCCCAAATTACCTTAGAAACCTAATATGCTAAGGCTTAAAAAAATTTCCAAACTGAAATTTCTAATCTAAAATTTGTATGTCATAGCTGGCATTTATAACGAGTTGTGTTTATACAAAATATTTGAAAAATTCCCGGACAATTGCTTCTTTGTTTAACTTTTCAAATGCTGAAACCAGGTGTTGATTGCATTAATACATGCAGCCGTTTGATGTTCGCTGCATTAATACATGCATCCTGATGCTGGTTGCAATCATGTTGACTTTTTCTTCAGTTGTAGTAGTAGTAGTAGGAGGAAACAAATTCAGATTCATTTCTTTGTAATTGCAGATTATTCGATACTCTTTCTTTGGCATGAAGGAGGCACTTGGTTTTGCACCTTCATGGCTCTTGTGGCTCAGGTAGTTCATCAGTTTTGTGATCATTGGACGTGACGGGAAGTAGTTTTAGTCCTGCGTTTCATTCATTCATCGTTATTTTGTATTCAATGCCATGCAGGTATAGCACCTTCATCTTGTTGTATCCAACTGGCATCACAAGTGAAGTTGGTCTAATATATATTGCCCTGCCACACATTAAGGTACCAAATTATATGATTCATAAAAGCAAGAACTTTCTTTGCCTTTTTCTGTGAGGAAGGTGTTGCAAAAGGGGTGCTTTCCTGGGTTTTGCAAGTTAGGTGCAGTAGTCGTTTATTACTCGTACATGGAACTTTGCATATCTTCCTCTACTTGTCCACCGCATCTACAAAGAGCGTGTAACGTAGTCTTTGAAAGTATTTATTGGATCTATGTTCACCAATACGTTCATGTATTTGCAGAACTCTGAGAAGTATTCTATAAGGATGCCAAACAAGTGGAACTTCTGTTTCGATTACTTCTACGCTGCAATTGTTGCCCTAGGAATCTATGTCCCAGGTACGCACCTCTTTCACTGGCATATTTTTACCGTACTCAAACTATTTGGCCGGTTTTTATTCATTTTCTGGTGGATTTATCTGTTGCAGGGAGTCCTCACATGTACCGGTACATGCTTGGACAGAGGAAGAGAGCTCTTGCAAAAGCCAAAGGGGAGTAGATGGCAACAAAGTTTTAATGTATTTCTCATGATGATTAGTCATATGGTTTTGTTTGTAAGATGAAATTTTATTCTTAAAAAGGTTTTCGGCCCGAATCATTTTGGTTTGACAAATTTTTTAACTAATCATCCGGGTTAGCGCCCAACAAAAAACTATTCCATTTTAACACGATAAACTTGTTTAGCTAAGATTCAGGTCATCATAAAGTTAAAAACAGGAATATATGTTGATGTATTTACAGAGATTTACTGCTTGGCGATCAAAAACAGGAACCTTGTTCCTCAAGGGAGGTAAAAAAAAGAGGAAACTTAAATAGAAGAAAAAAAAAGAGGGAAGGTGAATAAAACAGTCCGGCTTGCGAATTGCAATGGAGAACGTTCGTGGCAAACGAATTCCGAAGGAGGCATTGGACGAAATTCGAAGGGACGCGATGGAATTGGCAATGTCGGAGCCCGGTAGAAAAGTTTCTATGGTAATATGGCAACCAAGCCTAGATTCTACTAAAGTTTTCGCGTTCGGGTATCCTTCTGCTTTCAGTGTTGTTGAAGCGATGGTAAAGGAACAGCCAAATCCTACCGGTATTGTTGATGCGTTGATGGCGGATTCTGATTTCTACGACCACCTCATGCGCGAGATTACTGATACCAAAATCCGGGAATTGGAATGTGAAAAATATACCATGTCGACGCGAGAATTCGAGGCAGAAGTTGATCAGATTTTGCTGAAATCATTTGAAGAACAAAAACACTGGGATTCAATGCCGCGCGAAGAACTAGTTGCGTCCATAATTAAATTTCATGCCATACAAAAAATTGTTTCCGACAGGGTGAAGTTTCTAACGGACGATAAAGGCGCCACTACGCCCTCAGTTTCTGGTTGTGATTAAACTACCAATACCATCAGTGATGAGAATGAAGAACATATGCTGGTGAAAGATAAAACTTTGAAGAGTCTTCGTCGATGGTTTTTGTTTGGAATTTCTTTTATTAATATGAACGCACAACGCATTAAGGGTCTGAGAACTCAAGGGCCCCCTTTCGGTGGCTCGCCTCGGCCCCCCCTGAATCTCAGGGCCAGCCCTGATTTCATGTTAGCATATCACATGTATTTTCACATCATCAATTATCTGGTAAAACTGCAGCAGTAAACAACTAAAATTTCCTCAACCGTTATATATGTGACCCTTTTATTGGTGTCAGATTCAGAAGAACAAAAATTCTATGTCCTCCTTTGAGAATGTTCAAATTAATCTACACCGTTAGGAGCGGAATAACTTTTTAAGCAAAGAAGGTGCTGCTAATTAACATGTTTAACGAACACAACGTATATTAGAACAGAAACAGATAATGAATAAGCTTGGAATTTGAAAAAATAGAGGAAATGAAAGGAACTACAGAGTGTTTTAGCTGCTCTTGTTCCGAAATTTCATTCTTCAGCAGCGCTAGCAGCACTCAGATCCACACTCAAGTCAAGGGCCTGAAACATGGTGCAGTAAGATAAATCAACTTGGAGTACTGATGTAGAACTCAAATGTAACCTCGACCGATTTGCATATAAAGCGGCTGCTAATTAAGTCCTACATTTATATTCCTCGTTTAAAGGGCGGGATTAGATTGATCCGGTATGTTCAATTATATAAGTTGGCTAAATGGAGTAAATTTGAAAATTTACCTTTCCAGTTATCTTGCTGTACATGGCAATCACATCTTGGACAGTAGTCTCAAAGTGTGTCGTTGCGTCATAACTCTGCAATGCATTCCAACTCCAAGAAATGAACAATGACTTCAAAGTATCAATTGAAATAAAGACAGGCTAGAAAGTAACATAGAAAACTGTTTGGATTAATCGGCTTTATAATCAACTTATGGCCAGCTTTTGTTTGACCTAACTCTATCAATTGACTATGATTTCCTATGAAGCCAGTTCAGTTGGAATCTAGCGAGCAGGCTTCCCCTTAGCCTAGGAGCAATCGAAAGGAAGGTAACTCGCCAAAAACAACAACCAGATTAAACCTAATTAACATCAATATCAAGTTCCTAATCACATGACAGTGGAAAGAGAAATTACTACTTAAGTTGAATTTTGTGTCGAAAGCAGGTGAAAGTGGGGTTTGTTAGTTGAGCACTATTAGTTGTCATGAGTACAAATTTAAGTATAAGTGTATGAGCTTACGAATAACCAAAATAAAAATGTACGAATTCATTATTCTCACCGCGGATATGAAGCAATTGTCCCCATCATTCTGGTTAGTAGGTTCGTATCTGTCATAAGTGTCAAAAAAGATTTCATCTACAGCCCCAAGGAGATCTGTTCCAGGCTTCAGTTCCACCTGAGGATTGTCGGTCTCTGCCTCTGTTAACACAAAAGCAATGTATTTCCCTTTTGGAGCTACATTGTGGGAGTAGGAGCAGCAAAACAAGTACCTGCAACAGAGGCATGTCCGGTCAAGTAGCATCATTAGCAAGGTCATACGGTTCTCATGATAATTTAATTCTAATTGCAATGTGGCATAATTTATTAAATTTGTGTTATTGGCATGAGAGGTAACAACTTACATATCAGATTTCCGTCCAAGTTGCTTCTGGGGTAGAATAACCTGGACGGAGTGAGAATCCTGGGTGTTTGGGATTGGATGACTCATAATACATATGCCACGGGCAACTTTCCCTACCTTCTTCACCTGTTACATGAGACGGAGATTGGAACTCGAATCAGTTAAAGAAAACTTTTCATGCCAGATGACCCTGCTGATATTAAAAAATTTCTTAATGTTACCTTGTCAGGCAAATATGAAGGATCACACACAACTTTTTTGCATTTTGCAGTTTCTCCTTCAGAAGTCACACCAATGGCCTTCCCGTTTTCAAACTCTACCTGCCATTTTGCAACATCAGTTAAGTATCGATAATACGTACAAAATGATGGGTTAAAAGGTTTATAAAAGAGAATTTAGATAATTTTAGATATGCATGAAAAAAAAATGACCTTGCATTCTGGCTTGCTGAGCATGTAGGTGCCGCCATAAACAGCACTCAACCGAGCAAATGCCTGCAAATTTCATAGCACATATAGTGAATGGAACTAAGTTGCATACCAAGAGATACTAAAAATAATGGTTGAAACTTAAAAGCATACCTGGGGGAGCTCTCCTAGACCGTACAGGGGATAAATATAAGGAGATCCTCCTTGAAAGCGTGCAAGCGACTCTGCATATAACTTTCCAAAAGGAGAAAAGTAGAGTATATTATAGAACACTTTAAAGTTGGATTGAGAAAAATTTCTAGGGTACTTCTAATTAATGCTTTTGAAAACTCTGCCATTGTCCATATATTGCCTTGTTAGTTAAGAAAGGTGTAGCGAAAGGGAGTAACTCAGTTCTTTCGTAGAACACATTTAACACACGTATAGGACTCGATTGGGCATGAAGTTTAAAAATACATATGCAACTTATTCATAGTCAAAATATTTCAATCACCAACAATCTTTAAATGAAAAATTCATGCTTTTTTACCTTCATCCTCTTCACAAAAGCCATAGCAGGCTCGGCCAAGTAATTATCATCTCGGTGGAGAGCCAGTGCATGCCCAATGAAATCAACTGTATTGTCATCTAGCCCGTACTTCCTATGTCAGAAACAAAAAATTCTAGTTCAATCATGTAGAAATTAAACATACAGCACAATTAATGAAATTTTGGATGTGACGAAGAAGTACGAAATAAGCTCCTGTGCTGTAACTTGGTTGAGGTCTAGGCCTTCATGAGATTTTGGATCACTCTCTTCATAATCTTGCACATAAATGAAAAACTTGCGAGCTCGTCGTTTCTCAAATAATCCCATTAGTGGAGATTTAAGTGCTTCCACATCATTAGCTGGTACTTTGTGGACCTGGAAACATAATGCAAAAATCCCATTAACGAAATCAGGATGAACCAAAGTTAGTCGTTCCATATATGTTATTTAGATGATAGGTGAATAAGCACTCAGTGAAATCGGAACTTGTTAGGAATCACACCTTCCCTTTGTTGTACACAAAACTACCATCTACAGCCTTGAAATTCAGATATTTAGTAACGTCAGTGTGAATCAGGACGCGAACCAAAGCACCATTGGCCATCATGAACTGTCAAAATATGCAGAGGTTGTAAAGAATCAAACTATCAGAACAACATGTAGAACAAATCGAATGGAATTAACCCAGTACATGTAGAACAACATGTCAGCAATAGTCAACATTCAAGCAGACTTCATGTTATAAAGAAAGACTAGACTAACGAAGTAAAATGAAATTCATAAAACAGATTTAATCATTGAGAAACATTGAATGTGGTAAAGACGAGATTGTTGCTAAGCGATGAGCGACTGAATATCTAGATCACATCATTGACAGGCTTAAAAATTAACATGCAAATTAAGACAGAAAACGGTACATCATGATCATCACCTATATATGAAGATTGGAGGCCAGCGAAAGTAAAACTAAAAAAAGGAATCTAAGAACAACCATAAGAAATATTGCATCATTCTTTTTACCTTGGGGATCATATCAACATTGTAGTCTCTACTCGCGCCCAAAGTTTCTGGAGGTTTATCCTCGCCCCTGAATCGCTTCCAAAGCTAAAATCCAAAAATAGAAAACAAACCAAAGCCGTAAAAAAATTACATGCATAGGAATATCTCACAAGAAAGTAAGCCAAACTGTGTAGCCAAAAAAATTACCAAAGACTATTATTAAGATACTTACCTGGTTCAGATTAAGTGAGGTAGACTCTCCTCCATAATAGTCATTCCTATCCATATGCAGTACCTATTTAGGGTAGTTAAATAACATATTAGGAGCTAGCTAGCAGCCTAAACATTCTTATTGGTAAGTGATAGCAACGACAATCTTTAATCGAGGTGATGTTGGTCTCTCTTACAAATTGCAATGAATGAAACCTAATCAGAGTGAGATCCATCATCCATGGTACATACTAAATATTCATCAACCACTTGAGTTTAGTTTGATGTAAATGCATCTCACACGTACAAGTTGACAAAGGGATTCATTACTAGCACGCCGGAATAGTCATTCTGCGCTCCTTCCTCTCTCATTTTTATCATTAGAGAGGAGTGCATGATCACTTTTGTGGAGTGACAATAACATCTCTCTTATACAAATTCAAAAACCTAGAGTGTATTATAAACAAACATTTCGAATTTGTGTGTATATATATATATATATATTGGGGAATTAAAATTTTCAAAATTGATTGAGAATGTTTACCTAAGTATGTATAGACCAAAATGCAATTCCAATTACATGATTCATGAATGGGATGGTTGTTGAGAGTATGAAGCACATGTCCGGGAGAAAAGAGACGTTGTTTTTTTGTAATTAATTTGCAGAGAAAGAATAGTTTAATTCATAATGAAGAAGAGGTTTAGTTACCTTGAGACCATCGACTGAGAGGAGGCCGCTGAGAATGCACTCTTTGAGGCCAGTTCCGAGCACGATGACGTCGTATTCTTCATCCATGGCTTAGAGAGATGAGAGGGAAACAGTCTGCGGTTTTGTGTTTGGGTGAGAGAAATGGGGATTTGGTTAATGGGAAGAGGAAGAAGAGGAAGAAGAAGATTTGTGAGGAAGATCAAGTGAGGCTACAATTATGTCAAAGAGAGAAGGAAGAGGTCTCTGACTCTCTAACAAAGCCAGGCGTCCCTCGAGTTTCGGTTAAAACCGTTATGTGCCCCCCACGTAGGGTTGCACGTGGACCCCATACTAAAATAAGAAGGGAGTAATGTTTTTTTCAGAATATGTTTGTGAATGGCTCCAGTAATCTTCTCTAAACCCTCTATAAGAGGATCAAATTTGGTTAAACATTTCTAATATATATATATTTTTTTGTCAAAAAACATTTGTAATATTAGTTTTACTCTTTTCTTAACTAGAACTCTAAATATTAAAATGGGTGGTGCTGTCTACGCACATTTTTTTTACCTTTCATACATACCTCTCAATTTTAGACTGTCGGATTGAATAAAGAGAAGATGATT
Source organism: Gillenia trifoliata (assembly GCA_018257905.1). Classification (NCBI taxonomy): domain Eukaryota; kingdom Viridiplantae; phylum Streptophyta; class Magnoliopsida; order Rosales; family Rosaceae; genus Gillenia; species Gillenia trifoliata. The sequence goes on along the minus strand of CM031088.1, from coordinate 7,233,938 downwards.
AAAAAAATAAAAATTAACAGAGACTACGTGTGAGGTAAAAAAAGATGAGTGTATAGCATCACCCTAACAAAATTGATTAATTAAAATTAAAATAGAAATGTTGCAGCAGCCTTTCCATAATTCGAACAAAACCATCAAAATTATTTTGAAGGGCTCCAGAATATGTTATTACTAGGACACTTATTTTTCTGTTTTTTTTTTTTGCACAACTATTAATGGTCCAAAAATCTGAAAGATGATGTTTAATTTGATAGACCATCATAATTATGTTAGGGTGAATATTATTAAAAATTAAGTTATTCATGTCTGCTCATATCTTCCAACCCACTGCAAAAGTTTTTTAAATATAGAAAAAGAGAACCATTGAGACAAGATCCACCGAATCAAATTACAATTTAAATTTGGTCGTACGTCCATAAATTGTCCTAATTATTGGTTGAAGAAATAACCAAGTAAATAATTTTCTTTTAGGTTGACAAAAAAAAAAATTTCTTTTAGGAGGTAACTGTTGTGGCCTATTTTACTCAATGGAGAGAGAAGGTGCGGCGACAGAGAGAAAAGAAAGAGAGTTGGGTAATTTATGTGATGATGTTTCCCATCACTAGTGTCTTTATTTATAGTAAACCTAGTGGGCTTATTTGCCTTCCAAGTAATACAAGCCTATAGGAATAAGATCTTCTAAATTACATAGGAATCCTAAATACAATCTACTAGGGATTTACACAGTCATGCATGTGTTATAATTAATATCACAACACTCATTTTTTAGTGTGTAAATACTCAAGTAGTTGTTGCATCAGATCTTCATGAATGATGTAAAGGCAGTTGATAAAGTTATCTCGTCTAGTCGGCACAATAAGTGATGCGAGTTTCAGAACAAACGGAAGAATGCATATAGAAGTAAACCTCACAAAACCTGGCTAAGGCAAAATCCAAGGTAGGACAAAACCCATAGTATAAGGAGAAAAGTGAGAAAATGCATTAAGCCAAAACTAAACGCCTTCATGACTCAAGTACAACGCACACAAGGGTATGACCAACCCAGAGTAAGTGTCTCATCAAAACCTCGCCAGACAATAAAACCCAATAAGAGAAAATGATCCTGATCGTAGGGAAAAAGAGTACACTAAGGTATGTTGAAAAAATATGTGGGTAATGGCTAGAGAGAAGGATGAAAGATAGGTTGCTTTAAGGCGCATATAAATACGCTATCTTTCAGACACTATTTGCTCCCACTACTTGTGTACAAAGGGGAATTGCAAATATGCCTTGTGGATACAATGAAGCCTAGACTCACTCCAATGTTCAACAATGTTTTGCACTACCAAAGTTGAACCAAACACTCAAAGAGATAAACAAGAACGCTCAAGATATAACTAATAACTAATTTGCAAATATTAATAACTAGAGCTTTTTGTATAAGAAAATAATGTGTTTATTTGTAGAGGATTTAGTTAGAGAATTGGATGAAGAGAAAGAAATGAATAATAATCTCAAAACAACCCGTATGCCCCTCTATTTATAGAGAAATATGTGCTTGTTCAGAGAGGTGCAATACCTCTTCAATAATTGGGTCACAACTCTAGATTAAGAGTTGCAAATTCACAGTCATCAGATTAATTGAATAAGTGATCAAAGGGTTGTTAATTAAATTTGTGAGCAAACACATTTTTTTGTACATAAATCAAAGCGGTGACTGTCAAACAAATGGGGTCGTAACTGCCCGTTTGGTTTCAAAGCAGTTTTATAAACTGTACGGTGGCACCGCTTCATTCCTTCTTCGTCTTCATGCTTTCTTCACCACCAATTCAATTAATTCATTTTATATTTATGAAAACTTTCTAACAAGGTCATGTGAGTATACTTTAGGATACACTCCCTGAGTTTGACAAACTTCCAAATGAGAACTACAAGCATTGCAAATCAAATAATTTACGCATACCAATTTCTTGAACAAGCTTATGAAAAGTAGATTTCAGCAGTGACTTTGTGAAGAGGTGGACAAGGTTGAATTGGGATCAAATATGCTTGACTTCAATCTTTTGATGCTCTTACGGTCGATGGAAGAAGAAGAACTTGAGCGCAATATGCTTGGTGTTGTCTCCTTTGATGTATCCTTTCTTGATCTGGTTGATACAAGCGGCATTATCTTCATAAATTGTTGTCAGGACGTCAACAATGATAAAAAGTCTGCAAGTGCTTCGAATATACTCAACAACAGCTCTCAGCCATAAGCATTCATGAGTAGTTTCGTGAAAGGTGAGAATTTCAGCATGGTTCGAAGAAGTCGCAATTAAGGTCTGTTTGGTTGACATCCAAGATATTGTGGTGTCTCTAACGGTAAAGACATAACCCGTTTAAGAACGTGCCTTGTGCGGGTTAGAAAAATAACCTACATCAAAATAACCAACAAGGCAAGCATCATTCTAATGATTAAGGGGGTGTGATCCATTTTGGAATGCATAGGGATAAAATAAGCTCAAATCTGAAGTACCCTTGAGGTAACGAATGATATCTTTAGCATCATTACAATGTCTGCGTGTTAACGCGTTGCTATATCTTGCCAAAAGATTAATGATGAAGGAGATGTCCGGTCTAGTGCATTGAGCTAAGTACAATAAAATGCCAATTGCACTCAGATATAGAACTTCAGGCTCCAAAACCTCTTCCTCATCGTCTTTAGAATGGAAAGGATCTCGTTTTGCATCTAGCATTCGGATGACCATATGAGTACTCGAAGGGTTCGTTCTATCCTCGTTAAAGCATTGCAACACCTTATGGGTGTAGTTCGATTGATGAACCAAATACCATTCAAACAATGCTTGAGGTCCAGGCCAAGGCAGTATCAAGTTTTACCTAGATCTTTCATCTTAAATTTCGACTTCAAGTGAGAGACATTGTTTTCAAGCTCTTTGGGAGTCCCAATGAGATTCATGTCATCGACATAAACTACAACAATCGCAAAATTGGAATGTGACTTCTTGATAAACACGCATGGGCATAGTTCATTATTTACATATGCCTGACCAATCAAATAATCACTCAGACGACTCTACCATATTCGTTCGAATTGTTTCAATCCGTAAAGTGAACACCTCGATCTAATAGAGAAGGTGTTTTGTAGTCTAGAACTATTTGATCCAGTCAATGTAAGTCCTTCTGAAACTGGATTTCCGTATCAAGATTTCCATAAAGATACATAGTTACCACGTCCATAAGCTGCATATTTAGTTTTTCAGAAACTACCAAACTGATAAGGTAGCGAAACGTTATGACATCCATTATGAGGGAAAAAGCTTCCTCATAATCAATCCCAGGGGCATTGAGACAAGTCTTGCGCCACGAGGTGTGCCTTATATCACACTATTTCATTCTTCTCATTACGCGTATTTACAAAAATCCACTTGTAGCCAACGGGCTTCACATTTGGAGGTGCAGAAACTACGAGCCCAAACACTTTACATTACGCAAGTGAATCAAGTTCGACCTGGATTGCTTGTTTCCAATTTGACCAATCGGTTCTATGTTGACATTCATCAATAGAATGCGGTTCAATGTCGTTGTTCATCATGATATTAGTAGCTATTGCATATGTAAATGCATTGTCAACTATCATCTCATTCCAATTTCAAAGTAGATTCAAGCTAGTATAATGGACCAAAATCTCACAATTCTCTAGAGGCGGATTTGTCTCTTTAAGGACGCTTCCATTATCTAGAATAACCTCATGCATTGGAATAGATGAGTTAGCGATGGTAGGATTCAAACTAGCTTCACTAGTGTGTGTCGTGGTTTTCCTCTTCTAGGGTTGTGAATCCTTTAAACTAACATGTCTGCCACGGTTCAAGTAGAAGCAGATGAGTGCTAGCCGCCAATGTACTAGGCCTCGCAGCATGTGCAACCAACAATCCTTTGGGGGCGGTTCATCCTTCAGAGCAATGTTACGACGTACACGAGATATATTTTCCCTTGCAAGCACATTTGCAGCTGGTATGTGTGATCTCGTCACTTTTTCTAAATCAGTAAAAGCATTCGGCATGCTTTGAGCAATGCCCTGTAGATCTAGAATGCGCTGCACTTCAGTTTCAGACTGTGCGGTGCGGGGATCTAGATGAGACATAGTGGGGTTAATCCATGACAATTCAAGGTGTTCTTCAAGAACATTAACGTCTTATCTCCCCCTAACGAAGAGAAGATTGTCTCAATGAAGTGACAATCCGCAAAGCAAGCGGTAAAGAGATTGCATGTCAAGGGCTCTAAGTAGTGAATAATGGATGGAGAATCATAGCCAACGTAGATTCCTATTTTTCTCTGAGGACCCATTTTGGTACGTAGTGGCGGCGCTGTTAGCACATAAACTGCGCACCCAAACACACATAAGTGCAAGACGTTAGGATCGTACCCAGTAATCAACTGTAACGGTGAAAGAGATTGGGTGGCAATGGGTCTTAGGCAAACCAACATAGCTGTGTGCAGAATTGCATAGCCTCAAGCGGATTCCAGAAGCTTGGTTCACATGACCAAGGTCTGAGCGATCAATTGAAGGCGCTTAATGAACGCTTCTGCTAGGTCCTTTTGGGTGTGAATGTGGGGTATATGATGTTCAACTTCAATCCCAACAGACATGCAATAATTGTCAAAAGTCGTTGATGTAAACTCTTCAGCATTATCCAGCCGAATCGACTTAATCGGATATTCAAGGTGGTGAGCCCTAAGCTTAATAATTTATGCCAAAAGTTTCACAAATGCAGTGTTATGTGTGGACAATATGCAAACATGTGACCAATGTGTCGATCCGTCAACCAACACCATAAAGTAACAAAATGGTCCATAGGGTGGTTGGATAGGTCCAAAAATGTCCCCTTGAATCTGCTAAAGAAAGTTTGAGGGTCCTTTCAAACTGTGTCAGAAGATGGGCAAGTTATTAACTTACCCAAAGAGCAAGCTTTTCAAGAAGCGCAACCAGGTATGATGTGCTTACTACGGGTAAGCGGATGCCTGTGAGTAGCTTTGAAGGCGTATCATCATGGTTCTTGGATGTCGCAAGCGATCATGCCAAAGCGTATTTTTCAATGCAAGCCCAGTAGTAGGGCAGGCCACATAGTGGGCGTCGGTAGCGCAGATGGTTGTGACCTACAAACCATTCAGGAGGGGCTCCATCTTCTCATGAATACGCTTCTGGTCATATTTGTAAGAAGTGATGCAAAGGAATTCAACTTCATTTTCTTCAGTGGTTTCAGCGTGATAATTAATATCTCGAATATCTTTGGAGCTCAACAGCGTTCTTCCAGAATGGGATTAGTAAAGTGCCCATTTAATGGTTAATTCAGTAGCATTAGACAATATTATACGGATAGTGCCATACCCCTCAATCAGGGTAGATGGGTCTAAAAAGGTTGTCATAGGTGAATTTTTAAGTACGAAGTTAATAAACGTTCATGCAATATGGTGTGCGTAGTTGCACTATCTGTTAGATAACTAACTTCCCCACAAGACATACTTAGAAATAAATTAATTGAATCGGTCACATTTAAAACAAACACCAAACAAATAATCCAAAACATAGGAAATCGTTCAAAACTTAAGCAAAAAAAAAAACTTAAAGAATTCGGCCTTTAAGGCGAATTTGGCCAACATGTAGGCCCATGTCTAAAAACTCTAATCTTCCATCGGTGCAGATGCCTCTTGAAAATCAGAAATCTCTACAGTAGTATCTTCGTGATTATCCACTTGAACAAAGCTAGTCTTTATGACATTACAACGTGAATGATACTCAGTAACAGCTTGAGTGGAAGCTCAGCAAGTACGGGACCAATGGTCCTTAGAACTACAACGGTAACACATTTCCGCTTCTCTGGTGGTGGGTGCCTTGCCCTTATTCTTGAAGTTAGAAGCCTTGGGAGTTAGGGAATTGTGCTTCGGGGCTGGATTTCTTACCATTGGTGGGCCTATGCTCTGTCGACCTTGGGCATGCGGTTTACGGTTGAAACTCTTGCCACAGCCTTGACGCTTGTTGCGTCCATTTAGGCCTCGAGTTGTGTTGGCATTTGCTTTAGGCGTAACGCTCGAACCAGTAGGTCTAGCTTGATGATTCTTCATCAAAAGCTGATTTTGCTTCTCAGCAAGTAGTAAGACAAAGATCAAATCTAAGAACTTAGTAAATTTTTGTGCCCTATATTGTTGCTGCTAACAATATTGGTGGCATGAAAAGTTGAATATGTCTTCTCCAGGAGATCCTGTTCAGTCAAGTCCTCTTTGCAAAACTTGAGGAGTGATCGAATTCAACAAACTTTATAATTGTATTCATTCAGACTTTAAGTATTGGAAGCGTAAATGTTGCCAGTCGTGTCTTGCTTTAGGCAAGAAAATATCTTTCTGATGATTGAAACATACTGCCAGAGCAAGCCATAAAGCTTTTGAATCCTCTTCAGTGAGGTGTTCAGTCTGCAGTGTGTCATGTATATGCCTTCATATGAAGATCATGGCGGTTGCTTTGTCAACTTCGCCAACCGGGTTATCCGTTTCAGCTTCAATGGTAGCCCTAAGACTATTTGCAGTTAGGTGCAGCATCAAATCTTAGACACACTTCAAATAGTTTCTTCCAGATACTTCGAGAGCACTAAAGTCGAGTTTGTTAAGGTTCGACATGTCACTGCAATGGAGGAAAAAAGATCGTGGTTAGTGTTATGGGAAAAATGTCCATAGACAAAAGATAGAACATTTGGGTTCTATTAGACATGTTTTACTTCGGGTTTCCTAGGTGTATTGTTTTATGAAATTTCGGGTTTCTATGGCACTTATGTTCAAAACTACGAGTTTGAATTTTAAGTATGAACTTAAAGTACATGGGTACCTGCAAACAAACGCATATATATACAGAGAACAATAAATAATGAACATGGGTTGCTTCGAGTACCATATGTGTAAAAAAGATGAGTCACGACCCAAACCGTGGGCTGGAATGGGTTGCAGGCCCATTTAGAAGCTGTTGGGCTGTGGACCAACTAATGATGGTGAGTTAAAACAGAATCTAGGCTCAATTATTTGGGCTAAGAAGAAAAACGTGAACCAGGCTCAGATTAAAATTAAAGGGGGGAGGGGGTGGTAGGTGCAATGCCCAATTGGGGTGCAGTCTGACTAAGATCCAAGCCCAGCAAAGCCAAGGCTATGGGTTTCGACAGAAACCTCGAACGGAGCCGTTGCAGGTGGCGGTGAAGACACCAAAAAGTGTTGGAGCGAGAATCTCAGTAGTGGGGGTGAGCCGAGGTTGCCCGGGAACCTCGAATTTCACGATGGATGAGGTGCTCTCAACGTCGGGGTCTGGGAAAAAGGTCGGGGGTGCGATTGCAAGTGCACCGTGACCGTGCTCAGAGGCCGGTGACGATCCAAAGCTTGACAAAATCGAGGTGGACAACGGCGAACATCAAGGTTGAGACCACTGTTCTAAAAATCGGTCTAGGCGATGAAGTGCCGTGGGAATTTTGGCCAAAACGTTTACTAAAATCAAGGAGGATTAGGCGGGTCTAGGCTGAGCTAGGCGGGCTTATTTGAAGAAGTATGCTCGAATCTGAAAAAAAAAAAAAAATTAGATGCAAAGCAGTGGCACTCCGAGTTTCTTTAAAACAGAATCTCTCGCTGCAAAGACTCACTCCGAGGTTTTCTGTTTCGCTTCAATCAGACAAGAAGAGAAAGAGAGAGTGATAGAGACGGGGGTCCAAACCATTGAGATTCAACAAAAATCTCAAAAAATCCGATGAGATTTCGAAGTAAATCTCGATCCACGTCGTTAGGGATGACGGATTAGGTATCGGGGATGACTTACAGACGTTGAAGATGGTTGGATTTCACCTAGGGACAACTCCGGGTCGTGGTGGACGTTTGGATTCACCAGAATCTAGTGAAAGGTGGCGACGGGGTGGACTGCATGCCAACCCAGGCGGCGGCCCAGGTCTTGGAAGAAGAAGATGCCAAAACGGCGTCATTTCAGACCGTAGGGTTTGGAACAAGAGCGGCTGGGCTCCTCGGCTGGGCTCACCCAGCTCACGCAACGCGGCTCGGTGGCTGCAGGTCGCGACTCGCACACGTTAGGGTTTGAAAAAATCCCTATTTTTTCTTTCCTTTTCTTTGCATATTCACACATATTCAATTCACCACAATTATAACTCCAGTATAATAATATATTTGCGAACAATAATTTAAGTAGAATATATAATTCGATAACGAAAATTAGGGTTGATGCTCAATGGTGAATGTTTCATGTAATCAAGGCTGAAAAAATATCGACATTTATATTGTGTTTTAGTAGAATATCCTTCAAGTTCTTAGTGCAGCGTCTTGAGCGTGCTTGATAACGTATTGTGGCCTATTTTATTGAAGGGAGAGAGGGTGTGGCGGCATAGAGAAAAGCGAGAGAGAATTGGATAATTTATGTGATGGATGAAAATAAAATAGGAACAAAAGACCTTGTCTAATGCCTTGTGATGGATGAAAATATAGTTTTGCTTATAATCCAATTTATCTATATACTATGAAACTCAAATTGTTTTAAGCATGATTGTAAAAATTCACAATCAATTCAATCATACTTCTCTGCAAGTAATCAGGGAGACGACGGACATTATGAGATCAACCGCCAAGCAACTTCGTGATGCATATCCGGAGAATGAACGTATAAGGGCCTACTAATTCTTCTCACCCACATGGAGGGCACATGTTAATTCAGTTATTACTCGACGACGTACATAGCATGTAGAAAACCAATGCGGGTACTGAATATGTGGGAAGGGGCCTAAGCCAATCAGACCAATAGGGTGGAGCCTTGTGGAGTACTGTTTACACTCAAAATTGTCATGTTTACCCCTATTTTGGTCTAAAGCCAAATTATGGCATTATATGGGGGTTATTGTGAAATTCGGCCAAACTTACACCAAGATATTTTGGGTATCTGCAAGTGGATAGTTAATTAATGTTATCTATCTTTGTGCAAGTGGAATTAGGTTGAGGTGCGTGCATCAAGTTGGGTTGCTTTCACATTGGTTTTGCTCTCTATATATTAGAAGCAAAGGCAGAGAGCTGGGGACACTCAACCAATCAAACAAAATTCAGAACATACATGTTCTAAGGAAAGCCAACCTTTCAAACACCAAAGAGGAAAACCTTTCTCTTGAAAGCCAAGAAGTGGCATTCATCAGTTCATACAACCCAGCAACAAGCTTTCATAAGCCTACATAAGGCTTTAAGCAACCATTCACAAAGCTTCGACAACTTGTGTTAAAACTTTTAGATCAGGAAACCCCCAATCTTAGAATTAGCTCTGCCACTTCTCTCTGTGGTATCGATTAAGCCTGGGAAAGAATCTCCTTTAGGCTATTCTCTTCTTCCCAAAGAGTCGATGGGCATAAAAGCCAATTCGATGGCTTTGTCTTCAATCCGATGGGCATAAAAGCCAACCCGATGGCTTTGTCGATGGCTTTGTCTCCAATCCGATGGGCATAAAAGCCAATTCGATGGCTTTATATGCAATCCAACCACACTTTGGTTTATGTTTACAGCTTTGTTTATTTATTGTATTTACTTATTCGTAAACTTTCAATTCAGTTTATATATGTTTACTTTGATGCAAACTGTATTTTCTTTATTTACAGCTTACTGTCTTTATTATTAAAGCATTCGGATTGAATATAACCAATTTATATCCAATCTCTATTTCAAACATATAAGTCTTGTTATATATATCTACATAACAATTAAAGTCCTTAACAGGCAAGGCAAATAAAGAACCTAAGTTGAGCCTCTCACTTAAAGGCACAATCTTTTGGTTATAAGTTAAATAGCGCAATCTCAAATCACACACATACACCGTCTGCTAGCGGTATCTAGTAGTGGCACGCTCGCAATCTCCCAATCAGTGTTCATATAAATCACTAGGCCTACAACTAAGCGCCGTGTGAATTTATTTGTCGAACAAGTACAAGTTAAGAGAGCAGCCAAACGCTCAACACGTACCAAAAGTTCGCAATGTTGAACTTATATTATTGACTTTAGTTTTAGAGAAAAATTGTTTGTACTGAGCTTACTTGGAGAGGGGAATTGTTTCTATTTACCAATGCTAAAAAGAGGTCAATGGCAGTTACCTGAATGTCGTTAAAAATGTTTTAATGGCGCTTTGAAAACATCATAAGTATTAAGGACGTCTATAATATGTCATTTAAAAGACTTTTGACGTCATTGCATCAATGTCATGAAAACATCAACAATGACACCAATAAGACTTCATCAACATGGGCAGATCCACTAAAGGGCGGGAGGGGTCAGCTGACCTTCCTAATTTTGGCAAACCTCCATGGAAAACCTAAGTGCTGCCCCTTTGAAGCTTAGAGTTGCCCTTGAGATACGCCCTCCAGCTGCTCGATGAAATGCCTCAATGAACATTATGCAGGGCTAGGCATTGTGTGCATAGTGGGTGAAGGTTGCAAAGCGCAGCTCCTTTGATATTGATACAAAGTCTCTTTTGTTGTTGATGCACAGCTTCGCACAGAGCAAAACCATGTCATTTTATGTATTTTTTTAATAATAAGACCTGGGTACTTAAAAAAATAAAAAAGAACTTAAGCTTCTAGTCTTGAAATATATAAACCCAAATCTTTAAAATCCTAATTTCTATCAATTCCCAACCCAAATTCCAAATCTTTAAAATTCCAATTTTTACACGTGACCCCTCAAACAATTTTTTCTGGATCCGCCACCGGTCATTGAAAGGACTTTCTACGATGTTTCCTAGATGTCATAGTACTTGTAGACTTTCAACAACACCTCGATTTATGACGTTCAGTGTGACCTTTGAAAAAAAAACGTTATAAAACGGTTTCTACAATGGTTTTTAGATGTCATGAAAACTAATTTGTCTTGTAGTGATTGACCAATGCTAAAACATGAAATGATTTATTGACCTAAATTTAATTTTCTATTTAAATTAGATTAATTGGAATATCACTCGAGTAAAAGAAACTTGTTTCAAATATATATAGCTTCAATATATTACATAGACAAGCGTGCAAAAGAAAAAAACTTACAACTCAAGTGGTTAAAATCCTTATCATAAATGTATCATTTCTTATTTGATTCACACATATTCTAATATCGCTTGTATAAAAACCATAAACGAGCTTATATAACAAGTGGTCAACATAGTATGTACTGATTTTAGTTGTTTACTTTTAACTTCTCTTGTGTCGAAGGAAAGACTACAATGGAACATACTAAGAGATCATCATATACAGTTCAAGGTTGACATTCTCATAAGTGCCTCAACTACTTTTTAACATAATCAATTGCGACAACCCAACTTTCATTTTCTTTTTCCTTTGAACACTTTTTTTTGGCGATTTCATAAGACACCCTTAAACGGAACGGTCTCTGAAAGAGATTATGATTTATAATTGGGTAATGTTGGGGAGATCAAAATTTTTAAACTAAATTTGTAAACCAAATGATGTAGAAATAAAGTAAGACTTCATGATTTAATGACTTTAAAAAAGAAGACCAACGTCATCTGCCACATCATTTGGTTTAAAAAATTTGGTCTCCCTATCATTACCCTTTATAATTATTAGGTCACATGATGATACCTAAATATAAGTCACTAGATAAATGAAGTACTTGTGACATTCAAGATTTTCTCAATCACTAAATGTGGAGACATAAATTAACCACATCTAATAGGAGAATGACACATGGACTTTAAGCTCGCTATAACAGCTTTACCCTTGACGTCATGAACAGACCAGACGATACCTCAAGGGATGTCGCATATGCCTGCCCCATAGATATCAAGCATTTGGGCCAATAACGTATCAAAGGTGCTTTGGAACTATGATATGTCTTGCCACCAGGCAATATCCGGCACAATGGTGGCAGGAAGCCGACTTTTCTTGAGTCTCCCCTTTGGGTGGTCTCCCCTTTGGGTGTGAGGCGTTCCTGAGCAGTTATCAACCAAGGACCTCTAGGCCACTAGTAAGATGCCTGTGGAGACTGGTCTGCACCATCACTAGCAGAACATAGCGGTCTGCCTAGTATGGCTTGCAACCTCCCCTCTCAGCTGCTTGTGAGGGTTTAATTCTATAAATAGCCAAGTCAAACAAGAAAATCGGTGATCACCTCTTACTACTTAGAACTCTCTCTGTTTCTAGTTTCTCTCAAACTATCTCTCTGACTTAGCCATCAGAGGTCCTTTGGCAGACGCCCTCCTCATTTTTTTTTCGAGTGTTCGTCAATTAGACTAACGATGTTTATTTTTTTTGTAGGTGGAGTTTCTTCAATTAAACCTAATGTGAGGTATTCAAGGTTTTGAATACCTCATATTTCCAAAACGTTAGTAATGTTCCTTTTGATTCAATAAATGACAAAGCTTGTAACTTCAATTTACTGATATTTGATGGTGCTTTTAACCCAATGAGATTTCTGAAGAGCGTAGGTTCTCTTATGTAGTCGTTCATAAGATAATGGCGCAAGTTTAACAACTTGGAAATCCCCTCTTGGAAGTTCTTCTATATTTATCACTGTGATGTCTAACATTTGAAGGTTATATTGCAACCTTATGGATTCATGAAGCTTCTTGATTGGAGTTCTTCTCAAATCTAAATGTCGCAAGTGGACTAAGTGCATTAGTTCATCTGGCAGATTATCAATTGGGACATCCTCCACATTTAGAAGCCTCAACAATTTCAACTCAAAAGACAATGTTCTTGAAAATGAGAATGAGGATATGCCAGTGGCAAATACAAGACAAGAAAGAAGGCGTAACATAAATGTGCCTGATTCGATATGTTCTTTAGTTGTTTGAATTGACATCGTATAAGGCAAAAAAAATTTCTTTTGCTGTTATAAACATTGCAAGCTCACGCACAAGGTCGGGCCTCTTACATGTTAGTGCCATATTATGATGCATTTCTTGTAGCATGCTACAAAAAATGAGTTCCATAAGATACCTCTCTGTAAATTGTTCTAGTGTGGCCCTTTTGATATGTTCAACAAATCCGCCAACGAACCACAATCTAAATGAGCTTTCCATTTTTGATCGAATAGTCTTCTAGAAAAATGGAACAATGAAGATAACATTGCTTCAACCAGTATGGCATATCATTGAAACTAAGCAACAAGATGCTCTATTCATAGGTTCTAGCAAAGAATTGTTTGTTAGATGCCAATTTAAGTTGTTGTAGACTTTTCTCCACTATGTAAATGACTTCTTTGAAGACATAAAGCCACTTGCCGAGGGTAAACCTTCACACGTACAAGTTCCCGTGCTAATGGTCAAGTTCCAAAGAACAAGTTTTGTTATGATAACTTGAGGATGCTTTCATGCTAAAGAGATCATATGCATCATTGATTTCTAGTGGTTGAATCTTGTGAACATGCCTTTTAACTCCAAAAGAATAGGATGCTATGTCTTCTCTTTGAGTTGTAAGCGTGATTCGACTTCCAAGTTTTCTATCAGGAAATGTAACCTTATTTCTTTCCAAATTTTGATATCCCACACATCATCCCATACAACTATATACCTTTTAGTCTCCAAGTAGTTCACCAACATTTGTAGCAATTCCCTATATATAGCTCATGTCATTCATGTATGCAGGGATCTCTTCCTTCCTCGCTTGATCAAATTCTTTGATCAATCTTCTAAACAAGTCTTTAGTAACATAAGATTGGAAAACATCCATGCATAACAGTCGAACTGTCTCTTTACAATTTTATGGGTGTATGTCTTTGTGACTAAAGTTGTCTTCCCTGATACTCAATTGTTTGTTGTTGCTCTTGCCTTCCATCAACATTTGCTTATTGCCTTCCATGCAGACGAGTTCATTTTCCTAAGGAAGATGGAAGACTCTGCTTGGTTCCTCACCCTCAAATATCATCACAAGTACTTTTTCTTTCTACAACAACAACACCATATCTCTGATTTCTCTTCGGAGTGGTTTGAATCGTTCTTGTGATTTTATATAACTTGTTGGCTATTTGGCTCTTATACCAAATATTATTTGGAATGCGATTGGTTTTGCGAAGCCACCTTGCAAATCAACCGCCCCTTTTGTTGCTCATACATATGATACATGAACTCATCAATGATGTCTTCAACGTCACATGTCACTTCTCACACACTTGCAATCCACGCTTTCTCTACTTCCGTATGTGCTTTATTGCCATCAACATCCTGCATGAAGGATTTCATGATTAGCAACTCCTAAACACCCGCTCTGGATGATGCTTCGTTTTCAAAAATTGCTACGACTATGCCTGACGCAGCACGAGCGTAGAAGGGTTACCAGCGTAAACCCTTAAAGAACAATATTCTAGAGTCCAACATATTTTGGTTAAGAATCGAAAGGTTTTTTTTTATATATTAATTCTTCAATGATGATTTTACATTTGGAGCCAATGGCTTAAATAACTCAATCACAACGCTCTGGGGAAGATAGAGAGCCTTAGGGAAAAAACAAGACATTAAAACGACATTAATCGGACCACAGGCAAAAACAAAATTTAAAATGCATTTTTGAAAGCTCAGACGTCGTCGTACTCTTTTCGGAAAGGTATCATGGGCCCAAAATGGCGCTCAGACGCCAAATCTGTAAATTTTCACTGCGTCATTTTGTCTTCCTTCCTTCCATTTTGTCTTCAATCCACTCGGCCATTTGTTTTACATCAGTCCCCTCCACTTCAAAAGAACTCGACCACGAGTTATGATCGGGATAGAGGGCCTCATCGTCATTGAACTCATATAAGTCAGCAACATTGAAAGTGTTGGAGATCCCTATAAAATCGGGCAAGTCAATAGCATACGCATTGTTGTTGATTCGCTTAAGAATTTTGAATGGACCATATTTTTGTGGCTTCAGCTTGTTGTACGTTCCAGCAGGAAAACGCTATCTTTTTAAGAACACCATGACTGAGTCCCCTTCTTGAAACACTTTAATCCGTCAGTGCTTATCGACTGCAGCTTTGTACTTGGCATTAGTCTGCTCAAGCCATTGTTTGACCTCATCACGAACTACCACCACATCTTTAACCATGTTTTCAACATCAACACTAAGTCCAGGACCTCTAGGCAGTTTCACCAAATCCACTAAATGATTAGGGACATTAGTGTAAACAATGGAAAATGCTGATTTCCCTGTTACACTATAGACTGCATTGTTATATGCAAACTCCATTTGAGGCAGAGCATAGTCCCATTGTTTTGGTTTTTCTCCACAGATACTACGAACCATGTTGCTAAGAGTTTTGTTGGTGACTTCTGTCTGCCCGTCAGTTTGTGGATGGGCAATTGTGCTTCAATTCAAGGCAGTCTCAAACATTAGCCACAAGGTAATCCAGAAATGGATCAAGAACTTGGTGTCTCGATCAGAAGTTATGGACTTAGGTACTTCATGCAATAGAACAACCTTCCTGAAAAACAATTTGGCTATATTTGATGCATCAGCTGTCTTTTTGCAAGCAATGAAATGGGTCATCTTGGAGAACTTGTCAACCACAACAAAAACCGAGTTCACTCCTCTTTGCATACGGGGAAACCCGAGCACAAAGTCCATAGTAATATCCTACCAAATATCATTGGGAACAACCAATGGCATGTAGAGACCAGCGTTTTGAACTTGTCCCTTAAAAACCGGACAAGTATAACATTTTCTCACAATTGCTCCAACATCCCGCTTTAACTGTGGCCAAAAATATCTTTCCTCTAGACTTACTATTTTTTATCACGACCCAATTGTCAACTTAATCCTACTCCATGCAAGTCCCGAGTAAGTTTCTCCTGCAAGGAAGAGATGGGAATACACAACTAATTCCCTTTGAATAGAAAACCTTTGTTGATAAGGTAATCTCTCATTGGCTCATGATTAATGAATTTCTTCTAGATTTCTTGAAGATCATCATCATATTCAAACAAGTCCTTCAAGCATTCGAACCTTACAACTTCTTGGGAAAGAGTGATCAGCAAGGATGCTCGTCTACTCAAGGCATCAACTACATGGTTTTGAGGGTTGGATTTGTGCTTGATAACAAACGAGAATTTCTGCAAGAAAGTTACCCATCTAATAAGCATTTTATTAACATGTTTTTTATTGTTAATAAACTTCAAAGCTTGATGATCACTGAACAATACGAATTCCTTCCGAATAAGGTAGTGCTCTCATTGCTTCAAAGCTTGAATAACTGCATAGAACTCCTGATCATAAGTGCTCCATTTCTGTCGGGCTTTGCTTAGCTTTTCAAAGAAGAATGCTATGGGTGTTTTCTCTTGGGAAAGAACAGCACCCACTCCTACACCACTAGTATCGCATTCAACCTCAAATACCTTCTCAAAGTTCGGAAAAGCTAACACCGGAGTGGTACAAAGTTTCTCTTTGGTCAGGGAAAAGCTTTGTTTTTGTTCCTCTCCCCATCTAAACTTGCCTTTCTTCAAACATTGTGATAGGTGTGGTTATGGTGCTGAAGTGCCTCACAAATCTTAGGTAAAAAATAGCCAAGCCATGGAAACTTCTTACATCGGAGACAACCTTCGGGGTTGGCCAATCTAGGATGGCCTTGGTCTTTTCATCATCCACCTGAACTCCATTCTCACCAACCACAAATCCCAGAAATAGCAATTTATTTGTACAAAATATGCATTTATTAAGATTCATATACAACTTATTTTCTTTCAACACATTCAAAACTTGTCTCAAATGCATCAAATGTTCTTATTTGGTCTTGCTATAGATTAAAATGTCGTCAAAATAAACTACATCAAAGAGACCAATAAAAGGACGAAAAACTTGATTCATAAGTCTCATGAAAGTACTCAACGCATTAGACAATCCAAATGGCATCACTAGCCAGTTAAACAATCCATCTTTGCTTTTGAATGCCGTTTTCCATTCATCTTCTGGTCTGATTCAAATTTGGTGGTAGCCGCTGTGAAGGTCTATTTTTTAAAACAATTTGGAACCCTCGAGCACATCCAGTCGAGGTATAGGGAATCTATATTTGATGGTAATCTTGTTGATAGCTCGGTTGTCAACACACATACGCCATGCCTTTTTCTTTTCTTTGTCCTTCTTTGGAAC
Organism: Gillenia trifoliata; assembly: GCA_018257905.1. Classification (NCBI taxonomy): domain Eukaryota; kingdom Viridiplantae; phylum Streptophyta; class Magnoliopsida; order Rosales; family Rosaceae; genus Gillenia; species Gillenia trifoliata. Next base: position 7,216,833 of record CM031088.1, on the reverse strand, counting down.
TAAGAGGGCAAGTACTACACAATGGCTCATGCTCTCCCTGATAAAGCCCTTTCTCAGCAAGTCTTCAATCTACTCTTTCAAAATCTCATTCTCTGTAGGATTCATCTGATAATGGGGATGATTTGGTAGACAAGCTTTGGGTACCAAATCAATTTGATGTTGGATGTTTCTCGTGGGCAGGAGTTCGTTAGGTCACTAGTCATAAATGAGTTCCTGAAACTCCTTTAATATTCGTTGCACTTCCAGAGGAATTTGTTCTTCTTCCTTGCATTCTGTCAACAACCCTTTCATCACAAATGGAAAGAAAGAGTCAGCTTCTTTTATGGCTCTCTCTATCTCTCGCTCGTTACTAGTCAGGGTTAGGAAACTAGTATTATTCGATTTTGGCACGTTGGAAAGTGAAATAGGAGCCATTGCAATCTTACGGTTGTTCCAAGTGAATAATACCACATTATACCGACCCTTCAGTGTTGAATCTACATCAAACTGTCAAGGTATCCCTAACAGTATATGACAAGCATCCATATCAATTACATCACATACTACATCATCCCAATAATGCTTACCGATGGAAAGTGGGACATGGTAAGTTTCTATGACACGAATCGAAGGCCCCTTCTTCACCCAACCAAGTGAATAAAGAGTGATATGCAACTTCGTAGGTAGCTACGCTCCACTACTGTGACATCCCACATCGACCAACGAAGAGGGGGTGATGTGCCTTATATGTACATGCCCACCTCCATTTAGCACGAGGCCTTTTGAGAGCTCACTGGCTTCGTATTCCATCGGAACTCTGAAGTTAAGCGTGTTTGGGCTAGAGCAATCCCATGATGGGTGACCCACTGGGAAGTTGCTCGTGAGTTCCCAAAAATAAAACCTTCAGGGCATGTCCCAAAACGGACAATATCGTGCTACGGCGGAGTTAGTTTAGGATGTGACAACTACTTTCTCGGCCACGAAATTTTCACAACTTTCATTCTCTACAATCACCTGGCAAACTGTGCCGTTAATGGAAAACTGAAAGCGAAAAATGTAATGTCGTTGCCCAGCTTCTTTTAGTGTCAAGAGAGCTCGCTGCAACACCAAAGTGAGACATTTCATTCCTTCCTCAGTTGAGAACTCAACCCATGCATACTCTGCATCAGCAATTTCCTCTTCTTCTCCTTCTTCTTCGTTATTCCCATCAGTCTCCAACAAGTTGGCTTGCCTTAGTTCAGGGCAAACGTTAGACCGATGTCCTAATTTGTAGCTCCGATAACAAATGTCTGATGTAGGTTTGGCATAAGGATTCTCCCTCTGAATTTGGTTTCTGTTCTACCCTCTATTCAAAGTTCTACTACTTCCTTCATAAGGTGCTTGAGAGGGAAATTTTGATGGTTTCGATCCTCTAAAACTTTGCAGCACAGATTTCCCCTTATCTGCAAGCGAGACAGCAGGGATTTCGGAGTGCTCTGCCACATTTCTTCTAAAAGAGATTTGACGCCTCTTGGAAAGTCCACCGATTCTGCAACCCAATATTATCTTGAATGGAGAGTTTCGGCCCATTCACATACCTTGCAACCTTCTGGTTTTCTATTTTCTGTCACAGCTCTGTTGCCTTGCACGCAACTAATGTACATGCAGTACAGAAGTTGCACGTAATCAGCAGATAAGAATCAATCCATCAGGAGCTGCTTCATCTTCCTCCACATTCGAATCCGATTTTTCCCTTGCCTCTATCGGGTGTTCTGCAATTGATCGCACCAAACAGTTGCAATTGCTTTGAGACAGAAAGCAACCATCTTCACCATTTTTCGTCTCAAGAACTTCCATAATGTTGAAGAATCTCTCTACTTCCACCAGCCAGTCTAGGAAATCTTCGATCTTCAAATTCCCCAAAAAATTTGGAATATCAGCCTTAATCCAAAAATCGTCATAGTTATTGTTGTTTTGATGATTTGGATTGTTAACTGGTGGCGGGTCTACAACTTCTTCTTTGGACTCTGAGTCACTTTCTTGAACTCGAGGCCTCTGACCTCCTTGATTATTTCCTCCAGCAGCCCTTCTGTTATTTGGCCCGAGGGCTTTAAGCAACATCTGACGAAGCTCCATAAATTAAGTGGTCAAGTTTGCAATATGCACAATCTGAGCGTCCAAGTCCGCTTGAGTGACGGGGGTAGCAGGTTCACGATCCATGGATGGAATCAACAATGCTAAGGTGGAAGAAACCCGCTCTAATACAAATTGACGCAACACGAGCGTAGAAAGGTTACCAGTGGAAACCCTTAAAAAATAATATTCTGGAGTCCACCAGATTTTGGTTGAAAACCGAAATGTTGTTTTTTAATTAATTCTTGAATGATGGTTTTACATTGGGAGCCAATTGCTTAAATAACTCAATCACAACGCCTTAGGTATGATGGGCCCAAAACAGAGCTCGGACGCCAAATCTGCAAATTCCCACAGCATCCTTTTGCCTTCCTTCGTTCCATTCCATCTTCAATCCATTCCATCTTCAATCCACTCGGCCATTTGTTCTACATCAATGCCAATCAAGATGTCTGTTGCAACTGATGCCATAAAAGCTAATAAAAAAAAGCTCATTTAAAGTTGATTTTGGGGAGCAATCAATTGTATTTGGAAAGCATGTCAGTAAAACACAATATAACGAGGAGAAGAGGTTGAGAAACGCATGTCATGAGTTACGCCAACGCCCCTACGCAACAAGCGATCTTGATGGTCAAAAGCTTCAGTCGTTCCACACGCAACTTAGTCGTGAAATAAGGTGGTGATTTTCGAGTCTTTCTTGCATTCTTCGGGGTACGGGGTACTCCGGGTTTTTTAATCATTGAATTTTTGTTTTAAAATATAAAAATCAAGATCCAACGGTTAAAAAATCCTGAGTACTCTGTACTCCGGAACACCCAAGAATTTTTCAGTGATTTTCTTACCCTTACCACAAACACACTCTAAAAAATTATTAAACAATTGAAAAAACAGTGTGAGAGAAAAGAAAAAGTGCAAAAATCACCACGCTATGAAAAATTTAGTCTATTCTTCTCACCCACCAACTTTCCTCAGTCACCCCACCCTAAACCTAATTAATGAAAAGAACAATAAAATGCGAAGTTCAATGACAAAAATTTTGATTGGGTTTACTTGTGTACCTTTTTGAGTTCAAATAAAGGCAACTTTAACAATGATATATATGAAGTTACCCCATGGATCCGTCCAAGGTTCGAATACATTATGTATTCCTTTTTGTAAATAGAGTGGGGTCGTATTCACATGTTGAATCTTACATTCATATCTCGTTCAACATTAAAAGTCAACTTTCCCAATTTATAGAGAATATAACCCCCATCTACTTTCGATCAACCAGAGTAAGGCAGCCTGCAAAAGAAAATAACAAAATAGTAGATTGATAAACGGAAAAGGTAATAAACATTATTTGAGCAGCATGCTGAAGCAGTTTTTCTCAAATTCAATCCTTTTAACGCTATGTTTGGATGAGAGATTTGCAAATATTGGAGCATTTAGGATAAATTATTTAGAAATGAACTACAAAATATTAGTTAGAAATATTTAAAATACACCACATGATCATCACAAAAACTCATAAACAAAGAATTTACAAATGACTCTGTTCATGTCGTTATTTGTAAAAATCATTCTCAATGCATTGTATCTAATCATTTCGAATCGCTTCATCTAATCTTTTATAGTCCATTTTTCTAACTAATTTAACCTAAAATCCCTTGGCACTTGCAATTCCTTCATCTAGACGCCACTTAATAATTAACTAGGTGTAAAGGAGAAATTTTTTAGTGTACCGAGAACACAGTCTAGTACACCAAGTGTCATAAGACAATGTTGGAATTTTTTTTTCAAGTAGTCAACCACTTGCATTATGACACTTGGTGTACCGGATCGTGTTCCCGGTACATTGAAAAATCTCTCCGTGTAAAGAATGTACATATTCAGTATGAGTAGTTCTAGAGATACTACAATGTTTTTTTAGTAGCTTAGCTGACCACATAATGTAAGCTCCCACATGTGATGTCCCTAGTATTTCACGCACTACTAGTAGGCATGGCTAATTTAAAATTGGAAAATGCTGCATTTATAGCCAACAAAATACTTATGCATGCAAAGAGTGCAACTCCCTAAATGCTCTAGAATTATTGCTTCCTAAAATAATCCCAAGATTTGGCGTGATAATAGGTACTTGAAGAAACAATAGATTTGGAAAGAGTCTTCCATGCAAACGGTGTATACAATGCCCCTCTCAATGCTCTAAGCACATGAAAGTTGATTGAGAGAGGATAATAAATTAATGTAGCATAAATAAAATATCAGATGATTTAAACGCACCCCAATTTTAGAGATGTATCTGAGCTGTCATAGTCTTGAGGACCGCTGTTAGAGTTACAGGGATTGGTGACAGACTCTGATGACTGACCCTCCTCCGTAAACACGTTCTCTGAATCGACATGAGCAAGCCTCCCGCCATTAGATTTCTCCACCACCTTCAACAAGCATACCAAGAACCCCCATTAGCAAATTAATCAAGAACCAAAACAAATACTTAGATGAAGAGTCAGCAGAGAGATCTTATACTTGCTGTCTTAATTTTTCATTCTCTTCCATCAATTGCATCGCCTGCACATTCATATATATCATGTCAAGAAACAATTGTGACAAGCACTACGAATCTACTATTTGGAGAACAGTATTGTCTGGACCTTGCTTCCATTTCCTAATCTATAATTGTTGAAAGTGCACTTAATAAAAAACACTACCAATGAATTGCTCAAGCATTACGAATCTACTATCGCACAAATGCATTACAATCTTAGTAAACAAAGAACTTTTAAATGACACATTTCAAGTCCCGTTGAGTTCTCAGGCGGTAGATACGAATTAAGTTCACTGTAGGACAAAAGACTAGCACAACAAAAACTAATATCCCAATTGGAATGTGAACTACACATACAGTAATTCGTATTGGTAGAACAATAATTCATTAATTTTCAACTATTAGCTTTGAGATATGATTACCCTAACTTTTAAGAGCATAAATTTTTGAAGTTTAATGGTTGTCTAAAATGATATCAAAATTCAGAGTGCACGGGAGGTCCAGATTTGAAACCTCCAATCTCTTCTCCTCAATTATTTGTTAATTTATTAGGTCAAAAGATGCAGTTACATAGTCAATAGTTAAGGTAACTAACATTTTTTTGAAGATCGCCGATCTCTTTCATAATCTTTGCACTCTGAAAAAAGACAACCAAAAAAAAAATCCAGTTAGATATTAAACAATCATATAGAGGCAGGCCTATAGAATAAAACAGACCTTTTTCTCTACTACGCGGCCCAAGCCAGCTTCAAGGGACTTTTCCAATTGTTGCAATTCTTCCAAATTTAGTCCTTGAATTTCTTCTCCCCTCATCTGCCTGTAGTTCAAGGAGCTTATATCATAATTAGGGACCACAAACTAGTAATTGTTTTTCAAACCAGAGATTTACAAATACCTAAGTTGATGACTTTTTGCTGAAATTTCCTTGCTCAACCTTGAGTAGTTGCTGTTCTCCACTAGCTACATCAGAATTAATAAATCTTTTAAGCAAAGGTCAAAAACGAAAAATAGGAAGAATGTTGATTATTTACAGTAAACAATACGTGAAAAGAACAAAAAACCAAAGATTTATCCATTTAAAATTCAGCAGTGATAACATTATCTTACATTAAGTCAGAATGCAAACAATAGATAGCAAGGACTTCAAATCAAGAATGCGCTTAAGAATGCATCTTAAGAAATAATGTACTATAAGTTCATGTAGTTTCCTATTTTTTCAACTTCAAATGCATGCAATGTCATATTCTAGCTTTACTAACAGAAAATATAGATGATCCAAAAATTACATTAATTTAAGCAAGTGCTTACACTATAAATCATGATTTACAAATTTAGGAATGCAATATTCTAAAAGAATTCGTTTCTTATACCATTAAGTTTCAAAACTTGTCATGTTGCAAAGGCTTCAAGTCCACAAGATTTATGTTACCAAGTTGGCTTTGTATTATTTTGTACCAAACTCATCACCACGATATGATACACAAAAACAAAATAACCCGTCATTAAACTTAAATTGCTTCTATAGCAATTTGTAAGAGTTACTAAATAAAACACATTAAAAAGATGAGATCAAAGCTCTTGATTAATTGCCACTTTGGTAGAAATTATCAACCCTTTTGCGCCATTACAAGGGGGCAGTACTAACATCACAATGATATTCATCTATTTATCGATAAATATGTTATATATAAAGGACCAACCTGTAACTCAAGAGATGGTTGTTCTAGTTTCTCGAGATTCTTTGAATGCATGTTGTGCCTTTCTAGAATTTCCTTCATACTTCAGGAAAAAAAAAAAAAAACAACAACGCAGGTCACTAGATAGGATAGCCAGAAAGCTTCAAACCAATAGCATATAATTAAATAAAAGATAACGCATACGAGATGAAAAAAAGAAGTTCAATATTTGGTTAAGCATTTCAAAAATGCTTCACAGTTTAGTAAACACTTGTCACACACTTTTAAACTTAAAGTTGCGATAAATATGTTTTTTCCCTTAAAAACCTTGCAACGCGTATTAAGAATAAATTGAATAACTGATAATAACTATACATGCACATGAACTAGTATATACAAAGTTTACAAACAAAGAGGGTTCATATATAATAAGCAATGGAACAAAACCCTATAGAGACAGAAATTACTCGAAAATGAATGAAGTTTAACAGGCTCTAATGGCATCTAGTCTCCTCGTTGTTGAAGGAGATCTTGGTTCAAATTTCACGAACTGGATTTTTCTAAGTTGTTAAACAAATAATAGCTGGCTCATGTTGATTATGTAACTTCTAAGTATAATGTCACCCCGTTAGCCTCCTTATTCAACTTAATATGCAAATCCAAATTTAGTCATGATTTACCAAACTTGTATTCTTTCCTCATTTTTGTATTACAAACTATGGTCAAGTTGGTACAAACACAGCCAAAGTAATAGACAATAACAGATCAAGCCACAAAACCAAACTATTAAGGATAATTAAAATCCCAGAAGTAGACAACAATTTTCCTTGAAGAAATAACACTAGAGAGAGAGAGAGAGAGTAAAAGCAAATGGAAGGAAGTCACTCGCAACTTGATGAAGCAGTCAGTCATGACTGAACAAAACAACACTTCTCAAGTTATCACAAACAGCAGTAAGATTAGACCCCCAATATAAAATTATAAATGGTACGTACTGTTAAATGGTTAAGATTCATTTGGGGCCCACTGCAAATTAATAATACCTTATTTGTTTAATGCATATATGATTTATTTTTTGAGATCCAACACTAACAAACAAGACAAACAACATCCACATCCAACTTGCACTACAATGACCCTTCAATCATATTATTTGAACATCTAGCTAGTAGCTTGACTAGCTTAGTTCTTCCCATTCACGTGGGTCTTTTCCTTCTTCATCTTCCCATTAATATAATCAAATTTTACAGTGATTATTAAAAAAAATATTACAAAAAAAAAAAAGAAAAATAATTGTGTATGTGTGTTATTGAGAGAGAGAGAGAGAGAGAGGGAGAGGGAGACCTAGAGCTGGCGTATTCAAAGAGTTTTCCGGTGGAAGAAAAGATGATAAGAGCAATATCTGCATCACAGAGAACGGAGAGCTCCTCGGCCTTCTTGAAAAGGCCTCTTCTCCTCTTGGAAAAGGTCACCTGCCTCGCCGTCGCGTTGTCGATCTTCTTGATCTGAATCTTCTCCCTCGCCATCTCGTAATCTTCAATTAAATTAATTCGATCTTCTTCTTCTTCTGGTTTTCCTGAAGAAAAAAAAAGTTAAAAATAGAAGAATATTATAGCTTGTTTTGGAATGGAATATTTTAATTTCTTGTTTTGGCTTCAGTTATGTTTGAGTCAGAGAATATAATCAGCCAAGAACTAACCAGAAAAGGCAAAGAAATTACAAGCAAATGAAGGAAGGGATTAATTGGAGAGGGACATGTCCAGTGCGAGAACTGGCAGCATTTTGCCAAATTTAGCCAAAAAGAATCTTTATAGGATGATTGGGGGGGGGGGCAGAGGCAAACCCTAAAAATAAAGTCAAAGTTTTCTAGAGAGAGAGAGACCCATCATCCATCTCCATCTCCATCTTTAGATTCTTAATCAGATCCAGAGTTTCAAGACCAACAAGGACTCAGAAGGGAAAGAAATGCTTCCAACCAATTGGAGAAAAGAAAAGGATAAAGCTAAGAGAGGTGAAGGGCCTGTTTTTGTTGATTAGGTGAGAAGGGGATTTGTCGATGCTTTTAAAGTTCTTACTTCTATTTACTTACCAGTCTGAGTAAATCTTGGGGAGGAGGGTGTGTTTTGGTGCTGTATTTGAATGGGTAGATAGAGTTCAGAGCTGTTAGAACTGAAAAGCCACCAATGAGAACATTGAGAAGTGGAGAGAGACAGAGAGAGAGAGAGAGAGAGAGAGAGAGAGAGAGAGGGTGGGGAATGTTTGTGGAAGTGTGGAAAAAGAAGATACTTTTTATGGTGAAGCAAAACTATCTCTCTTTACCGTTTAGTTACTGTTAAAAGGTTTAACGATGGCGTTCAAATCTTGAGCTGCGGGAAGCAGTGAGATACACGGTAATTGCCAAGACTTGACTTTTTGATGAGGGTATTACAATTCTAATCTAGTTCAATAACTTTCTATAATTCTAATTCTTTGATTTGAAAAATCGTGATGAAACTGAAAGTTTTTACGATAATTGCCATCCATTTTTTAAATTTGCCAATTTTATATTTAGGAGTCCAACAAGTTTTTTTTTCTTTGTTTTTGAGATTTGTCCTTATTGCGAGAACAATTTGTATGACACGAATTCACTGTCACAGTGGCGTCCCGTGCCAATAGCACAAGAACATGTGAAAAAAGCTAACACATATCCTTATATTAATAGCATGACAGTATACTCATGTCATGCAAGTCATTCTCTCTTATCACATTTTACCTCCTATAGCAACAATTCTCAACTCTATATACCAGCCAAGTCAGTTGGTCTTTCTTCTTGCAATTCTTAGCAAAAAATCTCATCTCTATAGACTATATGTTATCAACCAAGTTAATAAATAGGATCAAAACTGAAGAAAATAAAGTAAAAGTGAGGCTTTCTTCTCGACTTTGTGCCTTTGTCTGTACAGAGTGTAACATTCCGTCAAAAATTTGTTATAAAATAATCCCTGAAGGGATATTTTAAACACGTGCATGCTAAATATTTATACGAAGTGTATAGTGCTTGACATTGTGTGCCATGTGATTGTGCAGTGTGGTTGGGTGCGTGTGTGGTTTGAAATTCACAACCCTTTCTATTTATAGAAAGCCGGTTTGTGAAGTTTCATCACCACCAAACCCCAAAATATCTCCTCTCTCATTTTCCCCCAATCACTTTCTCTCCTTTTCTCCCTCTTTCCCGTCACTTTCTCACTTTCACTTTCTCTCTCTCTCCCTCACCCTCACCGACTATGCACAGTGCACATCATTGAAAAGCCGACGAACCGAGGCAATCCGAAGTCACCATCTTGTTCCACTCAACGAGATGATCACAACCATGCCCTTGGTTGTGTGAAACAGAGACTGTTTGGTCGACGGGTTTCGAAGTTTTTTTCGACACAATCTCGCTGAGTTTAGCCACGAAACCACCTCCATTGTCTTCCCCAATGCCCCTAGACTTGAAACCAAGGAAGAAACGAGCTTGTTCGACGTCAAAACGACGAGATCGAATAGCTACAATAGCCGCGAGCTTTCGTGGGAAATACATGTTATTTCTCGGCAAATTTTAGTTAAACCAAATGTATATCATCATTCTACTCATCTCTAGCTTCATTTTGACATAAATAACGTGAAATTTGGCTGAGAAATGAAAAAGATATGAACATTTGAAATTTTCCTAGAAACTGGTCAAACTCCAGCGAGTTGCAGACGACGGCATACCATGGAGCTCCGGTGAGCCAGAGGTAAGGGACAAGGAATAGTCCTCCGAATATTCTGTTACCATTTGGAATATTCCGTTAAAGGTAACGGAGATTATGTTATTTACCGTTAGTTTGACTAACCGAGGTTGACTGCGCGTGAGCCGTGGTGGGCCGCGAGTGGGAGCGAGCATGTGGGACGTCTTTTTCGACTTCCATCAATACGAGGCGACTCGTGACGATGTGTACTACCTCGGGGCAGTACATGTGGTATTTTTCGAAGCGTTTTTAACCTCCGAATTGAGCAAACAAGGAATCAGTGTCGTTTATTAGTTTAATTTGTAACCTTTATGAGTTTAATCATTACTATAATGATATCTCATATAGGTGAAACTTATCTAGAGGATTATCGGGGTTATCCAAGACAGGGAGGCTATGACATGCCTACGTATCAGTGAGCGAGTTGGTCTTTGTTTTGGTAAATATATATTTATGTATGGTTTTCACTGTTTTCTTTAAATTGTTAGCATGACTTATATAATATGTGACTGTTGGAGGTAGAATAGCCGTATTATATTTTCCATACATTTCTTTTACTGTTACTCATCTGTAAATGTAGAACACCCAGGTATTGTACTCAGTCACAGGGTTAGGACTAGCTTTGATGTTTGGAGGTTCACACCTAGTACCGCTACGCAACTTTAGATCCATTGTAGGTACTAGCCTGTTCTAGGTTACACTAGGCAACTAAGACATGCGTGTGAGGCGCTTTGCGCACAACGATTAGCATTATGACTCGCGTCACTGTAGTACTTAGCGTATTCTTTTATATACCTAGCCTACCCTCGTAGACTATCTACTTGGGCTTGTGTGTTTACATATGGATGAGCATTCAGTCTTGTTTTACGAGCAATCCAGTACTATTTCACCATTGGTTTTCGGGGAGTACCCGTATTACTATTATAGTATTTTGAGGATCATACCAGATAGTATGACGTATTTTCAGAAACTATACATGTTTTTCAGCAAGGGGATATTATGCTCTTAAAAATGAAGGTTCTACCAAACTGTACTTTTTGACCCACTCACCTTTTATGTTTTGCACCCCTCTAGGACTTAGTCGCGGGCTCGAGTACCAATGAGATGAGGGCATCCTTCTGCTAGTTGGTGATTCTGACAGCTTCTCCAGAATAAGTAGGATTGTTCCCACCTTTATTTTGTGTTCTATAATATCCATCCTCATAAGGGTGCGAATATTTATATTCCTGCACTTTTTACTATGCTCTGACAGTTATGCATATGTAAAAAGGGGGTACCCATCACTTCACACGCTACTTCCACTTCCAACTCTAAATTTACTCACTTTTCTCAATCATTTGCACAATTGGCTTTCGTCAATTAACACGTGTCGGCTAGCACCTCTCGACAGCTGTCTTCTCAAGATCGGAATGTGTCACAGAGAATCTCTTTTTCCGCTTCCTAAATATTTTGCCTTCAAAATGAACTTATTCTTCTATTTGTTGTACAAATTTCTTATTGAAAATGAAAAATGAAACTCATATCCATTTCAATGGAAAAATAAGTAGACTTTTTGTTTGAGGGATATTCCTATACAATTTATTTGGAAAAGAAAGTGTAGGATGATATAAAAGAACATTTCCCCACTTGAAATTCTTATTTTTTATACAAGCGGTAGGGGCATACGCACTAAGGAGGAAAGGGGGTCAGCTGACTCTCCGAACTCCGGTGAAACTACATGGATGACTTGAGTGATATCCCTTTGAAGGTTGAAGTTGTCTTTCATATATGCCCTTCAAGTGCTTGATAAAATGCCTACAAGAGTTTGGCAATAGGGCAGGGTTCAATCATACTTTGTACGCATCAACCTTTTCCCCAAGACCTGACCAAAACTACGTCGTTTGGGGCCAGGTCACTTTAACAAAAATAACCTCAGGCCTTCCGAGGCTTGATGAAATGCCAATTTGCATGATATTTCGTCCAAAAAATTTTGCACGCTGTGTGGGCTATTTTTACTGAACCCCCCTCCTCCCAATAATATTTCTTGGATCCTCCACTGAGAAGCAATATCGGAGGAGGGAAGAATAGAACTTAGGATCTCAGATTGCATAATTAAATGTTTTTAACTACGTGAACTACAAGTGCCTTGAAAAATATTATTGGAACTTAATTGATATTACATACATGGTTTTCATTACATTGGTGAGATTAAGCGCGTTGATATATCCTAAAACGTTTACTCATTTTCCTATCCTTCCTAGTTCCTACTACTTTTTTCTTTTAAATATAAGAACATTATAGATGAATTAATATGTAGAATCAGATACAAAATGGTGGAAAATAAAATGTGCTCCAAAAGGGGAGCTTCCTCTAAATCTTGTTAACTATACCGAGGCTACTCTGATTCCATACGGCTAGCAGACAACTAAATGAGAACGAGTTTTTTGGGTACCAATTCAAAAAATTATTCGATTTCTACGTTATCTGATTTTTTATTTTCTCCATTACAGGTAAGTAAATCTTACGTTTTCTCTTTAAAAATGTCTTGTAAATAAAAGACAGTATCTTATATCTTTAATGGGATGGTTGTGGTTAGGTGCATGATTGACAATGAACTCACGTACAGGGTTGCTCAGTACTGCAGTGCCCATACTGGTGACTTGTACCTGTCGCAGTCCTTTTAGTAGGTTAGTATTAGCTTTTGGTTTATTTTTTGGTTCTCCTCAAACTTAATTTGTGTCACTCTACACTCTAAAATTCAATTTTTATATTACTTTATTATGTTTTGTTAGTTCCGTCCAAAATATTGTTAAGTTTGCTCATGTGGCATGATTGAATTCCACTTATTCTTGTTCCAATGCCATATCATTTCAATTTTTACAAAATAATATAAAAAAAATATTTTGATATTCAATTTTACTCTTCAAAAAATACTTCAATTTGAAAAAGATGCCCAACAAAAGGCAGCAGCATGATATAGCCACCCCCCTTCCCTCACTTTCTGCCATGTCCACCAGCTCCCCACCCCTTCTTTAATTTAATTTTCAATTTCTTTCAACATTTTCACTATATTAAATAGTTTTTAATATTATCTTGTACATATGTCAATTATAACATAAATAAGTGGGACCCAATTATGTCACATAAGCAAACTTAACAATTCTTTTAACGGAATATAGCAAAATGATGCAAAAATTGAGTTACAAAGTATAAAGTGGCGCAAATTAAGTTCATGAGGCAAAATGAGGGAGTAGGCTACAATGCTCGCAAGCATTGAATGCTCACACCGATCTCACCATTAAAAGGAGGGAGGAGGGAGGAGAGAGGGGGGAAAGGAGGGTGAGATCGGTGTGAGCATTCAATGCTTGCGAGCACTGTAGCCAGTCCCCAAAATGAGATTGAAACATAATTTCAACATACATACCAAAAAATAAGCCTTAGCTTTTCACAGAGTGATCAGTGATCAATGTTGACTGGTCTACACCCGACCAAGCATGTCCCTCCCTCAATCATGCACTAATTTCTCTTTTATTTTTATAATTAATCTTTCTTAATTATTTCTTGGGTGCCTAGAAACTCCGAAAAATCCTTAGTGCTACGCATCATCAGGTACTGTAAGATGATGGACGACTGAGATTGATTCATGCTTAATCTAACAGTTGACATTAATTTAAAAAATAATAAAAGGTGAATCTATTCAATAGTACGTATTACTAAGTCAATACCCTCAAAACTCATGTACTAGAATTGCTTTCTGATGAATATGTGTGTTGTACTGTACTGCTAATGTTCATGCATCCAGTAGTCGTGTGCCTCCAAGTCACGCATTTACATAAAAACGAAAAAATTATTAACCACTTTTGCAAGATATTCATGACATCACTCATCATCTCATGCTCATTTCTTTCTTTTATATTAGTCAAAGATCTACACTCCTCTTTGTGTTTGGAAAGAACTTACATGGAACACATTCATCGCTATTCTCATTCCAATGTAAAGTTGTGTGTAAATTTTTATCCACGTTTCATTAATATATTAGATCAAAACTGAACATGAAGATAAACCAGTTCCATGCAAATTTATCCCTCTACAAGTTTCGTCTAGTGGGTGGTGCAGCTGGGGATTTCTGGTACTTTTTGCTCTGTGATAGGCCCTTTTGTTTTTGTAGTTTTTGGGCCCTTTGCGTGTTTCAGCATGTATTATGTAGCTTATTCTGTAATGGGTCTAATGAAAATGGGCTTTGTACTATTTTAGTCATTTCAAATAGACTCCATTAACCAAAAAAATAATAATATCAAATATAAACTCTCTTTCAATCATATTCTTAATCATTGGGCCAGTAGTTTGTATGATCAAATATTTTTTCAAACTTCCTTGAATCGTACTAGTGTGGGTTTTTATCACAAATGGTCTTAGAGATTGACCTAAACTCTTCATTTTGGTTCATCAATTTCAAATTTGATTAATGTCGTTCTTAAATCTTACTAGTGCACATCAATTTGTATAGTGAGTGTACACTTAAGAGGATCAAATTATTGTATCTTGGAAGGTATGTCATTCTTAACTTGCTGCACCGAGACATTGTCTCTGAATGGTGAAATCTACTCTTAGGAACAATGACCTTACACGCCTTAACCTACAATGTTGTTCCTAATGAAGCATTGAGAAGAGTGGTTTCTACAAACTAAAAGATAAGAATTTTTCTGCTAATTTGTTGATTTTATTTAATTAATCGCGGCAATGAAAATTGTCATATACTAATATTTATATCATGTGATTTGTTGTAGGAGAAGTAGCATTCACATTGCCAAAATTTTCAATAAGAACCATCGAACTCCTTACTCAAACAGACCCAATCTTAAGAGTTGGTTATCCCATGAAAATATTTTGAGAGCCACCAGTCGTCAATTTGTGAGTCTATAGAAAAACTTGACTCTCAATTTTCCTATAATTGATTTTACGATTTTGGTGTAAGTT
Organism: Gillenia trifoliata; assembly: GCA_018257905.1. Lineage (NCBI taxonomy): Eukaryota > Viridiplantae > Streptophyta > Magnoliopsida > Rosales > Rosaceae > Gillenia > Gillenia trifoliata. The sequence continues at coordinate 7,201,831 of CM031088.1, read as the reverse complement.
ATGAGAGTAACTTGCATGACATAAGTACACCGCCATGTGGTGTCTAGTGTCAATAAAACAAAGAAAAACTGAAGACAAAATCAAATGAGTCACCTAAATTTAGGCCTCTTGGGAAGGCTGCCACCAAGGTTCCTTTTCTCGGGTACTCGAGCCTTTCCAAAAGCCTTAACCTTCTTTCTTGCCCTCTCATCAGCTGGAATTGGCTGAGGTCGCGAGAGATTTGAAGAATGGGGCTCGAAGATGGTGTTGGTGATGGAGAGATAGTGGTGAGAGAGAGAGAGGGAGAGAGATCGAGAGAGAGAGAGAGAGAGAGTTGTATGTGAGTCGTGTGTGAGGCAGAGAGGAGGGCCTAAGGTTTCGAGACCTTGAGTAAAAGCTCGCTTATTTCCAAAATCACGGTGAGAAAGAGCTGAAAAGCGGAAGCAGCTATTTGCGGCTTTCAAAAAGCATCTTTTTATCTAAAAAACATGGGTGAAATTTCAATGATACGTATTGTTAAATAATGTAAGATTTATTTAAGGCCCTCTGCAAATTAATTTGGGACCATTCAATAGCCGGACCATTAAATAGTACATACCAACAAGATTTTTTCCAAAAACACGAGTAAATAGAACATCTTTAATGAAATTTCGTAAGTGGCAACTCTACCGTCACTTGTTTTACAACATGACAGCCTTTATCCTTCCCGCTTCATTGTACATCATCATCCCTAATTTGCTATACATAACACAATCGCCTACTCTCATCCAAAATCCCTGACCATCCAACCACCGCACCACGACCAACCCCTATCTACTCATTCACTACATGAGAACACAGAGATATGACGTTTTCTAGTTACCGGATTCGCTCACCAAACCCCTTCCCCCTCCGCATAATTTGAGTTACGCGATTCGAAACGACGTCCTATTTCGTCGATGTTCATGTTTCATGCCAGCGGATTGGAGCACATATCTTGTTGCGTTTTCAGTGTTCATAGTGGCGGCAAGGGGTGGAAGTTTTACTAGGGAAGTGGGGTTCATCGAAGTCTGATTGACGCTTTGGGATGAGAGAGAGAGAGTGTGTGGTTGGGCTTGTGGCCATAGGCAGGAGAAGGGGTGGCTCTGCAACCCAGATGCCGCATAACGCACCGGATAATACTAATAATTTGATTCCGAGTGTTTGGTACTCTTCATACTAAAATAGTCGCCCGACTAATTAAACTAGGTCACCATTTAATACCCTTCACACCCGACTAATTATACTCCCAAAAATCGTGGTACAATTAGTCGGGTCCGTCCCTCTTGCTCTCGTTCTCCGTCTTCTCCCTCTCTCTCGTTTCTCCCTCTTTCTCCTTCTCTCTCGCCACCAACCTAGCCTTCATCCTCTCTCGCCACCAACCCAACCCTCTCTCATCTTCCCTCGCCACCAACCCATCCCCCTCTCTCCTCCGAGCTCACCACCAACCCATCCCCCTCTCTCCTCCGAGCTCACCACCAACCCAACCTTTTCTCTCCTCTAAGCTTGGCACCAACCCAACCCACTTTCTCCTCCGAGATCCTAAGATCCAGACCCAGATGACGATGATGATACCCAGACGGCGAACAACAAGTTGGTTCTTTGATTTTTTAGTCGAATTGCAATTTGGTTTGATGATTGGGCTGCAAAAATTTGAGTATATGTAAAATTTGCAAAATTTGAGTATTGGGCTGCAGCATTTGCAGACATGGGAGGCTGGGTAAGGTTGGGGTGACTGGGGTTTTGTTCAGAGATGGAGAAAAATGGCGAAAGAGACAAAGAAGCAGGGGAGGAAGAGACGGAGATAGAGAGGTTTTTTTTTCACTTTATTTAACACAGTATAAATAGTCGATATTAGTTCGATACTGCACCAAATGCCCGACTAATTTAGTCAGTACTATCCAATGACAGATTATCCTATCTGACTGAAATAGTTAGTCCAATCCGAGCTTCCAAACCAGACCTCAGGGCATGTTCGATAACTTTTTTGTTTTCTGTTTTCATATAATATTTCTGGAGAATGAATGTTTTTCTGAAAACAAAAAACGTGTCTGGTAGCTCATTTCATTCTCCTGTTTGCTTGAGTTCAATTTTACAGAAGCTAGAAAATCCAAAAATACCCAGCCAATTTAAGCACTCATAAGTAAAAAAATTCATTGATCTACAAATGAATCGACCCTAATTAGCAGAAATTTTAAACAAAATAAGAATACTCAAACAAATTGAAGCATGATAAATGAAAAAAAATGAGCAGATCTATGTGACAAAGAAAAAAAAATTGACCTGAATCGTTCGAAATTTGTTGCAAGAGAGAGAGAGAGTTGAGCTGTAGACGGAGCAAAAGAGAAAAGGGTGGAGATTGAGCATGGATGACAACCTTAACCAATCCAGCGTCACCCACCACTCCCCGACCCAAGTCTTGAAGAATTTTAACGAGATTCGATTCCTCCGAATCGAGCTTCCCAGCGGTGAACTCAGCATCGACAATGGACATTGGGTCCAATGGGTTGTGCGAAGAGAGCGATATGAAATTGATTCACCTATTACATGACTCACATCAGTAACAGGAAAAGGAACTGTGGCTATTGCTAGCAGCCTCGGCCAAAGTTCTCTTCCTCATAGAGGATTTGGATCCGCAAAGGTCAGCTTAAGGATTGCATATGAGGTGATATTGAGGGTGGGGATGGCGTCAACGGAGGTGAAAACAGTGAAGGAGCTGAGATGGTGAAAATAGCAAGAACGTCAATTTGACATTCTCTTATTTAATGAAGAAAAAGAGAAAATGAGAATGAAAATCATTTTTCGTATTTTCTAATTAAAGCCAACCAAACAAGTTTTTGGCGTTTTTCGTTTTTATTTCCTCTCCCGAACATGCCCTTATCTTCACCATCCTATAATTTATCTCACGTTCTCATTTTCTTCTCTTTTATTATGAAAATATTTTGTTTGTATTCTAATTAATTTAAAAAATGAATTAGATTTAAGTTATGTTAAATTATTTGATGGTCCTCTTTTTTAGTAAGTGAATGGGGAAGATAAACATTATGAAAAAATAGTTTTTCTATTTAAACCCTTCTACCTATCTAAATTCACTCCATTTTTTATCTACATTCCACTAAAATAATTTAAATTTAAATATTTTCTTAGTACACCATATTTGTTCCTAAATTATCTTTTAAACACTAACACACCACACCCTAACCAAAAAAAAAAACTGCTCTCTAACCAAACGCCAAACTCACCATGCCTTGTCCAACATCTCTAGGGCGCGTTTACGTAGGGTTTTTTTTTTTTGGGTCAAATTTTTCGTAAGGGGAATGGAATGGAGGAAAATAGAATTGCACGCCGTTCAATGAATTCTTATGTTTACTAATTGGGTAGGAATCAATACAAGGATAGAACCCACCCCTATTCAAGAATCAGACTCCTGAAATTGGCAGTGTGGATTCTCTATATTAAGGTGGTATTTGAATTCCGAGTATTGGTGGCTACAGGGAATCCAACTTTTGTTCCAAGGTTGCCCTCCTATAGTTTTCCTTATTACAAAATGACCTTACAACTTCAATACCCAGTTGATAGACATTCATATTTGTCTTCTCCAAATCCACCAATTTCCATTGGAGGAGCTTCGACACCAGCTTCCCAACCCCGTTCCTGGTTGCCTGTAGAACCTATAAGCGAGAGCGACAGATGAGGATTCTATCGATCGGGAGGCATTAATGCATGGAGTGCATTATCACCACAGGCCATCCGATTACTTGGATCAGAACCATACCTTGAGTAAGACCACGCTGAAATGAGCTTGGAACTTTTGGCCCCCACCTTTGTCACGAATTTCTCTATTTGAAATTTTATCAAACACATAAAAGGCATTCATGCTTGTAGTGTAGCATTGACATCACAGACAGGCAACAATACCCTCTGCCAAAGAACCAAGTCAGGATACTTGGAAATCGAAATTGAACTGAGGTTGATGGCAGAAGCTGATTCGGCCATCGGGTGAGAGGAATTGGTTGTGTCGGTGTTGGTGGAGACGAGAACATGAGGTGGTCTATACTTGAAATGGATGTCAGCAAGTTCATGTATGGAAGAGTGCTTAGACGGAAAAGCGCAGAGAAACAATCTCTTTGAGAGTGTTTAACCATAGTTTGAAATATCGCGCGACATCGCGCAATATCGGGCATTTTGTCGCGTAACGGAACCAATATCGCGCATTTTGTCGCGTAACGGAACCAATATCGCGCATTTTGTCGCATAACGGAACCAATTTAACCAGTCTAAAAAAATGTACGCGATTTACGCGATGAAAATGCTATTTGTAACTTTTTTTTTAAAAAAAAATTTTTGCCCAAAAGGACAAATCCGTAGTTTTGGTAGTGACAATGATGATAGTTTGCTTGGTGATGATAATCTTGATGAGGATGATGATTTAAATGAGTAAAGTTTAGTTTTTCTCTTTGTAATGGGTTTATGAATATTTTGTAACTTTTTGAATGATCTTTAACATAAGATCTTCATTATGTTTGGCATATTTGGATTTTTATTCAAGTGTTTTGTGTCGTTGAACTTGAACAATATGTATTTTGATAGTTTATTATGCATTAATGTGAAATTATATGTGTTTTGGTGCAAGTATATATATATATATGTTTATTCAATGTTCATTACTATTTTACGCTATGCAAGTCTCAAATAGCTTACGCGAAACCGCTACATAGCGGGACATTGCATAGCGAAACTTCCCACGTGACGCCTTACGCGACGCGATTTCAAACCTTGCGTTTAACTTAATCGTTGAATATCGGGATCGTCTCCCATGAGACTTCCTTTTCGTTGTCACAAGGGACACAACTTTGAGTTTGTGCTTCTTTTTTGGCTTCCAACCATCTCTGTTGACCCCATTGTGTGGTGTAACTAGTGTGGAAGCTGACGGTGGAGGTGATTGGTATTGGATGCGTTTGGATCTCAAGTAAAAAGTCCAAAGAAAGTTTAACGTTTCCGAAACAAGATCAGAATCGTTCGGAGTATCCTACTGGTCGAAAGTACAACTCGCCCAAAAGCCAGCAACGCTCCACACTGGAACGCCCAGGCACCACCAGGATACAGAGTAAGGTAACCAAGGTTCAGGAGAAAGGTTCCAGAGTATGGAATGACATTGCCTTGGCAATGTACGTCTCCACCGAAAGTAGATAGTTGAAAAGAAAACTATTCGTCCAACTTACTGGATCGGAACAGGCAAAAAGGTAGGTTTTTGCCGGTACTGCGGACACTGGTTAGCTCTGTGTCCCAAACGTCCACAGCCATGGCACACTTGAGTTTCTTGCGTACACTCACCAAAATGACAAGTGTCGCAACGATAACAGAACTGGGCGACAGACTGAGTGGAGTTACCTAGTAAACGGAAACGGGATCCACCAGTAAATCAAACTCCACGGTTTAAGGTGGAGTTGATCCACTACTGGATGATTCAGAGCTGAACTTCCACGTTGAAAGACAGATTCTTTCAGAGACCGAAAGAATAACTGCCCGATACCCAACTACTGGGTGCAAACTGCCGATTCGGGTTTTGGTGATTCTCGGCCAAACGCCACCAAGAAATGGCCGAGCAAGGTTCCTGGGGCTTCCAGGAGTTCAATGATGATTAGTTTAAGGTACTTTAGGGTTGGTTTCAACAAGAAATGGCTGAAGTTCGAAATCGAACCTCGCTGGAAAAATTTCCAAAAATCAAGTTTCAAGGATTACCTGGGAACGAGTGGTCCAGGGTCAGTAAATTGAGGTCAGCAAAGATGGTGGTAAGGCCAGTGTTCTCCCTTGGCCAAAGGATGGCCTAGAGAGAAGGGAGGAGGCCTCGGGTGTCTTGAGTAGATTTTGGTTTGCAGAAACTAGAGAGAGACAAAGATGGCCACTTGATCAGCCAAGTGAACCAGCCACGGTGAAAAATCTTCATCGGCGTTCGAATACGAAGATTCGATAAAAAGTCAAACTGTACTCAGACAGTGGATACGCCGCAACAAGAATCAAAACCGAAGTTATTGTCAATCACCGTCACTCGTGGATATGCAATCCATACTGTCGCCGAAGCGAATAGTCAAGATAGCCGCACATGCACAAGAGGGAAGATGATCGATTTGAATGACAAAAGTCATGAGTGGAAAGAAAATGTCGACTCCAGAAGTACGAAAAAGTTCACCACGTTCGAAGGAAAATGAGTCGCGACAAACAAAACAGTCGTAAAGACTCCACACAGTTAAACAACACCACGAAAATGGACGTTGTCCAAAACTACCGAAAAGTAGTAGTCACGAATTGTTCGAGAAAAGTCGACCGACAGGTTCGGTTTACGATCATCGAAAAGGTTATTGCAGTCGCCACGTTCGGAAAGTAAGGTACAAGAATTTCACGGTGATACTTTTCCATTTCCGAATGAAAATGGAAAGTGGTTGAAACAATTGAGAGGAAAATCCGTCTCCAAGCCTTCACTATTAACGATTTGAGCAATCGATGACGTACTCAGCGATGGCCAAAACAACCACAAGTAGAAAACGCGTCCAGTCAAGAAAACCAAAAGTTCACGCGTTACCCGAAGGTTAAAGTCATTGGTTACAGTGTAAAACACTAGCAGTGCGAAGGAATTTGTGAAACTAGGTCACACGAATTCAGTCCACTGGAACTTGTCGAACACGAAAATTAGTCAACAGGTTCCGCCAACATCAACGCCTAGCGCTGTCCCCAAGGGAAAGTACTTGATGAAAGATCATCCGTTGTGTCAAACTGATACCACACTCCGAAAATACGACAACTGAACCAGTTTCCCGATTCAGTGCGATTCCATCGGAAGTTAATAAAGAAAACGTCAAGTGTCACACGTGACACCCAAGTTCCTCGTCAACCAAGCTCAAGGTCGCACAAGTAAAGTACGAAAATTCTACGCGTACCGAAAAGTAGTGACAAAACTGTCAAAATCGGGGAAACTGCCCGAAACTACATAAAACCTGACGTCGAGGTGGTATGACACTAAGAAGAACTTAGAATTAACCCAAGGAAAACAATACACCAAAAATGTAAAGTTCGGAAAATTCTCGATTCCAGAACAAAGAATTCACGAAATTCGAAGTCTGATACCACAGACAGGTACGGAGTACTGAAGGAAGAGCCTAGGTTATGAAAAACCATGCTCTGATACCAAGTTGACACGACCCGATCCCGGACACGCCAGATGTCGGGAAGTGCTGGCCGACACGTGTTAGGTGACGAAAGCCAATTAGGAAATTGAAGAATAAATAAGAGTCAGAGTGCACGGAGTGTGCGGGCGGAAGAAATAACAGAATAAAGGAAATTGAATTGAATAAAGACAAAGATCAAAGTATGGGATACAAATTTAATACAACTGTAGAAAATCCCTACATTGTCATACCACCGCGTCTCGACGTCACAAGCTCCAAGCCAACTAATCCTGGAGGGGCGCAAAACATAAAACAGTGAGTGGGTCAAAAAGCAAAGTTTGATAAAACCGTTGTTTTCAAAAGTCTAGTAACCCCTCGTTTGAAAACAAGTATAGTTTGAGAAAATACGTCATACCCTCAGGCATGAACCTCAAAATACTATAATGAAAATACACGGGTACTCCCCGCTAATGATGTACTGACATGCTCACCCATATGTAAACACACAAGTCCACGTAGCTAAACTACGAGGAACAGGCTAGGTATAAAAGTAATACGCTGAGTACTACAATGACGCGAGTCTAACGCTAAGCGCTGGTGCACAAAGTGCAGTCACACAAGTTCGAGTTGCCTAGTGCAACCTAGAACAGGCTAGTACCTACAATGGATCCAAAGCTGCGTAACGGTACTGGTAGTGACTACTCCAAACGTCAAGGCTAGTCCTGGCCACAAGTCTGAGTACTAATACCTGGGGTGTATACATCTACTGATGAGCAACAGTATGAAAACATGTATGGCAATACAATACGAATGTTCTACCTCCAACAAACGTATATGATATGAACTATGCTAACAGTTTGAAGAAAGCATTGAAAAACCATACGTACGTATACATTTATCAAAACAAATATCCACTCACTCACCTGTAGGTAGCCGGGTCGAAGTACCCCATCCTGGGTAGCCTCGGTAGTCCTCTGGATAGGCCCCACCTATATGAGATATCACCGGTACAATGATTAAAGTCATAAAGGTTACTAATTAACTAATTAATTAAACCTATCCCTTGCTTTTGCAAATTGGAGGTCCAAAACACCTCAAAAATTATCGTGCGTACTACCCCGAGGTAGTACACGTCGTCACGATTCGCCCCGTGAAAACAGAATCGAAAAAGGACCTCCCACGCGCCTTCACGCGCAGCCCACGCGCGGCTCACGCGCAGCCCACGCGCGGCTCACGCGCGAGCCGGTCAACGGTCAAGGTCAACGGTCAGTCAACGCTGACGTCAGCATTGACCGGTCTGCTGACGTCAGCAGGTCGGTCTGAACCGGTTTGCTGACGTCAGCAAGGCTGGTTCAACCCGGTCTGATGACATCAGCGCCGGTCATCCCTGCCAGAATTCCGGTCGCCGGCGCTACCGCCGGCCGCCGCCAGCGCCGCCGTCGCCAGTCGCCGGAATCTAGAAATTTGGCCGGATTTCTGGAAAAACTTCAGAGCTTCATAACTTCTTTGTTTCAACTCCAAATTGGACGATTCAAGTACCAAAATGAAGCTAGAGATGAGGAGAACAAGATTTTACCATTTTCGGGACCAAAAACTGGCCAGAAGTGGCCTGAATTTGAAGAAGCAACTCGGCTGGAAAATGGCCGATTCCCAGAACTCAGATTCTCGGCCAGGCAAGGTTCGCCTGAGGTTGCAGAGACCTCGAGGAGTGGTTTGGTGGTCACAGGGAGGACCATCGAGGTCGAAAACACCGAGAATGGCCAAGTTCGATTTTTGGTGTTCGTCGGAAAATTTCCCAGAATCTGGGAAATGCAGTGCAGGGCCTTCAAGGTTCAAAGTCACCTCCAGTGACCTGGGTTCGAGTACAAGGAAGCAAGTCAGTGAAGTTTGTACATAGAAAACCCAAGGAAGAACAAGGAGGAAGCCACGGGGTGGCTTGATCACTTACCAGAATCTCTGGGTTTGTCCAGTTTCTGGACACCCACGAGGTTGCAGAAATCCAGGTGAGGATGAACAAGCTTGGGTTTGATTTGGTGCAGGTTGGTGAAGTCAAAATGAAAGGGAAAGGCCACGGCCAAAGGTTGAAGTTTGCATAACAAAGAGGAAGAAGGAGGAGATGTGGCTCAGCCACAAAGAGCCAAAACCAGACAAGAATCCAGAAAATCTGGATTGGCCACATGGGCCTGCAGGCAATTGGGCCCCAACCCAAACAAGACAAAACTGCCCAATTTTGAAATACGAAAAACGTCGAAAATCAACGCCCGTAAAATATTCGTTCGGAGTCCGAACGACGTTCCACTCGCGTCCCCGCGTTCGTGACGACGAGCACGGCAAGAAAATACAGAGGGAAGAGTCGTACGAGTTACAACGCAAAAGTCAACCGAATGGTCAACCCAAGGGCAAAAACGTCATTTCCTACTTCCGGGAATAAAATAATTCTAATTTTCGAAACGGGCTGTAACAGGCCTGGTCCAATGGATCCTAACAGGGGGTGGGAGGGCTGTGCGGGCTGGGAAAGAAAAAAGTTTGAGGATGAAAGGAGGAGGCGTGGGAGGGCTGTGGAGGTTGGGAAAAAAAATTGAAACGATAGTTCTAATAAAAGATTAGGGTCTGTGTGAGTGTACATAGAAATGTGTCATATTTTATCTTTTCACTTAATTAAAAATTAAAAAAAAAACAAAAATTTAAGTAGTAAGGTGAACTTAGATGAGTAGTGGTGTTTAAATAGAAAAACTCATGAAAAAATTCTTAAGGTAAACATTATATTTCACATTCACCACCATACCCATTTTGATCATTTTACAAATTAACAACAGTTTTACATGAAAGTTTACCAAGTACTCGAAAACCGCTTTTTTATGCTAAAATCACTTTTATAACTAGAGTTTACCAAACACTCAATTATTTTATTTCAGCTGTTTTTTATGCTAATAATAATAAAAGCATTAAATAGAAAAAATTTCGAAGCACTTACTTTGCGAGAAATCGAATGAAAAATTGGCATCCCAGCTAATTTCTCAATCTCTCAAATGAAGCTCTCAGCTCGATGCATCACTTTCCAGCTTCACCGGCTACTGGTAGCATATTGTCCAAAAAGCTTTTTAAGGTTGATAAAATGAGATAACATATCAAAGGAGGGATGAAGGCGATGGCTATGACCCATGACAACATCTGCACATTTGTAATGTTACAGAAGAGAAAGAAAGAGGCCAGTAAGAGGAGAGAGATCCGGGAGAGTTTCAATTTTTCAATGGGTTTTTTTTATCCGGTTGTAACATAACTCAAGAGTGTAATTATAGCCGTCAGGAATGATCTAACGGCTAAGAAAGAAATGTGTAAATAGAATGTGTATGTGTCTAATAACGGAGAGATTTTTTCAAGTATCCGGTTTTCAAAGGGTTCTTCACATGTCGTAGTACAAGTGGAGGAAATAATATATTTTCAGTGTCATTTGCTTTGTATTATGACATGTGAAGTACCTCGTTAAAAATCACACTTTGAAAAATTTCTCCTAATAATGAGAGGGGCATATGGAAGTTGGCTTTGTACTAGTCATTTCAAAAGAGTATAAATAAACTCCATTAATCAAAAATAATAATAAGGAAAATGCTAAGGAGACTATGTTTTTAGACCATTGTAGACCACATGATGTGGAGGTTGATTGTTGGATTCTTTATTTAATGATTTAAAAGAAGGAGTTCAACCATCAATTGCCACATCATGTGGTCTGCAAAATATGGTTCAAATGATATCTCTAATCAAATATAAACTCCCTTTCATCACATTCACAATTCTTAATTATTTGGCTGGTTGTTTGTATGATCAAATGTTTTTTCTAATTTTTTAATAATATATTTCTGTTTTGGGTTTTTATCACAAATAATTGACGCTAAAAAATAGGAGGTTAACTGTCACATCCCGAATCGACTCCGCCGTAGCACGATATTGTCCGCTTTTGGCCACGCCCTCACGGTTTTGTGTTTCACAGGAACTCACGAGCAGCACCCGATTAGATTACGCTATCATGCTGGAATTGCTCCTGGCCCAAACTCGCTTAATTTCGGAGTTCCAATGGAATCAGAAAGCCGATGAGCTCTAAAAGGCCTCGTGCTAATTGGAGGTGGGCATGTACATATAAGGCATCACCCTCTCTCCAGTTGGTTGATGTGGGATGTCACAATCCACCCACTTAGGGAACCCGGTGTCATGGCGGCACATCCGTACTAAGCGGCCCGAGTGGCTCGCGATACCAGTACATCACATCGAACCAACTAGCCGTAGCACGATATTGTCCGCTTTTGGCCACGCCCTCACGGTTTTGTTTGTGGGAACTCACGAGCAACTACCGGGTGGGTCACCCATCATGGGATTGCTCTAGCCCAAACTCGCTTAACTTCGGAGTTCCGATGGAATCCGAAGCCAGTGAGCTCTCAAAATGCCTCGTGCTAATTGGAGGTGGGCATGTATATATAAAGCACATCACCCCCTCTCCGTTGGTCGATGTGGGATGTCACATTAACAAAGGACCAATGCGGTCAACCCTAGGATGGTATAAAGATGGTGTAAGTGCCAAAACAACGAGGTTTAAGTGGTTCGCCCAAATGAATGGGTTGTTGGAATTGTGTCCTAAATAGAGTATATTGAGTTTCTAATTGCAAAATTAGGGAGCTATTTTGTCTATTTATGCTTTCATTGGATAGGATTAGGGAGATAAAGATTTCTAGGGTGTTTTCTGGGTTGTTTTGGAGCTGCATTCATTTCTTGGGAAACCACATTAAGAAGCATTTTGTTAATTTATGCCTTTCTGGAAATTTTCTATACATAGCATTATTTTGCGTTGTTTGCTAGTTATTTGGTGTACTTGATTCTTCTTTGTAGCTAAGTTTTTCTTTCACAAAATATTCACCAATTATTGTACTTTATTACATCAATATCTTAGCTACCCTTTGTCATGTTGTCAACGTTTTTATGTACCTTCTAATTTATGTCGTTGTAGTAAAATATTTTTCATGATTCAATTATGTATGGTGTCTTCAACGTACCGTCAAATTTACTGGTTTTGATGCTAATGTGTCAATCACTGTATTTTGTTTTGCTCTTATTTTGGGATTTCCTTCAAAATTCCAAATACTTGGAAAAGGGTTGTAGGTGTGCATGTTTTAAATGTATGTTTCATATTGTTATGAGTTAATGAGTTGGTGCTTTGGGTTGCTCAAGTAAGATGAGAATATGTTTGTGTTACCAACTATGGGCTGCAATGGACTCGACCATTTTTAAATATTTGTGCCTGTTTATGTGACTTTTTGGGGACTGGCTACAGTGCTCGCAAGTATTGAATGCTCACACCGATTTCACCCTCCTTTTCCCCCTCTCTCCTCCCTCCTCCCTCCTTTTAATGGTGAGATCGGTGTGAGCATTCAATACTTGCGAGCATTGTAGCCTACTCCGACTTTTTGAGTTGATTCGGCATGTTGTTGACTTTATTTTTTGAGTTGCTTCACAAATGTGACCCATTACAGAGTACCACTGTAATTTTGTAATTGTACTACACATTACCACTAAGAAAATACATATTCCAGAGGCTAGCTTTTCTTTGCCTCCTTTCTCAGGTCCAAGAAGTTGCAATTTTCTTTATTGAAGATGGCAGAAAGATCCCAGCTGCTTGAACAGTATCTGTGGCACACAAATAAGATGAAGCATGGTGTGTTTCTCCTGTTTGTGCAAGCTTCTAACTCGACTATTAGAAAAAAAAAGAAAAGAAGATACGTGATTAGAAAAATCATACATAAATATTGCACTTTAATATTTTTGTTTTGTGATGTAACAATTGTATCTTTCTCCTAAATTACCTATGAATTATCAACTTGAAAGGAATATATGACATAAGAACATAGTCTGAACCTTGCTTAGTATTTTTTTTGTTATACATATTCGTGCAGCCAAAAAACTCCGGATTAAAAACCTAATTTTTAAGTTATGAATTTTTTTTCCAAAGAACAGTATATTGAAGGCATAGTGAGTGGAAGAATTTGTTATGAGTTTTTAGTGTAAACTAAGTGTTTTTGCGTTGAAGAATCTGATTAATGTTTGTGATTCGTTTGAAGAATTTGTTTTTTACTTACGCATACAATTTAATTGCCATGAAAATCGAGGGAAAGAAAAGCAAGAAACTAATTTAGAGTTATCTGAGTTGTTTAAAACAATAAACGTTTTAGTTTTTATAATGATTGTCATGAATTTTGTGTTGACTAAATAGAATGGAATCAGTTTAGTTGTTTTACTGAGAATGTAGCTTTTATTGTGATTAATTCCGGGTTTTCGAGCAGATATTTGTGTCCCAAGCCGTACCCCCTATAGGGGAATTTGAAGTTTCTTCGATCTCAAAATATTCAACTACTCCAATTTGGAATTGAGGGGAGTACGGTAATAATCTTTCTCCCTCTCTATGATTGCTGAAATTGTTCAGGTTATATCCTTTAGTAAAATTCATATATGTTATTTGTGTTTAATTTTGATAATTGATGTATGCTTATGCGAGAGCACATATCCGTAAATTCTAGATGCATTATTTTACTTTCATAGAATGTTTGTGGGTTCAGTTTGTTTTGGGAGAAAATTTATATCTGCAGTGAAATATGGTTAGGTATAAGGCTTTCTAGGTTGTTTTGTTTCGAGTGGGAGTAGTTGCTAAATTTTTCTTGTGACGGAAATGAGTTTGAATTTTGTGTAAATTGAATTATTTGTTTTGAAATCTCAAATTGAATGAAGTATGCTTTATATATTGATGTAGTAGTTGTAAGGAAATAAAATGTTTATGCATGTGATTAGGAGCTTAATTTGTTTGTGTTTTTGTAGAAATAGAAAATAATTGTAAATGGAATACCTTCTTATTATTAGGCCTAACCTTTTTTTTGGTATTTGTTTAATTTTCTCTTGTTGGCTGTATTTCGCAACTCATTGGGGACAATAAGCAACTGAAAGTTATAAGTTCTATATTACATGTTAGTTTTTTATCCATTTAAAAAAAAATCCTATCTATGGTAGTTGGTAGATATTTTACTATTTGAAATTTCTTATTGTTGTGGTTGTTTTTTGGTTGTGTATTTGCTTAGCTTAATTATAAATTAGGGGTGGTTGAAAATTAGAAATTTTATTTATGTATGTTTTTTTCTTTCTTTCCAGCTATCAATCCGTTGTTTGAGGTTTCAATTTTATTCACACGATAATAGTAGAATGAATCAGATGGTACAAGAAGATCATATTTTTGGTAATTCAAATGATATAGAAATTTCTAATGAAAATGTTTGTCATACTCATGATGATCATAACTATCAACTAAAAAAACAGTGTAATGGCAATTATAAAAACAATCATGAAACTCATGTGTTGCTTGAAAGCTCTATGTTTGCCAAACAGAGTTTGGTGATGCAGCAAGAATGTGGTTCTAGCAGTTCAATTGGTTACAATTCTCTGTTTAGAATGTTTGCCATGATAATGTTGAAAACGAGGATCAAAGCAAATGAAAATCTATCACCAACCTTACAATATATTGTGCTGCCAAGAACAAAAGAATTTTTTTTTTTGAAAATACAATTTGTATAACAACGGATGAACTTGAATTTGATAATTTTGATCATGTCAATAGAGGTCGGGCCTTCTTTCAGAGGAACAGGTAAAGTAGGTTTTTCGTTTTTATTTACAATTTTATTTTTAAAAATTATGACTTTATTGTTCTATTACTGATAGGTTGCATTTGTGTCTTCTTTTTCCCTTTTTCCACATTTAATTTTTCTCTAGGAATTGCATTTTATTTTAAATTTGGCTGATTATTTCAAATTTGTGAATCTTATGTCGTAGCGAAGCTTATGAATTCTCCTCTTTCCAAGTGTATCCAAGGTTTCACAGAGGGTGCACTTCGGCGTATCATTTTGATAGCATTTAATGAGTCTTTCAGGTATGAAATCCTTACATCAGTTAGAATATGAAAGCTTTATATTGAAGTTTGAGTAAAGATATTTAACTTATTTAGTAAAAATGTTGGTCAGTGTTTATTCCCTCTAATCTAACCCATCCCACGTCCCCTCTTTGTCGTTGCCCATATTCTTCTTTATGAATCAATGTCAATGTTTAATTTCAATGGAAAGCTTATTTTTAGGGCCAAAATGTATGGTGCATTGTTGAATGTGAGGTGGTTTACAAAAAAGAAAATAATAATATAGGTTGTATAATTTGGTGCTGCGTTGAAATAAGTGATTAAAAGAGTATAATAATTGTTTGTATATTTGGTAGGTTCTTAAGGAAATATTGCACCAATCCTCACATCACCCTCTCAAAAATATTGTTTAATGTTCCTTACTCTTCATCCACAATAATGTATGTGCATTGTTAAATGTAAAGTAGAGATATTTAACTTTAGATCAATCAAGCATTCGTTTGTGGACCGTTTAATAAAAATTTCCTTTATCAATTTTTATTTAAACTTTTTTTTTTAAAATTCAGCATGTATTATCGAGTTTAAACTTATCATATTTATTGTCAACTAACAATGATATCACATGTTTTGTGTACAAAAATGTACACCCTCATCCACAGAAAAAACAAAGAAGAAAGAAGAGTGAAGTACTGAACAATAATAAAGAACAATGTGAAAAGTTGTGACATGGAAAATCAAGATATTTTTTATGTATAATATATCTATTCTACAAACACCTGTCTTTTGTTCCTTATTGAACATACAAATGTAAATAGATTTTGATATGGATGTTTATATCCATATGAACAGCTTAATCCCTAACTTTTGCTAAGAAATTTATTCGACAAACATCTACCATTTGTTCCTTATTGAACACAGTCATTTATATCTTACAAACATAATCTTTCATACAATTTTCAATCCCGCAACAGCTCGCGGGTACAAATTTCTAGTAATTATTACTTTGGACTTTGGTGGAATTATAAAGCTTAATAATTAACATGCTCGTAAAAATAGTGAAAAATCAAATAAGAAAATATAATCAAATAGTTGTTTTTTTTTATAAATTTTATTTTGAAAATAAAGGTCTTCACGATTGCGCTTGGTATTAAAGATTCTTGGGTTGCATTCGCGGGCCTGGTATCTTGACCTTTTGTTCTTGTGGGTGTTCATGGAATTCCTCAATAGTCTCGTAGCAGGGGTCATGGCCACACATTATTTTATTAGGACAACAAAGGGCCCTCTATTAACACAAATGATCTCATAGATTGACCTAACTTCTCATTTTGGTCCATCAATCTCAAAATTTATCTATAGTGAGTGTACACCTACGAGGATCAAATTGTTGAATCATGTAGGGTAGCTTGTCATTAACTTGTTACATCGAGACATTGTCTCTGAAGGGTGAAATCTACTCTTAAGGACAATGATCTTACACACCTCAACTTACAATGTTGTACTTATGAAGCATTGATGAAGAGTAGTTTCTACAATCTAAAATATAAGTGTTTTTATGTTATTTTGTTGATTTTATTTAATTAATCAAGCCAATGAAAATTATCATACTCTCGCGCGATTTGTTGTTGGAGGAGTATAATCCACTTTGCCAAAATTTCCAAAAAAAACCACCAAATTCCTCACCCAAACAGACTCAAACTTAAGAGTTGGTTATCCCATGAAGATATTTTGATTTTGAGAGCTAGCTCTCGTCAATTTGTGAGTCCATTGAAAAAATTGACTCTCAATTTTTTCTCTCATTTTCCTATAATTGATTTTACGGTTTGGTGTACGTTAGGAGGACAACTTACATGGTACAAGTACACCGTCATGTGGTGTCCCAAATCAATGAAGCAAGGATACTTAGACAAAAACTTACATATGTCTTTATTTCATTGACACGGTCTTTTCGTACGTTAAACAACAAACTCTCGAGTCTTGACTTGGTCTTTGACATTAATGACTTGTGAAGAAGGATGGCGTATATTAAATACAAAAAACCATAAATTGAAAAGAAAAACAAAAATGAATTGCAATTAAATTAAAAAAACCAGCAAGCTCTCCATCCATGTTTGAAACAGAAGAATAAAATTGGTGGAGAGGTGTGGGCCAAAAAAGACCAAGCCCCAACCAAATGCTTCATCATCATTACTACGAGTACTACAAGAGCAAAACAACTAATACAAGTACAAAATGGGCAAATTTGAATTCAGCTGAGCGGGTCCTTCCAACCAAATATTATGATAAAATACTATTTAATTTAATAAAAAGAATTTAATTCAAATATTGCGTACATACGTGAGCTAGAAACTAACAATTGGTTAAAAGTCAAATTCTGAGAGCAAACAAAGCCTAAAGAAGGAAGTTAAAAACAATCCACACTCCTGATCACGTGACCTACCTCATCCAAAAACTCCACATCTCATTTGAGAGCGAGGCGTCGAGTAATAACCAGCGCAAAAAAAATTTGTGACTCCAAAAGCCAAAATGTGTCCCCAAATTCCAAAACGACGTTGCAGGAAGCCCAACCACACAAGGCAGCACAATACAGACATACAGTCTGTCTTAACACTCCATTTATATAATATATAGGCTTATTTTTTGATATGCTCCTTGAACTCAAATTTAATCCCACTTTCCCCTCTGAAACTCAAATATCACCACTTTGCACCTTGAAACTCGATATTCATTGCAGTTTGCCGATTTTCCGTCCAGTCTGTCAAAAGGCCGTCAAATTTGTTGACGTGGAAACATTTTTGCTTCTGTGGCTGTCCAATTGGCATAAGAGAGAAGGGTATTTTGGTCAAATCATCAAGTCTCCTTCCTTTTGGCATCATTTTTAGAACCCTAACGGAAACTCAAGATTTTAGAACCCTAACGGAAACTCAAGAGGCATAATTGACATGCTTCGCTTTCCTTGTTGCGGCTCCGGAAAATCACCCTCTTGTCGTATTGAGCACAACGACAACGAGGTCCAAATTGCTTTCGATTGAAAGTGAAAAGCTTAAAGGAACAGCGCAATCGTCGTTGCAACCGGTTGTTTTCATGCAAACTTAGGGACTACCATGGAAGCACGTCCTGCAGATTAGAGGCAAGCCTGACCGTTCTGACAATTCTGCCGAATTCAACCTTCATTCATCCTCTGCTACATCTCTTAGCCTTCTTAGCACCACTACCAAATCCAACCTTCCTACCTCATCCACCGTGGTCTTTGCTAAAAGTTTGAGTGAGAGTATGACCAATTCATTGAATTTTTTTTCCAGCCAATTCATTGTCCTGGTAGGGCAAGTTTTGTTTTTAGTTCTCCCATGTTTCAGTTCTTTGTAATTATTTTTCTTCAATTGGCTTTCCCTTGTTTCTATTTTTCTGGGCATTTTGACCCTAATGAAACTATTTTCTTGTCCCAAAAAAAAAAGTGAATTGATTCAATCCACTACAATAATCTATTACATAAAAAAGAGACAACAACCCATTACAATATAATTTTATCCACCTAAATGGTGCCAAAAAGAGACAAAAAGCAAGCCATTAATATCATTTGCAGCATTTCAGTTGCAAAGCATGATGACACTTCCATTTGATACTTTGCATTTGAAATGGTGATATCATTTACATCCACCAAGAGCAAGAAATAAAAAAAAAACATCCATATCACTTCCTTTACAATCCAATTTGTTAAAAACAACCAAAACATAGCAAAATATGGGAAAAATCTTGAGTGGTACGTACCATTCAATGGTACGACTATTGAATGGTTCAGATTAATTTGCAGTGGGCCCCAAATGAATCTTAGCCATTTAACAGTACGTACCATTCAATGGTACGTACCACTGAAGTTGGACCCCAAAATATGATGCAACATCAAATCTAATTCTTCTTCAAATAACAAGCTAATAGTTCAACAATGCTATAACTTCATTGTAGCTCTGGTCTTCTTCAAACATTCAGGTTCTTTGTTTCTCTTTGCAGGATACTTGTACCTCTTCTTTTCCTTGTTTTTTTATTGTTGCTGACCATTTTGATGTGTTTGGCCTTGACCAGTTTGAGAAGACAAAGTCTCACTCTCCTGCTCATTCACAAACAGTACACATATTTCACATATTGAACAACAATTCAACATATTTCACAATCATTCAAAATTATATTCACAAACAATACACATATTTTCAATACCTGTGCAACATTATTTGGAATTATAGGCCTTAAATGCACTGATTGACCCCCAGTTGGTTGTGATTGGGCTTGATGAATTTCAGTAGGTTGTGTTTCACTTGTATGGCCTTGGACTGGCTGTGAATTACACCGCCTTATCTCAGTTGTCTGCTTATTAAAAACATGTCTTGGTGAGTCAAATCACTTGTGTGCATGGTTTTCAATTAAAGAAATTTATTTGATTACATGTGATGAAGAAGCTTCAACTTGTGGCCTTGTTTGCATTCCAACAGTTGTTCTAGTAGAGTTTCTCCTCACCTATAAATAAGGCATTGCGAGTCATCATTTTTCAATATGTTATGATAAAATTGATAAAAAAATCTAACTTCACCCTAATGCAATACTTACAGGAAGCTTAGAGTTACAATTTCCTTGACTCGGATTAACTCGTGCTTGTTGTTTTGCAAGCTTCTTAGCTTCCTGTCTCTTAAAATATTTTGTTTGTCTGATAGCATCCATAGGCTCCTATTGTCATTTAAAAATGTAAATTAGTATTGGTAAACTATGGACAGAGATGAACTGAAAGTTTGAAAACAATCCAACCTTGCATTTGACTCTTGTATGGCCTTCTTGACCACAGTTGCGACAAGTTAATGTTGTGTGGTATCTTTGAAGTTTGTGAGGATGCGGATTCTTCTTTGGTGAAGTAGGTCCTTTCTTTCTACTTTTCTTTGGTCTCCCAGGTTGTTTATGGTAAATTGGAGGTATTAGAGGTGGTAATCCTGTCTTAGGCCACAAGTCTTGGCTTGGCATGGGTTCAATCATGTGTTTGTAAGTTCTCAGGTAGGCATTTTTCTTTAGGTAATCATCCACATAATCTGTTGCATTACCATGAAATATGTTAATAGCAGAACATGCATGTTGGCACGGAATCCCATATATATCCCATGATATGCAACTACAAGTGTGGCCATTCAAATCAACAATAAACTGCCTTCCATGCTCGTGCTGGACTTGAAATTTATTTTGTCCTGCATGTTGTGGAATGCACCACTGACCCTTTTAGCTTGTTATCTTCTACAACTTTTTTCACTCTTGGACCCACTTTCCCATGCCATTTCTCAACAGATTCTCTCATTGAAGCCATTAAGAGCATAATATACATCTTCATTCTCTCCAACATTGTCAACACCGGTTTGTCCCTTGCATTCAAAATGGATTTGTTGAATGCCTTAGATAAGTTGTTTAACAGAATATCACACTTGAACTGAGGCTTAAAGTGTGATCTAGCCCACTGACTTGGATTCCTCTTACATAGCAGGTGTGTGCTGGTTCATGCATGTCAAGCATTTTTTTCATCTTCTCATAAAACCAAGGCAGTGTAGTAGCTCTTGCTATCGCTTCAAGCTCTAACTTCAGTGCTAACCCCTTATGCTCCTTGTTGAAATTTGCATATAAATGCTTAAGGTAGTGCCTGTGTTAAGCATTTGGAAATAATTGATCAACTGAATCAATTAATCCTTTTTGCTTGTCAGTCATAAAAACATAGCTGTGACTATTCTCAATCTTCAAATCATCCCTCAAAATTTCTAAAAACCATCTCCACGACGAATCATAACACTTAGCTTCAGCTATTGCATATGCCAATGGAAACATTCCATTGTTGGCATCCACTCCAACAACACACAATAACTGACCGGGGTGAATTCCTTTGATATGACACCCATCCAAGCATATTATAAGCCTACAAAACCTTCCAAAAATCCATGTTTGCAAGCTGCCAAGCATATGTATAACCTCTGAAATCTACTTGATTCACCCACTAACTGAGATTGGACCACCACATTGCTGCCTGGATTAGTTCTCTTTAACTTTTGGCAATAATCCCATATTTTACTGTATTGTTCCTGATAAAAACCTTCAAGTTCCAAAGTTGCAATACTTCGTGCCCTATAAGATTGTGATCTTGAAGGAGTGTAACCAGCTTCCTTGTTCACATCCTTCAATTGGGTCTTGGGCCCCACATTTTCTCCACGTTAAATGGCACCAAATGCCATGTAGGATTAAATTACTAAATTACCCTTCCAAGTCAGCAGATTTGACGGTCTTTTGACGGAATGGACAGAAAATAGGCAAAGTAGAACAAATATACAGTTTCAAGGTACAAAGTGGTGATATTTGAGTTTC
The DNA here is from genome assembly GCA_018257905.1 of Gillenia trifoliata. Lineage (NCBI taxonomy): Eukaryota > Viridiplantae > Streptophyta > Magnoliopsida > Rosales > Rosaceae > Gillenia > Gillenia trifoliata. The sequence continues at coordinate 7,180,363 of CM031088.1, read as the reverse complement.
AGAGGGGAAAGTGAGATTAAATTTGAGTTACATGGACTATACCCAAAAAATAAGCCTAATATATATGTAATGGGTAGGTTCATGTGACACATTTATGGACATATTTTGACACGTATTTTGTAAGGCCGACTTTGTAATGTATTTGAACGATTCATCCGTTTCTCTTTTAAGTATTCTTTTAAAGATCATGTCTACGAAATATCACATAAATTCAAAATTATATGACCATCAGATTAAATAATAATTATTTTAATAATTTTTTTGTAAAACCGTATTTGTCCATTTATTCCATTATCAAAGAATGCTTCAATAATTTTGAATTTTTCTATTTTTTTTTTGTAAAAATGGTCTATGAATAATATTAATTGAAACATAAACTGATAAGATTTTTTGAAAAAAAATTACGGAGTAAGCCCCTACGACATGCGTTTGTCAAAAAATGGGCATAACCGAACCTAAACATATATCTATTTATATGAAGGGAGCACACCAATTTGGTAAAATATTTGTAATACCAAATTTGCCCCTCCATACAAATAAATATTGGAAAAACTTAATTAATTATAGGTATATCTTCTATATATATATACACCAATTTGGTAAAACATTCGTAATACCAAATTTGCTCCCCCTACATATAACTATTGGAAAAACTAAATTAATTATAAAGAAATAAAATAAAATTATACATGTGATTTAAAATCATCCCACGTTGGGGTAGTTACTAACTTTTTAAAAAAAATTTTAAATTACATAAATATGAGTTGTTTATTTTTTAAAAGAGTCAATTGTCATATGCATGTGGCAAGAGAAAGCAAAGATGAAGAAGCTTTTATAATACTCAAATTGCCCTTCTTCCATTAGAATTTCAAAAAAAAAAAAAACCTATGCAGTGGGATTGTGGGTGGTTAATAAGTTAATTATTTTTCAAAATATATTTTAATAAAAAATAATAATAGCTAAAATAAGTAAAATTTAAAAACAAAACAATAAATAATATATTGTTAAATAAAATAATAAATAATAAAATAAAATAGCCAATTGCCTACGCGTTAGTATTTTGGAAAGAAAGAGGGAAAAAATGGAAATGCAAAAAAGAAAATGGCAGAAATGAGATGATCTCTATTTTCTAGGTCCACAGAGCCCAAAGCCATATCCAGAGAGGAGCTTTTGGCTTCTTTTGGGGTTTGAAATTTGGGTTTCCAAATTTGGGGGGCCAGGTTTTACTGGAGACGACGACGACGGCAATGGCGGAGCAGAGGAACAACAACAACAGGTGGAACTGGGAGGTCAGTGGCTTCGAGCCAAGGAAGTTGTCTTCTTCGTCGTCGGCGGCTGCGGCGGAGGCGTCCAGCTTCGACCACCACGACGATTACAAGCCCGGTGCGCCGTTAGTTCGGCGGTACTCGATCTCGGCTGCGTCGGCTTTGGCTCAGTCTGAGCTCGTCAACTCCAACTCCAACTCCAACCAGGCTGTGGCTTCCAAGCTCCAGAAGCTCAAGGATAAAGTTAAGGTAATGGGTTTTGGGATTTTGGGTATCGTAATTTAGGGGCTGAGAGTTTGAGTTGAATTAGTGGTAATCTCAGTGATTAGTGTGCTTTAAGAGTGTTTAGCGCGAAAGGGTTTTGAAAATTGAAGCTTTGGGCATAATGTAAGAGATTTTTATAGAGAGAATAAGTGGTTCGATAACTTCTTGGGTGCTTTTGAAGTTCTGCTTATGTTTTTTGTGAAGATTATATTGGATTTAGGAGGTTTGGTGCGTTTTTTTTTTTCTTCTTTGGGACAGCTTGCTAAAGAAGATTACTTGGAGTTGAGACAAGAAGCAAGTGAGCTGCATGAGTACTCGAATGCAAAACTTGAACGAGCTACACGTTATCTTGGCGTTCTTGCGAATAAAACCCGAAAACTAGGTAAGGGATTTGGTTATGTTGTTTGATTGTGCGGTCTAATTTTAAGGTTTAAGGATTTTTTGAAGTGACCCAAGTGGGTTTTATGGGAGGACTGTTTTCTAAATTCAATATGAGTATTATTTTTGACATGGGTAGAGGGTTTGATATTTACATGCAACAAAATGAAAACTGTATGAATGTAATTTCTTGTGTTATACATTTCCCTTTGAGATTAGTCACAAATTTGATATTCCTTCACTTGTTCTCTACTTCTTTGTAAGGTTTATTAATGTTCTTGGGTCATCTTGATGGATTTGAAAGTTTGTCTTTAAAAAAATGTCAGATCAGTTTGCCCTTGAAACCGAGGCTAGAATTTCTCCGTTGATCAATGAGAAGAGAAGATTGTTCAATGACTTATTGACAGCCAAAGGTACTCATCTTCTGTGAGTTTTCTCCTTTTGGAGCTCTCTCTCTCTCTCTCATGTACACTCACCACACATAAAAATGCATGCACGCATAAGCGTATTTTCTAAGGTTGTTGAGGTGTTTGAGTGATCTTACGAAAGTTTATTGTGGCAGTATTTTCTAACTAGCCTTTTAATTCCAGGAAACATAAAGGTATTTTGTCGTACAAGACCGTTATTTGAGGATGAAGGTTCCTCAATTGTTGAATATCCTGACGATTACAATATCCGTGTCAATACTAGTGATGGTGCCCTGTCCAACCCCAAGAAGGATTTTGAACTTGACAGAGTTTATGGACCTCATGTTGGACAGGGTGAGAATAACTGTTCTTCTTTCATGGTTTTCACCTCTTTTGTGGTTCTACTATGTGAAATTTTATTCATATACTCCTACTTTAATTCTTGGGGAAAAAAAATACTCATACTTTATAGTATGCCTGCTGCTAAACTATCTTTTGACATTTTTTGTCGGTCAGCTGAGCTTTTCCATGATGTTCAACCATTGGTGCAATCAGCATTGGATGGATATAATGTTTCCATATTTGCATATGGACAAACCAACTCAGGAAAGACACACACTATGGTTGGTATCTTTTCCTCTTTTTCTCTCTCTGTGTTTGTTTGTTTGTGTCTTTAGCGATATGCATTTCTGTTGCATATAGGTTTATACTCACATGGTGAACTGCTGTTACAAATTTGTATATTGAAAAGAATAAAAATTCTAAATTGATGTATTAGAGACTTTTGAAAAGAGATTAGAAGTGATTTTTCACTATTAGAATTTAACCTTTTAGCACTTTTCCTTGTTTGTTGCATTTCTTTTTGTAAGCTGAAGAATTCTTTCAAATGGTTACCCCATAATAAAAATGAAATTCAATGTACTAAAGCATGAATTTAAATAGGCGCAATGTGGGATGTGCCTTTCACTCTGGGTGTTTCATGCCTTTTTGGTTTGTCTTTAGTGCATTAAGTGATTTACCTGTACTTTTTTTTTGTTTTGTCATTTAAAATTAATGATCATTGTTTCAATCTGTGCACCAGTTTTATGATATTTGGACTTTTTTAACCTTCTTTCAGGAAGGATCTAGCCATGATCGTGGTTTATATGCTCGGTCATTCGAGGAACTATTTGATTTATCCAACTCTGATTCCACTTCTACTTCAAGATTTAAATTTTCCGTTACAGTTTTCGAGCTCTACAACGAACAGGTAATTATTGTTATTGTAAATATTTTATGCTTTCTGGTTTATATTTATTTGAATGGCTTTTGAGAATGGAAACCTCATGATGGTTTGGTGTGGATTCCTTCCGTTTTCTTTTAGATGAGGGATTTACTCTCAGAATCAGGAGATGCTCTACCAAAGATTCGAATGGGATCACCGGAATCCTTTGTAGAACTTGTGCAGGAAAAAGTTGATAACCCACTGGACTTCTCCAAAGTATTAAAAGCTGCATTTCAGAGCCGAGGAAATAATCCATCAAAGTTCAATGTTTCTCATTTGTATGTTCCAAATTTTGTAGCCTCAAACTTTCATACTTTTTTATATGTCTAGTATTTAATGTAAGGTCATACTTTTGGTAACTTAGTTAAAATAGTAAGCTCTACCTTTCTATTAAAAGAAGTCCCTTCATATTACTGAATGAGAACACCATGCTTAAAAGCTCTACCTTTCTCTTAAAAGATTTTGTTTTCTTTTTTCTTTTTAATTATGACAATTCCTGATTTTTTTCTTAACAGTTTTAATCTCGTCACTGTTTAGCGATCACTCAATAGTGATGTGATCATTATCACATAATTTGGTACAAAAAGTGATCATTATAACTCATACACCTTTTTCTGAAAGAAAAAAAAGGATCTATTTCAACTTGTTAAAAGTTTTGTTTCTTATGATTAAAAAGACAATCTTCATTTAATAGCAACTTGAACTTGTTTGTTCACTTTCATCTGCTAAAATACTTTTAGTGGCTACATAACTTGTTTGTTCACTTTAATCTTCTAAAATTCTTTTAATGGCTACGTAGTTTATACAAATTAAGTTTAAGGTTTTCAGTGTGGAAAAAAGGGTAAATGGATATGGGGTTGTCTGGTGATGGCTATTATTTGGGTATTTGGTCAGAAAGGAATCGGTGGATCTTTGAATATTTTAAGGAGTTGGAAGTGGAGTAGGTGTGGGAGAGGTCAAGTTTTGGGCAGCTCTTCAGGCTCATGTATCTTCTGTTTTTACGAACACATCCCCATCTGATATTGTTCAAAATTGGAAAGCTGTAGTGTTAGTGCCATATACATGTAGTTTGTTGATTTAGTGTTCTTCTCTATTCTACTAATGGTGGATTACTTGCCCACTTTGCTGTACAGAGATAGAAGTTAAGCATATACTCAAAACTTAGGGGCGATAGCACTTGAAGGAAGGGGAATAGTGGATAACAAATATAAGTATACCATTCTGAAACAAGTTTCAAAACTAGATAAAGAAGTTCAGTATGTGTGGTCATTCGTTTTTGCATGCATGCTTGCCTATGTGTTACAACTGCTCAGCACTTTAATTTATCTAAAATAGATTCTTGTTTCACTATTGTCAGGATTGTCACGATACATATATATTATAACAATTTGATCACTGGAGAAAACACATACAGCAAGCTTTCTCTAGTTGACTTGGCTGGAAGTGAAGGATTAATTGCTGAAGATGATAGCAGTGAGCGTGTGACAGACTTGCTGCATGTCATGAAATCACTTTCAGCGTATGTTACGATGACTTATCTGATTTTTGTGAAATTAAGTTTCGGTTTCCAGCAAGGTTGCCTATAATTCAAAGAATGGTTCACGTTGGTTTTGAACTCATGAGCAGTATATATTTTCATTTTGCATAATTTCTTAGCATGTGGTCACCTATGTTTCACGTATACAAATTCGGGATACGAATACATAGGTGGTCACATTTTATGTCAATCGCAACAATATATCAGCTTCCTTTTGAACCCATACTGAAAAGTTTTTGCATGGCTGCTGCTTAAACCAACCTGTTATCTTGTGTCTTCTATATTTACTCGTGCCGTCCTGTACTCAAATATTACTGATTTAACGCTGTGCATGTAGGTTGGGAGATGTTTTGTCTTCTTTGACTTCAAAAAAGGATGCTATACCTTATGAAAATTCAATGCTTACCAAAGTACTTGCGGACTCACTAGGTATTCTATTCTCCTAATTGTTTATGTTAGTAGTGATCTTGGCCGTGCAATTCTAAGATGAAGGGGAGAATAATAATGAACAATTTGTATAATGCTTTTTTCTGGTTGCATATGTTTGTAACTGTCTCGTGGGTACTTGTGATTGACCGTGGTGTCCATTACCCTATTTTCCCCTGTATGCTTGACTGGAATTATCATTTGCTATCATGTACAGTTGATTTATATTAAATTCTTTCATCAGTCTTGTTAGAAAACTGGCTTTGATTTCTTATTGAAACAAACAAAAAAAATTTCTATAGGTGGAAGTTCAAAAACTCTGATGATTGTTAATGTCGTTCCAAATGCTTCGAATTTGTCGGAGACGTTATCATCTCTCAATTTCTCTTCTAGAGCTCGAAATGCTGTTCTAAGCCTTGGGAATCGAGATACGATAAAGAAATGGAGAGATATCGTAAGTTCTCTCTCTCTCTCTCTATCAGTTTATGAATTGTTTTTTTTCTTTTTTGTCATGATTGCACATCAAAGCAAGTAAATAGAATAGGAATGACATTGTTAATTAAAACTGGATGTACTAATAAAATCAATAACATAAAAAGCTTGCTATTAATTGAAGCACAGAGCCCTTAATAAATCCTTGCTGACACAAGGGAGAATCACTTCTGCACTTCAAGACAATCTACTTGCGAGTTTGTGCTGGCAAAGGAACTGCGATGAACAAAATTATGAATTTATTTCTGCTGAATTTTAATTTGTGATGGTTCTTGTAGGCAAATGATGCACGTAAGGAGTTGTATGAAAAGGAAAAAGAAAGTCAAGATCTGAAGCAAGAGGTTTTGGGACTTAAACACGCACTCAAGGATTCAAATGATCAGTGTGTCCTGCTCTTCAATGAAGTGCAGAAGGCGTGGAAAGTTTCGTATACCCTACAGTCAGATTTAAAGGTTTTATAACTTCCGAATTTGATACAGCTTTCTAGTTTACTTGCATGTTTCTGGAAGCCAGTAAAATTTCCTGTATACTTTGAACATGTTCTGGAAGCCACTTTTAATGTGTCTGCCTTTGCTGAAATGTTAGATACTATGGCTTGGATTTACACTCCAATAAATTAACTTCTCCAGAGTTGCTAGTAGTCTAATTTAGTTACTTTCTATTTTTTTTCATAAATTTTCCTTGTCAACAATGATAATGTGGTTTTGTCTAGTAAGCATGGTTCCAAACTGGTTTAATATTCTCATTTGATGCAGGCAGAGAATATAATGCTTGCAGATAAACAAAAGATAGAAAAGGAGCAAAATGCACAGCTTAGAAATCAAGTAGCTCAACTGTTACAGTTGGAGCAAGACCAGAGAGTGCAGCTAGAACAGCGAGATTCTACAATTCAGGCCTTGCAGGTTGGTCATATGTCTGCTTAATCTTCTCATTTTTATGTTTTAGAGTTCAATGATTCTGTTAAAATATTTCAGGAACTACTATATACATTCATATTTAGTGTAATCTATGCTGCATATTTGTCTGATGCCAGTGTGTGCTCAAGAAATGAGTTACATGTTTTCAGATGATTTTTTAGAAGAATGTCCCACAGCAATAATCATACCCATCTATGTCATATCAGCGTGGTTACAGTAAGATGTAACAAGGAGTCCATGCTGAAAAGACATTGTAATATTCTTTGTTTAGCATGGAAGAGTATGAGTTTTGTCACAGAGTCGCCAAGTTAAGTTTAAGAAATCTGTCTGTACATAGTGCAGGCTTGAAATTTAGTTTAAGATGATATGTGTGGACTGAAGATTTCCAAAACTCGTTTTTTATGTGACAAGTACGCGAAAAAAATGAAGAAATCTTGACATTTTCTTTGTAGCACTCTTCATATGAGCAATTGGTCGTTTCATGGCATTCTACTTTCTAGAAAGGTCTCCAAATTTTGGGTTAGAAACTTTAAATCCTCCATTGTTTTGTGGGCATATGATTTTTCATTAGAATGTGATTAAATTGTTTGAAGTGTATTTGGGTCAGCATATTGTTCGATATGTTCCATAGTTAACTCCGCTCATGATATCATAGTTTTGAAGTGAATATTTATGTTATCAATTGTTCTGTATTGTGGTTCTTCATTAAAGTGATTATCACACCTTTTCATTGTCAAGTGGATTGATCATGTTTTAAGGTTTCAATTATGTCGCATTATTAAATAGTTGAACTCTAGTGGACGTATGTTATAATATGAAAGTTTCTCATTTATGCTTCCTAACCAAGAAACTTTTCTGTGCAATGTTGCACCACACGGTGTTGTCCAACATTAACTGTTTGATACAGGCCAAAATTAAAAGCATCGAGTCCAAACTCAGTGAGGCCCTCCATTCCAGTGAAGATCGGTCACCATTAGTCTCCGATTCAGGGTCTGGAATTCTATCAAATTCCAAGGCAATGGGGGATGGCATGGATTCTCCTCCAGTAACTAAGAAATTGGAAGAGGAGCTTAAAAAACGTGACGCATTAATTGAGGTGTGCTATTCTACCATAATTCCATGTTTTCTGTATCTAGAATAATGGTTGCAACTTAATGCTAATGGATCATCATTAAATGACCTCTTATATTTGTTTGCATCTCTAATTGTACATGTGCTTGAACATCTGTTATCAATCCTATCTGTAAACCAATTTTCATTTCTCATGCAATGAGAAGTTCACAAACCTAGGCATAGACTTGAACCTTGCAAGAGGTTAGATTTTAACATTTTCAATTTAACTCATAATGGCACTCCATCAAAGGAAAAATTTGATATTTATAGACCCAAAATGACCTCGCTAAGAAACTGCTAGTGGCATGTAAAGATGAAGACCCATTAGACTGTAAAAACTAGTATAAACTAGACTGGTTAAGTAACAAAGTCATGATTCTATTTTGGTCTCCTTTGAAATTACAATTGTTTTTTTTTTTATCAAGTAATATTTACTTAATGAGTCATTTTTTAAAACCAAAGTCACATTCATTGGGAGCAAAAAGTTGTGTTATGAAGAGGTTCTTCTGCAATGAGTTAGTCTCGTACCAAGTCATTGTTTGTGCATGCCAGCATGAAAATATCATCTCTTTTGAGTCTATTTTCCTGTTCTCAATTGATATGCTCATTTATATATGTTTATTTGTGTTCTGAAAGGATGGCTAATGCTCTCTCTGTCTCTCTCTCTCCCCCTCCCTCCCTCTGTCTCTCCCTCTCTCTCACCAGAGGTTGCATGAAGAAAATGAAAAGTTATTTGATAGATTGACAGAGAAAACATCATTGGCTGGCTCACCAAAGGTTATTTCTGTTAATCCCACTTTCGATGTGGTTGTGCGCTTTCACAATATAAATGTATATTACTTCATCTGATTGTTTTACATGCCATTTCAAGTATCTGCTACATTCTTCTGGTTTCTCTCATTTCCTTGTGGCATCTTATGTGCTTATTGCCGCATTTGTTGTTTTCCTTGATTCAGTAATTCATGGAAACCCGAGGAGTGCAGGTGGTTAGATGTAATTTTGGGTGTTTATTGTTATAAAAACACTTGAAGATTTTGGGATGAATTTTTTTTTTCATTTAGCATTCTGAGTCCTGATTCTTTTGTAGCAGTTTCATTTATTCATATGGGATTGATTGTTCTTTATTGTGATGCCATTTGGATTGAGTGGAAAAGTTTAGGAGTTCAAAATTCTAAGAAAAGTTTACGAGTTTGTAGAAGTGTAGTGTCCTATTACAATCCATTGTCAGATAATAAGCTGCTTCCTTATCTTATTTGTGGTATTTAAGCAATTCTACTTCTGTGGTTTGTTTAGGGTATCATAACAGATTTCTAATGTGTGGTCGTGTATTTTCAGTTGTCAAGTCCATTATCCAAAGGGCTGCTAAATGTTCAGTCTCAGGACCTTGTGAGGTAAGACTTTTGCAACACTTTATGTTTAAAGTAGTTTTTGTATTATATTTTATTCAACATCCCTTATTTCCTTAAAGAAAAAGCTTTCTTATCAAACTCTCTCTTTCAATAATTCAAAACAGGAATGATAGTAGAGGACACTCGATGGATGCTGTTCCTTCATCACTGGCACCTGCTGCAGATAAGACTGTGGGTACTGTTGCTTTGGTGAAATCAGGCGCGGAGAAAGTCAAAACAACCCCTGCAGGAGAATATCTTACGTCTGCCTTGAATGACTTTGATCCTGAACAGCATGACAGCCTTGCTGCCATTTCAGATGGAGCAAATAAGCTTTTGATGCTGGTATGCTTGGTTATTTGATTTATCTTTTTATTTGTATTTGACACTATAGTGGCTTGTCATGATATATGTGCTGATTAGTATGGCATCATCACACATTTCTTATCTTTTAGTGAGTATTAAGCGTTGACAATCAGCATTTCACCTTTCTTTGATGTGGAGAAAGTCTTGCTAACAAAGGCTCTTGTTTTTTGTTTAATTTTTTTGGGGTTGTGGTGAGCACTACATAAAAAATCTTCTTATATTATTGTTAATAAGTGATCTTTAACATTGAGCCACTGTTTTGCCTGTGATAAGCTTCTCTGGCGACTACTTGTATATGTGTCAACGTGACAAACTATTTGTGTGCAGCCTACTTGACAAACTCTTGGAAAACTAGGGGCTTGTTTGATATAATTTTAAAAACTGGACAAAGAGGGAGAGATATGGAATAATGGAGGGAAGAAGACGACAAATGATAGAAATGACCGAAAAATGAGGGAGAATATTAAACTAAAATCTAAAATTTAAGACTTTCTGAACTTGGTGTTTAGTTTTGATTCTGGTAAAACGTTCTATATATTATCTAATCTCTCATGTCTCCTTCACCTCCACCATCTCTTATTTCAGTGTTCTCTCCTTGTTCCTTATCTTTCTTGAACTAAATCAATAACATTACAGCATGATGCCTCCGATCATCACATTTAAACAACCTATTACTTGGCTTGACCTAGCTTGTTGGTTCTTTCAAGTTTGAACTACATATAATCTTTCTGTTGGTCGGCACATATTAATGGTCGATGATGCTTATTGTGTGCAGCTTTGAGATGTTACGTTAACTGTCTATTTACAAATTACAGGTTCTGGCTGCAGTAATTAAAGCAGGGGCTTCTAGGGAGCATGAAATACTTGCTGAAATAAGAGACGCTGTTTTCTCCTTTATTCGTAAAATGGAACCACAGAGGGTAATGGATACCATGCTTGTATCCCGAGTTAGAATTTTGTATATTAGATCTTTGCTTGCTAGATCACCAGAGCTGCAGTCCATCAAGGTAATGAACGTTAAACAATAGAGACCTACTTTTTTATTTGTATGCTCCTTTTTCTTTTTCTGTCATTTTCTCAAGGTCGGGGTGGGTGCTGTCAGTGCTTATTATTTCTTCTTTCTTTTCATTTACAGGTTTCTCCGGTTGAGAGTTTTCTAGAGAAGGTTAATACTGGACGTAGTAGAAGTTCCAGCCGGGGTAACAGCCCTGGAAGATCTCCTGTGCGCTATGTTGCTGAGCATATCCAAGGCTTCAAAGTGAATCTAAAGCCAGAAAAGAAGTCCAAGTTTTCATCGGTTGTATCAAAGATACGTGGACTTGATCAGGTAACTGCCATCTCTCTCTCTCTCTCTCTATATATATATATATAAATATATATAAACAAGGGATAAATGAGATAGAAAAGAGAATCCCAACACGCATGCACAAGGCAGACGAGAATGAAGAAGAAAAAAATCTAGCTATGCTTCTGCCATTTTATCTATTTTAATGGACAAGAGTGGAGTTTCACTTTTCTTGTGAACCTCTTTTTCATTCTTCCGTTTTTTTGGTGCTTCTTCATGACCCATATGTATACTACTTTAATAGTTGTGTCCTTTTTCTGCTAGTGTTCTCTTTTGTTGCAAATGGTTTGTATGATGTGGCACTAAGCATTCAAATGTACAGGATACTCCAAGGCAGCAAGTAACTGCTGGAAAGCTTAAGGAAATAAATGAGGAAGCAAAAAGTTTTGCAATTGCAAACAAAGCGCTTGCTGCTCTGTTTGTTCATACACCAGCTGGTGAGCTCCAACGCCAACTTAGATCCTGGCTTGCAGAAAATTTTGACTTTCTCTCTGTTACTGGAGAGGATGCATCAGGAGGGACAACTGGTCAGTTGGAGCTCCTTTCAACTGCAATCATGGATGGTTGGATGGCTGGACTTGGTGCTGCAGTGCCTCCTAATACAGATGCTCTTGGCCAACTTCTATCTGAGTATTCGAAGCGGGTCTACAGTTCTCAATTGCAGCACTTGAAGGTATGCATGGATTTATTAAGCTAGTCTCCTACTGTAGAGTAGGTATCCAAGATCACCACATTATGGTTGGTTTAATGTTGCTTTTGCTCCCTTCAAAATGCCTGGAGGCCCAATTACTTGGATAATAAGCACCACATAGTTGGTTTACTATTGCTTTCTCTCCTTCAAAATGCCTGAGGGCCCAATTAATTTGATAATATGCACCTGGGAAATCTGTACCTTTGTATTCCACTGTTTTTATGGTGGTCCATATACTGGTGTCTTTCTATTCATTTTTTGGTAGCATCTTTGTTGTATTTATGCCCATTAGCATTTTTGTGGTTTACTTGTTGAATTTGGAGTAATGACGTGTATTCCTTCAAATATGAGATGCAATATAAATACTTCTACTATATATATCTAAGATGCAGCTTGTTTTGTGATGCTCTATCAATGAATTATTGGTTGATTTCTGAATTTCTTTCATATTCCAGGATATTGCTGGTACATTGGCATCAGAAGGGGCGGAAGATGCAGCACAAGTTGCGAAATTGCGATCAGCTCTCGAGTCTGTTGATCACAAAAGGAGAAAGGTAATCATTCTTTATTGATATATGTGCATATCTTAGAAAGTATTTCTTATGTATATCATCACGTCATAGATGCAAATTTGCATGTTCAACAGAACGGAGAAATCCTTACAAGAAAAAAGATGTAATTCTACTAAAGTATCTCTGTTCAAAAGATAAAAAGGCAAGCAAAAGCTTTGGCCCTTTGGGCTTATTAGAGTGTCAAAGAACCTTCCACTGGCATGCGAGTTGAACTTTTTTTATGTTTCCATTTTCTGTGTTGATTGGGCGGAAATGATATTCTCTTCTTGTGCCAATTATTGGATATTAGGCTGATTTCTTGATTGCATCAGATTTTGCAACAAATAAGAAGTGATGCAGCGTTGCTGACATTGGAAGATGGTGGTCCGCCTATTCAAAATCCTTCCACTGCTGGTGAAGATGCACGATTAGCATCTCTCATTTCCCTTGATGGCATATTGAAACAAGTCAAGGTACTCTTCGTACATCTAGTGTGATACTTAATGATTTGGTTATTGTAAATTAGAAACAAGAAAATGTAATGTTATATTTTTATATATACAGGACTTAATAAGACAATCGTCTGTAAGCACCTTAAGCAAGAGCAAGAAGAAACTAATGCTTGCATCTCTAGATGAACTTGCTGAACGGATGCCTTCTCTTCTTGACATTGATCATCCATGTGCGCAAAGGCAAATTGCTGATGCTCGTCATCTAATCCAGGTGTGTACAAAATGCTGAAACACTATAAGAGGATATTTCCCCACATAATTTGTCTTCATTTCCTCTTTTTATAACAGATGCTTCTTGTGAAATTGATGTGTTAATGCTTTTGCCTCATCATTCGTTTGCTTCACCCCTGAATCTTTTGCAGTCTATTCCCGAAGAGGATGATCTTCTTCAAGAGCAATCTCATGCTCGCAAACCATCTACAGATTTCAGAGGGTTTAATACTGAAACTGATGTGGCGCAGTGGAACGTCCTGCAGTTCAATACAGGCTCCGCGACCCCATTTATCATCAAGTGTGGAGCAAACTCAAACTCAGAACTGGTCATTAAAGCAGATGCCAAGATTCAAGAACCTAAAGGTGGTGAGGTTGTCAGAGTCGTCCCAAGACCGTCTGTTCTGGAAAGTATGAGCTTGGAGGAGATGAAACATGTATTCTCCCAACTCCCTGAGGCTCTGAGCTTGCTTGCCTTGGCAAGGACTGCTGATGGAACACGAGCTCGGTATTCTAGGCTGTACAGGACTTTAGCCATGAAAGTTCCCTCTTTGAGGGATTTAGTCGGGGAACTTGAAAAGGGGGGAGTCCTAAAAGACGTGCGGTCATGAAATGTAGAAATCTGTTAGGACCTCCATCGTTTGCGTTTCAGATGTATGTATGATACAAATACTTTCATTTTAAGGTGTCCAAACAATTGGTTTCGTGTGATTTGTAATCTATTGATTCGTGTCGTGTACTCGTGTTCAGGCGTGCTCAGTGATTGGCTCACTAACATGTTACCAACTCTCTATCTTCGTCGTGGTTCTTATGCAAACTTAAACATGTTAAGAGTGGTTAATATGACCTAATTCGGCCGGTGTCACTTAAGGATTCTGTCAAAGGACATAATTCTTGTTCTTCCGACTCGAATAAGCGCGAAACATAATGGTAAAGGGAAATTTTAGTTACTTCTGCAATTTAAGCAGAACGTGCATGCATTCGATATAATTAACGTTAACAGAAAGAAAAGAAACAAGAGTTTGCCAGAAGTTGTAACTGAGCGAATAAAAGAAACTGAAACTAAATGCTAAGCCGCTGCTGAATCGCCATCGACACAGAACGTTCATCTTTCACCGGCATACGTCCTCCAATGTTATCGCTGAGCGGAATTCGGTGAACTGAAACTCGCACTACTCTGATCGACAACTAAGACATCTTCATGACTTGTGGCGGCGCCTTCATCTTCCCTTTTCGACTTAAACACCTTAATTGCCGGGAAATACTTTTCTGAGGAGCATCTCGATAATATCAACATTAGTCTTGTTGGAAGCCTCTTCATGGATTCTGTCGAACTCAGCAGCATAAGCTAGTAGTTTCTCGAGCGAGCAGGTTTTTATTTCTTCCTCAAGTTCCCGCCCATACTGCTCATAATCCTCCGATTTTTTGTTTCAACACACGTTCGAGTTCCTTGATTTCAGAATGTTCATCTCGTAGGCGTTGCATTTGATCAGGGTCAACGGAAGGCGGAGCAGAATTTGCCATAAACTCATCTAAAACTCCGGCACAAGGAAACTCGAATGTGTGGATAACACCAGCACTAGAACCTGACAAGTTTCGTGCTCCTACTGCGCGCGAAAGCCACTTGTGCATTGTTCTCCACGGAGAAATCGACCACCAACTTATGAATCTCGTCCAATCTCTCGGAAAATTCTTCGTCACTAATCTCGTCGTCTTCTTGGTTGCAATAAACCTGGTTTTCTTGCCCATAGGTAACCTAAAACAGATGGAGAAATTTTATTCGGAACCATTTGATATCTTTACACCCAACTAAAGAATTTTTTCCACCAAACTCTCAATTTTGCCCTTAATATATAAGAAAAAAAAAAGTGTATTTTTCTTTCGACACCCAATAACCTTAAACCCACCACAACACTGCGCCTCTCCATTATTTTCAGCGAACCCAAACTAAACGTTTGCAAAATTTTCCGTTGAGGTTGTAGATGACTGTTAACTCCTTGAATTTTTTTTTTCTTATTTTTCTCTTCCCCTCCCTCTTCTCATAACCTTGAGAAGAATACAAACCACCATACTCTGTCGGTGTCTGCGTCGAACATGGATCCGCATTATTCTCTCGTCTACACCAATTCACACCCGCTTATCTCTTTCTCGATTGATTGGATCCAAGTTCGTATGGAGAAACAACAAAGAGAAAAAAGAGAGCATCGATTGGATTCGCCAGAACTTTGATTGTGTCCGCTAGGAAAAAAGAGGTGTGTCGTGGTTTGCTGGGTAGTGTAAACCTCCCTACCTTTGTGTTTTTTTCCGATGGTGGCAGGAGCCATCTACAAGTTTCTTTTTTGTCAATACACCCATCAACAAGTCCTAATTGTTTTTAATTTTTTTAGGGCAAAGTTGGAATTTCAATAAAGAAGTTTTTAAGTTGAGTGTAGAGATAAAATAAATGAGTTCAAATAAAATTTCCAAAACAGATGACAGAGGTTGCTTCCTTAGCAAGTAAGTGAGTGAGTAAAAAACAGATATGTAGATATACTGATGTGATGATATAACGAATCTACTTTGTATAAATATTGATTTGATAATTATTTGGGTGATTGTTTGTTGAAAACAAGTAACTTCTTTCCTATTTTTGTTTCTGATGCATTGGTGATCAGGCTGAAAATACTGAGTTCTCCTAGACTCCTGGGTTTAAAGAAATCGTGGTCACCCATCTTTCGATGACCATCTACACATAAGAGTTCAGAGTTCGTGAAAATGCCATGACTTCTTTAGACCCTCGAGAAATTACAACAAAAGTTAAATGATTATCTACTGTTAGATTAAAATCGAACCGTTGATGACCACGATTACATTCAGCCATAGGGTCTAGGAGAACAAGACCTCCATCCACACAACTCCTCTCTTGTTAGCACCTCTTGAACTAAATAGTATTCAGATTATCCCTAATAATTAAACTAAACAGTATTGATCAGACTCTTGGGACATAAAACTTTATGTTAAAATTTTTGAAATTTAGTTGTACATGTAATAATTTTGATAACAAAACTTTCTCTAATCTTTTCATTTAATCTAACGACAGCATCTTGGACATAATGTAGGGGGCAAGTTGAGTGAAGATGATTTCTCAAGGCAATATATTCACACTATTTATTTAGTCTCTTATACACTTTTGTTTAATTCTGGCCATTGATTTTGTTTGATTTATTTAATTTGATGACAATAAATAAAGATGAGTGTTTAAGAAACTAAAAATAGTGTGTAAAAATTACTTTCGTATGAAATTTGCCAACAATTTCAGAGAGTAATATGGTAATTAAACCTCGGTTAACACAAGGATTTGTTTTCTTTGGCTGTGAAAGTTCCCTTGCTCAGGGATTTAATTGGCAAATTTGAAAAGGAGGGGAGTTTTAGGACTTGTTTGACAACGTTTTACAAAACGATATTTGAAGAGCTGTTTGTAAACCGAAAAAGACAAATGAAAACGATATTTTGACAAATTTGATAATGCGTTTGGCAGTTTAATAAAAAAATAATAAATTCGTGTTTGTTAGTAATGCTTTTGTAAAATGAATTTTAGGACGATGGCGGCGGTGGTAGAGTGGTGGTGGCAATAACAGGGTATGGGGCAACGGTGGTGGGAGTGGTGGTAGTGACCGGACCACTCAAATTATCAACCGTATTATACCCATTAATGGCACGCTAATTTTTCTATTAATTTGGAATATGTTCTTTTCGCAAAACGTTTCCAGAATTTTGGAGTTTATTATAATATGAAAGCGTGTTTAATTGGATCCAAAATTTTAGGATTTGGTCGATCGTTTCGTTCCAAAGTTTGAATCCAACACAGAGGGTTTAGGGTTCGTGAAAATGCCATGGCTAACGTGCACGAAGCTGACGCTCTTCACCGTAGCTGGAGTTGCGATTCAGATGGTTGGCCTCTCCATCTTCGTCTTCGGCTTCTTCCCCGTCAAACCAACCCTTCCCGGACACAGGTACTCTACATTTTCTCAGAATAATACCAACGAATATATATTTTTTTAGTAGAGCGATGACGTTAGTGGGTTAGAAAATTAGTTGCTAGGGGAGGGGAGTCGGTGGGCATCTAACCCGTACCATGGTGCATAGGCATGATTGCGGAAGCTGCGGTAAAGCGCCATCTACTACCAAAAAACATATACATTGAAAGTTGAAACAGATACAAATAAAAAAAACAAATTGCAGAAATTTTGAGTTTTACATGCTCTTAGTTTGTTATAAATTGTCTGAGTTCATGCTGAATTGGGGTTCATTTCACTGATAATGCCAGTGGTTCGGAGAGTTTTCGAGCACCGCAGTGCAATTCGGTGCGAAATGAGAGTGGGAGTGATCTGCGTCCCCATCAGCTCAGGTCACTGTATAAGGTACATGTTTCTTTCATGCTGTTTTTGGGTTAGCAGCTTTTAATTTCACTCACAAGTCTAGTTTCGAGAAATTCGACAGTCTCGCTCTTAGTGTGCACTTGCATTGGTGGGTGTTTAGTATGTGTAGTTAGCTTCCGAATTGTTAGTTTAGGTGCCAACGAAGTTGTGAGGAATTCAATGGGGTCCAGGGCCATCTGTTTCTGGATGATATGTTTGCAATTTAAATGTTGAAATTTTGGGGTTTTGACATAACATGCATAAGTGTTCTTTTGGGAATGTAGGAACTATCAGGAATGCCGCCTGCATTTGACCGACTAATACTAATGGTATGTCTAATTTGTCTCTGTAAACTATACCTGTCAAGGTTTGCATGGTGTTTTGACGTGTTGGTTGATAAAAGATGTTATCTTGAGGATAAGATTTGGTTTGTCCTTTACAATCATGCCAGTTTAGGTTATTGATGGTCTTCCAGCAGAACTCGTGCTTGGCAAGGATGGTAAGCCTCCAAACAAGGCGTTAATGGAAGCTATGCCATATACTCAGTCACTGCTTGCAAATGGAATGGCAATTGGGTTCCATGCAAAGGCTGCACCTCCAACTGTTACAATGCCTCGTTTGAAGGTTATCTCCATCACAATATTTTGAATATGCAGACAAACATTCTGGTAGAAATCTGCTTTCTCATCACCCTTTGGTATAGGATTGCAGGCTATGGTTTCTGGAGCAATAGGGGGATTCCTGGACGTGGCTATGAATTTTAACACACAAGCTATGTTAGATGACAATCTTCTTGGTTAGTTAATAGATTGATATTAATACTGTCATATTTCAGTAAGTGTCTTGTTATAAATGACTGTCTTGATTTTCAATTTACATGTTCAATTCTTTGCCTCGCAGGCCAGTTTTTCAAGATTGGTTGGAAAATGGTGATGCTTGGTGATGAAACATGGCTTAAGTTGTTTCCAGGATTATTTTTGAGGCATGATGGAGTCAGCAGTTTCTTTGTAAGTGTGGATTTACATCACCAACTTGTAACATGCAAATGCATATGATGATCATTGATTAAACTTGCATATTCAGTTTTTGAATGCTAATGGAGTGAATGTTTGTGTAAGGTATCCTGTTTATGAAAGCTTGGCTGTGTTACATGATCTGTTTAGGCCATTGCCATTTTTGATTGGCCAGTTTTCATCCGAATTTTCACTTTCAGAGTGTTAAGTAATCTTGTGTTTGATGTTACTGCATTCTTGGAGAAGTCAAATTGGTTATTTTGTATCTGGGTTTGTAATGAAGGTTGTAATATATGCTTACTTGCAACATGCCCTTTTTTCTACAGGTTAAAGATACTGTACAAGTAGATCAAAATGTTTCTCGACATCTGGGTTATGAACTTAGCAGAGATGACTGGGATTTTCTGGTTAGTCTCAGTTACTAGATAATGTTGTATAGTCCTAGACTCCGAGCATACTTTATGAGCAACACTGTGGTGATTGTTGTTGTAAAGAATATTTGTACTCTTACTTTGCCATTTTGATAACTATCCCAGCACTTTTGTGGTTTTCACTCTCAAACTGATTTTACAGGGCAGTTCCAAGCTTGTTTTATAGCAATATTTGAAGTAGTACTTCCATTATGATGACAAAATCCTACTGTGAATGTATACTATTTAGATTGTTCGTCACAACTACTCTTTGGAAAGGTCAAAGTATCCATGTACATGTATTGTGTTGATTTAAAATAATGTAATCAAATCTTGAATGATGAATTTGGTTTCTGCTTGGAGGCATTGCTTCATTTTTCACTCTTAACTGAACCTGCATTTCAGATTCTCCACTATTTGGGATTAGATCATGTTGGACATATTGGTGGGCGTAACAGGTGTCCCACTTTCCTAATTGCTGTTGAATTTTCATTTGATTGGTTCAACGATCTTATTTTTTACATTTGTTTGATTATTTCAGTGCCTTGATGGCCCCAAAACTTGGAGAGATGGATGAGGTGGTGAAGATGATTCATATGAATAGTATACTAAATCAGAAGAATGATGAAGGACAGACACTCTTGGTTTGTCATTTCTCTTTTTCTAATTCTTCTTGTTGACCGTAGATTCTTAATCATGTCGCATGAATTTACAGCTGTTGATCATGGGTTTTTCATGAAGTGAGCAATAACTGACCAGCATTTTACTTAACTTGTTTTGAAAAATCCCTAGAACTGACATAAAAAAGGAAAAGAAAAAGAAGCATAACACAGAAGAGTAACTGTACCATGCATGCCTAGCTGTAGGGGTTCTTAAGCTGTGTTTTTCTTTTTGGATTAAATTTTGTGGCACCAGTTGTATTATGTAAAACAGCTGTTAATGTGTAAAACTGTTGTACATAATTACATGATATGCTCACTGCCACAGTGCCACTGATTGGTACAATGTGTTGTTAACATTCCATGCCAGTTTTTTGTGCTCTCTTTATATTGGCGGGGATATAGAAAGCTATATCTTATAATTATTCTCTTTTTGCTATGTGAGGTTTTTAAGATGTTGTATATTTGATTCTGTCAGAAGCCTTTCCAGAGCTTGAACTTATAATCATATCTTTCTATATCATGATTTCTTATCTAGGTTGTAGTAAGTGACCATGGCATGACTGAGAGTGGTAATCACGGAGGGTCCTCCTATGAAGAAACTGACTCCTTAGCTCTTTTTATCAGTGTGAAACATGACATCTCTGATTACTTGTCGTCCACCCATAACATCGTTCACCAGGTAATTTATATATTGAATTGTATGTTTATAGTGTTCTATGATTATTTGAATTGAAATGGGCTTCTCAATTTCACTAAAATGCAAGAGGTTTGAGTTTTAATTTGCTGGACTGGAGAATTTTGGCCCTGAGTAAGACTAATGTAATTCTTGTCACTCATGTAATTCTTGTCACTCACATTTATAATCAACCAACCAGGAGCTGTTAAAGACGCTCCAAAAACATCATCTTGCACTCCAAACATATAGAAATATAAGAGAGAAAATATACTTGGGAGGATTGCTTGATGACTGGAGTGCCTTTGACAGCCCCCTTAACCATATAGAGCCTAGAGATGGTTATTGTTTCCTCTTCTGGTAGGTGATTTCTTATGTTTTCATCTCTTATATGAAACTCTAATTCTTCTATCACCTGCAATTCTTATGGTTATTGTTTCCTCTTCTGGTAGGTTGACATTACACCAACATTAGCTCTTCTATTTGGTGTTCCAATTCCAAAAAACAATGTTGGTGTTCTGATAGCAGAAATTTTTGGGCATTTATCTGGTTAGCTCTCTCTCTCTCTCCCCACACATACCTTAAGATTTATAAAGTCCAATTCTAATAGGATCCCTTTTGATAAGAACTAAAAGAGGTCGCATTGTTGGGTAGGGGCCACCGCTCAATGTGGTCCAATGATCCAAACGTCTAATTTTTTGATTCCTATTTAAGAATCGTTCATGATTAAGATCAACAAAATCAGAAGTCGTTTGACTATTTGATTATCATCATGAACATTTTATTATGTATAGGAAACACTGTATGTTAGATGATTAAATGGTTTCTGTTGTGGTTGCCATTTTGTAGTAATGATCCTCAAATGTGAACCTAACAAATAGAGTGTTTGGATCGTTGGATCCCTCTTTAATTTAAGAATTTAGAGGGTCAAACACTGATACTGTTACAGCATCCCATTTTCCTTTGGTATGCATTAACGTATTTGTCTTCACTGAGAATAGCTGTTACGCTTTCAGGGATGCTATTTAAATTGATTCAATGTTGTCTCTTTATGCTCAATGACATTTGGATGCCAATTCTTGACTGATTATGCACAACAAATCAGCTTATTGATGTGTAATGATATTATCCATCTGTTTTTGTAAGACAGCCATAAGAAATGGTTAACTGAAAAGACAATAAAGGTAAATTAGAGTAAACTTGAAACAAGTGGAAGTTTGAGCAACAAATTTTCCATTTCTCTCAGTTTATTTAAATTTGTAAATATTAATTCTTTAGTTGCCCTGTAACAGAAATATTTAAGTTGCTTTTTGACAAATATATATTGTTTTTTATTTATTTTTGTTGCTTTTTAGCATATGAATTTCATAGTCTATGGAACCCTATTTAAGTTGATAGATCATTAACTTTCACACTGAGATGTGGCAGACTACTACAAAATTCTGTGATTTTCTGATGTTGTTTCCTTGTCGTTGATGAGTAAAGATGACCAACAGCTGAAGGCACTGCAGTTGAATTCCTGGCAATTACTTAGATTATTGCAAGCACAAATACCTGGTTTATTATGTCGAAATTACCCATGTGATGGCTCAAGGGATGATCAAGAGTCCAGAATAGCTAAGTGCTCTGGGAGCATGGAAACAATATTTTGCTGCCTATATACGAATGCTGCACTTCTCCATAAGTCCTGGATGTCTAAGGAAGTCTCCAGGTGGATACTTGACACCATCTGTTGTTGTAATCATCACAACAATTCAATAAGGAACACCTCTAATGCCAATCTTGCTTTGTACATGTAAATAGGTCTAATAATAGGGAAGACTACACCAACATGGTTGCAGCATACTATGAGTTTCTCAGAACTGCAAGTGAGTGGTTATCACGCAGAGCGACTGATGTATGTATATTCTTTCTCCCTTGTAAATATGAATAGAGATGGTGATTGTTTTTGATGGAGAGAATTTTTAACTGTTTCATTCTGTAAACCTTAGTTTCTTTCACACAAATTTTTTTTACTGACAATTCTTTTAATTTCTAGAAACCTGTCAGCTTACTTTCTCTCGGAATTGCTGCAATGCTCCTATCTTGTCTGATATTATTAAGCCTTCTATTTCATACGTGCAAAGAAGTCTACATTAGAGAGCAGTCCCTTTTTGACTTGGAGAGCATCAAGCAGACCTGGTATTTAGACGAGACTTTTGTATTAGGTGTTATACTGATCCTCATTGTAAGTATGACATCAAGTTCTATGGTAGAGGAAGAGCAATATATTTGGCATTTCGTGGCTTCCACATTAAATTTGTTATTATTGCGTAAAACAATACAATGTCCGACAGGGGGAGGAGCACAGGATCTCCATAGTTTATCCAATGAAAAAAACAAAGTAAGTGGTTTTCGATTGAGTTCCATCTCTGTGGTTCTTATTTCTGGAAGGATATTGAGAGGCTGGCACCAAGGAGGTGTGAATTGGACAAATCTTCCTGACATTTCAAAGTGGCTTGAGCAGGCTGGGACTGATAATGTAAAATCAATTCAGCTAGTCTCATGCATTCTAGTGATGAGCTTAAGCTTCTATGTTCTTTTTCTATTTGCGTCCAACAGAAAATTTGTTCTGGTGATTGGATTCAGCTTTCTTATGTCTGGATTGCTGGTTTTGCAACATTTCATTAATCATCAGGATGGTATGTTTGCGTCATCGAGTTACAGTACAACAACATTGGTACAAATAATTTATGCAATTATGGGTATTTCCACGTTTGGGACAGTTGTAGCCTTACCATGGTTTGTACGTTTCTCAACATCTGAGACGGGCTTGAGTCATGATTTGTACATGTCAATTTCTGTTCCCAATGAAATTCAAAATAACACGCTGCTGGTGAAATTAAGAGATTCTCTATATCTAATTGGGTGGGAATACATCTCTTTCTGGTGTCTTCTGCAACTGCTGCTTCAACAAACAATTAACTCAATGCCTATACTATTGCTACTTGTGCAAATTTTGGCCAGCATGTTGTATTTTTCTTATAGTGGCCTGCATCAGAAGCAATGGGTTGAGGTTAGTTTCAATATCATCTTGTTTTGAGTTAGAACGGATTTCAGTCTTGTGTGTCAAAGTCAATTTAATTATAGACTGGTCCAGTCGATAAATGCAATTATGTTGTACAGTTATTTACTCCCTAATCCCGATTTATTTCACGTACTAATACTGTATTTTACATTTGTTCTTGTAGGTTGCTGCTTTGTACTTTTTGGGAATGGCTGGCCATTTCGCTCTGGGTAACAGCAATTCTCTAGCTACTATTGATGTTGCCGGAGCTTTTATTGTACATCTTCTTTACCCTGGCATGGTTTATACTATATACAGAATAAAGTATATATATTTTGGGTACAGTTGCAGTATTTTTGAGGTCTAATTTTGAGTGTTTACTCGTTGCTAGGGAATCTCAAATCACTCGACAGTACTTTCTGGAATTTTAATGTTCATTATCACCTATGCATCCCCAATGTTATTTACCCTTAGCATGGTGATGTATGCCTCTGTGAAGGACACAAGCAACCTTCCATCTCTCGTGAATGCAGATTCCACACAACTCAAAATGATGCTTGGCTTCCCTTGTCTGGTTCCGCTGGGGTTGAACTCCATTTTGCTGACAGCATACACCATCGTATTGCTGATAATGAGGAACCATCTTTTTGTTTGGAGCGTCTTTTCTCCAAAGTAAGTTTCTCTGAAATATACGCTTGTATTAGTTGATTTTCCTGACTGAAAATATTCTTTTCTCTTCTGCTTTGTGTTTTTAGAGAGAGAGAGTGGGAGACTTAACTGATTTTTTTTTTTTAAATTTCTGTGATCATCTATATATTCTACTAGTGAACTCCTAGGTAAGATGTTCGACAATATATGACACCAATTTATGTAGGGCAACGGCGAAAAATTTAGAAAGAATTGAGAGTAGAAAGAGAGAAAGAATAGCAGAAAGAGAAAATTGACAAGAGAAAAATAGAGTAAACTTAAATCAACACTCATCAATTTCAGTCAATTCAGAAGTATGAAGCTCTCTTACAGACCTACTAATCTATGCAATCCAAATGATAAAATTCAATGCCATAGTCGTAACCGGAAATAAATATTTGGTGACCAAAGATGAGATAAATATTTAATCCCTAAATCTAATTGTATGTAACGTACTAATTTAATATAAAACTGCTATCTAAGCTTTCTGTTTAGATCGTACATATTAATGTTTCGATAGTACACTGCTCATTAACTTCACTTACATTGGGAATTATGGTGTGCATCTTTTCTCCAGGTACATTTATGTTTGTACTACAACTATATGCGTCTACATTGGGGTATCTGTAGTAGCTGCAACCGTGACATATACATACTGGGTGCTGGGGTTGAGGAACAAGATGCAATCGAAGCTTGGCCATCGCCATTTAAGATAGAGCTGGACTGCGGGAGTAATGCTATTTTCGTTCGTGGTAACCTAACACACACAGATCCTTCTTTTATATAGAAGGGTTTGTACATTTTTCTCTTCGGCCAGAAGATTTTTGTAGAAGTAATTTGTAGAATTACCGAAACAGCAGAAATACGTGCTGATTAAAGTGTTGTTTTTTGAGCTAATTTTGTGTTGCAATTTTGATAAAATGAAACTTAGAGGGTAAAACCTTTTATATAATCATTCGAATTCGGCTTATGCTGGGCTTATGCTAGAGAGGATGAGTCTGATTTGTTAATCTTTTTCTTCAGATGTTGCAAAATGGTTCTTACCTTTTTTTAAGGTTTGCATTCGAGAGGGGTTAGGTTTGCAGTCGAAGTATGAGATTTTTTTGGTACTCGGAGTATGAGACTCTTCAAGTTTTTCAATCATTAAATGTTTGTTTAAAAAAATAAAATTTAAGATTCAACGGTTAATACACCAGATTACGGAAACACTGTAGAATTTTGGTCGAAGAATATGGTGCTATGATATATTATGAGGAAGGCTTCCCTTTTCAGTCTCCAAGAAACAACGACTTCTGTTAGAATCCAATAGGACATGTTTACCAATTTGGAATCGGAGTCGGTAGGAATCGAAATAAGCAGAAATCGGGTTAAGTAGGAAACGGAGTAAGCTGGAATCAGAATCAGGCATTTTCATTAAACTGTTTATTGACTATTAGAAATCGGAATCAAAATAGAGCTTAAAATCAGTTTGATTACCAAAATACCCTTGTATACAATTGCAAAGTATAACCATTTTTTACCAACAAGTAACAACAAAGAAAAAAAGAACAATACTTGGCTGCTGAAACTCCTGCTTATGCCTAATCCCGTGTGAACACGTGTCTAAGTTTTAATTTTTTTAATCAAAACTTGGACACCTGTTCACACCGAATTGGGTATAAGCAGAAGTGGCTGGTGAATTGTTTCAGCAGCCAAGTTATTTCCAAGAAAAAATTGTTCACTGTTTTTGACCAAAATCTAATTTGATTATTATATACTTAATTTTGCTATACTCTATGTTAATAATTTTTCCTCTATTTTTAGGGTCAAACTTCAATGGTACGTACCATTCTGTTGAATGGTTTAAGATTCATTTGAGACCCACCGCAAATTAATCTGAACCATTTCATAGTCGTACATTTGAATGATACGTATTAGTGAAGATTTTTCCCCATATTTAAAGATAAACTTGTTATCAAAACCAAATAGAATACACACCAAAAAAAAAACCAGCACGTCCATCGTCAATCCCACATCTCGAAGCCGACAGTACCACTCCCCTCTTATTTCTCTCTCTTTTTTACTCCTCCTCCTCCTTCTCATCCTCATCCTTTGAAATCAAACTCTACTACATCAGATTCAAGATCTCCTACTTTTTTCTCTCCCGAGGCAGTAAAGAATTCCAAATCGGATCTGCAGAGAGACGGTAAAGTACATCGATGACTGAAGAAGGCGGAGAGATAAGACCTTGTGTGAAAAAGAAGAAGTTTTCTGAACCAACGAAGATGTTTTGGGCCAGTTTTTCAGCAGAGGCTGACGACGATGAAGCGGGACGATTATGTGTGGGTGTTTTGGGTAGAAAAATTCGATTCCATTTCAGCCTTGCCCGATCCGAGGTCCCTATTCGGATTTCGATTCCGCCAATTTCAGGAATTGGACTCTTGATTTTAGGTGGGGCCCGCGCTCCTTTTTATTCCTCTTCAGTTGGTAAACAAAGGAGTCATCCGAAATGGGAATGACTCCCATTCCACCAATTCCCTTTCCCTGTTAGTAAACACACCCTAAGGGAATCACTAACTTGGAAACCCCTTCAACACGTTATCTGTCTGTCTACTTCTTTTAATTTTTTTTTTGGTCGAAGTCTACTTCTTTTATTTAATAAATTAAATTTAAAGGGCATCTCTGAGTGCGTGGTTTCTGCTATAAAAACAGTGACAGCTTCCACTCTCTGGTGCTTGCAAAATATATAGAATCTCTAATAACAAATCCTTCACCACCCTAAATTTTGATTTCTTTTCTGACAAGCCTATAACTTTTATTGGAGAAAATATGAATGAGATTTTCTGTCACAGCCAGTTCAAAGTTTTAACTTATTTTATTCCCGGAAGTGGGAAATGACGTTTTTGCCCCTGGGTTGACTTTTCGGTTGACTTTTGCGTCGTAACTCGTACGACGCATTCACTTGTATTTTCTTGACGTGCTCGTCGATACGAATTCGTAGACGCGAGCCGTACGTCGTTTGGACTCCGAACGAATATTTTACGGACGTTGGATTACCGACGTTACCCGTATTTTATATTTCTGGACAGTTTGGTGGTTGGACTGGGGCCCAACACCCCTGTTGGCCCTCGTGGCCTTGTCCCTTTGCCTCTGTTAGTCCCTCACTCTCTGCAACTCACTTTCTCCCTCTCTTTTTCTCTCCGTGGGTGCACAGTGCACACCGACGGAAACCCGTCGAATCGAAGCGAACGAAAATCACCACCTCCTTCGTCTCGACGTCGTGGACTCAACGGTGCAAACCGTTCGTCCAAACTCTCAACCGTTTGACGGGAAACGCAACCGGAAGAACAGGACCTTCTCGGCCATTTTCCGGCCAATCTAGACCGAGGTGAGGTTTCTAACCACCACCATTGTGTTCCTCTCGTTGAGTAGATGAATTTTCATAGGTCGTTTGCCTGTTTTGGTTGAGTTTTGACGTAGATCGACTTTGCTACAGTGAACCGCAACCTTCGAGGCAATTACAGGCCTTTTCCCGAGCTTGTACGACCAATCCAAAGGTACACCGTGATTCTACTCATCTCTCGCTTCATTTTGGTACTTGAATCGTCCAATTTGGACTTAAAACGAGGAAGTTATGAAGCTTTGAAAAATTCCCAGAAAACCGGCCAAATTTCCAGATTCCGGCGACCGACGACGGCGGCGCTGGCGGCGGCGGCGACCGGAATCCTGGCAGGGATGACCGGCGCTGACGTCATCGGACCGGGTTGGACCGGCCTTGCTGACGTCAGCAGACCGGTTCAGACCGGACTTGCTGACGTCAGCATTGACCGAACCGGCTTGAGCCGAGCCGCGTTGACGGCTTGAGCCGAGCCGAGTTGACCGGCTTGAGCCGAGCCGAGTTGACCGGCTTGAGCCGAGCCGAGTTGACCAGCTCACCGGCTCAGTTGACCAGCTCGCGCGTGAGCCGCGCGTGGAGCTGCGCGTGGAGCCATAGGCTCCGATCTTCAAGCCGCGCGTGAGGGCGCGTGGGAGGTCCAAATCGAGTTCTGTTTTCACGGGTCGACTCGTGACGACGTGTACTACCTCGGGGTAGTATGCATTTTAATTTTTGAGGTGTTTCCAATTTGCAAAAGCAAGGGATAGGTGTAATTAATTCGTTAATTCGTTACCTTTTTGAGTTAATCATTGTACCGGTGATTTCTCATATAGGTGGGGCCTATCCAGAGGACTACCGGGGCTACCCAGGACGGGGTACTTCGACCCGGCTACCTACAGGTGAGTGAGTGGGTCTTTGTTTGATAAATGTATATCTATACATATGGTTTTAGACGCTTTCTTTAAATTGTTAGCGTACTTGCATATCATTACGTTTGTTGGAGGTAGAACATTCGTATTATATTGCCATGCATGTTTTCATACTGTTGCTCATCAGTAGATGTATACACCCCAGGTATTAGTACTCAGTCTTGTGGCCAGGACTAGCCTTGACGTTTGGAGTAGTCACTACCAGTACCGCTACGCAGCTTTGGATCCATTGTAGGTACTAGCCTGTTCTAGGTTGCATTAGGCAACTCGAGCTTGTGTGACTGCACTTTGTGCACCAGCGCTTAGCGTTAGACTCGCGTCATTGTAGTACTCAGCGTATTACATTTATACCTAGCTTGTTCCTTGTGGGATTTAGCCCCTTGGGCATGTGTGTTTACATATGGGTGAGCAAATGTCAGTAAAGTATTAGCGGGGAGTACCCGCATGTTTTCATGATAGTATTTTGAGGTTCATGCCTACGGGCATGACGTATTTTCTCAAACTATACTTGTTTTCAAACGAGGGGTTACTAGACTTTTGAAAACAACGGTTTTATCAAACTTTTCTTTTTGACCCACTCACCGTTTTATGTTTTGCGCCCCTCCAGGTTAGTTGGCTGGGAGCCTTGCCACGTCGATGGCGCGGTGGTATGACAATGTAGGGATTTTTATACGTTTGTATATCTTTGTATCCCTTACTCTACTCGCAGTGTATTCTTTTATTTCTTCCGCCCGCACACTCCGTGCACTCTGACTATTGTTTTAATTCAATATTCTATCCTTTATTCTTAAATTTTCTTTTTGGCTTTCATCACGCTAACGCGTGTCGGCCAGCACTTCCGACACCTGGCTCGTCCGGGATCGGGATGTGTCATTTTCAATGGGGCTCCGGCGTATTTGATACTTCGATCTTTTTAACGGTTATATGTTAAAATGTCCGGAATATCAATTTAGATTTTATCTTATACTTTGGAGCACCATAGAATTTTTTAAGATTAATGGACTTTTGGCCGAAGCGATCTACTTTTTACATTTAGTTGTTGAAATGATTTATTTTTAACACCTCATCATTATTTGGTCGATATATTCATCGATGTAGAATCGATATGTCGTCTGATATTTGATTTCGATCATTCAACAAGTGGATCATTTAAAAAAGGGTTAAACTCACTTTACTACCTTCAAGTATTGTGAAATTCTAACTTTGCTACCCTTAGTTTTTTTCGTCTCACTCTCATACCTAAAGTTTGATTTTTTTGACACTTTCATACCTCCGTTAGTATTTCCGTTAACCACTCCGTTAAAAACACTGTAGACAATTAAAAAAATTATAAAAAAAATTATAAAAATTACTGTAGACAATTAAATTTTTTTTGAGAGGCCGCCCATAGCTTGGCCTTCTCGGCGGCTCTTCGCCATAACCACCCTCCTCACCATAGCTCGGCTTTCTCGGTGGCTTCTCTATAACCAGATTCCTCACCGTAGCTCGGCTTCTGACCATACCTAGATCCGAATTCAGCTGGTGGTGCCTCAAACTCAGGCTTTCTCCCGAATTCAGAGACTGTTAGAGAGAGAGAGAGAGAGAGAGAGAGAGAAGAGGGAGAAGAGGGAGAAGAGAAGCCTTTATGGGTGAGGACCCATCAATCCCTTCATCCTCCTCATCCCAAATGTCCGAGGATGACAACCAATCTCCACCCTTGGATCTCATCGACGGTCCTATCCCCTCCAGCAAGTCCCACAACTGCTCTGGAGTATCCTGCTCCGGCGGCGGCACCTCCGTCGAGTACACCGTCCCCTATGCGGACCAAGTCCTCGATAACGTTCTCGAAAAGGTCCTCTGCTTCCTCACCTCCCGCCGCGATCGCAGCGCCGCCTCACCAAATTACAAGCTTGCAGTTTTCACCACCTCACCACACCTTTCCTCCAAAACCCAACAATCTTCAATCCCCCAAGAACCCAACAAGCTCCAAGCTTTACTTTATTGGATGACTTGGGTCAGCTCAAAACTCTGAGTTCAGTGAAAGCAATGCATGCCCAGATGATAAAGTTGTCTAACAAGACCAATATGGATGCCAAGGGAACAAATTTGGTCACATATTACTTGGAATTTGGTGATTGCAGATCCGCTGCAATGGCTTTGTTTGCCAGTTCTGCGCAAAACTATCACTCATGGAGTTCTTGCCTAGATGAACTTAGAAGATTTATGGGGGACCCACAAATTCTTGACTTTTTTTGTGAGTTTCATGGTGGTGGAATGATGTTTGATAGCAAAGTTGTTTGTGTAGTTTTGAAAATCTGTGCAAGTTTGAAGAAACTGTGGCTTGGGGTGGAAATTCATGGCTATTTGACCAAAAGGGGATTTGAATTGGATGTGTATTTGAAGTGTGCATTGATGAATTTTTATGGGAGTTGTTGGGGCATAGAAAGTGCCAACCAATTGTTTGATGAAATGCCTGAGAAAGAAGATATCTTGTGGAATGAGGTGATCAAGCTCAACTTGAAGAATGGGAGATGGGTGAAGGGTTTGGAACTGTTCAGAAGTATGCAGTTTTTCACTTGCTGAAGCCAACAGTTCTACAATTCTCAAAGCCAACAGTTCTACAATTCAGAAGTATGCAGCTTCCTCACCTCCCGCCGCGATCGCAGCGCCGCCTCATTGGTCTGCAGGTTATGGTACCGAGCGGAGGCCCTCACCCGATCCGAGCTCTTCATAGGCAACTACTACGTTGTCTCCCTTCGCCGGGTCACGGCCCATTTTACCCGGATTCGGACCGTGGCCATCAAGGGCAAGCCCTGGTTCGCCGATTTCAACCTCATGTCGGCCAATTGGGGGGCTCACTTGGCGCCGTGGGTGTCCTCCATGGCCAAGGAGTACCCTTGGCTCGAGAAGCTATGCCTAAAGCGGATGTGCATCACGGATGACGATCTTGCCCTCTTGGCTGAGTCGTTTGCTGGGTTCAAGGAGCGAGAGAGAGAGAGAGAGAGAGAGTGAGAGAGTCAGAAAAATCTTTTTTTTTTTTAAATTGTGTACAGTGCCACGTCATCTTTAACAGAAAACTTAACAGAGGTATGAAAGTGTCAGAAAAATTAAACTTTAGGTATGAAAGTGAGACGAAAAAAACTAAAGGTAGCAAAGTGAAAATTTCACAATACTTGAGGGTAGTAAAGTGAGTTTAACCCTTTAAAAAAAGTTGTGTACAAATTGTCTTTTAGCTCAAACAGATGGACTGACTATTTGAATAGGGTCAGATCATACAATCAATACTCAATACCATTGAAAATTTTGAAACCCTCTGCCCTAATCCGTACCATCTGATTTTTCTGTCCGAGCCCAGACTGCACCACCTGCACCAAAAAGCAGGAAAGAAGTTTGCGCCCCAAGCAACAGCCACGTCTCTCTCCCTGCCTGCCACCTGTAATGCAACGTAGTACTCCACAAAATGACTAAAATACCCTCACGAATTCCAGCTCAAGACCAGCAAATTTCCTCAAAACCTGATGCCCTTTTCTGTCCATCAAAATCCCCCTCTTTTTTTTTTTTTGGTAAAAATCCCCCCTCTTTAAAACATGATTCCCTCCCTCTCTCTCTCTCTCTCAATATCCTTCTTGCTCCGGAAAAATCAGAAAAAACAAAACCAAAAATGGAACATGCAAAACGCAGCGGAAGCGGGTCGTCCAAGGCCCAAACACTTCTCAACCTCTCAGCTGATTCTCTCAGCCGCCGAGATTTCTCTACTTGCCGCAAACTCGCTCTCCAAGCTCTAGAATCTGACCCCTACAACTCCGGCCCAGACCAAATTCTCGCCGTCGCAGACGTCCTCCTAGCCGCCAACCGCCAAAACCCACCTGACTGGTACTCCGTTCTTCAAATAACCCGACCCGGCTACGGAAACCCGACTCTCATCCGGACCCAGTTCGAGAAACTCAGGACCCTCTTGGAACCCGGCAAGAACCAGTTCGCTTTCTCTCAGGAGGCCCTGTGGCTAGTCAAGAAAGCCTGGTCGGTACTATCGGACCAGGAGAAGAAAACCCATTTCGCAAACGGGTCTGAGGAAGGGAAAGGATGCGGAAAACAGAGAGAGGAGAGGGAGGAAATTGTGGGTAATGGGAAAAATGGGGAAGGGTATAATGGGGAAAAGACATTCTGGACTGTGTGTCCGTACTGCTATTACTTGTTTGAGTACGAGAAGGTGTATAAAGATTGTTGCTTGAGGTGCCAGAATTGCAGGAAAGGGTTCCATGGAGTGGCGATAAGGCCGCCATCAGGGGAAGTGATAGTGGAGGGCAAGGAGCAGTACAATTTCGGTTTTGGGTACTTTCAAATGGGTTATATGGACCCGAATTCGAAGACGGAATCAGAGATGGTTGACCAGAAAGACGAGAATGTTGTGGTGATCTCCGATGATGATTCCGATGAGGACGATTTCGATGATGGTAATGTGGGTTTTGAGGGAATGCAGGAGGAAGTGGTGAAGAGTGGGAGTAATGGAGCTAAAGGGAAGACACCAGTGAAGAGGGTGAAGATTCCGGCTGGGCGGATAAAGAGCAGGAAATCAAAGTCCGTGGCGAGGAACACGAAGAAGATAATGGGGAATGGGATGAGAAGTAGGAGGATTGAGTTGGAGGATGATGAGAGAGTGAAATGTGAGAACATGGGGGTTGAAGAGGGAAATGGAGTTGGTGAGGGAGAGGGAGAGGGGGGTAGTGGAAGTGGAAGTGGGAGTGGTAGAATGGGAGGGCTGAAGGTTTTTGAAGGAGAAGATGATATCTTTGTTGGAATTGGGGATAGTCCCATATGAACGGAATGCAAGGCTTTTCGGGGTCGTTGACGGAAGCTTTTTGAATGGTTGAGGTAGCTAGTGGAAGGCATTTCACAGTTGAAAGAAGACTGGATGATGACTCAATGAACCAGGTGATTTCATCTCAAATCTGAAATTAGATGAATAGTTTATTTTGGTAATATTTAACCAACTTTTAGCTTGTAAAAATGAAAAGTAAAGCAGAGGTTCTACTAAATCTCTTATCTTTTGTTATAGTGCATTAGTGCTAGTGATTGACCAGAATACATGCCTGTTCTAGTTCATTCTGACTCTGGTTAGTTTTGTGGAGGAATAGACGGGGATTACTGAATCTAGGGGATCGAAATTAACCTTATTATGAATGGTAATGAAGAGTTTTATGTCCTGCTCTGCTTGAGATTAATTTTGAAATGTTTTGTTTTGTGTACTCAGTGAGTTATTGAACTTAGATTCTTAGAATGTAGTTATTCGCGCCGTTTCTCAGGGGCTTGATCATCTATATTATAATGTTATTATGAGTTGACAACTTAGTAGTAATAAGGAAGTTAACCCTGCTCAATGTTGTGCCTTTTCCCTTCTGGATTGGAGGATATCAAACAAATGAAAGTAGCAAGCCTTCACTTGTTATTTTCCGCATTCTCGAAGAAAATGTGGTATAGCTATTGTGTTTAATATTGCGGTAACAGATGCAATGAAAAAAAATGGATGGAGTTTTTCCTTGCTTCTATCCCTTCTTATTTCACTATTGTGCTAGTCTGTCTTATCAGTTCATACATCCTTTTATGGCAGGCCTCGTTGCCAGATTTATATTAAGTGTCTAGGCTACAATCATCCTTCTGAGCTTATTGTGTTGTTTAAGATATATTGAGTATATCCTTATGAGTGGCTCTTATTGTTCCTCTCTTTAGCGTACGCTTCATACAAACCAACTTGGTTGTAGGACACATCATTTCTAACTATAATCTTCAGGCCCTTAGTAATCGTGATGAAGCACCTAGATTTTAAGGTCAGTGAGGAAAGATGACTAGTTACAGGTTCAATTTTTGTTGCAGTTACATTGTAACTTATCCCATATCGCCGTTTTTATTCATCACGTTGGAAAATGCTTTTCTATCCGATGCAGATGAAAGCAAGTTGAGCAACTCACATGCCCAGTAATATTAACCTTCCAGTATGTAACATGTTTTGAAGCTTTTGCATTGTATTCAAAAGTTATAAAGCACTGACTTATACATTTTAATTATTTCGTATATACATAATTGAGTATGAGATGGTGTTGTTCAAGAAAATAGCGATGGTGTTAACAACGTTAATGTACCGTATGGCTACTGCATTGTGTCTTCATTCCTACTGTTACTGCCCATGATTTGTGTATGCGAACTGTTATATTAGTCACTGATATGGCATGCATATTTTGAGCAATTGTACCTTTCGATAATCACATGTTTCAATACAATTATAATGGCGGCCGATCCTGGACTGGACTTGGAAGGTCAGTTTGATCAGTGTTTATTCTTGTTTAGATGTGACTAATGTAGTTAAGATGAATTAGACAGAAATCTATACATTGCACAGACAAAAATCGAAGAGAGTGAGTTCTTCGATTTAAAATTCGATTTGGGTGTTTTTAGGTTGAGAATTGGGTTCTGGATTTTCTGCTAAATTGGTGATTTCCATGTAATGGGGACGCTTAAGATGGACACTTCTTGAAAGACGGTAGACAACTTGGATTTTTGTGATGTGTTAATCTTCTTCTTTCTTGTTACCTTTTTACTTTGCTGTTTGTTGTTGCCTTCTTGGTGCTTTGGTGGTTGGGAATTTACGATTCCAACCCAATTAAAAGAAGTGATGTGAACGAAGAGGAGGAGAATGACTTACCTATACACCCCAATTAAAAGAAGTGATGTGAACGAAGAGGAGGAGAATGACTTACCTATACACCCTGGGACGCCACTGTGGCATTTCGAACTTATCATGTGTTGCCATGCGTTTTAACTTCCCCACATGACCTTGCGGAGTGGTGCAATGAGTTTCTTGTTTTGAAGTGTAATTATAGCATGTGTGGTGCTTTACTTTTTTTTTTCCCTACTGTGAGCTCAGGTTATATATGTACAGGAGCGCTCAAGTGCTAACCGGTTAGTAATGTATCATTGTGTTGATCACTCGTTTGGGTCCGCTCCACAATATTTCTCATAATCTGAACCGTTCATTTTTTAGGTAATCATTAAAAGATCATCCATGAAAAAAATTATTGAAATCAAAAGCAGTTTAGTTATCTAACTGTGACTTGATAAATAGACGACCACATTGTTATTTATATGTAGTGAAGTTCACAATAATAAATAAGAGTCTAAACGATTTCCGATTTGAGTAAATTTTTACAAGGATTGAAATTACTTTTTTGAGTGGGTCCATTCAAAATTGAAAGGATCAGATCTTGAAATTACTTTGTTGAGCGAGCCCATTCAAGTGATTAGCGCCGTATTAAGTTACTAATTAGTTGGCGCTTGAGTATATATAATTAGTGTTTATTACAGAGAATTAAAACCTATTTTCGTTCCGATTAGGAAGTGCTTGACAATTGACATGATCCGAAAATAAGACTTGCAAATTTATCACATGTACTTAAATAGCAAATTTAATAAAGATATTACATTGTCGATCACATCTCTTAAAAAGATAAGTTCCACTAATGTCACGCGTACTTAACAAATAGTTTTATTCTTTAATAAAACCCTGATTAGAAAACTTTTCACCCAACATCTCTTACAAAGATAAGTTTCACGAATGTCACGTGTACTCAACAAATAGTTTTATTCTTTAATAAGATCTTGATCACTAAACTTATTCACCAACAGAGCATTCCACAATGCAAAGTAACAACTTCACGCTTTGGCAAAGTCAATTGTACCCTTCCCATCATGAGCCTTGCGGAAGAAATGTCTGACATAGTCAGAGTAGAGAACTTGTTTATACTCTGCTTTCTCCCCACTTGCAAGCACTTCCGGCAGCGGAGCGATCACATCGGACGGCCTTGGGTTGACAAATATTGGAACCGAAATCCTGTTTTTACTTCCATTGGCAGCGACTCGATGCTCGATGCTCTTGTATCGCCCGTTGCTCATTATTTGCAGTGCATCGCCAATGTTGATCACCAACGACCCCTTCACTGGTGGAACATGAACCCAACTCTTCTTGTCAGTTCCGCGGACGTAAAGTCCACCGATGTGGTCTTGGAGGAGGATTGTGAGTGTTGAGACATCGGAGTGACGGCCGACTCCAACGGTGAGCTCAGGGTTTGGACAAACCGGGTAGTAGTTAAGGTTAATCCGCTTCGATCCCATTAGAAGACGTTCCTTTTCTTGGTCTATTTCTTTCACATTCAGCCTTTTCATTAGCAGTTGTAGGATTCGTTTTGTAAGAATTTCGGTCTTCTTCATGTATTCCAGCACTTCAGCCCTACAAGCATGCATACATTAGTTTCATATGATAATTACATCAATAAGTACACGTTAAGTACATAATTAAGGTGTTCAAAGAGAAAAATATATGGGACATTTGACTTATAACTTTTAAGTGAAATCGTCCTTTCAACTCATCATACATGCGTGTCAAGTCTAACCATTTCGCGATGTGTATTGAGAATGAAAAGTTTCTAACAAATGACTTATTATGAGTAGATCGAGCCGCCGCCACATGTTACTTGTTAGTATGATGACATGATACGACTATCCTACGTACACTAATGATTCTTGACGGAATTAATATAATTATATGTATTACATTAATTCATTGATCCTACTAGAGAAAATATGGTCAACATATATATACAAATAGTTTTGATTAATGTTGTGCTTACTTGCACGCAGGAGGCCAGAATGCAGAGGCCTCATCCTCAGAAACATAGAATAGACTAAGCCAATCTTTCCACTCCAAAGCCTTCTCTGCTAGAGGACTAAAGCTCGTTCCAAACCGGACAGTTTTTGAGGACGAATGCTCAACCGAATATCTAGTCTTCTTCTCGGCTGGCAACTCGAAGAAGCGATGAGTTGCTTCCTTCACATTCTCAAGCACTTCAATTGGCACCCCATGATTCACTAGTTGAAAGAACCCCCACTTCTCCGCTGCATTGCAAATTGCTTCTGCAACTTTTGGGTCGTCGGAGTTCGACATGTCGATGATGGGAATGGACTCTCCAGGGTTTGTTGTGGCCACAACCCTCATAGTACTAATTCTTTCTTCAAGGGGTTGGATATATTGCTTGGGGAGGGTTTTTAGTCCCATTTCTGAAAGACCCTTCACTCCATGACTTTTGCTTATAACAAAATCCGTGACACTTGAAGGGTCGGTGATGGTTTGTGCCACAGGTGGAGCCATTTCTGTGAGTTGGGAATGACCAAATGAGGGTTGCGAAATTAAATCTTCAAAAACGTCTGTGGCTTGAAGAAATTGGTTTGACTATAAAGTGGCAGCAGAGGTATATTTATATTTGAATTTTATTAATTAACAATGGCTCACCAAATGAGCTAGCAATTAGCATGCCTAAATTCCCCAATGCCATATTAATATCGATTTATAAAATATCAATTATATCGTTCATCTATATTATAACATGTGTATTAAAAACATCATATGTATCATTCACCCAGTCAATTAGTTAGTGACCCACGTGCCAAATATACATGTGAAATCTAATTCTACAAACTTTTTCTATCTGTTAGGAAATACTTCTTTAAAAAACACTTATAAGTGCTTCTAGTAAAAGTGATTTTATTAGAAGCACATTGATTTTT
This sequence comes from Gillenia trifoliata, assembly GCA_018257905.1. Lineage (NCBI taxonomy): Eukaryota > Viridiplantae > Streptophyta > Magnoliopsida > Rosales > Rosaceae > Gillenia > Gillenia trifoliata. The sequence continues at coordinate 7,142,474 of CM031088.1, read as the reverse complement.
AAAAATGTAAGTGATTCATGTAAAAGTACTTAAAAGTGTTTAATGAAAGAAGCACATAACAAGTGATTCATGAAATAAACACTTCAAGAGCTTTTTGTAACTCAAAAACACTTTCAACTTTTTTCTCTAGTGCTTTTGATGATCTAATAATGTTTTAATTTAAAAGCACTTCTCTCCCCCTTTCTACTCTCCCACTCAGTGTAAAAATTTTTGTATTAAAAATAACTTTTATTAGGTAAAGTACATAAATTATGAAAATCAACAAACTAAGGCATAGTATATAGATCTTCCTTAGCTTTAGGGGTAGGTGATCGGGGGTGCTCCATGTTATATGCAATATAATAGAAATGCTAGTTATTTATTAGTTGTTGCATCGCACAAAATTTTATTTCCTACAAATATAGTCAAAACTCTCTTATGTCACTATGATGTACGGTCATCTCTAATTGCGACCAATAGAAAAGGTTCTTAGATACCCTTAGTAATATTTATCGAGTAATATTGACGGAAGTAGATATGATATTTTATCGCTCGTAAAGTATAGCTCTCATAGCATAGGAGAAACTAGAAAGTATTCATAAAGCTTTGGCCAGTCAAGATATAGGATCATAGGAGATTAAGCTCCGACTAGCCGGCCCCTTTACGTACACATAGTTACATGAGTCGTGAAAAGAATCAATCTCGGCGTTATCATAAGCTTTGGTGATTACCAAAATCAGAGAATTCTTCAGTTCTTTAAATTGAACCTACTAATTAGCTTGCAAACCTAATATGTGTTTTAAGTGATACTTACTGAATTTAAAATGAAATGTGGTCTCACTACGAGCGTGAACCAAATATGATGAAGCTTCCAATTAACTACCCAAATTACCCTAAATTTCACATTCTATATATCTTGCAATTAGATCTTCAAAAGCTATGCATGTGTTGCTATGTTAGCATAATCTTTCATTTCATAGAAAACAATAGTCTAACGTTATGTTCTCAGGAAACCCTCTTTCTCACTTGGTTATTATATATAGGAGCACTCAAGCTCTAATCAGTTAGTAAGTTAATATGACACTAGCTACTTGTTTAGATCCACTCTACAACATTCTCATGATATGAGCTATTCATTTTTTGGATCATCATTCAAAGATCACCGCCAAATCAGAAATTGTTTTGTCATTCGATTGTTATCTTGTGAAAATTTTTATTGGTTAGAAATTATTGTATTCGTCTATTTGTTTTATTACTGTCACCCTAATTAACATTCTTTTCTTTTGTTGCCCAAGGCTCCTTTTGCACTGAAGTTTGAATATTTTTTTTTTTTAAAAATTAAAGTAGATTAAAATAGGGAACTTTAATGAAAAGGACAATTTTAAACTTTTTTTTAACCAAAAGCATCATAATAACTTTCTTTAATGAATAGGGCAAAAATTTTAATCAAAATGACAAACTTTACCACAACAGAACAAAAAACAAAAAGGCCCACATGTTGGAAGTAAAGCCCAACATGCAAGCTACAATTTTTTTTCCCAATCTATCTCTAACATAATCCAAACTTTGTTGAGCTATTCAAAACATACAAAAACAAGCTATAATTATCACTACTCCCTATTATTCATGTATCAAATAATCCATCCTAATAATGAAGCAACATGAATAGCAAAATTTGAAAAATCTAACAATTCAACAACAAAACACAAGCTGCATATCAAATTAAAACTATAAATAAAATCATTCAAATTACATAGTAGCAATATCTCATCCAATTAATTGTTTGTTAATTTTTTTAAAAATAATTCTATTTCTTAAATTATTTTTTTTAGAAATAGTGGTCACCATTTGTATAAATGGTGTCACTTTTTTTAGAAAGTGTTATTGTTTTTAGAAATAGCGTCATCATTTCTAGAAATAGTGCAGTTTCTCGAAATAGTCACTCTTTTTAGAAATAGTGTCACCGTTTTTAGAAATTGTGTCACCGTTTCTCGAAATAGTGTCACAGTTTTTAAAAATAATGTCATTATTTCTAAAAATAGTGACACTATTTCTACAAATGGTGACCACTGTTTCTAGAACTAGTGTCATTGTTTCTCTAAATAGTGTCACTGTTTCTCTAAATAGTGTCACCGTTTTTAGAAATAGTGTCACCGTTTCTTGAAATAGTGTCACTATTTCTACAAATGATGTCACTATTTCTACAAATGGTGACCACTATTTCTACAAATGGTGACCACTATTTCTACAAATAGTGTCACTGTTTCTACAAATGGTGACCATTATTTCGAAAAACTGTGACACTATTGCTAAAAACGATGACCCAATTTAGAGAAACGGTGACATTATTTTTATAAATAGTGCAGTTTATCGAAATAGTGTCGCTCTTTCTAGAAATTGTGTCACCGTTTCTCTATGTTTTTAGAAATAGTGTCACCATTTCTCTAAATAGTGTCATTGTTTCTACAAATGGAAATGATTGTGTAGTAGCATTGGAGTGAATTTTGGTTTTGTTTTGGGTCTAATTCCATGCCAAATTCAATAAACACACAACTATTTTCAAAAATATATATCGACTATTTCTAAAATATTCATCTAAACTACAAATGCAAATGATTGTGGATCAGTCGACTGTTTCTAAAATCTTCATATCCAAACCACAAATGCAAATAATTGTGTATTAGCTTGGGATGGATTTTGGTTTTATTTTGGGTCTAATTCCATACTAAATTCCAAAATAAAAAATAAAAAGTTCAACAATACACAACTATTTATATATATATGCCGACTATTTCTAAAAGTATTTGCCGACTGTTTCTAAAATCCAAACCGCAAATGCAAATGATTGAGTATTTGCATTGGGGTGGATTTTGGTTTTGTTTTAGGTCTAATTCCATACCAAATTTCAAAATTTTTTTTACTAATACACAACTATTTATTATATATATGTCGACTATTTCCAAAACTACTACATTTCGTCAATTGTCATCAACAACATAAAAAAAACACGTAGATTATGACAGAAACCACAATAAACAATTCAGCGTTCCAACATATTCAAATCATGAAATTGAACAAAAATTTTCTCAAATTTTACACAAAAATCACACCACAACATTAAAAACTGGTTCACAACATTAAGCACTTTTCATACTAGAACCCATGAGACAAAAACAACACAAATCTTCTAGAAGCAAATCGATAGGCAAATGAAACCACCAATGTGGCTTGACTTACCCAATACATCAAACCCACAAACAATACAATTGTTTAAGAAACTAAAAGAGTAACAATTTCCAAGGAGGACCAAAATGCAAATGAAGAAGGTGAAGAGAATATTATAGACCCATGAAAACATATAACTAAAACTAAACATATAATAGAATAGAATTCTGATTAACCTGAACAAACTTGAATATGTAGACGAATGAGTTCCTCTTCATTAGCAAGTATTCTTTTAACATGCATTAAGGAGATTTTCTTTCCAACACCATATTTTTGGGGAGCCAAAAGTTCTGCACTCTTGTCGAATGGAACTCAAAGGTCCTCTTCGATCTTCTTCCCCACATGGAATGACTTAAATGCATTAGTGAATTCCTTGACTGTGACAAATTTGTAAGGCTTATCCCTATGAGCCCAATATTGCTACTGATCTTTCTTTGAAGTCACCTAATACAATTAATCAATTATGCAAAAACATTATATCAAAAATATAAAAGGGCAGGGCTCGCATAGTTAAGAGATCGATCATGCAAAAAAATTAAATTACATTACATTAAATAAATGGAATCGGAGAGGTTGAGGTCCTGAATCACGATGTCGAGGAGGGAACACTGTCACTATTTCTAGAACTTTAGACTGCTACTGTCACTATTTGTATAACCGAACACTGTCACTATTTCTAGAACTGAACACTGCCAAGACCACTATTTTTAAAACTGAACACATCCACTACCACTAGCTTTAGACTGTTATTGCCATTATTTGTAGAACTGAACATTGTCACTATTTCTAAAACTGAACACTGTCACTGTTTCTAGAATTGAACACTGATAATGCCACTATTTTTAGAATTGAACACATCCATTGTCACAATTCCTATAACTTTAGAATGCTACTGCCACTATTTCTAGAATTGAACATTGTCAATGCCACTATTTATAGAACTGCACACAACCATTGCCACTATTTTTAGAAATTTAGACTGTTACTGCCACTATTTCTAGAACTGAACACTATAACTATTTCTAGAACTTTAGACTACAACTGCCACTATTTCTAGAATTTTAGACTGCTACTATCACTATTTCTAAAACTGAACATTGTCACTGCCACTGTCAAATATATCCACCATAAACCAATTTGATTCTGTGAGACCCTGGTTATTTCTTAGTTGTGTGATTAGGAGAATAAATTTTCAGATTTCATTTGAGGAATTGACGATGATTCTCAAAGGTTAGAAATGTGATAGAAAAGTGAGACATATAGTGATCGAACTAGTTAGAGGTTTCTACGGAGAAACATCCATTAAGATTAGAAATTCGTTCGAAGTAGACTAAAAATACCCAAGCCCCATAGTCTTACAAAGTTCTTACATAGTTTTTATTTACACCAACCATTTAATTTTATTTCCTATTTTACAATTATTTTAATTTTTCATTAAGATGCATTTTCTTCTTTTGCCATCTGTTCAAATTTTACCACATGTCTCCACTTTAAACCAACATCCTATTCTCTTATTTACTTCCTCTTACACATACCAGCCCAGTGGAGGTCTTTTGGCACTGTACATATTCCAGAAACACCACTTCGACTTCTTCAGTTAACAAAAAAAATAAATTATTTTTTCTTTCCCATCAGATCTGATCAGACATTCGAAACTCCACTTTCTGTTGCTCAAATGAAATCGAGTTCTTCATGAAAGTTGTTCATTGACTCGAGAATTATACCATATCAAAATTTGAGCTCAATCAGACCAGTACAACTTAAGAAATTCTGGTACGAACAGATACTGTTCATCTTTTTTTTTTTTTTTTTTTTTTTTTTTTTTTTTTTTTTTTTTTTTTCTGTTTTGCTGATTTCGGTTTTAGTTGATTAAATTCGTTCGTGCATGTCATTTTTATTGCATCTCAATGTATCAAATTATGATTGAACCACATTGAAATAAAAATATTATTGAAAAAGTACCAACATCAGAAACCTATACATACACACCTATATGTATATAGTGCCCTAGAAATCTGAATTCTTTTCCGAATTTGCTAATTGTGATGAATCGAAGAGATCGATGAAGAGGGAAGATCAAAAGGAGTTGGATCTTGATTTAGTTGAAAGATAAAATTACCTGGTCAGTCGAAGAACCAGAGAATCAAGTGAAATGGGAGCTCATTGATTTGACGGAGAAGAAGACTAGTGACTGGGCTGATGAAATGAAAAAATTACAGACATCAGAAAGAGAAATGAATTTGAGATCTGTAGCGAAATCCCTTTTGTCTCTCTTTGTCTGAAGCGAAACGGACCAAATAAAAGGGCCAGGTTTGCCGTCGGGGGTAAAATTGGAAACTCGGTAAGGTACTTTGATTGGGCCAGTCTTATTGGGCTGGTTTAATTTTGGGTTTTGTTCTAACCATTAAATAAAGTTATTAGAGTGCTTTTGATTAAGATTCAAAAATTTTATGTCATTTTCATTAGTTTTCCTTTTAAAATATTGTTTTGTCAAATAACATAATTGTTATGTGTAACACTAGGCACATTTTTTTTTTTTTCTAAATACAACACTAGGCACATTTTGAGCGGAATGATAATACTGACGTAGTACAAGACCAATAGCTAATTGGCATGCATGGTAATGCAAATCGTAATTAAAAGTGTGGAATCCATTATATAGAATACCCAAATTAATTGCAAGTGTTGGATTGCATGGTCGTTAGGGTCAAATCCTCTCTCTCTTGAGAGATTTTCAACTCACTGTGTCCCACTATCCCAGGTTCAAATCCACTCCCTCTCGAGAAATTTTTCAGTCTACCCAGAACATTAGCCAGTACACCACGTGTTATGATATAAGTGGAGGGACACTTGAAAAAAAAACTCTTCTCTACTTGTATTATGACACGTGGTGTACTGTCCCGGAATCCTCCCTCGCAGGTTCAAACCCAATTTAATTTATTATTATATCACAAATTGTATTGGTAGTTATAAGAGTAAATGCCATTTATTAGGTTGAATGCGTCACATTGTCACATTTAAATGCAAATATATTCCATCGTAGCATTTATTTGAAAGATTTCATTTCCTCGAACATTTCCTATATAAAAAAGCAAAAAAGCCTTTTCCCTCCATTGTTTTACTGCTATTTCTTCACGGTTTTACTGCAACAGGTATGTGTGCGCATGCATGTCTATATATGAGTCTTTTATTTTTCTGCACTTTCCCATTTATTTTTGTTTGGATTTATTTATTTATTTATAATTATACAGGTTATAGCTAGCTTGCTAAGATATGCAATCGACTCCAAGTTATTATACGAAGCAAATTAGCTTCCCCAATGGCCAAGGAGTGTTCCCAATGAATACCAATAACTACTCCAAAAGCTTCTTCAAACCAAAATCAAAGGCAGAAGCCAAAGTAATTGCCGCCAAGAAACACAGTGAGTCGGAGAAAAGGCGAAGGATGCGAATCAACGGTCAATATACCACTCTTCGTGCCATCCTCCCGAACTTAATCAAAGTAATTATTTAATTAATTTGATGGAATTGTGCTTGAATGTGTATGGTGTAATATGGAAAATGTCTCGCAAATTTTCCTCACTTAGAATACTTGACATACAGATGGACAAGGCATCTGTGCTTGGAGAGACAGTCCGGCAAGTAAGGGAGCTTAAAAAGGCTGTAGCAGAAGTCGAAGCAGCTTGTCGTGGAGGAAACAGGGATGAGAGCGTTTTACCTGGCGGGGTTGACAAGTTAAGTGTCGAACAATGTGAGGGGGAGAAGGAAGGGGTTGTCAAGGCCACATTCAGCTGTGAGGATAGGCCGGACCTCATTTCGGACATGACAAGGGCACTGAGTTGTGTAAAGGGAAGGGTTGTGAGGGCTGAGATGGTGACGGTGGGTGGAAGGAGTAAAAATGCGGTGTGGGTGCAAGGATTAGGTGGTGGAAAGGAAGGGATGGCGGCGCTAAAGAGAGCACTGAAGGTGGTTATTGATCGCCCCAATTTGCCAAGGAATATTAGTAAGAGGCTGCCTTTTCCTCGGTGATTTTTCCGATCTGAGGGGATTATACGGCCCTTCAGCAAGACTTTGTGCTAACCCTAACCCAAAGGACACTTGGACAGCCATAGTTGTATTCATAGGCTAACGAAATTTATGTATCTTTGATTGATTTCATTATTAATTTATCATTAATAGGAATTGATGGTGTTATCTATACCTATATGTATTTTGTGGATCGTATTCACAAAACAAATCAATAAAGATCAAGGTACAAAACTTGTTCATTGCAAGTGCATGACTTATAGCTCAGTCAGTTAAGAGCATTCATCCTTGCATTTGAGGTCCTGTGTTTAAATTTTCCCCTCCCCCATGCATAGTTTAGTGTAGAATATCATACATTTGTCAAAAAAAAAAAATTGTTCATCCATGTCGAGCAAAGAAGCGATGCCATTTCAGGTTGGAGGGGCTGATTGTGCCATACGACCTAGATGTTGACTCAATCACGAACATTGATCTTCAGAGAATTTTTGGTTGATCCGGCTAGTAAAAGAGACCCACACAAAATCTAGATTGTTTTTACATATAGCTAGCTACCCACAGTACGTACCATAGTGTAATTGCACATAATGTAGCATATATGTATATGAAAATTCTCTAAAGAGTGAAGAGTGAGTACATCCTTGTTTGGGTCATTCCATATATTGTTCAATGATTCAAACCATTCATCCTTTAAACCTAAAGTTGTCAATATTGTTGCAAAAAGTGACAACAAATCACCTAAGTCCATTAGTTTTTTTTTTTTTGCCAAACCACCTAAGTCCATTAGTTAGGGTAATAATTTTATTTTTTTATAATTTAGATAAATTTAATGTATTGCTTGTATTAAAAAAAATCTCATTTTAATATTTTTTGGCCAGAAAAAATCCCATTTTAATTAAAACTGCATTAAATTTGCATGTGAACTAATAGGTGCAGTGAATTCTCCTAAATCCATAAAACGAATCTTTCTTCTTTGGTTGGAATAAAATCAATGGATTGAGGATAATTACAAATCACATAAATGAGATTACACATTGACAGCCCTAGACTGACAGGCTCAAGCCAACTTTTTTTGCCAGAAACAAACAGTCCATAATGCATATAACCCGTTTTTCATAAGAAAGTGACAAAATCAAAAGAAAAAAGTTTAGAGAGAGAGAGAAAGAGAGTTGTGATGATGGGTGGTTTCGGTTTCGGTTTGACTCGTCTGAGATCGAGAGTAGCAGTGCCGGTGTGGATGGCATTAGTAGCGGTGATGATAACAATGAGAGCAGAGTTAGCCAAGGGCAGCACACAACATAACGTCGGAGGAAGCAAGATTAGTTGGGCACCAGGCGTTAACCTCTCAGACTGGTCCTCTCATGAAACATTTTACATTGGTGATTGGCTCTGTAAGTACTACTACTGATCTACTCTTTTTTAAAATCTATTTCGTTCTTTCTTATTGTCATCATCATCATCATCATTCTTTAATTATTGTTTGGTTAATTTCCTAGGAAAACATATAATTAATTTAATAATTAACAAGGTGTTGAATATTATATATTGGATATCCCTTAGATTTCTCTTCCCTTTTTCTCTGGTTTTGCAGTTGAACTTGAAGATTTAAAAAACAAAAACAGTTGGACTTGAGAAGGTCATTTTTCTGGAGAAATGGTTGTATTTTTTTAATTTGTAGAACCTCTTTTTTTCTGGCCTAGAGACATTTTTCTTGAGAAAAAGCTTGGCATTTACATTTGGAGAAGGAATGAATTGGCGAACTTAGAAATAGGGGAAGGAAGGAAGGAAATTGGATGCGGTTGATTTGATTCTTGATTTTTAGGTACTTTTAGGGATTTCAAGGGGAAACTTATACTTATAAAATTTCTTATAATTATGTCTTAGTAAACATAGAAAAAGTGAAAAGTAAATAATTACCCCTATTTTACACAAAAAATTCAAGAATCAAAACGATTTCAATTCTTGCTCCCAGTAAACATATCTTCTAAATTAGGCCGATCCTAAGCTTTCGGCAGCCCATGTGAATTCTTAAAACAGAACTAGATATTCTCTACCGCCAACACAATTCGAGATTTAGAAATTGTTGATCCTCGTGGAATGAGGAGATATTGCAAGTTAGTTGGTTTTTGAGTTTTTTTCCCCCTTAAATTTGGCATAAAATTGAGGGCTTTTATCCCTATCAAAATCAACTTAATTACTACTCTACCTACAACGAACCGCATGGGGCCTATATTTTGTCCATAATTGATTTTTTTTTTTGTCAACTCGTCCCTTAATTTCCTTGATTGATTATTCCCTTGATTTTTCCCTTAATTTCTACGTAGTTTCTATTTACTTAGAATTTGATTCATTTTATTACTATTTACTTAGAATTTGATTCATTTTATCCAGAAATTTGATCCTGAAACCCATCATCTACAATACAACAAATTTAGGCGTTTACAATACAACAAATTTCGAAACCTAGGAATCTAATAATCTGGATTGTATCATGATTGTTTTTTAATATTTAGGCGTTTTAGCAAGTGGTGGATTGTCCATGTGAATATGACATTCCTCTTTAACTCATTACGTTTTGGGTTCAAATCTCTCCCCCCTATCAGTGTTAGCTTAGAATAGTAATATTGTTAGTAAAGAAAAAAAGAAATCTCAAAATTAAATTTCAAAATTGTTTGAAATTCGAGTGACTATTAGAAATGTCATTGGTACGACTATATATATAAGTCCACGAGGTCGCAACATCAAAATTTTGATTTATGCAAAAGTTAATATAAATTTGGTGTGAAGATGCATGGTGTTCATATGAAAACATAGAATACAAATTGAGGATCGTATTTTTAACAAATAATTTGGTATCATGTTTAATTGTTATTAGATTTTGGATACGAAAAGTACAGATTTAATGTACTGGAAGTGAACGAGACAAATTATGAGAACTGCATCGACACCGGCTTTATTAAAAACATAACAGGGGGCGCGGGACGCGATGTTTTCAGACTCACACAAGCAAAAACATATTACTTCCTCAGCAGTGGCGGGTATTGCTTTGGAGGTTTGAAGGTTTCCGTCAACGTCCTACGACAACTTCCACCCACCCCACCTCCTACTGCGCCTTCAAGTGGTGCTAGTAGTTCTGCTTCTCATACTTCTGTAGTACTGCTCTTGCTCATCTCTCTGATTTCGTACCTCTACTACTTTATTCACAGCTAGCTAGTTAGCCCTGCCGGCCCACCACCGGGATTGCTGTCTACTTCATCTTGGCATATGAAATCATTAGGGTTTAATTTGTTAGTTTTGGACAGCGAATTTGTTTGTTTAATGCTTGCAGAGACCATGCATTTATTTATTCTTGTTTTAATTTGTTTCACTTGATAATATTCAGAGAGAAAACATAACGGGAGATATAGGGAAAAACCTACATTGTCCTTCAAAGGGGCGTCCTGAATAAAATTACGGCATCTCAAAACCGTTCAAAACAATTACTAGTAACCGCAAACCCTAGCGAGTCTATCAGCCTCTCCGTTTGATTTGGCCGTCTGGTTAATTGTGAGACCAATGGAAGAACCTAAAAGTCATCTTCTTTTTTTTCTCTTTTTGTTTTTGAACAACAATCATTTTCTTTGATATAATACCAAACCCCAAGAAAGGAGAGTTCATGCAAATCCAACGACATCAAACAATGAAGACAAATAGAAACCGGTGATCAGAGCCCAACTTCTAGAAGCTGATGCAGAAAGGAAGCGAAAACTAGAAGGATATCTTCGCAGTTTACTAGGAAAGACTTGAACCCACAAAGAGAAGAACACTCTCAGTGAGAGAAACCTAGATAACTGTTGATTGCAGTTGAAAATGAAAAACTAAGGGTACAATAGACCCTTATATATTTAGCTAGGTAATATGCATGCAAAAAGGATACATAAAAATGTGATACACATGAATCCTGAAAAAATGCATTAGCTAGTGTTACATGGACATGAATTAATGAGATGCTATGAATATATAAATGATGCATAAATATAAGATAAAGACATTAGACCAATAAATTAGTCAATTACACAATGATGGACGGGCAGATTCTAAGCGTTAATTAGCAGTGTTGAGAATATGAGTGGAATGAGCCGCCCCTTTCTTCTTAGCCTGCTTGGGTTCTTCCTCGTGAATCTTCTGCATCTAAAATAAAGTATCCTCTCCATGACAAGCTCATATGAGTGACGTTCGTTCTGTCACTTCCATAGGAGGTCGAACTCTGACTGCACATGGTTAGATTGATTGCCGTTACATGAGTTTAAATTTCGAGATTCGTGTAGTAGATAGATTAAATCAAATTTATCTAACTGTAACCAATGATGTGGTGATCACCATTACCACCACTTAAGGATGGTGAGCAAAAATGCACTCTTTATTTAACCCTATTGTAACATAAAGACATTTTTAATGTAAGCCGATGAGATTGATCCAACAATGCTTAGTGTAACTCTTCAAATTACCCCTTTATTGAGACCCACTCGTTAGCCGCTTGGCATTTTACATGCACTCAAGTGAGTAAGGGCGGATGTACATTGGGACCAAGGTGGTCCTAGGACCACCTACAGGCTAGGAATATGCATGAAGGTCTTCCAGGACTCTCTGAAGGTTTGGTTCGGGTCTCTTTTGTGCCCACTACCCACTAAATGTTTGATGTAATGTCTGCTAGGCATATCTCGGCAGATTATGTCAACAGCACTCGACAAATGCTCTCGATAGCACTCATAAAATTGCTTCGGCATATGTCAATATTTGTTGATATGTGCACAACATGGTTTGGTTGACGACAACAAGTCCACCAAGTGTTCGACAAAATGCCTTAGTGAATAAACTGAATTTTTTTGCATGTTTTGCTGTCTGTTTCTGCCTAAAAGACTTGGACCTAAATTCAAATCCTGGATCCGCCACTGCTAGTGAGAATCAATGCATGTATCTAGCCCGGCCCATTAAGGAAGAAATTGGTCCATTTCGGTCCCCCCCTTTCTCCTAAAGATGGCCTAAAATTCAATCACTCATATTGTCGTATATCCTTTCCCCACGTCCAATACTCTTCACCTCCTCAAATTTCAATGGCAACCTCCAACTCTTGCCCTCTAAGTTTGAAGCTCCTCATTGACACAAAGCGGCAGAAAGTCCTGTTTGCTGAAGGGGGCAAGGACCTTGTGGACTTTCTCTTCACTCTCCTCTCTCTTCCCGCTGGTACCATCATTAGGCTGCTCTCCAAGGATGCCATGGTTGGAAGCTTAGGCAAACTCTACGAGAGCGTTGAAACTCTCAATGAAAAATATTTGCAACCCAATCTCGACAGAGACAATCTCTTCAAACCCAAAGAACCCGTTGCTGCCGGACCCAACATTCTCGGTTTGTTAACCCATGTCGAATCATATACTAGAAAGACGATCTATGTATGTTCAAATAGTAATAATAACTATTATAGTTATGGTTCTGTCCACGCTTTTGTGGCTGAGGACCCTAATGCCAGATGTCCAAAGTGCAATTATACCTTGTCCACCGCAACGACTTTTGTTCCTTCGCCCAGTACTATCGCCGTGGTGTCGACAAGGTAGGGTATGTGAAAGGCGTTGTTACATACATGATACTAGATAATCTGGAAGTGAAGCCTATCTCCACCATCTCTTGTATCGCTCTGCTTAACACGTCTGGTGTTAAGGATCTTGGGGTCCTTGAAGAGAAGGTGGTTGATCTTGGCTTGGATGAGGTAAGCGTGCCAATTCCTGTTTTTGTTTACTATGTGCTCAACCGATATGGTCTAGCTCACTTGCATCTCCAATTCTATGTTATATTATTTTGGTTTTGATTCTTCTTTGTGCCCTTCTTATATTTGATTTGCACACCATTCGCTTTCGTGGCATACTAATTGAAAATAAAAATTACGTCTCAATAACACACATAGTGAACAAATTTGACGACTCCAGCATATTACTCTAGGCGGTAACGTCAACCATAATGTTGGATATGCTTTCCAAATGATCTCCGTTATATCATACGAAAACAAGGATTGAATTGAAAATTAACATTGGCTTTTCAATCCTGATCATGCCTTCTGAAGTTTTTGAATTTCATTTTGCTTTCAGTATTTACAGGATAAGTACTTTCAGTATCTATGTAGATCAATCAAGGAGGGAATCAATAGGGACATGAACTTTGGCATGTTTTAAGTCCTGAAACAATCACAAGTGTCATAGTTCGGGCTGCAACGTTAACATATGCGTCGAATCCGTTCTCCGATTTTGATGAGGTTGTATCAGGCTCTTCCCATTTTGATGAGGATGAACTCGCCCTTGGCTCTAATGATGAGTCACTCTCGGTTGAGTTTTGAAGATTTGTGTCTCTCATGTCAGTTCGCTTGAAATTAGTTGGGGGTAGCTTTGGTTTCAATTACGGGGGAGTTAGTTTCCTTGAGAGCACTAATTTTGGGGGAGTAGGATTATTTTTAGGACAATTTGGTCTAAGTTATCTTTTGTAACTCTTAGTTTGAGCTATTATGTGCTACCTTTGTTCAGTTGTTTTGCTATGCATTGTCTTTCCTTTTTGGTATGCTAAGTTGTCTTTTTCATTATCATGTCAAATTGTGCTTGTGCTAGATTATTTGTTATCTATCGATGTGATATGCCTATATTTTGTGTGATATTCCACCATGTCCCTTTGTCTACCCATGACAAAATGGGGGAGAAAAACTTGTTGAATCTAATGTTGATCATTGCTATAACCCATGATATTTCACTTGATTTTGTCAAGAGTTGGTATGCGCAGGTTTCAGGCAATTGATGTTCTCTTGAGTGTGGTATGTGAAATTTATCTTTATTTTGGGTTTGTTTTGTCAAGGAAAGCCAAAGGGGGAGATTGTGAAGTCTAGACTTAGTGGTTTTTGGCTTCCCTTGTCAAACTTGTAATATTTTATCACACAAGCTCTTTAGATCATTTCTTATTAGATTAGACTTTAGAATACTTGGTGTTGAAGTCTGAATCTTTGAAGAACAAAGTGTGATTGGGTATGTTCAATCTCAAGTAAGGTTTGTGCATGCATATGCATTTCACGTTTAGATTTCTTATGCCTTTCTGACTAGTGAAATTGCCTAGTCAATGTGTGTATCTACTTTACATGAGAGCTGGCACGCAATTTAAGAAAACCCACATGGGCTTGTCTGACACTGTTTTTCCGAGAGTGAGTTTTTCACCATTGATCATTTCAAATTGCTTTTACATGTGACAAGTGTTTTTTGGGTGTTTCTTGGTTTAATAGGGTTGAGGGAGCTCATTTGTTTTTTGGGTTAGAGAAATCAGATTTTTCAAGAGAGTGTCTTAAGCTCCTAGAGCTCCTCTCTGTGTTCTTCTAAAACCCCTGCTGCAAACTCATTTTTCGTGCATCAAATCTGTGTTAACCCGCACAAATATGTTGAGAAAAAGTTTGCATTGTTCATGGTCTGAAAACTTGGTTTTTCCAAATCTTCATATAGACCTTAGTTTAGGATTCTCAGGTTTCTTCCTTCATCAACTCTTTGACTGGAGAAACTGACTTGTTATTATTTGAATCCACAGCTGTATTTCATTTTTACATCTTCACATCATTTGCATGGTTCATGCTTCGTTTCGGTGCCACAAGGAGATGAGCTAAAGAAGAGAAGCTGCCTCATTGTGAAGACTGAAGACTTCTCCAGCTAGTGCAACATAGGGTTGCACAAAGGTACAAGCTGCTCCATAGATTAGGTCTAGGAATTGAGCTTGTTGTGGTTATCTTTGTATGAACCTTATTTTTCACTAGTGGACCGGACTCCTGGGAGTCCCCCGGTTTTTTAACCCAGTTAGGAGTTTTTCCGGGCAACAAATTGTTGTGTGTTCCTTGGTATATCTTGCTTACTTATATCACTGCTAATATTGCATGCTCATTTCATGTTATCTGTTTTGTGAACAAGCTTCAGTGTATGATTGTTGTTATATTAAACTTAATCTGGGTAGAGTCTGACTAGTTGCGTTATCTTGTCAATTAAGTTTAATTCATACTACTGTGTTTTCTGTTAGTAACATTCTTGTAACTAGTTGACTAGTTCTTCCGACTAGTTATATGTACAAGAATTTGTGTTTACTGTATGTTATTCCGCCTGGTATCAATTTCAGGTGTGAAATTGCTCAAGGCTTCATTGCAGTCAAAGTCAGTTCACACTGATGTGTTCCTTAGGGGGAATATTATTAAGGCCGAATGAACATCTCAACTTTGCTCCTCATCAATTACTGGAATTGACATTCTGAAGCTAGCTGATCTGAGATAAAATGCAACGTAATGTTGTTCTTTTTTCGGATTATTCCAAACTTTCTGTAGTCTCGTTTTTGCCCTCCCCTATATGCATGATGTTCTAATGTTTTTGGCTATCTTAATCTGGTTTACGAAAGGATTAGAAGTTGATCATTGCGACAACTTTAGTGGGAGTATACAACAAAGTGGCACAAAAAATAACCAAGGTTGAATCCAATCAAGCTATGCTTGAGCATCGTCTTTTCTAACAACACCCAAAGAAAATGCCAAACTAAAAATTTATAATCAACATTTACAGGATAAGTAATAATCTAATATTCAGTATTAGTAGTTTGCGGTTATTATGCCCGTCTCTCATTTCTCTCATGCATTTTCTTTTCTTCTCTAATAAAAAAAAATGAAAACAAAAAACTAGCTATAGATGAAATCGTTACTGAATGGGTCCCAATATTTACTAATACGTACCCAGTAGAAGTGTACATTTTCATGCGTCCAGCTATCTATCTAACCACAAAACTGTAACCAAAATGTATGTTTTAATTTCAGTACGTTTTCAAGGTCATCTAATGTCCACCAAAATGGTGATTAGATCCTATGGGATGTAGGTCAAGTCATCAAATGTGTTGTTTTCAATGCCAAATTCGTGATTGATGAAAAATTAATTAATATAATATATATCTCTAATTGGCAGACTAATTAGTTAGCTTAGGTCTGAATTTGGAACCGACTAATTAGGGATTTTTTTTTATTTTCATCTTTTTTAGTTTAAGTTAGGGAGGTGAACTAACTGTTGCTTTTTCCCACTTCCTCCAACCACAACTCATCAAACTTGTATTGACGCTTTCTAAGTCTTCATACTCTTCACACATATTTTCTCTATAAAAACCCAATAGAGACTTTCTATTCTTCACAACAGAATACAACAATTTAAATTGAAGACATTTGCCTACCAGCTCCTCAAACTCAACTCAAACTCAACCATGGCTTCTCCCAAACTTTTCTTCATTTTATTTTTGATGGTAGTGTTGTCTCTCTCAAGCATCCATTCAAGCCAAGCCGCACGCTACCTTTTGGACACACCAGCAGCGGCTCCTCCCCCAGCATTGGCGGTGCCTACAATTCCATCCCTGCCCAAAACCACATTGCCTCCGTTGCCCTCACTACCAACACTGCCTAAAGCCACCTTACCACCCCTGCCCTCAACCCCGTTGCCTACTCTACCAACTGTCCCAACTCTTCCAAAGGCCACATTGCCACCATTGCCTTCCACTCAATTGCCAACTCCATTCCCAACCTCCCAAATCCCATCTTTGCCAAAACCAGCATTGCCTACTCTACCCACAACTCTACCTCCATTGCCAGCCAACCCACTTCCCACATTCCCAACAACACTCCCTTCAATTCCCACCATTCCATCAACAATTCCAGCCATCCCATTCCCCTCCTCACCCCCGTCAAATTAATTCAACCACTCAAGAGTTCAGATATATCAATGGATATCTTTGTGCTTACTGCTTACTAGAAACTGTCTATTTTCTTGGATGTGCTAGCTGGAGTGTCCTCAGATGTCCGGCCTGCAACATGATATGGTTCTCGTGTTTGATTCTAGCTTGTTGGAACATGTTGTATAGTTCTTGTGCTAGATCCTGGCTTATTATTTATGTATACAATACACTTGTGTTTAGAGCTTGTGAGGATTGTTATTTTTCATGCCTTCTTTTCTTTGTGAGGCTTCACATGTTTTTTCGATATCTACTGTAGTGTTTGTTGTTGCGTTAATTCTTGTTAATTAATTATTTATAGTTGTACTTATCATGTTTTTTATTTTTTTATTACAATGGATATCTTGCACTAATTTATACAAAAATGAGGGGGAAGGGTTTGAACCCATGACGCAGTGACTCAGTGAGTTAAAGAGGAAGACCCTAACCACCAAGACAATTCACCACTTGCAAAAGACTTACATTGTTATTGTACGATCTTTTTCATGCTTACATCGAAAACATGACATAATATATTAATACTTATAAATGAATGGTTCCACTACTAATAACACCGAGGTTTTTTGTGATAAAACTCAATACTTGTCGGGCTATGCAGGTGGCTAAGTTGGAACAATATTAGTGTGATTAGTAGTGGACCGATGACCAGATTCTGAAATCTTAACAATACTTTGGGTCACAATTAATTTGAGAAAATACCTTTTTTTTAGATACAATAATATATTTACACTAAAGCTCTGTTTAGTCCATAAAATGGAAGGGAGATAAAAAACAATTCTATGTGTTTCCCAATGGGATGGGAATGCATCTTTCCCATAACAATATTTAGAGTATTTGGAAAGAAAGAAATGCTCTCCTATGGAATGGTTCGCACCTTTCGGTGGCTGAAATTTCTTTGCGTGCTGAAACTTGGTTGGAGGAATATCGTCGTTGGCATGCTCCTAAAAAGCAATCGAAACCTACACACTGTCCAAATTAGATGTAACCTGCAGAAGGGTGGTTCAAATGCAATATTGATGGAGCCTATCAGAAAGCTAATGGAAGAGGAGGACTGGGTTTTGTAGTGCAAAACTGGGAAGGTCAGTTTGTGATGGCTGGAGCATCAGGGAAGTGAAGGTTTATCCTCTGCCTTTCATGCAGAAGCATATATTGGCGGCAAGGTCTGGTGCACAACAGCTAGTCAAAATGCAATATGAGAATTGAGTTTGATAGTGATTCACTTATATGGTTTTGGCAGCACTACAACAACAAAAGGAGGACAATTCTTTGATTGGACCTGTTTTGAATGACGCTAAAGATTGCCTTGAGTCAATCCACGAAGTGAAGTCAATAGAGCAGTGAATGCAGAGGCACATAGGCTGGTGCGTTTTGGTTTATCTGCATTACAAAACTTTGTGTGGTTTGAGGAGCATCCAGATATCATTTTAGACCTCCTTCTAGATCGAGGATAGTTAATTTTTGTAGTTGTGGCGTAGGACGCTCTTTTTCCTCTGTCTGGGTTGAAATCCCCTGCAAGGTTTTATCGAGGCCCAAATAAAACACCATCTCCTCTTTGTACCAATTTTTATGTCATCAATAAATATCGTACTTATATTAAAAAATAATAATAATATTTGGTCACATCGAGAAAGTAAATAGGAAATAAAAATTTAAAATTGATATTCTCAATTTTTTTTTAATATTCTCAATTCTTATTAAAGATAAATTTGGGAAAAGAATTAGATTATGAAGTAGCATTAATTGTGGATGTAATTAGTTTTTTAATATTTAATGAGGAGAATGTTTTCTTAAAAATCTAAGGGGTAATTGTATTAACACCCCTTGAGGTTTTAATTCACTTTTACATTCACCCTTTAAAGACGAATTTACCCTTGTAGTTAATTATTTAAAAATAAAACTTTTATAAATAAATATAAAAAAGAGCAAATTAAAACATTGAAACAATAACAAAAGAAACCCTAGATGCATACCATATATAATATCATTGCATTTCTTCTTCCCTTCCAATTTCAAACAACCCCTATAACGACCCGTCCATAATTTTATTGTATTTTATTTTCTAAACGTGTAAAGTTACCAAAATGCCCTTGAACGGGTTAAGTGGAAGTTCGACGTGGACATTTGATCTCTTTATGAATTTTGAACTCTTACTTGTTGTATTCTTGTAGTACCCTTTCCTATGAGCGCGTGAGCGCAAACGGGACGAAAATCTGACGTGTAACGGAAACGTTACGTACGTTTAAATATTATTTTCTATTATGGAAATATTGTGGTGCGGGTATCCAGTTGCTTGGCCTAATTTGGGAAAAATCTCTTCTTCCTTCTTTCTTTTTCTCCCTGGTTCCTTTTCCCCTCACTCTTCTTTTCTGCCATCTTTCTTCTCCCCGTAAGAAAAGTACACAGTGCACAATGGCCACACAAAATCCGTCGAACTGAGCCAAACCATCACCACCATCTTGTTCGTTGTAACTCACTGAGTTCAACGGTGCAAGCTGTTTGCCCAAATTCTTTACCGTTTGGCGGGAATCGCACACGGAAGAACTGGACTTTTTCGGCGAGTTTCTCAAAAATACCGACCTCGGTGAGGTTCCTAGCCACCACCTTTAGTTTCCTCGTGTTGAGTAGATAGATTTTCATACTAAGATCGTGTTTTTTGGTTGTGTTTTGAGGTAGATCGGACTTCGTTCGTAAGCTGAGGTTTTCCGGCCAATTTCTGGCCATTTCCGACCAATTTTTGGACTTCAAATAGATAAAATCGTGTTCTCCTTCTCTCTAGCTTCATTTTGACATGTGGAACGTGTAAAATATTGAGAAATGAAGAAGTTAGAAATTTTAGAAATTTTCCCAGTTTTCCGGCGAGTTGGCCGGTGACAGACGGTGGCCGAAAAAAGTTGTAATGGCGACCAGTCAGATCGGCCAGTGACGTCATCAATGGCGTCAGCAGTGACGTCATCGCTGACGTCAGCAACCGGTCCAGACCAAAGAATATTCCTTTTAACGCCGTTAGGAATATTTCGTTAGATCTAACAGAGATGTTGGAATATTCCGTTAGATCTAACGGCGTCAGTTGACGTCGTTAGTTTGACCGGCTCAGTTTGACCACGCGTGAGCTGCGCGTGCGGCGTGCGTGAGCAGTTTTTTGACTTCTGTCGACACAAGGCGACTCGTGGCGACACGTACTACCTTGGGGCAGTACGTATGGTATTTTTCGGAGTGTTTTGGACCTCCGTGTTGAGCGAACCAAGGATTAATGTCGTTTATTAATTTAATTAGTAACCTTTATGAGTTTAATCATTACTATAGTGATATCTCATATAGGTGAGACTTACCACGAGGAGTACAGGGGTCAGGCAAGGTAAGGCGGCTACGACCCAACTACATATCAATGAGTGGGCTTTGTTTTGAGAAACTAATATTATTTATATTATTTCTCACTATGATTTTTATAATTGATTTTCTTTACCATGCCATGCTTTTACTTATGATTTAAGTATAAAGAAATTATAATATGTTGAGACTTGTGAAACTGCAATGGCATGATCATGTGTTTATTATCTGCTCATCATACATGCATTCACTGGTGTCTAGTACTCGTCCAGGCCAAGACCAGCCTTCACGTGTATGTTCACATCTGCACCGTTTTGCTCACTTTGGATCCATTGTAGGTGACAGCCTGTACTAGTCTGCATTACGCAGCTAGGACTCGTATGTGATGTGCTTAGCGCCAGCTTCACGTGATCGTAGTACCGAGCATATATTTATTACACCAAGCCAGTTCCATGTAGCTATTTTCTACATGGGCTTGTGTGTCTGCATACATTGATGAGCATATTATATATGTTGTTGAGCATACTTTGTGTTGTTGAGATATTGATATTTACTCATACCTTTGGCATGGATGCCTTTATACGGATATGTCGATGCATATCATATTATATATTTCTATGTTGTTGAGTATGTTATATGTTGAGGAGATTTTGTATTTACTTATACCTTTGGCTTTGTTGCCTTTATACTGTTTTGACGACGAATATTATATTATTATTTTGGAGTAAAGGTGTTTAACCTTATCTTAGACGGTTTTCATACTATACATAGTATGACTTTGGGAAAGTATACTTGAATTTTAAAAGAGAGGTCATTATGATATGAAAAAACAAAGGTTTTATAAATGTTTATTTTTGCCCACTCACACCTTCTGTTTTGCGCCCCTCCAGGACGTAGTAGTTGTATTAGTGGTGAGCGCAACCATTCTTGTGTATACGACTTCCACACCAGATAAATGTAGGATTTCTTCCTCCTACTAGTATGTTGTCCATCTTATTCAGGATGGGAATAATTCGTACTTTCTTTACTGTATTTTATCTATGCTCTGAACATCTCATGCTATGTATCAAGGGTTCTACCCGTACTTCTGTGTAATCTGCTGCACGATTTTAAATAATTCCAGACTTTGGTTTTATTTTATTCAGAAATTCCACTTAGTATGCATGACATGGTTTTCGTCACCCTCAGGGGTGTCGGCCAGCATGCCTCAATTTCGATACCCTTCGGGATATCCGGGTCGGGGTGTGTCAACCCCCCTCCCCCTCTCTCAATAGCTTTTCAAATCAATAATATCGGCAATAAAAATTGAAAAAAATGGATGCAATGAATAACCTAAGCTAGGTTTCCCCTTATGATCATACACAGGCTGCACCCAAAGACAAAGGGGGATACAAGTTTTTTTCACCAAAGTATACATGCATAGCCATTGTTTCTGTTGTTGTAAGCCTTTTCTGGTGATCCAATGGAAAAAGCTTATCTAGAAAAATCAATAGCCTCCGGAGAAACCAGCTGTTGATTTTATACATTGATAAATCTTGCCATAGGATTTCTTTTGTTTTTTTAATTTAATTTTTTTTATGCATAAAGTTTTAATTTTTAATTTTTTAATTAACTACAAGGGTAAATTCTTCTTTAAGAGGTGGATGTGAAAGTGAACTAACAAACTTCATGAGGTGTAGATGTAATTTTACAAACTTGAGAAGGTTTTGTAAAAAAATGATAAACCTCAGGGGGTGTTAGTTTAATTGACCTAATGAATATTTGAAAAATAATCTCCCGTCTCCCAAAAAAAACTCTATAGAGAAACCACAAACTCTATAGTCTAAGCTATGCTCAATTTTCACTTTTCAATACCCAATCACCTATTTTTTGCTCATCCCTCATTCCAATCCTTCCCCAGTAATGCTTTCTCTAATTTTTTTGTTTTTTCTAACTTTATTTCTATATCCAATTTGAAGGACTTCATTGCGAATTTATTTTTTGCCAACTTTGTTTGATGATGATTTCTAGTCGCTATTATGTGACTCTATTTCGCTATTTTGCACAGTTGAATCATTGGAGATTGACTATTCCCAAGATATCATCCCTTTGTTCTACAAATTCTTCATGGCTAGATGCAGTAGGTGTTGGAGTTATGCCCTAAAAGCCAATTTCGTAATATTGGATATTATGTAACAACTTCATTTTAATTAATTAATAATAGTGCAAGATATTTACTCATTCAGGAGTTTGGCTTTATATTATAAAGATAATATACTATGAATGAGTTCATGTGATTTAAGGTATGGAAGCAATGTCCTAAACGAGGTTAGGATAGAGAGACTTGCATTCCATAGTCACTTAGTCTTTAAAGAAAGTTCTTAGCCGTTTGGAAAGTCAACCTGGACATTGACTATCTAGCAAGGCCGATGTATATCGCATTAAGGTTAGCATGGTTTGTGCTATACGTGTGTTGGACACGTGGTGGATATACAGGTGTTTGTATGTTAAATAAGTTCACTGAACACTGACCGCCCAAGAAGCTTAAAGGTATGGATGCCTACCACATATCAAACGTTACAAAGCTTCGGATTGTAGTATACAAATAGTTATCAAACCTGAGTCATCATCGGTATCTTGTATTTATAGATATGAACTTTGATTTCACCTTAAAACCCTCATTGCTTCGCAAAGCCCGATAATGCAATACTTGGGTTCATGTGTATGAGTATGGAAATACATGAATGTGCAATAAGTAATCTATCAACTTCTGGTAATTGTTCAATAGAAGAAGATATGCCTCGAAGCCACTTGAAGATCCATCTCAGAAATCTTCGGTCGAAGTACTTGTTGATCAAGTTATGTTTGTAAGAACTGCTTCAACATAAGATGCATCACGGTGATCATAGATATCTATATGTGATTTGACATTATTCCATATCACATAAATCTAGATCGCGATATGAATGATAGATTAACTGAATTGCATTGTAACTACAATCAAGGTTCGAAAGAGTATCATGATTAGTTCGCGTATACTTCTACTAATGCGGGTAGCCATGAAAGAGTATAATGGTTTGTGGAATTAAATTAATTCTTTAATTAATTTCACTGTCAACTTTAGTTAGAACCTAAGAGGTCACAAACATATGATAAGTTTTAGTAACGTTATATGGATGATGATAAGATATAATTAATTGTTAATTATATTGGATTAATTATTTGGGCCTATTGGACATGGTTTTAATTAAAATAAGTTTTGGGCTTTATTTAATTAAAAGAGGTCCAAGTCACAAGCCCAAGTGAACAAGTGAATAGGGCTTGACTCATGGGACAAAACCCATGGCGTCAAAACCCTATAAGCGTGCAGCAATGAGGTGTATAAATACATCATGTGTTTCTCTCATATGTCTAATGCAATCCGTTTTTTCACTCAGAGAAGTAGAGAGAAAACCCTAGCCAAATACACTTTATGGGCCACCCAAACCCTATTGATCTAAGTGAGAGATATTGCTAGCATATTTAAATCAATCACTCCATCATCCGTTAGTAGTTTATCAATGTGGATACTCTTAGAGGCTCAACACTTGAGGGGCTTCACATGATCAATCATGAAGAGGAAGATCGCAAACACGAGGATGATCCTACAAAGCGGCACGTGCGTGGCTAAGGATTCACCGAAGTCAATTTCTTTGCCATCTTTATTTGTTGCATTATCAATTTACAACCAATCAGATATGTAATTGGGATTACATATTATTGTTTATTTATTTATTTTCGCTGCGTATTTAATTATTAGAATTAAATAAATCTCAATTATATGCCTGAAAACCCAACAGTGGGTTCAATGCAACGTGACTTCGATTCATGGTGATAATTTTGATTTGGATTATGGATTCATTGAGGGTTTCAGTTGTTTGAGCTACGTGGGCTCGGATAGTGTTATTTGTTTTTTAGTTGTTTGTGGGGATTTTGTCCGCTTTAGTTTAGTCCTTTAGAGTTTTTTCTTTTACAATTATGTTGAGATTCTTGTCTTGTACTTGCACACATTTTTGATGTACTATTATTTTTTTTTGTTTGTTATTTCTTCAGAAAATGAAAATTTGAAAAGAAAAAAAAACCCCTTGCAATTACAACAAAGCTAATCAATTTAGGCCAAGCAAGTGGTGGATTGCCTTGATGATTATGGTAGATTAGTGTAGAATATCACTTTGTAATAAATAAAAATAAGAATTGATCTATGGCCAAAAAAATGAAAGACCAAAGAAGTTAAAGAAAACCCACAAGTCAAAAACCAAGGCAAATGACAGCCCTACCTAGCTACTTGTTCACTGACTACCCAAATTGGTGATTATATTCCAACATGGCCAGTAATCCACTAATATAATGCAACTTTGCAAGGCCAATGGCCATTTTCTTGCTCGCTCTTGATTTGGTAAGTTGACAGCTATCATTTGATGACTAAGATGACTACTGGCTTGCGTGCATGAGTTGAAGCCATTCTTTTGGGTCGGTTTGGTTTTGAATTTGGACTAATTTAGGGAGGTGAACTAACTATTTTTTTCCCACTTCCTCCAACAACAACTCATCAAACTCACGTACAATGACGAGTCATCATAGTCTTCCCATATTTTTTCTATAAAAACCCAAAGATACTTTGTACTCTTCACAACAGCAAAGAACATTTTAAGACATTTGCCTTGCAACTCCTCAAAGCTTTACCACAAGTTCAACCATGGCTTTCCCCAAAATGTTTTTCCTTCTGTTTTCGGTGGCAGTGCTATCACTTTCAAGCGTCCATATGAGCCAAGCAGCTCGCCACCTTTTGGACACGCCAGAAGCTCCCCCGCCAGCATTAGCCGTCCCTACCATCCCATCTCTGCCGAAGAACACATTGCCTCCGTTGCCTTCATTGCCTACACTTCCAACTGTCCCAACTGTGCCAAAGGCCACATTGCCACCATTACCTTCTACCCAATTGCCTACTCTTCCAACTGCTCTTCCTCCATTGCCAAGCTCTCAAATTCCATCTTTGCCAAAATCAGTATTGCCTACTCTTCCCACAACTCTACCGCCATTGCCAGCCAACCCACTGCCATCATTTCCCACAACAATCCCTTCAATCCCAACTATTCCATCAACCATTCCAAGCATTCCGTTCCTCCCCACACCCCCATCAAATTAAAACCACTGGAGATGATCATATATAACCGCCATGGTTCTCCTTTGCTTACTACACTACTACTATCTGATTTCTTGGACTGCTGTATGGTGGTTTATTAGTTATGTTATTGTAGAGAGCTTGTGTGGATGTTTATTTTCATGCTTTCTTTTCCTTTTTCTTTTTAGTTTTTGGGTTTTTACGTATGTTCTGGATATCTATATTGTTGTGTTTGTAATTGTATTTTCTTGATTATACTTTAATTAAAAGATTTATTAAATTTATCTTACCGTATGATCTTAGTTCGTAATCTTTAATTATGATATTAACCAAATAAGTAGCTAAAAAAAAAATTTATACGGTTCATTGTTAATATATATGTTACTTGATATCTACACCGTCGATTTGTTTGAAACATTTGGATTACTAAACGATCTCTGTTTTGAATAATTTTTTGTAAGGATAATCTTCAAATGAACATTAAAAAATTGAATTGTTCCGATTATATGAAATTTTTACGATGAATATACGTTATTTGCAAATGATGAGCTCATCTTCCAAGAGGAAATGCAAATATTATTTTATATGACATCATGAAATCTTCCTGCTATATATTGATTACGAGACTCGAGTAGACCATAATGCATAGGTTAAAGGAAACTATTAATAAGCCAGATGAAAAAATATAAAAGGAAAGAAAAGCAGGTCGGAGCAATATTTGGGAAACAAAGAGACAGTAGCACTTGTTAGCCTGCTACTTACTAACATACGTACATGGCATAAATCATTTAGCAGGGTTTCAATACAATTAATTGTTGATCCTCAATACAATTTCATTTAAAGGTAAATTCATATTAGATACCAAGTTGGGTATAGGTTTTAAGGAAAAATACTATATTTAAGGAAAAATACCAAGTCTAATTAAATATTTTATGATAAGCCATAAACTTTATTGCAAGTGATCCTATGACTAAATAAAAGATACGAGAGATTACCATATTGTCCTCAAGTTTATTTCTTTCAGAATTTTATAAGGCCTTTAGAGCTCGGGGTTAACTTTGAAGGTTTAGGGTTTTAAAAGGTCAGTCAAGGTTTGGGGTTGATCATTTTGAGTTTAGGGTTTTAGAATGTCCTTGGGAGGAGCATAGGGCTTAGGGTGTAGGTCTCGGGTTTTGGGCGAAACCAAAATCCGGGAACTAGACCCTATGCCCTAAGTGATTAACGTAATAAAAAAAAAATTTCCTAAAAAAATTCATACTCATGCTTGTTAGTTACAATTCATTGGGAAGGTTAATGACTATAACTTTGTGATGGTAGGGTTGGACATTATTGTCATTTTACCTTGCAAATTAGTTTGACTTTTCAACTAGTACCTAAACTAAAACTATGGTATTTTAACTTAAAGTTATTTTGAATTTGGTATTTAAACTAAAAACTCCCTTAATTTAAACCCTGGTGATTAATCAAGTCACCAAGAAATGTATGCTCTCTAAGTTTTGGATTTAATATTGAGAGTGGATAATAAATAGACATACTTGTAATGTTTTAATGAGAATCCTTCGTATCAAATCCAATAGTGAGTGACCATAAATCATAGTTTTTCAATTAACACTAGGAAATGTGTGTCATTGGACAAAAAATGGTTCAACAATAAGAATCTTAGGGGGTGCAGTCAAACTAGGATTTGAGAGGATTTTAAAAGACTTTAAAATCTTGGTGTAGTCAATTAGGATTTTAATAGACATTTTTAGAATCCATGCAAATCTAGGTGTAGTCAATTGAAATTTTAATAGAGATTTTTGGAGTGCTTTAAAATCTAGGTGTATTCAAAATATTAAAGATTTTGTAAAATTTCATTAAGTTGTGGATTTTGTGGGATTTGAAGGCAAAAAGTATATATACCCAAGACCAAAAAGAATCCCACCTCACCCCCTAGGATTTCATTTCAACCTTATGTTCTTCCATCCCACTCTCCCCAGCACCCACTTCTCCATTCTCACCCGTCATTGTCTTTCATCCCTTCATATCTATCCATATTTCTCTCCCAAATAACCCAACCCCCATTTATTAAAATTTCAAAATCTGTTAGGCTAGGGTTTTTCAGTCAATAATTTGCTAGCTAGATAAGAAAAAAATATGTGTTGCGTTCAATAGCCGAGGCCACTGTTTAGAGTTGAGATTTATGTATGGGTCGATTTGTAGCTATCTAAGAAGAAATTAGAAATAGTTAGACAACCACCAATTGTGATTCGCCACCTTCAACCATTATGTACAAGTTAAGAATAATTAAACAGTGGGTTTACTTTTGAAAAATGAAATTGTTGGTGGTGGTGACAAGGGGGAGCTAGCTATAAAGTTGGTTCCTTGACTAGTTTATTAATTAATTACTAGGTAAGGAAGGAGAGCAATTGCAAACCCTCACCGAATCAACCGCTGCACCACCACTCAAAATCTTACTCCTCTTTGTTTCCAATTCCACACCAGCAGCCCACCTTATTTCCCAAAGGGTTTTTATCACCCACGGGCCCTGAACTTTCACTCACCAGACTGATTGATGCCTGAACTTTAAAACCGATCACAGAGATGCCCAGACTTATAAAAACAAGACTTTGTGATACTTCCGTCCCAATTCCGTTATCTCTCCGTCAATCTAAATGAGTTTTTATCACCCACGGGCCCTGAACTTTCACTCACCAGACTAATTGATGCCCGAACTTTAAAACCGATCACAGAGACGCCCAGACTTATAAAAACAAGACTTTGTGATACTTCCGTCCCAATTCCGTTATCTCTCCGTCAATTAAGAGGGTAAATATGTCATTTCGCACCATATGTTTGATGAAATGACCTTTAAGGCCTTGATTACATTGTCTGATCCTTTCTCTCCTTCTCTTTCCGATTTTCCCTCCCAAATTGGTTGAAATTTCCCTCCTTTTCTTATCATTTCCGTCCAAATTGGTTGACCCAACCTCTTAATATTCTTCCGTATAGAACATTCAATTGATAAAAGGCTACGCCCAAGTAAATTAATTCGATGAATCAATAATTGAAATATTGAATGAAATATTGTTCTTAGATGCAAGTAAATTAATTCGATGAATCAATAATTGAAATATTGAATGAAACAAAATTGCCAATGTGATTTGCATGTTGGTATAAAATTGAATAAAAAGACAAAAAAATAAAAATGAGAACATAAGAAACATAACAAAATTAACATCCATAAGAAAATCCATAATATCATTAAAATATCATAATAGTCATAATACCAACTAATCATACTATCTTAGTCTTAAGAATTCATAGACCTAATTAAATCAAATGAAGGCTGAAATAGACAAAATGAAGCAAAAGCAATATGTGTTCTTAGATGAAATAGACCTAAATCAATTATTGATTCATCGAATTAATTTACTTGGGCGTAGCCTTTTATCAATTGAATGTTCCATACGGAAGAATATTAAGAGGTTGGGTCAACCAATTTGGACGGAAATGATAAGAAAAGGAGGGAAATTTCAACCAATTTGGGAGGGAAAATTGGAAAGAGAAGGAGAGAAAGGATCAGACCATGTAATCAAGGCCTTAAAGGTCATTCCATCAAACATATGGTGCGAAATGACATATTTACCCTCTTAATTGACGGAGAGATAACGGAATTGGGACGGAAGTATCACAAAGTCTTGTTTTTATAAGTCTGGGCATCTCTGTGATCGGTTTTAAAGTTTGGGCATCAATCAGTCTGATGAGTGAAAGTTCAGGGCCCGTGGGTGATGAAAACCCATTTAGATTGACGGAGAGATAACGGAATTGGGACGGAAGTATCACAAAGTCTTGTTTTTATAAGTTTGGGCATCTCTGTGATCGGTTTTAAAGTTCAGGCATCAATCAGTATGGTGAGTGAAAGTTCAGGGCCCCTAGGTGATAAAAACCCTTTCCCAAATATTACTTGCCCATTTATTTTGCTCGGCAAACTGACATTGTTTGTGACATTGGAGGTTCCTGGAAACACTACAATAGTGGAATTGTATTGCATCGCGACTTTGTCCGGGTGTTTCTTTTCCCTTCCCCTTCCCCTTCCCCAATATGATTGAAGAGGATAGTTGGGAATGAAAGGGCAGAATAGAAAAATAAAATAAAATAGTTCATTAAAACGTGACACAATATTAACCGTTTAGATGTGTTGAGTGGTTTAGATTGAAAGTCAATTAATGACAACAAAGTCTCTTAACATATCACAATCTATAAACAAAATCCTTAGAAATGCTCAAAAATCCATATAAAAGTTGTTGGATTTTACAAATCTTATCAAATCTATCTCTTTAAAAAACAATCCTTTAAAATCATCCTAAATCCTAATTTGACTACAAATAAGATATCTCATGACATGTTTTAGGCATCTTCTTAAATGACTAAATCTGCTATCTAACAATCAAAACCACTTCTAACTATATTTGACAGACAAATTTAAAAGTTCTTTTAAGTCATAGAAGTGTTTTTGGAGAAACAAGAGCCTGTTCGAAAACAACTTCTAATCATTTTGACTTTGAATAAAAATTTGAACTTGTTTTTAATTAAAGCATGTCTAACAAAAGAACTTGTGAGAAAAGTGTTTCTTACCCAAACAATCTTAAACGGTTTGCTGAGATCTTTTAAGCTAGGAGGAGTTATAACTGTGCCTTTGCAGTTTAGATCATCATTAATAAGGATATTCAAGATTCAAGATAATCCGCCCAAACCTATCGATCCAACTCAATCCGCCATGGGGTTTGTGAAAGTTAATTGTGATGGCTCGTGGAAGTCAGCGATATGTTCCATGGCAGTTTTGGTTAGGTGATTCGTTCGTCAGTGGGGTTGTTTCTTGCCGGTGGTGGAGCGGGTGGATTTGAGTGCCAGTCGAGTGTTATGGCGGAGACGGTGGCTATTCGAGATAGACTCACAGTGTGCGTGGAGAAAGAGTACTAATACAAAAGCGGTGGTTGATATCCTTGTTCAAGGGGAGGTTACGGACATGTCGGTGGAGGGCATCATCCATGACATTGTAACAAGGCAACCCATACTGTGGCGGCCTTTGCTTTTAGAGAAAATGACAGTTTCTATTGGGAGTGTTTCGAGCCACTATGGTTGTTTAACATTCTAGCTGCCGATGTCAATATATGTAAGGACTCGTTTATGAGTTTTAATTAATAAAACCTATCTTCTGACCAAAAAAAATATATATATCCAATCCAATTTTGATCGGTTTCTATGATTTGGCGGATTGGATTTGCTTCCCTGTATCCCAAAACCTCCATAATTGGATCCGATGGCAGAGTACCTTGTAAGAATCCATTCCATTCTAATCTCATCCAATATGCTTAGTTTCATGTTTTTTTTTCCTCTTACAGGCATTTGAAATCAAATAAATTATGAACCATTTAAATTAATAACTATGTTTACTTATAAGAAGAAAGCACTTTTCTTTAGCATTTACGTTTTTTTCACATTGGATTAGCATTTAATTTATTTTAAAGAAAAAATACAAGGGTGAAAACAGATGTGTGGAAATCACTTCTCTTATTTTAATGAGTATATTTTAGAATTGATCGTGAAATGACACGGAAAGTAGTAACGCAAGTTATTGAGAAGATACTTATAAGATTATATCATATGGCAGGATTAATCAACAAAGTCCAATATTCATAAAATTATGACATGATGATAACAAATAGTAAAATAACAACGTATATATATATAGTACAACAGATATATTGCGAAGATATGTGAAACCGAACAGAAAAATCATGAAAAGTAATAGCCTCTCGAGCACTCTTACACATGAATACATAAATACCACTAAGGAGATGCAAGAAATTAAATAGCACTATAGTAGTAGAGAACCATGGCTATGATCGATATATCTAATCTCAGTGGTTTAATTAATTTGATGGTGGTGGATAGAGGAATGGTATAGTTGGAATTGTTGGAATTGTTGATGGAATAGTGGGGATTGAAGGGATTGTTGTTGGGAATGTGGGCAGTGGGTTGGCTGGCAATGGAGGTAGAGTTGTGGGCAGAGTAGGCAATGTTGGTTTTGGCAAAGATGGGATTTGGGAGGTTGGGAATGGAGTTGGCAATTGAGTGGAGGGCAATGGTGGCAATGTGGCCTTTGGAAGAGTTGGTAGTGTAGGCAATGGGGTTGAGGGCAGGGGTGGCAATGTGGCCTTGGGCAGCGTTGGTAATGAAGGCAATGGAGGCAATGTGGTTTTGGGTAGAGATGGAATTGTAGGCACTGTCAATGCCGGAGGAGGAGCTGCTGCTGGCGTGTCTAAAAGGTGGCGAGCAGCTTGGCTCATATGGATGCTTGAGAGTGACAACACTGCCATCAAAGACGAGATGAAGAAAAGCTTGAGCTTGGGAAATGCCATGGTTGATTTTAAGGAGCTGCTAGCTAGCTAGGCAAATCTCTTCAAATTAAAATGTTGTTTCTAGTGTTGTGAAGAGTAGAATGTCCCTATTAGGGTTTTTATAAACAAAGTGTTTGTAGAGACTACGAAGACAAAGGGATGATGCAGATGAGTTTGATGAGTTGTGGTTGGAGGAAGTGGGAAAAACCATTTGTTAGTTAACCACCCTAGCTAACTCATTTGGTTCCAAATTTCAAATCCAAACCAACTCAAAAGAATGGCGATTTAGACTCACGCAAGCAGACGCAGCAAATCGTCCATATGCCAATACGGTATTGAACCAACCAAACACCAGCACAAATATCATGGGACCCACATCTTGGTGTAAGTGTTGTTGGCATGGCAAAAGAAAGTCCATTTCATGACTTGAGCTGAGCTGCAAGTCATGCGTTACCCCGGTATCATATAATTAGTCGGAGAATACTAGAATACTCATCGGAGAGTACTCAATATACTACTTTGTTACGTTGAACAATTAGAAAACAACATGTGTCTTTTTTAACTCACAAAGAACTTAACTAAAATTAGTTGCCAAACATTCACTATTCTAGTACCCCACCCCTTCCACCACCTCTCCTCCCCTACATCTCCTCTCTCTCTCTCTCTCATCAGTCTATTCTAAATAAACAACTTCAAACTTCCAATCATATTATCTTCCACAAGTTTTACTGAGTGGGGGTGGGTCATCAGAGAAGAGAGATATTGAGGGTGGGTCGCTGAAGAAGAGATGGAGTGGGGGTGGGTCATCGGAGGAAAGAGGATTGAGGGCGAGTCACTGGAGAAAAGACGGAGTGAGGTGAGTGTTGTTCCCTGAAGATGGAAGGCTAGGCAACGAGGGAGAAGAAGGGTGTTTGGATACCAATATAGTGAATGTTTGGCAACCAGTTTTAATTTAGTTCTTTGTGAATTAAAAAGGACACATGTCGTTTTCTAATTGTTCCACATAACAAAGTCAATATATTGGGTACTCCAGGTGAATACCCAAGTATTGTCCTAATTAATCATCGTTTTGTTGCATTAGCTTTTTTTTTTTTTTGGATGAAATTGCATTAGCTTTATACAGGGGTGCAACTCAAGCGGGTTGGGCGGGTTGGATGGTCAACCTAACCTTAACCCAACCTTCACAATTTGGGTTTGGGCTGGGTTCATGTTCATGCGGGTTTAGTCGAGTTTGGGTTTTAATTAGGTTCGGGCTTATTCGGGTTCGCCCAAACTTTATCGAGTTCAATCTTATAACACCTTATTTTGCATGAGTTTTAAAATTTTGAACCAAACAACGTCAATATTAGTTAAAATTTCATTTACACATCATCATCCACACAAAAGTTAAAGCAAACAACTTGGAGACTATTTATAATGTTTCAGCCATGCAAAGTTGAAATTAAATTACAAGACGTGTACTTAAGCTTCAACCAAAAGAAATGTAAAAGTAACACTATCATTCATTATCCATATGAAAACCGACAATAAACTTCAAGTATAGTCATTCCAAAACTTATACATAACTTATATAATATGAAGTGGAACGGATAATATGTGCATAAGCGAATTCGGGCTCAAAATTGGGTTCGATTTAGGTTGACATGGGCGAGCAAGGCATAAACCCAACCCAACCCAACCCAATAAATGATCGGGTTGAGGTCGGGTTAGGTTTGGGCGGATTTTTTCTTCCTTCTAACCTGCTCAATCGGCTTTGAAATTGGGTTGGACATGTGTATTTGGGTTGACCCAACTCAAGTTGCACCCCTAGCTTTATGCAAGCAAATTTACACTTTCTATTAGGAATTTTTATCACAAATGGTCCATGAGATTGACTCAATCAATCAAAATGGTCCCTGAGTTTCAAAATCGATCAATGTAGTCCCTTAGATTCAGTGTTGCATATCAATGGAGTCTCTGCCGTCTAATTCGATCAAATTTTCTGTTAGTGTGTTGTTGTGACACACGAGTGGGTCCTACCATTCCAATCATAAAGTACGCCACGTGGATTAACTGTAAAAAACCATTTTTAAAAAAAATTAAAACCAAAACTCATAAAATAAAAAACAAAACTAAAAAAAGAAAAGAAAAGGAAGATCATAACTGCATCATCTTCTGCATTCCCCACCTCACTTGAATGAAGCTATACATCAGTGTGTGAATATAAAGAGAAATTGCTGGAAGAGCTACAAGTGGAAAATAAGAAAATCTCTCAACTTACTATTGGTGCTGAAAACCATATGGAGATAAGAATGTACTTGGTTTTGCTAGTGATTGTTCAACTGTTGCACTAGTAGGAACAAGGTTTGTGAAGACTTCGTAGTCTACATCGATATCACTTGGAGCCACATCTTCCAGTGAAAATAAATTTGTTCCTACTTGTCATCACTGTAGTGAACTAGGTCATATCAGACCAAAATGCGGAAAACTACATGACAAGAAGGTTTGTGGAAGTTATTAAAATTGCATAATTGGTCTAAAATGGAGGAATTTCGTCTACCAAACCTAGAACTTCAAAATAGATTAAGAGAACAACTGAGAGATGCCTTGTGGCTCAAAATACACTCACAATCTCTAAGTCAGACTTTTGGTATCTAGACAGTGGATGCTCAACATATGACTGGTAATAAAGAAGCTTTTCTATCAGTGGTTCCATATGATGGTGGATGAGTTGTTTTTGGTGGAGGTGAGAAATCTGAGATCATTAGAAAATGATTAGTTAAGATACCAGGTTACCCAAATTACAGAATGTGAGATATGTTGATGGTTTGAAGTCAAGTTTCATTAGCATTAGTCAACTATGTGATGAAGTGGCAGATGAGGTGTGCCTCTCAAAAATAGGCTGCATAATTGTTGACAATCAAGGAAGGAACATGTTGGTGCTTCCAAGGTCTGATGATCACTATTATATACTGGATACATAAAAAATGAAGAACAATACAGTTTGCAATAGAGTTGCAGATGAATCTAGTGTGTTATAGCATAAGAGACTTGGCCATGTCAACTTCAAGGATCTTCAGAAGTTGTCAAAATATGATGCAGTGAGAGGAACTCCAAAGTTATATGTACCAAGCTCTCATGTTTGTGGCTCATGTCAACTTGGTACACATACCAAAGTATCTCATAAAAGATTGGCAGAAACTTCAACAGCAAAAGCATTGGAACTTGTTCTTATGGATCTTGTTGGTCTATGCGAAGAACAAAGTCCTTACTGTGGGTAAGGGGATGCATGTGTGAAGTACTGAGAATACGACACATCATAGTTCGTCCAAGGTGTCCCAAACGGTCATGCTAAAGCAAGGTTTCCATTGCAAGCCCACTATTAGGGCTGGCCACATGATGGACCTCAACGGAGCAAATGGTTGTAACATACAAGCCATTTTGAATGCACTCCATCTTCTCATGAATACACTTCTGGCCATATTCATAGGAAGTGATGCAAAGGAATTCAATTCCATTTTCTTCAGAAGTTTCAGCGTGGTAATCATTATCTCAAATATCTTTAAAGCTCAACAACGTTCTTTTGGAACGAGGTCAGTAAAGTGCCTCTTTAATGGTTAATTTAGTATCATTGGACAATATTAGGTGGGCAGTGTCATACCCCTCAATCAGGTTAGATGAGCCTGAAAGGGTTGTCATAAGTGATATTTTAGGTATAAAGTTAGTAAAATAGATGCATTCACACAAAATGGTGTGTGTGGTTGCATTATCTGCCAGACAACTAACTTCCCCACAAGACATACCTAGAAATAAATTAATTGAATTGGTCACATGTATAAGGAAATTAAAAGATCATTCATTCAATTAATTATTCGAGAAATAAGATCCATAAATTAATATCCAAAAATTTAAAACAAATAACAAACAAATCATCCAAAGCATAAGGAAATTCAAAACTTAAACCAAAAGATAAAGGGGGGAAAGGGGGCCACTTAGTGGTTTTTGGCCACTAGTGGTGAATTTCGGTCAACATATAGGCCCATCTCTAAAATCTAATCTTCCATCGAGATAGATGCTTCTTGAAAATTAGAAATATCCATAGTAGTATTTTCGGAATCCTCCACTTGATGATGTGGTCCAGAATGGATCTCACCTTTAACCCTACAAAAATATCATCGTTCGTATTGGTAAGCAAGGATCGTTCAGTTCGGGGAATTGTAGGGTACCCTAACTTTTAAAGTAAGAAACTAAAAAGGGGGGTTTTAAGATTGATTTTCTAAACTACTTTGAAACAAAACAAAAATATCACAATGTACATATTTACAATGATCGATTCTCTACACATTTAGCCAGCCAAACAGATTGCAAATACTTAACAGATTCGAATTTAAACGCATCATGCAATACTATACTCTCTAACAAGTTATCTTAAAAACGACTATGATTAAAGCCTTAGAGGACATTTGATCATGCAAGGTTCTCAAAACACATTTAAGCTCATATTAGGTCTTTACCTATGTGATTAAACTTCAAATACATACTTAGGGCAGAATCTAAAGAGAAACACATTATTTGCACTCACCTTTCATCGGAACATGGAGAAAAAGGCATTAAAGCATACCAATAACTTCCATGCAAATTTTCAGTTTCTAACCATTAAACATAGTTTTTACCACTTGTGAAATCAGTTTCTATCTAGTATACTTAGGGCATGCTTGATTAGCTACTGATTCTTGGTTGATTAAACTAACATATTTAGACAAACTTAGGGCCTGTTTAACATGTTAATTACAAAGCACAAACTGAAAATTATTTAATCTAACAAGTATGGAGTATAGCAACATGAATCACAGAATAAATTTCGAATTAGAAAACTATAAACAATCTGCAAATTCTGAATTATACATGAAATATAATATGAAATTTTCACTTGTCCAAATAAACAACTCCATCATCCAAACAAATAAAACAAAAGTTGATTTATAAGCATCCCTACACAAAACAGAAACTGAGTAATTCGAGAGAGCCATAGAGTTACACTTTGTAGTTTTTCCTTAGAGGAGCAGCAGCAAGGTGATGGACTTGACTCTTCTTGTGATGATGGAAGTTCCTAGGCTTAGAGCTTCGGAGCTTGAAAGATGGGGAAGTGGTGGAGGTTTCGGCCTTGTGATGGTGGAAGAGTGAGGGTGTATGTTTGGCAAAGCTTTGGCTGGTTGTGTGTGTAAAAATCTTGATGCTTTTTCTGAAGCTATGCCAATATTTATATAGAGGTGGGAGTTGATCCTTGAGTTGCTCACAGCCCTCGGATTGAGATGAAATGAATGGACAAGATTGAATTTGAGTGGCAAAGATAAGGATCAGATTTCACTTCATCCTTGTGTTGCATGGTTGGATAAGAGAGAAGAAGATTTCCAAGGCAATGAGTCTTCCCTTGTAGCTGCAATTAGGTCTAGGTTCATCCCATGTATTTTTTGATTTTTAATCCTAGATAAATGCAGCCCTTTATCCTTTAATTTTTGAAGATTTAGCCATGAGATATTCCAAAGTTTATCTCCTTGTTTCCCTCTAAAATGCACTTTTCAGATCATCATCAACTCCCAAAGAGTCAAACAACTGTCCCGTTTTCTTCCTTGAATCCCAATCCGACTAAGACTCATCTTCCTGTTTCGACCTTCCGTTACTAAAACAGAGATACCTTTTTTCTAGAAAAATCAGAATCGTGATCTGTAAAATCCTGTGGAAACTAGACATCCAGAGCTTTCCAACCATATATGGCTCGACACGTGATTCATCTTGAGGAATTCTGGGTGCCCTGTCGAAGTTGGCAGTTATGCATAGCACTGTCCAAATTCCACTCGGATTCCACCTTCTTGCAATCTGCTTGTCCTTCGAACTTCTATCTTCACTTTTCAAATCACGATCAGCTCACAAGGAGTCCTGCACACATGAAACACATCTTATAATCAAGGAAGAGATAAGAATATTTCAGAAATTAATTGAGAATTATCTGAAATAATAATTAAGACAACATTCCCTTTAAGACATGCTTGTAATAGAAAGAAATATTAAAACATGCAAGTTTCACATTTTCAAAATAGGAAAGTCTTTAAACAAGAATTTTAGTTCGAATAGGACTCTCAAATAAAGCAAGTTTCCTTGTTCAACAAGGACTCTATGATAAATTTGCATTTTCTGCCTATATTAACATAATTTCGAGCTTAAACTTCCCAACACTCCTAAACCTACTAAATGACTCAAATAATGAAGAATAAGGGCTAAACAAGGCTTAGAATGAAGTATAAACACAATAGAATCGTAGCACAAAGTGCTCCCATCACTTGAGCAAAATTAGTATCTACGGCTTTACGACGTGAATGATACTTAGCAACAACATTAACTGAAGCTCGGCAAGTGCGGGACCAATGGTCCTAGGAACCACAACGGTAACACAGAGTCCCATCTTTGGTTGCCTTGCTTTTAGTCTTGAAGTTTGAGGCTTTGAAAGCTAAATTGGTGAGCTTCGGGGCTTGGTTTCCTCCCTTGGATGGGCCTACGCTCTGTTGACCTTGGGCTTGTGGCTTAGGGTTAGAACCCTTGCCTTTCCCACCACGCCTCTAGCTTCGGTTTTGGCCTCGATTCACGTTAAAGTTTGCTTCAGGCACAACGGTCGAGCCAGTAGGTCTAGCTTGATGATTTTTCATCAACTACTGATTTTTTTTTTTTTCAACAAGTAGTAAGACAGAGATCAAATATGAGAATTTGGTGAATTTATGTACCCTATATTGTTGCTACAGGACAATATTGGTGGCATGAAAAGTTAATAGGTCTTCTCCAGGAGATCATGTTCAGTAAAGTCTTCTTTGCAAAACTTGAAAAGTGATCGAATTCGACAAATTTCAGAGTTGTACTCATTCACACACTTAAAGTCTTGGAAGCGTAAATGTTGCTAGTCGTGTCTTGCTTCAGACAAGAAAATATATCTTTGATGATCAAACCGCTCTTCCAGACCAAGCCATAAAGCTCTTAGATTCTCTTCAGCGAGGTACTCAGTCTGCAGTGCGTCGTGCATATGTCTTCGGATGAAGATCATGGCAGTTGCTTTGTCAGCTTCGCCCATCGGGTTATCCATCTCAACTTCAATGGTAGCCCTAAGACTCTTTGCAGTGAGATGGAGCTTTGCATCTTGAACCCATTTGAGGTAGTTCCTTCCAGAGATTTCCAAAGCGGTAAAGTCAAGTTTGTTTAAATTCGAGATGTCGCTGTAACGAAAGGAACAAGATTGTGGATAGTACTATGGAAAACGGTCCATAGACATGGAGTAGAACATTCAGGTTTTATTAGACATGTTTTGGTTTAAATTTACATGAAAAGCTGTGGGTTTCATGGGTATTTTATTTTTAAGGAAACTTTGGGTTTCATGGCAGTTATTCGAAACTTTGGGTTCGAATTTATGTACTTCATGTTCATGGGTACTTGCGAACAAATGCAATATATAGAACAAAAATAAATATATATATATATATATATATATATATATATATATATAGCACAAACAAGTGGATGAACATAAGTCTACAGGACCTACGGGGTGTGAAAGTCATGACCCAAATAATTTGGGCGGACCAGGTTTGGAGTTTTGGGCCCAAACTAGAAGAATTGTTGGATTGCAAACCAACAAGTGGCTCGGGTACGAGGCTCAAAGCCCATCAAGGGCTTATTGACATTGGCAGTGGGCTAGGCCCACTTGGGTTGTAAGGAAAAAAGAAAACCAGGCCCATGCTGGGGCCGGATTTGGGTGACAGGCCGAGAAGCAAGAGAGGCCCAAATTGAGGCCAAGTTTGGAAGTGGGATGAGAGCAAGGGAGGCCCAAGAAGGCCTCTAGTGTCTATGCAAGGAGCCGAGCGGGAGCTGAGTGTGCAGTCCATAGGAAAACCAGCACCGTCGCCTCATGGCGGCTGTGATCTTGAACCAGGGGCCGAAGCGAGCAGGGTTTCGATGGAAAACCGAGAGAGTTCAATGGAGAACACAAAATTCTCAACGCTGGGTGTCAAAAAAAAAACGAGAAAATTCACCGTGGATTTACACAACGACACTGTGCCAATATTAATTGTAACAAAAATAAAGGCAAATGTCTTTTCGAGTTCTAAAAAAAAAAAAAAAAAGGGGTATTTTACCAAATTTACCGAACACAGTGGAGAACTTAGCAGTCGAGTCGACAACCACCGGGTTTTCAAATTTACACTTTGCCACCATTTTCCTTCCTTCTTTCACTCAAAATTACAGCGAGAGAAAGCCCAAGAAAATTTTCTGTTTGTTTCTCGGGAAAAAAATGGTGGTGCCCAAGTTATCGTACGAGGAGTCTCGCCGGCAGCGAATGGAGGAAAACAAGAAGAGAATGGAAGCTTTGAATCTGCCTATGCTTGCTCAAGCTCTTAAAAAAACCCCAAATTCTCCCAAACCCTCCCCTGTAATCCCTAAACCCCTCTTTCTCTAAGCAAAAAAAAATCAGCTCTCACTCTTGTTTTCTCTTTTGCTCGCAGATGAAGCGCGCGAAGGCCCGCACGGTGGAGAGGCAGCTGGTGGAGGTGAGGAGGTCCTCCCGGGTCGCAAACCTTCCGACCCCAGTTTACAAAGAAGTGGTGGGTACTTTGATTTTTCCTCTGATTGCTCATATGGTTCTTTATTTTTGTTTTCGAATCGAAAAGTTGAAATCTTTAGTGAATCGAAAAGTTGAAATCTTTAGTGATTTTGTGGTTTGTGGCAGGCTGTGGTGGATCGGGAGATGAGGCCGAGAAGGTATTCTACTAATAGACATAGGGATTTGTCGAACCGGGTTTATGCTTCGGATGAAGCCAGAAATGACGCCACTGCGAGAGCTGAGGCATTAGAGTCTGGTTTTGGATCCGATTACCCGACCATGGTGAAACCGATGCTCCAATCCCATGTCACTGGTGGATTCTGGCTGGTAAATTAGTCTGCTTTATATGATCAAGATTTCACATTTTCATTGTATGTTTCTTCTGTATTCTATATACTTGTTGGTTGGTTTTTAAAAAATTTACGAACTTTTTATACATTATCTTGTACCTGCTCCCTACCGATTCAAGAACTGAGATATTGTTCGATGGACATTCTGTTTGATATGAAATTATAAGCTGTGCCTTTTTTTTTTTCTCTAGGATTGGATTGAAATGGATAACCGACTATATTCAAGGTATATTGAAGGCAGAGGCAAACGATTTTTCATTTTGAGGGAATTAGACATGAAAAGAACTTATCCCTTCTAATCGTACCATTTTAGGGGGATTGGTATGGATAAGTTTCCTTAATGAGTAATCCATCTTCTACCTTCAAGTTGGACACAATTTTTTCATTTCTTCTTTCAACATACCTTTAATATAATGGGTTATCCATTAGTATAATCCTAGACACCAAACGAGGCCTATGTGTATTATCAATTATCTCCAATATCCTGCTTCGTAATGTGTATGAAGAAGGAACAGTCAATTTCATACACCAGTATAGGCATACTTGCACTCATTCTGTTTAATGTCTGCAAACTGCAACAGGGTCTTCCAAAATATTTCTGCAGTAAGAACCTCCCAAGGCGTGATGATATTGTGACTTTGATAGATGAAGATGAGGATGTGTGCAAGGTTATATACTTGGCTGAGAAAAGAGGACTCAGTGGTGGATGGAGAGGGTTTGCAATTGATCATGGTTTGGTGGATGGGGATGCATTGGTTTTTCAACTAATTCGGCCTAAAACGCTCAAGGTTTGGTTACAAGTTTCTTGACAAAGTTGAACTAAAATTACAACTGTTTACAAGTTTCTTGACAAAGCTGCATAAAAGTTTTAGTATTTTACACTTGGATTGGTTAAATGAGGCTGATTCTTTGTTAAGCTCCAAAATAAGTATATTACCTTCAATAGATACCAATTAATTAAACTAGACAAGTTCCGTACATAAGACTATTTGCTGTATGAGACCATCCTATCATCCTGCTTTCAGTGTTTGTTTTTTGTTTCATGTACTTGTATTGTCGTTTCAGGTGTACATTATAAAGGTGGAAAGAGCTGAATAGGGCTACAAGCTTTAACTATTATCAATGTTGGTGGGTTTTTTGTGATCATTGTTGTCGAGGTAAAGTTTTAAGTATTGTTTCTCTCGTCTTTTCAGCTATGCATGAAAATGGTCAAACAATGTTACCTGATTTCTACCGTTTCCTCATCATTTAAGACCGCTAGTGATATTTTCTACAATTTGTAAATGCACATTTCATATGTAGCCTCTTGACCAAGTCATACATTTACTCTTTTGCTTATGGGTTCCCAAGTTCTTCAACATATCAAGCCCAATGTTTGTTCTGCTGCGAGATTGAGATAGGTTAATTGACCATATGCATAGAAAGCCTACACAGCTGTGATTTAATGAACTGTAAGCTAGTTTCAGAGTTGATTCTTCATATGCAACCATTAAGCAAGGCGGTTGTTTGCATTTAGTTAATTAGAAGAAAGACTCCTCGAAAGTTTAAGACTTGTAAAATTTATCATATCATTAAAGTTCTATGAGCATGCATGATGCATCTGTCTGTGTTATATGATGCATGTACCCGAAGTTGCCTTTAGTTTTTCGGTAAATGAACAAATTTATGGTCTATGAATGGCCATGGGCTATGTACCCGAAGTTCCCTTTCAACAATCCAGAAGTTGTGTATTTTGTCTATGAATGGCTTTCTTCCTTGTTTGCCTCTTGGACTTAGTTGCTTTCAGAATTTTGTTCGTCGTAATCCTCTGTTCTTCTCTCTCACACAGCCCTTTTCACTTGTTGCAGGCAAAATATTTGGGACAGACTATCCGTTCTGCGATGAGCTTTATTTGTTCCGAGAAAATTACATGTTTTGTGTAATAGAAACCACCAAACACATGTTGTATGGACCGATGGAGCCTTGTAGGGTTAGCAGATGAAGCAATCATCTGCAATCATATTTTTGAATGTTCTCTGGTGCCCCTTTAAGGCCTATATGAAGAACGCACGAGCAAAAATGAATGAGCATGATTTATTCTCCCGTTTCTGTGAGGATTAACATTAACTTATCTTCACCACTTATGATTAACGTATCTTCAACATTTGAATCTCTCTAAATGATGTTGGAGAGATCCAAAAATATGATTTTAGTTCATTCAAAATCATATTTTTTTAATGTTATTTTGGAGGAACCTTCTTGGTTTATTGATTGTGTTCTCCCCATGGGGAACCTCTTGTCTCCCACTTATGATTAACATATCTCCACTATATAAACATTATAATCAAAATCGTTTATTTTCTTTATTATCATTTAAATATTATATCTGTAAAAAATTATTTAATTTGAAATTGTTTGGCCATTCATATGTATCAAACAAAAAGACGGTTCATCATGAAGATAAAAAGAATAAATAGTTCTAATAATAATGTTTGTATGATAAAAATACGTTAATCATAAGTAAGAGAACAAGTAGATTTTAACACAGAAGAACCCAAGTAAGGGATCGTGTTCTTTCTTCTCCACA
Organism: Gillenia trifoliata; assembly: GCA_018257905.1. Taxonomy (NCBI): domain Eukaryota; kingdom Viridiplantae; phylum Streptophyta; class Magnoliopsida; order Rosales; family Rosaceae; genus Gillenia; species Gillenia trifoliata. The sequence goes on along the minus strand of CM031088.1, from coordinate 7,099,067 downwards.
AAGATAAAGAAGGTGTAGTACGGTCAAAGAAAAGAAAGGATAAACACTTTTTGTTAGTGGACAATTAATCAAAAATTATAATGGTAGATTCTGCCTAAGTGGGCATCATATTCTAGAGAAATATTAATATATTCTAAATAATTAACTGCATATATGTTTAGGAGAAAATGCTAGGAAGATTATTTTTTAGACCATATTTTATAAATTGTATAATGTAGTGGTTGATGGTTGGTTTCTTTATTTAGTGATTTAAAGAAAAAATTCAACAATTAACCGCTACATCATGTAATTTACAAAATATAATTTAAGTAGACGGCCTCTCTAACATCTCGTATGTTGAGAACAAGAAATGCAACAGCATTGGCACTTAGAGTTGGACCACACAACAATGACTCAGAAAAATAAAGAATTTTTTTTTTTTCTAATAATCTAATTAATAAAGTTGCATTATTGAGCACCCTAGTAGGAAATAAACAGTTACCAACCAAAATTATCAATAATTCCCAGAGCCACTTCACAAATATGCTTCAAACCCTCCTCTCTTCTTGCAAGTTCTGGAGGATAAGCCAAACCCGGGTACCTTCTGAAAGCATTGTGGCAGGCATTTGGGTAGTCTGCAGCTGCAGTGATGTGCATGTAAGCATAGTCGTAAGACTCTGAACCCAAATCCTGCACTGAAGCTTGAAGGGCATCGCCGGCGTAGCCATACTTGTCGGCACACTCCTTGAGGACCTTCTTCAAGTTTGTGTCATTGATGCTTGAGCTGATTAGCTGAGAGGACAAGTAGGATGAGGTGGCAGTTGCATTTGCCGTTCCAATCCCAACCATAATAACTGCCAACCCCTTCGTGTCTGCATTTTTGCTTGTGGGAACAGATTTGAGGGATGAGACGCAGAGGCCATAGTACTTGGTGTTTTTGCATGTGTTCTGGATCAGGGTTGAGTCGGCATGCACGAGAAAATTAGGGTTTTGGTGAGGAAATGAAACTGTGAGAAGAAAGAGCAAGAAAATCGTAGAAGAACCCATCTGAGAGAATTGATGTTATTTTCTTTGGCTCTAGATTTTGCTATGGAGGAAGATAAAAGGATTCAAAGGAAATAATGTTTATTTATTTTTCTATGGTTGCAAATTGCAATGTGAGAGTGAGAGATGTATTGGGTGTTTTGACTTTGTGTGTTGAATGAGCTGTGTATCTAATTAAAGAGGAAGGGGCACTATTTGGCAGCAGGCTATGAAACCATGCTATGCATTGAGGTCTTGTTTGGCAGAAACCTAAATGCCAAAAACCTGAGTCACGGGTCACAGATGAACAACAGTTAGAGACTCTCAATCCAATGTTCTCTTTTGAGTACTGTACTGAAATGATTGGGTTTTATATTGGGAATCTTGATGAGATGTTTTGGCCAAATACACGAGAGCAATTTACATTAAACTAGTTTACCATCCTGTGGAGTTTCAATTCAATAACACATTGTCATGCGGAGAAAAACTTGCACATGACAAAACATTATTGGACAAGAGACGTCATATGGCAATGAACTTGTTCTATATAAGTCATTCTCCAAATATCCAATGAAGAAAAAGAGCTCAGAAATTTTTGTGATCTAAAATATATTAATGTCTTTAATTTATATTTATGATGATTTACATTTATTTGGTGGTTTTTTTTTTGTGTTTTAATACCTTTTATGTCAAGGGAATGAGCAAAAACCGACTTGTTTTAATACCTTTTGTGTTTTAATACCTTTTATGTTATTTATTCAGTTGTTAGTCAATATATAACTCATTTGTGGATTTATATATTTCGTCGTTGTGAGATTAATTGTTACATTGATGATCTTAGTGACAATACCGTTTTAGGTAGATGACTTTTCTTTTGTCAAAACTTTTTTTTAGTAGAAGATTTAAACTTCTGAAATATTATGGTTTTGGTTCATTCTAATCGCTATAGGCAAGAAGAAAGTAGGTTATAATATCATATCTCTCAAAATTTTAAAAAATGAAAATTTTGATCTCTTCTAGCATTAAGAAGAAAAAGTTGCTTGGTTTTCTGGTCGAAACATTAGATGGCCTTGACAATGTACTTTTAAGTAATAAAATAGCAGTTCTACAGCGTGAGATAAGTGTTGCAGAATAATTGCGGGAACACAACTGGCCCTCCGTTCCGCAATTATTCCGCATTAGAGAAAACATGTTCAATAACAACACATTCTGATTGTGATGTCAAGTTATTTTCCCTTGATTGCAAGTAACTATAACATATCAAAGTTATTTGCCTTGCCATTTTTACTGGGGCATTTTCTTAGATGCTGAATGCTGTCCATGGATGCATTGTCTTCTTTTATGATATCATATCCTTGATGAATGCATTGTCTTCTTTTATGATATCATATCCTTGGGGTTGACCTTCTTTATTTCGCCATGTGAGATCTTCTCCTCTTTTAAGGGAGAATGATTTATATGGAACGAATTCACCGTTATCGTGGCATTTTGTTCCAATAAAACAATATTATGTTTAAGTTTCTCACCGTATGGCATTTCAATTTTGAAATCTTGATGGATGAGTCATGAGTGAGGGGGTTACAGATAGCTTTTATGTCAATACTTGTAAATTTTGTGAAATATATATATATATATATATATATATATATGAAGATTTAAAAGCTTAAAAATGTATTAGGGATCATTTGGTACACATAGGATTGAAATAGAGAACTCTCAAATTTTAAGGTATGTTAAAAGTGGAAGTTAATGTTTTTTTTATCTGTAGGGAATTAGAAGAGGATTAGCTGTGAAAGAAATTCATCGCTTCTAATCTTACCATTTTAAAGAGAATTAGAATGGATAAGCTTTCTTAAAATTTCTATATTAAATTAAAGAAAAATCTAAATTTCTACTTTGTGTTAAATAAACTTCAGTCTCAAGCCTTTGAGATAAACAGCCAATTATTATTTTATATTTTGGAGAATCGTGATAAGCTAAGGTTTCTTTACATGAAGCATTTGACTTATTGAGAATATGTTATGTTAATGATAAGGATATGAAGGATATGTGTAGCCGATAAAAGCCCTATATATTCTATTAGTAAAGCCTAAACCCCCTTTTGAGTAATCCATCTTCTATCCTTTAGGTGGTCATAATTTTATAATTTCTCCATAAACATACCTTTAATTTAGTAGATTATCCGTTTCAATTCAATCATGTGTACCAAACGAGCTCTGAAACTCTACCTAAACCAACTCGAACATCAATCAAATGATCTTATTGTAAGGGAAGATTGACTTAACGATGTTATTAAACGATTATGTCAATGTTAAATACTAAAGATTTAGTTGGGAGCATGATATTGTACTTGTGTTTGGTGATAAAAAAAAGTATATGTTGTGGACTATTTTTAGGGAAGAAGGGTGCGGCAAAAGAGAGAGAAAATATAGAAGGCTTGAGGAATTGTGGTGTATTGTAGTACATATTCTTCATGGCAAGTGCCTTTATTTATAGTGAAACAAGTACAGTTGTAATAGGAATGTAATCTTTAGGATTCCAAAATATCTCAATCCATATCTACCTAGGATTTACACAATCACATTTAACACATGTTTACATTATCTACAACACTCCCCCTTGAGTGTGCAAATACTCAAGTAAATATCGCATCAGATCTTCAAGATGATGATAGTTGATAAAGTCGTCTCGTAGGCTCAATAGAGAACACGCTAGTCTCAAGTATGGAACTTGCATATAAAAAGAAGTAAAAACTCTCACAAAACCTGGCTATGGTAAAACCCAAAGAGGGACAAAAACCAATAGTCTAGGAGAAAAGTGAGTTAATGCAATGTCAATACTTAACGTCTACCGGATGTCAGTAAGATGCACACAAGGGTATAACCAGCCCAAAATGGGTGCCTCATTAAAACCTAGTCAGGCAACAAAAACCCAATGGAAAAAATGATCCTGATCATAGGGAAAAAGAGTACATTAAGGTCAAGGGAGTATACTTCAGGATACTCCCCCTGAGTTTGACAAAATTCCGAATGAAAAACTAACAATGTTGCAAATCAGACAATTTACACATACCAATTCCTTGAACAAGCTTCTGAAAAGTATACTTCGGCAGTGACTTGGTGAAGAGGTCTATAAGGTTGTCTTAGGAACGAATTTGCTTGACTTCAATCTTCTGATACTCTTGCTACTGATGTGAAAAGAAGAATTTCAGCGCAATATGCTTGGTGTTGTCTCCTTTGATATATCCTTTCTTGATCTGGTCAATACATGCGGCATTATCTTCAAAGATCGTTATAGGGACATCAACGACGGAAGAAAGTCCGCAATTGCTTCGAATATGCTCAACAACAGCTCTCAGCCAAAAACAATCACGAGTAGCTTCGTGAAGGGTGAGAATCTCAGCATGGTTCGAAGAGGTGGCAACTAAGGTTTGTTTGGTTGACCTCCAAGATACTGCAGTGTCTCCAACGGTAAAGACATGACATGTTTGAGAACGTGCCTTGTGCAGGTCAGATAAGTAACCTGTGTCAACATAACCAACTAGGCAAGCATCATTACGAAGACCAAGGGGGTGTGATCTATTCTGAGATGCATAGGGATAAAATAAACCCAAATCCGTAGTACCCTTAAGGTAACGAAGGATGTCTTTAACGCCATTCCAGTGTCTGCGTGTGGGCGCATTGCTATATCTTGCAAGAAGATTAACAGAGAAGGAGATGTCCAGTCTAGTGCACTGAGCTAAGTACAATAAAGCGCCAATTGCACTCAGATATGGAACTTCAGGCTCTAAAACCTCTTTCTTATCATCTTTAAGACGAAAAGGGTCTCGCTTTGCATCTAGTGTTCGGACGACCATAGGAGTACTCGAAGGTTTCGCTTTATCCTCATTAAAACGAAGTAACATCTTTTGGGTGTAATTCGATTGGTGGACCAGAATACTATCCGAACAATGCTCAAACTCTAGTCCTAGGCAATATCGAGTTTTCCCAAGATCTTTCATCTCAAATTCCGACTTCAGGTGCGACGCAGTTTTCTCAAGCTCTTCGGGAGTCCCAATGAGATTCATGTCATCGACATAAACTGCAACTATCGCAAATCCGGAATGTGACTTCTTAATAAACACGCATGGGCATAATTTATTATTCACATATCCTTGTCTAGTCAAATACTTACTCAGACGGTTATACCACATCCGTCCGGATTGCTTTAATCCGTAGAGTGAACGCCTCAATCTAATTGAGAGGGTGTTCCGTGCTCTAAAACTATTTGATCCAGTCAATGTAAGTCCTTCGGGAACTTTCATGTATATTTCCGTATCAAGATCCCCATAGAAATACGCAGTTACCACATCCATAAGTTGCATATTCAGTTTTTCGAAAACTACCAAACTGATAAGGTAGCGGAACGTTATGACGTCCATTACGGGGGAATAAGTCTTCTCGTAATCAATCCCAGGGTGTTGAGAGAAACCTTGCGCCACAAGGCATGCTTTGTATCACACTATTTCATTCTTCTCATTACGCTTCCTTACGAAAACTCACTTGTAGCCAACGGGCTTCACATGTGGAGGTGTACGAACTACAGGCCTAAACACTTTACGTTTCGCAAGCGAATCAAATTTGACCTGGATTGCTTGTTTCCAATTTGACCAATCAGTTCTACGTCGACATTCATCAACGAAACGTGGTTTAATATCATCGCTCAGCATGATATCAGTAGCTATTGCATATGCAAATGCATCGTCGACTATCATCTCATTCCTATTCCAAAGTACATCCAAGCTAGCATAATGGACTGAAATCTCACGATTCTCGGGAGGCGAATTGGTCTCTTCAAGGACACTACCGTAATCTAGAATAACCTCATGCGTTGGAAAGGATGATTTGGCGATGGCAGGATTCGAACTAGGCTCACTAGTTAGTGATGTGGGGCTCATCTTCCGGGGTTGTGAATCCTTTGAACCAACAGGTCTGCCACGCTTCAGGGTAGGAGCAGATGATTGGCTAGCCGCTAAATTACCGAACCATACAACAGGTGTGGCCACACGTCCTTCAGAGGTATTTCGTCTTTCAGGGCGATGGTTCGACGTACGTTTGGTACATCTATCTTTGCAGGCACATTTGCAGCTGGTATATGTGATCTCATCACTTTCGCTAGATCAGTAAAAGCATCCGGCATGCTTCTAAGATTCTTTGCACCTCAGTTTCAGACTGAGCAGTGCGGGGATCTAAATGAGACATAGTGGGTTAGACCACGACAATTCGCAGCGTTCTTCAGGAACAACTATGTTCTTATCTCCCCCTAACGACGGGAAGACCAACTATGTTCTTATCTCCCCCTAACGACGGGAAGACCAACTATGTTCTTATCTCCCCCTAACGACAGGAAGATTGTCTCATTAAAGTGAATCTGCAAAGCGAGCGGTAAAGAGATCGTCTGTCAAAGGTTCTAAGTAACAAATGATCAAAGGAGAATCATAATCGACATAGATTCCCAATCTTCGTTGAGGAACCATTTTGGTACGTAAGGGCGGCACAATTGGCACATAGACCGCACAACCAAATATGCGCAAATGCGAGATGTTGGGCTAAGCGCAGAATAAGGTTGGGTCATTACGGGTCTCAGGTGGCCAACATTGCTGCGTGAAGTATTGCATGGCCCCAAGCAGATATCGGAAGTTTGGTTCGCATTACCAAAGTCCGAGCAATTATTTGAAGACGCTTAATAAACACTTCTGCTAGGCCGTTTTGGGTGTGAACATAGGGTACAGGGTGTTCAACATCAATCCCAACAGACATGCAATAATCATCGAAAGTTTTCGATGTAAATTCTCCAACATTATCCAGTCGAATATACTTAATTGGATAATCGGGGTGGTGAGCCCTTAGCTTAATAATTTGAGCTAGAAGTTTGGAGAATGCAGCATTACGAGTAGACAGAAGGCACACGTGTGACCAACGTGTGGAAGCATTAACCAATACCATAAAGTAACCAAATGGTTCACAAGATGGTTGAATAGGTCCACAAATGTCCCCTTGAATCCTCTGAAGAAATTTGGGAGGATTCATTTGGATCTTGTGCGTAGATGGGTGAGTGAGTAACTTACCCAAGGAGCACGCTTGGCATGAAATAGTGTTAAGAACGAAGTCCTTACTTTGGGTAAGGGGATGCCCGTGTGAAGTACTGAGGATACGACGCATCATAATTCGTCCAAGGTGTCCCAAACGGTCATGCCAAAACAAATTTTCCATTGCAAAGCCACTACTAGGGCTGGCCACATGGTGGGTTTCAGCGGTGCGAATGGTTGTAATATACAAGCCATTTGGAAGGCGCTCCATCTTCTCATGAATACACTTCTGGCCATATTCATAGGAAGTGATGCAAAGGAATTCAACTCCATTTTCTTTAGAAGTTTCAGCGTAGTAATTATTATCTCGAATATCTTTAAAACTCAACAACGTTCTTCCGGAACGAGGAGAATAAAGTGCCTCTTTAATGGTTAATTTTGTACCATTGGACAACATTAGGTGGGCAGTGACATACCCCTCAATCAGGTTGGGTGAGCCTGAAAGAGTTGTCAGAGGTGATATTTTAGGTACGAAGTTAGTAAAATAGATGCGTTCACGCAAAATTGTTTGTGTGGTTGCACTATCTGCCAGACAACTAACTTTCCCACAAGACATACCTAGAAATAATTTAATTGAATTGGTCACTTGTATAAGGGAATAAAATGATCATTCATTCAATTATTCGAGAAATAATTTCCATAAAATAATATCCAAACTTTAAAATAAGTACCAAACAATCGTCCAAACAAAAATAAAAAATTGTTCAAAACTTAAACCAATAAGGGGGGGGGGGTGTTCGGCCACTTAGTGGTTTTTGGCCACTAGTGGTGAATTTCAACCAACACATAGGCCTATGTCTAAAAATCTAATTTTCCATCGGAGCGGATGCTTCTTGAAAATCAGAAATCTCCAACGTAGTATCTTCGGGATTCGCCACATGAGCAAGATTAGTCTCTATGGCTCTATGGCTTTACGACTTGAATGGTACTCAGCAACAGCGTTAGCTAAAGCTCGGCAAGTGCGGGACCAATGGTCTTGAGAACCACATCGGTAACATAGGTTCACTGCTTTGCTCTTAGTCTTGAAGTTTGAGGCTTTGTGAGCAAAATTAGTGCGCTTCGGGGCGTTATTTACTCCCTTGGATGGGCCTACGCTCTGTCGACCTTGGGCTTGTGGCTTAAGGTTAGAACCCTTGCCTTTTCCACCACACTTCGGGCGACGGTTTTGGCCTCGATTCACACTAGAGTGTGCTTCAGGCACAGCGGTCGAGCCATTAGGTCTAGCTTGATGATTTTTCATCAACAGCTGGTTTTGCTTTTCAGCAAGTAGTAAGATAGAGACCAAATCTGAGAATTTGGTGAATTTATGTGCCCTATATTGTTGCTGCAGGACAATATTGGTGGCATAAAAAGATGAACAGGTCTTTTCCAGGAGATCCTGTTCAGTCAAGTCTTCTTTGCAAAACTTGAGAAGTGATCGGATTCAACAAACTTCAAAATTGTACTCATTCACAGACTTAAAGTCTTGGAAGCGTAAATGCTGCCAATCGTGTCTTGCTTCAGGCAAGAAAATATTTCTTTGATGGTCAAAGCGCTCTTCCAGAGCGAGCCATAAAGCTCTTGGATCCTCTTCAGCGAGGTATTCGGTCTGCAGTGCGTCGTGCATATGTCTTCGGATGAAGATCATGGCAGTTGCTTTGTCAGCTTCGCCAACCGGGTTATCTGTCTCTACTTCAATGGTAGCCCTAAGGCTCTTTGCAGTGAGGTGGAGCTTCACATCTTGTACCCAGTTGAGGTAGTTCCTTCCAGAGACCTCCAAAGCAGTAAAATCATTGATACCTGCAAGCAAACGCAATATATATAGAACAAAAAAATATATATATATATATATATATATTGTGAACAGGTAGTTGAACGTAGGTCTACAAGGCTTACGGGGTGTGAAAATATGACCCAATTAATTTTTAGTGGGTCGGGGTTGGAGCTGCAGGCCCAACCAGCAAGTAGCTGGACTGCAGGCCAGCAAAGGAAGGTGGGCTACAGGCTCTAAACCCAGCAGGGGCTGGTGTGGGAAGGAACGGGCTGCAGGCCCTAGTCCAGCAGGGCTGGGAGAAGGGAAGGAGCGGGCCGGCCCATCAGAGGAGCCAAGTTTTGAAGTGGGCCGAGGCAAGCAGCGGGGGGAAGGCCCAACGGCTTGGGCTGGCTCGGCTAGAGCCAGTTGGGTCGGCTAGAGCCAGTTGGGTCGGCTCAGCGCAGCTAAGGTTTTTTTTTTTTTCCTTTATTTTTCAAAAAAAGGGAAAAAAAATTTCAGCAAAATAAATTTTTTTTTTTTTAGAAAAAAAAAAAAAGAATTTTTGTGTTTTTTGCAGAAAAGCGAAAAAAAAATTAGAAAAAACCATAATTTTTCCTTCGTTCACACGATTCACTTAATATATGACAGATATATTAACTGTAGATGCGAACACAATATTTGCAAAAGATCAATAATTTGTTAAACGCACAAAATTGGGTTCATGCATCATGGTGAAAGTTCATGCAATCAGGTCTGAAAAAGTATCGACAATCGAGACCGTGTTTTAGAAGTACCTGGATTGCTGATGATGATGGTTGAACAATTTGTTTGCAAAAATCCTTCAAATTCCTTAGCGCAGCGTCAAGAACGTGCTGATAACGTGTTGTGAACTATTTTTAGGGAAGAAGGGTGCGGCAAAAGAGAGAGAAAATAGAGAAGGCTTGAGGAATTGTGGTGTATTGTAATACATATTCCTCATGCCAAGTGCATTTATTTATAGTGAAACAAGTATAGTTGTAATAGTAATGTAATCTTTAGGATTCCAAAATATCACAATCCATATCTGCCTAGGATTTACACAATCACATTTAACACATGTTTATATTATCTACAACAGTATCGTCCTTATTGTGACCAAAACAACACCGATTAATTGAAGTTAATTTACTGGTTAAGCATTTTCAGTTAAGGTTTAGTGTGTAGAGTTGAGTTTAAAACAATGTAATTAGAGAAGTCGGATCCGATATTGATACTTATGTATAGTAATCAAAATCCTAATTATGGTTAAGCATTCATAATCGTAGCATATGTTGGTTATCGTACAGATTTCGACTTGCTAATCACGAAAATAAAATGGATTAGCGCTTAAGACATGAATTAGTGCGAGTTTTGGAGGAGCTGATCACCAAAACAGATATGAATCGTAACTAGTAACAGACCAGATAACAAATATTACAATAATCTTACACGTATGAAACTGAAATGACTAGAAAAACAATGCATCTAGGATGCATGACAAGAAACAAACATGTATTGACTCACTCAGCTGTTTAGTTTGATGAAGGAGAGAATAGGGAAGGAATGGTCGGAATTGTTATCGGAATGGTGGGGATTGAAGGGATTGTAGTCGGGATTGTTGGCAACGTCATGGCTGCAGGAAGCGGAGGTAGAGTGACCTTGGGAGCAGTGGTGGGGATGGTTGGCAATGTCGGCATGTTAGGCTAAGACGGGATTTGGATGCTTGGCAAAGGAGTCAATGCGGCCTTTGGAAGAGTTGGGATCAGAGGGGTGGTTGGCAACGCTGGCAATGTGGGTTTAGGCAGTGTTGGGAAGGAAGGCAGTGGAGGCAACGTAGCCTTGGGAATAGGAAGAGATGGAAACGTAGGCAGCGTCAATGCTGGCGGTGGAGCCGGCATGTCCAAGAGGTGCCGAGCTGCCAGGCTCGTGTCGATGCTTGAAAAACACAGCGCTACTACCATCGTAGATAATAAGAAACAATGCTCGAAAACAGCCACTGCTAGATACTTGATAGGATCAGAAATGGCTAGTTCTTCAATGTGTATACAGGTAACTTGTGTTATGTGTTTGAGTGGAAGGGTTACATTCCTAACAGGTATTTATAGGGAGTGAGACTCGAAAGGCTGCCGGTGTTTGATGAAATCTGGTCGGGGGTGATGTGGAGAAGCACTTTGTGGTTCACCTCCCCAAATGATTCCAAGTTCAAACCCTAATCAGTTTTAAAACCACCAACCTTGCTTGAGCATCAAAATGCCAAATCTTCGAATCAGGTGGCACATCGGATTGCACGATTCAGTTTGCAGGTTAGTGATTTTTCTTTTTGGGAAAATTATGGCCCGCCGTGGCTCTTGGATTGTGTTTCTGATGTTATTGTAATCGTAGTGTGATTTTGGCATGGGTGGCTCTTTTTCCTTCGTTCGGGGTTTTCACATGTGGTATACCCGGGCATTGATTTTTCAGAGCACCCCTTTATGTACTGTTCGACTTTATGGAGTAATGAAACTCCATCTTTTGTCCTAAAAAAATAGAATTGCACCGGTAAACTAGTTTCTTTTTTTGCTAGACATTCTATACTACTCTAGTTTACAGGGAGGGGGATATGTACTTTGATGCAAGGAGGCGGACACACTATCCTGATCAGCTGACCTAACTCACATATGTCAATATTAAAGAAAACTATAAGGAGTGTTATTTTTCAGAATAGAAGGTAACTTTTGCTAGTTTTGAAGGTAAAAATCCCATTGACTCCAATTTCAGGTCTCCCTAGATTGTGTGTAGACTATGATGCATGAGGGTCCTTCAAATTGCTGATGTGTTGCTTGGTTCAAAAGTTCATCTTGTTACATCTGAATTTGCAGTGATTTAGGTCAGGGAGGTGAAAGATCCGAGATCATGACCCAATTTTCATCGCTAGTAAACCTATATGAAACCCATAACTGGTCCTTCTCCAATAGAAAGCAAATAATAAGCTGGTTTTTCAAACCTTCTGCTCCCTACAGAAAAGGAACATGGCTGCTAGTAAGCCCGGTTTCCTTTTCACAGTGATTACAGCTTTATCACTTGGCATTGATGCGTGCCTTGCAGCTCACCACCTATTGGATACAACAGCAACTCCACCACGGCCACCAACATTGACATTTCCTTCAATAACGTCCCTACCAAAGCCCATTTTACCTCCATTATCATCGATATTGTCAGCCACCTAAGGCCACCATCATTGCCACCCTTGCCAAGCATACCAACTTTGACAACACCCAATTCTGAAATGCAATCGACCTCTCGATTGAACAGCTATGAATATCAACCTAGACTTGCACAACTGATTTGAATTTTGAACACCACAATGCAATAGACAGCATAAAAGAGTACTTCGGCACTAATTATGTAAACTTGCACCCGAGTTCATAAAACAAGCAATGGAGCCTTTTTTTGTTTCTCTATATAAATAAAGACTGCCCTATATACAGCATGTCAGGTGAACAAGCATCTTTCAAGATTAAGTTAATAGTGCATTCCAATTAATTTAATCTATAAACTTTCCGAAATAAAGCTGCAGATGTTTTAGATATTTCTCTGTAAACTGGTCTTACCTGTTGCCGCCGATGATTGCTTCCAAAATGTATGTACCAGCCTCAAAATGCTTCATCATGAAATGTCTATACCAGCCAAGCGACTGTTTCAGCGCTTATAGAACACTAATTCTCGGCTACAATTGTTTTTGATAGCTTCCTCCAATTTCTCAATACGGTCAAAATCAACTTGGTAAGTAACCATGGTGATACCATCTTTACCGGTCTCATAATCTTGCTTGATGTCTTCAACTTGAAAAGATTGTAGCTATAAACATCACATCATAATATAAGATATGGATACACTTTATAAATTTGACCATCTAAAAGCAAAGGAGGTGTTATTGTAGTGCATCTAAACCAGCTCACCTGATGGTATAGAACGCCCAAAAGATCAAAGGGAACCTCAACACCCATTCTTACCTAGAAGAGAGAAGGGATAAGATCATATATTTAAAAGTTCTAATGATACAGAAAATGAAATGATTTACGGGTGCAAAAAATAATACTGACTTAACTCAAACTCATTGAAACCTATTCAGACATTTGTGGGCTTTGGTCCCAAGGTTTTGAAATGAAAGTCTATGAGTCCCAAATATGAGGCAAAGGAAGAAAACCCACATTCATTTTATGATACTCGATAGAGTAGACTGCGGGTATAGGGAAGTTCTTTCCTGTCCCGGTCCCCTTGCTTTCTGAAGCAGTAATTAAACAGGACAACTTGCATAAAAGAAAAAAAGCTAATACCTTTGATTTCACAAGACAAGTTGGGGCATTTTTCAAGCATTCAGAGGCAACTCCTCCGTAAGCCCTGACGAGTCCTCCGGTTCCCAATTTAATACCTCCAAAATACCTATAAAAATATAATCAAACACAACACTCAGTGCAAATCGCAAGAACAATTAAGCGTAAACCAGAAAACAGAGAACAATGTGCTCACTTTAAAGAACAAATTCGTAAAACAAACGGATGCGAATGCACTTCATAGAGGCAATAAATGCAGTTACCTGATGACAACCACCATAACTCTGTCAATTCCTGAAGATTCAATAGCAGAATGGATGGGTTTTCCGGCCGTTCCCGACGGTTCACCGTCATCATTAGACCGGAATTGATCTCCAACCTGATCAGTTCCTCCTTTGATTAATTAAAAAAAAATACAATACAAACGGATTACCAAATAACAACCAAAGAAAAAGAAATGGACGATTTCAAACCCCAAAACCTAACCTTGTACGCCCAGCAATTATGAGTAGCGCGCTGCTCTCGCACCTGAACACCAAAACTTCATTTGCCACGGTTTTTCCTCTTGTGTCGAAATCAAATGAAAAGAGTAGAAGAAGCGTACCTGGGAGAGGAAGGATTGAGCGGATTGTTCGTCGGAAATGGGACCGGCGACGGCGATGAACTTGCTCTTCTTGATCTCTTTTTCGAATCTCACTGTCTCCTTGATGCCCGTATACGCGCCTCCACCACCACCCCTATTGCTATTGCTATTGCTATTGCTGCTGCTGCTTGTTGCGGCGGCGGTGGTGACCATGGCTTTATTGGCTCCGGTGGCGACGCAGCAGCCTACGCCTGCAATTGAAACCCAGATTCGAATGCCTCGGTGGAGCTTGATCGGCGCTACCTTCTGGTAGTATTTCTGGAAATTTGGATTGAAATTACGTGCCGTTATTGCTGCAGCTGGCATTTGTCTCACCCAAACACCGCTTTCTTCTTCTAATATGTATTGGAATTGGACCTTTTTGGTTGTGGTGGGAAACTTTTAACTCACGGTGTCGTTTCACTGGCGCCTATCTTCGTGACGATGTTTTATCGTTCAAACTTATAATCTGAACCATCATCTAATCTACAGATCATTTTTAGAAAATTTCATTCGATTTGGGACTGTTTAGTCATCTTTACATATCAAACAAGTTAACGGTTTATCATGAGCTTGTTACTTATTATTATAACCGTCAAATTGTTCAACACATATAGATGACTAAAGAGTCGGATCAAACTTCAATGGTAATATTCAATAGTTTAATATTTATTTAAAGCCTACCGCAAATTAATCTAGGACCATTCAATAGCCGAATCATTGAATGGTACGTATCATCCAAAACTTTTCCTAAAGGGTCTTCAAATCAAATAATTTTTTTATAAATGATCTTTAAATGACAAAAAAAGCTAATGAACGGTTCACAATATAACAGTCTGATGTCACGTAATGTAAAAACAAATGACATTACATGTACAGAGGCCAAGCATTATGCTTTTATCAGTAGATTGTTCACAGTACACTTGACACTCGTGTGAGAGCCAAAAGTACCAGAAAAAGTGGCTATTCAGTTTGGAGTGCAGAAATCGCTACCCGAAATGAAATACCGGGAAACAAGAAGATCGAAAAGAAGAAAACACACCCGAAACATGAAAGAACAATGATTATTTTCTTTTCATTAAGCCAGCATAGACATTAACCTTAATCAGACCTTAATCCTATTCTCCTACTTACATCTCAGCTCAAACCTCGATAAAATGTTCGAGCTGTTCTTTTTTATCTGCTCTTCCTAATGATACAGCATAAGCTTACATCCTGAAGGGTTGGAATTCGACCAATACAAATTGCTGCCGGTCAATTCCCTACTTCTACACCTACTACTACTAATCCAATCAATCCGAGGTTGACCTACGATGTCTACTTCTGTCACTACACAAAATTGTGGTGTTTCCTTCCCCTTCTGAGTTACGGCCTTTTATATCTACATCCGAGTTGGGAAACAATGAAGATGCCATCCCGGCAGATGAATGCCTACTGTATTGGCTGTACCAGTTGGGTCCCATTTCGCCAAATATGTAATCCGAGAAATCTTCGTTGCTGGAAGACTCCTTGGTGCTAACTGTGCTACAAGAACTTGCATCCGACGAGCTAAATATGGATGAACTCTCACTTGATGAATCCATAGCAGGAATTCTATGTGTTGTATGGGATCTCCAATCACCTGGATCTGGATTTTGCGGTTGATTGTTGGTGTTAGGGCTTGGAGCCACGGAGTTAGATCTCGACTTGGATTTGGTATGGCTTGAAGGTACAGCTTCCAAGTTCCTTCTCTTGGATTTCCCACTATTAGAAATGGCAGTACTTCCTAGCAAGGCCGGGGGACGTGGAGTGCGCCTAGAAATATCAAATCTTAAGGTGGTTTGCCAAAACAAAAATACAAGATGGCTCGTAAGCTGAGTCCACAGGCATGTTACCTTGCATAAAGTAGCATGTATGCTCCTTCAGATAAGACCCTCATTAATTCCACAGGTTCAACCTACAAGAGCATATGGCACCGATAAGTTCTTGAAATTACTAATGAAAATTATAAATCAAAAGCAAAAACATCTCGACCCAATAATAGACATTCTTCAAACATTTCTTTTCATAGAACAGGTCTAGAATGCATACATGCGAAATTCATTGGCAGTTCCATGGATTCAGGCGGTGTGAAAGTTATACTCAGAAAATAACCAAATAACATCAAGCCCCTACTGAGACGAAAATATAAGAATAGAGAAGAAAACGTACTGAGCTGTCATCAATCTTGAACCACTCCCCCTGATTATTCTTTACATAGCATACATAATGGCCTGAATACGCAGCATTCATAATGTCCAAGTGAACCACCACAGCATAAAGACTGTACAAAGGGGATTTATCACTTGTTTCACCCATATATGGCGACATGTTGAGAACCTCTGGGAACTGTATTGACTTATTCAGCTTCTCAAAGTTACGGGACTGCAGTCACGGACAGTATTAGAAAAAACATTAATATTAAACCAATACACAATTCATAATTCAAAATTGATACAAAAGAACTAATTACCTGAAATCGCTTCAATACAATTGTAAGAATATTCGGTGCCTCCAGAACTGTTAATTTTTTTCTGGCTTTCTCATAAGATTTACACCTTTACAAAAGTTGGGAAAAAACATAAATCAAAGGATTAGAACAATAGAAAAGGAAGACTTAAGACCCACCTGGAAAAATAGTTTATACATAGATAACATAGAGAATGTAAACTTTGTCAGGCCACCTAAGAAGATGGGTCTAAAACCAGGGAAAAAATAATTTCGGAACTAGCAGTGAGGTAGGTGAGCCTCTGGGATCATATTGCACTAGAAACTCCACTAGATTACATGGCTCCTCTGCTATAATCAGTCCACAAAGTGCCTTACAAGTCACATCAGAGTTTTATTCTTTTTTTAAACAACATAACAATATTAAGGTCCACCCTCTCTTGGTAATATAAGAGTTTTATCCTTCAACTGAGCAAACACATAAAGTTTATACTGGAGTTAGTGAACCAACCTGTTACAATGGTACCTATTATTCCCATCCAAAATTTCAGTAGCCGTAAATTGTGCAAGAGCCTCTTCAAGAGTTCCAATTTGCCCATCAATTTCAACAGTAAGATCCATCATCCGCTCGATTTGCTCAGATTTTCCAAGGCACTTCATGCACTTTATCTGAGAATCCCAATCATGACATCACAAAAACATACAATGATTTTTATTACCAACAGTAGAATGGATTGTGCTTTTGTACAAGGACAATCAATTCTACCTAAAAAATGTAAATCTTGACAAAACATCAAAAACAGAAACCACCTTAGATCGGAGATAGCCTCCAAAGGTCATGCCTACTAGAGTTGTTTCTTCTGCCAAAGGACCAACAGCCCCAGCTTCCTTGAGGAAAACAGATTGCATGGTATCAACAGCATACCTGCCATCTTAGTAACTGATCACATGGTACATATTCGTAAAAGGAAAAGCAGATCTTATAAGAAATATTTCTCCACTTGAGTTTTTAACTGGCTCGCCATCTTAGTAACTAATCGCATGGTACCTATTCGTATAAGGAAAAACAAATCTTATAAGAAATATTTCCTCATTTGAATTTTTAACTGGCTCACCTCAAAAATTCATGAGCATCTTCTTCCCTCCCTTGACCAAGATGAATTCCAATTTTATGTATTTTTGATAGTATCCTGATGGGGGACAGTAAAGACTTCCCTTCTCTTGCCTTCAAAAGCAAAACTTCAAACTCACAGATAAAACACCAGTCCTTCTTTCGACCTGGCATAGAGGATGAATTTGTCAATGAAAAGGCCATCAAACACATGGTTCTAATAACTGAACTGGTTGCAAATATAACGTGTGTGTGTGTGTGTGTGTGTGTGTGTATATATATGAGTCAGGAAGAGAAACTTGCATGCTCTTGAATGGAGCCCTTGAAGAAGATAAGAAACAAGAGGTCGAGTAAATGCTAAACACTGGAGCACAGCATTAGCATAACAGCTGAGAAACCCAAAGAAAAAAAGATTATCAGCAAACATTCAATGAACTTTTGAAAGAATAAAAATAGAAACACTTTTTAAAGAACAAGAACAAGTAGAATATTCATTACATAATTTGTAACCTAAGAGAATCGCATACGTAAAATTCAGCATATGAACAACGTAAAAACTGCACTAGTAGGATTGTAAGCACAAGTTCACAAAAGGATTTTCAGAAGAAAAAACTGGTTACGCTTTAGAGTATGCAATTTCTATATGTTACTACGTCATGTGCCTAAAGAACTCTCCACATCACCTGTTCCCACAATTCATGAGTCCAAAGGGGCAAAGATCCGCATTGTTGTAGGAGTACAGTTTAACGAACAGGTCATATGGAAACAATACCTGTCAATAATACAGTATAAAAACAAAATTGGTACTAATCGATAACACTGGAAACTATTAGTAAAGGAAAAAATACATATTTGAAAATAACCTTGTATTTTCCAACAGTCTCATCTCCATGACCTGAAGGGTTGCACTTCAGCTGTTTTGAGGATCTAAACTGCTGCACAACTTTCCTCATAGATGTTTTCAACCCATTACAAGAATTTTGCGGCAAGCTTGGGATACTACCAAATTTTGCAGGCAATGCATGATAAGCTTCGATTTTTACAGACCTAAAACTGGAATCGAGATGCCCTTCAGTGGTCAAAGATGGCTCATCAACAGAAGCACTATGTGACAGAGATACATTTTCTTTAGACCCATCTTCCCTGTCATTACTTGATGAGCTTTTGAACTTAGAGGCATCAGTAACTAACTTTTCTGTTGAAGTAGCTCTTCTAGACTGCTTATTGCCAAAATTTTCAGGCTGAGCCTCACCAGATATGTTTGCCTTTGCTTTAGGAAATTTTTGTGTAGATTCAACCTCTTTATCAGTATGACTTGATTTCATCTTATATAACTTGTTTTCACAGGATAAGCCTTCTAGACGATTCACCAACTTAGCACACTCTGAGGATGATGACATATTCCCAAGCTGTTCACGAGCAACAACATCAGAAAGAGGTTTCTCTGATCTGTCATCCCATGATACGGTTTTGGATGAGGTTAAATTAGTATGTGATCCTTTTCCATCTGCACAAGGTTAATATATCATTGTCACTCGTCATGAATGAAATGAGGCTTCTTGAGACAATAAAGATTTTTACTGTTATCTCCAAAATCATACCGTGATGTAATACTGTGTCCCCATCAAAATCACTCCTGTCTTGGAACTGCATGGCATCGATTGAAGGTTGACATTCATCCTTGTGACCTTGTCTCCAATGGATGATTTGACACTTACCGGAACTACACACAAATGTTCAAGTAAAAACAATGTTTAACTATAACTACGTGAGCATGTCCACCCCAAGGTAGTCCAGATTTAGGGTTCAGACATACAGCAAGGAATCAACGAAAGCCCAAAATGTGATGTCTTATTTAACGACAAAAATAGAAAAATGATGTTGGCATGTAAAGTTAAATTTGGTGATAATGTCTTCCAAACTACAAACATATCAAATGTTTCCCATTGGAGTTTGCAGTCAGATCAAATACCAAACCATGTGCATTTTCCTATTTCTCATGTTTCTTCGACATTCTCCTTTCTTTGATTCTGAACGAACACGCACAAAAACATAATCCAAGGGCATAATATTACGCAATTGAATCTTAATACACAAACAAAACACTAGCTGGACAATTTCAATTTCTCGACTAAACAGCTAGCTGAATCCATAACGTAATTAGCGCAATCAAACACCAATACAACAAATTAATAAAAATAAGAGTAGATTATACTGCAACCGCAGATGCACAAACTAACCATCCAGAAAAATGTACAAACCAAGCAAGAAAAATTATAACTTTTAAAAGAAAAACGAACCAGTATCGAACAGCCTTGCATTTAGAGCAGCGCATTGTGGTACTGGCATAGCAGACGGCACAGTGGTACGGCCAGGACGCCGGCTGCGCCACCGGAGCGCAAAAAGCCGTGGCCTGAAACTCCGCCACGGCGGTCTCTTCAGAAGCCATAGCCACAAGCCTCAAGATTTCGTCTTTCTTCGCCGCCGCATTCTTCCACTTGTGACGAATCACGAAGAAGGAGAGCAAGACGATGAGCAGCAGGAGACCCTGAAACCCTAGAATTCCGGGGGCCAGCATTGATCGGAGCTGAGCTAATCTTATCCGGCGCCGAGGACGAGTCCAGAGCAGAGAAACCCTAGGATGGTTTTTTTGCTATACATAGATCCGACGGCGAGGGAGGTGGCGGTGCCGGTGAGGGGGTAGGGAGAGGAAATGGGGGAAATTGGGAGGGGCAGAAAGGGAATTTGAGTGAGGGTAGTGGTGGAATTGGGAGAGAAGAAGCATCTGGTGGATGTGGGTGGTGGAGGAGGAGAGAGATGGAATGGGGGAATGGGAGGAATGAATGGGATGGGGAATATTAAGTCGGATCCGAGAGTGGAGTGTCGGGTGGCGACGACTGGTGTATTTTTTTTCAAATTGTCAGTGATTCCTCCCTCTTTGTCTTGTCCCGGTTAATGTGGATTTTACCGCGTGGATTTATTGTGGAGGCTTAATTCACATTATGTCTTTGTACTTTGCACTTGAGTACTCTGTAATTTGGTCATAGATACCAGATGCGTCACACAAGATGGCTTAAAAGTGAAATTCCAAAAGAAATCTACTTTTGGATACGATTAAAGATTTTTTATTTTTTACTTTCAAAATTGTAATTGATTTTAAACTAGATTCCACCTCCACAAACAACTACGTTGTTGCTTGGTGAGTCCCTTCGTTTGCTTTGTGTGCTCCCTTGATTTCGGCATTTTTTGACAACCCTCGGCAACAGGGCTCGATATTTCTTGCGAGGTCACAGCATTCCTCAACAAGCCTAGTTAGCATAGCTCGGCAAGCCTCAACAAATCACGCACGACCTTTTATTTTTTCTAAAATGACCTCGCCAAAAAATTGTCGTTTTGTTATAAATAGGCAAAAATAGAGAGAACTTTTGCTAGAGATTGAAGTGGAACAGGAGCAATGTATCACTGTTTTATTTTCTTTACAGGTGTCAGACAAGAGAAATAGATATAGGGAATGAGAGATGAGAGAAACATGTATTATTACCTTCTGCTTTAATATTTTGTATTGTGAGGAAAAGAGAGAATCAGATTATCAAGTTGATACAATACAACTCATTTATATAGGGTTTTCTCCGGACAAAGTTTACTATAGCATTTATGGTTGTAGCTATAACAATTAAAGAAGGTTGTAGCTATTTCAACTAGGAAGAAGAAAACATGTAAGGCTAAAGAGATAAAAAGTCTTCTTTGTATAGTGAAAGTTCATTCAACCCACGTGCGTATCCATATTTTCAACAGTCCCCCTTGGATGCCCACGCATCAGTGATCAGTCGTCTCGTTAAAACCTTGCTAGAAAAAAAACTCTAGTGGAAAAAAATCGTAGCGATGGAAAAAGAATACGACTTTGCTTGGATCATTGGTATAATGTTAAGTGCACTTTAGTTGTCTCGTTAAAACCTTGCTAGGAAAAATCCTAGTTGAAGGAAAAAGAGTACAGCACGCAACGCATATGTCCTGGATGCTCCCCCTAACGAGTTTCTCCCCCTGATTCAGCATTTTTCAAGCTGACTGATTACTAAGTTGGCATAATCTGATACCATGCACCAGCCTCTGGAATGTACACTTGGGTAGAGATTTGGTAAATAAGTCTGCCAAGTTATCGTTGGAATGGATTTGTTTGACTTTAATAACTTTTGCCTTCTGAAGCTCATGTGCACTGAAAAACTTTGGAGATATGTGTTTAGTCTTATAGCCTTTGATGAATCCTTCCTTCATTTGAGCAATACACGCTACATTATGTTCATGAATGATAGTTGGAGTGTTTGTTTTTGAAGATAGACCACATGAGTTCCGAATTTGATGGATCATTGATCTTAACCAAAAACATTCACGACTGGCTTCATGGAGAGCAAGTATTTCTGAGTGATTAGAAAATGTACCAACTAGTGTTTGCATAGTTAAGCGCCATGAGATTGTCGTATTTCCGTAAGTGAACACATATCCAGTATGTGAGCGTGCTTTATGCGGATCAGAAAGAAAACCAGTATCTGCATATCGAATAAGATTCTGGTCATCTGAGGGTTTTTCGGAATAGAATAGGCCCATGTCTGTTGTCCTACGAAAAAATCGTAAAACATCTTTGATTCCCTTCCAATGTCGAATTGTTGGAGTAGAGTTATATCTTGTTAACAAGTTGACTGAAAAAGCTATATCTAGTCTAGTACATTGTGCTAAATACAATAAAGTACATATTGCACTCATATATGGTACTTCTGGACCAAGGATCACCTCATCATCTTCTTTTGGATGAAATGGATCTTTCTTAGTGTCAACAGACCGAACGACCATTGGCGTGCTAAGTGGATAAGCTTTATCCATGCCAAATCGCTTTACGACCTTTTCAATGTAATTTGATTAATGAACCAAAATTTCACAAGCACAATGCTCAATCTGCAAGCCTAGACAATATTTTGTTTTCCCAATATCTTTCATTTCAAATTCGCTTTTCAGATATTCAGCAGTTTTGTTGAGCTCTTCAAGAGTTCCAACTAAGTTCATGTCATTGACATATACTGCCGCTATAGCAAATCCAAAGTTTGATTTCTTAATAAACACGCAAGGGCAAATGACATTATTGGTATATCCTTCCTTGATTAAATATTTACTGAGACAATTATATCATATTCGTTTTTAGCCCATACAATGATCGCCTTAATTTGATTGAAAACATATCTTGTGGTTTGTTAGTTGTTTCAGGCAACTTAAGTCATTCTAGGACTTTCATATAGACGTCAGTATCTAATTCTCCATATAGATATGCGGTGATGACATCCATAAGTCGCATATTAAGTTTTTCTGAAACCACCAAACTTATCAGGTAACAGAACGTAATTGCATCCATTGCAAGAGAGTATATTTCATCAAAATCAATTTCAAGTCTTTGTGAAAAACCTTGCGCAACGATTTGTGCTTTATACCTTGCAATCTTGTTTTTCTTATTGCACTTTCTTGTGAAAATCCATTTGTAACCTATGAGGTTCACGTCAGGCGATGTTTGGACTATTGGTCCAAAAACACTTCGTTTTTCCAAGGAATTTAATTCTGTCTGGATTGCATCTTTCCACTTAGGCCAATCGTGTCTCTGTTTTCATTCATCAACAGAGTGAGGCTCAATATCATCGCTTAATATGATTTTAGTGGCTATTACAAATGAGACTATATCATCAATGATCATTTCATTTCGATCGCACAATTCATTAGTACATGCATAATTTCTTTACTTTCATGTACTTCTGCCTCTTCAGGGACATGCGTCTCATCAAGGACATTGTCTTCTTTTGGAAGTACAGAATCGTGAATTGTAGATTCGTCATTCATTTCTTTTTCATGAATGATTTCATTTGGATTCATATGTGTTTTCGATTTTCTCTTTTGAGGGGCTGAATCTTTTGAGCCTGGAGTCTACCACGCTTCAAGCGTGCAGCAGATGAATCATTTGCCGCCACATTATTTTGCCCAACAGGGACATCAATTCTTGCTAGCGCATTTGCAGCTGGTATGTGTGATTTTGTCACTTTTGTTGCATCATTAAATACATCTGGCATTTGATTGGCAATACTTTGAAGGTGAACGATTCTTCTCACTTAATTTTCACATTAAGTACTTTGTGGATCAAAATAAGACAAGATGGGTATATCCCATGTTAATTCTTGCCGTTCTTCTGGAACAGTGGTCTTTTCTCCCCCTAACAGCGGGAAACTTGGATCATCAAAGTGACAATCCGCAAACCGAGCAATAAAAATATCACCCGTCAAGAGTTCTAAATATTGAATGATAGATGGTGAATCAAAACCCACATAAATTCACAGTCTATGTTGAGGTTCCATTTTAGTATGTTGTGACGGTGCGATAGGCACATAGACAGCACAACCAAAAACTTGTAAATGTGAAATATTTGGTTGGTGCCCAAACACGAGTTGTACTGATGAGTATTGATGGTTAGCAACAGGTCTCAATCGAACTAATGATGTAGCATGTAGAATGGCATGTCCCCATGTAGAAATTGGCAATTTCGTTTTCATGAGCAGAGCGCGAGCAATTAATTGAAGTCATTCGATAAACGCTTCTGCTAAACCATTTTGAGTGTGGACATGGAACAAGGTGTTCAACATCAATGCTCAGTGTCTTACAATAATCATCAAAAGTTTGAGACGTAAATTCACCAGTGTTATCAAGTTGAATCGATTTAATAGGATGATCTTGGAACTGCGCTCATAATTTAATTATCTGAGCAACAAGTCTCTCAAAAGCTACATTTCGAGTAGACAATAGGGAAACATGTGACCATCATGTAGATGCATCAACCAAAACCATGAGATATCAAAAAGGTACACAAGGTGGTTAAATAGGCCCACAAATATCCCCTTGAATTCTTTGCAGAAATGATAGGGATTCTGCATCAATCTTAGACTAAGATGGTCTAATTACCAACTTCCCTTGAGAACAAGCCTTGCAAGGGTTATCATTTGATATATCCATATGTTTGCTTAATAATGGATGCCCATTAGAGTTGGTAATGATCCTACTCATCATAGTGGATCCTGAATGACCCAAATGGTCATGTCAAAGCATGTAAATTTTTGGATCAATGAACTTCTGGTTCATGACACTATGTGCCTCAATTGTCTTTATGTATGTATAATAAAATTCACTCGATATACCACGCAACGTCTCCAATGTACACTTCTGGGTATCATACAAGGTAATGCAAAGATATTCCACATTGTCTTTATCTTTCGTTTTAACATGGTGTCCATTCAAATGTATATCTTTAAAACTCAACAAATTTCTTATGGAGTGAGTAGTGTATAATGCATTTTGTATGAGTAATATTGTTCCATTTGGTAACATAATATGGGCTTTCCCTGAACCTTCAACTATGTTTGATTGGCCAACTAATATTGGTACTCTTGCTTTTGTAAGCATCAAGCTTGAGAAATATTTCAGATCTCGAAATATCATGTGTGATTGCGCAGTCTGCCAGACAAATATCTTTGTCATTGTTCATGCTTTGAGAACAGCCATAATTTTTATCCACGCCTTCTGATGAGTAAGACAATCATAGTTAAAACAATTTATTTATAACAAGGAAACTGGAATGCCACTTTATTGAATTGGAATTACAAGCTTCAAACAACAAGTTAGATAATGAAAAACGAGAGTACATTGAAAATCAAATTTATTCAATTGGACCCATAATCTGCACTCCCCTTTTTCACAAAGAAGTCAGAAACATCTAGATAGGTTGTGTCTAATTGACATGATATGTCAAACATTGGATCAGGTATATCCATCGGATCAACCTACTCAATGAAATTAGTTTCAACATTCTTTCCTTTGAGTGAGGCCTGCTAAAGATCCACAAGATGTTTGGGGGTACGACATGTACACGCCCAATGTCCATTACCACCACACCTATGACAGACTCTTTCAGGATTTCTAGGAGCGTTATTCATATGAGTTTTCCCCTCATAGCGGTTTACATTTTTAAACCTTGGGGTTGGATTATGCCTTGGACCCTGGTTGTAATTATGAACACCATGATTCTTACCATTTCCATTCCATCGACCTCGCTTGTGGCCATGTCGTCGTTTGAAGTTATTGCCATAAGAATAGGTGTTGTTTGCTTCAAGGGAAGCCGCATTCATTCTTGGGAATGGCGTCGATCCAGTCGGTCGGGACTGATGATTTTTCATCAAGAGCTCATTGTTCTGCTCAGCCATAACGAGTACTGATATCAGCTAGTTGTACTCTGTAAAATTGCGCTCTTTATATTGTTGCTGCAAGAGCAAATTAGAGGCATGGAAAGTATTGAATGTTTTTTTTTAACATGTCAGCTTCAATGACATTCTCCCCACAAAGTTTCATTTGGGAGCTGATCCTAAATATTGCAGAATTATACTCCGCGAATTACTTAAAATCTTAGATTCGCAGGTGTGTCCAATCATAACGAGCTTTTGGGAAAATCACCATTTTTTGGTGATTGTATCTGTCTCTCAAGGCATTCCAAAGGCCCAATGGGTCTTCAACCATCAGGTATTCGCTTTTCAATCTTTCATGGATGCAGTGACGAATGAAGATCATGGCTTTCGCCCGATCTTGGGAGTAAGCAGTGTTTTCTTCCTTGATGGTGTCCCCAAGACTGCCTACCTCAAGATGGATCTTGGTATCTACAACCAGATAAGGTAGTTCTTTCCAGTGATGTCACCAAGTTCGCCATTTTATTTTTTTAAAAGAAAAATGAGATGTGTAAGAACTTGAAATAATATGGACTTTGGAGGAAATTTTAGAACTTCTGGTTCTTACAAAATTTTCATTTTTGAACTTCAGGCCAAAATGATAAGCACTCAAAACTTCAGGCTCGAGGTTAACTTTGACACACCCCACCCTCGATACCCACGTGGATACCGAGTGCGAGCATGCTGGCCGACACTCGTAAGTGACGAAGCCATTAAATGCATGACAACACTTAGTGTAACCAAAATTAAATTGTAATAAAGTTGCAAAATCCGATTTCAATATGCATATGGTTCAGAGCGTACTAATTTTGAAACAGCGGAAAAACAAATGATAAACTGAGTTCCTAGAATCTCTATCCATAACAGGGATGGATATTATTATAGAAACTGAAAGAAAAGGTAGATCCCTACATGGTCGGGATGGATGATCAGAGCTGCCACGCAAAATCCTCGACTGCGCCGGATGCACTATCACTATGTCCTGAAGGGGGCGCAAAACAAAAGTGTGAGTGGACAAAAATCAAAGTTTTCGCAAACCATTCTCTTTTCAACATATTAACCCCCTGTTTGAAAAACAGTAATAATCGTAGAAATATACTATCATAGTATAGTTCAAAAGATACTTTAAACGTATACTGAAACATATCAAAAGATATAATACTCGTAAATCACAGTTCATAATTCCAATAATATAGCAAGGGAAAACCAACACAGGGTATATGCCCGATCACCCATGTACGGGTTGAGGAACAGCCTCTCAATCACCGTACAAGCACTTTACGTTATCCATTAATTTGTACTCCTAGTACCACACACATGTAAGCACTTGCGCCGCAGCGCGTCACACCCGAGTCCTTACGTAGTGGGGCCTTTTCCCCATAAACAACAATAAACGTAAGACAAGCTTGCACTAAGGTATTTACCGGACAATACCCCTGGAGTACAGTGCGTGTGACCCAAACATGTGAGACTTGTCCTATGGCCATGAGAACGGTACTACAACGTAGTGAAAGCATACCAAGTGTGTTTGAAAACATACATACATACTCATGTGTATAGATATAGGAGCCAAAATCCCATTCATAATTCCCAAATATCAAGTATTGCATAAATAAATATTTCCCCCAAAACCATATAATAAAATATCATTTAATATTTATGCAAAAGTGATATCGAAGTATAACCCATTTCATATCATATAATCATACTTGATAAATAATCCCAATCACCAATTAAATCCATTTTCCAATATATATACCATAGATAGAACAAATATGGTTGCATAAATAATTATCAACAAGTATATATATATTTATTAATAAATATATATATATATATATATATAAATAAACACGCTTTGAAAACCATTTAAAACCATATAGAAATCAAATTCATATTTATTTCCAATCATAAAAACCATTTAATAAAGCAAAAGTCCACTCACAGGTGATCGAGAGTGAAATCTCCCTCGGTGTTGCCCTCCTCGGTGTGCGGAGTCGAAGAATTACCTATTTAATATTAGGGAACAAATTAGAACTTCCCTAAAATAAATTAAAAATAGGCCTTAAAGAGAAATACCCCAAAAATAAAACTATTTTAGCGAAAACGGGCTCGAAAAACGATTTCCGGAGCCCGAAAACCCTACAGCCGCCGTCCACCGCCGCCGGCGCCGCCGTCCACCGCCGCCGGCGCCGCCGCACGCGCCGGGAAACAGTCGGACGCGCCGCCACGCGCCGGGAAACAGTCGGACGAGCCGCCACGCGCCGGGAGGTGGCTTCACGCGCCGGCCACGCGCTAGCACGTGTCACCCACGCGCCCCACGCGCTTGCACGTGCCGTCCCACGCGCGGCTGACGTCAGCCACGCGCCTGCTGACGTCAGCTTCCTTCACGCGCCTGCGATACCTTTCTGACGGAATATTCTGACGCCGTCAGGAATATTCCGTTACCGTTGATGGAATATTCCTTCTTCTTCCTCCCCTCGCCGGTCGCCGGAGCCACCTGGTTCGCCTTAATTTCTAGAAAATTTCTGAATTAATTCCAAAACTTCAAAAATTCATAACTCATTCGTTCCTTGGCCAAATTGAACGTGCCATATATCAAAATGAAGGTATTGAGGAGTAGAATATTTTCATACCAATTTGAGGCCGGAAAAATGGCCGGAGATGGCCTGAAATTGGCGGGAAAGCTTCGGGAAACCCTAATTTCGTTCTCCTTCAAAACTGCACCAAATTGGACGTTCTTTATATCGATTTGAACCTACTCAATCCAATAAAACCAATGGTAATGGTCTCGAGGCTTACCTTGGTCTATATTGTACAGAAAATCGATGAATAGTTTGCCTATTCCGTTCCGAAATCGGTTTGAACGATCGGGTTCGAATTTGAAGATTCTAAAATCACAGCCTCGTCCAGAATGACGAGACGATTGCGATGGTATGGATTTTGGGCAACGATTCGACAGTTTTGTGATTCGTCCAAGGGTTAGGGTTTGTCGGTTCGTTTTTGGCCAAGAAAGAAATTGGGAGAGAAAGAGAGGGAGAGGGGTTAGAACGTGCAGAATACAGCAGCCAGCCAAAAACCCTAATTCCCACACACGGAGTGGAAAATTACCAAATTGCCCCCACACTTTAAAGTTCCGTAAATTGTTCGTTTGAACTCCGAATTGAGTTCCGCTTGCGCCCACGCGTTCGTGTCGACGAGTACATCAAGAATATGTAAAGAAATAAATTTTTACAAGTCGTCACAAAAAGTCAACAAAAGTCAACATTGACCCCTAGGGGTATTTTGGTAATTTCACATAAATTTTGGGACGGGTTGTAACAAACTTAATTAGGACATTAACTAAAATTGTTAGGTAGTTAGTAATATTCGTTACACA
Source organism: Gillenia trifoliata (assembly GCA_018257905.1). Taxonomy (NCBI): domain Eukaryota; kingdom Viridiplantae; phylum Streptophyta; class Magnoliopsida; order Rosales; family Rosaceae; genus Gillenia; species Gillenia trifoliata. The sequence continues at coordinate 7,070,003 of CM031088.1, read as the reverse complement.
GGCACTGCCATCAGTATTGAGTATTACTATATAAAAAAAAATATTAATGAGGAGGGCGATTGTACTGCACCACTCTCAGCAGAAATGTAAAGCAAGATGGGCGATTACACCGCACCACCCAAGTTAGCAGCGGAAATGTAATGCAGGATGGACGATTACACCACAACACCCAAGTTAGCAACATAAATTAACATAAATAAATACTGGGTTAGTAGTCAAGAGCTACACCAAATAAAAAATAAAAAATATAAGTGGTTATTAACATGAGGACTAGGAGAAGGATTGGTGGTAGTGGTTCTTCATTGTAGTGGCGTGGGATCACAAAACAGGTGAGGAAGAGAAGGAAGAGAAACAATAAAATTCTTATGGGAAACATTTTTTCCGGCGGAGGTAAAATGAAAACTAGTTAGGGTTAGGGCATCGTGTTGATAACGTGTTATAAATAAGCAAAAATAGAGAGAACTTTTGCTAAAGATTGAAGTGGAACGGGAGCAATGTATCACACTGTCTTATTTTCTTTGTAGGTGTCAGACAAGAGAAATGGATATAGGGAAGGAGAGATGAGGGAAACTTGTATTATTACCTTCTGCTTTAATATTTTGTACTGTGAGAAAAAGAGAGAATCGGGCTATCAAATTGATACAATACAACCCCAAGTTTTATCCAGACAAAGTTTACTATAGCATTTATGGCTATAGCTATAACAATTAAAGAAGGTTGTAGCTATTTCAACTAGGAAGAAAAAAACATGTAAGGCTAAAAAGATAAAATGTTTTCTTTGTATAGTGAAAATTCATTCAACCCACGTGGGTATCCATATTTTCAACATTTTTTAGCAATGGAGGAGCCACATGGAGACCATGACAGGTCCGAGCCCATTCTATGATTTCATATCTTTATGTATTGTCTACTAGCTTTTACAATAATGAGCATGTGATCCTTTGGAGAGTAGAATTTGACAGTTCCAACAAGCCATGGGTTCGAGACTTCCTAGTGCCAACAACTTTTATTATATAAAAACCAATTTCATTTTTGGTCAGTTCATATAAAATAAGGTCTATACAGTCTAGAGGAAGATCCAATCATGTTGAAAGAAAAATATCATAGTACATAATAGTTTTGAGCCATGACCTTAAATTTTAATTGAATCTAATGTGTTAATCCTTTTTTTATCAAAGCTCGTAAACAAGTTATGATCTTATGATATAATCATCTCAATACTAAATTTTCATACACATTTTAAAGCTCCATCATGCCAATAATAAAGAAAAAAAACCTTTAATTTTTCTCCAATTTCCTAATTATATTGCTATATTATGTCTAATTTATTTCATATGACTTAAAGGCCCCCTCTTCGGATGGATTTCTGGCTTAGTCGCTAGTTTTGAGTCAGGTCTTGTTAATATATATTTTTCTCCTATAAGCTCAGCTCAAGTCTTTAACTCTTCTAAAAAAGAATGGGAGATTTTCACACACTTTTTTAGTTCCTCGCACACTCCTTTTTGTTTTGGTCATGGCATTGAATAAATCAAACAAAAAAGAACAAATATAATAAAACAATGGTATGTGAGAGGCTAAAAGGGGTATGTCTTTATCATTTCCCACATAAAATTCCTCCAATTTTCTCCAAGGCTCCAACTATGACCTTTCAACCTCCCAACCAACTACCACCATCATCATCCGCCCACATGGAAGTGGGATTCTCATGTTTTGCAAAAAACAATGAGTACTGTGTGTGGGGCCCACTTCGGATTTCAAGAATCATTAATCCTATAGGTTGATGTACTCCCTTGTTTCTTTATGAAATATAAACAAGAATGTGAAGAACACATACCCTTGGAGCGTGCTTTAAATCTGATGTAAGTGTTCCATCATGCACCTTGGCCTTTTTGAATCAACTTTGTATAGCTCCTCCTTTAGGTTCTAAAGTTAAAGCCCTCTAATTTTCGACACATCCTAAAACTAAGATGGATAAAGGAAGTGAGAAAGAGTGATAAGCGATTACAATGTTGCTCTAGGGAGAGGGTGACCGGCTATTATGGTAGTGAGGGTGGGGTCGTGTTTCCTCTTTAGGTTTATGCTCTTGTTTAAAACAAGTTACCACGACTCTCTGGTTTCTCTCTATGATGAGACTCACCTTATTTTTGCATGTGAGGATGAGTAGTCTACTTAAAAATGAGTGAAAAGACTTGAACTTACTTGAGAACTCTCTAATTTCTCTTTCAATCACCATTCCTCTAGTGAAAACCGGTCATGAGGTCTCTGGGTCTCTCTTTGGACCTTTTACATTGAAGTCACTTGTTGACCTGAGTTAGTCTAAGTGGGCTTGGGCCCAATGAGCTCTGTCAAATCCGAAACTATTTCGAAGTTCGTTTAAAATGTCTGATTGCCATGATAATTAATTAAATTTAATAATTAATCATTTCATTCCTTCAATTCACAATAATTATTCATCACTTTTGTGGTCATCTTATATTAAGGACATGGTGTGCAATCCATAAGGTTTTAATTGACAAAACAATGAAGCGATGTAGAATCTTTTGTTTTAGTGAATTCAAACCCTTTTGATTCACCTTCTTAGTGACAACAATGTCCTTGAGAGAACTTTAAACATCTCCACCACCTCCTCTCTTCCGACTCTGCCAACAAAAAGGATTAGCCATATTTGTTCGACAATAATCGTGAAACAAAATTGTAAGTATTTTGTTTTGATATGATGACAAGGTAATTAAGGAAATAGTTTATTTTAAAGTAGAAAATTGCTGAAATGAAATAAGAGCAAACTCTAATTACCACTTGCTCATTAATCACCATTTATAACATAAGATTAATAAAACGTCGTTCATTAATCCTGCCATGAAGTGTCGCTTTGGCCGAGTGGTTAAGGCGTGTGCTTGCTAAGCACATGGGGTCTCCCCGCGAGAGTTCGAACCTCTCAGGCGACGTTTATATTTTTATAAAAAAAACTTCCTATTTTTCTGGAAGCGCGGTCAGCGCCTTCACCAAGTGCCCCCTCTCTCCTTCGAGTCCTCTCCTCCTCGCCCCAACCGATCGAGTCTTTGCGACTCAGTCAGTCGGTCAGTCTTTCAAACCTAATCATAAAAGGCCAATTTGTCTTTTGGGTGGAAATCCCAGTCCAGTCAATAATATTATTTATCATTTGGTCCCATTGAATTTTGAACAGCCAAATGAATTCCGAATTGATTTCACATGCGGCCTCTAAGGCCATCTCCAGTGGCTAAACGTACGTCTTATGATGTAACGCTCTCATCCTAAGTGAAACTTAAATTAATCCGTATTCTTTTAATATTTTTGGTTCACTACAAGGCGTAGACGCCATAGAGTCTGAAAAAAATATACTAAAATTAGGTCTAATTTTTGGCATTTCTATATAGGTATAGAAATTATTCTAAGTCGTTCATAAAAAATTAAAATTTTGTAAATCTAAACTTGTCTTGTGTTTGTAAGTAGTTTGTAATTTAGTTGGTTAAGAGCATTCATTCTTGCATCCGAAGTTTTGAGTTCGATTCAACCCCTGAAAATTAAGAATCAAATCAACTAGGGGAGACTAGTTGATCCTCATTTTTTTTTCCTTCGTCGGTTCATTACTTCCCCCATTTTAACTAAATAAACATGTCATGATTCATTTGTTTAATAAAAGAAAATCAATTCATTTGAGGTTGAGTTTAATCAAACTTTATCAAATCGAATCATAAACTTGCGTATAACTATAATTAGTTGTATACAACTTTGTATCTATCTCCTCTCGATCACGTAACAAGAAATAGAGATAGAAGGCTTTATACAAATCATCGGTGGCAAAGAAAAATTGCTTTAGGCCGGGTGTAAAACTAGTTTCGATTTTTTCCAATTTATGGTTAAATTAAATCACAATTCAAAAATGGAATTGAATGGGGGAGGCAGGGAGTTCTACTTTTTAGACAAAAGAATGGGAATGCATGCATGAGCTAGCAGGACCCACAACCGCGTAAACAAAAAAGGTAATTACAATTTAGGACCTTCCCTTTCTTCTTAAATTCTCTCCTAACCGGCGCTTGCCTTGTCCTATAAATATTCTCCAATTCCCTGAATTGTCTGCAAACCAGTCCACGCCTGTTTAATCCGTTCCGTTAGTTTCGCGTGAGTCTGCGGATAGCATATGTCTCAGAGGCCCACCGTCCCCCACTCTTCCTCCATCGCCTTCCGCCTCCATTCCCATCTCCTCGTCTCCAGTGAGATGAACCCTAATTCCAACTGGCCCTCTTAATCATCATTAATCTTTCTAATTAATTCTTTTAATTGGATTTTAGGCAGGAGAAAGAAAAGCCACCCATTTATTATTATTTTCCGTTTGTTTCCCGAGAAAATTCGACATGGGTGTCAAAGGTTTTGTCGAAGGAGGCATCGCTTCCATCATAGCCGGCTGCTCCACCCACCCTCTTGACCTCATCAAGGTCCGAATGCAGCTCCAGGGTGAAACCCACGCCCCGAACCCGAACCCAGCAGCCCAAACCGTCCGCCCGGCTTTTGCTTCCGTCCACACCGCCGCCCGACGCGGCTCCATCCCTCTCCCTCCACCACCGCCTCCCGCGTCCCGTGCGGGTCCAATCACAGTTGCGGTTCGGATAATTCAGCAAGAAGGGGTCGCCGCCATGTTCTCCGGCGTATCCGCCACCATGCTCCGGCAGACCCTCTACTCCACAACCCGAATGGGCCTCTATGACATTCTCAAGCAAAAATGGACCGACCCTACAACCCGAAACATGCCGCTCCCGCGAAAAATCACAGCAGGATTGATAGCCGGAGCGATCGGCGCGGCCGTCGGAAACCCGGCCGACGTGGCCATGGTTCGAATGCAAGCTGACGGTCGGCTCCCGGCGGCTCAGCGCCGCAACTACAAGAGCGTGGTCGACGCCATCGGCCGCATGGCAAAACAAGAAGGGGTGACGAGCCTGTGGCGCGGGTCGTCGCTGACGATCAACCGCGCGATGCTCGTGACGGCGTCGCAGCTGGCGTCGTACGATCAGATCAAGGAGACGATCGTGGACAATGGGATTATGCGCGACGGGCTTGGGACCCACGTGACGGCCAGCTTCGCGGCGGGGTTCGTGGCGGCGGTGGCGTCAAATCCGGTCGACGTGATCAAGACTAGGGTGATGAATATGAAGGTGGAGGCCGGGGCTGAGCCGCCGTACTCGGGTGCGTTGGATTGCGCGCTCAAAACGGTGCGTTCGGAGGGTCCCATGGCGCTGTATAAAGGCTTTGTGCCTACGATTTCGCGGCAGGGGCCTTTTACCGTTGTGCTGTTTGTGACGCTTGAGCAGGTTCGTAAGCTGCTCAAGGATTTCTGAACGTGTGATTCAGAAAGTGGACGGTGGTGATTCGATTCGATTCGATATGATGACGAAAATAAGTACTTTTCAGAATATGAGTCTTTCTTGCATACTCCGGGGTACGGGGTACTCCGGATTTTTTAATCGTTGAATTTTTGTTTTAAAATATAAAAATCAAGATCCAACGGTTAAAAAATCTGGAGTACCCCGTACTCCGGAGCACCCAATAATTTTTGTTCAGAATATATGCATGTGTCTTTTTTTATTATTGTTTAGGTTCCTTGAGATTGGGAAGGAATTAATTTGATTAAGAAGCCATTAGCAAAAACACAAAAACAAAAAGAATCTATTAAGATGCAATATTCTACGGCAATGTGCCATATAATATACCTATGTACTACTGTATTTGATTGTATTTCAATCCTCTTTATGTTTGACCACATTGTTAGATTTGCTCTATAGATTGGTGATGTGATTCCATGACCTTAAGAAACCCTAATTTTATTCGAAATGTTCTTTTATACCTCAAATGTGTACGGGTTAAAACATAACTAATCTATGAAAGTGAACTCTATCGTGTCTCATGTTTAGTGAACTTATAAATGTTGAGTCTGAACTTAAGAAATTGGATAACAGTTTAACATATTGTAATTTACAAGTTTCATCTAGATAGGTAAAACTTTACAAAATTGTTCTAGACACATTGAGTGATCGAAACCAAATGTTTTTTTTCTTCATTCGTTTACAAAAATCTTGTGAGGATTGTAGTTCCCGTTAATAAGTTATTATTTCTAGCAGATTTACATTACAACTATTTTCTCAGATTTTATACTTCTTGCAATTATTTTTGCTGGTAATTTTATTATGAAATGTATAGTTATGAACAGTGAAGCACTTAAGTTGCACTAGGTCAAAAGGCTACAAAAACTTTAATAGCATCAAGAAATAAAAGAGGGAAAAAAATGTTGATGCAATGATGGAAATAGAGTAGTTTGGAAACCAGGAAATCAAATGCTTTAGATTTTAATTATGCATGTGCTTGTCTACAACTGCCCTAATTTCGGAACAATATTAAGATATAAACATTAATTAGTAGTCTAAACAAGGTTTAAACCTTTAATAAGATAAAATGATTTAGCACTAAAGATACAGAAGAAAAACAGTCATAATGGTCTTGTGCTTATATCTAAGACTATATCATTTCAAACGTTCATATCTACTCCTCGAAACACTTGTATTTCTTATGTTTTAATTTGCAAAAAAGTGTGTTGTTGAATCTAATCAATGAATTTGGCTAGATAAATTAGAATCTTTAGATTTATATCTTTGCTTTTTAATGACTTTTAACGGATTGTCTCAACATATCAGTAAACTATTTATACTTTCGATATAGGGATACACTACGTGTCATATGGATGTGAATCTTATGTACACAATAGTTTTTTTAATTTTTTATGAACTAACTCCTAATCTCCAACTAAGTTGGGATATAAAGTTTAAACTCTCAATTACTTAGCAACCCTAACCAAGGACACAAAACAAATCCAGGTCTCTTGAAAGTTGGGTAACATTATAATAAAAAAAATAAAAGTTGGGTAACATGTTGATATGGTCTATTGGTCTTAGCTTGTACTAGCCTAGCTAACTCGATTGTCTTTATTTTATCTTAAATTGTCATTTATAAATCTCTAATAAATAAGGGGTCCAACTTCAGTGGTACGTACCATTAAATGGTACGTACTGTTAAATGCCTAAGATTCATTTGGGACCCACTGCAAATTAATCTGAACCATTCAATAGTCGTACCATTGAATGGTACGTACCACTCAAGATTTTTCCATAAATAAGTCCATTAAGTAGTTCTAACATGAGAACGACTCAATTTTTAATTGCGTTTAGAGAATCGACTCTAATCCGTTCATATTTGACGGGTCTAACTTCAGTGGTACGTACCATTGAATGGTACGTACTGTTAAATGGTTAAGATTCATTTGGGGCCCACTGCAAATTAATCTGAACCATTCAATAGTCATACCATTGAATGATACGTACCACTCAAGATTTTTCCATATTTGACATAAACCAACTAATTTCGTGTACCACTAGGCTCTAGCTGTTGCTTGCCTACTATTGGCGCCGTCATTTTCTTTTTATATTTTTTTTGGGTGAATAAAGAAAATGAGTGACAGAGAAAATCAGGAAATAAAAATAGAATGAAGGCATACGTGAAAATTTGGATGTATCAAAACGTCCAAAATACCCCCACCACATCAGGTAATAACATTTGGCATTGCGTGTGGGAGCCATGCAGGTTGGTTCTCAGTTCTCACCTCCATGTGTGTGGGTAGACGGGATATTTTCTTAAGTGCTCTAGAGTATCCGGTTTTAAATATTTTAATCGTTAGATTTTTATTTAAAAATATAAAAATTAAGATCGAATGGTTGAAACACTCGGAGTATTGTGTACTTTGAAGCACCCAAAAATTTTTGGTGTAGACGGTACATGGAACATGACATTGTTCCATCCTTTACGGATGCCGCAGCTGGTTCATGTTTAAGGGTCCCATAAAACTCATCTACACTATTTCACCACCCTGCTTTTAGCGGTGGCTTTGGAAAACCGAAAAAAATCAAACTGAAATTGAAAAAATCAAATCGAATTGAAAAAAATCTATCAGTTTTGTTCGGTTTTAATTTTAGTGGTTTAGATATTGAACCAAATCAAACCAAACCGAAATAAAAAAAGCTACGTTATTTTACACTTAACCCTAAGACTATTCCCCCCAAATATAAGTAAACTATCATTCGAGCTCAAAATAGTTAGAAGTTAAAACTTTTTGAAGTTGAAATCAAGCTTCATACTTTAAAGACTTTTTTATGGTTAGCGGAATACTTATTTTATGATCCTAATGTTAAATTGTGGATTATATTTTTCGTAGTTCATTTATTTTATGAATTTTTATGGACTTATTGTTATTTGTGAAACTTAAAACCATCTATTTTTCCAAATCTCTAGATTTTTTTTGTTCATTTCTCTTCAATTTCTAAGTTTGAAAAAAAAAAAACTGAAACCAAACCGAACCAAATCAAAGTAGACCAAACTAAATTACTTCGGTTTTCCCTTTAAGAATTGAGAAAATCAAACAGAACCGAATCAAATGGTAATTTCAGTTTGGTTTATGGTTTTGGCTATGAGCCGAACTGTTTTAAACCGGACCCATACCCACTTGCTTTTATGCTTAAAAACGAATCAAAGAACCGAAATGAGCACAGGGAGTGTAGGAGGACACAACAAGAGTGTGAAAAGAATTTTCATTTTTCATTTTTCATTATCTAGACATGAGATTTTGTGTTCAGATTTCCTTATTTTAATATGAATGGTCTACATAAGTAACTTAATAAAACTTCAAAAAAGAAGTTTCACACACATGTAAACATTATATTGGATCCTTATTTCCTCAACATCGCAGTCACATCCAACCATTCATTGCTCTAATGCATGTCATATATCGAATGATTCATTTGATATTTTAATGAAGATCAAACAGTCAATTAGACCAAAGTCATAAATTTATACAATTTCAATACATTATAATGCAATATGAGAAAATTAAAATTTTGTGATTCATTTTAAAAATTATCCCAAATTTAAAAAAGTGTGAAATGTAATTAGGTTGACGTTCCAGATGCACTAATCAGTCAGTCTCAGGTGCAGTTTGGGAGTGAGATGCTTAAAAAAAAAGCTGGGGTGAAAAAAAGCTAGAAGGATTTTAGGTGTTTGGTAAATTTTCCAAAAGTAGCTTTTTTTTAAGCTTAGGGTGAAAAGAAGCCTAAAAACTAAAGCTGCAAATAGCAGCTTCTCAAAAACAGCTTTTTATCAAAAACACGAGTGAACAGTGTATGTTTAATGAATTTTTCAATAATCCAAAATTGCCCTCCTTCCTTACCCACTTGCAGAAAGAAGACCACTGTCTTCTCTTTTTTCATGCGCAGCCCACTGTCTTCTCTTCTTTCATGCGCAGCAGGGAAACCAATTTTTGGTTTCTGTCGTGAACAAGGGTGAGGACGAGATGATTCTTTAGTCCACAGCCCAGAGGAAAATCACAGACGGCGAAGATGATTCTCCTTGGTGGGTGACGTCGGTGTTGTCTCGATAACAGATGTTGGCGAGCCCACTGTGCAGGACGAGGCACGGGCTGATGGCGACACGGAGGAGATCGATTTGCAGCAGTAAGGCAGTGCTGATTCAGATCAGTGAGTCGATGTGGTGGGCTTGCAGACTGCAAATCAAAAGACTGAGATCGACGAATCAATTTTGTTGGTACTAGTAATGTTCTCGGATCTGGTGACCAGTGTGGAGGGCGACTTGGCACCGGTGAGACTCTCGGGTTTGGTGTCTTGAAATTTGTTGGGCTTTGTCTATGCAGGTTCAATTCCTGCACATTCAGGGATGAGTGTAGCAAGTTCGACGGTGTTGGATTGAAAAACTTCCCTGAATTGATTCGTTGTTCAAAGCTTCAATTTTGAAATTAAATTCAATTTTGAAAGTTTATAAATATTTTTCTTTTACAAATAAAGTATATATAGTAATTCATCTTTATTTGTTAAGAAAATTAAATTAATAGCACATTTAGTATATACTCTTTTTGGTCATTTCATGTTACATCCCGTCCCTAAAAGTATTGTAGTTTATTCCCCGACTTTGTAAATTGACGAAAATGCCCTTAGTGGCCACGTATGTCTTGTGTGGACAATTATTTCTTGTTGACTTAATTTCGTACTTTTTGAGTAGTACACTTTACCACGAACCCGTAGGTGCGAACGGGATAATTTTCGAACTTGTAACGGACAAGTTATGATTATTTCGGGCAAGATACCTGTGCGGTATTTTAATTTTCTGTGGGCTATACGCCCGTGGTTTTCAACAAAACCGGGTGCTCTGCACCCTTACTGTTTTGTTACTGCACGCTGCATGCATTTTGAATGTATGTTCATTAGTTGAACTTTGCTGCGTTAAATGGAGCAGCTGCGTTGTGATTTTTCCATCACATTGCAGCTACCACTCCAGCTGTCTCTCTCTGTCTTTGTCCCCCTACTTTTCCCCAACACATCCCGTGATTCCTGCAATTTCCTTGCAGAACATCACACACACCTACTCAAACTTCTCAAGCCACCCCGTGGCTCCTCACTCTCACTCTCGGCTTTCTTCTCACCAAGCAAACTTACAAACTCACTCCCAAAACCATCCTCACCATCCTGTGACAGAAACCCAGACCTTGGAGCCCAGAAAACCAGCCAACTCAAACCCAGAAAATCTGGAATTTTTCCCAACTGTTTTCACAAAATTTCCCAACGAAGAACTCGTTGATTTGGACCTCGAATCAACTCAAATTCATCACCACATCTTCTAGGAACCTTGGGAACCCAACCCAAGGCCTGCAAGTGGAGAAAACGGCGAGATCGACGACGTCGACTTTTGGCCGGTTCTTTCGAGCCATTTTCCGGCCACTTCCGACCACCTTTTGAGGTGTTGGTAAGCATTTTTGAACTCTACTCTTCTCTAGCTTCATTTTGATATGTAGATCGTAAAATTTGGCTTAGAAACGAAGAAGTTATGAAGCTTTGAAAAATACCCAGAAAATCCGACCAAAAACCCAGATTCCGGCAACCGGAAAAAGGATAGGGATGACCGGCGCTGACGTCAGCGATGATGTCAGCAAACCGGTTCAGACCGGCCTTGCTGACGTTAGCGATGACGTCAGCTGACGTCAGCGTTGACTTGATCGTTGACCGTTGACTTTGACCGGCGCGCGTGGGCCACGGCTCAGCCACCTTCAAGCCGTGCGTGAGGGCGCGTGAGCCACCATTTTCCGATTTCGTCTTCGCGAGGCGACTCGTGAAGACGCGTACTACCTAGGGGTGGTACGTATGGTAATTTTCGAGGTGTTTTAGACCTCCAATTCGAGCAAACAGAGGAGATTTCGAGTCGTTTCCTTATTTATATTTGGATAGACTTGTATAATGATTAGTATAGTGACTTCCCATATAGGTGAGACCTATCCCGAGGAACTCCGTGGTCAGGCTAGGTACGGCGGCTACGACCCGACGACATACCAGTGAGTGGGCCCTTTCTTATTAAAATATTATTATTTCTAGTATGTGTTCAAATGTGATTTATGAACTAGTATAGCATGCCATATCTTATTAAACTCGTTAAATGTTTTTACTTATCATATTATGATGTGTTCATCATGTTTTTTAGTGTATTTGATTAAATGTTGGCATGTCTATACGTTTTAGAGATTTATTACTTATCACGCATATTGCACGGTGTTAGCACTGTCTGAGAGTAGACCAGCTTCACGTGTATGTTCACACGCACCGACACGCTCACTTTGGATCCATCGCAGGTGCCAGCTTGTTGCTAGGTTGCCTTGGCAACTCGAACTCGTTGTGATGCGCTTAGCGCCAGCTTCACGTGTATATAGTGCTAGAGCGTAAATTTGTAAACACCCAGCCTGTCATGTAACTACTTTCTGCATGACTTGTGTGCTATGATTATGCGATAAGTAATGTGTTGTTTTTACTGCTGTTGATTTATATCTCACCCGTATCCTTGTGGGCGCTGTCCCAAGTATTGATAATTGTTGTTTATTGTTATTAAACTTATTTTGGCAAACTACGGGTTTTACAGCGAGGGGTTACATCCACACTTTTGGGAAGGTTTTATAAAACTGTACTTGGCCCACTCACCTTTGTTTTTCGCCCCTCCAGGTCCTGGATTTTAGTTGGCAGACGAGTTTGGTGGCTGTTGCTGATATTACCATTTTACCCTCCGTGGAAGTATGTATTTGCACTTCAGTTGTGTTTATATCCTTTCTACGGGAATGAAATTTTCTTTTAAATTCACTGCATCCTAGCTCTGATATTTGTGTAATAATGGGTCTTATCCCACACTACGCACTTCCGCACTCTTTTATTCAAATTATCTCAAAATTCATTTTATTCCACTATTTAAATTCTCAATTATTTCATCATGACTTCGTCATCCCTCCGAGATGACGGTCAGCACGCCTCGATATCCGGTGTCCACCTGGATATTCGGGTAGGGGTGTGTCATTTCACACAGTCACAGCTGTTTTACATAAAAGTTTGCCAAACACTATCATACTGTTTTTTTTTTTCCAAAAGCACTTTTACAAAAAAGTTTACCAAACACTCTGCTGGCTTTATTTCACAGCCGCTTATTCTTACAGCACAGCCGCTTATTCTCACAGAAGTTTTTTTTCAAAGCACTGCAATACCAAACTAGCCCTCAATCCCTTGCTATCTAATTTTATTAATTTTTAATTTTTTTTATATATTTATATTTAAAGATAGATAGATCCCATGAAAATGATTTAGTAGGCATGATACAATGATCATTTGCATCGTACAATGGGGTTAGTGCCTAATTACTGTCAGTAGGCTTAGAAATTTCCAGGAAAGTGGTAGGACTCGAACAACTTGACAATTTGGCAGATATGCAATGGCAGGTTGATAGGTTCATTGATTTCGAAATTGCTCTTTAAACGTATTTTGCACCACCAATTTCAATGGACCATTGATTGTTTATGCACTATTCCAAATTATTGAAATTTTGAAATAATGGATTACGGTAGGGATACCACATTTTTATAAAGGGAGTTTTTAGTTTAAATACCAAATTCAAAATAACTTTAAGTTAAAATATCATAGTTTTGGTTTAGGTACTAGTTGAAAAGTCAAACTAATTTGCTAGGTAAAATGACAATAATGTCCAACCCTACCATCACAAAGTTATAGCCATTAACTTTCCCAATGAATTGTAACTAACAAGCATGAGTATGAATTTTTTTAGAAGAAATTTTTTTTTATTACGTTAATTGCATAGAGCGTAGGGTCTAGTTCTCGGATTTTGGGCTTCGCCCAAAACCCGAGACCTACACCCTAAGCCCTAAGCTCCTCCCAAGGACATTCTAAAACCCTAAACCCAAAATGATCAACCCTAAACCTTGACCGACCTTTTAAAACCTTAAACCTTCAAAGTTAACCCCGAGCTCTAAATGCCTTATAAAATTATGAAAGAAATAAACTTGAGGACAATATGGTAATCTCTCATATCTTTTATTTAGTCATATGATCACTTGCAATAAAGTTTGTGGCTTATCATAAAATATTTAATTAGACTTGGTATTTTTCCTTAAATATAGTATTTTTCCTTAAAACCTATACCCAACTTGGTATAACATTTAAACTCTCTCTAACAGAAATCCTATTTTTTTATAGATAATTTAAATATAATTTACAAATATGATCTCTCTATCATCACCCTTATGCTAGTAGTGATTTCACACAAAAGATCGACTGGTCCGAACCATCCTCGGCCCCAGATCATCCAAACACTTTTACATAAATGTTATGTAAGCCGGTCCTACGCAAAAGTTCCTCTACCCCATGATTAGAAATCAAAATAAAAATCTTGTGTGTGGTAGGATGTCAACTGCGCTGTGGTGTATGCGACAACGAAATTCTGCCACCATAGATATTTCCAATTTCTTTCCTTTTAACTCCGAAGAAGAACTCCAAATGACAATAATTAAAAAATGATCATGAGTCTGTTTCTTTTATCACGTGACCAATCGTGCAGTAAAAAAAAAGACTCATAAGTGTACACCGCGTAACGGCCTTTAATAGGGCATATTTTATCCTACATTTCAAAAATTCATCTCCTATATTCATTTAAGCTCTTCAGGCATAATTGTGTGTTGTACATTTAGAACTTACACATTTTCAACCTTGTAAACATATTGCAGAGACTGTAATCACAACCACCACGAAGGCCATGGCGGGCATCCTATGAACTCAAAATTTGACAAAAAATTTTGCCATGTCAAAATTCGTTACTCGGAACTTTGTGCTCGTGTTGTCTTGTTAATTATGCTACTGGCCAACCCTTCTTCTTCAGTGGAAATAATGTCAGATGAGGTCGTCTTCTACGTTCGGCACACACATACCAAAACCCGTATCTGATGACAGTATTTTCTCCGTGTTACATACGTACAACATCTTTCAGCATGGAATGTACTTCCTCCATTGATCCTGGTGGCGCCAAGTCTCGTTCTTTCAACGAGTTCCCGCGTAGTCTTTGCATTTCTGATGCAAATATGTCATCCAGGTTCTGCCATTTTAAGAACAATGATTAGCACTTTAGTACAAGTCTGCAAAAATTATTAGTACAAATGGTAATTCACATATTAAACAATTTATCTGATTAGCACGAAATCGCTGCAAGAACATGTAGGAAGTTCAATGGATGAAGAGCAACTTACAGAAACTGCGACGCGCAAGCCTTTGTACTCCTCTTTCTTATCTTCCAAGATATGCAGTACGTCCTACAGGAACCAAATTGGAAAGAGAATTAACTTTTACATGCTAATTCGAGAGAGAGAGGTTGTATCTTGTATGGTAAAAATTAAGAGCTTAGTTTACCTGCCCCATCCGGTCCCAGAACTCTCGGCAGAGTTCTACAAACACGGTAGGATCAACAACAGTATGGAGATGATCAATTGTCTCTCGCAAAAGAACCTCCAAAGGCTGCATTCTACTTGATTCCTCCGCCTTTGAGCGTCGAATAATGTTCTTCAGCTTTGTTTTGTTATGAACTCTAGTCTGCATTTACATGAATATAAAAGGAAGATCATTTATTTGTCAATCTCGTAAAGTTTTGTAGTTAACAGACAGTTCGACAACATTGATGCACATTTCAAACTGAAAATTTCAGTACTCACATTCTCAAAAAGCTTTTCGACAATGGCTAGTCGGTAGGTTCTAAGTTTGGTTCTGAGCAGAGCAGATACGTCATTGAGATTTTCGCCTGTGGCATATCCATCGCGGATGCAAGAACTCCGTGACATCAACTGGCTTTCGATCTGGGGCCACAGGACATCAAGCATCCTCTTCATGGAATTTAAAAGAATTCCTAACTGAAAAATGATACATAGTAGTGATGAGTATTAAAAAGAAAGATCAAAATTCCATGTTGCCGGCATTCAGTTAAGAAATAGATCACCTCATCTGGGACCGAATAGGTGCTAACGCTTTGTCTGGATAATTTTTGGACATATTTGAAGCCTAATATTTTGTTTGTCAGATTATCCTTCAGCGGCGATAAAACCTCTGCATAGTGCCTGTCCAAAGCTTCGATGATTGCCTTTTCAACATCCGCGATAACCTTTTTAACACACAAACGATCTCAAAGCATTAGTCGGACAATTTAAGGTTCAGGTATGAAACAACAGAGAAAAAGGCTGCATGTGAAGTCGGAAATGAAAACATCAAAACCTCGAGAAGTATAGTGCACTTACATTCTCCAAAGATGATGAATACATCGGCCAGCGACTACTGATGACTTCAAATTCATCGAGCATTCCCTTCAGCTCATTGTGCATATCATCAACAAAAGGAGTTGTTCCATGTTCTGTCCTCACACCAGACCGTTTTGCCTGAAACGAAACAACTTCTATTAGATTTCAACCCAAAAAAGAAGAAGAGAAAGACGACACTTGAAATATAAAACCAAAAGGGTTATATAAGCATGCCCAAAAAGAAATATATACCTTATCTAGCTTGCACTGACCAAGCAAATGACGGTGCTTGTCCAGAATCCACAAGAATATATGTGCGTCGAACAGCTCTTTAGCATCAACTCCACCTTTAATTGGACTGGAAATAGTTTTACATGAGTAAAGATACAAAAGGTCAAAAAGAGCACAAATTTACACCAGATAATTCACTTACCTGATGTTCCACAGAGACAGATCCTGTTGAAAATCTGTTGTTGCAATAATAAGTTCGGCAACTGGAGGCGATAGGCTTAGAGGAGGGCATACGAAAAGGAAAGTGCTCAATCTACTGCAGAGGTTAACGCTATATATGCATGATGAAATATTCGGAAGGTCTATGCAGCTGCACAAAAATTGATAAAGAGGAACAATAAGTATACATGTACGAGTCATATTCAGTTATTCACCAGTCATCAGCTCCGAAGTTCAACATCCTCAAGAACCAAATATACATACATTTATATATTTCTTTAGTGCGGTTAACCACACTTGCAGATCCTCAGAATTGCACTGTGCATATTCAATGCAATTTTGCCTATCTGCGTCTGTGGTTAACCGCACTGGATATAGTTACACTAGTGAAAAGAAAAAATACAAGAACAAAATAGACTAGTTTACAGAATGGCATACATACCTCGGGAGGGCATTTTGGTTTTGGATTTGTATGTCAGTCAGAATTTCATTTCTAATATTCAAAATCAACGATTTCATCCTCTGATAAGAAGGAAGAAAGTCTCTCTGCGCCCCCTCATTACCGGTTAGAACAAGCTCGTCTGTTTCTGCACAGATCATTCTTAACCTCTTGTTTGCAGCCACCTGCAAAGTCATTTCGAATTCAGTAAAAGTATAAAAAGGTAGAGGGAAAGCTCATGAAGAAGTAAGTTAGCTTCTCATACCTGAAAGAACTTCAATAATTTCAACTGTGCCTCAGGACTCAAAATATCGTTCAGAAGGGTGTATATCTTGACAGCAGGTGCCAAAGCAGGCGCCGCCAATCCACTGGCTGGCCTAAAACCATCCACCATCCCCGACAGCGAAGATTCTTCAAGTGACTTGTAGTTCTCAAAAACCAAAGCAAGCAACTTCCTTACTTGATCCTCAATCTTCGCCAGAATGCAGTTCTGCTCGATACATAATTTTAAGTTATAAGAGGAAAAAAAAAACTATCCACTAACAATGGCTAACACCAAGGAATACAAATTGAAGAAAATTCCACATTTTATGTTCAAGAAGGTAATGTCATCTCCGTAGACAAATATCTCCCCGAAAAATCTAAAAACAATACGATGAATTCGCATACCTCTTGATGACTTAACAGATTTGTGCTCTTTTCCTTCACCTCTGCTAGCAGATCATATACTAAGGTGAGACAATCTTCGGTAGGGGTAGCGACATCCATGATATAGGAAAGGTATCTGTAAGTAGCATGAAAAATTATACATAATAGCAGTTAGAAGATCCACAGTAGGTAATATTCCCAGTTTAACACGATAACTTACTTTTAGTTCTAAAATATTTCACTACCTTAAATTGGTGTATGCCTTTGAAACTCCGTAGTAAGATGCAAATTCCGTCAATAACCACTTCCACGGACCATGTAGCAACAAATTTCTTTGCTGAAAATGTTGAACTTTCATTGCAATTTCTAAGACACAATCATATGCCAGGGTTTCTCCAACGGAGCCATACTGGACAAGGAAAGAAGTGAAAAAATAATATATCAAAAACCGAACTCCAAAGATACGTCAATCAGTTTCGAAGAAAGGATTTAGCTATTGTTGATATAATAACTCCCAGAACATATTACCTTAAGATTACTATTTTCATCCGGACTACTTGAATACTCCATGCTTAATTGGATTCGGCCAACAGGTTCGTCCTCTAGATCACTACTATATATAGGCCACCATCGTATCTTGTCGCCCTGCATTCAAAACAGATATTTAATTCCAAAGCATAACTATCAACCTTCCTTGAGTGAATTACTGAATTCTGAAAATCGTACCGGTTCATCAGCAATAGCAGCCACTTTTACTAGGGCTTGACCACAATGTTGTCCCTTGGAATTTTGAACTTGTATGATCAAGTCATCACCAACGCTATTTGGAAACCTGTATTATATTAAACCAGTCGTTTAACAATACAACTACGTACAACGGTACAAGTATATGGACCAAACGAAAGGGTGAATGAAAAGAGAAAAGAAAGAACAAGAGTACATACAACACACGGGTTTCACCAGATCCTGGTCGCATTTGTACTGCATCCTCTTCAGGTGAACTTGTCAATCTCAAGAAGCACGAATAAGTTTCTGACAGAAAGAGGTCGGCTAATGTCAGATACTACACAACGAAAGAAAATCATCTGCACTTTAGTATCTAAGGGAAGGCTTAAAATGTACAAAAGATCCACATACCTTGCACTATTTCATGTGATGAAGAGCGATTGCACAAAGTATTTGCCCTCGTTTTTAGGAAGCTTGATCCTTGTTTTATACGTTTCCTTCCAGCCCCTAGGCAAGCCGAGCTCTGACGAGAAAAGGAATCATTTGAGATCAACTTTATCTTCTGTGTAGATTTCAACACAGAAGATAAAGTTGAACTCAAATTAGAGAAGCGTCTACGACATGAGTCATAACGAATCCTTGGCAGTTTTGGAGATGGGAAACTGCAGCTAGAAGGTGGTTCATCCGAATCCATTTTCACCTTACGAACTGTTGAATGACGAAATTTCAGTGAGACAATGAAGAACATAACATTTTAATTGAGAAAGAAAATGAGGAATTTAATGAAGTAGGGTGCCTTGCAATTTTATTTTGCCAGAAGCTTTCACATGTTTTGGAGCAGGAGCAGCTAATGTACTAATTGGCTGCGAAGGACGCCGCTCTGCCAAAAGTTCAGCTTCTGATTGCAATAATACATGCTGTAAACCGAATGCATCTCGCAACAGTGCACTCTCATTCTCCAAGAAACCTTGAACTTCAGCGCAATAGCTCTGAGCCCACGCATGAAGACAGAGCCTAACACACGCATCATAAGCGATTACAGCACACCATGTACCCTGCACACTGAATAAATAAAACACGAAAGTTAAAACTACTACTGGATCAGCGAGATAACAATCAAAGGTACAACTGTTCAGTGTTCGCGTAAAAATTTCTCTAAAGCACTTAGATTCGATAATCAAACACCGAATCATTATGTGGTTATTCAAAATATAATTCAGCTATGTAACCAACCTTGCACGAAATACTGGGAGGCGAGCAGGTGAATGAAGTGGCGAGTTAGAAGTTCCATTGCCGGAAGCGTAGTGCATAGGGCTGCTTGAGTAGACACTTTCTGTTTTTCTTAAACCATCAGTGTTTGCAGGAACACTCCAATTCGAAGCATGAGCTGTGTTGTATGATCCAATAGGCGAACTTGGCTCAACAACACGTTCAATCTCCCAAGCAGAACCATCGAGTGGAGGAGCGCTGGGATTACTTTTCGAAAGCTTCTTCTTGGATGTTGTTTCCATATTACCACTTGAATTGTATGATCCTCTCTGGGCACCACCATTGTTGGTTTTCGGTTTCCTAAATGGAAGTTCGGTACTAGTGGTCGAATGAGACAATTCATCTTGGGTAAAACCAGGGTATATAGCTTGGTTCCTTCTAAACTGCCCATCCATTCTCAACTGGATTTTCTCCCTCGACAAGGAATCGGTCTGAATTTGATCACAACCATGAATTTGCTGCCTTTGCTTTGATGCCACGCCTTTAGAACGTGAAGTATTGGAAGCTCTGTCATCCAAGGGAGACCATGCAACTGCGTACTTCCAATCAGTGGCCACATTCTCACAGTCAGAGTCTGTGTCCATGTCTGAATCGCTGCCATTCACGACTACTGGGGAGACAAAAAACCCTCCTCCACTCCTCAAGTTGTTGGCAGCAGATTGTACTTTCTGTTTCTGTTACACACAAAACCAAATTAGAAAATCTCTATGCATGCATACACACACGCGCACGCAGTTAAGTCGTCAAAGACTAGAAATTTCAAAGCCAACAACTTTAAACCGCAGATTAATTCTAAACGAAAAGCGCGAAATTCAATAGGCTCACCTCTCCAACCCATCTAAGACCATTGGTCTCCATCTCTCCCTCGAACACCGTTATCATGTCTCCTCCTGACCTAATAGATTCAACAACTCTTAATACGAAAAGTTGAATACTTTACAATACGAAAACTCCCGAAACACCCGACTGATTCAATGTACACATGAAAACAGAAAAAAGGGGAAGAAACCCAAGTACCAAAATCAAAACTTGTTTGTAGGGACAATCTGAGAAGGAACAAAGAAAACTCGTTTGTCGGTTCGATGACAAGTACAATGTAAGAAAATAAACCTTGGACTTGAACTTTTATAGTATTCGATTCGCTGGCAAGCCAACTAATTGGCCAGTGATCAACCAAGTGCTTATGGGAATCCCTCTTAAAAAACCACAAGTGATGAATTGGGAAGAAGATTGTTAACCCTTTTCTTTACTTATTTAATTTGTTTATTTTTTAATGATCTTTTGATCAAAGAGGCGGTTTGGGAAGAATCAAACAGGAAACTTGTGAGAAAATATACTTGCCAAAGATGAATTAATGTACTTAATAACTAAGAACAATTGGGATTTGAGACTTACCCAAATCAAAATCATGGAAATCTTTTGAGGGGAACTCTAAAAAATTATTGGGATTTTTTTGCTTCCTCTCTCTCTCTCTCATAAATCTTAGATTTCTCTCACCTCCAGGAAACCTTCCTTTTTTGTCTCCTGTAATTTCCCTCTGCTTTTTGGTACTTGAAAATATAAGAAAATATTTATTTTGGTTTTGAAAATACCCAACCTCCAATGGGATTAATTTGAAACAAAATAAAAAGGGATTTAATAAAAAATAATAACAATTAATTTCTTATGAAGATTACGGAAGTGGATTTGAAGGAGAGGAGCGAATTAAGCGAGGCTGACGTGGCATGCGCGAACGCTGTTTCTCATAACGGTCGAATTCTCTTCTTAATGGCTCCTACTTTTTCATCTCCTTGTTTTAGGTTCGCACATTTTAGGCACCGACTTAGAACATCTCCAATAGACGCTCTATTTTAGAGCATTAAAAAGTGTCAAGAAAAGTATAAAATATTGATATAAAATATCACTACTCAATCATTATTCTTACTTTTTATTACTTTTAAAAAGTAAAAGTAACATTGTACTTTAATAAAATGAACAGTTACTCTATAAATTTAGCTCATAACTATTTATTTTGTTAAATTCTCTCTCTTCCTAAATATTAAAAATTAATAAAATTTCATGACTATTAACCCTCTCTCTTACTTTTGTAACTTTTATTAAGAGCATCTCTAATCATGCTCTCTCTTTTTTAGTTAAATTTTATCTAAAAGACTATAAAGTTACTTTAAGAGCTGCCTAAAAAAATTCTATTCCAATCATTCTCTCTAGTTTAGGAAGTCATAATAATTGTGGACCAATAGGGATATAATTTTTATTTAAAGTATTAGTAATTAATGCTACGAGCTTCTTTCTCACTTTCTATATTTATGAGCTCCTAAGAGAATCTCTATCTTAGGAGGTAGACTGGGAGTGTGATTGGAGATAGATTTTTCCGTATTCTCTCTAAAATTTAGCTAGAAGCTTGTTTAGGGAGCTTATTGAAGATACTCAAATATTCTATTCTTTTAACAACACTTTCCACTCTCTATTTTACAGCTTCTTTTGTTGATGCTCTGAGGACTTGGTTTGGTTTTTCCTTAGTTTCTTTAATCTTAAGAAAATTAATGAACTGAAACCGATGGCTCTTCACTATGTAATGACTTTTGTTTCTTTATTGTTTTTTTTTATGTAAGAGAATCGCTAGCTAAGCAAGTTTAGCAAGACTCGCTAGACACCTGTCATTTGCATCCCATCATCAATTTTAGTTGGGACTCACGCTTTAAAAAAAAAATAGAAGGCACCTGTCATTTGCATCCCATCATCAATTTTAGTTCGGACCCACGCCTTAAAAAAATAAAAAAATAGAAATTGTTCATTGAGAACTCAAATGACAAAAGGCTTTTCCCTCTACTATCTCATCAGACTTTTCTTTCTCATTTTACCCTTCTAAACTTCAATACCCATCAGCCATGTTCCTATCCTCATTCATCACTTAACCAAAATGGGAAAGAAGAGTCTGATGAGATGGTGGAGGGCTTTTGCCATTTGAGTTCTCAATGAACTATTTTTATTTTTATTTTATTTATTTTTTAAGGCGTGGGTCCTAACTAAAATTGATGATAGGATGCAAATGACAGGTGCCTTCTTTTTTTTTAAGCATGGGTTCCAACTAAAATTGATGATGGGATGCAAATGACAGGTGCCTAGCGAGTCCTGCTAACAATTCTCTTTATGTAAAAAGATGTTTTATCTTTAAATTCGAGATTTGACGCATTAATAAACATTTTTTCGTCATAATAAGGACGCAAGGGATGGAATCGAACGTGATTGGTGAGTCGGGTTAGCGGTCTACTATTAGTCACACCGATATTGCCCCAACTTAACTACTTGCACAGCCTAACAGATGTTGAGTCTTATTACAAGGTTCTCGATGATCTTAGCAGTGAAACATCCATTTATAAGTAGTAATATATTCTGTCAAGTTTCCAATAACCCTAATGAAACCTTATTGCAAAAACTCAATAACTAAATAAAATTATGTGTTATGCCTTGAGTCATTGGATTATTTGAATGGCCTAATGTAGTGCACAACGAGTAAATGCATAATCTCAAAATGTAGAGATTTGAGATCTTGTTAATTTTAATTTGTGCCTTGTGGTGCAGGGTGACGCAGGAAAAGTGATACTTTGATATCAGATCAGATTTAAGATTTGATGTCGGAAGATATATTGGTAGTCTAGACTTAGAGAAAATTAATAATTTAATATCAGTGAAAATGATAGTAAAAGAAAATATAAATGACAAAAAATTGCTTTAAAACATAAAATTTATGGATCATCTATGAACTCCACAATCAACAAATAATGCATCAGTGGAACATATAAACTTTATAAAATCGTCTACTCTTGATGAAAATTTGCACTCGAGGTGGAAAATTTGAGAAAGCACAACGCTATACTATACTAATAAGACTTTGAATTTTAGATACAATGAATACAATGCATTTTCTCTGTCATTTTCTGTTGTTTATGCTTGAAATTTAATGAAAAAATGCAGAGACATGGCAGCTGCAACAACTATTTGATGTTCATTCCAATTTCAAATTACAATTATGAGATTATACTCTACTAAAAGGAACCTTAAGATAGAAATTTCAATGACATTCACCGAAAAATCTTGCAACGATATGTCGTTTTATGAAAATTATCGATATCACTAAGATATCTCCAAAATTTTGGGGAAATCCTAGAAAGATATTACTTCAGCCCCTTTAGGCTATCTCCATGACACAGCCCGTACCGGAGAATAATATTATTTTATTCCCGGAGGTGCAAAATGACGATTTTGCCCTTGGTTGACCTTTCGGTTGACTTTTGCGTCGTAACTCGTATGACGCATTCACTTGTATTTTCGTGACGTGCCCGTCGATACGAACTCGTCGACGCGAACGGAACGACATTCGGAGTTCGGATGAGCGTTCTTCGGCGACAATTCATTTGTGTGTGGTAACTTGGGCCTTAGGCCCAGCACCCTAGGTTAGGCCCAGCCCATTTTGGTCTCTGACCTTCCCCCTCTTCCCGTGTCACTGTCTCCCTCACTGACTTTGCCTCGACCTCTTTCCCAGTAAACAGACACCTTGTTCTCCCTCAAAGATCGACTGAGCACACCCGAGCTCTTCCCCGAGCCATCTTCCTCCTTGGCCACCACTGTGCCTGCAGACTTTCCCCACTGCACACCGAGCTCACTGTGCTCGACTCTGAACCCAGAATTCCTGCAAAAAAACTGAAAACCCAGAAATGTTAAATGCACCCCGACCCACTTTCTCGTCGATTTTAACCTCGACAGACCTTGATTCGTGCACCAATCGACTCCCCAAGGTCCCAGGGACCTCGATCGAGCCTTGCATGGCCGGGAATCGCAGATCTGGAGACCGGCTTAATTGGACCCGAGGTCGTTTCTTCAAATTCCAGCCAACTCAGGCCTATTTTGGGCCTCAAACTGGTAAATTCGAACTCCCCTTCACTCCAGCTTCATTTTGCCGTAAATTTCATGAAAAATGGTGAAGGTTTGAAGCTCTGCAACTTTTTCCCAGTTTTCGGCGACGGCCGGCGACCGCGGCCGGCTGTGGCCGGCGCCGGCGCCGGCGACCGGACTGAGGTTGAAGATGACCGGCGCTGACGTCAGCGAACCGGTCAGACCAGTCCTGCTGATGTTAGCAAACCGGTTCAACCCCGTCGGACCGGGAATATTCCAAGGAATATTCCGTCCGTTAACTTTAACGGCGTTAACGGAATATTCTAACGCCGTTAGAATATTCTGTTAACTTTAACGGAACAGTAATGGCGTCAGTCACCGGCGCGTGAGGCGCGTGACCGGCGCGTGGCCGCGCGTGGCAGCGCGTGAGGCCAAACGGCAGCGTGTGGCAGCGCGTGCGGCGGAGCACGGCGGCGGTTTTGAGGTTTCCGACCCCGAAACTCCGTTTTCGGGTATCCGAACGCCGTTTTCTTTGTAATTTCGTATACTTTACTAATTTGTGGGTTTCAAAAATAGGTTTTGGCGACCTGTGGCGTTCGAAGGACGTGCATTTAGACTTCCCGGCTTCGGTATTTGTGAGTGGGCCCTTTCCTTACCTAAACTAAATGTTTTACTTGTTTTAAATATTATTTTGGGTTTTACCTATGCTATATTTGATTATTGTTATACTTGTTAGCAAAACTTATTTATGCCTACACTAGTTAGTGACTTTAGATTGGTACTTATCTCGTATTGTTAGTAGACCCTGTATTTCATGGCAAATACTTGGTTTACTATATCGTCTCGGTATTTCGTTAGGCCATGGAAATTAGTGGGCTTTCGCCTACATTTCCATTTTGGGAACTACACCATTAAATTGGTAATTTCCGTATTATTTTTGTACTCGTATTGCTTGTATCGAACCAGCCCTATTTAGGGGGTTTTCAGAGAATTATTGGACATTGTGATTATGGGTTTTTATACCTATTTGACGGCCTTGAGCCGTATTTGGGTGAACCTTGGTAGTGGTAATTTTCTACCGTATTTTTGGGTTCACCTAGCTTACCATTAAGTTGGTATTTCTATACCTTGGTGCCCAAGTGGTGTATTCTTGGTATTTCACGTAGTATTGAGTTATACTTGAGATTCCGGGTACGACACCCGAGAATACTTTATTATATCGATTGTTTTACGGTTATCCCAAAAAGGGAAATTACCTCACTTGTTTTATTTAAAAATACTCCGTGGCATGTTTTTGCACGCTCAACCTGGGAGTCTTACTCGGTGTTAGTTGTACTCGTCCGAGGCCAGGACCAGCCTTCACGTGATTGTTCACACGCACCGATACGCTCACTATGGATCCATAGTAGGTGCCAGCCTGTTCGAGGTCGCATGGGCGCCCGAACTCGTTGTGATGCGATTAGCGCCAGCTTCACGTGATCGTAGTACATGAGCGTAACTTTGTTTATACACCCAGCCTGTTCATGACAGAGTTTATCTGTATGAACTCGTGTGTCTGCCTTGCCTAACCGAGCATTTATCTTGTAGTTGGATTGTGAGTTATCTCGGATTTTCACTGATGCCACGGATACTTGTATTTGATTTACAGTTTTCCCGTATAACTTTATTTTATGAACTTTTAGTAAATTATGCCGAACGGTGGCTTTTTGCCCGTTTCGGACGGTAAGTACATTTCCGTACTTACCTTGATTTTCTACCTATTAGTATATTACGTTTCAAGAAAAGTTTTACGAAACTTAATACGTGTTTTACGGCGAGGGGTTAGTATTTTCAAAAAGGAAAGGTTTTCACAAAAATAACTAGCTATGGCCCACTCACCCTTCTGTTTTGCGCCCCTCCAGGTTTAGTGGCTGGAGCTGTCGACGTCGAGACCCGGTGGTATGAAGATGTTCAGAATTATCTTGAAATCTGTAAATTTTCAGTATTTCATATTCGTACGTTACTGTGTTATCTACTTGTTAATTCTTTACTCTGTGCAAATTCTGTATATTCCACTCATTTATTCACTCAAATATCTTTTATTTCCTCAATTTGGCTTTCGTCACCCTACGTGGTGTCGGCCAGTACATCCGACTTTTGGGTGTCCACGTGTACATCCGGGTTGGGATGTGTCACTCCAACCCAAAGGTTCTAAATCCTAAAATTTAGCCCCGTATTTTGAACTATTTATCTATACGTATGAGGTTTATTAGTTTTTTCCTCCAACCCAAAGGGACCTATAATTCCCACCCCCAACTTTACAATTTGTTAAACTTTTGTATTTTTTTTTATAATTTTTTTTTTTTGGAAACAATTTTGGAAATAGTTTTTGTATAATATATGTTGTTTTATTTTTACGAACGGTTCGATGTAAAAAAATTCAAAATCCGACAAAAAAAATTGTTGAGAAAAGTAAAAGTGTGGACGCGCCACACTAGATTATAACCCACAAGCGCGCATGGGCCATTGGATCTCAACGAACAACTCATCTCTGTCGTTGAATATGGGCTTACCGTGGACCTGCCCGCACTGGATTCTTGCCCTGCCTTTTCTGCTGGCTGGAGCCCGCAAGTCCCCCCCACATGCAGTTTGTTGAATTTGTTTCCCCCCCCCCCCTCCTTTTCTTCTCTCTCTAGTTCCATTTCAATCCCAAATACCCACCCTCAAACCCAAATTCCTATTTTTCCCACTCCTAAAATACTTCTCTTGGAGAAGATTTGGACCCAAAATTTGGGATTTCCCCCTCCCGTTGGAGATAGCCTTACAATTCTATTTTTCAGATCTTTCGAGAGATATTTCGATTATATCATACCTAGTTTGGGATGGGAAAAAGGGTAGAGAAATAGGCCAAGCTCTTTTCTTCCCCTTCTTGTTGGTTAATTGTAAGTTTGTAAGGGAGTGAAATTTCGAGAAACAAATTTAAGTTTGTATTAACATTCAGACTTTATTTCCTTTTTCCATATGCATTCATTGTTGTTCTTTAGCTTAGAACAATTTTTCTTAAATGATACGTACCACCAAATGGTCCAGAAAACCTTACTTGGACAATAAGGTTAAGAATTTCATCTTTGTGCATTGGAAGTGATTCATTAATCGCTTAAAAAAGAAATATTCAACTTCCTTTTTAATAAAGGATATATAATCTAGAACTAAATTCATTTAAAAAAGAATGGAGGGTTTGAATTGGGACACAATAGATTGAAGATGAAGACCCTATCCACAAGAACAAATCCACTACTTGCAAAATGATCAACCTCCTTAAGAACTGCTCGCATGGATAATTGATACACAAAATTACTAGAGAAATTCAAAGTTCAACAGTTGCGGCATTCGCTGGGCCAACCTGGTAGCGGATGAGCATGGAAATTCGGTACATTATCTTCGTAATATTTATATTTGGTTTTGTAATTTCACACATGGCTCTTGAAATGTTATATGATGCAAGGTAGTCAGGAGTTCCCTTGCAAGTTTTGTTTCAGTCATAAAAAGGGAAAATTCTTCAGTGGTACGTACCATTAAATGGTACGGCCATTGAATGGTCCAGATTAATTTGCAACGGGTCCCAAATGAATCTTAGACCATTCAACAGTACGTACCATTGAATGGTACGTACACTTGAGTTAAACCTCATAAAAAGTACAAAAATATAAAAGCTTAGGCCACCACAGTAGCACCTGCACCACAAGGGAAGAGTCCTTCAACTCCAACAAGAAATAAACACACGGGGCAGACGAAAAACATGCCGGATCCAAAAAATTATTGGATCCAGATTTCATATGGTCAAGAATCTAAGCCTTCTAAACAAATAATAAACTTATATATATTTTGCCTTTACTGAAAGGAAATTAAACTCTACATTCATGATTTTATGCAGCAAAAATCTGCACAACATCATTGAGTCCTCGATATCAGTCATCGTCTGAACCAAGAACCTGCTGTTTAAGAACTTGAATTTTAGCAACCAACTCATCTCTGTTTTTCTGCACAACAATAATCAACATTAAGCATATATTTTAACATGTCCAGCTGGTTCGTAAGTTGACATTTGAAGCTAAAAGATTATAATTACCTTGAATATCAGGTAACGAGAGCTAAACCAGATTGTGTATCCAAGACCCACGACTTCCAGCAACTTTGGGAACTGATTCATATGGCGAGCAACATCAATATCCCAGAAAAGGGGCATTAATTCATAATTATAAGTCAGGAAATTCACATGGAAAGTATGTTTGGTGACATACCAACGGAATAGAATCAATAGCTCCAACGACAGCTGATGCTAACCACAGGGCGAACAAGGCACCACCACCATATAGCAAAAGGCTGTACGTATCATCACTATCCAACTGCAATTAGTCAAAGAGCATGCCATCAGTACAGCTTTTTTATTTTCTTTTTCTTTTGGTTAGAAGTACAGCATTTTTATTGATAGGGTACTTGCTGTTGTATTTAGAAACATGGTTTTACCAGCAGTATATGCAAACGTGGGACAATATTATAACTAACAAAATCATATTCCATATCGTGAATATTAACACTAATTTATGTTCATTGTAACTATTACTTTCTTATATATTTAAAGATCACCAAAGACAAAACAAATGAAACGGAACACTTCTACCAAGGGCAATAAGGGCAATACAGAGAACAAATTTGAGTATTGAACCAAATCAAATATCGAGTTGCTCAGGTAACCGCTCAGAATCGACATGATTGTCAAGTTCCATTGAGCATTCTTAGACACTCTAAACTAATTACTGAATCATCATCGCAAACATTCACTAGCAACCAAAGACAACACAAATGAAAAACAATACTAGCAAAGGCAGTTGAGGCACAGCAAAGAGAACAAATTTGAGTACTGAACCAAATCAACATGTGAAGTTGCTCAGGTAACCGCTCAGAATCGACATGATTGTCAAAGTTCCATTGAGCATTATTAGATACTCTCAACTAGTTACTGAATCATCATCGCAACCAAAGATCACATAAAATTAAAACCAAAGAGTTGGTAATTTTGAATAGAATAAAGAAAGTGGTAAAACTCGGGCAAAAATCAAACCTGAAATTAGTAGAACAGTAAAACAAAGAAAGAAAAGGCTACCACGACATTACAATGTATGAAAGCATACAGCAAGTTAGCTTTTGCTTACTAACATATAAGCAAGCATACTGGGAATCCATTGAACCATAACATTCACGTTAAGGTAAAACAATCATGTTAAAGAAAACAAATACAACCAAGCACATCCTTGATTCTGAAATCCCATTTAATGTTTGACAAGAAAGGTCAGTATCAAAAACCAACCTTCATGTGAACAGTGCACTAAATTAAAATAAGAACGACGGAAATGCTGTTTTTACTTTTTAATGATGAAAAGGTACCGAGGAACATTTCTTGCTGAGGTAAGTACTCAGAAAATCTTTCACTCACCAAACAACAAAATTTAAAACATTGGGTTGCTCAGGTAACCGCTCAGATCGACATAATTGTCGGATTTCCATTGAGTATTGTTAAACACTCTCAAGTAGTTACTGAATCATCATTGCAACCAAGTTTCCATTTCCACGATATTAGTTTTGACGATAATTCAAACCAAACAAACACAAGCTACGAAGTTGGATAAATCCAAAAATACTATCGGTACAAACCTCTATGCACTTACCACTATAAACAGAACAGGTATTGCATCCAACCAGTTGCTCATACAGACATTGAAATGTATGTACTACTTCGATATATGTATATTAATATCTACAGAAAATCACAAACCTTTAAGTCGAGGTTACTGAAATACTCGAATATCTGCATTTGGCCATCGGCGTCCGCATTTGCATCTTCTTTAACTTCTTCTCCAGACCAAGCTTGATTGTAAAGATTCTTTTCAGGAGGCACAACATCCTCCAAGGATACCATGCCGTCGCGCTCTTCGGCAGCATAAGGATTGGCCCCACTTGGAGTTTCTTCTGATGTTGCTGCTCTTGCCAAAAGCAATCCTGAAAGAAAAACACAAAGATAATGCTCCCATAAGCAAGTAGCCACAGTCATTGTCGCTATATCAAAAACCAAAACACCAACAAAAACGAATAATTGCCAAAAAGCCCAATGTGGACAAAACAAATTTAATAACCCCAATTGAAAAAACTTCCAAATTCGAAAGCAGTAGAGTTGAATAAACGAAAAATCAATACATTTGAAATTAAAGCAGCGACAAAAAACAAGAAGAGAATATAAATTTATAAAAAAAAAAAGGGCCAAAACCCTAAAACCCTAGCTGAGAAATGAAAACAGAGGATGAATTGGGCATAAAAAAATTAATGGGGTTTGTTGGGATTGGATACCAAATGTTAAGGGATGGAGAACGTACGCGAGTGAAGCCGGAAAGTGTTAAGTGAGAGTGGGATTTGTCTGAGAGGGAGTGAGGGTTTGGAGCTGAGGTTGGTGGTGGGGTTTGTGATGAGATGGTGGCGGTGGCGGTGGTTAGGGAGGTTGGAGATAGCTTGGGGAGTAGCTGTACAGAGCTCCATTTTTGTTGCCGACGATCTGAAGTGGTTGGGTGAGATGCCACCGCTATATAAGAGGGAGGAGTGCTAGGGTTTTTGGGTATCTCTGCACCCAGGCCGATGTTTGGTGGAGTTTTTATGTTTGTTTTGGGCTTCTAGCCCACCATCTCGCCAAAAACGAATGAAAATGTTACAAGAAAAACGGAAAATTCTTCAATGGTACGTATCATTGAATGGTTCAGATTAATTTGCGGTGGGTCCCAAATGAATCTTAAACCATTCAACAGTACGTACCATTAAATGGTACGTACCACTGAAGTTTGACCCAAGAAAAACCACTATGTTATAAATAGTATAAATGACCACTCATGTCATGGTATTTTTCTTCACTTCGAAGTAAAATGTCTTAGAGGGGTGTATTCAATTCAGATTTTACAGGATTATGTTAGACTTTTTATAAGTCATGGATTCTGCAAAATCTATGGATTGTTTTAATTCTATATAGACTTTGACAGATTTTAATGTATTTTATTATCAGGATTTTATTAGATTTTAAAAAGTCCATGGATTGTTCTAATATCATTTACTTTGGTTAATTACAACTATGCTGCGTTCGGGTTCTCACCCTATGGCACATATTGGCGTGATATGAGAGAGTTGGTCGTGATTGGAGTTGCTCTCTATAGACTTTGAAACATGTCCAGTCTCTGAGGTTAATGCTTTTGTTAAAAGGTTGTATTCTGTTTGGGAAAACAAAGGACATGATGGTAAAACGCCCAGCTTTGCTGATGTAGCATAATCGCCATGTCTAAAACGCCCAGCTTTCCTATCATGTAGGTAGATTGCTATTTTCTGTGAATTGTTGGATTTTAGACTTCCCAACGTCATCAGCCTTCTCTGATGCATTTCATCGAACACCTTACTCTCATCTCCTTAAAAGAAAATCTCAAGTTTAGTGGGAG
The DNA here is from genome assembly GCA_018257905.1 of Gillenia trifoliata. Classification (NCBI taxonomy): domain Eukaryota; kingdom Viridiplantae; phylum Streptophyta; class Magnoliopsida; order Rosales; family Rosaceae; genus Gillenia; species Gillenia trifoliata. Next base: position 7,038,355 of record CM031088.1, on the reverse strand, counting down.
AAACAAAATGTTATTGCCAACATGGTCAGCAAGATCCGCAAATGGAACCCAAAAGGAGCTTTGGCTCATGGAGAAGAAGGGTTTCTTGGTGCTCACATTAATGGTGCCACAGGTGCCCAGAGACAGGACAAAAAGAGTATTCCTTTACGGGTACTGCCTCGAAATCTTATGCGGGTTTGGTTTCGGATGGTTTTTGGTTGCCTCAGGTTCTGCTTAACATGTTCTGCAAACCAAATGAAAATGTTTGTGTGCTTCCACCTGCTCGAGCTCCTTGAGCTCGTCCGTCACAGACTCGACGTCGTCGAAGAACTTGTCGAGGTTGACCCCGGCCGCGCCCGACCCCTTTGCCGCCATCGACCCCATCTGGATCACGTGATCATCGCGCCGCGGCGACTGCTCCTCGCTCCGGAACCGCGAGAAGGAGCCGGAGAACAAATCGTTCATGATTTTTTGAGTTTCGAGTTTTTCAAATTGAAATCGAAACGAAATCCGATCGAGGAATCGATAAAAAAAATTGGGAGTGGAATGCAAGAGAAGAAATTTCTGGGGAGATGAGAAAGTACTAACCTTGATTGATTAGAGAAGAGAGTCGTCTGTTCGTCTTCTACAACAAGCTCAGAAAAGTGGTCTGTTCGTCTTCCATTCTTTTTCTAAGCGTCAAAATCTTTTGGCTTGTGAGAAGATTTCTAGATAGATTTCTATTTATACCAAAGATCTTAGAATCCATCACAATCCATCATTCAATAAACTCTTTGAAAATCCATAGAATTTTCAATACCATTAGATTTAGACGGACATTTTAAAATCCTAAATGAATACCCCAAGATTTTAAAAGACTTTTTAAAATCCTAATTGAATACCCATGGACTTTTAAAATACAAAAAAATCCTATAGACTCTATATTGAATACACCCCTCTTAAGTTTTTATCTCGTAGATGCTAAGTTCAATATCAAAGCCCACTTAAAAACTGTTTTCACAGTACTCCGTCGAAATCAGTTATTTGTGAAATTATCCAAATGTGCCTTTGGGCAGTCATCTGTCAGCTATTTGGGGCACACAATCTCAACTGCCGGAGTGGTTGATAAGCATCCTATCACTTTTCTCAGTAAGCATTTATCCCCCAAGAACAGATCGTTATCAGTTTACGCCAAAGGAGATGATGGCGTTGGTCTTCTAAGTTCAACAATGGCGACCGTACCTCTTAGGACATCAATTCAAAATCATGACAGACCATCGTTGTTGGAAGTGTGCCCTAAATCTAATCATGAGATGATAATTTACGAACATTTCACATATTAAACTAATTTAGTTTAATCTAAGAGCAAAGATTATTGTTTAAAGCTGTCTTATTAAATGTTATACGCCTAAACAATAAGTCCAAGGAATATGTAATAGAGAAAATGTATCTAAGGAAGTTAGATTCATGAGACCTTTCTTTCTTATACACATATCCTAAACTTTCTTGATCATAGGATTGTCAATTAGGCATTGACAATCTGGTAAGATCAGTACATACTATGTCTTATCTTTTTAGGTGGTGCTGTCAGTTTGCATGGAGTGAGAAATGAAAATTAAACTTATCTAAGAACAAGTTCCATAAGAAAGGTGTCTTAATGGACCAAAATAAAAGGGACAAAGACAAGTGATCTACAAACAAACAAATGGGCAGGATCTAGTGAGTCCAACTAATAAAATACTAAACTAATAATAATATACATATATTTTCAAAATATGGGTCCTCACAATCTACCCTCATAAAAGAAATTTCGTCCTCAAAATTTAGAAAATCTTATCCCACAATACCCAAGGGTGTCTAATAACTGAGTTTTGATACCATTTTGTCACGCCTCGGGTCTGGGGCTTGACAACTAAAGAAAAAGATTGGAGATCAGGTGGTGCTTATGGCTCAATTGCCTCCAATGCAATATGAAGGTGATGTTGAATGGATTTTGGAGTGCATACTGAACAAGGGATTGTTCAAACATAAGAATGCTCCTATCACTCGTTGGTTAATCAAGTGGAAGGGCATGCTAGCAGAGGATGCCACTTGGGTTAATCCTGAAGAGTTTTTGGCCAAGCATGAGGGTGTGCCTCTCTTCTTTAGGCAGGATGGAGTTGTTAAGATCCTACCATTTGACATCTGTTATATATCTTATAGGCCAAAATACATCAGTCCAATTACCATTTCTTGTTATTTTTATTTAGTTCTTATGACGTGTACTGTTTCTAGAAGTATTCTATGTTAATTTAAGGTGTTCATATAATTAAAATATGCTAGAACACTAACATGGATCGCTAGACTCCAATGACATCTTCTTGTTTGTTGTTGAATCTCTCCCGCATACGCTAGCAAGGCTCTTCTATTGGTTTCTACTCAAAAGGTTACAATACCGAATGGGTCCCGGATTCCTTCCTGAGTCATTGAACTTTCCATAGTACTCAACACCTCTATCGAAACACACCACTTTAATTTTTTAAGTCCAATTGTGTTTCTACTTTGGCTTTGTAAATCTTAAAAGCTTCCAATGCGCTAGATTTTTCGGTTAGTAGATAGATGTATCCAAATCTTGAGAAGTCATAGGTAAAGGTTATGAAATACTTGATACCATCATGAGTTGGTGTAGGAAAAGGGCCACAAATATCGGTATGGATTAATTCAAAAAGATTTTGGAAACCCTTCTTCCTTTCATTAGTCATCTTTCCCTTAACACATTCAACACACAAATCACAATCATTCTCTCTAAGGGGCGGCAACACTTCATCCTTAACCAAAATTTTCATCCTTTCCTTTGACACATGTCTTAAATGTTTGTGCCACAACCTAAATGAAGTCTCATTATTCAAAATCCTTTCAACTCCAACGACATTCAAGGCAACAATAAAAGATTTCTTAGTAAACCATGCCCAAAAAATATATTATTCCAAAACATAGTAAAACCTTCTTCATAAACATCAAACTTAAATTTCGTCTTAACAAGTTTACTCATTGAAACCAAATTTCTCATCATGGAAGGTACATAAACAAATCTACTAAATTAAAATTAAAATTACTATCTAATTCAAGCCTAACAACGCCAATGTACTTCACGTCCACTCTATGTCTATTGCCAACGAACACTCGTACTTCATCCTTGACAGGCTCCCTCTTGCTTATAAATCCCTGTAAGGAATTAGCTACATGAATGGTTGCTCCACTATCTAACCGCCAAGAATCACTAGAAACATTGATCAACTTTGATTCAAAAACTACATGGGTTTCGACATAATTACCTGTAGCCTCTTGCTTCTTCAACCATTCTTTGAACTTTGGGCAATCCTTTTTCATGTGTCCTACCATCTTTCTACAAAAATGACACTTAGGCCTCGTTTGGTACGCCGTATAGCGCACCGGATAGTACTAATAATCCGGTCTCGGGTGTTTGGTGCGCTCCGTACTAAAATAGTCGCCCGACTATTTAAATCGGGCCCACCATTTAGTACCCCTCACACTGGACTAATTATACGCCCAAAAACCTCCGTATAATTAGTCGGGTCCGTCCCTCTCACTCTCTTGGTCTAGCTTGAAGGAAAATATTTGAATTACAAGTTCATTTGAGCAACACTTAAGCATGATATTAACAAATTAAAGGCTCTTAGCTAGCATATTAGTACTCAAAAACAAAACTTTGCTCATGACTTTTGAAGCCTAAATATTGTGAACCAAGACACAACTCAAAATCACATTAGTAAGTTGTAGCATCCTATACCTTTGTAGAATCTTCTTTGCATGAGCAAATGCTAAATACCTAAGAGGGCCTTCAATCTCATCTTGGATGAACACTTTTGCTTGGAGGAGTTGTGGTTGCACCTTGAATCAAATTAAAGGTTACCAACGTACTTCGTCTCTTACGAAGGTCAAACCTTTCGTAGTTCTTGCATTTGATTAGGATTTGAGTGAGTTTGTATGAAGAACAAATTGTGTTCTTTACACACACCTTGGGCCGGCCAACATAGTATAAATAGTCGATATTAGTCCGATACTGCACCAAACGCCCGACTAATTTAGTCAGTACTGTCCGATGACAGATAATCCTATCCGACTGAAATAGTTAGTCCAATCCGAGCTGCCAAACGAGGCCTTAAAGACAAAAGGTTGGTTGATTCCTAGTGCAGTGGATGGTTTGGAATTCTTGTGGATATCGGGGCCAAAATTCCCAGGGGTAAACTTGTTGGGATTCTTGAAACTGTTCTTCCTAGGGAATTACCTTTTTGATCTTTGAACAAAATTCACCTTCTTAGCCTCCTCCCTTTTAATATTCTTCTCTTTATTAAAACAACTCCAACGGAGGCTCTATCTGAGGCTCCAGCACCATGAGGCTTCAAGCTATAGAGCCTTGAGCTCTCCAATGCACCAGACATGTGACCGGAGGCTTAAAACAAAACTCTACATTTAGTGAAACACAACATTCAGCATTTACTAACGCGCCATGCACACGCAAGTAAGGGTACAACCACGGGACAACAACTGCAACAACTGGCCCAACTTTGTCAAATGCACTAGCTGTGGAGCGCGCCACTAACATGCCTGCAATTTTTTATTTTTACCATTGTGAATCCAATGGCTCTTATTGCACAAGGGTTCTTACTGTTGGAAATCCTACAGTTGAATTTTAAATAAACTCATAGTCATTATTTTTCACATCACCAAATCAGTGGCTGCTAAAGCTTTTCCACTTAACCCAACGACCACAATTCAAAGAAAGTTTTTCTTACCGTTACAAATTTGCAACGGCTACTTCTGTAAAAAAAAAATAAAAAAGAGAAAGGAACATGATGTTAGAAGAAAAAACCTCAAGCTCGGAGGTGCGCGTAAACCAACCGTTACGACCTGCTTCTTCCGCCCCTTGGATCTGAATGAGTTGCCGGCCTCTAATGGCTACATCAACGATTGCACTCTATAAATATCAAATTCATCCCACCAAAAACATTACCGCTTCAGCTTTATTTCCTCTACTCTAATTTCTCATTCAAATCTTTTTCATTTTAGTTATTTGCTATTTTATTTCTTTCACCAATGGATGTGTTCGCGAGCCTTTCGCAGGGAGCGGGCTAGGAGCACACGAGTCGGCCCGTCCACTGGTCCGGGCCTTTCTATGGGCGTTTGCTCCAACAGGCTTCACTCCTATCCCTTCGGAGGGATGCTCGTGAGACCTTCTGTTGTATGGTTGTTGTCAGGCGTGCCACTATTGGCTTCTGCCAATAGAAAGATGTAATATGTATTAAGTACTTGCGCCACAAGTAATATAACTTCCGTTCATCGGATTGGGCGACTTAGTTAGGTAAGTGCAGTTAGGTTCTTTTTATTGCCTTGCTTGTTAAGGACTTTATTCTCTCTCGATGTTTATACCAGAGATTTGCTTGAGATAGGATTTCGTTATAAACCGGTTATAACCGAAATGCCCCACGCTCGCGCATACACAAAGGTAAAGACGATAATTAAAGACGGAATGTAAAGATTGTAATTGAAGTGCTTGAAAGTAAAAACTCGTAAGTAAAGAACAGTAAGTAAGAGCTGATAACGAAAGACTTTAAGTAAAAAGATCAATGTTATTACATTTTAAGTTCGTCACAGACTGAATAAACGTCCATCGGATTGGTTTTTGTTCCATCGGGATAGTTTTCTATTCTATCGGGATGGCTTTAAGGCTAGTTCCTTAAGGGAAATGATCAAAGACTCTTTGGCCTAAGATTCTTAATCGATACTATCGCCGGTTTGGCTGGATAGAAGAGCTAAATTCACTACTCCTCTGGGGAGTTAGGATATATGATCCTAGGTTGCTGGTCTTTGGCTTCTCGAAGTCGTTGGCTACACAAGTAGTGCGAATGAGAAAGCAGCAGATAGAGACGAAGTCTGTATCTGGGAAAGGCTTTGAAGGGTTTCCTCATAGGTTTCTTTCTAAACTAGAGAGTTCTGTTTTTAGTTGGTTTGAGTGTCATTGTCTTTGAATCCTCTCCTCGTTTATATAGACCAGCAGGGAGCCCACGTCATAGCCGTCACTTCTCTCTGCCTTTGAAGACTTAGTGAGGAAAGGCTTAATCCGAAAAGCACAGGTAACGCCTCTGATCATCCTACTCCTACTGAGAAAATGTTCTTTATTCGTAGTCTGGTTCCCTCCAATTTGCCCAGTGCTTTGCATTAAATGTAGTCAGTGGAGGACTATTCAGACTTATCCCTTTTTCGTCTATTGGCCTGGGTTGGGCCTTTCTCTTTTTTAGGCCCAAAGCTCATATAGACCAATGGGTGCACCACGTGACCGCTGTCACTTCGCTTCACCAGCCGTCACTTGGAGACTTTAGTTGTTCTCTGAAGATTTGATTTGCTTTCCCCACACTGCAGAGATCTTTGCATTTAATGCTCTAGTGGGGGTAGACGCAGCCTTTATCCCCCATCATTTACTGGACTGGGCTGGGCCTTGCCTTTCCTGCTTAGCCCATTTGCCCATAACTCCATTCTAGCCCAGTAGATATTTTCGGTGTAAACAGGATGTTGCCACCAAAGGTAACAACTACTCAGTTGAGAAATGTTGCTCTATACCGTGCTTGGATTGTGATTAGTGAAGATCCAATTATTGGCAATTCGTAATCAGGTGGTATAATGTGGAATCACATACTAGAGATATACACTGAGTTCATGGCCGGAAAAGGAGAAAAAAGAAACACAGAGAGCCTAAAATGTTGATGGGGAAATACAATCTACTGTCAGTGCAACTTATTCAACAAGTGTCTCATACAAATAAACCAAAGGCCTAGGAGTGGGATATCTGAATCGGACAAGGTAATATACTTATTACATTATAGTTTTGTTAATTGCATGCATAGATTTGTATGTTACATTTATTTTGAACTAAATAATTTTTTTTATCATAAATTGATAGAGTATGCAAGAAAATTGTTCCATGAGAAAGAGCATCATCATTTTCGCTTGGGTCATTGTTGGGAGATTGTACGATATTCCGCGAAGAGCACACTTCGGATAAGAATTTTTTAATTCATGGCAAAATGCAAACACAATCTTCCTACCAATTTGCAAGGGCGTTGCAAATTCATACATTTCTTAAAGCATAAAAGCACAACACTTAGTAACATAGAAGGACTTTGCTAGTTACTTATTATAGGCATGAAAATCTTAAAATAGTTTGCAATGATATTGCAAATTAATTAGTTATCTCTACGTCCATTCCATAAGTGTTCAATAAGATCATTTCGAATAGCATGGTGGGCAACTTCATTTGTCATTTCGTTTCTATGACATATATAGTCATAAATGGTTGTACGATCTTGGAAAATGTGAAAGGGGTCATTGTCCGCATGATATGTTGAAGATGTAGAAGAACTTGCACCAAACTCGTAAGCAACACTACCATCAAGTCCATCTACATCCAGCTCGTCTTCCACGATCATATTATAAAGAATAATGCATGTCATCATGATATCATAAATGAAATTCAAATGCCATTGTTGTGCAGGACCCTTAACAATCGCTAATCGAGCTTGAAGGATGTTGAAAGCTCGCTCTACGTCCTTATGATACGCCTCTTGTTTTTTGGCGAAGTATTTTTTCCTTGCATCATCAGGCTATGAAATTTTTTGGACAAGGGTGGCCCACCTCGGATAGATACCATCGGCAAGGTAGTATTCCTTATTGTATTCTTTGCCGTTAATGGTAAACATCACATTTAGAGCATGGCCTTCTAGCAGATCATTAAACAAAGGTGAACAGTAAAGAACATTGAGATCGTTATGGCATTCCAAAGTTAGCGTGCCATATCCAGGTGTCATACGATGCCATTGCCTCAAGGATGATCATTGCACAGCCATGGTGCCCAGTGCGTGCACATTGGTAGGCGACATGACCATTTTTTCATTCCCAGTGCATGCAATCTAAGCTACCAAGCATGCTGGGAAAACTCCGTCCTTTGCCTTTTTCCAATAGTCTGGATAGGTCAGCAGGCGTCTGCGAATAGAGGTATTCAGGCCCATATATGGCATTGATTGCATAACAAAATCTTTGCAATGTCTCTACTGGAGTCAGAGAGATCAAGTCTGACCAAGCCATGTCATGCCGCTGTGTCATACAGATGCTAAAGAAGTCGGAGAAGAATGCTTACAACCCTGTCGTAACAATTGAGGTAGTGAAACAGGACTCTTCCTCCACCAAATAGCAATTACAGAATGCAGATCAAAAAGGTGGAGTTCAAGCTGACATCTCGCTAAACGAGGCAGGCTGGAATCCTGAAGAAGATGCTGAATACATCATTCTTGATCTCAATCATCTGGAGAAGACAACAAAGATCGGGTCACAACTGAGCCCCGAAGAGAAGGAAGAACTCACCAACTTTTTACATGAGAACTAAAACGTATTTGCATGGTCACCTTCTGACATGCTCGACATTGACCCCTCGATCGCTTGCCATAAGTTGCACGTTGATCCCGCAACCAAACCCGTGATCTAGAAGAGGCGCCATTTCGGCCCAGAACAGGTGGCCATCATCGAGGAGGAGATCGATAAGCTTTTAGCAGCCAGATTCATTGAAGAGGTAGCGCACTCCGCATGGCTAGCCAACATTGTCTTAGTCATGAAAAAGGAGAAGGGCAAATGGCGAGTATGCGTGGACTACACCAATCTCAATAAGGCATACCCAAAAGACAACTATCTAGTCCCCAAAATTGACCTACTGGTAGATTTAACTTCAGGAAATTAGTTTTTCTACTTCCTAGATGCATACTCCGGCTACAATCAAATAGCAATGTTCAAGCCCGACAAAGAGAAGACTCTGTTCGTGATTGAGCGAGGCACCTACTACTACCGAGGCATGCCTTTTGGCCTCAAGAACGCATGAGTCACTTACCAGCGATTGGTCAACGCGATGTTCAAGAAGCAGATTGGCAAAACCATGAAGGTTTACATTGACAACATCATGGTCAAAGGCAAGCAGCGGTCAGACCACATCACCAACTTGGTGGAAACATTCAGTATTATCCGAGAATACAATATGAAGCTCAATCCCACCAAGTGCACATTTAGAGTCTCCTTTGGCCTATTCTTAGGGTACCTTGTTACCCAGCGAGAAATCGAAGCTCATCCAAGGCAGATCAAGACCATCTTGGAAATGAAGTTCCCAACCACAACGAAGGAGATCCAAAGTCTGACCGGACAAACAGCAGCGCTCAACAAGTTCCTCTCGCGAGCAATCGACCGATCCAAACCATTCTTCAAGGCACTGAAGAAGGAGCAGAAAGACAAGTGGGATGAGGAGTGTGATAAGACATTTAAATACCTGAAAAAGTATCTCACTTCACCTTCGCTACTATCCAAGCCGGAAGCAGTGAAAGATTTGTTCATCTACTTGGTAATATCTGAAGTTGCAGTAAGCTCTGCACGTCTAAAGCTCTCCTCGATGCAATAACTAGATACCAAAAGATTGAAAAATTGATTTTGGCGATAATTGTAGCAGCCCAAAAGCTCAGACCTTATTTCTAGGCGCATTCTGCCATCGTCATGACCGCATATCCGCAGCGAGTAGTTTTGCACAATCCAGATGTTTCTCAACGAGTAATGAACTGGGCATTAGAGCCTAGCCAATATGGCTTAGTGTACCAACCCTGCACAATAATCAAAGCTCAAGCACTGGCAGATTTCGTAGTCGAGTTCACTCCTACCATGGCGGATGCAGCAGCTTGACCCGAAGTAGCACCTGAGACGGACGGACACCAAAAAGACTCACCAGCCGCACCTGTCGAGGTTCTGTGGCATTTGTATGTCGACGAAGCTTCCAACAATTAGGGAGCAAGAGCAGGCATGGTCCTCATTACTCCAGATGGTTCAATCCTGAAGTAGTCCATCACTTTAGGCTTCTGAGCATCCAACAATGAGGCTGAATACGAGGCTCTACTAGCAGGCCTCCGTCTGGTGAAAGACTTAGCGGTGAAGAAGCTCGCAATTCATTGCGATTTGCAGCTAGTCACCAATCAACCCTCATGGGAGTTGCTCAACACATTCCTCACCTATACCCTCACGCAAGTTCCTCAAGCAAACAATGCTCATGTAGACGCCCTGATAAGCTTAGGCTTTGACTTAAACTACCAGCTCATACGCTTCATCCCACTGGAGTTCCTGGAGAAGCCGAGCATAGATGAGGAACCAACATTAGAGATTGTACAAATCAACGCTGCTTCGAGCTAGCAAGATCCCATCATTGACTGCTTAGTCAACGGTGTTCTCCTAAAAAACAGAATGGAGTCACGAACACTCCAAAGGAAGGCAGCACGATACTACATTTAGAACGGCATGCTCGTTTGAGGATCTATTGGTGGGCCACACTTCTGCTGCTTGAAGCCTCATTCATGAAAGTGCCTACGACAATCATTTTGGAGGCCAATCCTTAGCTCAGAAAGCTCTAAACGCAGACTAATACTGGCCAACCATGCACTACGATGCTAAGGATTTTCCTCAAAGATGCGACAGATGCCAACACTACAAGTCGATCCCAGAGGTACCTGCCAGCGAACTTCATCCATAGACAAGTCATTGGCCATTCATGCAGTGGGCGATCGATCTAGTGGGACCAATGCCGCTCGTTACTAGGGGCAGAAGCATGATGATAATAGTAACTGACTACTCTACCAAGTGGGTCGAAGTAGAATAGATGGCAACAATTACCCAAGCGGACATAGAGCGATTCATTTGGAAGAACATCATTTGTTTATTTGGAATCTCACATTCCATTGTCACCGACAACGGCCCACAATTCGTGGGAAAGAACTTGGCATCATTCTTCCAAAAGTATGACATCAAGTAGCATATGTCCACTCCAAGATACCCTTAGGGTAATGGACAAGCAGAGGCGTCTAACAATACAATCTTGGACTGCCTCAAGAAATCTCTCAACAAGAAAGGAAAGTGGCCAGACAAGCTCTCGGGAGTCCTATGGGTGTATTGCACAACCAAGAGACGTGCTACCGGAGAGACTTTTTTCTCTTTGGCATTCGAAACAGAAGCCTGAAGCCTTCATTCCTCCCAACGTCGTTGTACCACCAATCAGCACTGAGTTGCTAGATCTTGACAAAAACGGCAAGGAGATCGCCACTAACCTGAACCTGGCGGAGGAGCAACGAGAGAAGATTGTCACCAAAATCACTGCTTACCAACAACAGCTTCTCTCTAGCTACAACAAAAGGGTTAAGATCCGGCAGTTCCAACCAGGAGATTTAGTCCTAAGAAAAGCCTTCGTCACTGCACGCAGGGAAGGCTCAAAGAAGATGGATTCCATCTGGGAAGGTTTGTACAAAATCAATTGAGTAGGTAGAAGGGGCAGCTACACCCTCACCACTATGAACGACAAAGAGATCGACATGCAGTGGAATGCTTACAATCTGAGACAATACTACTCCTGATCTTCCAAAAGATGTTTGAACCCCGTTCAGATCCATCACGTTCGAAGTCGCCAAGAACAACATCTCACAAGCTGAGGACTAAAGATGTACAATTTGCTTCAAAGCTTTGTTATACATTCCAGCTCTTTTTCTATAAAGATTAGTGGAATTTTCTCCAAGGCTTTGTTCAACAATGTACACAACGGAGACCTCTATCTCTTTCCAAGCAAGAATGGGTCCCATGAACCCATGAGTTCTCTCTCCTATGAGAAGAGGCTAACAAACCTACAAATCCAGACGTGGATGAGACGCTTATACAAGTGACCCGTGTCAGCGAAACTCAGAATTAGCCACCATGGTCATGACTTTAGGCAACTCCCATAACCGACTTAGCAAAATGAAGGATTTGTCGCCCTTGGCTGAATCTGCGGGCACCCATACTTATATAGCAAGAGAAGCAATGTGATCAGTACGTTCCATGAAACAAAGTTGTCAAGGAAGTTCAACGTCTGTTCTTGACTGTGCAGATTGAGTGGATTTCGTCTATATACATGGACCTACCATGCTACGCTTAGGCAGTTCGAGGAACCCTAAAAAAAGCAGTCACGCATGCCAACGAATTCCAAGACTAGACATCCATTTAAGAGGCAGGTCAGAGAATTTACATAGATTCCAAAGAACGTTGTCTTGCTGCACGACATGCTATGTAGCTTATGAGTTTTATAATATAACAGGTGACTCACAAGTTCGACGCCTAGCATGTTGTGGCCACAATGTGCGAAACGCTACATGTGAGGGTAGCATCTGAGTTTGTCCATGAAACTTAGCCGTAGTCACACAATACAGGATCTTACGACAAACGACCAACATATGGCTCTCCAATTACTTTGGCATTGTCAGTAGCGCACGAAAGCCAACCGCAAAATGGTAAAAAAAAAATGCAGTGCGTTCTATGTTTTCACATGATCAGATCAAGAGAATCTCGTGCCCTAAGAGGCTCTTAAAATGTTGCACGACATGTTACGTAACTCACAGGGTCCACTACTCAACTGTGGTTTCCTATGAAATTCCAACAACACCGCATGTCGTTGGCCCCAACATGTGGAGTTGAGAGGTCTTGCGAAGCTTGAGGTCTGCTACCAACAAAACCTAGCCTTAGTCACACAAAACCCTCATTGGACTCAACCATAACAGCAATCTTCTGTAGAAAACCAACCCTAAACCCTCATTGACATGTTCTATGATCTTTCTGTATTTAGTGGAGCAAGCGGAACGAAGTTCAGAATTGAAGCCCTCCAGACTTTGAATCTTAGTCGAAGTCCCTATCCCTTTGTGCAGCTTCCATCTCGGAACGAGCAGAGATCAGCTTCAGCTTAAGGTCTTCATTCTCTTTGACGATAGTTTCCAATTGCTCAGAAGTGGGGGCAAGAGAGAGGGACCCCTTCAATTTCAACTCAGCAAGCTCAGCGTCCAAATTTACAATCTTTTTGGCGGCAGAACAAGCTTTTGGAGCCGACATGGCTTCAGCCTTCTAGGTATCACGAATCGCAATCTTGTCCTAGCGCATTGACTCAACGAACAAAACCAGGTTCTTTTGCATAGGGGCAAAGAACGAGTTTCTTCTTTTTTCTGGAGAATACTTGGACAAGGTGCCTACCCCAACTGCCTCATCGACGCACTCAGCAAGCTTGGCATAGGTAACCGAATCAGCAAGCAGGTCAGAATCAACCAACTTGAAAATTTTGCCGAAGCCCTCGGAGGACGAGGCGTTCGCCTCTCCATGGCTGCCTACTGTGGTAGTCTCCTCCTTCCTTACATCCGGTCTAAGACCACCGGCAGCAACAACATGAGCAGCTATCGACAATCTTTTAATTGCATAATCATCATTTGTAGTCGCCGAGACCTTTTCATTCTTCATGGCATTGAGTCTCTTAGAAGTCGATCCAACCGTAGCCGCAATCGAACGTCTCACCTTATCGCCAAGTCCAAACGCTAGGGCAGCACAGAACCCTTACGCTCAGCCATCTTCTCATATAAAGACTTATCTCTCCTTGGAGTGACAGACTTAGCTGCATCTTTCTTATTCGTTGAGGAAGAAAGATCAATTGCAAGTCTTCTAAAAGGAGTAGAACTTTCGCGAGAAGAAACCATCGACTTCTTCTCCACCGACGCCTCCTTGGCAGGCAACGCAGACCTTTTCTTTCCAGCTTCACGAGCAACACACTCGTCTAACAGCAATTGGATGAGCAAACGCATCCTCCTTGATATGCCGAACTACATCTTTTGGAGTTAGCCCATCCTTTTTCCTGCAAAATGGACTAAGCAGCCAGCGCCATACCCGGTATTTTGCTGGAATGCCTGTTGCGACATGCACCTTCTTCATGTCTGGATTGCTCCTCGTAGTCGAACCAAATTTGGTTTCTTCAAAGAATAAAGTCAAGACAAGTCATAATCAAATTTCAGGCAGAGTGGAGTTAAAGCAATTCACTCACCATCAACAAACTCCAGCGAGACACGTAACTCACGTGAAATGTCAGACTCCCACTTACCACTGATTTTCAGCGTATCCTAAGGCCAATCATGGTGTCAAACAGCCTATGGTGCGTCCTCAACTTCCTAACATCGCCAAAGTGACCAATTTTGAAGAAATACTAGAATTCCTTGATAGTTAGGTACAGGTTAAAGAACTTGCTCAGATTGATGAATCTTATCACGACTCAGCAACAGTCCAGCTGCCAACTCATGTTAGCCGCCCATCGGCTCAACTCCGCCGCTCCCAGCCATGCTGACCTCCATTAGCAGGCAACATGCAACCCTTGTTGCCATGTGGCCCACATGGGCCCCGGTTCACTCATTCCAAGCTGCCCAGTGGCAGCAACGCGGAAGAATTTAGAAAATTGTTCGAAGGAAACAAAAAAAATATATGCATGTGTGTAAGAGGCCAGCCCCTACATATGTCAGGCCACAACCTAGCATGCCAGTACACTAGGCCAAGTACGCAGGCCCGAGCATGTTCCTCCTGCTTAGCAGTTCCAGTCGCGCCAGCTGCCCCTGTAGCCTAGCTCCACGGCTCCAAGCCGCGCCTTCCAGACCTCAGCTCCTTTAAGCCGAGCCTCCTCGCCACGTGGACCCTGATCCACCTAATCTCAGCTGCCTATGGCAGCAACAACAAAAAGAAGAAAGAAGAAGAAATTTTTTTTGAATTTTTTCTTACCTTTAATGCGACGAAGACGAAGAGGAAGACAATAAACGATTCTTCAAAGGGGCAAGCAAAAAAGAAAATTGGGGGAGGGATTACAAAATATCCTTCGATTTTCTCTCCTTCTTGTATGGAAAAACAAAGTACTTCTAGGTTTATTTAACCCTCTATTTATAGAGAAAAATAAGATCCTAGCTGTCTTTGGATTCCATCACCCTCTAGACTTTTGCTTTAAGACAAAGCTCAGAATCTAAGCAGACCGAGAATGTATTCTTGGCAGCCTCACTCAACTAAGGTTTCCTACACCTGCAACACTTCCTACAGCGGCACAACAGGTGTAGGGGCATTTGTGGAGCCAAAAATAATCCAAAAAATTGTGGAGCTGACACGTGAACAAATATTCTTTATTGGCGAGACTACCCTTATTAAATGGCGAATTCCACACGCAATGTTCACGCATGAAGACTCCCTGCGCTACTGACTATAATTCTCTAAGCTCTGCAGCCCGTTGGCAAGGAGATAATTATGAGGAAATTAAGGAGGAATTAATTATTAAATTATCTTCCTTAGTTTCCCATATGAAGATTGATTGCTTTATTCAAGGAATCCACATCCTATTTAATTAGGATTCTCCAGGGATAATTCCAAGATATTATTTTATATATCTTTGGCAATTATTTCTCCATCCGTCCTATGGATAACATTCTCTGGCCAGCTGGAAGCTGACATGTGGTGTAATCCTACACGCAATGGCCAACCACTCCCCTCCTATAAATACCTCAATCTCCACCACATTTTGGTAAGCTTTTGCTATGCAATCAAGACCTAAACTCTCTCATTTCAGAGAAACTAACTTAGGCATCGAAGATCTATTGGCTAAACCGCCCCCCCCGCCCCCCCCCCCCCCCCGTCCCACCTGTGTGGCGCGCGTAGTCTTGGCCTTGATCAAATGTGCTTTATTGTTTTGCAGGTGCATATTTGTCAAGTCATCAAGCAACGGAAATTTGCATCCACAATACCCTAGTTGCGTAATTGGGATGGGGTGATGTGAGAAGGAATATTCTGATGGTTTGGAAGATGTTGTATTCAAAAAAATAGGGTGAATGTGAAAGAGATAAAGACTGCACATTTATAGGAAAAAGATAAGAAGATAGATAACAATATGATGGATGAGATTGAGATTGGATAATCTAATCCAACGATTGTAGTAAAGCGAAACCTTATATTCGTCAGAATGGATAGATATCCAAAGATAAACATGACATAGGCTAACTTGGTTTTATGAGAAAAAAAAAATTTATTGCCGGAATTAAATTTTTTTTGGTAGAAATGTTGACAAAATTATTTTACAATATCATAAAGAAAAATATACTCAAAAAAGGTTAACAAAAAAACAATTTAACACATAATCAAATTATCTCATAAATTATTATAGTCCCAAATTTAGAGACCCTAACGTAGAGCCCCTTACTAGAGCAAATATTCCTTTAAAGCCCCTAAGATTTCCTTTGGGCTCCAAAGAGGTCTTCAAATGTGGTGGTAGAACCTCTAATTTAAAGCCTCCCATTGGAGTTGCTCTTAGACGGATTACAAATGGCGAAATCGAAGGGCATTCTCAATATTCAAGTGGAAGGAGACTCGAAGATTCTAATTGACACCATCAATGGTCTAATGGACGTTCCTTGGTATATTTCTAACTTGGTGTGAAACATTCATAAAGTTGCTTGCAATTTCCACTCCATATCTTTCAGTCATATCCTCCATGAAGTTAATTTCGTTGCGGATGCTTTAGCTTCTATGGGGCAATCGTCTATGGATCATCAATTATGGTTAAAGTCTCTTCCTCCTCAAGAAATGTCTCTTTTTGCCCTAGGCCTTCTCTTTGTAAATTTTATTTTCGTCTGAAAAAAAAAAAAAAGCAATTGTATTAGATTGGTATAACTAGTACGTGAAATTTTGATGTAAAGTTTATTTTTTTCAAACTTTTGGGGACAAACTTCAATGGTATGTACCATTGTACGTACTGTTGAATGATTTAAGATTCATTTAAGGCTCACTGCAAATTAACCCAAGATTTTTTCAAATTTTTTATGTAGTTGTACTGTACACTGTCACTTGTTTTACATCTCCGAATATGGGCTGACGTGGGCCCCGCGGATCGGAACCAAACGAAAACAACAGAAAACCGTAACAACTACACTTCCCAGCCTATTGGGCCTTTTGAGGGCCTGTAGAAACTTCCACTTGAAAATACAACGACCTCACTTCCCAGCCCAAGCCAGCCGTCGCCGAAATTTGACCTTTTTCCAGATCCAACTCTGTTCCCACGTTCTATCCTGTTCTCATAATTATGGTCCAATCGGACAACCACAAACAACTCCTACTCCCAAAACAACTCCACTCGCCACTCCCGTCCCCCAAACGACGACGTTTAACATCCCAAACAATCCCCCAGAAGCCCAGAAGCGAGTATCCAACAATTTCGTACTCGCAGCAGTAGGTCATGTCCCAGCAATAATCGCACCTTTTTCAACCCAAGTTGTTTCAAATCAACGAATCTCAACCCCCACTGGCTCTCCGTCGCTCTCAACTCTCCTCCTCTCTCCAACTCTCTAACAGCTCAGCTCCTCCAATGGCTTCCGCCGTCCCCGAAAACCTCAGCCGAGAGCAGTATGTGTACCTGGCGAAGCTCGCCGAGCAGGCCGAGCGCTACGAGGAGATGGTGAGCTTCATGGAGAAGCTGGTGGTGGGCTCCACCGCCGCCGGGACCGAGCTGACGGTGGAGGAGCGCAACCTGCTTAGCGTCGCCTACAAGAACGTCATCGGCTCGCTCCGCGCCGCCTGGCGCATAATCTCGTCGATCGAGCAGAAGGAGGAAGGCCGCCGCAACGAGGAGCACGTGGCGCTCGTCAAGCAGTACAGATCCAAGGTGGAGACCGAGCTCTCCGCCATCTGCGCCGGAATCCTGGAGCTCCTGCAGTCGCACCTCGTTCCGTCGGCAACCACCGGAGAGTCCAAGGTCTTCTACTTGAAGATGAAGGGGGATTACCATCGGTACCTCGCCGAGTTCAAAAATGGCGACGAGAGGAAGGCCGCCGCCGAGGACACCATGGTTGCATACAAGGCTGCTCAGGTACTTGATTTAGCTCTTTCCGTCTTCGTCTTTTCGAAATTCAGTTAATTATGAGTTTAATTTAGCTTAGTTAGATTTGATTTGATTGAATTGGATTTGTATTAAGGATATTGCGCTGGCTGATTTGGCGCCTACGCATCCAATAAGGTTGGGACTGGCGCTCAACTTTTCGGTGTTTTACTACGAGATCCTTAACTCCTCGGAGAAAGCTTGTAGCATGGCTAAACAGGTTTGGACTTGTTACGAAATTCTTCAAGTTATTGGTTTAAATACTTGTAATTCTTTGTTTGTTTGGCTTTTTGTAATATCTGATCGTATATGGATGAAAGAGGAAACACTGGAGGATGTTGAATTCGAGAATGCGTGTCGATTGCGTTTACCTGTGTAGTTATATGTTTGTTTGGAAATTAAGGCGTCGAATTAGTAGTGGAAGATACAAGCTGCAATACTTTTGTTTACAGTAAAACTTTTTCAGTTAGTTTTGTTCTCGATGAGTGCTACAACTGTATGCTATTCTGGATAGAATTGAGCTGGTGGTCGCGTCGTAAAAACATCTGTTATTTTCCACATTTTGGACCTTAGCCACCTAATTTTTACTTTTTATTTTAAAAGGAAAAGGTTGTTTCTTTTGATTGGATAATCTTTAGCAGTGCTTTATAACTCCCCAACCTGGCCTCCTGCATGGTCTTAAATTTAAAAGATCTTGCCGATATTTTCGTTTTTCACATTCGTGTATTTTGGTAACAGTCCATCATTTTACTGTATCCTTTTGTTTTTTTTTTAATTTTCTGACTATTTTTTGGCTGGGAGATCATTATGATGTTTTGATTATTTTCCTTTTGACTTTATAAGTCGAATACGAATAACTTGTAGCCAAATATCCCAAAATTTCACAAGTTTATCGCGCATCAGTCTGAAATCAGAATAAGAACAAACACCCCTATGAATGAAATGAAGGAGTTTTGAACGCCTCTTCAAACCGGGCTGATGCACCTTTGTGTCATTTATGTTATCTATATTGTATTGTTGTCAAAGCATAAATAGGCCAATTTGTGGCTGAATCTATGCATTCATCATTGTTAATCTAGACACATACCCTTGTCTACTTATTAACTGCTATTTAGTATGCGCATACTCTTCTCTACACATATACCACATAGGTCCCTATACATCTACTTATTAATTATTATTGTGGTGTATTTGATCAAATTTTAATAACTGGTAAATGTTTTCTAAGTACGAGTACTTGTCCGGCACATTGCATTCACCCTAAATCACTCAAACTCACTATACAATTTACTTCCTTCTATTTTTTTGTCCATAATAAATAAATATTAGTAAATAAACATCTCATACAGATTCATTGACAGTTTCCATTTTGTTCTAACAACTTCCATTGTTTCTCTTGAATTCTTACTGGTATCTATAATTTATTGATGTCTCCAATGAGATTTCCATGTTCTGGACCTCTGATATTTTAGTTGGTGACAATGTCTTAAATATTTTTTATGACAAAATCAAAAGATATTTAAGACCTTGCCCTCGTCAGTATTTGGGGTTTCTGGCATGTGTTGGGTGGAAAGACAAATTGCATGACAGCTTACGTTCTTGGATAAGGCACTATAAATTAGCATTTATAATTTGGTATAAATTAACTCAACTTCTTGTGAAAAGCAGTGTGACATTAGCGCATCAAGACTGGCTACGAGTTGGTTGTGATTATTTATAGTATCTTCGGTATTTGCTGCCTTCAACATAGTATGATTATTACTTTGGTGACATGAAAAGTACTTCTTTGTATGCTAAACGCTAATGGTAGTTTTGGTAGAGCTAGTGGCAGGAATGGACTTTGACTGACTTGTTCCAAGGGTTGTATGATTGAATTCATTCATCTAGTGAATTTCTCTTTTTCTCTCGGGTTTCATTTGCTTGCTTTTTCAGATGGATGATTGAGAATTATGTGTCTATAGGTGGGAAGAAGGGAAGATGTTAACTAGGGGGCTTACAATATGTTAATATGGTCAATGCTCTGCAGTGTTCCAAAACATTTAGAAATTGGAAATCTGCATCCTTATGTGTGTGAGTGCGAGGGGGTTTCATCTCAGTTGAGGTATATTCTAGTTATAGGAAAGCAAAAGAGGCAAAGAGCTAATTAATAGTTTCAGAACTTTAGAGGGCAAGTACAAGAGCTAAGCCAAGTACATTTTGGCATCAACTAAGAGACAACCAAGGAGGCTACCTAATAATTCCCCCCGAACTACAATGGTCCAGAGAAAATGAGTTTGAAATGTAAAAGCATCTATAGGTGCCTATGAAGCCCTTAGTGAAGAGAGAAAAAAATTAATAGGTCGGAGCAAATGAAGCCCTTAGTGAAGAAAGAGAAAATGAGTTTGAAATGTACATGCTTGCAAATGAAGTGATAAGCAAGCTCAATGGGCTTCTTCCGAGTTTGGAAAACAGGACCCGGAACCATCTTTGTAGCATTGTGGTTGTCAAACTGGAGCTAATGAGAAAGGTGGATAATCCAAACAATCTTGGCACAAATTTGAAAGTGAGTAATGCACTTGACAAGATACGGTAGGCTCTTTTTTTGCACTACAAAAAATCAGGTTGGAACCCTAGAAAACATAGAAACCAGAAGTTGCAAACTGAGACAACCAAGCCCAATTAACATTAGAGAAAGCATAAACAGCTAAAGTACTAGAAGATGGTCAAAAGGCTAATAGTACATCCGGAGTTGCTTTATGACGCTGTAGAATGTGTTTTGAGCCACAATATGTGGGATCCATAGTACACTCACAGATTGGGCAGCATGATGAACCGCATACTAAGATGATGAACAAGCATAGATTTTGGTTGTTAAACTCTTTAATACTGTTTTAGGGTTTTGATTTTTTTTAGTTACTCGTGTTCATCTCAACTGGGTTACATATAATGGCCGAATTAATAGTTAGAAGGAAAAATACTGAGTAATTAAAAATTACAGGAAAGTGTAAAGATGTACTTTATAATTACGTAGAAGTTTAAACGGAAAGTACAAAAACTAAAGCCAAAATGCATTTTTGGCATTACCGCTGAGAAGGCTACACCTTGGTCGTTGATTTGTAATCTGTACTGTGGTAAATCTTTATACTGCAACATATCAGTTCTGAATAACATGAAAATCTCTAGATTTTTTAAAATACCTTTTGTTATATGCAGGCTTTTGAGGAAGCTATTGCTGAACTTGATACACTGGGAGAGGAATCGTACAAGGATAGCACTTTGATTATGCAACTGCTGAGGGACAACCTCACTCTTTGGACTTCAGATTTGCAGGTCAGTATTACTTTTAGATGAAATATTAAGTAATTTCTTCCATGATTTATGTAAAAAGGGGGATGCTCACGACAAACAAATTTTAAAATAATTTGGCTAGTAATTTTACTATTGAATGATAAGTTAAGAAATAGCAGGTAGAGCAGAATATGTTAAATCTCTCTTGAAACCTCAAAATCAAATGTAGAATATCATGATACACGGTTTGAATTGAATTTTGATGCATAAAGTATAATGTCAATATGTTTTTAACGCTTATTTATAAGTAAGAAATAAAAAGGATTTGCTTCCAATCTCACGCATGCCGTCCTTTAGTTTGGGATTTTTGTAATTGGGTGCGGTACAAGCCCAGCGATCTTTAAGGTTTTGTTTTAGCTTTCGAAGCCTCAAATACTTGTTTCATTCGTAGTGTATGTTGATAGTTCCGCTTTTTCTAAATATAATTGTGTTGGGATTCAAGCAGGAGCAGATGGACGAGGCTTAAGCACCGGATTGTTACGCTCCTTGAGGGAGGTGGGCTTGAATGTCATAAATATTCTGTAATCTGCGGACAACTCTATTTACATTGATGTCCTTATGTGCATACCATGTGCTCATGTTGACATGTTTCCGTCTAATTTGTTTGGTTTGGTAATGAGAGTAGTATATGATGATTCCTAGTACTTTTTTTTTCTTAATCAAAGATTACTGGTATTTTTGTGCTCCGATTTTATCGTATTTGGTCGGTCGGAAAAGAATGTAGACGGGTCATCACCGGGTTTTGTTTGGCCTCCGGGATTGTCATATATGGCAACCGATGTTGCTCGTGACACAAAAAATCTTTGGCCTTGTTTTTCCAACCTCGCCGTCAACTAATACTTAGTTAGGCCCCAAAGCCCTAGCTTGCGTTCGCCGAGATTCAGTTTCAGACAACTGAGCAAGAGGGATGTCGGAATCTATTTCGGGGATTTATCTCATCAATTTAGTTGCCGTATTTCGAAGGCGTAAGGTCGTGTAACCAAATGTATTTTGCCTTTTGCCCCCTCTTTCGTGGAGCCTGAAAATGCTTCTCATCACTCTGATGAAGCTTCTTGTTTGATTCAATTTAGGATGATTTTCATTTGAGAAATGGGCTTGTGTGGTGATGTGAGTTTAGTCATCTCTTGCTTGTTGCTAATCACCTCAATTCAACAATATTCATTGGTACTACGGTTTAGTGATATTTATCTCTACTTTGAAAGTAGAAGATCTTAGGTTCAAATCTTGTGAATGACGAGTTCGATACTAGTTTATTATGGTTGACTCATTGTGTAGGTTTAGCCCAATTCTCAACCTTTTAGTATAAATATATCGTTATATAAATAACAAAAAATGTACACGTTTTCCCATCATCAATTTTTTTTTGTTTTTATACAACAATATATTTACCAAGGGGATGAAAAAGATAAATTAGTTGCGAACTCGTCATTTTCAATATTCGAATTTAAAACTTTTACTTACAAGTAAAAATAAATGTCACTAAATCATAGTGCTAAGTGGCCATGTGGCTGCGCAATTTCACACGCAAAACACCCCCACCCACCCACCTCTTGGTCTCATCCCCTTGTGGGCGGTGGTCTATGTAGGCACCGAATAATTTCTGGCAAAGTTGCCAGAAGTTTTACTATGCCACAGTATACCTAAACTCCATGATTTGCAAATACCAAGGTCTCTTGTCATCAATGATCAATCTTGTAGGAATTCTAAGCAGCTCTAACATCAAGAAAACGACACCCATCATTGAAAACCTCCTCTTTCACCCAAAGCAATCAAAAACCCTGAAATCAACTTCACTAGGCACAATCTATGCATGATTACAGCTCAAGAATCAAGGTGTGTTTGGTCTTTAACCCAACTTGTGTGTAATCATTTGGTGCCGCTTGGAAATCTCATTCGAAACTCAATAGCCGAATTTCACCACCAGCTCCTGTTTTGGTTATTCCCTCATCAAAGTAATCGTGCTTTGTTCACTTGCTACAAGTCTCTCCAATCCAAAAATTCAAATTTTAAACATATTTTTTTATATTTGAGTTTCAAAAAGGTCGTGGATTTATGCATTTTGATTTTCTTCTTCAATACAAAGACTCAAATCTTAAGACTCAATTGAAGGAGAAAATATTGGAATCAAAACTCATATTTGAGTTTTAACAATCTGGTTATGTGCATTGGAGATGATTGAACTCAAAATTTAAATCTTATTTTCTTGGTTGAATAACATTTTTCCTAGTTGACATGGAATCCACTTTGGACTCAAATCTTATATTAAAACCCAAATTTGAGTCTCAACTTTACCGAAGACTTATATATTAGTTTTAAGTATCCTGTGTATTGGAGAGAACCTTGGACTCAAATATAAAATTTGAGTTCATATTTTCCGGTGCATTAGAGATGCTCTTATATTTGACTTTTGATAAACCAAATAGTCTCTCGAGATTGAATGCTGCTACACCAAATAATCATGGGCAGAAGCCTGCTCCATCTTTGTGGAGGTATTCGTCACCTTTGCTTGGCTTTGTGACACCATCAAACTGCAATTTGAAGTCTATTATATTGAAGTCCTAAAAAACTGTTTCGCCTTACTTTAAAGTTTAAGAGACATCGTTATATACAGATTTCCTCGTGATTGAGATCCAATTACGTACCTTGGAATATTTGTATTGTTCAACATAACAAGAACAAAAGACTGCAATTCTGCATCACTAATTGTTCGCGAAGCCTTTTGCAGGAGTGCAGGCTCGGAATATATCGAGTTCGGCGGTGTTGGTCCGAACCTTTCTATCGCGGCGGTCCAACGGAAGCTCGGCTCCTATCCCTTCGGAGGATGCTCGCGAGGCCTTGTGTTGTTTTTGATATTTGTCGGATGCCACTATTGGCTACGCCAATAATAGAAAGATGTAGTGTTTATTAGATACTTGCGCCACAAGTAATATGACTTCCGTTCATCGGATTGGCGTCTTATATATAGATATATATATATATATGAAGCTATTGAGTTCGTTGTTTGCCACCTTTCGTTAAGGACTTTTATTCTCTTGATGTTATACCGAGAGATAGTTTGAGATGGGACTTTGGTATAACTTGTTATAGCCAGAACCTCACGCTCAAGCATTTTTATAAAAGTAAAACCGGTTAAGTAAAGGCATGTAAAGGCGAATGTAAAGGCGAATATAAGGCTGAATGTAAAAGGCGAATATAAAGACTTTTAATTGAAAGCTGATTAATCGGCTTGAATGTAAAGACATCAAATGAAGTTAGATCAATTTTATTACATTCGTTCATCAAAGCACAGATAATAGCTTTGTCGGGATGGGTATTGTTCCATCGGGATGGTCATATTAAGTCTATCGGGAAGGGTTTAGGATCTTTTGGTTCCTAAGGAAAACAAATCAAAGACCCTCTTGTTTGGTCAAGATTCCTAATCGATCTACCCCATCGCCAAGTTGGTTGGATAGCAGCAAAACACTACTCGCGTGGGGAGTTTTGGATGTATGATCTGGGTAAGCGGTCTTTTACAGACTACTCAAAGTCGCGATCTACACAAGTAGTGCGAATGAGAGTTTCGAATAAAAGATAAAAATCTTGTATGCGTGAAAGAGCTTGAGGGGTTTCCTCGAGGTTTCTTCTGTTGGTTTGAACGTGTGAGTTACATTTTGTTTGGTTTGAGTGTCCATATTTACGGATCTTCCCACTTGTTTATATAGGCGACCAAAGAAGTCCACGTCATTGCGGTCTTGCCCTCGCTCCCTAAAGACTTTAGTGAGAGGAGCATCCTCTACAGTGCAGTCGGCCTACTCCCCCTTTGAGAAGAGTTCTTTATTCGTGTCTGTTTCCCTCCAATTTGCCCAGTGATTTGCATTAAATCTTTGTTCGGACTCCTTCTGTCTTGTTTTACTAGTTTGGGTTGGGCCTTTGGGTCAGGCCCAGCCCAACACTCAGTCATAAGTCATGGCTTAAAGTTTATGGACCAATTTTGGATGCCCTACGTGAGCTCTTTGTCGCTTTAGTGGCCATCGTCATACGGATTTAGTCATCCTGCGAATGCCTTTTCCAATGCCGCCAATATCTTTGCATTGAATGTTCTTTATCGGGGTAGGCCTGAGCACTTGAGTACTCTATCGGGAGTAGATATTTCCCTTTTCTCCTTTGAGTTTCTTTGGACTTGAAATTTGGGCCTTTTATGACTCGACCCACGTCAATCTGTAATCCCAATTAAGCTTGATAAATCCAACGGGTATTTTCGGTGTAAACACTAATATTTTTAATTTTTTTTATTCTATTTTTAATCGAACATTTGCACACTTGACTTGGAAATGATCATCCCACATTGATACGAAACTCGAGATTTTTCGGTGTACACGAAGGCTCTTGTCATGTAATATTATTATTCTACTAAAATTAGTAGAATATATCAAACCTATCACTCACCAATATTAATGTTACATCACGTCAAGTGTTCTAGTACATTTTTTTCCTCAAACTTGATAAGCTTGATGACTCTAAACGTATGTATTAATTCAGTAGCTTCCAAGAGAATCGACAAATTATGCTAATTTTGACATGATAACTGATTAGAGAAAGTTTAGAAAGTTATAAATTGCAAGTGGAAGGGAAAGAAGGGGACAAATCACAAACGGAAAACAAAAGCAGATCCGTTACAGATCAGAGACACATTTTATTTTTATTGAATATTCATTAGTTCCTTCTCTCTCTCAGCTTGGCTTTGCTCTGGATGCTTTTGATGCTGCTTGGGCTCGGCGTTTGATGAGAGAAAGAGTGAGAGAGAGACGACTCTGCTCGAATCTCAAACACTTGCCAAAAACCCTAAACACCAAAAAAGAAGGTGGGGGTGTTTGGACTTCCACCATCTCTATTTTCTTCATGCAGCTCCAACCGAATTCAGAGCTTTGCTATTTGGTAGTGTGGGTGTTGTGGAATGCATGAGACATGAAATAAAGCTACGAAAAATATTTATATGTGTGAAGGGAACAACGTTATTATCATATAGTGTTATTAATTCACGTAATATTTATATGTGTGAATGACGAGTTTATATTTAAAATAATATATTATCATCAAAATATGAATGAATTAGTAATATCACGTGACGGTACAACGACCCCGAAAATATCTCATAAGATAGCTCTCTCACAAAGTGTGATAGTAAGGCTGCAATAAATCAAAATTCGTGATACACGATTACACGTGATTTGGAACATGCATGTAGTAGAGTAAAGGTGTTTCAAATTTGGTCTTGGAGAATTTTTGGGAGCTAACCCCATATATAAAAGAGGATGGTGGAAAGGCTAACAGTCTCATATGAGAAAGAGAGCATCTCTAGGAGAAGAAAAAAGGGTTAGAAATTTGTGTTGCTAAAGTCCAGAAAAGGGAAAGATTCAAAGATCATGTTTCTTTTAGGGTTAGATCTTATTTTCAAGTCTACTTTTTATGAATGCAGGATGTGAGTATCCTAAGTGAGGGGAATTAGCTTTAAATTTGAACGGTTTTCTGCTTTATCAATTGGTGGTGGAGCTAAATTAACTTGGAAAATTTTGAATTTAGATGTTCTTCAAGTAGTATGCCTAATTTGAATCAAAGATTTCGTTAAGTAGATGATGTACAATGCTAAACAAAAACTCATTATTAAGTATAGCATTGTACGTGTACTTAAACCAGGGCTCGTTTGGTGTCTAGATGCATGTTGAAGGGAGAAATAAACAAATTTTGTTTATATTGAAAGTCGATAGACTACTAACTCATGAAGGAAACTTATCACTTCCATTTCTCACGAAGTAATAGGATATGAACCCTTTCTAACTTATCCTCTCAACTACCTACAAGGATTACAAACCGGGGGATAGGAGATGGGGGAGCCTCGAACTCGGGTGAGAAGGGCGACAAAGGTGCTTGATTTCCTCTATGACACTAGCCCTCCTCATATACTTATATCCTTTAAATTATAGTCTCTAGCGTGAATACTTGGCTACTAAAGGATGAGTATGAATTCCTCCTACTCAAAACTCTCCATAACCGATTTATAAAACTTCGTGTTTATGATCAAAACGATCATGTTATAAATCATTCCGTAAAGATTATATCTACAAAAAATTAATTAAAACGCATGTCATTTAGTCAATAATTTATAGTAAATAGATAAACGGTTCAAAATACTACAGTTGATTGACTAAACAAACCGTCTATCTATTTGCAACAGTTGAATGACTCAACGACTTTAATTTTAGTTGACTTTTTACAAAAATGATTTTTACAAAGTGATTTATAATATAATCGGTTTTGATCATAAACATGAAATTATGTTATAGGAATATCACCTGTCCAGGCAGTACCACAATGCATCATTAAATGAACAAGTTTATTAATTTGTCTTCGTACTAGTTGAGATAAATATTAAAGTTGATTGTGCCCTATTGCATTTATACAGAGGGAGCTGCCTCTGAATACAACTGAGGGTATATTCGACATAAGACATGCATGTGCGAGCAATTTAGACTTTTACACTGAGAAAGGTCAAACTAGCATGCCATGCTGGTGTCAATTTCAGAGCCAAAACGATTCGTTTTGGATCTGCTGAGATTGCACAGAGCACGCGACTTCTCCCAATGGTGGAAAATGACAGAGCCATTGTCCATCGGTCATTCTTCCACCAAACCAAACCCTTTCTACTTCATTACTATTTACTATTTACAACTTCATTCATTGCCAATTGCGACTAAGCTTGCCTACCATCCCAATATTCCTCCACCAAATCCATATTACGTTTTACAATCATATGCCGATTCAAGAAGATTTAGATGGTTTGGACTATTTTGATCATAATTCGAACTTGGAACATTTTTCAATCGGAAAAAAAGGTTTATTAGACCAAAAGCTAACTAATTGGATAATTATTTAAACTATATTAATGGGTCGTATATCACTAGACTAAAAGAGCTGGTTAATTACATCAGTTGAACTATTTTAATAGGTCACACATGCCTCACTCTTCTATCTATCACAGTTTCATGGCAACTTGTTAGACAACAAAGACATGTATCTTACTTCTCTAACAATTCCTACATGTATCTTACTCACTATGTTAAACTCTACAAAATTCACGTGAAACATATCATACAACTACTTTAAAAAATTCTACAAAATTCATATGGAAGATACCATACAATTTCTTTCATTTATTTCTATCATGGGCGGACCTATGCCAAGGATTGGCCTTGCTATAGCCCGGCCGAATTTTCTAATAACGACCAATTTATCATCCTCTCTCCCTAGCCATATACATGAATTATACATAAATGTGCACAAAAGAACATGCAAAATTGTTGTCTAGAGTAACTCGTTCCTTCTCGCCTATGTGATTTGGAAGGGAGGAGGTTTGAGCCTCCATAAATTCTTGGGTGCTTTGGAGTACACGATACTTTGGGTGTTTTAACAGTTAGATCTTGATTTTTGTATTTTTAAATGAAGATCTAACAGTTTAAATACCCAGAGTACCGAGTACTCTGGAGCACTCAAGAAAGTCCCGCGAGCCTCCTAGGTGTTTTTTTTTTTTTTAATTAAATTTCCAAGCTGTTTTTGGAAAGATGAAAACTTTCTCCTTTTGTTTTCTTTATTTAAATTCTACCAAGATTTTTGTTAAATTTTTTCCTTAAGTTGGTAATGTAAATTCAATCCAATTGACTTTTGAATCCTAAGTCGCCACTAATTTTTACTAAAATTTGGCCTTGAGTGTCGGATATACTAAATATATAATCTTTATTTTCGAGTCCGTTTTTGCTCACCTTCCTTAACCTAGGGTGACCGTTACCCCCCTTCCAGATTTGCGCCACGTGTCTCTTTGACCAACCTATGATTAACTATGCATTTAATTAAACTTTTATAAAAAAGAAAATAATTAAATTAATTAAGAGAAAAGACTTACCATTTATTCTTTCCTTATTATCATATCAATTAAGATTTGATTGAATTATTTTATTTCTCTCTCTCTTCTCAGAAAATAGCACATCCATTTTTTTTTCATAAGATTAACTCTCCTTCTACACCAACGTCCTGCTACGCCACCAACACATGGGAAGGAAAAAAAAGAAGCACCGAATGGCAGAAGATAAGAAAAAGTTAGAATTAGGTGGTGCTCCTGCTTCAATTTATTGATAGTGCGTCAAATCAATTGGAGTCAAATTAACATTTCTTTGGTTATATACTTCATCTTTTAATTTTTCATATACTATAGTATTTTTTTTTTTTTTGGAGGTAGGACGGAAAATGGTATATTAATGCCAATCAATTGTTTAATTTGACGAGGAGATAATTAGAGAGAATAAATGGTATGTTTTTTGCTTAATTAGTTTTTTTTTTTTTTTTACATATTAACTAATTAAAGAGAATAGAATAATTATAGTTAAATTTTTAAACACGTAGCGCAAATCTGGAGGGGAGGTAACAGTCACCTTGAATTTGGGAGGGTGAGCAAAAACGGACTCTTTATTTTCTCCCCCTTCCAAATGATCTGAATGTGGATATATCCTCCTCTTAATTTTGCAATTCTTTAGTTTGACAAAATAATTGTTTTTGCAATTCTTTAGAAGTTCTCTTTAGTTACTCTCTTAGCCTGCAATTTCTTTTAGGTATGGCATTAAAATGTCACAATGTCTTTACCATTATACCCCAAAAAAGAAATGACACCAATGTTATTATTTTTAGCAAATGACGCTTTATCGCTGACACACTCTGATCCAGATGTACAGGTGGACACTCAAAAGTTGAGTGTGCTGGCCGACACCACGTGGGGTGACGAAAGCCATTTAGAAGAATTTATGAAATAATTTAAGAAAATTGAATTAAATGAAGGTCAGAGTGCACGAAAGTGTGCGGGCGGAAAGAAATAATAAAATAGTAATTGTGGAGTAGAGTAGGAGAATACAGTGTGATTACAAATACAAGAATTCCTTACGTTGTCATACCACCGCGTCTCGACGTCGACAGCTCCAAGCCACTTATCCTGGAGGGGCGCAAAAACAGAAGGGTGAGTGGGCCATAAGTAATTATTTTGTAAAACCTTTCCTTTTTGAAAAATAGTAACCCCTCGCCGTCAAAATCAAGCAATAGTTCTGGAAAACATTTATGGAAAACATACTACAGTAGTAGATAGAAAATCGGTGTAAGTACGGAAATGTACTTACCGTCCAAAACGGGCAGAAAGCCACAACTTAGTATAAAAATACTTTACCAAAAGTCCGTATAATAAAATAGTACGGTAAACCCTTAAATCAAATAGAAGCCTCCGTGACATCAGTGAAATCTGATAATAAAATCACAATATAAATCAGTAGGGTATACACTTGATAGGTATGACAGACACACGAGTTCATACAGAGGTATTCTGTCATGAACAGGCTGGGTGTATGAATAATGTTACGCTCATGTACTACATACACGTGAAGCTCGCGCTAAGCGCATCACAACGAGTTCTAGTCGCCAAGGCAACCTAGAACAGGCTGGCACCTACGATGGATCCAAAGTGAGCGTGTCGGTGCGTGTGAACATCCACGTTAAGCTGGTCCTGGCCTTGGACAGTACTACTGACACTGTGTAAGCATTCCTAATTGAGCGTGTAAAAACATACCACGAAATATTTCTAAATAAAATAAGGTGGGGTAATTTCCTTTCTAAAATAACCTCAAAGTAAACATATAATTAGGTATTCACGGATGTCGTATCCGGAATACCAAGAATATACCAAAGTTACTAAGGTACACAAAATGCCATTTAAATAACATACTAAGTGAACCAAGATACGATATAAATACTAAACCCAAGGTTCACCAAGTATAAATATAAATCAAGTTCACTAAGTATAAGTATAATTCACATTTAAATGCATAGGCAATATAATACTAATTTCCAAAACCCATAAAATATAGCCGAGTCACATACTAGTAAACCAAGTATAAAGTATAATACTAAAGTTCACAAATATAACATGATAAATACCATTTAAAAACGTAGGCATAGCCTAACAATAATTTCCCAAGCACATAAAATATTTAATTTCATAAGGAAGGGGCCCACTCACATAAACCTTTGCCGGAATAGACCAATTGTACGCTCTCCGTACTCCACGGGTCGCCAAACCTATTTTAGAACACCCACAATTAATAAAGTATTCGAAAATACGAAGGAAACGGTGTTCGGAAACCCGAAAACGGAGTTACGGGGTCGAAAAACCCAAAACTGCCGCCGTGGGCCGCCGTGCGCTCCACCACACGCTACCAAATGGCCTCACGCGCCGCTGTGAGGTCCCACGCGCCCTCACGCGCCGCCACACGCCGCACGCGCTGGTCAACGGTCAACGCTGACGTCAGCCCGGTCTGGATCGGTTGCTGACATCATTGCTGACGTCAGCGCCGGTCATCCCTGCCGATTTTCGGTCGCCGTCACTGGAAACTGAGAAAAAAGGCCGGAAAACTTTAACTCGATGTAAAACCTTCAAAACTCAACCATTTTCAACGATTCAAGTACCAAAATGAAGCTGGGAACAAGGAGAACATGAATTTACCAATTTGGGGGCCAAAAACTGGCCAGAGGTGGCCGGAAAATTGAGAAGAAGCCATAGGTGCAAAGAGGCCGATTCCAAAACAGTGATCCTAGGCCATTTTAAGCCATACCGAGCTTGATTCCAGTCCTAGGGACCTCGAGGAGATGAATGGTGGTGGTTTCGAGGAGGTTTGAGCTTGGTTTCACCGAGAAACTTGACGGAGAATAACTGGGTCTTCACCGGAGTTTCTGGGAACTCAGGCCCGAGGCTTGAGCTGGGTTTGCAGGGTCCAAGTTTGGTGAAGTGAAGCTGACTCAGATGCTGGTTTGGTCTAGAGGAAAGGTTGGCCAAGAAATTGGCTCGGTGAAGGAGAAAGGACCACAGGAGAGAAAGAGGTTGAGTGAGTTTGCACAGAGTGAGGGAGAGACAGAGTGAGTCAGGGAGATGAGTCAAACAGACAGAGAGACAAAGAGTGATGGGCCAACAGGAAACTGGGCCCACATCTCAACTACCAAACAGTCCAAAAATTGAATTACGGGAAACGTCGGTAATCCAACGCCCGTAGAATATTCGTTCGGACTCCGAACGACGTCCAGTTTGCGTCCACGCGTTCGTAACGACGAGCATGACAAGAAAATACAAAGGGAAGGGTCGTACGAGTTACGACGCAGAAGTCAACCGAAAGGTCAACCAGGGGCATTTTTGTCATTTCCCACTTCCGGGAATAAAATACTATTATTTTTCGGAACGGGATGTAACAGCCGCAGTGGCAGAAAATAACCCAAGTGCAGGTTGGATCCCCACTAATTCCTCTTATTCCCTAACAACTAGTTATATAACCCACTAACGGCATCGCTCTATTAAAAAAAATGACACCAATATTAGTATCTTTATTTCTGTTAATACTATAAAAGACCTTGAGTTCATGATATTTGGCAAAAGACACCTATGCATTATCACAAGCCTAATCTTTAGGGAAATGATATTTGTATCCCATTTTCTTATCAAACTACTATTTGTACCCGCCATTTAAGAATTGAATTACATAATGAAAGGGGAGTACAAATAGTAGTAAGGGGGGACAAATATCAGCTCCCAGTCTTTATCCCTCGTCAACCTCTGAATAAAAGTTATTTACCCAACATCAAAATTTGATAATCAAATGATCAACTACAATTAACACCTTTTTATGATTAAGTGATTTTCAAAATAAACAATGAGATTTTAATTTTCTAACATTGCATTATGGGTTTTTGAAATCATATCAATTTATGCATTATGTATGTATGACTGTTTGATCATTCTTGTGTGATTGAAAGTTTGATCATTTATTAAATTGATGAGCTAACAATCATGTGACCTATTTTGCTCCCAAAACAATACCCAATCACACAGTTTGGTCCAAATGTTGGAAGTTTGGCTTACATGATGCCCAGAACCGCGTCACACATTTGTTACGTCATCAATTTAACAATGATGTAATTGTAATTCCACAAAATAGATAGAGATATTACATATTTCACATTACACCTTGTGGCTTATCATACAATCAAATATATGAAAGACAATTCACATATTCTTTTTTAATGTAAAATGTAATGAGCCTATCCTCTCTTCTATATTCATATTCGCAAATATATAAACTGATCACTAATCCAAGAACATAATATTCGATAATTGATATGATTTTAAAACTTCGAGACTCATTTTAAAAATCACGTATAGGATGTAAATTCTAGTTAGCCTAGAAAAAAACCTCAATAAATGTTTTTTTGAATACAAAGAAATTTTGTTTTTGGTTGAAAAATACAAACAATATTTACACTAGCCACACAATGTGTCAACTATAATAATGTAATATCGGTCAAACTTAAAACCTTTTATATATAAATAAAAAAGAATATTACTAGACCGTAGTACTAAGTGACAACATCAATAAAAATTTAATATGTATTTTTATTTTTATTATGTCTTTTATATTAATTCCATTACATTTGAATTTTCCCAAACCAAAAAGAATATATAAAAGAGCAAGTAGTTTGGTTCTCTCTTTTGGGCTTTGTTCCTTTTAATTTTTGGTTCTGTATGTACGAATCCACAGCCTTCACTCCCCCAATCTCCCGTTTACCCTAAAACTCACATGCTCATTTCCTACATAAAGCTCCTCTCTATGCCTATATACTCTCCCCAAACCCCTCTCTCTCTCTCTCTCTCTCTCTCCTCTTCACTCTCTTTGTTTGTATCTACACCACAATCACACTTTGTTTATAGACAGACTCTCACTTGTTCTTGGGTTCTGTTGTGACATGAAAATGCCATCTTTGATAAAACCCAGACTCTAATTTGATGAGATTTTGTTGGGTTTTACAGGGCATCTCGAGGTGCTCCAATGGCAGACAGCTTTGACTCTACCACCTCAAACCTTCTCTGTGCAGAAAACTCGAATACCTGCTTTGATGATCTTGATTCTAATGCCACAGATGACTTGGGGCACTCCCCATCAATTTCCCACAAAACCAATCAAGACCCCAATTGTGATCACAACCGTAGATCCAAATCCATGATAGATTTTCCATCACAGGGCGAAGAGGGTGTGAGTGAAATGGTTAAGAGGGAGAGTGAGCATTTGCCCAGACACGATTATCTGAGGAGACTGCGCTCTGGGGGCTTAGACTTGAGCACGAGAAGAGAGGCCTTTGATTGGATTTGGAAGGTTGGTGGAGTTTTTACCCTCTTTTGCTCCATTGGGTTATTGTTTTTACTTCCTAATGATTTTGCATTTTTACTGGTTTTTGCGATTGCTATTCAGGTTTCTGCAACTGGGTTTTGTTCTTCAACAGCTTCTTAAAACATGTTTCTTTACAATGCGACTTGTTTGATTGTTTTCGATATGTCCCGAGTGTATCTAAGTTGTTGAGGGATCAATGATCATGGCGTTTGTTCCTAATCTGGTTGTCTGTGGCATCCCATTTGTGTTCTAAATATGGATGTTGGCTTATGTGTCTCTCATTTTTTATTACTAATGTATAGACTGTCGGTTTTCGTGATTACTAAATGAGGTTGAATTGTTGTGTGTTGTGATCAACAGGCTCATTCCCATTACAGTTTTGGACCATTGTGTGTTTGGCTATCTATGAACTACTTGGATCGCTTCCTTTCGCTTTATGAATTGCCTGTAAGTTGTGGAATTTGACCAAAAGTTTGCTTCTTTTTCATACAATGTGCTCTCATTGATGCTGCTTCTGTTGTTGATTTTGTACTCCACTTTTCGTGTCAATACAGAGAGGTAAAGCTTGGGCGGTGCAATTGCTAGCCGTGGCTTGTTTATCAATAGCAGCCAAAGTAGAAGAGACTAATGTACCTCAGTCTGTGGATTTACAGGTATAGAAATTATGCGCATCGGTAACTATGGTTGGACTTGCATATTGAAAATTCGGAAGCTGGTATTGATTATGTGTCGATGTGCACAGGTTGGAGATCCGAAGTTTGTGTTTGAAGCTAAAACAATTCTAAGAATGGAGCTTCTTTTGATGAGCACCCTAAAATGGAGAATGCAAGCTTGTACTCCTTTCTCTTTCATTGACTACTTCCTCGGCAAGATAAGTGATGATCAACATCTGTTGACATCGTCCATCTGTAGATCAGAACAACTCGTTTTGAGCACAATCAGAGGTCCTTTTTCTGACTGTGATGAGTTATATTTTGTACTTTGGTGTTCTTGAGGACTGATGGGTTCAATGAACTGCTCGAATGAATGCAGGTATTGACTTCTTGGAATTCCGGCCTTCTGAAATTGCTGCAGCAGTCGCAGTTTGTATTTCAGGAGAAATACAAGCGCAAGCAGTAGACGTTGATAAGGCCATTTCTTGTTTCGTACATGTAGACAAGGTAAAAAGGTTGTTGAAGAGATGCAAACCCTTGATAGGACAAATTGGCTTTAGCTCTTAAGAAAGTATCGTGGATTTTATTTGATCTTTTCCCCAATGTAATGGTTTTTGAAGCATTTCTGTTTGTGGGATTTTCAGGAAAGAGTGTTGAAGTGTGTTGAACTGATCAAAGATTTGTCATTGATCAGTGGTTCCGCCAATCGGGGAAGCGCCTCAGGTCCGTCGGTGCCCCAAAGTCCGAATGGGGTGTTGGATGCTGCATGCTTGAGCTATAAAAGTGATGAATTTATAGTTGGGTCATGTACAAATTCTTCACATAGTAGTCCAGACATTAAGAGGAGGAAACCAGACAATGAGTCATGAGATGTGAATTTTTCTCCTTCACTCCCCAGCCAATCAGTTTGGTTGAATGGGAGTTTTGGTGTGGTTTTGGAGGTTCCCTACAGTAACACAGAGGGGGGAGAGAGAGAGAGAGAGAGGAATAAAGTAATGTGGGAAAAATCCAGGGGTCTCATGCTTGTAGCATGAAAGTAGAGTCACCAGCTGTTTATAATCTCAGCAGCCACAGATTTGAAAAGCGGTGATGATCCAAGGGTGCACAATTACAACATTTTGAAAGATATGTTGGTGGTGTTTAGGGAAATACAGTTTTTTTTTTTTTTTGTAGCTTCGAGTTCATGACAAATGGAACTGAAACTATATATAGCTGAAAAAAAAATATCAAGTTTTGTTTTAAAACTTTTTCATTCCGTTTATGCACTCGAAGTCTCGAATTCGATTTCACAAATGTTCAGCATCCCTTGTATCAAAAAATTAGATGGATGAATATAAAATTGAAAAAATTGTCCATTTCTGGACAGTAAAATGGTGGCAAGTGTTGAGGAGTGATGACCAGTGTTTGTCGCTATTGGGATTGGCAATGGGTTTTGATAGGTCCCATTGGCTATATTTAGAGGACCGCCATTATTTGTTTTTGAGTGGTGACCGGTCAAAATCTGAGCACCATGCAGTATTTGTAGTAATGATGAAAGCTAGGTCCAAACATAAGCAACCTTGGAAATGAACCCTGTGAAAAACCATATAAACAATTCTGAATTAGACTAGTTGGTTAAAATGGTGTGCATGTTTCATTGTACTTGAGTTCAAATTTCTCCCACTGCCCCACATGTGACTAATAATATTAATGAGAACGAACTATGTTTGGGTGAGTAATTTTCAAGTCCTCAGAGATTGAGGTCAATTTATTAAGCGATTTTCACAAAATGCTAGATAACAGAGATTAAAAAAAATACCTCATGAGTTTTACAAAGATATGCAAGAGAGATTTTCAAATTCCTACTTCAAACGAGTCATTTACAAATTCTTTTCACATTTCTTTGTAATGTTAATGAAGAACATTTCTAACTCTCTCATTTAACATTTTATCATTCATTTCGTTATAATTTGACCAGAGTCTATTGGGATTAGAATCTCTCACCCCAAACATATAGGGAAAAAAAACCCCTCCACCTGTACTACAATAATAATTGGATACATGGGTTTTTTTTTTTCCTTCTTCAAAACTTACTCAAGTTTCTTTTACTATGAAATAGAATGTTGAGGGACTTATTTGTAAAGCACCCCTTCCCGTAACTTAATTTTATGTATAGAGTTCTTGATTATTTTTTGAGAGTATAGAGTTCTTGATTACTCTTTGAGAGTATAGAGTTCTTGGTAGCTTAAATAAAAGACAACTTTGTTGTAGATAAAATATAACATGTGTTAAATGTGATTGTGTAAATCCTAGGTAGATATGGATTAGGCTATTCCGTTCTGTAAGGGATTAGTTTCCTATTGTACTTGTACTTCTATTACTATAAATAAAGGCACCTGGTATGTGGAATATATGAATTACATATTCCACATACACTACAGTTTTACCAAATTCTCTCTATTCTTCTCTTGCCGCACCCTTCACTAAAAACTGTCCACAACAAACTTAACTGAAAAAAAAAAATAACGGTTCTTCGCTATTAAGTAAGAGAAATGATAAACACACTCTTTTTAGCTTCTCACACATCTACATTTAATCATATCCGTTGTTTCTGTTTGTAAATTCGACTCCCATAAATGAAAAAAGGTGTGTGAAAATTACGTCCCTTGAGTAAAGCAGTGCCACGGCCAATCCCCGCCTAACAAAATCCTAAAAATTCTATGAAGTATGAGATAAATACCTAATTTTCATATCTATCGAGTTATGGTTCCAATTTGTTAAATATATACTCTATTGTTATGGAAACTCCTAAAGAGAAGAAAATAGCATCCTTAGGCACACATCAAATTGTTGAATATATATACTCTATAAAATGTTGATATATTGTCAATATGTTGTCCATGTGTTTTGATAATGTGGATAATTTGACTTTATAATTCGATAAATTTGACTGCACTTTTAATGGAGAATTCCTAGTATTTTATGATAAACTTTTATCTTTCAAAATTTTGTTCCTTCTAAAAATTGATCATCCAATTTAAAGAGGAATAAACTCGATTGAAAAATCTATGAACCGAGCAAGACAAAAATGAATCAATGTTGCAAAATTTAACGATTTCAAACGGATGAGAATCCATATTAGAAAATATCACCCATAAATTCAGGTAATATTACTTCCTCGGAGAAGTTGGTTTAGGCTAATATACTACAATTAATTGTTTAAGAATTCGTTTGAAAGTGCTTTTAAAATTACTGAAATCGTTTTTTATGAAAGTGCTTTTGAGATTAATTCTTAGTAAAAATGTAAGAGAATACTGAAAAACACTTAAAGTGCTTTTGGAATCCAAAAACAATTTCACCAAAAGTGATTTCAATTATTTTAAAAACACTTTCAAATGAGCCATAATTAATTAGTTTTTCAGATAATTTCAAGGTGGCGGGTGTAGTGGGAGGTGATTGATCCAACCATTTAAAAAATTTATCAGGAAGTTAGCAAACACATCTAAGAAAAAGAAACGTTGTAAGTTTAAATATCTAAACCTTGATAATTATTAATCAATTTCTTCTTTTGCAAAAACTAGGAAATCGTTTTTTCATGTAACTATTATAAAATGAATAGACAAACTCAATTTTTTCAATTAAACGTGAAGTTATCACACTGTTATTCAAATAATTAAACGACTTCCGATTATGTATATTTCTTAGTTCTTACCAGAATGATGCTTAACTTATATAATGTTGAAAATGAAAGATTTCATAAAGGTTATGTAGCTAACATTGTCATTACTTTAATTTTACAAGGCATGAATGTGTATAGGTTAGATTAGACTTAATTAATCTGGAATCATTTCCGTAATTATTGCATCTATTATAGAAATGTAATTTTCAATTGATTAGTATAGGGTTCCTGGATTAATATAACACTATATATATATATATATATATATATATTGTAATACTTTATTCATATCAATACAATGAGTTATATTTCTACATAGTATTATCGTCTAGGTTTTCCTCTTAGGACCTAGGATTTCTTCTGTGTTCTACAATATATTACTATCATGCACTCATAAATAAAACAATAAGGTAATGAGTTACCTTGACTGGTTTAATTACCAAAAAGCTAAGCATGGTCAGTTGTAATATAAAATTAAGGGACGTTAAAGCTATTGAATCCTCAGCCAATCTTTAACAGGGGAGCACGCGGATCAAGAGATCCAGACCGTTCAAATTTAATCATGCGGTTCAAATAAAAAGTTTGCCTTGTTTTATGTAAAAATTTTGAGTTGCATGATTAAGTTTGAATGGCCTAAATCTCTTGATCTGCGTGCTCCCTGTTAAAAATCCGCCAAGGATCTAAATCCATTGAGATTGACAGTGTAGTATCAAGGATCCCAATTAATCAATCAGATATGGGTGGGTTCGAAAAACTGAAAACCGAAAAAAACCGAACCGAATACCGAACCGAAAAAAAACCGAACCGAAGTACAAAAAACCGAACCGAACCGAAAGTGGTTGGTTCGGTTTGGGTTTCAGTGGTTCAAAAACTGAACCGAACCAAATAAATATAAATTAATATTTTATTTTTTTATTTTTTTATTGGGTATTAATTTTTCAAGCCCAATTCCAAGTA
Source organism: Gillenia trifoliata (assembly GCA_018257905.1). Taxonomy (NCBI): domain Eukaryota; kingdom Viridiplantae; phylum Streptophyta; class Magnoliopsida; order Rosales; family Rosaceae; genus Gillenia; species Gillenia trifoliata. The sequence goes on along the minus strand of CM031088.1, from coordinate 6,998,731 downwards.
TTAGTCCAATTTCAACACAAGCTTAATAGGCCCACACTTAGCCCAAACATTTAAAAAGCCTTATTTCCTATATTAACCCTAGACTACCCTCTCTTTTATTTGGGTAGTGATTGAATAGTGTAATTTTATTTGGGTTGATGGGTTTTTTGTATTTTATTTGGGATCTGAGAATTGGTCTTGTTCTAGTATCTGAAGTATTGAGGTTTTTTGTATTGATTTGTTGGATTTTAATGGTTAGGTCCTTTTCTATTGATTAGAATTGTAAGGTTTCTAGGGTATGATTATCCAAACCAATGTTTTAAATTTGTTATTTTGATTCTCCTTCCAGCCCATAATACATGGTTGCCAATCAATAATTGGAACTAATTTTTCCTAATTTTCCTACTTATTAGAATTAACTCTTGATGATTTAATATGTATGTCTTTCGTCTATTTGTTTGGTTGGCTTTGTATAATCATTGGTTGCTCAAAATTTTTTTTTTAAAACAAAAGAATTTTCGTAAAAAAAAAAAAAAAAAAAAAAAAACCGAACCGAACCGGAAAAAACCGAAAAAAAAACCGAACCGAACAGTAATTTCGGTTTGGTTTCGGTTTTGGCCAAAAACCGAACCGAATGGAACCGAACCCAGCCCTACAATCAGATACACCACCAACCGTATATATATGCATGGCATATATATGAATGAGACGAACCACCACAAGTTCAACAAAACAAAGGCAATTTTCTTGAAACTATTAAACAAATCCCAGTCCCTCCCATTTCTCAATTTATTTGGACACGTCAGTTTGAACACCATACTTAGAACAGTCATACTCTGCAATTTTTTTAAGTTTTTATATCGTATGATATACAATCTCTCTGTCTGTCTCTCTCTCTGATGTGTGCATGTGTGGTTTCAGTGCCACTGCAAAATTGCCTTTAGGTTGGTAGAGGTTTAACAGCTCTGATGATAACCAGTTTGACTGATAACAAATAAATTCAAGTGATCTCTCCATCTCTCGGATATCATTCTGTGTGTCTCTATCATGTGAGCATATACCTCAAATGTTTTTATTTTGACACTAATAGTTTATATTGTTTTCGTCTTAGCCAGGGTAGATCACGAGGTCAGATCCCTTGGTCAGGTTTTTATTTATTTATTATTGAATTGAGCATATATTAGTGAAAACTACATGTTTAACTATATCAGTCACCACATAGTATTATGGTGTAGTCGTATTTTTCTTTATTTGTAAATGATGTTTTTAATTTTCACTCTTGTAAATGATTTTGACATCAATTTATTATGAATGGTCCATTCTATAGCTTAACCTTTGTCTTAACTTCTTAGTATAAATATATCGTTGAACCAAATCATAAATCACTTCACTAATTAAACTATAAATTATGTCACTTTCAGTACAACACAATACGAGCATCGAAAACAAAGCATGAAAAACAATTCTATTTACTTGAGTGTACAATGATTACTAAAGTATAATTTACTACAAGGGTCGATATGCTAACATGCTTTGAGTTGTATGATTAATTAAGTTGTGAGGGTAGTAATTAAATTAGGTTGGTCTTCACTGAGAAAATGAAAGTCGACGGGACGAGAAATTGGTGTTATCAAGAATTTTCTTGTATTTTTTATTTTTTGGTCAGAGTGATAGCAAGAATAATATATCAGGGCAGGGGCAAGGGAGCATCAAGCATGGAGCAACTCGAGACCCAACACTTTTGTGAGAGTGCGTGAAGGAAACTGTAACAAGTTGGGAGGAGGTGGGTGAAAACAGAAAACCCTAAAAGCCTAAAAGGAGTTTATCAGAGACACTCAGAAGAAAGAATCACAGCTCCCTCTGAGTGAGTCTCGAGTCTCTGGACGGTAATATATTAATATCAAGAACTTGAATTCCAGCCATGCATGCACTTAGTTGGCACCCTACCCTACGGAAAGTTACAGTTTCACCCATACTGAGTGAGCCCTTGAGGGTAAAAGGATATATATGTGTGTGTGTGTATATATATAGTACAGGTGAAAAAATCTCTAGGTACTATCATCTGCTGCTACTCTTGTGCAAGAAATGCTACCATTTTCCATTGTGCCCTAGTTGTAATTTTTCTGATAAAGGGTACATTTGAGTGGGGCTAAGATCCCACACGAATAGGCTTTCAATTCATAAACTTCAATCATCTTAGTCGTTTAGCATTGGAGTGTAATTGTTCTTCTATTTGTAAGTGCAAGATCTTAGATTCGACTTTCATAGATAGCGAGTTCGAATTAAATTAATATGGCTAACCCATGTATAACTTAGCTCAAATTTCTGGAAAAATCTTGGGTGGTATGTACCAATGAATGATACGACCATTGAATGGTTCCAGATTGATTTGCTGCGGGCCCCGAATGAATCTTAAACCATTCAACAGTATGTACCATTAAAATTTGACCCCAAATTTCCCACTCCTTAGTGTAAAGAATAATACTTGCATCCCTCCATTGGGGGAATGCACATATCCCACTACTTACGAATAACATATATTCACCATATGAAAATTTTATAATCGAAACCGTTCAGTTTCTTAATTATTTGAAGATCATCCTTACAAAAAAATCATTCGAATTGGAGACAGTTTATGCATCCAAATGCATGAAATAAATTGATTGTGTGAGTGCTAAGTAACATAATTGGATGACAAAACGATTTTTGATTCGAATGATTTTTATGTAAAGATGATCATCAAATGAAAATTAAAAAATTGAATGGTTCTGATTACGAAATTTATACAGTGACGAGACGTTCTTCGTAAGAGGTGGGATATGTGCATTGCCCCTATAAAAGATGCGAGTATTATATAAATATATCATTTGTATTAAAAAAAAACTTTAATCATCTTAAGTAGTATTTGGATTCATTGATCATTAATGTCATATCAATTTAGTATACTTTTGGATCCCAATGTCACATCCATTGCTAATATATTATATGGACATTGTTTATTTCCCGGAAAGAGTTATTTTGTTCCTTTATGCAATTACATTTTTTTATGCAATTACATTTTGACATATATGTAAAAATATCTCTTAAAAAACACAAAATAAAATGTACACATATCGAACTATCATTAGCAGGAATATACGAATGCCTACTTCTAAAGCAAAGCCAAGTATTATCAATATATAATTGAAACTTTTATTAGCACTATAAAATATTCACATTGCACACATTTCTTATAAAAATAAGAGGAAAGAGTACGGCACAATGGGTCAAAAAATTGGAGCTAATAAAAAAAATTTTGAATTTCATGGGAGTGATTCTAATTCTTGAAAAAAGGAAAAGGGAAGAGAATAATCATACATAAAATAGGGAAAAGAATAAATAGATGGGTCTTATTATTAATAAATAGTGTTATAATAAGTATGATTCTTACACATAAAATCAAACTCACATGACTATTGCGAAAAACATAAGTATACAAGGGATCATTTCACTTTAAAAATCTGAAGTGCAAGAAATCATTTTACGTGGAACAGATTCATCGTCATTGTGACATTTCAATTTAATTATACATTGAAGTGTAAAAAAAAATCTTACACATAATATTACATTATTAAACCGAGATGAATAAACTTGTGTAAGTCATTCTTAAAGGATTATAGATCGAAAACGGGCCATTCACAATAATTTGTTAATAGCCAATCAGAATCAAACAATAAGCTAATGTTTAAATTGCACAGTTCTAGAGGAGCTGAGGCACATCTTTTTGACCAGTCAAAACCAAGAAACAAACTTATTGAGTTTGGATTCAATGATACGTATCATAACTTGGTATATCTTGTTGGATGAGTAAATTTAAGGCTTTTTGGTTGTCATCCGCAATGCAGCCTCAGGCAAACATTAAAAGGTAATTCTACCTTGTAAAAGTTGTTTGTGGAATCCTTATGCTGCAAGAACTTCTGCTCAAGCATTTTTCTGAAAGCACTTATTAGAAGTAGAACAAAATTATTGTGAAACTACAAGCACTTTCCAATTTTTCTGCCAAATATAGCCAGAAACAATCTCTTTAGAGCTACAAGCAGTATCTGGAGAGGGTTTTCCATCCCTACAGAAATTGCCTTACATCTGAGGAAAAATCAGCATTTGGTTGAACTCCCACCACACCCTAGCAACTAAAATTACTTGAATAACTGTAAATATAGGCATCCCAAGCTTTAAAACTAAATTATACATTTGAATCCCGTATGCTTGGTCTGGTTCATTTTATCTGTAACCTCGTTCGGATTCTAGGATACAACAAATGATGTACATTACGAACCAAGCACCAGTTGCTTGGCGAGTTTTAATGTTCAAAACGATGGAGCGGACTCTGAAGCTGTTATGCTATACACTAGACATTTAGCGGAGGGAATGTCATCATCGTTTTGTATTATTTCTTCTGCAGCATGCGCGAGCAAACCAGAGTCCTTCTGATGCTGGTTATTTCTTTTTGCTTATAACTTACTCTTCGAAACTTATATTTCTCAAAACTGAGGCTAATGAGGCCTACGGAGCTAGATAAAGTCTGGCTGGCCTGTGGAAGTCAAGCAACGATGCCACATTCGGCTGTTAGGATCCACCAGCCTGGGATGAGAAATGACCTCAGGAATTGGAAGGTATACATAATGAGTGTTGCAAGTGCCAATTGTGATTCCACTATATCCAGCGAATGCCCCATGAACCTGTCGTAGCCATGCACACATATTCAACGTACTTCAGAAGAGATACAAAAGGAAAGAAATGGCCTTGTGCAAATATATTTGTAAGTGTGCGCGCGCGGGTGTGTGTGCATGTGTGGGTGTTTGAGAAAGATAGATAGAGAACGAGACTCACAGCATTTTGTCCTAGCACAGCGCAAAGAATTCCATCTGATGCATTTGCACGACATGCACGGATCATGTATGTGGGGTCTATATACTTCACGTCAACAGGAACACCAGCCTCTTTAAAATACTTTTTTGTCTGGCAAAAGAATACATGGTTATAGACACCAAAAATGTTTCATCCAAATTACGAACAAAATTAAATCAGAGGAATTGGATTATCAGAATATCAGATATTTCTTATGAAAAGAAACAAAAATGGTCAATTATTATGACAGCGTTCTGAGTCTTGATCCTACTTTTGTCCGTTAAGTACACAAGCATATTAAGAGTCCTAACGAGACTCATTGCCTACTGGAAGCAATTATGATCTATACCCGTATAGTTTTTTCATATTTGAGGTCGAAAACCACTGATAATATGCTACAAGTCTAAAATTGAGTTCTCAAATGCAATGGAAATCAATATCGCATTAAAACACAATCACCAACCTCTTGCTGAATATGCACGCCAATATCCCCAAATACCATATTTCCAGATGCATCAGTAGCATTGGTTTTCTGTATTAAATTCTGCATGAAAAGAACCATACAGAACTCAACAATCTCACCATGTAGTCAAGAAAAACATCAACCAGAGAAAAATCGGAAAAAAAAAAAAAGATTTAGACATGAAATCCAGGGAAGAAATGATCATTATCCTTATAGGTTAAATACACAAGTTTTTTTGTAACCAAAAGAAGAAGAAAAATGTGGCTTTTTCTTAACATAAGTTAAATATACAATAACCTACAAGATAAAACATGACTTGAAATTATGATTCCGACTCACCTGCCCTGCTCCCTCTGCTACACAGACCACAGCTGATCCCTTTGTTTGAATTAGGTATTTCAGATGGCGCAAAATACCATGAGGGCCATGTATTTGAAAAGGTACCTTGGATGTGCATATATCACTAGCATCAGTGGAGGGTCGGAAAAAATAGCATATATCACTAGCACGGGTGCAGTCTAAGTACCTCAGGTATCAAACATATGTCAATTTGTCCACTAGCAAGGGATGCATGCATTGCTATGAATCCACTGCTACGACCCATCAATTTAACAATGCCAATGCCATGGTAAGCACTATGTGCCTATTACAAGATTGAGGAGATAGATCAGCTTATCATGTAGACATCACTGCCAGGAAATTTAAGTAGAAGTGTAGAACCCTTGCAGAAACATAAACCCACGCATGAAAGAAAAAATTATATTGAATAATTAACATAAGAAACAATACATATCATAACTTCTACCTCGATGTATGCTGAATTTATTGCTCGTTGAGCTTCTTCAACAGCCGTATCGAAACCAAAAGTTTTGTCCATCAGCAAAATATCATTGTCTATGGTTTTTGGCACACCAACTATAGCCACTCTTAACCGTCGTTTACGGCACTAGAAGCAAAATAGGAACAAAAAATAAAAACAATTAGAACTTAAAGGCAAATGAAAGAACCAAGCATTCACAACTTGCAAAGACTATAAGATTGTTTCAAATGACACTCCCTATGAAAATCCTCCCAGAATTTATGTACAGTACATCATTTCCCAGCCTCGACCAGTATTGGCTTACACATTTTAATAACACGAATAAATAAACAGACAGAGTATCCCAAGCCATAGCATAGTGCACTCATTCCCGCCCAAAAGTTTTCCTTATTAGTTTCTTTGGTCATTGTCGTTTAAGAGATGACATTGCACTAAAACTCGCAAGAAGAATACCTTATGTAAGTCCTATGAGGGCAATGTTAAACAATTCTTTTTTGATAATGAATAAATACCAGATTCAACATATGACATAATGAATCAGGTTAGTACACATCCTCAAGCTTACCAACCTCATTGTGTATTGCATCGGCTCCAGCATGTGTGCCGTTTCCACCCAAAACAAAAAGCATGTTGATTCCTCTTTCCTGATATCAACACGCAAATACATATATCATGACACTGAATTTTAGGGGAATCATGATGCTTCAATATTACCAATTTCCTAAAAGAACCTTTTCAAGTAATCACCTCCAAACTGTCCACAATGTCACTAACGCTGGGACCTCCACGTGAAACTCCTAACAAGCTTCCACCAGAAAGATGAACATTTTGAACCACTTTCCTTGATAGCTGATAATCAAATCCGTTTTCAACATATTAGTCTACAACATAAATGCATTTTCGAAATAGAGGAAACATATATTTATCTTAGAAGCATAGAAAGGCTGCAAGATAATTGTTGATTGAATGATTCATATTAGACAGCTACTTGCAAGGACAAAAACAAGAACTTACTGGCATTTCAGCTAATTCTCCATCAGAAAATCCACGGTAACCATAAGGAATCCCCACAATCTGTTTGACACCGTATATTTCAAGTGTAATGACAATCTGCAGAACATATATGATTGATGTCAAATACAATAGAAAAAAGTATGAAGGCTTGGAGCTGAAAAGGAAAACAATCAGGGAAGGAAGATGCTAAGCTCCAATCGTGTAGTTGGTAAGTAACTCCACGATGAAATTTAACTTTTTGCCGTATCAATGGACTGTAAAGCTTAAGATCACAAATACTTGACTGACCAAAAACATCATTACTAAAAACATGAAAAGTTCAAGTCTACAATATATATCTAGAAAAACTCCACAATTACTCAGATTGGGAGGGCTGCCTGTCGGCATGTTTGTTTGTTTGCATTTTAATGCTTTATTCAAGTATCACATATGGTAACTTATTCTCTTGAAAGATTAGTTGACATTGTGCAATGCAAATGTGCTACACTGCTACTTGTTAAGTGTGTTATATTCTGTTGACCGTACAACAAGAAATTTCAATGGCAATGAAGAGTCAGTCCACTTAGGTAATGTAAAAGTGATCCATTTCTGAATGTCATAAGAGTTAGTCAAAAAGTAAAACTAAGAGTTAACGTCAAGATCAAGTATGAGTCAATATGTTTGGGTCTCAACTCAATCTGTTCGAAGTTAAGTCTTCTACTCTTTAATAAGTCTTTTAATACTGCTATGAGTCTTGTGAGGTTCTCTCTGTAGCTTATAAATATTTTGGTAAATGACTATTAAGTATTTTTCTAAGGCTTTACGCTTTGACTGCTCCATATATACGATTCTCCTCTCTCTTCTCCTCATTTTTCTCCACATAACTTTTCTGATCAATTTTTCTGCATAATTTTTCTGCAATTACAGCAAATCCTAAATCTTATAATTTTTATAAAGTTCTTATTACCAAAATTTCTACCATCTGCAACTGACCATAATCATACACGGCAACCCCCCTTGTTTGTCCTACACTCCTATATCAGAATGTGAAAAAGGCAAACATTGTTTTATCAGAACTTTAAATTACAGTTTCTAATACATCGTGAATTATTAAATATACTAATTTCATCAAATAGTACTTCAAGGCCAGTGCTGATAAAAACCACGAAAAACTATAAAATTTAAAATTATTGTGTGAGGATAATGACCTGTCTGATGACGTCATTAAGACCAGGGCAGAGCCCTCCGCATGTTACAATTGCTGCTTTCACTTCTTCCGGTTGAAAAAATATTTTTTCCCGAGGTCCAGCACGATGAACCCTAGAAATTTTCAATATCATATTCAGAACATACTACAGATTTTGAATTAAAAACCTAGCATCACCATGCTAAGCAAACAAAAGTATGTAAGTAGTATGAAGAGATCCATAAAGAGTTAATATAATATGAACTCATTCAAGTTGCAATTGTTCGAAAACCTTTATAGCCTAAATGTAGAAAATTTAACGCCTATTGCTCCGAAATCCGAGAAATACAAAGAGCAACATGAATGAGGAAACTGCCATTCCAATGGCTCACTTATCAAACATCATTTTTGAGCTTTCACCCTGCAACAGGACTACCAATCCCTGTCAAAATGACCTTGCAGGGACGGAAACTAATATAACCATTGACCTGGCAGTCCCCCATCCACCACCAGCACTCACAGAAACTCACTATTTTTACTTCTCACTGGAAAACTTCCAAGGCACAAAAATATAACCTCTCTAAAAAATCCGTATTGTTAAAAGCATCTTCAACTTATTGACACTTAGCACTTCACTTGGGAAATCCACAAACAACAAAGGAAAGTTGAGAGAAACATTTACCATTGCTCCACCCAAGTACAATTAGGATCAATGCATTCAGCACCAGCAGACGTATGCGATGAGTAGTAGATGGTCTGCACATATTGAACAAAAACAAAACACCACACACAGAAAATCTTTAGCTATTTTCACATGGGATCCATATATACATTACCATTCAATTGGGTTCAACCCAAGTAACAAAAATCGAAAAACGAAACGGGTACTGTCCTAATAGATTGAAGGCGCAAATAAATAAGTTTCTCACAAGTTCTCAGTACTAGGAGTCAACCATTGAGTCATTGACTGAATAGACTAACAGAGAGTGTTGCACCATATAGTGCTCCATGGTGATTCAACAAATTCAAATTACAAAATACTGTAACAACATTTGAAAGAAATTAGAAAATGGGAAAGCTTTATTTACCTTAAGGAGTACTCGGTCGTTGTTGTTTATGTACCCGTGCCACTCTTCGTCCGACGGGTACCCACCTGCAAAGTCTTCAATCACCGGAGTCCTGCAACACAATATCAACAAAATTCAGGCCCTCCCAAATAAAATTCAAAAATAAAAAGCTCAAACAAAAAAGAAGAAGAAGAAGAATAAAGTGACCTCATCTTTAAGCAGAAGGTGGAAGGAATGGGAACGGCGTCAGGGAAGACATCAGTGATGTGAGGGATGCTGAACCGCTTCTCGAAATCCCTCTGGAACTTGGATTTCCAGTCGGGATCGCTGAAATCGATCTGCTGCCGGCTCTGGCTCTTGCTCTGGGCGAATACGCGGCTGCTGTTCTTGGCGACTCCGCCGGACGTAGTCAGTAGTCTCAGAGACGGCGGAGAGAATCCGTGAGAAGAAGCGCGGTGGTGGACGGCGAGCCCCGGCGGGGCGATCGCGTGCGAGAGAGTGCCCATGGAACAGAGATTTTGAGGCGCAGTGAAGTTCCGAGTTTGCTTCGATCAATGCGAGTGTTTCGAAAAATTGCAGAGAGAGAGAGAGAGAGAGAGAGGAGAGAGAGAGTAAAAAATAAAGAGGGAAAATAGAAAGCAACGAGGGAGAGCCGTACGAGCTGACTTATTAGCAGGAAGCAGAGAGGGAGTGGGGCCGTGGTTACCTACCTCCCTCCGTCCGCTTCACTTTTCTTTTCAACGTTTGCGAAAGCCGGCTTTTTTGTTTTCTTTTTTGATTTTTTGCTTTTCTAGGAATTACTTCCATTGTACATTTGTTTAATTTGAATTCCTTTTGAATTTTGTTTTTCCTCATATTTCATTATTATCACAATCTAAGTTTTTATTAATTTTTCTTTATAAAATGTAGCATTTCATTGATGTATTATTGCACATAAAAGTTGGTCATGTACATTGAGCGTGGTGGAATTAATGAAAAATTGTGACATAATTGATAATTAGGAGGATATTGGCAAGAATTAAAAGTTTAAAAAATGCTCAAAATCAAATTCAAAATTCAAAAAAATAAATAGAATAAAATTTCAAGTTCTGAGATCATTTCTAAAATTTTCCCACATACTAAATGGGATGAAAACAGGAAAATATGATCGAATGTTGATAGGAATGTGGATTCTTAGTGGTTAATGTTTGCTTTGGATGAGGTAGTTAGAAGTGAAAATTTGTTCTTATCAACAAGGAAAAATGAATAGTTAGAATGATATAAAATATTCATCGGTGATGCTAGAGATATTATCTTTTTAGACTAATATGATATAACTGTTAATTGTTGGATTTCTTTTTTAAATCATTAAAAAAAAATTTAATCATTACAAATATGATCTAAAAAAATGATCTCCTTAATATTTTCCACCACTCATTTTACGTCCTTAGTAATTGGGCTCCACCAATTTAAAGGAAGGATTTTTGTTCACCACCCTAAACTATGATTTATGCTCATCATACACCTTGAAGACTGTTGTGTTCGTTCACTTAACCCTGATTAACTTCCATATTAAATGTTTCTTTTAGTTTTGAAAAAAAATAAAAAATAAAACTAAAAAGAAATTGAAGTACAGTCACCAAACCCAGCTCGATAAATAAACACCCACCTTAATCGCCACAACTTGTCTGCGGCAGCCAACCATTCTCTTATGGCGGTCTTTCTCTCTTCTCCACCCGTCTCACCTTTATCTCTCTCTTTTTCTCCTCCTAACAAAAAAATAAATAGAATTTTAAATTTACATTTTTCTTATTATAGTAGAACTCACATTTGCATCTCTCAAAAATACAAATGAAATGTAGATGAAATATAAATTTGAGTTTTACATCTTATTTGTAACATCCCGTAAAAAGTTTGTTATAAAATAATTCCTGGGGAATATTCTCTACACGTGCTTGTTTATTTTGTACACGTGAGCGTGTAAGTTTACTGTTTTGGTGGGTGCACAATACCCCCAAAACCCAAAATATCTCACTCTTCTTTCTTCTTCCCCGTCAGTTTTTCCATTATCTTCATTTCCTTATTTTCTTTTTTTTTTCCCCTCTTTCTCTCTTTCTCTCACCGTGTGTGCACAGTGCACACCGACGAAAAGCCGTCGAATCGAGGCGAACGAAAATCACCACCTCCTTCGTCTCGACGCCGTGGACTCAACGGTGCAAACCGTTCGTCCAAACTCTCAACCGTTTGACGGGAAACGCAACAGGAAGAACCGGACCTTCTAGGCCATTTTTCGGCCAATCTAGACCTAGGTGAGGTTTCTAACTATCACCATTGTGTTCCTCTCGTTGAGTAGATGAATTTTCATAGGTCGTTTGCCTGATTTGGTTGAGTTTTGACGTAGATCGACAAAGCTACAGTGAACCGCAACTTTCAGGGCAATTACAGGCCTTTTCCCAAGCTTGTACGACCAATCCAAAGGTACACCGTGATTCTACTCTTCTCCAGCTTCATTTTGATATATGGCACGTAAAATTTGGCATTGAAATGAAGAAGATATGGAGTTTTAAAATTACCCAGAAACCGGCCAAAATTCCAGCGACGGCGGCCGGCGGCCGGCGGCCGGCGACGGCTGGCGGCGGCGACCGGAAAAAGACCAGAGGTGACTGGCGCTGACGTCAGCAAACCGGGTCAGACCGGCCTTGCTGACGTCAGCAAACCGGTTCAGACCGGCGCTGACCGGCTCGGCTAAGCCGCACGTGGAGCCGCGCGTGAGATCGCGCATGGAGCCGCAGCTTGCTGCATTTGAGCCGCGCGTGGGGGCACGTGAGGACTCTTTTTTCGATTCCGTCTTCGCGAGGCGACTCGTGACGACACATACTACCTAGGGGCAGTACGTATGATATTTTTCGAGGTGTTTTGGACCTCCTGGTTGAGCAAACAAGGGATAGGTGTAATTAATTAGTTATTTAGTAACCTTTATGAGTTTAATCATTATTACAGTGATATCTCATATAGGTGAGACTTATCCAGAGGATTACCGGGGCTACCCAGGACAGGGGGGCTACGACCCGACTACCTACAGGTGAGTGAGTGGGTCTTTGTTTGATAAATGTATTTGTACGTATGGTTTTTCAATGCTTTCTTGAAACTGTTAGCATAATTCATATCATATACGTTTGTTGGAGGTAGAACATTCGTATTATATTGCCATACATGTTTTCATACTGTTGCTCATCAGTAGATGTATAACATCCAAGGTATTAGTACTCAGTCTTGTGGCCAGGACTAGCCTTGACGTTTGGAGTAGTCACTACCAGTACCGCTACGCAGCTTTGGATCCATTGTAGGTACTAGCCTATTCTAGGTTGCACTAGGCAACTCGAACTTGTGTGACTGCACTTTGTGCACCAGCGCTTAGCGTTAGACTCGCGTCATTGTAGTACTCAGCGTATTACTTTTATACCTAGCCTGTTCCTCGTAGTTTAGCTACTTGGACTTGTGTGTTTACATATGGGTGAGCATGTCAGTAAATCATTATCGGGGAGTACCCGTATATTTTTATTATAGTATTTTGAGGTTCATGCCTGAGGGTATGACGTGTTTTCAAAAACTATACTTGTTTTCCAGCGAGGGGTTAGTAGACTCTTGAAAACAACGGTTTATCAAACTTTGCTTTTTGACCCACTCACCGTTTTATGTTTTGCGCCCCTCCAGGACCTAGTGACGGTTCACTTAGCGGTGATTCGAGAGCTCTCTTCGGCGGTGGTCGGCGGTTCTGACATATCCTCTGACTATGTAGGATTCACTCCTACTTGTAGTTAACTTTTATTTATCCATCCTCACGGGGATGTGAATGTTTTTATATTTCTGCACTATTTACTTTGCTCTGACTGTTATGCATCCTGTATTATGGGTTTTTAACCCTCACCACACTTCTACTTCCGCACTCTACTCTTGAAATTCTTACTTTTCACTTAATTCTTGCATAATTGGCTTTCGTCACCTAACACGTGTCGGCCAGCACATCCCGACACCTGGCGTGTCCGGGATCGGAATGTGTCAGCTATACATATCAAGCCTCAAACGAGTTGTTGGAAACATTCTTATCGCAAAAGCATGTTGTTAAATATGACAATCTTGTAAATGGAGAACTTATATAGGCAATTTCGTTTGAGGTCTATCTAAGTCCAATGTTAGGCCTTCGCTCCAAGTTTAATGGCTAAGCTAATCATAATCCAATGATCACACACAGGCACAGTTGGGTTGGTTAGCAATCCAGAGACATGTGAATACCAAACTCTGGATTCGATCTGTTGTCTTCCAATAATGCCAAAGCTGCTTAGCTCGATCGCTTTAAACGTACTTGGTTTGAATTTACTTTTAGCCAAATTAATTAGCCACAGCCCAAAGATTGATTGGTTGGTAAGAAAATCTTAAGAAAATGATGTTTGATTTTTACACGTCCAAATCAATTTTTGAGAAGTGAAATGGATGACTCAATCATATGTAATATTTGACGTGCCTAATTTGCCACACTTTGTGGTGTATATTATATATAGTTTAGAGCCTGCAAGACTTTTATAAGATTCATTTGAGTTGATGCTTAAAAAAAAGAAAAAAGAATTATAATAATAAGATGAATTAGAGTTGACAACAATCATACAAATAATTGCGTGGATGTGTTCGCGTCGCGTGCATGTAATCGTAAGCCTAACAAGAGGAGTGCACTCAATGGAGGATGGGGTTGGAATCAACCTCTAAAAAGATACTTTTTGTACTCCAATAATTCCCACATTCAAAGGCAGAAATGTAAACCCGGCCCCTAAGTTTATAATCCTACATCTATCTAACGAATAAATTATATAACAGTTTATTAACATGACTATTTGCATTGTTAAAGTGCCTAACAATAAAATATTTTTCAATATCATATTTTTCATTTGTCGTCGATGAGATTTGAATTAAAAAATTTCCACAAGTCTACAACTAAGGGTTGGTGGAGGTCAATTCATTCCTTTTCAACTCCATAATCAGTAATTGAATCGTAACCCTGAAATAGTTCAAATTTGATTGGTTCTCTGACAAAATCATGATGGTAAGCGAACCAAACTACGTTGAAACTAGCTAGCTAGCAAGTTAAATTTGATTTCGTTTTCATCAATTTTATCGGATGCGTGCTTGTTAGGCAGGTGGAGCTTCTAATTAAGGAAGGTAGCATGAAAGATGAGGGGATGAGGAGATGGGAGAGAAGAGTGGTAAGGGGCATAGAGATATGAGGAGACGAGAAGATGATGAAGGAAGTGAAATTATATGAGGGAGAAGACCTACGAGGAGATGACGAGAAAGGGAGGAAACAGAAAAGTTGAGGGAGGAAGAGAAGAGTTGCGAGATTAGTGTTAAGGTTGCGAAAGTATGAATTATACGAGGAACATACAAGCTAAAAAATATTTTATTTATTATGGTTAATGAATAGTGCAAAATTCAAATTGAAGCTGAACTAGACTCGGTAAAAAAATACTTATTTTCTTAAAAAGATGAACCTAATTGGACAACTCGACCAGTAAAGTCGATTTATCTAGCTCGGTTTTTATCTTTTATAAAAGTGATAATAAGAGATGGAGAATCAAACATAGATCTCGCATGTATAAGTAAATACTCTTAACCACTTAAATTGCAAATTCTTTCTACCAGACAAAAACGTTTGGATTTGACTTGACTTGCCTATCCATGGTAGATAGGATGAGCTACAAGCCTCTTGTTAGCTGCTAATTGCTATTTGATTTGATCCACGTTGATTTAGTAGTTTGCAACATTTAGGCAGTGCGGATCGAACTGAAAACTAAAGAGACTAAGAAGTAAGAAGCCTTTATATTAGCCCATGGGAAGGGTAACTATCCATATACAGGCCCGTCATGTGTGACTGGATTGATTATGCTTTAAGGCCAACCCTAACATTTGATTCCTTCCAAGTAAAGTACTTTTTAATTTTCAGAAACAATCTTTCTTATCTTATCTTCCAACATAACCAAATGACTTCCCAATACCTTCTAATTTGGGCTGAGACATTTGGCCCCTAAATTTGAATATATTAACCAAAATAACGTCTCTAACGGTCATTTCGAACTAAACCACCCAGTTATGTCGTCTTCGTTCCAACTATAAACGTCCATAGCAGAGGTCCCATTCCTAGCAGTCCTAATCTCTCTGCTAGGGTTTAAAAATGGGTTGGATTTGAAGCACAAGAAGACACGTGAAAGAAATAGCATAAAGTTACAAGTGATGGACCAGCAAGGAGAAGGCAACAAAGCAGAAGATATACTAGGTACTTTTGATTAATTCCCAGATATATAGTAATAATTTGGCACTCAAATTCTTCGTTTTTCCAATTTTCATGTGTTATTTTACGTGGGATTTTGCAGACTTTTCAGTTTTGGATTCCGGCGAGGCTACAAATTTAATGAACGACATCAATAATTGGCTGGTGACACATAAACAACTAATTATTCATTTGTTTTGTTGTTTTGGTTCACACTAATTTTTAGTACATTAATTTCATAGGAAATGTTCTCTTGTCAGATTGTCTAGCTACATAAGATGCTTATAAGAGTCATGTTGATTCTTGTGAGAAAACACATTCATTTTAGTAAGAATTTGTTTTGGGAATACAAGTCTGGCAAGAGAATAATAACTATTTGTTTTGTGTATTAACGTATCGTTGTATTATGGTGTAGTTAAATGTGAACGACGACGATCAATGGGAGGAATTACCAAGCAAAAAGAAGGGATTCGCCTGGGCTACTGTATCAGAAGAAGAGCAGAAAATTCGAAGTGAGGTTGAAATGGAGATAGAAGGAGGCTTGGAGGAAGAAATAAAAGATGGGATATGCCATCTTGCTCTGAGATTGCACAGGCTTTATCAACACCAAAAGGAAAGAAGAAATGCAGCTACAAATGCAAGAAAGAGTAACAATAACAAAGCATTTTGTGAGGTGAATATTAACATAAAAATGGAAGGAGGAACTAAGATCGAAATCAAAGAGACCAAAAACCCAGCACCTGAAAAGGTTTGCCCTAATTGGATTAGTTCTAAAATATCAGAAGAAAGTTGTCAACCAGGTGCAAAGATGGCTAGAAACCCCAAGAAGTTTGATTGGGCCAAGACGCTGCGCTCAAGTGCTGGGCCTGCACGCATCACTAAGAAACACAGCAGCCCACGTGAAACAGGTTGGAAAGTTTGAGGTTTGTTGGGTTTGTTATTGGTTTTAAGTTTTATTGGGAATGACAATAATAATATCACGGCTATTGTTGTTGTTGGTGACGACGACTCTTCATGGCACCAAGTGGTGTTCTTGGAAAGTTTGAGATTTGTTTTGGTTTGTTATTGATATGTCGTTTTATATCGATTTGCGGCCGAGCTATATTGGTCATAGGTGTCATTTTGGTCCGGACCTTATCTTCTGTTGGTCCGGACCTGATCATGTGAGCTTTTGCGTTCAAATTCGTTTTGGACGTCATATTTTCTCTTCATTGCGATGCCTCTCGCAATTAGGTTAAGGTACCTTTTTTTTTAGAAGTTGTGTTGCTTGAGCTTTGTAATTTTTCATCAATTATATGAGATGACTAAATTTCATATTACCTCCGCTCATGGACAGATTCATGATTAAAAAAAATATGGCGGGCAGAATCTTTAGCTAATTTTTCATTGCCTAAAACTTTTGGCAAAGTCTTGTATGTTTTTATGATTTTTTTTAAATTTTATACAACTTGTGAACTTATGTATTATTTATTTCTACATCTTCAATTACAACACTCATAAAAGAATTATATATAATATAACATCGGGTGTGTGCAAAGTAAAACAATGACAAAAGAGAAGTAGAAGGTGAACTGGTAAGAACGATATCGGGTGGGCTGTAGATGTATAGCAAAATGGCTGAACGGGTTAACTACCTATATATTTTTCTGTGTCTCAAATCTCAAGTAGGCTACAACACATTCCAGCCAAGGCGGGTCTGTGCCTGCTCCCACTACAATTGCGTGCGAAGTTGATGTTTCAAGTTTCATCATAATGTCAAGCTATGCAATTAATTAAAAAAAAATTTAGAATTGTTTCATTTAACTGCGTAGCTAGACATTATGTTGAAACGTAAGAGCAAGGGAAACAAATTTTCTTCTTGACTAAATTATAGCAAATGTCTTTGAACTATACCACGAGGTTAGTTTTAGTCCTTAAACTCTACTAATAGTTTCTCCCGTCCTCGAATTATGTCTTTTGTTGCACTTGTAGTCCTTTTGGTTTACTCTGTCAACTTTTCCAAAAAATAAGAAAATGAAAATGAAATGAATAGGAATTTCATCCAAAAAATAAAAAATGAAAAAAAAATATAGATTTTTTTTGTATGAAAAAAAACAATTCAGTTAAATTTTCCCATTGGTTAAATTTTTTATTTCTAAAATTGGTTGTATTTAAATTTTTTTTTTCATTTTCTTATTTTTTGGATGGAAGAACTACTGTACTTATTAACTTAATGAAAAAGTTGACAGAGTTAATGAAAAGGACCACAAGTGCAATACAAGACATAATTCGAGGATGAGCAACTATTAGTAAAGTTCATAGACCAAAATTAAACTTATGGTATAGTTCAGGAATCTTTGCTACAATTTAATCTTTCTCTTTTTTGTTCTAAATATCACTTTTGCAAATTAGAAGGTACTACAAAGAAAGTGGGCTATTACTAATTATTAGTAAATAAAAAAAACTACATCAAATGTTAGCAACTGTCAATAAAAATTACATCTCCGAAGTGATAACACTAAGTTGCTTGCCAATTTCATCACTTAACATAGAATTTCCACTAGCTCTAACCCCAACCCCTGCAATAAAAATGTATTTCCAAAAGATCAAATTAGTAAAAAGAAAAGGTGAGAAGGATCATTTAAGGAAGCAATAGAATAACTTATAATATGACAATACATAATTCCATGTCAATCATACAAAACCTACAATTGTCGTCTATGTAAACAAATTATACTAAAGTAATGCATAGGAAAACAGTTTGTAAGGGAGAAATCAATAGTTTACCAGACGCACTCATAAACCAACAATTATCTTTAATAACTGCAACAAGGACGAGGTTAAGCATATTCAACCTTTTATCTCTACCTCAACTATAAATAAAAAAGGACTCTTAATCCAACTTATATTAGCATATTCAATACCGAGCACTTTAGCTGAGAGGAGAGTGTAAAAGTCACTTATCCATAAACAAGTGCAACAAATTTGTTAAATGTGATAAAATGGTGACTTTTGTTCACTTAATATTCTTGTAGTGTGTGGGGCTGGCATCTCCCCAAGGCAATTACTACTAGAATCAACCACCTCCAAAAGTTGAACACACATAGAATACTCTTTGGAGCTTTGGATTGGTGTCTTTGAATGGAGAATAACTTATAGTGACATGGTGGAATTGTCACGGGACGTGCCGTGCTAATGTAATAAGGACACGTGAATAAAAACTTATACATATTTTTATTTTATTGATACGAGATGTCACCGTGACGGTGTTCTTGTGCCTTGTGATAAGTCATTTTTCATTGAATGGTCCTAATCATTTGTCTGTCAAAAAGGTATTTCTAATAAAAGGTTGCAAATTAAGCCAGCCTCTCTCAAGCTTTTCTCTTCCAATCCTCATCAAGTTTTTGCTTTCCAAAAGTTGGATCATCCCAAAAGAATCCTACAATGTCTTATGTATGTGCACCTGCTTCACTCCTCTACGACTTTATATTTAGCTTCCAAAACTCTTTTAAACTTTATAGCTGCATGTGTTCAAATAAAGTTGCAAAGCAATATATTCAACTTCAAGCCACCGAAAAAGTGCAGTGAGATCTTAATATTTGATGAAATTGACCACCGAATAGTTTCAAACTTTTAACTGTGAATAGCAAATGAGAAATGCAAGGAATATAAGCTAAGTTGGGGAAAAAAAAAAGGGAGTTTTTAGTTTAAATACCAAATTCAAAATAACTTTAAGTTAAAATACCGTAGTTTTAGTTTAGGTACTAGTTGAATAGTCAAACTAATTTGCTAGGTAAAATGACAATAATGTCTAACCCTACCATCACAAAGTTATAGCCATTAATCTTCCCAATAAATTGTAACTAACAAGCATGAGTATGAATTTTTTTAGAAGAAAATTTTTTTTATTACGTTAATCGCTTAGGGCGTAGGGTCTAGTTCTCGGATTTTGGGCGAAACACCCTAAGCCCTAAGCTCCTCCCAAGGACATTCTAAAACCCTAAACCCAAAATGATCAACCCCAAACCTTGACCGACCTTTTAAAACCCTAAACCTTCAAAGTTAACCCCGAGCTCTAAAGGCCTTATAAAATTATGAAAGAAATAAATTTGAGGACAATATGGTAATCTCTCATATCTTTTATTTAGTCATAGGATCACTTGCAATAAAGTTTGTGGTTTATCATAAAATATTTAATTAGACTTGGTATTTTTCCTTAAATATGGTATTTTTCCTTAAAATCTATACCCAACTTGGTATCTAATATGAATTTACCTAAAAAAGAAACCACAACAACTATCGTTGTTGAGAGTATGAATTTCACATTGAAAAAATAATAAATCTTGTATGTGCTGATATGTTTATAAATAATTGAACTACTTCATATATTGTTAATTGGTTTTATAATGAATGAAACTTTTTTTAAAATCACTTGAACGAGAGTTCATTAGACCATCTCCAATGGTGGAGGTTAAAGTCTAAATTTTTAGCCCAGAAAATTTAGAACTTAACGGGTCCAACTTCAGTGGTACGTACCATTGAATGGTACGTACTGTTAAATGGTTAAGATTCATTTGGGGCCCACTGCAAATTAATCTGAACCATTCAATAGTCGTACCATTCAATGGTACGTACCACTCAAGATTTTTCCGAACTTAACCCAGAAACAGTTTTTCTTCTCCAATGGTTTTGGGTTAAAAATTTAGCCCGAGATTACTAAAGAATGATTTTAGCCTAATTTTTTTCTTTTCGGTAACTAATTTATATAGATTATCCTAATTTATTTTTATGAACATTTTAACCTAAAAAAAAAATAATTCCGATAAGTAATGAGAATCACTAAATTATGTGACAATTAGGTTTGATCACATAGGTATTTATGTGGATGATTGAACAATTGTATGAGGACACTAAATTAGATGGGTAGAAAGAAAAATTTGAAGAATTGTATGAGAAAAGTGAATTTTGTGTGGATGATTGAACAAATACATAGGTATTTATAGACTTTTTTTTGGTGAATTTTGATTTAAATTTTTTTTTAAAAATATTTTAGCCGTTGAATTTAATTTTGGGCCGTTAGATCTTTTTTTTTACCGTTAGATTTGATCACATTCGATCTCAGCCGTTAGATTTAATGAATTTATAAATTATATGTATATATTTTTTAAAGATTGCATCTGGACCGTTGGATATCCAACGGCCCAGCAATCTTGACCGTTGATTAAAGAGCCATTTATTTGGCTTTTGTGCAATGCGTGGCCGACCAGCTGCAGGTGGCCTGGCCCGCTGCCTGCAGCCCGCGTGGGTAACCTGCAAAAACACTGCTGGCGCGTCAAATCAGGTGCAATTGGAAAAAATCAGGCGCGTTCACGCGCATTTGGGGTGGGAATTTTGTCCCCGGGTGGGAATTCTGGTCTAAATTTGACCCAATTTTAGAATTTATCCCTTATCCTAATTTTAGCCCAGCTATTGGAAGAGGTTTGGGGGGGTTTAAGTTCTAAATTTTAAACTTTATCTCCACTATTGGAGATGGTCTTAGGAGAAGAAAAAAACTGCCTATGCAGTCGTCATGCTTTAATATATATATTTAGTTTTAGTTATGAAAGGTTTGCATGCGAAAAACTCATATTATTGAAAACCAATTGAATTTCAAAAATAACTGTCATTTGGACCTAAAACCAAGATAAGGACTTGCAAAAGGCTCGTAATTGAAGTAATTTGGAGTATTTGATTTTTCACTTGAGATCGTCATAAATTTTCTTGTATAAAGGGTTTAGACGTGATCCAATTTCTCACAATTCAAACTCGCTAGGCGTTGTCAGGTGCCGCAAAATATGTACAAAGAGTCAGAGTGAGTTCAGTCAACTGAAATCCAACCATTATAGTCAAAGTCAGTTATCAGCTTTAATACCCTTTTTCTTATTTTGACCATCAACCATAATTAAGATGATCTCATCACCAAGTGGTTTTGGGGGCATAAAGCTAGGAGCTTCCTGTAGACAAAAATTCTAGCATGCTCCGGAGTAAATTTTACTCCGGAAAAAATAAATGGTTGGATGATGGTTTAAAGCATTCAATGGTGTGGATTAAGCAACCTAGAAAGACTCCAAAACCGGGGTAAATATTACCCCGGAGCACACTAGAAAGACTCTCCTGTAGAAATTAATTCGGGGAGTTTGATCATTTAGATGGTTTATTAGCACTTCAATTTGCTTGATTTGAAATTTTAGTTTGAGGAATTTTTTTTGTTCAATTTTTCATTTTCATTGACTGGCGTATTGTTTTTTTTCTTTGTTGGTTTTGGCTTTGTCTCCGGCATGTAGTTAATTTTTATTCCTCTTTTTTATTTAATAAAGTTACGAAGATAAGGAAAAAAATTCAGAAAATGTTTTATTTACTATTTAATTTATTACTTTGCTATTTTTGTTTGTTTTGTTGATTTTGCTCTTTCCTCGTAATATAACGACTTTTAGCTAAATAAGAATCGACATATCATACAAGCTTTGGTTAATTAATTAATAACCAACGAGTTTCCTTCAAAAGGTTGCGAATTGTTTGATCATCTATTTCTAATCAAAAGTCTTTTCTGCATGAATATAGTACACTTTACCGACCAAAACCTACTAAAATATCGTAAGTGCACAGCGCACACACTTATATAATATCAGTTAAAATTATTGTTAAATTTTAGAATTTAGTCACCGTTATGTTGTCGCTATACAAGCATAGATTCCGATCCAAATGAGGTGGGCTTAGCCCATATGAGATTTTTAACCTACAACTAACAGGTATCTACAATAGCTCATACAGCCCATCTCAATTATACAACTATCTTAATCCATATCCTTAAGCTCATAAAATCTAATCTTCCTCTGCAATTTCTAGTTGTTCTCCTCATCTTCCTCTGCAATTTTGTAGTCTTTTTTTTTCTTTTTAATTACTCAATTCACTCTTATGTTTATAGATTTGTAGTTTTATGTTGTACTAGTTGTGTATGATTTGGAAAACATCATATAAACAAAGAAGACTATGTCCAACATTTAAAAAAATATTTCCGCCAATGAAATTTAGCATTAAAATCCAGCCCACCTCATTTTTAAGTCCTGAATTCGTGTTTGTTGCTGTGTCATTGTATGTCGTCGTTATTAAAAATGATCATTTTTGCAACCAAATGTTAAAAAATGATCATTCCTTCTAATTTCCCTTTGTTTTTTGTTTTGTGTTTAGTGTTTGGGCAAGAAAAGGGCCTTCTTCATGACAAACGAGTTCTCGGCAGTCTGGCCCTTTTTTGCGGTAGCAGAAATGACAACATCAGAATCATAAAGCAGGATTCTCAAATTCTAATATGCCTGCTCAAAGGACAATAAATACATGGAAATTCTTATCCAATCTGGAATTCAATTCTCTCTAAAAGCACTTAAATCTTAATTTGAATTTGATCCGGTAAGACTCTTTATCTTGCATGTGCTTATAAATAGTTAAGTTACTCCCCATACTATCATATGAACACATAATACAAATGTTTGCTTGATTAACTTCTTACATGTAAAGAATCGTTTATTCTTGCTCGTTAGAAGCGGCGAATAACACATTACATATAAAGAGCCAAGTATATATACGCAATTTTCACTTTTGGCCGAAAGTTTTCTTGGCTTAACTTTGAATGTCTAAAACTCCGAAGGAAGAATCAATAAGCATGAATTGATGGAAAAATCTTCAGTGGTACGTATCATTGAATGGTACGACTATTGAATGGTTCAGATTAATTTGAGATGAACCCCAAATAAATATTAAACCATTTAACAGTACGTACCATTTACGTACCATTAAAATTTGACCCATGAATTGATGGGAATAATGGATAAAATAAGATGATGATTTACAACTGTGTGAATCTACTAAAATGAAGTTTGACCAGATTTCCAAATATACGTATATGGACCACAATGCAGCTTTAATCTGACGTTGGGGTTCAAACGATCTCATCATCTAGGTACTCTCTCACAAACAAATTTAAAGAAGAAGAAATTAAAACTTGCAAAAACTGTTTTTTATCTTTTTTTATATATTGGTTTTCTAGTGAACTCTTGAAACATCAAACCATAAAAATAGATAGTAGAACAAGTAAAAGGACCCAAGATCAATATGCACCTCTCAATTCCGCTCCCAGAAAATGGAATTTTGTCCAACTGGAAAACTAAGCTCAACCATGGGGCCATCTCCAATGGTGGCCAAAGGCCAACAATTTTAGGCTATAGGCCTTTGCATTTGCTTGTCCAACAATGGCCAAGAAATAGGCCCAAGGCAACCCAACAGAAAAAAGGACACAAATTGGCCAAAGAATTGGCCCGGCCAAAAGGAGTGGGACCCGCCGTGCGACTGGGCAAACCGCGCGTGCAACGCACGCAGAGGTTTTTCACTCGCCAACGCGCCACACGCGCCTGGCAAAAACCTTCATCACGTGGATGACGTCACCACCTGTCGGCCACCCAATATAGCCGTTGGAGATCAACGGCTGAGATCACTCGGCCGTTGGATCATCCAACGGTCAGATTTCAAACTCTTTTTTTTTTTACTTTTAAATTTAATCCAACGGCTGTGATCAAATGAGATCAAATCTAACGGTAAAAAAAATCATCCAACGGCCCAAATTAAAATCCAACGGCTAAAATAATTAATAAAAAATATTTGTTCAGAAATTTCACCCAAAAACCCTATAAATACCCATTTATTTGGTTATACATCCACACAAAATCAATTTCCTTCCCTTTCCTCATCCAAATTTCCTTTTTTCTTCTACCCACTTCTACATCATTTTAAACCCACTTCTAGATTAGCAATCTTCTTCTACCCACTTCCAAATTTTCATTCTCCTTCTACCCACTTCTACAAAAATTTCAAGATGCCAAAAATTAGTACAAAATTACCAAATTGGTCTAAAGATGAAGATATAGCTTTGTGCAAGGCATGGATCAATATTAGCGAAGATGGTGGTACCGGGACGAACCAAAATATTCAAGAGTTTTGGTCTCGGGTCTATGAAGTGTTCATTAGCACATCTCCCCCACCGTTGCCCGACAAGCCACGAACTCTTGATGGTATGTACGATCGTTTTAAGAGGATCAACAAAAAATGCACTTGTTGGAAGTCGGCCTACAATAAAGCCAAAGATGTGCTTGAAAGTGGAAAGAGTCAAGAAGATATGGTGAGTTTATTTTGATAAATTATTTTTTTGATGTCCATAATTAAATGGAAAATGTGCATAATTACATTTTTTAACTAATCAATCTTTATTTATTTCATACATAGATTAATAAAGCGATGGCTATATTCATGACACTTGATACCCCTAAAGGTCACAAATTCAAGTTAT
Source organism: Gillenia trifoliata (assembly GCA_018257905.1). Taxonomy (NCBI): domain Eukaryota; kingdom Viridiplantae; phylum Streptophyta; class Magnoliopsida; order Rosales; family Rosaceae; genus Gillenia; species Gillenia trifoliata. The sequence continues at coordinate 6,973,689 of CM031088.1, read as the reverse complement.
TTCATGCTTGGAACATCCTCAAAGATTGTCCTAGGTGGAATGAAAATGTAGCTAGTAAGGTTCCAAGACAACCTTTTGAAGGCGGGGCAAGTGTTGATGTTGATGGTGATTTTGTAGATGAGAGTCCATCTTCATCTATAGCAAGACCGCCGGGGCGAGATAAGCAAAAGGAAGCAAAGAAAAAAGGGAAGCAGGTGGATTCGGCTAGCGAGAAGTATGAGGAAAAGCTTGACAAACTACTTCATTGTAGTGAGGAGAGCAATCAAGAGAAGTTGCAAATGCGCAAACTCATGGAAAGGCAAATGGAAATGGAAGAGCGGGAAATGGCAAGGAAAGCCACAAGAGATAAATTAGACCAAGATGTGTACGAGTTGGATATAATGAAGATGGATCTCGACAAATTTACTCCAAGGAGGAAGAGGTTTTTTCGTGAGAAGCAAGATGAAATTTTATCAAGGCGCACCCTTTTTGATGATGTTGGTTATAGCTTTCACCCAAGTCCTCCACCATATTAGTTTTAATTATTGTTTGGGGAGTTTTAATTATTGATTGATTTTAAATGTTGCATTTTTTCGTACTTTATCGGAATTTAAATATTTTTAGGTCAAAATGTTCAGAAAATTAAGGTAAGTTAATCTAAACAAATACATTTTTTTTTTTAAGTTAACGGAAAAAAAAATATTAGGCTAAAACAATATTTAACAACTTTTCGGCCTAAAATTTAGGCCACACCATTGGAGAGAAAATGCAGTTTCTGCCCAAAGGCCAAAAGTCAAAGATCAATATTTGTTATTGGCCATATGCCACCATTGGAGTTGGTCTGACTCATAGATCCTGTCATGGTTCAATCCGTGGCTTTTCTTGCGCAGCAGCCATGGATACCGTACATCATTACATTTACTTAAACCCTAATGGGTTTTTAATTACTATAGATTCTTAGAAGGAATCATATAATTAAATATTCTATCAACCAAAAGATGAATCTTTGAGATATATATATGGTAGAAGTTGTCGGAGGTGCAGACAAAAGATGTGTCCCTCTTGTGTACATTTATTTTTGCTGCTAGAGTGCCCACATGTTCCCTTCGAAGCAGATCATTGAAATTTGGAAAAACAAAAGAGAGAAGCGGAATAAATTAAAGGGAAAAAACATGAATATATCTGCAGATAGAGACCAAGCTTTGGATCTGTCGATTATCGACTGAACCCACATTTTGGACTTGGGTTAATTTTCATGAAAATAAAAAGAATTAACCATATTTTATACTCTCAAAATTTAAAGAAAATTTTAAATTAGACTATAAAATTTCAATTTTTTCACATTACTCCTTAAAGTTTTATAATTCTATTAATTTACACTTTTTGTATATTTAAATATCTAATTATTTATTAAATCAATAGGTTTTTAGGCCATATGATACAAATATAACTTACATGTCAATCTAATTACGAATTTCATGTTCATTATGTCTTGAATTTAATAAAAATTTAAATAATTTATTAAACAAAATGTGTAAATTAATACAATTTCAAAATCTTAAAGAACAATGTGAGAAAATTAAAACTTCGTGATTCATTTTAAAAATTACCTTAAACTTTAACGGTGTAAAATATAGTTAACCCAACTGTTTCACACTTTCACCATCTGATTATATCTTCAATTCCCAAGAGAAAACAAAAACAGTAATAAACAAAGATATATAAATACTTAATTAACCAAAGAAAAATATTCAAATAATTGAATATATATAACTTTTTGAGGTCTTAATTTTTTTCCTTCCCAAGGTGACCCCATCATCATCCTCTGGGTTCTACCTTCTTCTACAGCAGACAAGTTCCATCATATGATTACATGGATCAATGTGGATAAAATACTCTTTCATTTTTTAAAAATAAATTTTCATGGAAATTAAAAGAAACGAAATTTGATCGTTCATGTAAGTATTATATATATATATATATACACACATACATACTGCAGCAGTACAGATGATGCCTGCAAAAGTAAATGCAGTGTATGCAAGAAAGAGCAAAGACTACTGCTTGGTTATTCTGCTTAACTATTTGTTTTATTTAACTAAAAAAAAAAAATAGACTACTAGAGAGAGAGAGAGAGAGAGAGAGAGAGAGAGGAGGAGGGTGGGGGGAGGAAATTGAAAGAAGTGCACTCATCATATATATGTATGGAACTGATTACAGTGCTCGCAAGCATTGAATGCTCACACCAATCTCACCCTCCTTCTCCCCTCTCTCCTCCCTCCTTCCTCCTTTTAATGGTGCGATCGTTGTGAGCATTCAATGCTTACGAGCATTGTAGCTTACTCCATATGTATGAATAAAGAGAAAAAAGTTGCAATGTTGCAGTCATACAATTAATGCTCCTCAACATATATAAAGACCAACACAGAAAGTCTGATTCGTGGACCAAAACGAAAAGGTATGGGATTGAATTGATGAGAAGAGAAAAAGAAGAAGAAGAAGAAGAAGAAGAAGCATAGTAGTAAATTAAATGAATGACACTGGAGAAAAGATACAAACATGAGTCATTAAACCAAACGGGAAAATGCAGAATCCATCACACACACGTTTGATCGATCCCTTTAAGTTTATACAAGTCCCTCTACCAACTTATTACACACACAAACTAATTCATTACACGTACCATTGAATTATGTTGGACCACCACGTCACTATGATGGCAAACAAGTCCTCTAAATTGTGAGATCAACTAATTAATTAACTTCCAAAATCATCAAAATGAAGCTAGCTATATAGATATGATCATGATCAGCATTGGCAGCTAAAGATTGCAAACTCCACAAACATTGATTATAATATCAACCCATTTGCAAGCTAGATTAACAAATTAAGATAACAATTTTACATGCAGTACTGATGAAATGTTCAAATTAATGGGCAACATTCATCTAATTAATCAAGTGTTCAAATAACACGGATGATCACTACACCGACTAGCTACTCGATTAAACTAAACGAAACCCTAGCTAATAGCTCATAAGCTAAAACGCTAAAATCCGGAGAAAGTAATAGATTTTTCTCGACATAGTCAGCTGCAGGCAGATTCATCATTTTCTTGACCAGAAAATTAGAAGAAGAATGGCCCATAACTTAGAAAATACTACTACCAGGTGCTAGCTAGCTAAATTACAATAAATACAAAAGATCAGAAGAGATCAAACGAGGACGACGACGACGACGATGTACTTGTTGTGGATTCTTGTTCATGTTCATTGTTTGGTTTTCGGGGTTTGTTTTGTTTTGAGCTTAAGTTATAAGCATATAAACTCAGCTAGCTAACTAGCTAGGGTTTCTTACCCAGAGTGTGTTTGTTGTTATGCATCCAAACCTTGAGCACGTGGCGCTTCACTCCGGTCTCGTTACAGAACTGCTGAACCGCCGGTTCGTCCTGCTTCTGAATCCTCCACTCAAGCCGCTCCGCCAAGCTCAACATCCTCTCCTTCTGCTCCTGACTAAACTTTGTCCGATACCTCTTCTTCCCAGACGACGCCGTTCCGTGCATACCCATTCCCAAGCCCCCACCCCCTCCCCCTCCGCCACCGCCCCCGCTGGGATTCGACACGTCGTCATCATGCTCCTGCCCCCCGCTGTGGGTCCCTCCCCCTCCCGAAGTCGACGGCAAAGCCAGAGGCCTGTGGTGCGCCGCCACGTGGAGGTACCCAGCTGGAGTCCGGTAGTACGGCGAGAACTGCGGGTGGTGTTGCTGCCCGTGGTGCTGCACCAGCTGCCCGTACGCGTCGGTTATCACTCCGAGACCGAGTCCGGCCGGGTCACCCTCCTTTCGGTGAAAGTTGCGGTGGCAGTTGCAGGCGGCGCACTTGAGCGCGTCGAGCGTGCCGTCCACGCCGGCCGCCAGGAACTCGCAGCACCCGTCAAGCGCGTGGCCTCCAATCCCCACCGCGTGGTTCTTCAAGCACTCTCTGTACCTCACAGCCTTCCTCGGTTGCTGCTGCTGCTGAGACGCCGCCGCCGCTGCAGCCGCCGCCGCTAGCGCCAGGCCGTCTGGTCCAGAACTCGACATTTTGACTCGGCCTCCGGCTGAGTTTCCGAGCGAGTCGTAACTCGCCGCCATCTCCATCTCCTCCTCGTGCTCCTCTTGATCCTCAAACTCCATCCAATTAATCAATTGATTAAGATCAGAGAAAGGCAGAGAACCCACTAATAAATGAAAGAGTATCAACCCAGAAATAAGAAGATAAAGAGAGGGGTGAGTGAGTTTAGAGAGAGAAAGTAGAGAGAGAGGGAGTGAGTGTGTGTGTCAGGTGTAATTTTGTATTATCTCACTCCCCTCACTACCTCTCCCTGCAAACAAGATGGGTTGTCTTCCCTGAAAGCCCTTCATATACTTTCCCATTTTCTCACTCCCAACCGACTACTCCCGGTTGAAACCGGTCACTTTCACCTTTCACCGTCAGTTGTTTCACCGCGCGGTAAGTTTCAGAGAGCTATGGGGAGTGTCAGACAGACTACTGCTAATACTATATGGCCCCGATTGTTTGACAGTTTTAGCAAGCATTAGCTTAAGTAGGATTACTATTCCGTATTTGGCATGAGCAAATATTGTTATTAATGAGACTAAGTCGGACTCGTCCCAACTAAACACCTCATTAAATGTCGATATCTAATTCGGAGCTGCACGGTATTAGCTAGGATTACCATCCTTCTTCCCTTCACTGTTCTTGGTAAACTCTTCCTCCCGAAACAACGTCCTGTAAGAATATAAGTATGAAAATAATTGTTATAGCCGGTTGATTCAAATTGGTATAAAAAAGTCTTATGAAAAGAGGATTACTTTATCCTAATTTACATGGAATTAGACTTAGTATGTAAACTGATTTTTACCACTTATAATTTGATAAGGAGACTTTTTTGGTGTTCTATTTGAATTATAATAGGAGAATCTTATGAAATTAAGTGTCTATATAAATAGTGGCCACTACTCTCACAAAAAAATTCACTCATTATTAGACTTAGACATATTATAAGTCGAGCATATTGTTTTTGAAAGAGAGAAGAAACTTACTATTGAAGTCAGCTATGACTTCTTCTTCTTCGGATTTTAAAAAGGTCAAATTTATTCATACACGTCCTCTCTCTCCTTCTCCCTATCTCCTTCTTGCTTGGCTTTGGTTTTTGCTTTTCGACTTGTCGATTGATTTCTGGCTTGAATTTTTCGAGTCGTCGTTCAAAGATGGGAAGGGCGCAGATATTCATACAAATTGAAGAAATTGAATTGCACTGATGAAATTATGGCCTATCATAAACGACTTAATTAAGTTTAAGGGGGCAACTGTTTACACTAAAAATATCTACTGGGCCAGAACTTGGTTTTGGTAATGGGTTTGGCCTAAAAGAGGAAGGGCCCAACCCATATCGGTAAACAAAAGAAGAAAGCATGTATCTCTCTCTCCACTGACAACATTAAATGCAAAGCACTCGGCATTTTGGAGGGAATAAGGCTATGTATAAAAAACTCTCTCGGTGGGAGTAGACTGATCAGAGATATTATTCATACCTTCATGATTAAGCCTTACCTCGCTGAGTTTTGAAGACGGTCACATGGGGATTTGACAGCTACGGTATAGACTCCCACCGGTCTATATAAACGAAGGAAGGATTCAAAGATGAGGACACTTAAACAATAAAAAAACAGAACTCTTAAGTTCAGAAAACAACCTACTGAGGAAATCCCTCAACCCTCTTTCAGATAGAGATTTTATCTCTATCTGTTGTCATCTCATTCACACTACTTATGTAGTTCGTGACTTTGAGAATCAAAGATTAGAATCCTAGGATCATACTCCCTAACCCCTCTGAGGAATAGTGAATTAGCTCTGCAATCAAATCCCTTCCATTTGATAGTATCGATTACCAATTTTAGGCCAAAGTGTCTTTGATTATTTCCCTTTACAAGGAAGCAGCTTTCAGACCATCCCGATGGATCTATATCCAATCCAATGGGAGTTTTATCAATCTAAAATGACCATTACATAAGCCAATAATGGCACGCCTGACAACCACACCAACATAAGGCCTCATAAGGATTCCTCCAAAGGAATAAAAGTGAAGCCTGCTGGAACGCCAGTAGAAAGAAGGTGATATCCAGCGGTTAGTCATCGTATTGTTCTTTGCTCGTGTCCTATAAAAGAGCGACAAACATATTTTTGGCACGCTCGGTGGGATCAATTTCTTTCTTATTGTTTATGCCCAGGCATAGGAAAGAAAGACCAAGAAAAGTTTCTCAAACACTACTGCCGAGAATGACCGAAAAAGATAGAGGGTCCATCTCGACAGAAATGGATCAAGCATCACCTGAGACCCAAGCTTCGAGCCAATCAGCCAAGGTGGATAGAAGCGAAGAGTTGCAATCCACCATGATCCAAATGATGAAATCCATGGAGAGAATAGCCTTGGATAACATGACAAATATTAGAAATCTGTGCACCTTCTCCAGCAATGTTCAAAATAAAATTGATCAGGGCTTCTCATTCATTTCAAACCAATTGTCTGGTTTGAAATGATCATCTGAGAAGCCTGTTCTAAACATTGGAGGAGTTGAGCCATTCAAACCGTTCTTCCTCCCTGCAGAAGCACCCCTCAAGGACAAAATGGAGGAAGAGAACAAGAAGTTTGTAACCCCGAGTCAGATGACACGTAATCTTTCATCGGAGGAAAAGCTAGAGGCGCCAAACAGCTCTTTGGTAATAGGAAAGAGTTTATTCCTCAACGCAGTAGAGGGACAAGCAACTTCCAGTGCTCAGAAAGCAAAACCAGGGAAATATGTCCCCAAGAAGAAAGAGTATGAGATATTCCCTAGGGATTTCGCACCGAGGGGTAGACCTATTGGCAACACGAGAACAGGATGGGGAAGAGCGAACATGAGCAATCTGAGGAGAGACAGAGAGAAAGAAATTGTTTGGGTTAGTTTTGTGTTGTTGGAGTGGCGGTGAGGAAAGTAGGCGTGATGAGACTGGTTTGTCGAAGTTCTACAAACAACAATATATGTTCTTTTCCAATTTTTTGTTTGTTTTTTAATATTTAAATTCTAAAAAAGAAAGAATTTCTCATTATAATTTTTATTTATACAGTGCATTTTAGTTTTTTAGACAAGAAAGTGGAAGTTTTCATAATTAAAAATAAAAAATAAAAATTTAGTCCTAACTAGTTCGGCACTGCAACAAATGCTTCATAATTCTAGTACTACTTAGTATATGTCCAACTAATCCAACTTAATTCCTCGAGTTAATCTAGTTTTAAATAAGAAAGTGAAACAAACTGAGTCTATATACTCTGAAAATAAAAACAAAAGTATGAGAAAATGAAGAAACAAAAAAGTAAAAGAATTATTTTATTGTATATTTTTTTCCTTTGTTCAAAAGTGTCTCACGCGCTGAAGGGGGATGGTGGTGTTAGGCACATTCCAGCAGGAAGAGAGGCGGTGGCACGTTGGGTGTCGCATACAGATGAGAGAGGGTGGGTTTGAGTTGTATATATCGGAAGTGTCAGGACACGGCATTACTTAGGAAAAAAAATAAATTGTCGGCATTTAAGGCAGCTGGGGTGGGTGCACTCGCTTCCAACATGCGTGACGCATTTTTTGGCGTCAAAATTTTTCATTTAATATTGGAATAGTTTTCTTGTGTTTCTGTCTGAGAAAAGAGAGCAAAATATTGGGAGGGTTTTTTGGTACCAAAAAAGAGAAACACCACTACAATACTCTTCGGTTTGGTGTGTTGTGGGGTGCAACTGTACTAAGGGGAAATAATGTTGGTCTTAGAAAAGATGGGGCATTCTTTCTTGAGGTATTAGTTAATTATTCTCTAGACATGCATTTATTAAAGGTTTTTCAAACTTTTGCGCACTCTATTCTTATTTTAATTTCAGCCTTCAACCCCCTGAACTTATAAAATTAGTCAATTTATCCTATGCCGGTAAATTTTCCAACTTTCCATCCAATACTCCGCCACATGCTATCCACGTGAACAATTTTGAGGGCACAAAAGTCATTTTGCCCTTCCACCGAAACCCAATCCTGCTTGTTTTCTTACTCTGCATTCTCATCTTCTTTCTATATGGACGATTCACAACGTGTTCTCATCCATACCATACCCTCACGAACTTATCATCCCCATCAGTTTTGCACTTTCGTCATCGGCGACTCTGTCAGGCGTGCAGCGGTGGTAGTTGTGAAGGTTGACGAAGATGAAGAAGAAGACGTAGAAGAAGGAGCCGATGGCGGATATGTTGAGAATGCCTCATAGGTATCGGCGTCGTCGTTGGAGGACGATGGAGGAGAGAGTGTGTCGTTCATGGAGGGGATTGGGGGGAAGGTTGAAGGTTGATAAGGTGTGGGCATTAGAAGTGTGAGAAATCTAGGGATTAAAGAGCCATAATTTGGGGTTTCTTTGGTGGGATTTGAGGTAATTGGGATTGAATTGGAATTTTATTCATGCGGGGAAGGAATTTGGGTTGGGTTGAGTCGTCGAGGGGTTTTGGTCAGTTGCCCCAGCTGGACTTCACCGCGGCAGGAGGACGAGGGAACTCAAAATTTTCACGTGGATATCACGTGCTGGACAGAGTATTGGATGGAAAGTTTGGAAAATTTAACAATATGGGGTAAATTGATTAATTTTACAAGTTCAGAGGAGTAATTGCCTAAAATTAAAGTTCAGAGGGTAGGTTAACAGTTCTTTACAAGTTCATGGGTAAATTGACTAATACTTTTTTCTTTTATCTCATATTTTGCCCTTCCCATCCCAATGCATTAACTACACACACAATGTTTATTTGAAAACTTTTTTGTTTTCACTTTTTGTTCTTATTTTTTATTAGAAATAAAGGAAAAATACATAGAAGAATTGAGATTTATTGTGACCTATTTTATTGAAGGGTGCAGCAAAGAGAAAAGTAGAGAGAAAGAGAGAAGGGTTTGAGGAATTGTAATACATATTCCTCATGCCAAGTGCCTTTATTTATAGTGAAACAAGTACAATCATAATAGGAATGTAACTTTAGGAGATTCAGAATATCTCAATCCATATCTACCTAGGATTTACATAATCACATTTATCACATGTTAATATTATTCACAACACTCCCCCTTGAGTGTGCAAATACTCAAGTAGTTATTGCATCAGATCTTTAAGATGATGTAGAGATAGTTGATGAAGTCGTCTCGTAGGCACGATAGAGAACACTCGAGTTTCATATAGGGAACTTGCATATAAAAAAAGTAAAAAATCTCACAAACCTGGCTATGGTAAAATCCAAGGCAGAACAAAACCCATAGTCTAAGGAGAAAAGTGAGTTAATGCAATGTCGATACTTAACATCTTTAAGATGTAAGTAGTAAGAAAACACACAAGGGTATGACCAGCCCAGAATGGGTGCCTCGTTAAAACCTAGTCAGGTAACAAAAACCCAGTGGGAAAAATGATCCTGATCGTAGGGAAAAAGAGTACATTAAGGTCAAGTGAGTATACTTCAGGATACTCCCCCTGAGTTCGACAAAACTCCCCCTGAGAACTACAAGCGTTGCAAATGAGAAAATTTGCGCATACCAAATCCTTGAACAAGCTTCTTCGGCAGTGACTTTGTGAAGAGGTCGGCAAGGTTGTCTTTCGGATCGGATAGTGTAAGGTAAGGTGTTTGAATAGTGTAAGGTAAGGTTTGTAAGGTTGATTGGTATGGCTTTTGGATGATTGGTATGGGTTGAAAACATTTTTCAATCACAAACAAAAAAAAAAAAAAAAACACCAATCAAACAAACAAACCAAAACTTTTTGAAAAACAACAAACATTTTGAATCAAACACCAAAACTTTTTGTTCTTGCCAAGAACTTAACAAGAACAATGAAGAACATTCATGAAAACCCATAAGAACTCCATGAACATTTTTCATCCAAAAACACTTCTAAAATTTGTAAAACTTAAGGGAAATACCATATTACCATAATAGGGCACTTAGGGGTTCCAAAAGTCACTTTAAAACCATTTTAACAAGTCAAACAAGACCCCAAAAATCCAACCTTTGGATTTGCCCGAATTTCCCAAAATTCATGGCACCAAATTTTAGTTCCAAAATTCAAGCTCATATGAACTACATCTACAACATTTGAGATGGCAAATTTTCCAACAAAATTTACATTCAAAGAAGCAAGAATAAATCTTGTAACAATTACAACATTTAAATCACAAACTATGTAATCACAAAACCCAAAAGGATTCACCAATCTACTAGACCTAGGCTCTGATACCACTTGAAGGGAAATTTTCGTAAAACCAAGTTTATTTGAGCAACATCATTAGCATGCAATTAACAATTAATTGGCGGATCATGCTTGTATGCACTCAAATCAAAAATTTTACCCAAGAAATTCTAAGCCTCGTAGATATGGTGAATCATAATTAAAACTCAAGCACAATTTGAGTTGTGAAATCATATACCTTTGAAGATTCCTCTTTGCATAAGCAAAGGCTAATCACCCATGGAGAGGGCCTTCATTCCTTGCTTGGATGAGAATGGATGAATCGGATTCTCCAAGTTCCCAAAGTAGGGAACCTCTAAGTCTCCACACCAAGGAGAGCCTTGATGAGAAGATGAGTGCCCTAGAGGAAGAGAGATTGCTAGCTATTCTCCTCTAGGGAGCCGGCCTCTTTGAGAGAAGAGAGCATTTTCATGCTCAACCATTCTCCCAAAAGAAAACCTCTAAGTATGAAATGTTATAAACTTGTTTTATATCATTTCACAATGTAGTGGCAAACTTGCAATTAAAGCAAGTTCACTACATTGCCCTAAATGGCTGGCCATGTTAGGTTCATTGGGCTATTGGGCCCTAATATATTATTAGCCATTAAGTTGTCATACAACTTAAGTCAATGGGCTTGACGTTCGAAGCCCATTGGGCCTTGAAGCCCAAAACCAACCCGAAGTCTTTAACGAACTTATTCGTTTGATTAATTAACATATTAATTAATCCTTGCCACAAATAATTAAACCATTTAATTATTCTTACTCATCTCCATTCTACGCATCAAACTCTACCTTACATGGTGTGCGATCCATTAGGTTCCTTTTAGCGAGGCAGTGGAGGATTAGAACTCTTTCAAATCATTTGTGAATTGAAACTTACTTTCAATTCTCCCTTTAGTGATCATACACCTTTAGGGCTACCACAAACCATGAGTGACACCTAGCAGTATGTCATGGCTACCCAAGCTAATCAGAAGAGGTGGAGAAACCTATTCAGTTAGGATTGCAATGCAATACGGTCCTTCTCTAATACAATACTCTCGACCACATTGTTTGGTTTGATAGTTTATTCATGTCTACTATCCAATGTGATTCCTGTACTTATATGATTACTTTGAATATGATTTGGAACGACTTCCTAAATCTCATTCATACTCTGGCCAGAGATTCTTAATCATATCATAGAGTATTCTCCCTCAAACCGTTTGAAGGTTAGAGATCCCTTGTTGCGCATTCACTTACCTCCATGGCTAAGTAGCTTAACCCCAACGATGCCGTGGACACCCTCGGATGGGGTGCCTTTGACATAATCAAAGATTAAGGACCTCACCACAAGACAACTGTGATGCCTCAGGTCAAAGAACTAATTTGCATTATCCCAACTATGAGTTCTCATGTGACATGAACAGGAAAACTCATCGTTGATCGCGTTCAGTGAACTCATTCCATAATGAGCACCTACATGCTTGTCTTGGTGTCAGTTACACCAATGACTCGAGACTAGTCACTCTCCCTGAGAGAAGACATAACATGTACTGATCTTAACGGACTGTCAATGCCCAATTGGCAATCCTATTCATCAGGAACGTTTAGGATATGTCTATGATCGAGAATGGTCTCATGAACCTAACTTGTTTAGATTACATTCTACTAAGCACATATTCCTTGGACTTATTGTTTAAGCATATAACATTTATATGAGACTACTATAAACAATAGTCTATACCCTTTATATTAAACCAAATTAGTTTAACATGTGAAATGTCCGTAAAGTATCATCATATGATTGGTTTTAGGGCACATTTCCAACATTCTCAAGCTCTTCCAGAGTCTAAGTGAGATTTATGTCATTGACATAAACTGCAACTCTGGCAAATTCGGTTTTGTACACGCAGGGGCATAGTTTATTTACATATCCCTAACTGATCAAATATTCACTTAGACGGGTATACCACATCTGCTCAGATTGTTCCAATCCGTAAAGTGAAACGCCTCAATTCAATACAGAGGGTTATGTGGTCTAGAACTATTTGAATCAGTCTATGAAAGTCCTTCAGAAACTTCCATGTAGATTTTCGTATTATGATCCCTGTAGATATGTTACAACCACGTTCATAAGCTGCATATTCAGTTTTTCGGAAACTACCAAAATGAAAAGGTAGCGGAACGTTATGACGTCCATAACGAGGGAAATAAGTCTCCTCGTAACCAATCCCAGGGCGTTGAGAGAAACCTTGCGCCACAAGGCGTGCCTTGTATCACACTATTTCATTCTTCTCATTACGCTTCCTTACGAAAATCCACTTGTAGCCAATGGGCTTCAGATGTGGAAGTGTAGGATCTACAAGCCCAAAACACTTTATGTTTCGTAAGTGAATCAAGTTCGACCTAGATTGCTTGTTTCCAGTTTGACCAATCAGTTCTACGTCGACATTCATCAACGGAACACAGTTCGATGTCATCATTTTTCACTATTTTGGGTATCTACCATATACGTGAATATCATCGATGATAATCTCATTCCAATTCCATAACTCATTCATGCATGCATAATGTACTAAGACTACAAGTCTCGGGATAATCCGGATTAATTTCATGAGGTGGAATGGTTGAGATAGCGAACGAGGAAGGGATTCTTTTGGTGCCATGTTTCTCCACTTCTTGGGAGGTGAATCCTTCGAACCGAGTGATTTGTCGGGCTTCAGGCTGAGAACAGATTGATTGACTAGCCACCGGCTTACCAGATCGTCCAACAGGGGCAGTCAACCGTCCTTCAAGGGCAGCACACCCTTCGGGGATGTTAACTCGACGTCCGTTAGGTACGTCTATCCTTGCAGGCATGTTTGCAACTGGTATATGTGATCTCGTCACTTTAGCTAGATCAGAGAAAACGTCTGGAGCAACACTAAGGAATCTAGAATACAGGGATCGAGATGAGACATAGTGGGGACATCCACGATAATTCGCATTGTTCTTCAAGAACGTTGATGTTCTTATCTCCCTCTAACGGCAAGAAGACTGTCTCATCGAAGTGGCAATCCACAAATTGGCTGTAAAGAGATCGTGTGCAAGGGCTCTAAAGAGCTAATTCGAAGGAGAATCACAATCGACAAAGATTGACATCCTTCTTTGAGGCCCATATTGGTACATTGCGGCGGCGCAATATAGCATAAGGTACATACCCAAAACGCGCAAATACGAAACATCAGGTTCGTACTGAGTAACCAACTGTGACACTAAAAAGTATCGGGTAACAATGAGCCTCAGGCAGACCAACATGGCTGCATACAAAATTGGATAGCCCTAGGCAGAAACCAAAAGCTTGGTGCATTCACCAAGGTCCGGGCGATCAATTGATAATGTGCTTTATGATTGCTTCTGCGAGGCTATTTGGGGGTTGAACATGGGGAATTCAATGTTCAATTTCAAACTCAAAAGACATGCAATACTTATCGAAAAATCTTCGATATAAACTCTCCGCATTATCCAGTCTTCTAGACTTTATGGGATAATGAAGGTAGTGAGCCCTTAAGTAAGAAACGGCCATGAGTTTAGCAGCAATGTGTGTGGACACACATGTGACCATTGTGTCGACAAATCAACCAAAAACCATATTTATATGGTCCTCATTTTTGGTTGGATGAGTCCACATTATTCCTTTGAATCCACTGTGAAAAGAGGGTTATGTAGTAGCTTTGCTAGGGATGATATAAAAATCTAATTTCCCAAACGAGCAGGCTTGGCAAAGTGTGCTTGTAAGCACAAAATCCTTACTCCAAGTAAGGTGATGCGTTGTGTAACACGTTGCATTGTGTTTCGACTTGAATGTCCCAAATGGTCGTGCCAAAGTAAGTAAACTGCTCGAATCACTCGGCTCCAGCCCGGCCTATATGTGGCATGTCCAAGTTGGGAGGCAGCCTATTGGCCCTAAAACATATATTCAGGATTCATATTTTAGAGGTGATGCAAAGATATTTTCACTCTATTTTCTACAGTGGTTTTCATGATCATTGCTCTCTCGAATATCCTTATAACTCAATGACGTTCTTCTGGAACAGAGAATATAAGGCCCCTTAATAGTAATTCAGTACCATTAATACAACGAGGAACGGTGCCAATGCCCTTGATTAGGTTAGGTAGACCTGAATTCGTTGCTAGAGGGGTGATTTAGGTATGAAGTTAGTATGCATAGTAGCACATTCATCCAGACAACTAACTTCCCCACATTTATACTTTATCACATGCTAATTGAATTCAGTCACATGTATAAGAAACATGATTCAATTAACTCATATTCGAGGACAATATCCATAACTAAAACAATCACCAAACCTGAATCCGAGAACATAAGAAATTGTTCACAAAGTAAACCAAATTGGATAGGGGGTTCGGCCAACATGGCCTTCCATGTCAAAATTATGCTTTTCCATATGTGTTAGGTGAAGCAAAATTAGTCTCACAGATTGACTACGGGAATGGTACTCCTCAACAACATTGGTAGGGGCACAAATAAGTGCATAACCAATGATCTATTCCATCAAAACGAAAGTAGATTTTGCACAGTTGAGGTTCGGGAATACTGTCCCTTATTCTTGAAGTTTTGGGTCTTAGTAGTCAAGGGATTACAGGTTTGGTCGTGATGCCACCCCCTTGGTTGACCCTGATTCTACCAATATTCAATACTCTCTAGCCGAAGAAGAATGAGTAGATTTGTTAGGCGTCTACCGAAGCAAAGCCTTATGTTTGGTACACCTTTGACGAAGCAGAGCGTGACCTGCGGTACATCGCTGCCGAAGCAGGGCATGCCGTTCGGTAGACTCCAGCTGAAGCTGGGTCACACCATTCAGTAAGCTCCAATCGAAACTGGAAATATACTGACCTGCGGTACATCGCTGCCGAAGCAGGGCATGCCGTTCGGTAGACTCCAGCTGAAGCTGGGTCACACCATTCAGTAAGCTCCAATCGAAACTGGAAATATACCGTTCGGTACCTCCCAACTGAATCACTAGGGTGCCGCTTTCACTGTTGTGCTTTTCAGTGAGCAATGTGGTAGTAATCAGATCCGATAACTTAGTGAACCTCCCCTTTCTACAGTGCTTCTTCAGGAGCATTTTAGAGGCATGGAAGGACGAGAAAATCTTCTCCAGTCAAAATTCAATCGGATTCTATAAATTTCATAATTGTACCTATTCACGGATGGGGTTCAATCATGTCTTGCGTCAGGCAAGATATGTCTTGCTTCGAGCAAGGTATGTCTTGCTTTGGGCAAGATCATCTTTTCATTATTGGAACGGTCCGTAGAGCGAGTCAAAGAGCCATGGAATCCTCGTCATCGAGGTACTTCCATTTACAATGCTTCAGGCATAAGTCTTCGAATGAAGATCATGATGGAGGCTTATTTAGCTCTATCCACGTCATTGTTGGCTTCAATATTTCTTAGCTTCTCGATAGTCAAGTGGAGCTTCACAACTTGTGCCCACGTAAAGTAGTTTTTGCCAAAAACTTTCATGTTAGTGAAGTCGAACTTGTTACGGTTCGAAAATCCACTCGATGGAGGGAACAAGATTGTGGTTGGTGCTTATGGGAAATAAATTCTCCATAATCATAAAAGTTAGAACATTCGGGTTCTAAGACATAGTTTGGTTTAGTGGATCAATCATGGAGAACTTCGAGTCTCCAGATGAGTGGTGAGTTTTAGGAAACATAAAAATGTTTCTATAGCACCTTTTCGAAACTACGGGTTCGAATTAAAAACATGAACTTCAAGTTCATGAGTACCTGCAAACAAACACAATACATAGAACAATAGTAATATATATAACACAAACAAGTAGATGATCGTAGGTCTACGGGGCCCACAGGGTGTTTGGGTTTATTAAGTTTGGAGCTGCAGGCCTAAACAAGAAGAAAACTGGGCTGCAGGGCAATTGGTAGTGGGCTAAAGCCCACATGGGTTGAAAAAGGGTGAAGGAAAGGCAGGCCCATGCAGGGGCCTGTTTGGAGTGGGCCAAGGGGAAGAGAGAGGCCCAAATGAGCCTTGGGTAGAAGTCGGCTCAACTGGAGCCGGGTTCAGGTCGACTTTATGGCGGCTCGGCTCGGCTTCAGGCGGCTAGGCTTGGCTTCAAGAGGCTCGGCTCTAGGGTTTTTTCTTTTTTTTTGTTTAAACAAAAACAAATTTTTTTTCATAAAAAGCAAAAAAAAAAAAAAACCAGAAAAAACCCTAATTTTTTCTTCATTCACACAATCATCAATTCACTTAATATATAGCAAATATATTTAATTTAATGCGAACACAATATTTGTAGAAGATCAATAATTCGTTAAATGCAGAAAATTAGGTTCATGCATCATGGTGAAGGTTCATGCAATCAAGGCTGAAAAACTATTGACATTGAGACTGTGTAGTACTTGGATTGCTGATGATGATGGTAGAACAATTTTTTTGCAGAATTGCCTTCAACTCCTGATTTCCATCTTCAATGCGTTGAATCTCGTTCAATATAGAATAACAAGGAGAGAATTGAATCAATAGCAAGTATATTAATTCAATAAAATAAAAAGTAAATCAAAGTAAGAATTATTGAAATTAATACTCCTCATGATTGAAGATGGCCAAAACTCCGGTAGAATTCTCTTTAGCACAACGAAAAGAGCGTGCTGATAACATGTTGCGTCCTTTTTTATTGAAGGGTGCGGCAAAAAGAAAAGTAGAGAGAAAGAGAGAAGAGCTTGAGGAATTGTAGTACATATTCCTCATGCCAAGTGCCTTTATTTATAGTGAAACAAGTACAATCATAATAGGAATGTAACTTTAGGAGATTCAGAATATCTCAATCCATATCTACCTAGGATTTACACAATCACATTTATCACATGTTAATATTATCCACAACAAGATTTTATTTTTCCAGTGTTTTTCTCATACCTCGATAACAAATAAATAGAAAATAATTATCAAAATGGGGAATGCCATGTCATGAATTACGTCTGACGTCCTGATATATACCTGTTGATCTTAGCCTTATACAAAATAAAATAAATACCATAACCAATATGTAGACTAGAATCAAACTTTTGAATTTGATTACAATACTTACATGTATTTAATACAATCACCATCTCGACGGTCAGATGATGATTGTATTAAATACATGTAAGTAATGTAGCCAATCTCGAAACTCTTTACTCATTTTATCCTTCAAATAAAAATTGTTATCACACATATAATGGTTTTATGAAATTTAACATTAACGGTCAACTATAACCAATTAGTAAGTTAATTCACGGCATTGAACTCGTTGGGAACAACTCTCACAATGTTGTCCAACAATCAAAACCGTTCGATTTTAGGTGATCATTCAAGATTCGTCCCTGCTAAATTTCACATAAATTGAAAATTATTTTGCCATTTCATTGATAATCGAAAATATATATTTTATTATTATTTAGCCACTATTAGATAACTAAACACTTTTTCAGTTTGAGTGTATATTTTTTCAGAAATAGCTTTTCAATGAGAACTTGAAAATAAATAGTTCAGATTTGTGGAGTGGACGAATGCGAAGACTAGCTGCGGATTAATACACAACCAAAATCAAGCTAATTTTTTTTATAGATAAATACACAACCAAATGTTAGAGGCAAAAGCCTCTAGTACAACCACCACCAACTAGGTAAAAAATATCAGCACTTCTAGCAGCAATAGGAATCATGCGATCCCATATGGAGCCCAATAATAGAGTGTCCTAAGCTTGTAATTAGTTGCATTAGCAAGGAAGTTTGTCTCTCTAAATACATACTTTCAAGAAATAGAATTGAAGTTTCGTGCCAACGAACGATGTCCTCAATTATAACTTTCAGCCTCCAACGGGTTGCACATCCCCCTACTATAGTGTCAATGACCAACTTAATTAGAACCTCCCTCCACTTGTACATCCTTTTAGTTTTTTTGAACAATAGATTTGAGGACATTACTTAAGTCAAGCAAAATTTTGAAAATGAAAATGATTACCAAACTAGTTTTAAGTTTCAAAAAAGTAAAAATAAAATGGTCCCTAAATTATAAGAACGCAACTTGAATGACAAATTTTAAAGACAAAAACAAATGAAAATAAGAACTTTTGAGAAAAATAAATAAATAGGAATAAGACAACTATAGTGATTAGTGAAGTTGAAATGCGTGGGAGAGGCTCTTTTTGTCCTTTTCAGGGTTGCGAATGAAAACCATAAAAACCTGCATAACTGGTGATGGCAGTCTAATCACATGAAAATCAGAAATGGCACTAATTTTTGGAGGAGGAGGAGGAGCTTTGAAGAAAGTGGTTGGGGGAGAGTGGTCGAGTACGGGTACTCTGAATTTTTTAACTGTTAAAATTTTATTTTAAATCATAAAAATTAAGATTTAACGGTTAAAAATTTGAAACACTCTATAATCCGGAGCACCCAAAATTTTTTGAGATATAATAGCTAATACCTAACGATAAAAAATGCTTTGACCATTACCAAAGTGACACCTCAGGTCTCACTCTTTGTGTACCTTCCTCCAATGAGTCCTACGACCTTTGTGACCTTGTCTGATCCGACTGCCCGCCAATTGCCTAATTTTCATTAATGTATTCTAATCTTGTCTTGTCTTAAAAATTTCTGGTCTTGTGTATAACTTAAACATTTTTAGGTTTCTACATAGAAAAAGAATTTAAATTGAAAGCTTCGTCACTTTACTAGTAAGTGTTATTTCATATCATATCTTTTTTAGGAAGAATTTCATGATATCATAACTCACATATTATTTTCAATTGAAGATAAACTCGTGGTCGAGTTATTTACAAGTGGTAAAAATTGATGCAAGACAAGATTTGGACTATTTTATGTGGTAAAATTGAAAAAATGAAGCAATATTTAATAAAGAAAAATGATCAGAGAACTGGCAGGTTATTTGTTGCTAGCATTCCGTGGAAGTTAATGTTTTGGAATTTATGGGTTGCTCAACAAGTGCAAGCCTAAAATAATTAGTCCACATATCATATTAATAATATGGTGAATTCTAAATATTCAAAAATTTAACCATGATAGATCATATCTATTCCATTTCTGGCTTTACAGTTTCCCTCATAATTTTGTTAAACTAAATCAACTCTGTTAAATAATATATAATTAATTTGGTTGTGACTTCAATTATACTTAGTAAGAAAAAGCAGTTAAGTTGAAGTGTTTAAAATAAAAGGAGTATTGACTTAATAATACGTACTATTAAATATAATTATATTTTATTATTATTTTAATTAATATTTATTGTTAAATTAAACATAAAATAATTATAATTATTTATCATTTCGTAGTATATGATGATAGGTACTACTAAGAATTTTTTGAAGTAATAGAGCAGAGTTGTGGGTGTTCATGTGACAGCCAGCCACACCCCCAAAAACAGCCAACCTGGGGTGGGGAAACGTCTGACGGGACGTGCTGACACGAAGCCACAGAGACCACAGACTCGGAAAGAGAGAGAGAAACAGTGCCATCATCATCAGCATCACCATCATCGTGCACCCTCCTCCTCCTCCCTCTCTCTCACCTCTCTCTCTCTCTCTCTCTGATTCTCTCTGTATTTGTAAAATGCAACTTTGAGTGTGTCAGCTGGCGGGAAACCGCTCCCTCAGAATATGTAAAAAAGACAGAATGAGGAAAAGGACAATTTCATTTTCATCATCTTTCATCATCATCATCTATCCCATCCTCTCATCTCATCTTTTTTACACGCTTCCCACCAAACCCTAATTAAAATAAAATTATTTAAATAATTAACATATTCCATCTTCCCTCTTCCTATTACGCAATTGTTACAGTACTCTTCACTCAGACTCTCTAACTTAAAAAGATGAACGGAACGGAAAAGCACAGAACGGAGCAGATTAAAGCTTTTCCCGTTGGGACTTTGCCATGTGAAATAATCAATGTAAAGATTGTTAATATAAAAAGAGAGAATTGCGGAGAAAAGGGAAATGGATGTTGACAATACGAGAAAAAGAGTGGGACGACCGTGATTTCCATTTCTTATATTCTTTGCAATCTGGCAGCCTTTCTTTCTCCTCTTTCTTTCTTTCATACTCTCTCTCTCTCTCTCTCTCTCTCTCAACCTACAGAGTGGCCCCCATGCATGTTGCATCTTGGTTCTTGCTTGTTGCAACACCACCGTCAGCAGCCTCAGCCTCACCCCCACCACCAACGAATCACCAACAACATATAACCCATGATCTTATTATTTGTCTTTTCTTGCTTGTTACATAAACAAAACAATATTCTTTCTTCCAATCCAATATTTGCATGTCTTTTACTTATAACCTAGCTTTCTTTTTTTCTTTTTCTTGTGATCGTCTTATACACTATCATAATTCCATGCTTGCAATTCGATTTTACAGCTCACTGAATCAGAACATGGATGGGACAAGTCATCACATTACTAGGGTTTAGTAGCTAATTTATTGGTTTCTAAAGTTTTTTTTCTTTTTTCAAAAAATGATTCATCTTTTTCTATATATTAAGCATGATCTTTTTCACTGAATAATGTAATTGGGTAAATATATATTATATATACAACACAAGATATTAACAAGTATTATTTACTATTAATTAGTAGTTATCATGCTTGTGAATATGAAGATATATGGATCAGAGTTGTTATTATGAGGACCACTTTGGAGTTCGGGTATGGAATGAAAGATGAGTGGTGCTATTCACACAAATTTGTTTATTTTTCACACATTCTTCTCAATTTACGAACGTTAGATCGAATAAATTAAAGAATATAAAATAATAAAAATTAACAGAAGTATGTAATTAATAAAAATATATATAAATAGCACGACTCTAAAATATTACGTAGATGATTCTCAAACAGTAGTAATTGTGTAAAGAGAGACTGGAAATGCCTATTGCCTGACATTTCTATCCCCACCAGTGACCAATGCCACTGCCACTGCCCACTGGTTTGGTTGACATTAGGCATCAGGATCATAAAGGTCATCTCCTTTATTTATTTAACTCTCCTAGTCCTCCTATGTATATTACTCATTATATATTTATTTATTTATGCTTTAGTTTTTCTTGTATACATGGAGATGGAGGCCCATATTGATTCCATGATCGGGTACGGATGCATACATTACCGGCCAACACTACCCAAGTATGTTTAACCTTTGGTTAATACAATGCTTTGATACTGCAAAGTGTACTAAAAATTTGATGAAGATGACATACAATATCCTTCTCTAGCTAGCAGGATTTTTCAAGATTTTAGAGAGACTTACCAACAATTTACTATTAATCACATTAATATTTTCTCTCAACTTACATTTTATTGGATAATAAAGTTTCACATAAGAGAGATAATAAAAAAATATACAATTTATACGTGAGAGGTTCACTTTTAATATTACCAAGGAATTCAATAATAAAACTCTATACACCTAATAATAGGTAGTTGAGTTAGGGATATTGGAGGTGGGTGGTATTAGAGTAGATTATTCTTTTAATACGTCATGAGTTCGAATATGCTTCCTTGTAAAAATTTTATCACAAAAGAACTTCGGTGTAATTAGAAATGAAAACCACACAAAGGCATATTTTATTTGGTCAATTTTTCGATGGTGAATTCTTATATATTCTTCAACACGCCCCACAGTCACACAACCCGTTTTGATACTATATCGTTAAAATTATTGAAATATTCTTACTCTTAACGATTTAACCGGTGCTTTTGTGGTTTGACAACAATCGTTAATTTAACAGGTGCAACTGTTATCAACCCAACCTGATATGCACCTCTCCAAAACCGCAATTTTATGTATGAATTTGTATCGTATTAACGGATCGTGTACTGTGTTGGCAGTTCAGTGACTTTTAAAATATGAGAGGTCTTAATCCCATTTAAGAAGAATCCTTAAGTTTCCACTTTTTCTGCTCATTTCACCTACTTCCTTCACCATTTATTTATTTATGGTACAAAACATTAAAAATAACATTGTTGCAATTCCAAGTTAAATGATCAGTAATTCCTCCCTAGCTAAATACTATTAAACACAAGTTCATAACCTTTTTTTTTGTGCTTTTAGTTTTACAGGAGTCGTGACCCTGACTAGGGCTAAGATCATATGGTACGATATCCATTATCCACCATGAAAAGAAGAGCATTCTTTTATAATCCTTTGAAAGTAATTATTGTGAATATATATTTTAGTACTTCAGATACCATGCCAAACAACAAATGGTTCAATCCTTCAAGGAAAAAATGAAAAAAAAAAATCGTCATTTAGGGTTTTGGGGTTAAGTGCAACCTAAGGTAACCTAGCTACACGGTTCTGAGTCATGACTGGACATTTTCAGACCACATGAAGCAAACTGGGATGAGTAGAATCTGTCATTCAAGAAACATATGTCTGTAACAAAAATTGAAATATTGTTGCCTGTGAGTTTGGATGTACCAAAAAAAAAGTTATAGCTTGGGGTAAATGTTAAGCATGCATGACAACTTTTAATTTTTCAAAATTTTTTTTCAGAAAATAGGGAGATAAGGCCTAAGAAAAACAATCACAGCATGCTATATTTAGGCTGACAATGTCAAATGCTTGCTCCACTAGCATCCAGTTGCTTGCACCAAAATGTATATGTAAATATATATTCTCTCTTTCTTTCTCTCGTAATTCAGTGAGTGAGTAAGTGACTATTCATTCAGCTGTTGCATGTGTTGTTGCGTGTAATTGAACACTCTGCCCATCCCTTCCTGTTTGATGATGGTAATGAGTAAGCTTATGACATTTGCATGAGCCTCATCTGTTCATCAATGTCATTGCTTTGTCCTACAAGTTATCATTGCTTATACAGAAAGATAAATTAAACACAGGTTATCATGATCCGAAAATGAATTATTGCAGTATGATAATTTAATTCTTGCACAAGCTATGGTACTCAAGACTCTGGGCAACTAAAGCAAATTACATTTTTTAATGGAATAAGTTTTTTGGCATTTTAGAAAAGATGAATTCTTTTTTCTTTTCTTTTTCTGTTGACCTACTTCTTAAGAGCATCGCGAAAAGACTCTTCATATTTATGTTCATTTAGCTACTGAATGCTCTAAAAAATATTTTTGTCTAACAAATTTAATTTAGTACCTCGAACAACACTAACTATTTTAAAAAACCATGAACATTTTATAATTTTCTCAAGCTAATGAAGGGAGAGAGTTTGGCCGAGGTGGAGACAAAAATAATATGAACATTTGTAGAGCTGACATGTAGACAATTACTCAAGATGGACGAAGATGCCCTCATTAAATGGCGAAGACCACTTCTCTCCACGCGTTGCTCAACCTTCAAGACGCCCTGAGTTGCTCACTATGATTTCTCCAAGCTCCGTTACTCATGGCAGGCAGATAAATACAAAGAAATTAATGAGAAATTAATTACTAAATTCTCTTTTTCTTTTATTCAAGGAATTTCCATCCTAATTGAATAGGATTCTCCAAAAATAATTCCACGATATTATCTATTTATTTAATAATATATTTGAAATTAATTCTACTTCCGTCCAACGGATGACAATCATTGGCCAACTGGAAGCCAACACATGGTGTGTGATCCCACACCTTGTGGCCGACCACCTCCTTCTATAAATACCCTCATTCTACACCATATTCTAGTAAGCTTTTGCTACGCAATTAAGCCCTAAACACTCACTCTTTTCAGAGAACTGACTTAGGCATCAGATATCTATTGGCCAAACCCCCTCCCACTCCTCGCGGGCTCCTGGCAACTTGGCATTGATCAAAGGTGTTTTATTGTTTTGTAAGTAGAAGTCAATTCCATAAGCAGCGGATTTTTGCTACCAGAAATTGGTGCTTTCATTGAGAGCTCGAGACAAATCTCGACAAAAATCTCTCAAAACCCTTTTCCTGAATTTCTCCTTTTCGATTTTCTCGTACGTTCTCAATCTTTGATTTTTTTTCAAATTCTTGGATCCATCCCTAGAGAAAAGAGAATATGACAGGAAATTCGAAAATCACAACGAACGACACACTCTGTGTTCAAAGACATGGATCAAATCATGGAATTATTGGGGGAGCCCCAGCCCCAATTCGTCGTTCTTCACGGATAAACGCGGAACTAGGGTTACTACCCCCACCGTAAAACGCTGGCACAACAGTCTTAGACACGTCGATCTGGGAGACTACAGTAGCAATTAAAGCCCAGATAGATCAAATTCCTCTAGCAAGCCCACAGAGCCTAGTGCGCAAGCCCAACTCGTGCGAGGCCCAGCTTCCCAGCGCTGAAGTTAGCAACCTTCGCGGGTCAACCCAAGTCTCAATCCGTGCATGCGCGCTCGCTCTAGCAACCTGAATCCGCGTCCCAGCGCCCAGACAGGTTCAACCGAATCGGGCCCATGTCCCCAGACCGGACCAGCCTGCTTGACTGGCAAACTGGTGGCTGAGCCGGGGGTTTTATCACCCTGTTTTTAGGCCAATTTGACTCATCTGAGCTTAAATTTTATGCCCGATGTCGACTACACTTCCACCACTCATGGCTATGCCTACCATCTAGGCCTCTCCACTACTCATGTCGATCTAAATCTATCTCGGCAGGTTGCAGACTTGACAAGTGCCCTCGTGAAGAAGACTACCTTCGTGAGCCAACTCCTCTAATATATCAGGATGCAGCACACTTCCGACAAAGTGTCCTGCAGCAGGACAAGAGCCGACAATGAAGTCTCCTACCAAAGGCGTCCCAAAAAGTAGCCACTCAACCCTTTTCGAACTGAGCATTCTGGCAGCACGCACCCTCACCTAAGCCCTCGTGGAAACGCCTTCTCCCACCTTCGCGAGCGGAGAAGCGTACATTCTCAAGTTGGCCAACAGGCAGGTGTGCACTCACGGGTAGGCACATGCTTTGAAGGACACTCATGATATGAACCCAGGCACAGTGTCCACTAGCGATTCGACCCGTTGGGAGAACCTCCCATTTCACACTGGAGCAGGCAACACTAGGAAGAGAAAGAATCTCGAGAGAACTCAAATTCAAGTTCAACTAGTTCTTATTGCTAAGCGCGATCACAAACAACTCCATCACCAAAAGCTCGCTCACCAGAGATGATTGTCGGGAAGGACAGCACATACCTGCATATTATCGTAGGGGCAACCCGAGGCACCATTGCCTCAGCATAGGCAAATCCATGAGGAAGTAAAAAGGCTCATCAGCAAGTGACTGCGCGATTTCCAGCGCATCGAGGCCTCGAACGAGGTACTTTGCATGGAAGTAACCAACATGAGCATGTCACCATTTAGCTGAAAGATTGAGCAGATCGATCCACCTTGCAAGTTCATTATGGCGTAGTTCACATCATTATGTGGAGACGAGGATCCATATACGCATTTCAAAAATGACTGCAGCGCAATGGTCCTCTATCGAAGTAATGACGCACTCATGAGCAAGATCTTTACAGCCACTCTGCAAGGCAAGGCGCAAGACTGGTTCCACACTTTGGCGCCACGTTCCATCACAAACTTTAACGAGCTTTCCTTTATTTACACTAAGGAGTACTCGTTCTACCGCACAGTCAAGAGAGACTCCGACCACCTTTTTAGCATTAATAAGGATCTAAAGGAGACTTTCCGCATCTATGTGAGAAGGTTCAAGGCAAAAAAGGCAAAGATTGTGGGCTACGATGACAAGATTGTGAAAGCAACATTCAAAGGGGAATTCTAGCATAGCAACCTTTATTCAAAAAATTGATCATGGGCAAGGACCTGACCCTTGCAAGTTCTTATGCTTTGGTAGAAAAGCATGCACTTTGGGACGAGGCTAAGTAGTCCCAAAAAGCTCCCGACCAACCCAGAGATGACTCAGAAGCAGCCAAGGAGGAGACGGACAAGGAACAATCCAGCAACCTAACAGTGGAAGGCTCGACGCCCAAGCCATTCAACAAGTTCGCAGTTCCAATCGGCCAAATTCTCCGAGATCTCAAAGATGAACTTTCGTAAAAGCTACCGTCATCCATGAATGGCGATCTTACCAGGCTGGATCAGACAAAGTGTTGCGCATTCCACCGAGGATCGGGCCATACTATTAATAGTTGCCTGAAGTGTAAGCATTACTTGAGAAGCTGACAGAGGAGGGTAGGTCCAACAAATACCTCAACAAGTCCACACCACGACCTAAGTGAGCAGCAGAAGCCAACATTGAACCCCCTCAAAGGTGATTCGGATTAATGGCATTTTTCGCCAAATCTGAACACTCAGTGTGACCTTCCATCATCACTTGAACTCAGTTCAGGTCCATCCAAATAAGTTCGAAGTCTCAAGCAGATCACTAAATAAGACCTCACATGTTGAGGATTACCTTAGTTGTCGCAAAGTGTGTTACATATTTTCATTTAATGAAGATTCAAGGAATTATTCATAAGCTTTGCTCAACTGCACGTACAACAACAAATTCCATGCTCTCCAACACGAGAGGGTAAGCCAATTTTCCAACACACATATAGGTATACTTTCCAACGCGAGAGGGTAAACTAATTCTCAGATACCTATATGGGTATGCTCTCCAACGTGAGAGGGTAAACCAATTCCCCGACACCTATCTAGGTAAGCTATCCCTTGCGGGGAGGGTAAAAAACTCGAATATCTAGACGTTGATGGGTTTGCTGCTCCAGGTTTACTCGGGGCACAACAACTTGAGCCAGCCTCGCCTAAAATTAGCCACAATAGTCGAACTCTTTGGCTCCACGTACCCGACTTAGCTAATAGAATTATTCGTCACCCCTGGCTAAATTCGCGGGCACCTAGGCTTCTATAACGGGAGAAGCATAAGCTCGACGCATTCCTTGAATAACTGCCTACGAATTACGATACAATTGTTTGTGCATGTTCTGTTAGGCAAATCTTGTGTCTACACAGGGACCTACCATGTTGTGTTACGCGGTTCGAGGGACCAGTGGCACAAGATGTAGCTACGACTACCCATGAAATTTCACACAGCCACACGCCATTTTTCATGATTGGTCAGCGAATTTTGTGTTTCTGCACAAAACCTTAACATACTGTGCTACAGGCTACGCAGTTCACAGAATCTGTGACTTATAGGCGGATTATGAAACTCGACACCCCTTACGTTGTGGCCACAACATGCAAAGTGTTGTCCGTAAGAGTCGCGCTTACATTCGCCCATGGAACCTTGCTTAGTTGCAAAAACAGGTTCCCATGGAAAACGACCTAAGTTCTAGCAAACGGAACTGACAATCAGCATATGGTGCATGAGTTACGCTTGCAGCACTTGGTGGTCTGTGCCTGACAATCAAGTTTCAGCAGCAAGACCAACATTTTGCGCACCAACTGCATATGGCATATACCAGCAACACATGGTGGTCAACAGCAAGCGGTTTGGGGACAGCAACATGCGACAAGCTCCACAGTTCACTCCTCGAAAAGCCAGAATTCACGCCTAAGGCACCTCAACTACCAGCATTTGTTTCGATATAAGCAACGCAAGCAGCTGGCACTCCTAAGGCTAAAAATTTTGCAACAAACTTTCAACCGGCTTACATGAAACTTTGTCGTGCCACACGCTTCGGCTTTGTGGAGTACAAAGTTTCATAAAGCTCAATCAACATTGCCCATGGAACCTCGCCTGAGTCGCACAAACAGGTTTACATGACAGACGACTTTTGTTCGAGCAATGAAGTCGACTACCAAGCATGGCAGCACCATCAGTAAACGGTCAAAGGGTAACAACGCGACAAGTTTCGCAACTTATGCCTATGAAAGCCAAAACTCACGTCCTAGTCACCCCAACTGCAAGCGTCTGCTTTGATCAAAGTAGCATATGTAGTTCGCAATCTATGGTTAAAGTTTTGCGAAACACTTCAAGCAAGCTGAATCTCAAGAACATTCAAGTCAATTGAATAACGAAGATGAAGTAAAAAGAAAAAACAATTTATTAAAATTCAAGCAAATTGATAAACTGGCACGAAAACCACTATAAACCTTACTTAAGCTAATTAAATTTTCTAAGTCTGAAGCAGACTACTAATTAGCAGCTTGGATAATCTCTGGTTTTCCAGTAGCTACCTCGCTCTCAATAGCAACAAGTCGATCTATCTGTAAGGCCCCGCGTCTCTCTTTGTCTCACACGGGCCCCAGCCCGCTAGTTCAAGATTGCTTCACAGTGGCATCAATTGAAAAGTCATATTCCCACTCCAGGTCCAACAGGACTCAAAACAATAGGCCAGTCGACTGGAGTTGGACCTGCCATTTCTTTCATGAGCTAACCCATCATCTCAGCATGCAGGTCACAACCCACTTGCCAGGCCAGTAGCCCAGCACCCTAGCACTTCTCTCTTAGACCCAGCCGCCCTGACACCGCTACTCCGGCAGCACCACCTCACGAGCTCTGGCCCGCTTATTTTTACCTTTTGGCACAACACAACAACGAAGAAGGTGATGGTCAATCCTTCACAAAACATACAAAGAAGAAAACTGGGAGAGATGAGGGACAATAAATTCTCTCTCTGTGGTTTTCTCTCTTTCTCATTCTCGCAAGACATATGCTACAAGTCAAAGCTCATGGTTCAACGCAGTTAAGGAGAACATTTTTGGTTGTTCAACTCCACTAAGGTTTTCTACACCTACCACCCTCCTTACAACAACACGGCATATGGAAGGGCATTTGTAGAGCCAAAAATAATACCAAAATTCTGTGGAGCTGACACGTGGATAATTACTCAAGATGGACGAAGATACATTCATTAAATGGAGATGACCACACTTCTCTCCACGCACTGCTTAACCTTCAAGACACCCTGAGCTGCTCACTATGATTTCTCCAAGCATTGCTGACCATGGCAGAGAAATGAATACAAGAAAATTAGGGAGGAATTAATTACTAAATTCTCTCTTTAATTAGTTTCCTATCTGAAGAAATATTCCTTTATTCAAGGAATGTTCATCCTAATTAAATAAGATTCTCCAAGGATAATTCCACGATATTATCTATGCATTTAATAATATCTTTGGAATTAGTTCCACCTCTATCCAACGGATGACAATCATTGGTCAATTGAAAGCCGACATATGACGTGTGATTCCACACCCTGTGGCCAACCACCTCCTCCTATAAATATCCTTATTCTACACCATATTCTGGCAATCAAGCTTTATACACTCACTCTTTTCAGAGAACAGACTTAGGCATTGGAGATCCATTAGCCACGTGGGCGCGTGGCGACTTGGCCTTGATCAAAGGTGTTTAATTGTTTTGCAGGAACAAGTTCGTCAATTCTACGAGCGGTGAATTTTTGCTACCACAACCGATTTATGAAATTTCATGCTTATGATCAGAATAGTTCATATTATAAAACACTTTATAAACATCATTTCTGCAAAAAATTAATAAAATATGAGATCGTTTAGTCATCAAACTGTATAAAAATAGATGGACGGATTGCATAGATGATCTTTACAGAGTGATTTATAATATGAACAGTTCCAATCATAAGCAGAAAGTTCCGTAAAACGATTACAAAGTATCTTGAGGAGGAGTATATTAAGGAGACAAGCCTCTCTCAATGTTTAATCAAGAGCACATGAGGAGTGTTTCTAGCCAGTATGCAATTATGAAAAAGAAGATGCACGACTGCTCAAAACTTACACAACTTAGTGAAAAAAATGAAAGTAAGCAACAAAATAAAAAATAAAAAAACAATAAGTGAATGAGACCATAAATCTTAAACGTGCAATAAAGAAAGGATAATATTTGGCTCCTTACGAGTTTCTTTAAGTTTGATGTTTATTCTCTTTATCATTATCTAAAAACGTCTCTGAACAAAATTATTTAATTTGACTGTTACGGTAATAAGTAGTATTAGCATGATTAACCGTCAACTTGTTTAATACATATATATGATTAAACGATCACCAAATAGAATGAAACTGGCTAAAAATGATCATCTAAGCAAATAAACTATTCGAATTATTATATTTTGTATGATGAAATATTACTATATTCTTGTGTTAAAAGAAAGATGTATTAGCCAATTTATCCCCCAAACTTGTAATAAGGCACTATCGATTTTCTCCCATAATTTTAATTTTAGCCAGTTACCCTCTGAACTTTTATAATTAGCCCAATCAGCCATGCCGTTAGACTTTTCAATTTTTCATCCACTGTCTGGCTTCGTCATTTCCCCATCTCCCTCTCTCTCTCCTTTATCTCGCTCACTTATCCACTCTACAGTCAGCGCCTCTAAAGAACCCTAAAATCCTAATATCTTCTTCGCTATGCCCCGCACCCAAATGATCCAAATCGAAATCCGAATCTGAGGTAATTTTTGGAAAAAAAAAAATTCGTCTCTAATTCTCGATTCGTGTTGCTAGGGCAACGCTTGAACTTCGTTATCGAAGTGTTTGCTCGGATTTTATTTCAACTTTTTGTAATCGGCTTAGTTTGGAAGGTTTTGGCGCCGAATGAAATCGAAGATTTTGAAGAACTTTATATATATATATATATATATATATATATATGATTAAGAAGAACTAACGAACAAATACAAATCCCCTTATACAGAGACGAACCCATCGAACAATCTGCGAGGAGAAACCCTGAGCAGCCTGAACCAGTGTGGAATGATGTGGATTCCACAATAAATGTTATTTCTAAGTTTGAAATTAATTATAAATTTCATACTAAAGAATATTTGCATGTTGATAACAGGGAAATGAGGGATTGGTTGGAAGATACGTATGAGATGGAAATGGTCAGACATTTGCATAAGAAACACCATCAATTCATGAGGGAAAAACGATTTAACTATTGTTTTTTATCATGGTATATTTATTATGCTAGAAAGAAGCGTTTACCTAAGGTTTTACGATGTGTTAATGTTCATTCTAGACAACTTGTTTAGAACTTATAATACTAAAATAGGAAAAGAGCAAAAGGCCATTCATCTGCCAGAAACGGCGATTGTGATAAACAACCAAGAAACCCTTGCAGCACCCTACAAGGATACGAGCGAAGAAGGAAAGGGTGAGTTGTCTGCTGTCATTCAGCAGAATAATTATACTAATCTCATCTTGCAGTCTTTAGGGAAGCAAACCTCAAGGATAGAAACATCCTTACAACGAGATGATTCGGTTAGCTCTACATCTTCAAAAGAGCCAAAGAAAAGGGTTGAAAAACCCCTGGTAAGTCCAGTCTTTTCTAAGCTAGAAGGATTTAATACGGCTGGTAAGGACGAAGATTTTATCGACGCCTTTGCTGAACGGTTAAGTTCAATTAGTAAAGGAAAGACTAAAGAGGCTTCAGTATCTGTTATCACTAATAAAGAGGTAACAGAAATTGAAAAACAATTTTTGCTTGATTCAGAAATTAACAAAATTGGGTATGGCAGAAAGGTAAGACCTACTGCTAATACTAAGAATTATTATCCAAGACCCAGCCCTGTTGATTTGCAGTTTGAGGAAAATGATATGATTAGTCAGGTACACTATGACGGTCGATCTATTTTTGAATGGAACATTGACGGTCAAAGCGAGTACCAAGTCCTCAACACTATGCGACATATGATGATGTTCGCTGCATCAACCAGATTAACTACAGCATCTGATAGATCTGTAGCCATTGCTATTGTTTCAGGATTTATTGGACAGCTTCGCGGCTGGTGGGACTTTAACCTAAGTGCCATTGCTCGAAGTCAAATAATAGATTTTGTCACAGAAGACGGGACCGAAGATAGGGTCAATACCCTCATCTACACCATCATTCTTCATTTTCTCGGAACAACTACCGTCCATGATAATAAAACAAGGGAGTTGTTAATTAACTTAAAATGTCCTTCACTTTCACATTTTAAATGGTATAAGGATGTTTTTTATTCTCGCGTTTTTACTCGTTCTGATTGTAATGAAGATTTTTAGAAAGAAAAATACATTTCAGGTTTACCCGCGCTGTTTATTGAAAAGTAAGAATGCGGCTAAAAACAAGGGGGAAGGGCACCTAAGGTATGAAAACTATACCTATGGAGAATTATTAGCAGAAATATGCGCTGAAGGGCTAGTGCTTTGCAATGATCTGAAGCTTCGAACTCGGCTTAAGAAACAAATAGCTGAAGGAAGTAAAGAACTTGGGGATTTCTGTGAACAATTTGTATATCAACCAATCTAAAGACCTCCAGGGGAAAAACTTCATAAAAAGAAAAAGAAGTTTCAAAAGAAGAACAGGGATGATCCATCCAGCTCGAAACCCAGAGTATTCCGAAAAGGTAAAATGGGTAAGTTTAGAAAGAACAATGATTTTTCCAAATCTAAACTGATTTGCTTTAAGTGCGGTAAGAATGGGCACAAAGCTAATGAGTGCAGGATGAAGGATAAAATTAACAATCTTTCTATTGATGAAAACCTTGAGGAGCAACTGCGAAGTCTAATGTTGGAATCTTCTTCATCCGAAGATTCCGATAATGAAATCGCAGCCTTGGATGACGAAGAATTGTTCAAATCAGCCACTGAAAGTAATAGCATAGAGGATGAATGTAAGTGTAACAGTTTACATTTTTGTGTTTTGACTGATGAAGAATCTTTAATTCTTGATATGATAGATGAAATCAATGATCCTACCAAGAAAAGAGAAAAGCTAGAAAAATATCTTGGAATGGCTAAAGGTAAACAAAAGGTTAAGCTAGAAGAAAAGAAAGTGCTTCCCACTTACAGCTTAAAAACTGTGTTTGACAGATCTGCAATTCGAGATCAAGAATTTAAAAGCAAGAGTTCAAATGCTAGAAGACCAGAACGTGTCTAGCACTGAACCAAGTGAGGTTGATTCTAAAACTCACTTTGATACAATGTTTACCGAATTCAATGGTAAAAATAATGTTTCACCTTTGATAGAGAATGAAGGTGAGATTGCTGCTTTAAAATATGTTGATAATAAAAAGATAATAGCCCAGAAATGGTTCGCTATTATATCTTTTGTTATTAACAAATCTTACAAGTTTTCTATGGAAGCTTTGATAGATACAGGAGCAGATCTCAACTGTATACGAGAGGGGGTGATACCATCAAAATACCTCTCAAAGACCAAATAGGGGTTGATGAACGCCAATGATCAACCAATGAACATTCAGTACAAGGTTTCAGATGCAACGGTTCTTCAGAATGATGTCTGTTTTAAGACACCATTCGTCATAGTAAAAGGGTTAAGTCATGCAATTATTTTGGGTAATCCTTTTATTAATATGTTGTATCCTTTTTCAGTATATGAAGAAGGAATTGAAACAACTATTGAAGGTATTAAGGTGTCGTTCAAATTTTCAACAAAACCTTATGAACGACATGTTAATACAATTCAAAAACAACATGTTGGTCAAAATAATAAAGCTGATAAGTTTGTCTTATGCCTTGTAGACATTAAAGATCCGGGCAAATCTAATAATTTTTGTGATAAACGCTTGTTTTGGTTTAATATTGCTTTAGGTAGACAAGGTATTCCTTTAGGTGTTTGTTCTGTAATAATCAATTATTGCCAGCAGATAAGAAAGTTAGAAATTCAAGAAAAACAAGCTGGTACTCTTTGTGGACGAAGCACTCTAGCTAAGAAAAGAAGAGCAAAGATGCTTTGTGTATGTCATATTTGTGCACGTACAAATTGTACTGGGGATTTTCGTTGTGACCCCTGCAGGATAGCTCCATTAAACTGACTGGAGAAAATCGAGTGGATAAAATTTGGGAAGAGTAGACTTGAGGAAGTCGAGACTTCAGTTTTATTCGCAGGTCAAGGTTTAAGGGAACACGTCCTGCACGAGTTCGACATAACTGGTATAAGTTCATCAAGATAACCGTGTTTGTGACATTTCATAAACAGAGAATTGTAGTTTTATTTTACTTTTGGTATTTTTATACTTACTTTCATTTTCCGGTTTTTAAAGTGTTACTTTCAAGAGTTTGTGCAGTTACTAAACTTGAAAGCGACCTTCCAAAACCAATGGTTTCCTTTTTATTTTAAGTTTGTCTTTTAGTTTCTCTATTTTTAGTTTTTAACTCTGATTTTTTGCAGGGGAAGAAATAGGCAAATGGTCCCTTACTCATCCTCATCCAGAGGTATTAAAATCAATAAACCATCTTCTTCCTCTGGTGCAAACAATCCTCGTAAGTCTCCTAATCCCATAAACACTGCTCAACCCTATGATATAGGGAGATAGAGAGCCATTGCTGAAAACCCTTTTCAATCGACTCAAGAATTACTAGTCCAAGTTATTGAATCTAGTGATCGCCTGATGGAGCCTAGGCGAGTCACTGAAAAATATCTTAAAGATAATCTGAGGCAAGGTTCTAAATCCAGATTCTGGTACGAATGTCTGCTAGTTGAAACGAACTCTATTGACATTGTACATTGTTACCGCAGTGACAACAAGCATATGATTGCCTTTTCTCAATTGATAGTTTTGAAGGCAATCCCTTTTGAAGATTGGGGAAATAGCCCCGATAAAATGTTTTATCTCTCAAGTCCTGATTTTAGGCTCCGAGGTTATACCTTTTGAGATTATATCGAAGCATGGAAAAGTGTGCTATGCTTTCAGAATATAAAGTTTTCTCACACTTGGTTTATCCAGTTCAAATTAACAGTTCTGAAAGAATTGCCAACTTGGTTTAAAAATTGATTTTTGTTTTGGGGCCCGATTGAAGAATACCTTCCAAAAAAGGTGATGAATTCTTTTGAAATATTTTACAAGAAAAATGCTGATTATCCTGATAAAGGATTTACCTTTATGTGGTTCGTGATTACGTACGAACTTCCTTGGATCTTGAAATGGTCTTACGAGTTTGATAACAATGAGGAACAATCTCTGGCTTATATCCCACATCTGGTAAAAAATATTTATGTTCGATGGTGGGACAAGTTTATTATTTCTCATTTGGAACCTGAAATGTTTTGCTACAGGGATATTTTATCTGATCTCAAGAAAAAATCGGATATCCTTTCCTCTTCTTCCCAAGCTCCTTCGTCCAAGAGAGCACTCATTTCTACCTTGGTAACTTCCACTGGGTCAAAATCTGAAGCTGACCTAAAGAGAAAAGTGCTCGAATTATTTTCAGAAGACAAAGACACTGAAATGGCCACTGAGTCTTCTTCCTCTCAAATTCTGGAAGACGACTACTTCAATAATGTAGATGACTGTTTCGGTATCTTTCCAGCACATCAATAATTGTCTGTTTAGGCTTTTTATTTTTAAAGTTGTAATAATTTGGCTACTTTTCCTATAGCCATTTTCTTTTGTTTTTTGTCTTGTTGTGTCGGCTACTTTTACTGTGGCCTTTTACTCTTTTGTTTTTCGTGTCAGCAGTTTGTGGTCCGTTAAAGTTCGCCAGCTGTCCATAAAGGTGAAGATGTTGCCCACTTGCGTATGTTGCCTTTGTTGACTCCTCTGCCTCTCCAACTTGCCTCAACTGCCTATATAAGGAGGTCTCTTCTCTTAGTTGAAGCATCTGAAAACAAACCAATATTCTAAGTTTTAACCTTTTTAATTTTCTTTGTAAGTTTAAGTGTGTTGTTTTGTAAGAAAGTTTGAGTGTGAAGACTCTCATTTGTAATCCTTCACCGGAAGCCATTATTAATGTGAGTTGATGTTATTCAGTTTGATTGCTTTATTTGTTGGAGTGTTTCAATTTCCTTTATTTTATCTCTGCATCTTCCAGTTTATACTCATAATTCTCTTAAACTTAACTACATATTTGACTACGCTTATACGAACGCCAGTATGGCAGAAAGGTAAGACCTACTGCTAATACTAAGAATTATTATCCAAGACCCAGCCCTGTTGATTTGCAATTTGAGGAAAATGATATGATTAGTCAGGTACACTATGACGGTCGATCTATTGTTGAATGGAACATTGACGGTCAAAGCGAGTACCAAGTCCTCAACACTATGCGACATATGATGATGTTCGTTGTAGCAACCAGATTAACTACAACATCTGATAGATTTGTAGCCATTGCTATTGTTTCAGGATTTATTGGACAGCTTCGCGGTTGGTGGGACTGTTTCAATATCTTTCCAACACAGCAATAATTGCCTGTTTAGGCCTTTTTGTTTATTTATTTAAAGTTGTAATAATTTGGCTACTTTTCCTATAGCCATTTTCTTTTGTTTTTGTCTTGTTGTGTCGACTAATTTTATTGTGGCCCTTTACTATTTTGTTTTTTGTGTCGGCCGTTTGTGGTCCGTTGAAGTTCGCTAACTGTCCATAAAGGTGAAGATGCCGCCCACTTGCGTAAGTTGCCTTTGTTGACTCCTCTGTCTCTCCAACCTGCCTCGACTGCCTATATAAGGAGGTCTCTTCTCTTAGTTGAAGCATCCGAAAACAAACCAATATTCTAAGTTTTAACCTTTTTAATTTTCTTTGTAAGTTTAAGTGTGTTGTTTTGTAAGAAAGTTTCAGTGTGCTTTGAGTGTTTGAGTGTGAAGACTCTTATTTGTAATCCTTCACCGGAAGCCATTATTAATGTGAGTTGATGTTATTCAGTTTGATTGCTTTATTTGTTGGAGTGCTTCAATTTCCTTTATTTTATCTATGCATCTTCCAATTTATACTCATAATTCTCTTAAGCTTAACTGCATATTCGACTACGCATGTACAAAAGTACAAGCAAGATTAGTAGTTCTACTCTGATATTATCATTTGAGTTATTTGGGCTGTATTTGGTATCAGAGCCTAACCGTTATAGGTAGGCTTTTTACTGACAATCTTTGTAGACTGGTTTATTTTGATGAAGAATTACCTCGAGGAATTACTCAAATCGTGTCCGTAAGTAAGTCCTGTGTAGCCGTGTGAAGGTGTTGAAGGCAGTTAAGTGGTCGACAGGTCACTGTGTTAAGAACTCGTAACATAACTTAATCAAAAGAGGAACCTTGCCTCAAATTATCTTTCAGATATTTTTCAGTGACTCGCCTAGGCTCCATCAGGCGATCACTAGATTCAATAACTTGGACTGGTGATTCTTGAGTCCATTGAAAAGGGTTTTCAGCAATGGCTCTCTGTCTCCCTATATCATAGAGTTGAGCGGTGTTTAAGGGATTAGGGGACTTACGAGGATTGTTTGCACCAGAGGAAGAAGATGGTTCATTGATTTTAATACCTCTGGATGAGGATGAGTAAGGGACCCTTTGCCTATTTCTCCCCTGCAAAAAATCAGAGTTAAAAACCAACCTGAACCAGTGTGGAATGATGTGGATTCCACAATAAATGTTATTTCTAAGTTTGAAATTAATTATAAATTTCGTACTAAAGAATATTTGCATGTTGATAACAGGGAAATGAGGGATTGGTTGGAAGATACGTATGAGATGGAAATGGTTTAGCAATGCGGCAAGTCTACTCTTCCCAAATTTTATCCACTCGATTTTCTCCAGTCTGTTTAATGGAGCTATCATGCGGGGGTCCCAACGAAAATCCCCATTACAATTTGTACGTGCACAAATATGACATACACAAAGCCTCTTTGCTCTTCTTTTCTTAGCTAAAGTGCTTCGTCCACAAAGAGTACCAGCTTGTTTTTCTTGAATTTCTGACTTTCTTATCTGCTGGCAATAACTGATTATTACAACACGAACAAACTCTTGAATGAAGTGATTAAGAAGAAGTAACAAATCTTACTTGCGGACACAGATTTGAGTAATTCCTCGAGGTAATACTTAATCAAAATAAACCAGTCTACAAAGATTGTCAGTAAGAAGCCTACCTATAACGGTTAGGCTCTGATACCAAATATGGCCCAAATAACTCAAATGATAATATCATAGTAGAAATACTAATCTTGCTTATACTTTCGTATAAGCGTAGTCGAATATGCAGT
The DNA here is from genome assembly GCA_018257905.1 of Gillenia trifoliata. Taxonomy (NCBI): domain Eukaryota; kingdom Viridiplantae; phylum Streptophyta; class Magnoliopsida; order Rosales; family Rosaceae; genus Gillenia; species Gillenia trifoliata. The sequence goes on along the minus strand of CM031088.1, from coordinate 6,935,509 downwards.
TCTTCAAGCAGTGTCCATCTTTCAGGCAGAGTTACTTCATTCCATCTGATCAGCTTTGGAACTACAGTGTTGGATCACCCAAGGTTGATCTGAAACAAAGTGGTTGGTCCTTTCCTGTCCATTATTTTTGCTCGGGGGGCTATCGTATTCATTACTTTGCAACAAAAGAATCTACACTTACTCTTGCAGACCTAGTATTTGAAAAACGTATGTAGAGCTAACCGAATCATCTCGTTGTAAGGATGTTTCTATCCTTGAGGTTTGCTTCCCTTAAGATTGCAAGAAGAGATTAGTATAATTATTCTGCTAAATGACAGCAGACAACTCACCATTTCCTTCTTCGCTCGTATCCTTGTAGGGTGCTGCAAGGGTTCCTTGGTTGTTTCTAAACTGATAGTTTTGAAGGTAATCCCTTTTGAAGATTGGGGAAATAGCCCTGATAAAATGTTTTATCTCTCAAGTCCTGATTTTAGGCCCCGAGGTTATACCTTTTAAAATTATATCAAAGCATGGAAAAGTGTGCTATGCTTTCAGAATATAAGGTTTTCTCACACTTGGTTTATCCAGTTCAAATTAATAGTTCTGAAAGAATTGTCAAACTGGTTTAAAAATTGGTTTTTGTTTTGGGGCCTGATTGAAGAATAGCTTCCAAAAAAAAGTGATGAATTCTTTTGAAATATTTTACAAGAAAAATGCTGATCCAGAGGACGGCTAATACTGAAGAATGCTCCTTCAGTAAGTGCTAAAATTAACAAGGGAGTTGCTGCAAGGGATTGTTATATATATATATATATATATATATATATATATATATATTCTAAAAAGAGTTCGTTTGTGGGTGGGGTGCTTTCTGGTGGGGGGAGTTGCGGAAGGACTTCATTGCCAATCTAGCATGATGGCGGAGGCTGGGGGAGTGCGTGCTGGGTTTTCTGAAAGCTTGGAACAGGGTTTGTTGCAGGTCGACGTGGAGGTCGACGCAAAGGGCTAAGGGGTTTGTTGCAGGTCGAGGTGGGTTTCTGAAACATGGACGGAATAGTGGATGAAACATTAAAAAATCTAACAGGAGGGGGGATGATTGGGCTAATTATAAAAATTTAAAAGAGTAATTGGTTAAAATTAAAATTAAGAGAGAAAATTAACAGTGACTTACAAGTTCTAGAGTAAACGGGCTAATACTTCCAAAAAAAAAAATCCTTACATGCAATAAAACAAACAGTATCCATAAAGAATCATAAAAAAATCAAAGCAAATTGATGGAAGAATTGAAAGTAAGATCCTAGTATAGTAGTAAATAATTAGTGGGTAGGTGTACAGTGCAGCTCAATTAAATAAGTAAACAGAAGGTCATTCAGTAGTGACTGAGATTCTAGTGACCGACTTGGAAAGTGGCCTAAATATATAACTTGTCAAAGGGGGCCAGAACAGAAGAAGAAGAGCAGCGAGAACATTTTGGAACATCAAAAATAAAGGCAGCCTACCTTAATATTTAGACTAGACCCATGATTGCCTACATAACTCAGGCCACGCACCGACATGGCTTTTTGTAATTAAGCTTTTTATTCTATTAATTAATCAGACTTAAATCATAAAGCACGATCATGACTGATGACTGATGACTGATGACTGATGGAGAGAGAGATCATGATTCATGAAGGACAATCATTACTTAATGGAACAGTAGAATTGCATACTTTGAGAAAACAAAAAGGGTTATGAATGCCATGAAGGCTTCCAAAATGTGCAGTGCAGCAGCAGGAGGATTATCGGGTTCAAATAAAAATAAGAGTTACTTAGATATTTACTCTTACAACTCATATTTCTTTGTAAAAAATTAATTTCTGTTTAATCATCTAATAAAAATCCAAAAATCAAATAAACTGCTATGTAAGAATATAAGTAACCTACTATTATAAATTATTTACAGCTTATGTCACATACATTTTATACCATACTTGATTTTGGCTCAATCAAAGGCAATAAAATCTAATAAAGTTTGCTAACGTTATTTTTAGTATTTTTTTTTCATCCAACAATATATAATGCACATTTCCATATATCTTTAGTTCATAACCACATAATTTTTTAGAGTAAATTATTTTACTTATATATAATAGTAAAATGTGCCATATTGTCATATTTTAGGTAATACATATAATATTATTATATATATTTATGAATATTATATGTATTACCTACAATATGGCAATTTTATTTATATAGGTAAATTAAATTATGGGTAAGTTACCAACAAATTATGAGAATATATATTATTTGTATATATTATAGGTAAATTAAAAAAATATATATCTCATATATGTTTTGACACACTCCGGCCCGAATATCAAGATGGACACCGGATATCGAAGCGTGCTGACCGTCATCACGGAGGAGTGACGAAGTCATGATGAAATAATAGAGAAATTAAATAAAGGAATAATATGAATTTTGAGATAATTTGAGTAAAACAGTGTAGAAGTGCGTAGTGTGGGATAAGACCTATTATTACACATAATATCAGAGCTAGGATGCAGTAAAATTAAAAGAATATTCTCATCCCGTAGGATGGATATGTAATACAACTGAAGGGAAATAAACATACTTCCACAGAGGGGTAAAATGGTAATATCAGCAACAGCCACCGAAACTCGTCTGCCAACTAAAATCTAAGACTTGGAGGGGCGAAAAACAAAGGTTAGTAGGCCAAGTACTGTTTTGTAAAACCTTTTCAAAAGTTTGGGATGTATGTAACCCCTCGCTGTAAAACCCGTAGTTTGCCAAAAGTATAAGTTACTAACAATAATACTCAAATCTCAATAATTGGGACTGCGCCCACAAGGATACGGTATAAAAGATATCAACAGCAGTATAAAACATCACATTACTTATCGCATAATCAAAGCACACAAGTCATGCAGAAAGTAGCTACATGACAGGCTGGGTGTTTACAATTTACGCTCTAGCACTACATACACGTGAAGCTGGTACTAAGCGCATCACAACAAGTTCTAGTCGCCAAGGCAACCTAGAACAGGCTGACACCTACTATGGATCCAAAGTAAGCGTGTCGGTGCGCGTGAACATACACGTGAAGCTGGTCCTGGGCCGAACAGTGCTAACACCGTGCAATATGCGTGATAAGTAATAAATCTCTAAAATGTATAGACATGCCAAAATTTAATCAAAAACCAAAAGGATGATTAATAAATCATAATAGGCTAAGTAAAACATTTATCAAATTTAATAAAACATGGCATGCTATACAAGTCACAAAATCACATTTAAACACATACTAGAAATACTAATATTTTAATAAAGAAAGGGCCCACTCACTGGTATGTCTTCGGATCGTAGCCGCCGTACCTAGCTTGAGCTCGTAGCTCCTCGGAATAGGCCTCACCTATATGGGAAGTCACTATACTAATCATTATACAAGTCTATTCCAAATTAAATAAGGAAACGACTCGAAATCTCCTTTGTTTGCTCGAGTTGGAGGTCCAAAACACCTCGAAAATTTACCATACGTACCACCCCTAGGTAGTACGCGTCGTCACGAGTCGCCTCGCAAAGACGGAATTGGAAAAAGATGCTCCGCGCGCCCTCACACATGGCTTCAACGCAGCTAAGCCGCGACCCCACCCGCGACAGTCAACGGTCAACGCCGGTCTGAACCGGTTTGCTGACATCAGCAGGGCTTGTCTGAACCGGTTGCTGACATCAGCAGGGCTGGTCTGAACCGGTTAGCTGACGTCATCGCTGACGTCAACGCCGGTCATCCCTGTTATTACTCCGGTCCCCAGCACCGCTGCCGGCCGCTGCGCCGGTCGCCGAAATCTGGAAAATTTGGCCGGAAAAACTGGAATTTTTTCAGAACTTCATAACTTCTTCATTTCTAAGCCAATTTCTACGATCTATATATCAAAATGAAGCTAGGAATGAGTAGAGTTGGAATTTGCTTACCAACACCTCAAAAGGTGGTCAGAAGTGGCCGGAAAATGGCTTGAAAAACCGGCCAAAAGTCGACGTCGCCGTTTTCTTCACTTGCAGGCCTTGGGTTAGGTTCTCAAGGTTCCCAGAAGATGTTTGGCGAATAATTTGGGTTGATTTGAGGTCCAAATCAACGTGTTCTTCGTCGGGGAAAAATTGTCAAACTCGTCGGCAATTTCCCAGATTTTCTGGGTTTGTTTTGGCTAGGTTTCTGGGTACAAATTGGCTGGGTTTTTGGTCACAAGAATGGAGGTGATGAGTTTGGGAGTGAGCTTGGTTGGAGGAAGGCCGAGAGAGAGTGAAAAGCCACGGGTGGCTTGAGTGAAATGAGTGTGTGTGAGATTTTGTGTGATTTTCTGCAACTCAATTGCAAAAATCACGGAAAAGTTTGGGGAAAAGCAGGGGACAAGACAGAGACAAAGACGTAGTAGCTGGAGTGTGGTGGTGTGTGGTGAAACCCACGCGGAGTTGCCCATTTAACGTAACAAAATTTCAAAAGGTGAACATGCAATCAAAACGCATGCAGTCACGTAGTCAGAAGAATAGTAGAGGTGCAGAGCACCCGGTTTAGTTCAAAACCATGGGCAGACAGCCCACAGAAAAGAAAAATACCGCATAGGAAAAATTTGCCCAATTATCGTAACTTGTCCGTTACAAGTCCGAAAATTATCCCGTTCACGTCTACGGGTTGAAGTGTACAACTCAAAAAGTACGATAAAAGTACGAGATTAAGTCAATAGGAAATAATTGTCCACGTAGGACATATGTGGCCACTAAGGGCATTTTCGTCAATTTACAAAGTCGGGGAATAAAATACAATATTTTTAGGGACGGGATGTAACATGTTTTTTTTTTATAATTTACCTATAATTTAATTTATCTACTAATACATAAACAGTAGGTAATACATATAATATTCTCATATATGCTCTTTCTTTTATAATTTACCTATAATTTAATTTATCTACTAGTACATAAACAGTAGGTAAATTATTTTTAAAAGTTAAAAGATAGACTATTTCACTAAAATAATTGGTATAGTAGGTAAATTATTTTCGTAACATAAAACAATAGATACATTATTCTCGTGATGAAGTTTTTTTTGTCAGAGTGATTAAAAGTTAAAAGATAGACTATTTGACTAAAGTAATTGGTATAGTTAAATGTATTGTTGTTTGACCAAAAACAAGTTAAATGTATTGTTGAATTTCAAAAAACATTCAAATTAATTCCTACATAAATTTGAACTAGAATTCATGGAGAGTTACAAGACCTTCTCTAATTGATTGCACGTGATAAATTACTATCAATTATAACATTAATTCTTTTCTTTTTTTTTTGCAAAATCATTAATCTCCCTTCAAATCCGCATATAATTAATTGTATACATGAAACATGTAATATAGGGGTATTTTAGGCATCTGGTAAATGAAAAATGTGTGAAGTCAAACATAATTAATGAATTTGCTTATGTGGAGCCTAATCATTGGGTTTTATTGAAGTAAAAAAATTATGTAGGGTTTTATGTGAGAAAATTACGTTTTAGGGGCTAAAGTCATATTTTCTTTAAAAATAAAAGGTAATATTAGGGAGATTAATTTATAAATTAATTGACGTGGCAATAAAGTAAGATTTTATAATTTAATGACTTTAAAAAATAGGACCAACCGTTAACTGCTACAGTTGATAAATTTAATTTAAAAAATTTGATCTTCTTAACATAATATGGCCACATAATTAGTTTTTAAATAGATATAAATAAATAGCATAATTGCAATTCATATAACTCTGCTCTAGGCAGACAAGGCAAGATCATTACTAATCCCCTTTGGCCTCCCTATTCCCTACACTTTAATTAGGTCAACACAAGAATGATCAGCTGCCTATTAATTGACCTAGTGATCATTGGGATGTATCAAGACATTGGATTTTGATGTAGGATGTAATCTCACCTTGCTAGAGTTATGAATTTAAGGCTATGATCCAACATTTCTCTTTGGAAAGGAAAGAAAAATTATGATATTTGAATTGAGCAACGGTGTCATAGACGGGAAAAAATTGGATAGAAGCTTCCTTTATACCATTCTTTTTTAACAAACGATATGATATTTATAAGGATAATGTTAAAATGGTCGTTAGGCCACTCAACAAGTTACAATAAGCTGAAACTTAGTATTAAGTTCACTCTTTAGTAATCAGTACTCCATGTAAGTTGAACTTGAAACATTTTATAATAAAGTGAAGATTGAATGTCACTTGACTGACTGATCATGTGTATGTGTAGATTAATTGGCATATAGTGTTTTGTTGAAATATAATGAAATGAAACAACATTCCGTAACACATATTATGTTTTGACTAAACATAAAAAGTTCCCAACAAAACTTTTCTAATAATAAACAATGCCAATTTAATTGTTTGTGCGTGTGTGTGTTAGAGTCTCTCAACAAGCATATATATGTTTTGAAGCATGAACTTTCGAACACCAAAAGCATTCAATAAACACAATGTCCCAATTTTTTTGGGTACCCATATTTCAGTTGGGCGGTTAAGCATGAAGCAGACATGACAACTTTTCTAATTTGTGTAATATAATTGCAATTGCTTTAATCTGACTTTAAGGTCCAATTATAGGGTGAAATGAAATCCTAAGACAAGACAGTTGCGCGTGCAAACGTGATCTGATCTAAATCTAATGTAAATCTGATATAATCTATAATCTAAGCATGTTTGTAAACAGTTTTTGTTTTGTAGATGTATTGATTTTGACATTATAGGGCCAATAATTAGAATGATCAAAGTAGGATTTGTAGGAATCATTAATGCCGAAAGAGAGAAAAAGCACATTTGATGCCCCACCACATTATCATCATCTCGTGTCAACGGTGCATTTATAGCAATTAGCAAACTCCCCAACTGAAGAAACCCCGTTTTGGGCTTTGCTAAAGTGTAGAGGCCGGCCTTTTCTTAAATCATAAGCGAAGACCTATAAGCAAGAAAACAAGCTGGTATTTAATACTACGGTCCAGTAATATTGTTTTTAACCAGTGTTAAGTAAGATGTTTTAGGTTCAAATTTTATGAATGGAGACTTCGAAACTAATTTCTTTCTCTACCCCTTAATGTAAATATATCGTTCGTATTAAAAATAATAATAATAAGCAAGAAGAAGTGATAAATCATGGTTGATTCGTACTTATTAAATTCTCAAAGATATCAAAAATTTGGATTTAGTTTTTCATCTTCTTGAACAAAATTTGTCGCGTAGATCTTTGCGGCAGAGGATCATTTAAAACTAAATAAGAAACTTTAGGTTCATTATGTAGGAGTAGGCTACAGTGCTCGCAAGCATTGAATGCTCATACCGACCTCACCCTTAAAAGGGGGGGGGAGAGGGGGGGGGGGGGGGAAGAGGGTGAGATCAGTGTGAGCATCCAATGCTTGCGAGCACTATAGCCAGTCCCCATTATGTATCCCAATTGTCTCTCCGACTACATCACAAATATGCATTCCATTTCTTAAAATTCAGTATCTAGGACCTTTTAATATGAGTCCAACCATTTGACTCTTGAGTCCTGGAACCCTTAGAGCACCTCCACCCATTGCCAAAAGGCAAGGGCAATGGCTCTTAACTTGCATTTGAAACCCAAAACACCTCTTCACCGGTCCAAAATGAAGAGGGCAACTTGTGGGCCAGCCAAAGCCCAACCAGAAGCCCGAGCAAGTGGCGCCTGACCTCACGCCAGCGAGTGTGGCTAACGTCATCCATGTTATGCTTTTTTTTGTATTAGGCGCGTGCAACACAAGCGGTGGTTTGCGCGAGTGGAGCCGACACGCGGTCAGCCGCTTCAGAAAGAGTCGTTGGCTCTGTGACGTGGCAGTTCCACAGCCGTTGGATTTCCAACGGCTAAATAATCTGAATCGTTGGATTTCCAACGGAAAAAAAATTGAATTTGGTGCCGTTGTGCCATGTGGCACAATTTGGTGCGTTGAATTTTAAAATGAAAAAAAAACAAACGGTCAGGATTAATCCGACGGTTAAAATTGGAAAAATAATTTTTTTAAAATGGAAATAAAATTTTTTTTTCTATAAATACCCCCAATCATCTTCTTCATTCCTCACACCACAACTCAATATTTATTTTTTCGACAATCTCTTATATTTGATTTCCACTTTCCAAACCATTTAAAAAAAAAAAAAAAAGAGTGAGAAGACAGTTTGGTTGATGGCAGAAGATATTGCATTATTGGAGTGATGGGTGCGTGTTACTCATGACTCGATCAATGGAAATGAGATGAGGGTTGATAAAATATGGAAGAAGATTCATGCCCTTTTTGTGGAGAAGATGCAAGGCATAGGTCGGACCGAGCAATCTATGTCCAATAGGTACCGACATCTACATAAAGAGATGAAATCTTGGAAAGAAGCCATCACAAAAGCGTATACCCTATATCGAAGTGGCGATAATCGAGCCAATGAGGTAATTGCAATTTATTATGTTGTTTGACAATTCTTTAAGCTAATTAAAAATAAGCATTTGAATATGTAATTTATTATGTCTTTTCACAATTGTTTTTTTTAGGAACTACAAGCACAAATGTGGTTCAATCATGCTAACAACAATAGATCATTCACAAGGCACTAATTATGGGACATTGTGAAGCATACTCTGAAATAAAAAATTGTGCATGTTGGTCCAAACGTTGTCTTAAATGAGACTCCCTTACACGAATCAACTACTCAAGAATCGCCATTAGAGGAGGCATCGGGGACCCTAAAGGAACCGGTACCATCGACATAAGCAACCCAGAGGCCTATTGGTAGGAAAGCTGCTAAGAAAAGAGCCGCAAGAGGTAGTTCTTCGAATACCGATTATTCAAAATTGATTGAAGAGTTGGCTCGCCAACATGCACTGGATCGGGAGCACGAATGGGGAAGTGTTTGAGTTGAACAAGGCTAGAGATGAAGCAAATGCAAGAGAAAGGGAGTTAAAAAGGCAAGAAAGACAACAGGAGAAGGATCGGGATACCATGTCCCGACGCCTTGAAGAAATGACTCCTAATTCAAAACGTTTTTGGACAAAAGAACGAGCGGCTGTCATGAGAAGACATTTTTCCAAGCAAGACAAGGAAGTTCCATACGTTCCAAGGGATAACGGACCTAGCACCACCAATTGGATTCCTGAGGAGTAGGGTATTACGAATAATGTTATTTATTTTAATTAATTATGGTTGTTGTAATGCTATGGTTTGATTTGTATTTGAAATTAAATTATTTGAATTAGACAATCGTTTTATTTTCAACGAACAAACTTACAAAGTTCACACTTAAACACACTTAAATAAAGTTCAACAAACTTACACATAACACACTTACAAGGCATACTTAAACACACCAAAAACATTAAACAAAAGAAGAAAAAAAACTCACTTACAAAGTATACTTGAAAGCATAAAAATGAGATTCATTCATTAATAGCATCCTTCCTTGCCCACAAGTGCTCCATCAAATCACGCTGACGCTCTTTGTGGAGGAAAAACGAATGGATTGTATTGTACGGTTGAATAACCATCTCGTGGTAACGTCGATCCCTTTCTAATGGGTCGTGATGAGCGGGTTCATCAGTGTTTTCATGAGCAGTATAAATTCTAGTTCTTGAATTGTTCATCGTGTCTTCGTCCAAGATTTCTTTGATGTCATAATCATACTCATCTTCCACAATCATATTATGTAAGATGATGCACGTCATCATGATGCTTCGAAGCATCCTATCATCAAACAAGAGAGCAGCTGCTCTAATAATACCCCAACGAGCTTGGAGGATACCAAAACACCTCTCCACATCCTTCCTATACCTTTCTTGCATCACTGCAAAATATTTTTCCTTCTTTGTGTGTGGATTTGGCGCTGTTTTGACAAATGTGTTCCACCTAGGATAAATTCCGTCAGCTAGATAGTACGCTCCCGAGTACACTCTGCTGTTGATTTCATAGGTGGTTTGTGGCGACTCTCCTTTTAACAAGTTCTTGAAAACATGGGATTGACCAAGAACATTTAGGTCATTTTGAGCTCCCGGTACACCAAAGAAGGCATGCTAAATCCATGTATCAAATGATGCCACCGCCTCCAAAATAATACTTTTTGTACCTTCCCGTAAGCTCCTTGCCATGTAGTTGGGCAATTTTTCCACTACCAATGCATACAGTCAATGCTTTTAATCATGCCAGGAAATCCTCGTCTCTCAGCTTTCTGAAGAAGCCTTTGCAGGTCAGCTGTGGTGGGTCGGTGAAGGTACTCTGCAGTGTATAGCTCCTCGATTGCTTTGCAAAACCTATCAAGGGCCTCGAGCACAGTGGACTTTGCCATCCTGCAAATCTCATCAACAGAGTCTGCAGATGCACCATAAGCAAGCATCTACAAGGCAGCCGTAATTTTTTGCTCAAGAAGAAGACCTAAAACATCGGCAACGTCCCTCTTTTGAACAAAGTAATTATCATGGTTGCAAATAGCAACCATGACTTTGTTGAACAATTGTGGTTGCATTCTAAATCTTGTTCGAAAATAACCTTTCGGGTATAAAGAATTTGGGATAAAGTAATCTTCTAAGAGATTCTCACCTCGAACTCCCCTATTTCGGTTGATGTTGGGCTCACGACTGGTTCTTGAACCACCTGTTTGTTGGTAGTTTGCATCGATTGCTACCACTGCTTGAATTACTAGTTGATGCATTTCTCCGCCTTCTGTATTGGGCTTGTTGGATTCTTCGTGCTTCATCTTCTCGCTCCATTTCTTCTTTATCACTGTCTTCCAACCTCCTCAGGTTAGACATTGTTGAAAGAACTTTTCTCTGTAAAAAACTATGAATTGAGATGAGTAGGGAGGTTACAGGAGATTGGTGTGAGTAGAGGTGGGGGGGGTTTCAAGGGTTTTTATGGAGAAATTTTAGGAATTCAAGAGATCGGATAATGACACGTGACACTACATGATTGGTTGAGAATCTCATCAAAAATCTGCTTTGAGATTTTTAATAGATAATGACATGTGTCGTGACGAGAGTGGTTGAAAATCTCATCGAAAATCTAAGGGGATAATGACAAGTCCCGGATAAGACCAACAAAGCATAAAAAAAAATTAAAAAAAAATTTTCCTTGCCCTTGCCCTTGCTCAACGGGTGGAGTTGCACAAAGGCAAGTACTGTTTTTGAAGGGTAATCAGTTGTCCTTGCCTTGCCCTTGCCCTCGTCCTCCTCTAATGGGTGGAAGTGCTTTTAGACTGGCCTCGGGACCTACCAACCCAAAATTCACTCCTAACTTCAAAAAATTCAATGAAGATTTACTACATACTCGTTTTAACATGCCGTTCCATTGTATGGAAAATTAAAATTTCATTTTCAAGTTCAACATAAAAAATTAAAAATAAAACATAAAAAAGTTACGAAAACAACTTTCAAACAGTTTCAAATTTCTTTTTATTTGGAAAACTCATATCATTTATGAAAGAAGTTTTAAATTTTCAATTTTTTTATAAATGAAAATTAAAAGTTAGAAACTAAAAACTAGAAACGAAAAAAAAAAAAATTATCAGATGACCCTTATCTTATAAAAGGATACAGATTAACATATACCCTCCAAAATTAACATTTATGATTAGTTTTTTACCAATTCTTTAGATCACAAAATTATTGAACCTCAAGGTTTCAATGTTACTGTGATCCTAAAATTTACTCATGCTCCTTTTCGATGAGAGACTTTAAAATTCAATGAAACTTTGGACTCAATTTTGAAAATGCACAACAAGAATAGTACCAAATTACTAATGAACTACAAATCCATTACAAAAAAATAACAAATACATTAAAGGTGTCGTTTGAAAGTTCTCTCAAATTTGTTGTGTTCAGTCATTTTCGAGTCCGTCTATCTTGTTTTTGTAGATCATGTTGAAGAATGAAAAAGTCCCACACAGGAAACATGGCTGAATCAAATACAACATATATTAAATGGTTTAACTGCTAATTGCATAAGTTCTTGCAACTTTAAAGTCCCTCATGGAAACACAACATCGACATCTCAAGTTTTGTTTCAACTTATGTGTACTTTCAACCTCATGTTTGTGTGGTTAAGAAAGGCATCTCCACTCTCTACATAATTTGTGTTCATACAGGAACCATCACATGAGACTATTAGCAAGAAGTCTGAATCTCATTCTAACTATTGACGTAGAACAAGATGGATGTCGATTACATAAAAAATAGAAGAAAAGGAAGAGATGCAAATTTAAGTAGTTGTGCATAATTGGGAATTTGCTTCCCACTAAATAGCCAGGATGTTATCTATTTTTGTGATTTATTTTAGTTGGTCAATTTCTCACTCACTCACAAGTGACTCATTTCGCTATGAATAAGAAATAGAGATTAAATTGTTAAGTTTTCTTCCATTAAAGCCCAAACAACTTATAGTGATCTATATCGACCTTTGTTGTTTGGGCTTTTTCATCCGTATGGTGCCTTATGGGATTCTCCTTGGGTCTGACAAATTTGTAACTAATGGAACCACAAATTGGGGCCTACGTCCTTTCCAAGTAACAATCAAATGGGAGATTTTTTTTCTTGGATCGGAAATCCAATCGGAGATTAACAAGGACTACAATCCTGTACAAAATCAAACTAAACAGTCCCAAAAAGAGTAAGAATTCCTAAACAACATTAAAGCAAATCCTGTAGTTTCCCATCCGTACCCTCTCATTGGTTCCGAAAAAAACTTGCCAAATATATTCTGATTCCTAAACCCAATGGGTTACTTGAAGCTCAAGTAAACATCCCAGATACCCTAATCGTTAGGTCCCTTTTTAACCGTCTTCATTTTTTTTTCTTCCCTTCTCCCAAACATTAACAACTTTTGAAAATCTTCAAACAATCGGCTAACAAATTATTTTTCTTTTGCTCTCGAAAAGTTAAGAAAACTATGATGTTGGGAGAGATATATGCATCAGGAATGGGTAATCACCGTGAAGACTCCAGCCACGAAGACAAAGAGATGGGGACGGCGACAGAGGGCGCTAATCTTCTTCTATACCTAAAACGCAAAATTTTAAGTGCCGAAACAGCCCAAAAATTGGAAGATATGAAATACAAAGTTCTTTCTCAAAATGGGTTGTACTCGTATGCAGGAACCAAGAGAAAAGCACTACGAATCGAAGTGGATGAAGCTCCACTACCCCAAGGAACTATTAATAGGGCTTCTGCACCCCAAGGAGCCATTCATGGTGTTTCTGCACGAGGACGACGCTTGCCTGGAGAACCACAACTACAAGGAATACAAGGCTTGTTCTATGGAAACTATGCCCCTCCTGATCTCCCACCAGTCCCAAGTCTACGGCCCTTGATTCAAATTCACAGCAAGCCTTTTGAGAAACAACTGACAAGTAGTGATGTGAGGGATGACCAATCTAGGCTCTCGATGAGCAAAGAAGATGTCGAAAATCACATCTTCCCGCTGTTGAAGGACGACGAAGATCCTAACCAAGGCATCCATGTAACAACTTATGACATGGATGGTAAAGAGTACCCCATGGTGTTCAAAACTTGGGTGTCCAAGATTCATGTCCTCACTGGAGGCTGGAAAAGTTTTTGCCACAATCGCGGATTGGTTGAGAAGATTGATTTTGTGACAGTGTGGGTATTTCGGAATGTTGAAAAGGGAAGCCTTTGCTTCGCCATCAATTCAAGAAGGTTTCCGGCCGTGTCTGAAGCCATCAAGAAAAGAAGAAGGCAGTACTGAGACTGTGGAGCACCATTAGAGGATCTGCATGCATATTGTCCTTAATAAGGTCTATTATAGGGGTTTTTCTTCAGATATCTGATTCTGAGCATAAGGTCCGATTACTTAAGGTTCCTATGATATTTTGGCATTGCAAACGTCCGTTAGTAATATGTGATTATTGGTACAAGGAATAAAAAAAAAAGTATATTAATTGCTTTTGGTTTCGTTAATGTTATGTTCGTATGTTAGTAGTACCACACCTCTAGTTAATCAAATTCCTAAAATTGGGTTATTTCATTACGGATTTTAGGTAATCTCATTACCAATTACGTACAAGTAAACGTGAGGAAAGTCATGAAGGGAACCCATTCTCTTTCTTTTCATTTCCATTACTATTAAGTAAGGCTGAAAACAAGCTAAGCCAAATCGAATATCACTGTGTTTAAGTTTGGCTTGTTTAATTTTTTTCGAGCTCGAGCTAGGCTTGTCTTGGTTCTTATGCGGGCCGAGCTCAAGCGAGCTTAAAAAATTCGAGCTCAATACCAAACTCGAACTGTTTCGAGCTATTTCTTTTTATAATAAGTTGATTCGATTTTGTAAAAACTTTTGCACTATCATGATAGAGTTTATGCATAAGAGTTGACTACCATATCACATATTTTTAATGTAGTGTTATCTAGTAATCACTATTCAATAATCCTGATACTATAATGTTTTGTAAAAAAAAAAAGTCATGTTATAGTATTTTGTATAAATTACATACAATTTATAGCAATATCTTACCTCTAGAAAGTTCTGAAGTAGATATTAACACCTAGAAGAGTGAACAATTTGACAATTAAATTTTGGTTTAGCTTTTGTATGGTTAAGGGTTTTTTTTGAGCGGCAACTTGAAGTCCTATTTCCATTGAATCCCACAAGAAATAAGAAAACCCTATTAAGCTATCTTTTCTAATTTTTTTTGTTAATTTAGTTAATTAGTTGGACTTGGTACACTAAATACATGTACTGTACAAGAAATACGAATTTTTTATTATTATTATCCTTACAAAACATTTAATCAAGAGTTGAAGACATGTTTTTATTATTATTATTATTTAATAAATACGATTATTTCTCAAGCTTGAACAATCGAGACGAGCTCAAGTCTTTCTCGAGCTGTCTCATAAAACGTTTCGAGCTGCTCACGAGTTTTATGAGCTGAACACACCAATGCTCAATCTTGGCTTCACTAGTAGAAAAAAGTACTTGCGCAACAAATATTTAGGCGACGAAGCCAATTTCTCTGCCCAAGAAGCATTTCATTTCGTTGCCTAACATGTGTAGGACAAAAAAAAAACCAGAAACTTTAAGCGCTTAAACAGTGTATGGGCGACGAATACTTGGAGTCGTCGTGCATGACATGGAAAAACTAATGGTAAAATGGGGATTTGGTGCCAAATTTTGCGCGACAAACTAATGTATTGGGCAACGCCATGTTTCGTTGCCTAAGATAACTTGCGCGACGAATGTGTTTCATCATTAGTCGCTCAAAACCCCAAAAAGTTGGGTGGAAACAATATGGGCATATTGGGCGACGAAGTTTGAGAGTTTAGGCAACGAATATCTTCGTCACGCAAAACCTACTTGTTTTAATCCTCTTCCTCAGCCTCGAAAGGCAGTTTTTGCAGAATCTGCAAACTGCCTCTCATCTCTCCTTCCAAATCTCTCTCTCTCTCTCTCTCTCTTTCTCTCTCTCTCTCTCCACCATTTCCTTCTCCCTATCCCTAGCCCCTCCTTCTCCACCATCACCATGTCCTCCTCCTCCATCACCACCACTGGGCCCGGTAAGCGTTAACGGTAATTTTGATTTTTTTAATAATATTTTAATCTTTTTGAAATAAAAATAACAAAAATTAATTTATTTTTTATAGGTTTGTTACATAGGATTGTTGTTGGAGGACCAATTTGAACGTATTTTCTTGATCATTTTATGTTGTTGAGTTAATTTAATTTATTTTTATTTATATGGTAGTTTGATATATCATGTACGCATTAAATTTGTTTTATGTTCTTGTGTATGCAAATAATTTGTATAACACGCGTGACTTTATTTTGTGTTGTATTAACTTCGTACGAATTTATTTTGTGTTGTACGAAGTTAATTACTATTCGTACGCTTTTGTTCAAGAAAAACTTAATTAGTTTCCCGTTTGAGAATTAGTTGGATTTCGCGCATGGATGCGAAAGCATGACTGCGATCCAATTGATTCTTGAACTGTCCCATTTTTGGACAGTTTGGGAGTGCACATTTGTGTGTCGTAGTTTGCGATTCACGGATTAGGTTTCGATCGTGGAATTTTTGGTAACATCTTCTTACGTTCTTCAAGTGCATACTAGGTATTTGATAGCTACATCGTGCACTTGAAGAATTGTAGGGAGATGCTGCCAAAATTTGCCCCCGTCGAAATCTAATCTTTGTGGAGCTGTAAACTACAACACATAAATGTGCACTCCCGAATGGGATAGGCTCCTTACCCGAGGCATAAGGTGATGAGACATAGTTGAAGTTGTTCTAATACTGCTCTATCTTTATTTAATGTGTTAACAGATAAAATGGACAGACAGTGGATACATAATCTAAACATATGTTCTGCTGAATATTTGGATGGGATAGATCAGTTTATTGACTTCGCAATGTGGGAACCCTTCAACAATCTCCGCTCAAATCAAGTGTCCGTGTCAAACGTATAACAACTCATTGTGGGAGACATTCGAAAATGTTCGATATCATTTGGTAAGAAATGAGATGATGCATACCTATACGAAATGGAATCATCATGGGAAACCATTAGACCATGCTTTGTCTTCATACCAGTCATGAACGAAGACTGTTGAAGGAAGTTTATCTGCTAATGACCAAGTCATGAGTATTATAAATGACTCTTATCCATATGCCTCTACCAATGACAATGAACAAGTTGGAGATGACGTGTCTCCCACCATGGACAAAGAAGCATTTGATAAGTATGAAAGGCTATTGAAAAATGCCCAGCAAGAATTATACTCGAGTTGCGAAGACTTTTTGGTGCTTACGGCCATTGTGGAGTTGATGCAAGGCAAGATGAAGTTTCGTATGTCCAATCAGTGTTATGATTACGTTATGGGGATTTTAAAAAGGATTCTCCCAAAGGACAATTGTTTGTCTAAAGATCATAAAAGTGCACATAAGGTGTTGAACGGTCTCGGATTGGGGTATGAAACAAGGAGTTTTATAAATGCCCAATGCGGATATCGGCCTTATTTTGGCGGATATGTGCAAATAATCGATTATAGTAAGGGTTTTCTAAGATTATAATATAAAGGTCTCATCGGTCCTTATTTTTATTTAATAGTTCGATTCCTAGCCCCGGTCATCTTTCTTCTAGATTTTTGTTCTGTCCAGCGATTCCTTTAAATAAATATGTTCTATGTCCCCTGTTAGTGTTGGTCCTGTCCTGTACTCTATCTATCGATCTTATCTTAAGTGGATCAATCGCTTTTTCGGAACTCTTCCCTTGCTTGCTTCACTTCATCTCGCCTATAGTTCGATGGTATGGCACATTCTTTCTTTAGTAACAAGAATCTCTAAGAAAACCATATTCACGAACTCACATAGAGTGTTGCAGAGACGTCAGTCCAAGATTTCAAAACACCAGCATCCATGCGCCTCGCTGATCGTGTTTGTAATGAGTCGAGATATAAAATGACTCCTCAAAATAGAACGACGAAGATTCCAAAAAAGGTGATGCGTTATCTTCCGTTAACTTCTAGATTGCAGTGGTTGTACATGTTGACGCACATTGCAACCAACATGAGATGACATAACGAAGAACGGGTTAATGATAATGTTATGAGGCATCCTACAGACTGATAAGCATGGAAAGAATTGGATCGGATGTACTCTAATTTTGCAGCTGACCCAAGCAATGTCAGATTGGGACTTGCTATTGACTAATTTAATTCGTTCGGGGTCTTGAACCAAACCCACAACACTTGGCCGATTGTCGTAGTTCTTTATAATTTTCCGCCTTGGTTGAGAAGATAGATTTTGTAATCGTCTGGGTTTTTCGGAATGTCAATGGAAGCCTTTGCTTCGCCATCAATTCAAGAAGGTTTCCGGCCGTTTCTGAAACCACCAAGAAAAGAAGAAGGTATTACTGAGATTGTGGAGCGCCATTAGAGGGCCTGCATACATATTGTCCTTAATAAGGTTTATTTTTGGGGTTTTTCTTCATATTTCTAATTCTGGGCATAAGGTCAAAATTTAGGGTTCTTATGATGTTTAGGCATGCAATGTCGGCAATGAATATGTGATTATTGGTACAAAAAATCGAAAACAAATATATTAATTGCTTTTGGTTTCGTTAATGTTATGTTTGTATGTTGGTAGTTTCTTCTAGTTCATATATCATATTAGAGTTTTTCTATTTAAACTCCACACTCTGTCTGACTTCATTCCAAATTCTAATTTTACCATTACCAACACCACACTCCACAAAAATCTAATGAAATAAAGAAAAGGAAAAACACAGATAAAACCCACCGCACAACCTTAGCAGCCTAGCCCCACCCTATCCCGCCGATCACTGTTCTCTCTTGATCCGTCCTGCAACAATGACTATCTAAAGGAATGTTGCTATAGGAGATTGATTTTTGTGGTACTGCTGGGTTGTTTTTATTGTATCTTATGGTGTAATTGTTGATGTCGACAAAATCGAAGGATCCCTTGATCATCTTCTTCTCTTTCTTGGTGAAAGTTGGTAGCCTATCCTTGACTAGATGTCTCATACTCCTTGAATAAGCTCCATATGCTAATGGTTCCATCAAGTTAAACTTGCTTGATTATTTTGTTCTACTGTTTTGAATTTTTATAATGTTTTTAATTCTCTAGCAAAAAGAAAAAACAAAGAATGAGAGGGAGACTAAGAGAGAGGAGAGAGAATTTGTTGGGCAAACACAACAAGAAAAAGAGCATGCTAATAGTCATGTTGGTGCGGGAAAGACTGAGAGGGAACAGTGATCGGCAGGGGTTAATGATGAGTTTTCTTTTCTTCATTTTATTTTATGTAGGGTTTGTTGTATTAGTAAGGGTAAAATTAGAATTTAAGATGTCAATAAAATTTTTGGGTAAATTTAGACAGAGTGTGGAGTTTAAATAGAAAAACTCATCATATTAATGATAATGTGTCATAATTTTGCAAGAGTATGAATTTTGGACCATCTAATATCAAAGGATGTGTCATCAGGAGACCACATTTTGATAGACGACATTGTACTTTACCAAAATGTCGTTGTACTTTACCAAAATGTCGCATTACCCAAAATGTAATGCCTCACATCATGAGCTAAACTTTTTTATAAGATTTGATGCGGTTTTGGATTTTCACATCATTTATGTACATGGAAGAACCACCATACACCATATGAGAGAAACTTTCATGCCCCGGTTTCACTGCTTACCCTTCCTGTCGTTGAGAGATAGAAAGGGTAGAGATAGAAAGGGTTGGGTAGTGACATCGGGTGGGGAAGCATTTTTCCATCATAGGGACTAAAAAGCAGTAAGCCAGAATATCATACCACCCATTATTGTAAAATTACTTGGTCTAATTTTCACGACTTTAAAAAAATTGCGGCATACATTATCAAATGGTCAAGATCGTACAATGTCAAATAATTTAATCTATAAATTTATCAGTTATAAAACATCTTACGATGGGAAAAAGCAAAAAATTCTGAGCCACAAAAAATTTATCAAACCGATGAGCTCCGAGCTTGGAGAGCTTCTTGTAGGCAATTGGCGGCACCATCATAATTTAAGAATCCCATAAACCAGAACTCATGGTTATCAACGGAGATAACCTGAATGTACTTTTCGGCAGGGTTGGATCTGCTTGAAGAAGGATTTACTGCTTTAAGCTGATGTAACGGGATAACCACCTATTAAAATTTGGGAGTAAAGGGAAATTAGTACAAAATAACAGATAAAAACTCGTTCACCACGGACAAACAAAAAACAACCCGGAATTAAAACAAGTATAAACCAGATGACTAAGTATAATAGATCACATATCATCGAGAGCAAATAAACAAAACATTTCAATATGATAGCATTGACACTCCCGAAATTAACCCCACTCCCTAATTTCCTTCTGCCAATGCAATCCGCAAAGTTGTTCCTCATCTTTCTTTTCACAATACAACATGTACAAAAGTACAACCGCAATATGACTACGGAAATATTACCACCAGCAGTTGTGCGACTCCGTATATTTTACAAATACATCTTCATCAAGAGTCAAGAATAATAGAAAATAAAAAAATACAGAACCAAACTATCAAAGCAAAGGGCCCCAAATTCTATAACACCGTTGAAAATTAACTGTCTTGCTAACAAAAGAATGATGCTCATCCATGTATTCTTATGCTTGCCCCACCAGACATACTTCCTTTTGAACATCCCTTCTAGATCTATTGTCCTCATCGTTTAAGGCTCAAATAGAAAGTTGAGCCGAGCACCAAATATGGCTAATGCGAGGCTAAACAATCTCATAAACAAGCTCACTGAATAAAAATCAAGGTTGAAACTCATGAACATTTTTTCGCCATACATAGGCTGAGCCTAAAAATGCCAAAAGCTCAGCTCAGCGCTTGCCCAACTATATGCAACATCTATTTCTTTTTGAATAAGAGTCTTGAAGACTTTCTGTGAACAAAGTTAAAATGGGCTAAAAATATTTGCAGTACAGAGGTTCATAAGTTCCGAGAGAATTACATCAGAACCAAATTATATACCTTAAGTGTCACACATTAAGTGTTGATATAGTCCTATCACTCGAATCTATGTTCCCTTCACTACTTAGATGCAGAATCAAATTAGAACACAACGGGGAATTTCCCCCAGATGTCTAGTTGCAAATTTTCTAATATGAAAAACTAACATGATTTTCTAATTTGAAAAACTATAAATCACTCAATAATGCCTCCCTTAAAATAGTTGCTAGTTAATTGAAAATTTAAAATCCCATATTTGAAAAAACTTCAAAAGACACAATAGTAAGGCATGTGCAAACTTACCTTGTAATAGCTCCATTCAGTTTGGCTTTCAGCTTTGTATGAAATGGGATTATCACTACAATAGGCAAGCTTTGCATTAGAAACATATAAAACTCCCATGACTGGACCAGCTGATGTGGACAGGTAACATGCAAATGAATTTTGAAGTTGCTCCTCGGGAGTTGTCTCAAAGGTTGATCGAAAGATCTTCTCGTAACCACCTTCTGCTAGAACCTTTGTTCCTTGTGCAATTCTTCCCATGGCAGCGTCAGCAAAACTGGGGCTTGTTTTTACTAGTTTGAAAGAAAACAGGATGATTATTGACTTCATCCATCACAACCATTGTTTAGGACCAACAAAATGCACAAACTAAAATATAGAAAGAGGTAAGATAAACAGAAAAAACAAAATTGGGGAGATCAAGATAGATTGCAATCCCGTTTTCTCTTACAAAAGTTGACTTTTTCTGGGCTTTCAGCATGAACAAAACAAAAGCATTACCGGAATTAAGTTCAAATGGTTAGAAAAACTAGAGGTTGGTACTAAAATCCACAATGTACAGAACAACTTTCAAGAACCTCACTAAGCGTTTTACAAGAGTTTCGGCAAATCTTCCTCACAAATTTTAAACTTTTTAATTCTCATAAGATCAAGCAAATAAGATTAGCACACACCACACCTATACTTTTACTTAATCTGAATAACGAGCAACGAGTAAGGCGTCAAAAAATTGAAATGTGAACCCCTAAATCAATCCGCGAAAAATCAATAATTGTATTCCACCAAAACCGGCAAATGGCAATTAACAAAACAATAAGTACGCCGATACAAACCTAATCTGAATACAATTCCCATATGGGAATTAACAAAACAACCAAGTACGCCCATACGAACCTAATCAGAATACAATTCCCACGATTTCAAAATATATACATTTAAATTAATCTCAACATAGTAAATCATCAGAGACCAACAAGAAGAAGAGGAAACAAAAAGGAAGCAGAAACTCACAGTGCTGCCACGTGTTTCCGGCGAGATCCTCAGCCTTCTTCGTAGCCTCCCCCACCGACTTCCTCCATCTCCCAAACACGTTCCGTACAGTGTCCACCGAATCTAACCATGCACGCATACACAACAAAAAAATACGTATCCACAATCTTCAAATGTATACGAATGCAAATACGTATAAAAATACGGAAGCACAGATACTGACCTTTGAATGAGAAAGATTGTGAGAGCATAGGGGAGGGAGCCACGTAGGGATTGGATCCCTGATGGGAAGAATGATCAGACGCGGCCGCGCTATTGTGCGACTCCGACACCAATTCCGGGCTCCAATGAACCGATTTCTTCGACCCGGAACCCGTGGGGGTGGAGACCGCCTCCGTCGGAGTGGGTTGAGCCTGAGCCTGAGCCTGCGAGGCCATCACGAAGCTCGCCCAGTTCCGATCCCCGTTCGGAGCTTCGGCTGCCGATTTCGGGTTCGGATCCTGGGCGGCCGGAGTGTGCGTTTTGGCGTCGGCCTCGGCGGTAGGCTTGGGCGGGTCCATCGTTCTAGAAGATTCCGGTGCGGACGCGGGATCGAATTGGCGCGTGATGATCTGGTTTCTGTGTGTGTGTGATTATTTTGTGTTGTGTATCTGGAATTTGTAAATTCGAGTGTTCAGAGGAAAGAAATGAGATTATTGGAGGGACGCGTTTAGCGATAAGGACGGTAAACTTTGATACCGACAGACGCTCGTTTTAGGACTTCGGACCCTCCGTTGACGGGGAGGCTCTTCCTATTCCCTCTCTGAACTGCCACGTGTTTTTAAATTTTCTGTACAATAGTAAATTGTACAAACGGTCCTCAACTTTAACCCAATTAGGCTTCGTTTGACAGCTCGAACTGGATTGACTATTTCAGTCAGATATGATAATCTGTCATCGGACAGTACTGACTAAATTAGTCAGGCGTTTGGTGCAGTATTGGACTAATATAGACTATTTATACTGTGTTGGCCGACCCTAGGTGTGTGTGAAGAACACAATTTGTTTTTCATACGAACTCACTCAAATCCTCATCAAATGCAAGAACTACGAAAGGTTTGATCTTCGTAGGAGACAAAGTACGTAGGTAACCTTCAATTTGATTCAAGATGCAACCACAACTCCTCCAAGCAAAGATGTTCATCCAAGATGAGATTGAAGGCCCTATTGGGTATTTAGCCTTTGCTCATGCAAAGAAGATTCTACAAAGGTATAGGATGCTACAACTTACTAATGTGATTTTGAATTGTGTCTTGGTTCACAACATTTGGGCTTCAAAAGTCATGAGCAAAGTTTTGTTTTTGAGTACTAATATGCTAGCTAAGAGCCTTTAATTTGTTAATAGCATGTTTTAAGTGTTGTTCAAATGAACTTGTAATTCAAATATTTTCCTTCAAGCTAGACCAAGAGAGTGAGAGGGACGGACCCGACTAATTATATGGAGGTTTTTGGGAATATAATTAGTCGGGTGTGAGGGGTACTAAATGGTGGGCCCGGTTAAAATAGTTGGGTGACTATTTTAGTACGAAGCGCACCAAACACCCCAGACCGGATTATTAGTACTATCCAGTGCACTATACAGCGTACCAAATGAGACCTTAGTGTTTTAGTCATTGAATTAAAAAGTCATGATTAGTGTTTCTAAACTTGTTAAAATATGGAGTAATAATTCTTTTCGTCAACTCCATTAGACATTCCGTCTAAATTAAAGAGCAAATAAAAAAAAAGAGCAATCCAAACTCCAAGCCCAACACCACAATGAGATCAGATTGAGAAACGAGGTCGTAGAGCGAGTAGGTTCTTGGGTTGTGATTGAAGGGGGTTATGCATAGTTGGAATTTCTGGGTTCGAAAGTTTAAATGGAAATATTGAATTGAATTTTCAGCAAAACGGTTAGAAAATGAAACGCATAAAAGAATAAGGTGTGTGGAAAGTTTGGAAGAAAGACAGAGAGGAGAAGTGGTTGGTTTTTGGAGAGATAGTGAAGTTAACGAAGTAAAAATCTTGAGGAAGTTTGTGGAAATCTTTGGATTCAAGCTCACGGTGTTCCATTGTAGTTTGCAACCGGTTTAGATGAAATATTTAATTGAGTTAACAAAAATAATCATTGATCCACATTTTGACAAATTCAGAGACCAATGGTCACTGATTATTAGTTGAGGGACCAAAACTGTAATTGAGTTAAAGTTTATGGACTATTTGACATACTCCGACTTGGATGTCCAAGTGGACACCCAAAAATCAAGGGGTGCTGGTCGATATCCCGTGAGGTGACGAAAGCCATTTGAAAGAATAAGTGTAATTTAAAGTAATAAAAGGGAAATTTGAATAAAGTAAAGATCGAGTGCCCAGAAGTGTGTGTGAATCGGATAGAAAAATAACAGAGGAACTAAATTTACAGAGTGAGTTTACTAAGTCACTACCATTACTAGTAAAATTTCCCTACACTGACAAGTGAACCATGCCACCGCGTCCCGACGTCAACAGCTCCAAGCCTACTAAACCTGGAGGGGCGCAAAACAGAAAGGTGTGAGTGGGCAAAAACAATAACTTTCTAAAACTTTGCTTTTCCAAAAGTACTAACCCCTCGCTGTAAAACCCGTAATAATTCTCAAAATCATAGTACATAATAAGTATGAAAGTCACTGTAAAAGTGGAAAAGTAATTATTTTCCAAAATGGGTAAATAACCATAAACTTCAAAATAAAATACTTCGAAAGAAACTAACATGTGGAAATTAGCAAGTGAAATCCAAAATATAACATGAAATTCCATGGCATCAGTGAAAGCCGGTATATCACAAAAATCACAAATAACAACATGGTATGCCCAATAGGTAGTGCAAACATAGGAGCTCATGCAGAGATATTCTGTCATGAACATGCTGGGTGTAATAATCTATGCTCGAGTACTACATGCACGTGAAGCTGGCGCTAAGCGCGTCACAACGAGTTCTAGAAGTAGAAACAACTAGAACAGGCTGGCACCTACGATGGATCCAAAGTGAGCGTGTCGGTGCAGTGTGAACATACACGTGAAGCTGGTCCTGGCCTGGACAGTACTATAGGCACCGTGTAAGCAATCCTAATTGAGCGGGTATGAAAACATGCCACGGGTAAAGTCTCGTATCTTAAAATGGGGTATAGTATAAAGTATATCGTTTCTAAAGTAAGGCCCGTAGTAAAATGTTCTAAAGTGGTAATCGCAATACCGTAAGTGGAAATACCGATAAGTCGCTAAAACATTTGAATTTTCTAAAACCAAGTAAGGTAAAAAGGCAAGTCTAAAATCTGTTTCAAAGCATACGTAAATATAAGTTTGGAAAGAAAAGCCCACTCACAGACTGTAGCCGTAATTGCTTTGCTTGTATGCTCTTCGTACGCCTCGGGTTGTCACTCTTAAAGTAAAACAACCACATTTAGTAAACTAATAAAAAACTACAAAGAATACGGAGTACAGAACTCAAATTAAGAGTTTCGGTGTCCAAAAACTCAAATATGCCCCCGCGAGCAGTCTTGTGCCACCGCACGCGCCGCCGTAGGGTCTCACGCGCCAGTGGAAGGCCACCATGCGTGGTCACGCGCTGGTACGCGCCCTTATGCGGTGGTTACTTTAACAGAATATTCTAGGATTTAACGGAATATTCTAACGGCGTTAGAGAATATTTCGTTAACGCCGTTAGTTAGGGAAAGGAATATACCTTTGAAATATTCCCAGTTCAACCAGATCTGGACCAGGTTCGCTGACGTCAGAGCCGGATTTGGACCAGGTTCAGGCCAGCTTGGACCGGCTTGCTGCTGCAACTTTCGGCTGCCGCATCGCTGCCTCAGGCCGAAATCTCGTTGGAATATGGGAATTTTGCCGGAAAACTTCAAAAATGCATAACTTTGTCAAAACTCAACCATTGTCAACGTGTAAGAAGTCCGATTGATGGCCGGAGGTGGCCGAAAAATGAGAGGAAAGTCACAACCAAAAAGTGGCTGATTCCAAACTCTGATTTCCGAGCTGAAATCAGGCATACAAAGCTTGGGAAATATCCTAGGACTCACGAGGAGTCGATTGGTGGTCACCACGAGGCCAATCGTGGTCAAATTCGACGAGAATCTCGTCGGGAAAACTTTGAGGCTTTGCCGGAGTTTTGTGTAATAGAGGGTCGAGGCTTGGAGTTTGAGTTGCAGGCTTGGTCTGGTGAATTAGAGGTGGTTCATGGTGGTGGTTTGGGGCTTAGTTTTCCGGGGAAAGGTGGCAAAGTCACCGTGGCTTGACTCGGGAAGGAACGAAATGGAGATGGAAGTAAGGCAGAGTGTTTGCAAAGTGAGAGAGTGCACGAGGAAGGAATGGGGAAAATGACAGTGGGTGGGTCCCACTGGATCCAACACCCAAATTACAAAATACCATCCTTGTAAAATTACGAGAATGCCCCTGAGATTAACCTCCAGTAGAACTTTCGTTCGAACTCTAAATTGCATTCCGTTTGCGTCCACGTGATGTTATTAGTCGGGGATGTGAGGAGTGATATATTATGGACCTAAAATATTGTATTAAATACACTCCCAACTAAAATTTATATTCTTCACATTGTTACGGGACGTTACTAACCGAATGGATGAGAGGAGTAATATATCATTCAAAATGAGTTTTGTCACTTAGTACTATGGTATAGTGATACTCATTTTCACTTAAAACTAAGATTTTAAGTTCGAATCTCATGGATAATTAATTCAAAACCAATTTATTCTCCATATACCTTAGTGTAAATATATCATTGTATATAAAAAAATGTTGTATTGAAAACATCTCCCATGCAAGACATATTCTTCAACCTATATTTTTATATTGAAGTCCAAAACGGGTGGTGACCTTGAGATGTTTGGTTTCTATCTCCAATGCAAAGACTTATATTCTTGAATATATATTCTTATATTATGAGTTTTAAGATTTAAGTCTTTAGTTAGGAGAAGAAAATATTGGGGTCAAAAACCATTTTGAGCTAGTTTCGACAATTTGGGTATGTGAATTGGAGATGATTGGAGTCAAAACTCAAATCTTCAACAATTGGGTATATCAATTGGAGATGGTTAGAATCAAAACCCAAATCTTACTTGTCTTGGCTGAATAATAATTTTCCTTGTTGTCTTGTGCATCACGTTTGTCTCAAATCTCAAATTGAAGCTCAAATTTGAGTTTCACTTTGGCTGGAAACTCAATATATGAGTTTTAAATCTCTAGTGCACTCGATTCCTAAGTCTCCGATATATTGAAGATATTGTAATAATAAAATCAAACGTAATAATGTAACTAAAAAGGATAATAGTATTGAAAATTGGCAAAACCTTAAAGAGGGAAATCCATCTTTTTAAAGGCCTAAACGCCCAATTCTTTTCTCAGCTCCAATTGTTTTGTTTTTTTAAACAAGCATCTGTGTTGAGTTTGTTTGTCAATTGCCAAGACCTTCGATTGGGTAATCCAATGCAAGCAAACTATAACTTCCCTTGCGAGTGAGCTTTGATTAGGAGCCAACCACTTCAACTACGCTATGTTTGAACAAGGAACTTTCAAAATGTAAGAGATTGAGTTCGAGTTAGTAAGGAATGAACTATAAAATGTATAGAGGAGAGTAGCAATACAAATGCATTTGAGAGAGATTTACAAATGACACCTTTTAAGTAGAGATTTGCAAGCCCCTCTCATATGCATTTGTAATATTCATGGAGGGCATTGCTAGTCCCTTCTATCTAGATTTTATTGCCCATTTCTTACTAACTTGGACTCAATCCTTTGGGATTTGAAAATCTCTCATCCAAACATCATCTAAACATAATCGAGCGTTTCTCCTGTGTAGATCTCCCGTGCGAACCTCAATCATGATTTAATCAGAAGGCTATGATCTGCGAGCTCACGGTAGAGGTGGATAAAAAAAGGCCGGGATATGTGACGAGTAAAACCCGGCCTTCCATTACATGATCGTTGCCCTTAGCTCTCGCCGTTGTCCAGAAACAATTGCCCTTAGCTCTCGCTGTTTGTCCAAGAACACTTGCCTTTAGCTAGTGTCGTATGTCTAGAAACACTTGCCCTTAGATTGCGTTGTTGTCCAGAAACACTTGCCCATAAGTGGTTCTTCATAAACCATTCTCGTCGTCGCCGGTGTAACTGGAAAGTCGCGGTCGGTGTGCAGATGTGGAGCGGTGGTTTGTGGCGGTACATTGGTTACGGTTTTAGCAGCAGCAGTCTCCCCTCTTTCTTTTCCTCCGTTGGTTGGTTGTGAAATCGATTTCGGGGTAGTGTTTATAGAATTTTTGATTTGGTGAAATTGCATTCAATGTTGCTGGGTTGTTATGAGTTGTGTTTATAAAACTTTTGATTTGGTGAAATTGCATTCAATGTTGCTGGGTTGTTATTAGTTGTGTTGTTTGGGTGGAAAGTGAGGGTATAGATGGAGAAGATGCAATTGGTGCAGGGAGGGATGAATTTGTGGTACCAAACGTATATGATGAATTGAAACCGTTATTGAAAATGAAGTTTATGACGATAGAGGAAGGGTATAACTTTTACAATACATATGCAATGGCAGCTGGGTTTAGGATTCGAGAACATAGTAGTAAAATAGGCAGTGGTGGTGAGATAGTAAGGAAGGAAATACTTTGTTGCAAATAAGGGAAAAATAATGTTGATAAAAAATGAAAAATTGATCGGTAAGAGAAGTGGTCAAACTATAGAACTGGTTGCAAGGCTAGAATTGCGTTGTTGAAGCCAACTGATGGTGAAAAATTTGTTATAACAGTTTTCGAAGAGTGACACAACTACAGTATGGGAAGCTCTGCATACTTATTTAGATCTCACCGTCGAGTTTCTGAAGCAATGAAGGCCATGATTGGACAATGTGGGGAGGTGAATATTACCATAAGTAAACATGGCTTTATTGGAGGTGCAAAGCGGAGGAATCAGAAATATTGGTTGCACTACGAAAGATATGTATAATGCCGAAAGGGACCTGTGAGCTGATCTAATCGGGCATGATACGGAAATGCTTAAAGAGCATTTTGAGGATGAGAAAGAGAAAAACGAGTCATTCTATTTCAAGATGGAGATTGACGAAGACGGAGTACTTGGGAATTTCTTTTGGACGGATGCTAAGTCAAGACGTGCTTATGCATATTTTGGTGATGTGATTGTGTTCGATACAACCTTCAACACCAATGTCTACAGGATAATGTTAGCCCTTTTGTTAGGAGTCAATAATCATGGTCAAACCATGGTATTGGGTTGTGGATTCACAAAAAATGAAAAGGCCGAGACCTTTGAGTGGTTTTTTTAAGAGTTCCTCAAAGCTATGCCGGGTGAGCCACTGAAAACTATCATTACGGATCAAGATGCTAGCATAGTGAATGCGATTCGCAGCAAACTATCGACAATCTTTCACAGGTACTGCATATGGCATATTATTAATAAGTTCAGTGACCATGTGCATGTTAAGGATGTTTTCAAGGATTTGCATGATTGCGTATGGCATATCGAAAGCAAAAAATAGTTTTGGGCGAGGTGGAATGCGTTTGGTAGAGCAACATAAATTGCATGAAGAAAGTTGGCTTGGGGATATTTATGACTTGCGTAAAAAAATGGGTTCCTGCTTGGTGTAAGCACTGTTTTTCTGCTGGCATGTCAAGCAGTCAACATGCAGAGAGTTCTCATTCTTTCTTCAAGCAATATGTGCATTAGAAGCACTCTTTGACAAAATTTATCATTCGTTTTAATCGAGCCTTTGGTTCGCAACGGTTAAAAGAGGTGGGGTAGCCGACCATAATGATGAAAACTCATCACCTCATTTGCAGCTTAGCACCCCAATGGAAGTTCAAATGGCCAAATTGTACACTCACTTTATGTTTGAGAGGTTCAAGTAGAGGAATTGAAGAGTCTTTCATGTTTCTTGAGGGAGAAAGCTGCAGATGGCAATGAAGAAGTATATGAAGTACTTGATATGATTGAAGGGGTCACAAAGGTGAAGAGTTTGATGTATGATAAGGCTGTAAATTATGCAAAATGCAGCTGCAAAGAGATGGAGTTTAGGGGAGTTTCTTGTTGACACATATTGGCCTATTTGAAGATGAACGCAATGGATTGTGTTAAAAAGCGTCAGCGAAAAAGGAAACAAAGTGACGAGGCAGGTTGCATTTCTTAAGGGCAGGTGGTTAAAGATCCAATGCAAGTAAAAAGAAAAGGGGCGTCGAAAAAAACTGCAAAAGATAAGAGAAGCCAATATAGGAGATGTACCGGGGGCAAGAACAATTGTCCATTACCAAAAACAATGTAAGCATAATAGAACTATTTGTTGCTTATGATTTTCCAATCATTATATTATAGTGTTAGTAATATCTGAAACTAGTTGTCTGACATTAAATTGTTGTTTTGTAATTGTGGAGGCCTTGTCCGAGTAATGTTGAAGAACAAAGACAGGATACCTCAAAGGCTGGTGCCGATATCGGTAATGATAGAACTGACATTCCAGAGGGTGTTCATAATTTGCAGCCTACTCAAAGTAGTAACATTGATAGGGCCGTTAAAGATCCTTCATTGCTGGATGAGTTTTACTAGCATATGGAATGTTTTGGACATGTTATGAAAGTTTATGAAACGTTGTGACGACATATAACATGTTAATTGTGTGACCTTTACAAATTAGAATGTAAAGTTTACATTCACATATTGCTTATGAAAGCTTATGAAAAGTTATTCAAGTTTATGAACATTTCAGACTGCTTATGAAAGATTATGAAAGCTTATGATAGCTTATGAAATCTTACTCAAGTTTATGACCTTTACAGATTGCTTATGAAAGTTTTCATAATCTTATTCAAGTTTATGAAAAGTTGTGACGACATGTAACTTGTTAATTCTGTGATCTTTACATATTAGAATGTCAAATTTACACACTTCTTATGAATGATTATGTACACTTATGAAAGGTTATGAAAGCTTATAAAAGGTTATGAAAGCTTATGAAAGCTTATGATAGCATGACAGGTTATGATAGCTTATGAAAGCTTATGAAAAGTTATTCAAGGGTATGAAATTTACACACTGCTTATGAAAGATTATGAACGCTTATGATAGTTTATGAAAAGTTATTCAAGGTTATGTAATTTACACACTGCTTATGAAATATTATGAACGCTTATGATATCTTATGATAGCTTATGAAAACTTAGTCAAGTTTATAACCTTTACAGATTGCGCATGAAATCTTAAAGCAATTGAGGCTCTGTAAATGGTACTAAATGTCTTACGTTACAGACAAGCAAAACAAAATATATCCGGGTTTACA
This sequence comes from Gillenia trifoliata, assembly GCA_018257905.1. NCBI lineage: Eukaryota > Viridiplantae > Streptophyta > Magnoliopsida > Rosales > Rosaceae > Gillenia > Gillenia trifoliata. Next base: position 6,904,345 of record CM031088.1, on the reverse strand, counting down.
AACAAGTCACAAAAAGAAATTGAACACACATCACCATGGATGACAAAAGACCCGATTTACCAAATCGTAACTTCGATATTTTACACAAGTGAGTAGATAAACAAACCCTAAGGACCTTTTGATCTATTGCGAGCCGCCTTTACGTGCTTGTGGTCCTCGTAATCACCATCACATTTGACGATCTCTTCCATGTGATATGTGGTAATGTGGTCCCAATCATAGCCCTTGCGATTAAAATGGAGAAACATCTGACATTTCTCAAACCCATGATGGAAGGTCGAGAGCAAGTCTTCTTCAAGCTTTTGTTCCGCCCGCTGCTCATTTAACCTTGCACGACTTACTTCGTCGTCCTTCAGCACTAGTTGATCATACTTATGCTTCCGACTTGGTATTTGGCGTTTGTACTTGGCCGATTTGTACAATGCCTGGTTGAGCTCCATGTGTAAGTTGACCAATGTGAACTATTCTTCCATGCACTTTTGATGCCACACACTTACAACACTTGAGTTTGCACCAAAAATTTTCTTTGCTTCGGCAATTTTATCAACTGGATCATCGAAATCATAATCGGTTCCCAAATCAACAATTACATTGGTGCTTGCCATGGTGTTAAGAGTATGGTTTTTGAGTCTCAAGAAATATAGTTTTTTAAGAAGTGGCTGAGTATGATACTGTTATGTCTCAAAGGTTAAGTGCTGGTCTTATACTAGGTAACAAGTATGAAGAATAAATGGCACCCCAAAAGAAAACGGTGAATTTAAGTGACAACTGATGGTTTGTCATGTATTTATTCGGGTTTATAAAAAGTTATGTCATCTCTGTTGTAGTCTTCTTTAGTTGCATTAGAACTAAATGGTTCACTGTTTGCCTTACAATTCAATCAATATTTTATGTAACAATATAAGCATGTATAGGATATTGCCAATATATTTTATTTTGTTGTTTTAAAAAGCACAAAATTAGTTTTTTTATGGTTCGCTCCGTTCGAATTTAACTAATGGACACAGGACGGCTTAGTAGAGGTGTTATGAAATCATGTGCTAGCCCTACTGCAATGCCGTCATTTTGTTCCTTCCACAAGCACCTAATAAATTTTGACTGAGACATTTAACTACATAACAAAGAGTGTTATCTTCATCCCCAAAAGCACATGTAGTAATACTAGTCTTGCATCAGAACATACATATATTTAATGGTCCTTATTACATATATTACAATCAACAGTGTTTCAACGTTGATTCACAGAGGTTCAACAAAATATCACAAGGAATCATCTTTCAATCACAGCCTAATAAATATGTACTAGTACGCAATGCCAATACCTCTTCTTTTGTCACATCTTGGATGCCTTCATCAATTGGCAACACTAGGCCGGCATATAACATAAACAAACCAACCCCTTCCTGTACAACTTATTGCTTCTTCAATTCCACATCCTCACGTGTGCAGGTGGGACTCTTTGATTTACCACGTGAACCCATTTCATAGAAATATTGCATGCGCTGAACCAAAGCAATATTCTTGTTGGCCTCTATTTTTAAGGCGTGGTTGGCAGTTTTAACAGCTTCCAATTGCGAGCAAACATGTTCGATTTCTCGAACCAAGTGCTCGTGGAGCTTCTTAAAAAAAAAAAAACAGCATTTGTAGAGCATTGTATTCCCGAAAGCAGACGCTTTGAAGGCCTTGCATCACCTGTGTTAGATGATACCCTCTTGTAGCCACTCTTAAATTCTTTGGCAGATTGTGTATTTAAGGTGCTTGGATGAGGGGATTTTGAAGGGGTTGCATTTAAGGTGATTGGTTTAGGGGAGTTGGGTTTAGGGGTATTTAAGGTGATGGGAGGAGGATCTAACATGCCAATTGATGAAGAAGAAGACATGGATGTGGAATTATTAGGCATTATGATGGGGTGGAGAAATGGGTTGTATTTCAAGTGAAGTTATGGGGGGTCATGATGATGTAGAGTTATTAGGGGGTTATGAAGGTGTGGAGAAGAATGGAGTGTATTGGGGGGACCGGATATCTTTTCCTGCCCAAATCTATTGGGCACTTTCCATTTCCCACCCAAATCTATAGTGGTAAATGGTAAATTCTATTTCCCGCCCACTTTCAACGTTTCACAAAGTTTAGGCTACATTTTGACAACCAAACCCTTATTCAACACCATTGAGACAAACATTAAAATTTCATAGACTCTCACAACTTTGAAACAACACTTACTCATCTATGCAATAATCCTTCATAACCCTTTATAACACCTCGGAACAAAAAAATAATCCTTATTCAATCCATTTGGACAATAGCCCCTTACAACCCTGAAACAACCCTCACTTAGATATACAATAACCTTTCATAATGTTTTTATACTCTCATGACCCCATCCTCTACACTTGAAACCCTCCAAATCGTCGTCTGTACCCAACCACTCAGAAGGTGCCACTTCACAATTATTGAATAAAAATTTATATAAGGTGTAAAAAGAAGAAAAAGTTAATAAAAAATAATGTACATGTGTGAAAAATGTGAAAAAAAAATATACAAACGCTCATAATGACAAGCTCTACAACTTTCATGAAGGTTACATAGTCGTTTGGATTTTTTAAACCCACCTATCCCTATAATTAGATACAATCGTCGATTGTCGTTTGCGTTTATGCTTCATTCTTCTCACCGGATGTCTTTTTTTTTCATAATTTCTTTTATGAAAACATGATCTTGTAATGTATTCGGAAAGATGAATGGTTTGGATCGTTTATATCACGTTTAGATTTTGTCAGTTCATAAAATATAGCTCGAAGTTTATAAAGTTTCTAAGAACTATATAACATCGACCAATAATTTAGTTAACCGTAAAAATTTGAACGTGATATGAAAGATCCGAACCGTTCATTTTTTCGAATACATTACAAGATCATGCTTTCATAAAAGAAATTTTGAAAAAAAGACATCTGGTGAGAAGAATAGAGTGTAAACGCAAATGACAATCGACAATTGTATCTAATTATAGGGATATGAGGGTTTAAAAAATCCAAACTACTATGTAACCTTCACGAAAGTTGTAGAGCTTGTCAGTACAAGCGTTTGTAACTTTTTTTTTTACATTTTTTGCACTTGTACACTATGTTTTATGAAATTTTTTCCCTTTTTTAATATTTTAATCAAATGTGCCACGTGGCATCTTCTGGTGCTTTGGTAAGGTTTAGGGTTTAGGGTATAATGTCATAACCTTTCACAAGTTTTCATCTTTGTAATTCCAGTTCATATTTTTGCACATTTATTCCTCATATTTTCACAACCTTTCATAAAGTATCAACACACAATAACTTGTCATCGTCCCAACATAAGCCTTTTTCAGACTGATAATAACATCTCATAACCTCTCACAAACCCAACAAAACCCGTATGCAACATCACATAGAGTACAATTCAGTATCATAAACAAGTATCGTATACTCAAATATAACATAACAAAACAAAAATATCATTTCATAATCTTGCACAAGTATTCATAACATTTGATCAACTTACAACTACATTGTACAAAACACTAACTTCAAAATACCACTGTCTTAAATCGTCATCCCAAATGCATTACTCAGTCCAGTCACAAGTTATCCTACCCAATTCTAATATTATGTCCCACATAGGACCTAAGTGAGTCTACACATTATGAACTCCATGCAGCATGTTAGCAGCCATCCTTAAATGGAACATTGGCACGTTCTCCGGCGTCAAGTCATCTAATGGCAGTCTGAAGGACAAAAATTCAACAATCTTTAATGTATATATTCCACAATCGCTGCTGCGTAAACAAATACCATTTTAGAACGAAAATCAATGTCAAATAAGTGTCATACATATGATTACATAAACTGTCACTCACCCATTATCTTATTGTTGAACATCATCAACATATACAGTTTGCCAAGGTCCATCCGGACCTTCCATATTTTAGCTCTTCAGCAAAACAAGTAAAACATGACAAGCAAGAGTCAATTTCTCAGCGCTTTGGTCTTCACGGAGTCATAAACCACCACTTTACCGTTCACGAGGTCAATGCTGACAGCAATCCAGTGCTTGCTCTTTGACAGATCCAGTGTGAATAACAAGGTTTGGACCCCATCTATCCAAGCTCTATTATAACCATTTGGCCCTTGCCCGGTCACATATTTTACTAATACCAGCACAAATCCGTCGACACGTGGGACTATCTTTCCTCCTTTGCCTTTCCATTGGCTCTCAAATTCACGTTCACAGTACACCTACATCAATTAAACAAGTTCACCATACTACATTAAAATTTTAGTTTTAAAACCAATACATTGACGGCAGGCTAATAGTGTTACTTTACCAAAAAATGATTGTTTGTGATGATGGTAAGCATTGATCGAACATTTGCCTTTGTAACCTCTTCTTGATGCTTGTTTAATAGGTACAGTTGCAAATGCATCTGCTGCCAAATTGGAATGTCAATTAACACAACCTTTCATAAAGTTATATCAACCTTACACAGTATATACTCCATACTACATAAGAATTTATGAACTTACACTTGACGACAACCAACATGCGTCTTTAAGAAGGTGCCTCCAAAAAATACATTCACATCAATAATATATTATCACAATTAAGTAAATTCCATGACCATAAATAAGAACCAAAATTTAATTGTGAAATCAACTTACAATCTCTCATTCGCCTTCTCCCCTTTGAAATCGTACAAAACGTCCATCAGCTCTACAATGCATTGTTTATCAATAACTTTCATGTGGCCATCCCTCTGCTGCACGGCCACAACACCCCCCAACTTTTTGCACTTAGTTCTATCAAATGTCATCTCCGTAGACTCTCTCAATACTTTACATTTCTTGTTTGCAATCGTCGTAGCCATTTGCCTTGTTTTGCCCATTGTTAGAAGACCCTTTCTTTTTCCCATAAGCTTCCCCTCATGAGTGTATAACCCTTTCCCATCCCCATCATCATCATCCACTTCTTCATACCAATCCGGTTGTGGTTCTTCCAACAGCTCAACAACTGCTGCACAAATAGCCTTAGGACTGTTTCAATCAACACTCTCATGCAGCTTCTTCAAACTTTGGATTTTATTCAGATCTTCTTCAGCTTGAAGAATCTTGGTACCCTTCCCTCTGTCATCACCACCAATTTCCTCACCTTTCTTTTTCTCTTCCTCTCTTTCTTCAGGATTTGTTTGTCCATCTTCACCTTCTTGACATTATTTTTTGCCTTCGATATTTTTGCAACATTACTCTCATCATCATTCGTTCCTTCATGTTTCTGTTCCTCCATTTTTCCCTCTTCCTCCATTTTTCCCTTTTCCTTCTTATCAACCTGTTTTCCTTCTTCCCCATCTTCCTCCTCAGCTTCTTTCTCATCTTCCTCCTCAGCTTATCCCTTATCTTCTTCCTCATCTTCTTCCTTACCTTTTTTCCTCAGTATTTCCACCATGGCAGACAACTTCTCTATCTTTTTCAACACTTTGATTTCCAAAATGTCATTCTCATGCTGCACTTTGGCGACTACAACCTTCAAATGGTTTATCTCCAACTTTAATTCAGCAACATCATTAGTCTCCGGGGTTAAATCATCGTCCAATTTTAGATCCTTGTAGTCACCCCTGGTCCAATATGATTGCTGCTTCTTTGCCTCGGTTGCCACTATGTCCCTAAGCCCCTCAATCTGTCAATTAAACTAACAACCATCAGACTATTATTTCAAAACAGTCATAGACTTTCATAACCATACATACACATTCACAGACTTTCATAACATTACTTAAACATTCACCGACCTGCATAACTGTACATAAATAGACTTTCATAACAATACATACACATTCACAGTCTTTCATAACGATACATAGACATTCACAGAACGTAGTTTACAATAAATACACATTCACAGAACTTCATAACAATACATTGACATTCATTGCAGTATTACACCAGAGAATTTGTAGCATTGCTTCAGCAGTTATCCTCGTACAATAATGTAGTGACGTTGCTAACTGTCCAATTTTTTCGTACGCCCACACCTACACATTTACTAAATTACTAACCACTTGGACATATCTCATAATAAATAAAAAATATAAACTACTAAACAAACACACAATACCTGAAATGCGTACGAGAAGCCTTTGCAGCCCCATCCATCTTTACTTCCGCCCCCCCTCCCCCCCTTTTGCTTTAGTCCCTTCTTCCTCCTCATCTCCCTTTCCTAGAAGAAGCAGAGGTGACACACCCCACCCTCGATACCCACGTGGATACCGAGTGCGAGCGTGCTGGCCGACACTCGTAAGTGACGAAGCCATTAAATGCATGACAACACTTAGTGTAACCAAAATTAAATTGTATTAAAGTTGCAAAATTCAATGTCAATATGCATATGGTTCAGAGCGTACTAATGTTGAACAGCGGAAAACAAATAATGAAACAAGTTCCTAAAATCTCTATCCATAACAGGGATGGATATTATTAAAGAAACTGGAAGTAAAAGATAAATCCCTACATGGTCGGGATGGATGATCAGAGCTGCCACGCAAAAGTCTCGACCTCGCCGGATGCACTATCACTATGTCCTGAAGGGGGCGCAAAAACAAAAGTGTGAGTGGACACAAATCAAAGTTTTCGCAAAACCTTTCTCTTTTCAACATATTAACCCCCTATTGGAAATCCAGTATAATCGTCGAAAACATACTATCATAGAATAGTTCAAAAGATACTTTATGAGTATAACTGAAACGCATAAAAGTATAATATTCGTAAATCACAACTAATAATTCCAATAATATATATAATCGAAAACCAACACAGGGTATATGCGCGATCACCCATGTACGGGTTGAGGAACAGCCTCTCAATCACCGTACAAGCACTTTACGTTATCCATTAATTTGTACTCCTAGTACCACACACATGTAAGCACTTGCGCCGCAGCGCGTCACACCCGAGTCCTTACGTAGTGGGGCCTTTTCCCCATAAACAACAATAAACGTAAGACAAGCTTGCACTAAGGTATTTACCGGACAATACCCCTGGAGTACAGTGCGTGTGACCCAAACATGTGAGACTTGTCCTATGGCCATGAGAACGGTACTACAACGTAGTGAAAGCATACCAAGTGTGTTTGAAAACATACATACATACTCATGTGTATAGATATGATAAACAATATCCCTTTCATAATTCCCAAATATTTATCATTTCATAAATAAATCCTTTCCCAAAACCATATATCAAAATACCGTTTAATATTTATGCAAAAGTGAAATCATAGCATAAACCATTTCATAACATATATTCATACTTGATAAATAGTCCCAATCACCAATTAAATCCATTTCTCAATATATATACCATAAATAGAACAAATATGGTTGCTTCAACAATTATCAACATATATATATTTAATAATAAATATATATAATTAAACATGCTCAGAAAACCATTTTAAACCATAAAGAAATCAATTTCATAAACATTTTCAATCATAAAAACCATTTAATAAAGCAAATGTCCACTCACCTCGAAAACATCTAGACGTTGATCCTAGTCGACATGCTGGCCAGTCGAATCTCGCCACCTGGTGGCTAATCCAAGGTCAATAAGAAATAGCATGAAATAGGTCCAAGCAAGAAGTTCTCCGGTTTTTTTTTTTTACATCCCCATCAGGTCTTGTATTATGCCATAGTTTGGAGTCCCCACCATTACTCAAAGTCATCAATTCGACCGCTCCACGAAATGTGCCACTGTAAAATTCCAAACCCATAATCTCCACAATTTTATTAACTTGGCCCCCTCTTCCACCTAATGACCCTAAAGGAGTCTGCTTCATTGTCCTCAGGCTGGATAACTTTAAACTAAATATAGTATATGCCGAGTCACTAAGCTTGTGATGGTACAAGATATGAAAATCTCTGATTGACACTTGGATGCCCAATATTTAGATATGTCCACTTTCAGTTCCTTCACTTCTATAGATGTTTTGGGCATCATCAAAACCAAATCTGTGATGGAAATCGACAAATATCTTGCAATATTAGCCACAACCATCCACTCCAAACAACCTAGTATTATACCTTAAATAACCCAGCAGCCAATTCTCACACAAAGATTATAAAATCTGGACCATCATCCCATCGTATGTCAATCCATTTCTTTCCTCGGTGACTACTTCCTTTATAGTCTGTCCATCATCAATTCCGCTGCGCCACTCTGACCTCATCGTCGCTGTTCCCACCCACATCAGGAACTTCAATCGCCTCTTCAAATTTCTCGACACTAGAACTCTCAATAAGAGACACCAACCCCAAACCACCGACCGTCTCAGCCTTTAATTCTTCACCGACAGCAGCAGCACCCGCTAATTCATCTCTGCACCCCTGCTCCTGCAAATTCTTCTGCATCTCTATCGCCTCCTCGAAAACCTCATCTTCCCCATCATCCTTGAGTCCATTAGACCCCTCTACAACCGTCTCCTCAACAACCTCAACTTTCACACCCTTGTTCTCTCCCACTTCAGACCCACCAGCAATCTTATCACCATTTTCCATCCCCAAATCCTCAAAATGCAGCCTCGAAACCCAGGTTTTCTGGGTTGACAGAGATAAATGCTCTGCCTTTCGTCTTGCTTCGATTGAGAGAGAGCGAGATAGAGAGAGAGAGAGATAGGTCGGGGTGAAATAGAAATTGAGGGAATTGGCTGTTTAGAAATTGAGGGAATTAGCTGCACAGCAACCAATTCCTAAACCCAAAACCCTAACTTTAACTTACGGGGTTGAAATTACTAAAATGCCCCCACACTTTAAAGTTTCGTAACTTGTTCGTTTTAGCTCCGAATTGAGTTCTGTTTGCGCCCACGCGTTCGTGTCGACGAGTACATCAAGAATATGTAAAGAAATAAATTTTACAAGTCGTCCCAAAAAGTCAACAAAAGTCAACATTGACACTAGGGGTATTTTGGTAATTTCACATAAATTTTGGGACGGGTTGTAACAAGAGGCCAAGCTCTTATGTAGGTTCTCAAACAATTTAGAACCCCATGCATAGTTGTTGAATCTTTCTAGGTCATCAAAAAGCTCGAGGTAGTCTATATTGACGGCCACGTTCCTCTTCGTGCCTATCAACACCGCCTCGGCAAAGTACACTAGACCAAGTTTAAATGCATCGTCTTTGTCATTGCTTTCCTTGAAAGCTATTTCCAATTAACCAAATTTCACTACGACCTTTTTACTTCCCTTCTTCTTCGTCTCCTTCTGTTGTACCCTTCCTAGTCCCTTTGCTGCTCTCTGCCAAGTCTTCAACCTTGTCAGCAAAATATGCCTTCATCAACCTTATCTCACTCAGCTCAGCTTCAAGATATAAGGTCCATCACATCTGAGCCCTGTAATAAGGCAAAAGTCCTTTTTACTGAACACTGTCGTTTCGCACCCAATTAAATATGTTAAAGATTCCAGGTCTTTCACCTCTCGATTTGCCACCCTTTACATCGAAAATTCATGGACCAATTGACTACTAAACGACAACTTATCTACATTCTCTAAATGGGCAAAAGAAGATGCCCTAAAATCATCCATTTGCGTCTCATTGAATTTGCCCCTAATTAGGCCTAGAGCAACATTAGTTTGTGACACATTATTGACCCGCCCCTGGTTTGATTCCTTTTCTCGAGTAGCTAACTCGACATGGTTTGCCATATCTTGTACACACAACATTCCTCTTCTCTAGTAGCTAACTCCACATGGTTCGCCATATCCTGTACACATAAAATTATAAGCATTCAGTACATTTCAACAAGTTTTCATCAACACATATCACCATAAGATCAACAATATCAACACAACTCTACCCAAACCAGCTATATCAAGCCTCAACACAACCTGTCAACAAGTCTTCGTAAACATACATCAACTCAAAATTTCTACAATTTAACACAAAATTCAACAATTTAATCAACAACCTTTCCTAATTAACCGTCAATATCTAATTAATTAAACAAATTTAACACAAATAAACCCAGAACACAACCTGTCAACAACTATCCATAAACCTACATCGACAATAAATTTACATACATTTCAACATATTTCATCACCAATACTTCATCTTTAACCATGACCACTTAATTTAACAAAATGAACAAAAATAAACCATTAACACACCTTATCAACAAGTCTTCATATCCCTATATCAATCCCAAAATACCTAATTAATTAAATAAAGTTAACACAAATAAATCCGGAACACAACCTGTCAACAACTATCCATAAACCTACATCGACCATAAATTTACATACATTTTAACATATTTTATCACCGCTACTTCATCTTCAACCATGAACACTTAATTAAACAAAATGAACACAAATAAACCATTAACGTACCCTATTAACAAGTCTTCATATCCCTATATTCAACCCCGAATTTCACAAATTTCCAACAATTTCAACAAATTTCATCATCATGCATGAATTCTTACCCATTAACACTTCATTAATTTAAAAATTTGCACACAACCCATAACTTTATTTACTAGGGTTTGTGATGTTCCTCAAGTCTAAATTCCACAACACCTAACTTCTCCTCACGCCGTCGATTTGGACCAAGCTTTCCCGTTAGAGCCACTATTGATTTTGGCCGGAAACTCTGTGCAAACATTGTGAAATCATTGTGGAAAGTCGGTGGTCACGGTGAAAAAGTTTGAATTTTTTGGGGGTGGTTTTGGCAAAGACAGACGAACGGTTTTTCGTTTGGGTTCGTTTTTAAGTTTTTGCAACTGTTTTCTCCATTCTAACATTATTTATTACTGGGTCTTTTATGACTTGTTCCTACCCTAAGCTCGTTTTGTCTGTCTTTGTTTTCAGTTGTTTAGATGAAATCAAACGGCTCTCATCGATCAGATCAAACGGCTCTCATCGATCAGCACAGGAGGTCTGCATTTGTTGGTCAGCACAGGAGAAATTGAGAAACATAACCTAAGAATTGGGTAGTTTTATGGCCGAGACAAAGGGTTAGGAGAACTCATCACAGATGCTTAATAAACTACTAGGTCACAATCTGCTTGTACTAGTGTGCTGGGCTGGGCCTTAGGTGAGAATTGGGCTTTGGGTATTTGATAACAACTTTGTTTCTAATTTTTAGTTTTTATTTTTATTAAAAAATTGAAAACTGGTTTGATAACAATATTTAGTTTTTTAGAAAATAAAATTTGAAAATCAAAAACTTAATTGATGCTACTCTATGAGTTTTCAAAATTTTGTTTCAATTTTCAGTTTTTTTTAAAAAAACAAAAAACAAAAAATTAAAGCGAAATGGTTATAAAACGGCCCTTAATTAAGCAGAAATAATTAAAAAAATCTCTTTAGCCCAAATTTACTGCTATCACTAAATCTTGAAGGCACATGAGAAGATAGCAGTGAAAAAAGAAGAGAGCAGAGAACACGTTTTAATTTTGGACAAGATTAAATTCTCCAACACTATGTAAGTGATAAAATCCAAAGAGGATATAATAATAGTTTTCTTCTGCCCTTCTAAATCAATTTCATTAACGTTAAAGACAATCAACCAATTTCTTAATGTAATCACATAATTATAAGGAGTATGTCACTAACTATGACATTTTATCATTTTTCTCCTTCGAAGATGTTAATTGCAGCTAATCTTATTATCAACAAAATGAACAAAGAGACCGGCATGCGAAAACGACAAGGGCCACAAAAAAACCTTCACCCAAGTAAAATCATATGGAAAAAAACCTGGATAAAGAAAATGAGACTTTGCATGCCAACAATACAACGTTATTTAAAAGGTGTAACATGAAAAATGAAATTGTTTATGTGTACCATTCGCGTAAACTCAAGTCAAGTTACCTGAATCAAATAGTTGTTGGTTTAGTATTCTTTTTTCAATAATGGAAAATATTTTAAGTTCAAATCGCCCAACCATATCAGTAAAAAGAAAATGTAGTTAAGCTATGTTGGGTTCAGACTCATTTTAGCTAGGTTTCATTTCCTTTGTAAAAACAAAGAGGAAAAAACTAACTTATCGTTATTGATGGCCGGCCGGTCGTGATAAATTTTGAATTGAATTTCACTTGATGTGTTAATTTAGAGACCGTTTGATAACTATTTTGTTTTTAATTTTTTATTGAAAACTGAAAAACTGAAATCTTGTTTTGTTACATCCCGTTCCGGAAAATAACATTATTTTATTCCCGGAGGTGTGAAATGACGATTTTGCCCTTGGTTGACCTTTCGGTTGACTTTTGTGTCGTAACTCGTACGACGGATTCACTTGTATTTTCTTGACGTGCTCGTCGATACGAATTCGTAGACGCGAGCCGGACGTCGTTCGGACTTGAGCGAATTACGGGCGTTGATTTTCGGCGTTTCTAGTATTTTAGTTTTGAGCAGCTTTGGATTATTGGGCTGGGGCCCATTTGCCTGCAGGCCATGTGGCCTATCCCAGATTTCCTGGGATTTTGTCTGGGCTTGTCCTTGTCTTTGACCCGAGCAACCTCTCTCTTCTTCTTCCTGGGTTCTCTGCAACACAAAACAACAAAACAAAAGCTTATTCCCTCTCCCTCTCCCCGAGCTCTCACCCAACCATTTTCATGGCTTGACTGTCACCATTCAGTCCTCCTCGTTCAACTCAGTCTGAACCCAGAAACCAGAGAAAAACCAGTGGCACCCCGATGCCATTTTTCAACCTTCCTCGAGCTCACTTTGAGCCACCTCCCCGTGGCCAATCTCTGGAACTCCAGGTGGCACCCTTCATCAAACTGGAGCTGTTCATCATCTTCTTCTACCTCTGCTTGTTGAACTTGAACCCAGTTCTCTGAGAGTGATCCTGCAACCCAGCAACTTCGTGGCAGCAACCCTTTGGAACCCAGGTTTTTACTCAAGGCACCCCGTGCCTTCATCTTCCTCTCCCCGTGTGTACACCAGGCCATTTTCATGGCCAAGCTCTTTCTCTGGAGCTCAATGGAAACCTGTTTGTGCAAACTGGATGAGGCTACTGCCCACACGAGCCCAGCAAACCATCTTCCTTTTTCTACTCAAGCCACCCAATTTTGGCTCTGCTTCTTCTTCTCTGCCTCTACCAATCTCGAACCCAGAACCAGCTGGGGTGTTGTTGAGGCAACACAGATCAAATCCATTCCAAACCATCAGGCCACCAGAGACCGACATGGGTGAATTTGGGTTGGCTGCGAATTGCAGCACAACTCCTCCTCCAACCCAAGAGCTTCCAGCAGCACCGTAGAAATGATCCCAATTTGTTGGCACTGTTGAATCTCAGATGAAGTTTGAAGTTGCGTTTTGCAGGGGGGGATTTTTGATGTTTTGGGCTGCTGTTCTGAGCCATAACCCAGAGGCTTTTGCTAGCCAGTGGGGGGCCTCGGGTGTATTGATCAAATTTGGTCAAGTTGTGATGTTGGTGTTGATTATGGGAAGAAGGTGGATGGGTTGGCCCATCAGAGTTTTTGGGCCGAGTGCTTGTAGCCCCATTTCAGTTGGATTTTGGGTGCTTCGTTTGCGAAGTTTTTCGTTGGGTTGGATATGCTTTGGAAACTTCGGGCTTTGGCGACCCATGGCATCGGGACGACGTGCACTTGGGCTCCCCGGCAAAAGTCTAAGTGAGTGGGCCATTTCCCTATACTATTTAAATATGTTTTATTTGGGAAATTATATTGGTTTTTGCCTACGATATTAATTGATGTTAATTGGACGTTTTATTAATATTATTGGTATACTTTGGTATAGTATTTTATCACTCGGCCACTAGCTTGACTCGACGTATTTCGTTAGGCCTCGTAAATTAGTTTACTTTGCCTATACCTTAATTTTGGTATTTATACCGTATCTTAGTGAACTTTGTACTATTTTCATACTAGGCTTGCTAGTATCGAACCGGCCCTATTCTTGGGGGTTTTAGGAATTAATTATTGCGCCTACTTGTGGTCATGGGTTTTTATACCCATTTGGCGGGCCTTGGGCCGTATGTTGGTGAACCTTGGAATTGGTAAACTTCTACCGTATTTTGGGTTCACCTAGTCTACCATTAAGTTGGTATTTCCGTACCTTGGTACCCTTGTGGTATATCCTTGGTATTTCACGTATTTTAGGGTTTATGATTGGTATTTCGGGTACGGCCCCGAGAATACCATATGTATTGACTATTTCGAGGTTCATCCCTTATAGGGAATTTATCCTACCTTGTTTTATTAAAAATTATTCTGTGGTATGTTTTCATACGCTCAACTAGGTTGCTTACACGGTGTTAGTTGTACCGTCCGGGGCCAGGACCAGCTTCACGTGATTGTTCACACGCACTTATACGCTCGCTATGGATCCATAACAGGTGCCAGCCTGTTCTAGGTCGCTTGGGCGACTCGAACTCGTTGTGATGCGAATAGCGCCAACTTCACGTGATTGTGTACACGAGCGTACCGTTATTTATACACCCAGCCTGTTCATGACAGAATATCTATGTATGAACTCGTGTGTTTGCTATACCTAAACGAGCGGTTTATCTTATAGTTCTGTATTGTGATTTTATCACTGATTTTCACTGATACCACGGAAGCTTTTAGTTGATTTACGGGTCTCCCGTAAGATCTTATTTTACGAACTTTCGAGTAAAGTATTTTATGCCGAACGGTGGCTTTCTGCCCGTTTTGGACAGTAAGTATATTTCCGTACTTACCTCGTTTTTCTACCTACTATTATAGTACGTTTTCTGAAACGGTTTTCCAACCAACTACTTGATTTTTACGGCGAGGGGTTACTATTTTCAGAAAGGAAAGGTTTTTACAAAAATGACTACTTTGGCCCACTCACCCTTTTGTTTTGCGCCCCTCCAGGTTTAGTGGCTGGAGCTGTCGACGTCGATGCGCGGTGGTATGACAAGTGTTTAAATTCTTGGTAATTGTAGACACTCAGTTTCTGTACTTTGTACGACTATTATTGTATTAATTTCTTCCGCCTATACAAATTTGGTGTACGCTGACCTTAAATTCATTCAATTGTTCAAATAAATTCTTATTTCTTTCAAATTGGCTTTCGTCACCCTACGTGGTGTCGGCCAGCACACCCGACTTTTGGGTGTCCACGTGTACATCCGGGTCGGGATGTGTCATGTTTGATAACTACTTTCAGTTTTAAAAAAAAAATGAAAACCCAAAACTACTTTCTTAAGTTTTCACTTTTTGGTTTTGTAGTTTTAATTTTTTTTGAAAATTGAAAGCAGTTACCAAACAAAATTTTAATTTTCAAAAAAGTGAAAACCAAAAACAAAAAACTGAAAAACGAAATAGTTATCAAACAACCCCTAAGTGGTGGGAATATGGCCTTCTTCTTCAGCTCATTGCGTTCTGAGTTCAAACTGTCATTCCTCCTGACCCCTAATATAGCTTAAAATAATAATATCGCTTGTGATACATGACAAACTAAGGGGCCGTTTGATAACCATTTCATTTTCAGTTTTTTGTTTTGGTGTTTCATTTTCAGTTTCACTTTTTTTGAAAACTGAAATCTTGTTTGGTAGCTACTTTCAGTTTTCAATTTTCAAAAAAATAAAAACTAAAAACCAAAATATAAAAACTCAAGACCAAATTTTGAAAACTCAAGAAAGTGGTTTTCAGTTTTCATTTTTTTGAAAATTGAAAGTAGTTACCAAACAAGATTTCAATTTTCAGTTTGCAAAAAAGTGAAAACAAAAAGTGAAAAAAAAATTGTTAACGGCCCCTAGATAATATCACTGGATTTCACATGACTATTATAATGATTTAGATAATATCACTGCTAGAGATAAGTAAAGATGTTTGTTAATGTTAATTACTAGTCCATTGACTGGGATGGGATAAACTAGATGGATGGTGAGTGGTAACAAAGCAAATTGTGGAAAATAAAAGCTGACTTTAGCTACTAAGCTCATTACATATGTCGTAAGCTAATTAGTTAACCAAATCACACGGAATTCTAGGTGACCTAAAAGGTTACTTTTGCTTAGTTTAACCATTTCGCTAATCATCTCTTTATGTGGCGTTAGCTCTATTCGTCAAAATCCGTGCAAAACTTTTCTTTTGAGAGAACTAAGGAAAAATCTTGAGTGGTACGTACTATTTAATGGTACGACTATTGAATGGTTCAGATTAATTTGCAGTGGGCCCCAAATGAATCTTAGCCATTTAACAGTACGTACCATTGAATGGTACGTACCACTGAAGTTGGACCCGAGAACTAATTAGTATTACAGTTTAGTAATATTTCTCTTTATTTATAAATTAGAAGTGTTTGGTTTGACTCTCATGAATGACTATAATAAATTATATTTGTGTTGAGTTGAATACCTAGTTAAGGATTGCCTCATTGTGTGACATATCTTAACCATTCTCCTTAGAATAAAATATCGTTGTATAAAAAAACGTCGCATTTTTACCACCATTACACGGTGGTGCACACAACATTAACTATTATTATATAAGTGTGATTTAATTTAGAGTTATGTTATCCACACACCTTTTTTAATTTCGGTTGTCGAATCGAATGAATTAAAGAAGATCCAAGACCAGAAATTAAAAAGAGTGTGTGAGAAGTAAAAAATAGTGTGTGGAAAGTAAAAAATAGTATGTGGATAACACAACTCTTAATTTATGCGCTTACGTATAATTAAGAGTAGACTAAGACAGAATCATTCTTTATAAGTGTAGGATGGCAAGGCCGGTAGGACTGATTAACACTGAAATTGGAATTCTAATTACTACAGAAAAGGTCCATGTCTAAAGTAAACAATCGTAATTTGGAATGTTCTACTTCATATATGGGAAAACGTCAGAAGCCTTTTAATGTTGGATTAGGACGTATTTTATGCCAAATCAGTCTCAAAAACTAAAATAAAATAAAATTCCCACGCACAATCCAATCCATGTGTCTTTGATTGATTCACAAAGCCAATTTATTGGGACCCCATTATCTCCATGTTTGTGAACAAAATAAAATTGACACCGTCTTCTCACCAATAATCATGTAGAAGACTTGTGGTGGAGCACGTTTGTTGCATCTCTTCCTGCCAGCTTCTGCCAGCTCCTATTCATCATACAAGTAAACATATATGTTTACTTGTCACTAAATAAAATAAGGCCAAATAAATTCCACTCAACTGATGGCTATGATGGGATACAATACCAAACATTTAGTAAGCTACTTTGTTCTATTGAAGAATAATTTCTGCGCATCACTACTAATTACATGTTATGATACAATCATTATGGAAAAGTGATACGTATATCTGATACACCACGTGACACCATAATAGCATAAATCAAATTAATTTAAATTAAAAATATGTGTAGCAACACACTAATATCCAAACCCTAGATCCAAAATGGCGAAACCAACACCTAGTTGATGAGATAAATTCGAAAGAATTTAGTATATTGCATCAACACGTCACGTGGTCTCTTTGAAAACGTATTCATACTACATCACACTAAATTGTTATTACCATACTGTTTGGGCTTGAAATCCAGGTTTGGGCCGAGTGGCTAGAGGACGGCCTAGATCGGATAGGTTGTTATGAATCTCGGCCCAGTAGTAATTGAAATCTTCATGTGGGCCGAGAAGTGGCAAGAGTCGGCCCAGAGAGGAGAGCATCGTGAATCTCGACCCAGTAGTGGGTTAACGGATAGAGCGGCCGAGTTCTGGTTAAATAAGGGTTTTTTTAGTGATGCCAGGATATTTGAGTCCTGTCCAAATTAGGATTGTGCTAAGGGTTGAGATAGCATCAAGATTGGTATTCAGGTTGGTGAGACTTGGCATGGGACGTTCGGGACTTAGAGAGGATCAGGGATGGTTTTTGGATGAGATTTGAACAAAATGCAAATTGGGTCCAAATCCAGAATCCAAGTTCGAGTAGGATACGATCGGGATTAGGCGACGAAAGTATTTCAGTTTGATCATGATATGCGAGGCGAGCACTATATAAACAAATACATTAATAACGAGAAGAGGACCTTCAACTCAACACACAAATCAACGCTTTATGCGAAACTTTTTGCACCCTTTTGTGAAAACTGACTTGCCTTTGGTGGGTAGAAGCTTTCAGCGACTACTAAACTCGTCGATAATAGGCCTCCAGAAGGGACTGTCGAGGATGACAACGACGACGATGATGAAATCGTCGCCCCTGACAAGGTTCCATCCAAATCTTTCATGCGACGAAGGATGTTTGAACAAACCAAACAAAGGAACTCTGGAGTAAGAACTTGGCGGACTTAGCCTCAAGCAGAACAAGACAAACCGCCTCCTAGCTGCCCTTTTTTTTTTCTTCTGAAACTTGACAATCTAGAGTGGATTCCGTTGCTACAACGGCCGAGACCTTCAAGACGGTTGTAGGGGGAGAGAAACCCCTAATCTTGAAACACAGACATCCTGAAAATACTTCAAGAGGTTCAGTTGCCTTGTTGGAGTTGAAGAACGAGGGGATCCAATGCTTGTTAATCTGGAAGATATTCAAAAAGTTATGAACTAGGCCTTGAAGAGGGGGCCAACGACTCCCTAATTTATTCATCCGTATTCCCCTGCTATTGAAAAGTTCGAATATCCTCAGGGCTTTAAAATTCTTGATTTTAGCCTGTTCTCAGGCAAGTCAATCCTTTCTTCGGTCAAGTAGATTGCACAGTTTACAACCTAATGTGGGGTTGCTAACCATGATTTCCATAGACTTCGGCTTTTCAATTTCTTGTTGACTTTGGTGGCTTTCTCCTGGTACATCAATTTGCCGCCAAACTCAATACAGACTTGGGATGACATGGTTAGGAAGTTCCACGAACAGTTCAACCGAGTAGAGATGAAAGTGTCTATTTCGGTGTTAGCAAGGATGACCCGAGCCTCAGACAAGTTGCCAGCCGAATACATTTACCGGTTCAAAGTTGCAAAGAACTTGTGCAAAGTTCCTCTTCTAGAAAACCAGGTCGTGAGTTTCACCTTGACCGAAAAGCCAAAACCACAAATATCTCAGCATTGATGCTGCTAAAATAGTCGTCGATAAACCTTTTGTGCAAGGCTTTATCTCATGCCAACGTCAAGGACGTAAAAGCTCAAACAGCTTCGACTGAGGTAGCAGCAAAAACATCAAAAGTTTAGATATTATTTTCGACCAGCTTTTAGCAGCAAAATTGATTACACTTCGGGCAGGTCATCTGATCCCAAAGGCCTAGGATTTAAAAGGAAAGGTATACTACAAGTTTCACAACTCCAACAAACATGCGACCAACAATTGTGTAGTCTTCAGCAATGCCATTTAGACTTGGATAGACAAAGGGAAGCTCAAATTCCAAAAGAAGGCACATATGCTTGTTGATACAAACCCTTTTCCAACAACGGTTAATATGGTTAATGCTTGTTAAAGAAGACACCAAGGCTGAAGATTGATTTAGCTCATCATGACACTCCAACGCATCAGAACAACTGAGAGTCCATAAGTCAGAAGTCAGACAACTCTGATGAGCATTTAGTGTTATGTAGCCGTTGTAGAGCCGAAGTCAAAGATCTCCAGGCCAAAAATTAAAAGTCGGTCAAGGAGGCAAAATCGTCTAAGTTATCCTGAGGTTTCAAGTCGGCAAGTCCAAAGCCTTTTGACTCCCAGCCGTCTGATCGAAGTTTAGGGCGCAATTAGATTGGGGTATTTAGAAGGTTTGGCCCACATTTAGAAGTTCAAAAGTCACCGGTTAGAAGATGGCTCGATTTCGATGGCCAGTTCTATTATGAGGATTATTTTATTGTCAATACTGGCAGTACAAGCGCTCATCCACCACCGGGAACTTTTAAACACTAGAAACAAATGACAGTCTATGATATGGTTATAATTTGCCAGCCGGCGCCTATACTCATGTATCTAAATCTTACAAGCACCAGCAGCAACATAAAGGCCAAATAGCTCAGCTCCGTAGTGCAGTAGTGAATGCTTAGGCTAGTAAAGCCCAGACGCCGAAGCCAATTTAGGAAATGGACATCAATTCCATTAAAAAAGTCCCCGTGATCCTGACCGAAATGATTGATGGAAAGAAAGCATAGGTTCCAACGCTCGAGACAGAAATTGAAGAATCAGATAAACACATAAAACTCTTACTTCAGCCAGCACAATTGAAGGCTAAAATTGAACATTTCGCTCAGAAGGCCAAATAAGATCTTCCACCACTCCAGAAGCAGGAAATTTTGATCAAAGTTCGCCGAAATAAGCATCCTTCATTCACGGTTGAAGCTTTGATACATATGAGGGAATTTCACAAGATTCATTCGGCCAATGATCTCTATGGATTGCCCAAGGAAAGTCAAGAATGTGTCAAATTGGCATTCAAAATCCCTGCAACCAAAGAAGCAATGATTTAGAATAGCTCAGACTCGGCAGTTCTAGCTAGATTTCAAGACATTTGTGAATCTAGAGTGTTGGGATTCGAGGTAAAGAATTGTCAGACTTAGAGGGAAATGATCTACCTTTCTCCTTAGACAATTTACGTTATCTACGCGGCCATTTCCAGGTTTTCTCGTTCATGAAGCTTTTTAGCCTAACCCAAAGGGAAACATACCTAATTGAGAGACTATACTCATATTTAGATGCTCCAGGCGCCAAGAATGCTTTCCAGCTACAAATTCACAAGATTAAGTTAGAAGTCATCGAACCAATGGTCAGCATAATAGACAAACAAGTCGTTTTAGATTCGACCGCTGATCATACAAGTATCTAGCCTTCCTTTCACAATCACACCAGTGTTTCAGCTATCAATAATGAAAACGTCAAATCGATTCTCAATGATGAGACTAATTGGCCAGTCAATAAATATGAAGATAGTGTGTCCAGTGATGAAGAAAGTTACACAGAGGAAGAACATGTTCTTACACTGGAGCCATCCGTTTTGGATGGCATGGAAATTAACATGGTTCATGTCCTCCCTTCTGAGTTTCAGTCTGCCACCAATCAACCAAACTTTTTAGATGGAGACATAACCGTCGAGGACATGGCACATGTTGATTTTATGACAATAGATACGGTCGAGGAAGTCAACCGAGAAGAAAAGCTTAAAGCCACCTTGTCTGAAATTTGACGCTTTTGTATGTGACCGCTTACATCGAAGGTTTCCCAATCTCTTAGGTGTTCGGCGATTATGGGGCAACGGTGAACATGATGCTAGTAACAGTTATGAAGGCGTTGAAATGACCAAAGAAAAAACTCATACCATCAAGCATCACCATGAGCAATTTTGTCGGTGAAAAGTCTCATACCAAAGGTGTATTGCCGTTGAAAGTCACAATATTTGGCCGATCTCACATGACGACATTTTTCGTCGTCGATTCCAAGACCAAGTATAATGCTTTATTTGGTCGAGATTGGATTCACCAGACTGGGTGTATCCCATTCTCGTTGTACTAGGTTCTCATCTTCTAGGATGGAAAGTCAAATGTAGTTCATCTGGCTGACAATCAACCATTCGAGACAAATATGATTCAAGCTTGTTACTACGATGAACATGTTGGCTATATTAGCCTTCAGAGCTTCAACTCCAGCGGTTGACCAATGAAGATCTCCATTCAAAAAGTCATCGAATTAGGAGACAAAACCATCCACCAAGATTCGGCTCGTCTAGGACTTACTGATCTCATAAACTTTTCTAATGAATAGCCAATTCAACGCCGAGAAACGACAGGCCACAATTTTGTTAGTAATGGAACATTTGCTGGCCCATTGGTACAATATTTCTCAAGAACCTAACTCTGGAGTCAATTTGATTGAGTTCCTTGCCTAAAAAGATAACAACGAGGTATTGTCTATCAGAGATTTGGAAACAGCTCCGACCGAACTTGAGGATAATTGGCTGGAAGTTCAAGACCCTTTAGAAGAAATCAATGTAAGGACGACCGAAGATCCACAACCTTTTTATAATAGTTCTTTGTTGCCTCAGCCCTTAAAGGCCGAGCTTTGTACTTTGCTCATTGAATTTAAAGATTGTTTTGCTTGGAGTTATCACAAGATTCATGGCCTGGATAGGTCTCTAGTTGAACATGAAATAAAAATAAAGAAAGACTGTAAGCAGTTTTTCCAACCATAGCGTCGATTTTTGACCGAAGTACAACTCGGCATCAAAAATGAAATTGTTCGTCTATTGAATGCTGGCTTTATTCAGACGGCTCGGTTCATTGAGTGGTTGGCGAATACTATGCCAGTCATCAAGAAAAATGGCACTCTTCGAATTTGCATTGATTTTCGAAATTTAAATTTAGCAACCCCAAAGGATGAATATCCCATGCCAATGTCTGACTTGTTAATAAACTCGGCGGCCAAACATGAAATTTTATCCTTCATGGATGGGCACCCCGACTATAACCAAATATTCATCATCGAGGTCGATGTTCATAAAATACTTTGGTGCCCTGGTGCTTTTGGAATTTAAGAATGAGTTGTCATGCCATTTGGTCTTAAAAATGCCGGCGCCAATTAACAGTGTGCAATGGACACAATTTTCCATGATCTCATTGGTACAACAGTTGAGGTGTACATTGATGACGTTGTGGTCAAATCCATTAAATGCCAAAGTCACTTGTCTGATCTTCGGCGCACTTCCGAACGAATGACCCCTAAAAAGTGTGCTTTTGGTGTCTCGGCTGGAAACTTCCTTGGATTTCTAGTCCACCCACGAGGGATTGAAGTGGATAAAAACAAGGCTAGAGCAATAATTGATACACTCCCACCGTCTACCAAAGCTGAACTTCAGCCATTGCTCGAAAAAAACAAGTTTCTCTGCTGATTTATTTTTAATTCGCTGGAAAAATGAAGGCGTTTTTCTTTCTTCTCAAACTGAAGGATACAGACACCTTTGAATGACCCCCCCTCCCCCCGAACATCAACAAGCTTTTGATCAGATGTCACATCCCAGACTGACTCCGATGTAACACGATATTGTCTGTTTTGGGCCACCCCCTCACGGTTTTGTTTCTGGGAACTCATGAGCAACTTTCCAATGGTTCACCCATCTTGGGTTTGCTCTAGCGCAAACTTGCTTAACTTCGAAGTTCCGATGGAATCCGAAGCCAGTGAGCTTCCAAAATGGAGGCGGGCATATACATTTAAGGCATATCACCCCCTCTCTGTTGGTCGATGTGGGATGTCACATTAGATCAAGGCATACTTGACGAATTCGCCTGTTTTAATGCCACCCCAACGAGAGAAACCTCTCAAGCTGTGCATTTCCATAGTCGAAGCATCCATTGAATATCTTTTGGCTCAAGATAATGATTTTGGCCGAGAGCAAGCTGTTTTTTACCTCAGTAACAATCTCAATGATGCTGAAATGAATTATACGGCTATTGAAAAGTTGTGCTTAGCCTTATTCTTTGTAGCAATAAAATTTCGGCATTATATGCTGCCTTCGGTCGTATAAATTATTGCTCAGACAGATGTCATTCGGTACATGTTGATTCGGTCGATTATAAAAGGGTGTATCGGCAAGTGGAGTATGGCATTGTCTAAATTTACTCTTCAATACATACCTTAGAACATTACCTATCACCTATCAAAGGCTAAGCTCTCGCTGATTTCTTGGCACATCACCTATCACGAAACAGTTTCGGGGGCGAAGATGTTGAGATTGGGATGGTCAACATGCAAGACAACATTTGGACTATGTATTTTGACGGCTCAAATACTGAGACTTGGCCGGGGTTGGGATAGTTATTCAATCTTTAGAATGCCAACATTGGTTTTGAATGCACCATCAATCAAGCCAAATACGAAGCTCTAGTAATCGGCCTTGGTCTTCTTCACGATCTTAAAGCAACACGAGTCCTAGTATTCGGCAATTCAGAACTTGTGATTAAGGAAATCAAAGGCCTTTTTCGATGTACGAGTTGCACATTGACTCCTTATCACATGGTCGCAACTTATTTGCCCGAGACTTTTCTTTGGCGTCACCTTCAAACATATCTCACGAACAAAAGAACTGTGATGCCAACAAGCTTGCCCATATAGCCTTTGGAGCACAACTCATAGGGGTGCACGTACCAAACTTTGATCAAAATGAGAGTCATGTCCTTGCTTTCACTGGCCAGCCGAGGAGTGCCAAAAGATATTTGTGTTGTTGAAGTGATTCCCCCAGATTGGCGAGGGCCAAGCATGCGATGTCTAGACAACCTTGGAGGCAAACACGACCGAAAAGTTAGGTACCAAAATGAGCTATTCCAAATGGGCGAGGATTAACTCTTATTACTCTAGCTCGACCAAACTGAAGCCGTCAGGATCATGAGAGAGATGTATGAAGGAATTTGCGATGCTCATCAGTCTGGCCGAAAGATGAGATGGCTTATTCGAAGGCATGGTTACTTTTGGCCGACTATTCTAAAAGATTGCATTGAGTATGCTCAATAGTGTGTGCAATGTCAACTCTATGGGTCGATCCAAAAAGTCATGGCTGATGAACTTCATTTAGTGGTTAAACCTTGGCCATTCAGAGGATAGGCTATGGATGTCATTGGAAATATTTTGCCGATATCTTGTTCGGTGAAATAGGCATGGATTTTTGTGGCTACCGATTATTTCATGAAATGGGTCGAGCCAAATCCTATGCCGAATTAACGGCAAAGGAAGTCTTTTATTTCGTCGAGGAAAATATTGTGACCAGATCCGGCATCGTATAAATGATTATCACGGATAACAAAATGATCTTTACGACCGATAGATTCAAGAATTACATGAGTAGTCTTAAGATTCGACTGGAATAATCGACACCGTATTATCCTCAAGTTAATGGGCAGGCTGAGGCAAGTAACAAAGTCATTGTGAATGTGTTGGATAAAATGGTGCAAGACAAGCCTGATATGTGGCACCTAACTCTCAACGAAGCACTTTGAGCCTACCGAATGTCAAAGCAATGAGGCAATGTTTGGGCTTGAAATCCTGGCCTGGGCTGAATGGCTAGAGGACAACTTATACTGGATAAGTTATTATGGATCTCAGCCTAGTAGTAATTGAAATCTTGATGTGGATTGAGAAGGGGCAAGAGTCGGCCTAGAGAGGAAAGCATCGTGGATCTCAGCCAGTAGCAGGTTAACAGATAGAGTGGCCGAGTCCTAGTTGAATAAGCGTTTTCTAAGTGATGCCAGAATAATCGAGTGGTGGCCGATTTAGGATTGTGCTAAGGGTTGAGATACCATCATGATTGGTATTCAGATTGGTGAGACTTGGCATGGACATTCAGGAATCAGAGAGGATCAGGGATGTTTTTTGGATGAGATTTGAACAAAATGCAAATTGAGTCCAAATTCAAAATCCAAGTTCGAGTAGGATAAGGTCGGGATTAAGAGGTGAGAGTGTTTCAGTTTGATCATGATATATGAGGCGAGCACTATATAAACAGATACATTAGCAACGAGAAGAGAACCTTCAACTCAACACACAAATCAACGCTCTACCAGAAACTTTTCACACCCTTTTGTGAAAACTGACTTGCTAACCATCAACACAAATTCCTACTAGATAGACGAGTTTGGGTTGGCAATCGGTATACGACAACTGACTGGATAGACAGGGTTTTCCAGAAGCACCAGCAAAGGTGACCGACTGAATAAATGGGGCTAAAGCTGTAGAATCGGCTTACTTTAGGAGTCTCGACCGAGTAGATAGACAGGGATTCTTGCTCCTGTGACTCGTTATTTATATCAAAGTTTTGCCTGCAAGGAGTCTCTGATTCTCTCACTGAACGAGGTCATCTCATCTCATCAACCTTCTCGACAAAGTGAGGTGTTTTATGATCGGATACTTACAAGTCCAATTCAGAGTTCAGCACACAAACTGCCGAACCACTTTTACAGTAAAGACACTTGTTTCCTTTGAGTATATTTCCCCTTACAATTTGATACCGATTAGGCAGACCTATATTTTCACCAATATAATCGAGGTTGCCGAACATGGTGTAGAAGATCCATAACTTCACAGAGATTTGAATAACCTTGCCTTCAGGTTTTAGAACCCAAGGCCGAGAGCGTTCCTTCCTCGACCGCAATCCCTCGATTCATGAGTTAGCAACTCATTCCACATCACCACCACATTTAAAAGTATTCGCTCGACCGAGCTCGGCGTCAGCACTTACGCTACCAATAACCTTGCCTTCAGGTTTTAGAACCCAAGGCCGAGAGAGTTCCTTCCTCGACCACAATCCCTCGATTCATGAGTTAGCAGCTCATTCCACACCACCACCACATTTAAAAGTATTCGCTCGACCGAGCTCGGCGTCAGCACTTACGCTACCAAAAGACGTAGTTAGCTCTTTTTATTTTGGTCTGCGCGCCACATAAGCTGTGTAATTTTTAGGAACAACACATACACATTAGAATGATTATGTTAACGCATAATTAAGTAGTAGAACAATTGGTTTTCACAATGAGAAAAAAAAAAAGATAAAATAGGAGGATAGTTGTTCTGTTCAAATGCACCACAACTTACGCGTATTTATTTACAATCTTCCATGCACGGAGTCAATGGACAACAAAGAAGACTAAGTTTTTGAAGGCCAGGGAATTTTTTTATTTTTGTTTGGTTGGAACGAGCATGTTAGTTGTTTTCCATTTGCAACTCAGCAACGGTAACATGATTAAAATTATAATATAATCTGATAAAATAGGATTATATATTATAAAACATTTTCTCTCTCCCCAATTATCCCACACAGAACGGCTAATCACACAGCTCACATATATGATATATATGTGCCATAAAATTAAGTAAACAAATGGAAGTTTATTGTATGCAACAAAAGGCCCCTCATCCAAATGTACAATGTGCTGGATCCCAGTTTTGATTAGATCATTGATCATACCTCCAAATGGCCTACACATGCTTTTTATCTATCCTATATATGCACATTAGTCATAGTAACATTATTCATGGATAACTTTTGTTATAAAATACAATGTGAAATATAGGTTGTTTTAAACGGCTAATTATATTTTACACATTTAAGGTTTAGAGTGGTTTTTGAAATAAACCATGAAATTTCAACTTTCTCACATTGCACCTTAAGATTTTGAAATTGTATCAATTTACACCTTTCATATATTTGAATATCTAATCCTCCATTAAGTTAATGAGTTTTTTTTGTCAATAGGGTGTAAATGTGGCTTATATATCAATCCAATTACGGTTTCTACACTCACTATGTCACTAATTTAATGAAGATTCAAATAATTTTTTAGACAAATGACATAAATTGATACAATTTCAAAACCTCAGGGTGCAATGTGAGAAAATTGAAACTTTATGACCCATTTTGAAAATCATTCCCAATTGTCGTTTATCAAATTTAAACTCAAAATCTCATTTAATAAAGTGAGGATTTTTTTTTAAAATAAAAAGATAATGGATTACGTGAGTCAAGCTACAAATAAAGTTTGGTCATCGGTCTACCAAAGTAGTCTTACTCTCTAAATCTGCATAAGACGATAAGAACCAAAACCCCCGGAATTAGTCATCAACTACACTAAAAAAATCACTTTCCAACCAAAGCAATAACACTACAACAAAGTGAAGATTTAATGTTATAAGGCAGTTGTCTTTGGTCATGTCAAATAAAACTAACTGTAAGAAAAAGATTGATGGTACAACATTTATTATATTGTAAACCACAACTCTAATAGAAGTACGGTACAATATTCTTTATAATAGGTCTCATATTTGTTAGAGATAACGTATACCCTGCGATTAGTAAATTCGGTGCATTTGATGGCAACCTAAAGAGTTAAATACTATGTTGGTTCTTGTGTTTTGCTTAATTTTTCTTTTTGGTCTTTGTGGTTTGTGTTTGATGAATTTGGGTCATTGTGTTTTATCTCGTTAAATATATTTTTCTGTTTTTTTGAGTTACACATGAACCCTAAAATTACGCAAAAATGACCAAAATGACTAACAAATATATGCATAAGTACCAGATTGAAAATCCCAACAAATCACCTAAGAATTTTTGCTCATTTAACATCTATTCTTAGATACTCCGGAGTATTCCATATTTCGAATTTTTTAACTGTTGAATTTGAATTTTTATATTTTAAAATAAAAATCTAACAATTAAAATATTCAAAATATTCTGAGTTATGCATAAAATTAATGTTAAATGAGATGGTGTCATTGTTAAGGATGCATATGGACAACAACTAATAATGAAAGGGTCATTTTTGTAAAACCACCGAGCACGCTTGTAGTTGTTGAAAAGGGCAAAACGACCGAATCCAGACTGTTAAAAGCTAAGGTCCTCACTATTATATTGCCAAAATGCTAATACACCAGAAAAATGTGGTAGAAAGAGACGTATTACTAACCCTCATCAGCAACCAAATACATGTGACATGTTCAAACACAATTTTCCCTCACGATCATACAATCTTAAAGCTCACAAACCATGTTTACGTCAATGATTTTAGAGTCTGGCCAGCAATTTATAATTAATTATGCTGATATTTTTCTATTTTAATCACATGTACAATGTGATTGGTGTTTAATTTCATCACAAAATGTCTCGTTGCAATTAAAAGTAAAATCATTTAATATAAGTGATATTTATTCTGTTAAGTTTTCGTCATAGAATTGCATTCTTCAACAATTTAGACTCCAACTAAATTACTAATTTAACTCTAATCACGACACGTGTCGAAGCGAAACGAAACCGTGTTTGGTGATTCTACCCGTAGATGATCCTTGAAGAAAGTTCAAACAATTAGAAAGTGTAAAAGGCTGACCAATTATTCACACCACCACCCTCGCTGGCTTAACAAAATTTTATACATGTCAAGTTACATATATACATATATTTTCATATATATATTAAATAATGAAAATGCAATGTCATTGTGTGTGTATAAATATAATTTAACCATTGAAGGAATCTGAATCCAGCATTATTGAATTTGTAACGCTGTCCCTCAGCAGCACCCCCACCCACTTTCTCTCCAACCTTTTTATATTCTCCTCTCCTTTTGAAACCCCCTCACTCCCTCACTCCCACATCTCTCAAAACTCCCTCTCTCTCTCTCTCTCTCTCTAAAAATGAAGATGGGTTTTGCAGGGTTTCAAGTTTTGATGGTTTTGGGTCTGTTGGCCACGTCATGCATAGCCCAAGCCCCAGGAGCCGCACCCACAGCCTCACCCCCAACCGCAACGCCGCCAACCTCCACCCCACCAACAGCCACACCGCCATCAGCCGTACCAGTTCCATCACCCAGCACAACACCAACCGTGTCACCAACTCCATCACCAGTGACAGCACCAACCCCAAGTGCCTCCCCACCAGCTCCCACACCAACTTCCACACCATCAGCTGACTCTCCGTCGTCTCCACCTGTTCCCTCAGGCCAAAGCCCAGACTCCCCACCGGCTGAGGCTCTTCCTCCAAGTGGCACCTCCGCCATCAGCCGCGTTGCTATTGCTGGAACTGCTCTTGCTGGAGTCTTCTTCGCTGTTGTGTTGGCTTAGATTCATGGGGTTTGGTCTTTCGGGTTTTTCTATTCGTCCACGTGGAGACTCGTCATCGGCTCTTAGATCTGGGTTTTGATGGACGGTCGGAGATCTATTATTTTCTTTTTATTCTGTTGCTTATTTTTGTTAATGTTTTTTTATTTTTGTGTTTTCATTCCATATGGTGATTATTGGGTTTGGCAGTCTCATGGTGGATTTGGACGGTCGTGATGTGATTAATTATGTGATTCATTGTTTTAGAGTCGACACGTGCACCCATTTGTAGATGAGTCGTTGGATGTACATCTATCTGATCATAGTTGAATAAAACAGTTTGTCATTCTTTTTCTTATGGATCTTGAACTAATTTCATACTTAATTTTGTCTCTGATATCGTCGCGTGTGATTATAATATCTCGTGATTTTACGTGCACTAAGATATTAATGGGTCAATGAAAGTGATAAAAATATATAATTTATTTTATTAAATCTCTCTCGTTCATTTTAAGTTGCATTGTATAAATGTAGTATTGTAATTTTTTTTTTAATATCTTTGTCAAATTTATCACATTTCCTAAATAGGGGATTGCAGAAAAAATTGAGCCTTTATTTTGTAGGGTTGGGTGGCTTTGGCTTTTGACAAAGTCTAAAGCGTTTGTTCTTTATTTCCATGCCAAAAGATGGAATCCAACTCCTTGGGTTTGGTCTATAATATGCTTCCAATCCTTGACGTTGACCCAATGGTTTAAAAAGTCGTCATCATAAGTGAAAGTGCACCATTAAACTTTCTTTTGTGTGATTCCACGAAATTTCATACACGTGTAATCCATTTGGCAAAAGTAAAAAGGAATCAAGTAATCTTTGAAAGAGATTTGAACTTTAGATACATAATGTAACATTTTCTAATTTAAAATGACTAAATTCAATTGATATATTAAACTTCATGCATTTTCTTCCTTTTTCTTTCGTGTGCAAAATTACAAATAACAAATTCAAATGTTTATATCATGTTGATAATCCAAGGAGCTGTTTTCACATATCATTTTTAGTCTTTCAAATACCTCTCTTTATTAGATTGAATAAATTAAACAAAATTAACGGACAAGATGAAAATAAATAAATGTTTGTTTATCATTTCCCTAATTTGAGTATTTCAAATACATCTCTTTATTATTGGTCATTGAATTGAATAAATCAAACAAAATCAACGAATAATAACTAAAACCTTAAATTTGGGCTAACACATTTTAGATTCTCTCTCGTGATAAGACTATAGACTGATTCATGTTTAATTAGGCCCATGAATATGCTGGAAAAGTTTTTGCTACTTTGGGCCTTGGGCCATCTATACCAATGAAAATGCAATGATCCAAGACAGAATATATGTCACATCGATGCTACACACCAAAACGACTAGTCACTACTAAAGTTCCCTACGATCGCTTATATACACAGCCTACATTAACTTAGTAGTTTACCGATGTGGGACTCAATACACATGTAAAG
The DNA here is from genome assembly GCA_018257905.1 of Gillenia trifoliata. Lineage (NCBI taxonomy): Eukaryota > Viridiplantae > Streptophyta > Magnoliopsida > Rosales > Rosaceae > Gillenia > Gillenia trifoliata. The sequence continues at coordinate 6,873,332 of CM031088.1, read as the reverse complement.
CCTATATGACGATGTCTCAGCCATATCCCTGGCCTCAAATCCAGAACTTCAAGCCCACACTGAGCATGTGGAGATAGACTATTACTACATTAGAGATTTTTATTCTACAGATCTTCTCAAAGTTCAATATGTATGCAACAAGGATCATGTGCGTACATTCACACTAATTAAGGCTTACCCAAATCTAGATTCAAATACTTGCAGTCCAACAGTACAAGCTTTCTCTTGGTTTTCCTTCGACCGGCCAGGGGGTGTATAAAGACAAGAGCAACTTATATAAACGGGTTCACCGCCTTGTGGCGTTCGGTCCAATAATACATCGTTATGTGGATAAAAACATGCACATGACAATGCATTATTGGATAAGGGAGCTCCGCATGACTTTAATTCGTTTCATATAAGTCGATAACATCTGAGACATGAATCCAAGTTAGTAAAGCCAATTGGATTCTAGTCATCATACAAATGGGACAATAACTTACATGACAAGGTATAGCGCCCACGGTGGCGTCATGCGCCAATAAAACAAGGACACGTGGACAAAAATTTACACACATTGTTAGGCCCCAAAAGATTGAAGGCCCACATGTTCTATACAGTCATACGGTTTTATGCTAATCCCAATTTTACAATATACATATTTATCTAAAAGATTAATAGTAAGCAAGTTTTTACCTAAGTTTAACAATTAATTCTCATGCAGCCTTAAACAGAAATATATCACGCCATGTCAAGCACATTCTTTTAAACCCAACACCTACCAAGCTCCATGGATTCAAGGACATGTGTGGTTTTTGAGAGCGCGAGGGGTTGAGGTCTGGAGAGAAGATTCTGAGGAGGTCCACAAGTCCCATGGAAACTCTTCGATAATAGAGACTTTTGGTCTACTTGGGAGCACCAAAGTCCAAGCCTATTGCTTAAAGTAGGTCCACGCTGGGTAAGCAAATGAGATAATTTCCAACACCCTATTTTAGTCATGCACTACTTTACAATAAGCATATACACCCAGAGACATATATATTCTACTCTTTTCCTGCACCAAGACATATGTTTTACGTGAACCTATTCCTACACTAAGTTATATCACCCTTCCTGCCAAGACATGTTTCCCATGGAAACTCTTCATGCTGTAACCCATCTCACCTTTTATCCATAGCACACTAAGAAGATTCCATTCCACCCTTTTAGCCGTTGGAAACAAGCTGTTTTCGATTGCCTCCTATTATCCATAGGAAATAAGAAGGTTCCAATCCATCCATTTACCCACCGGAAACAAGTAGTTTCCGGCACACCATTACCCAGCAGAAATAAGAGAAAATTTCACCCTCTCTATAAAAGCTAAGTAATATCAAATGGGAGGGAGGAGGCAGAGGCTGCAAGCAAAGAGTAAAACCCTTCCTCCTAGCTCCTGGAAATCTCTCTTTAGCTATAGCAAGCTTCCTGCACCAACCACAAGTAGCCTCAAGCTTCCCTCTCCTGCTTCCAATTGTTTCTTTCATCCACTGTAAAAACACCAAATCCCATAAGCCAAGCCTTAAGTTCCTCATTTTCCTACACATGAACCCAACCACCATATTAACTCATTCACCACCCAATCTCTTAGAAACCCTCGCTAAACTTAGCCTAATTAACATGATATCTGCATCTCATTTGCTAAACTTGTGGATCTTTGGCTCCCACACTTCAAGCTCTCATGCCAGCCTTTTTCAACAATAACTCGGCACTTCAACAGCCCCTGAGAGAGAAGAACTGACAGCTGTGAAAAGCACTTCAACAACCCCGGAAGAAGAACTTTGACAACCTCGGAAAGCACTTAAACAGCCCCGGAGAAGAACTTCGATAGCCAAAGGGAAGCACTTCAGCAGCTAGAAATACTTTATCATCATGGAAGCATTCAACGTAACATCAAATCAAGCACTTAGGAGCTGCCAGAAGAACAACAAAGTATTCCCTAGGACTCGCTTCTCCTTCCGGATGCTAGGCCTAGTTCTCGCTAACTTTCGAGAGAAATGGGCGCAAAACCCCGTCCAGCTTGATAAAACCTTTAAACGAAAAAGACCCCAACATAAATGGCGACTCTGCTGGGGGACTAGGCCATTACTCTTACAGCAACTCCTCGCATTCACAAGCTTGTGATATGGCACAGCTCGCCAACAAAATTAAGAATAAGAGCACCTCTCTTTAAATTTAGTTTTGACAGTTTGTTTTTTTTTCACAGTGATATGCAAAGATTTTCCTAACAATGTCTCTTTTATCAACTTAGATCTACATTTACATTAAGCCAATTGCAGTCTTGTAAGAGCCCCATAAGGACTTGAACAAGTCAACGTTTTCATAGCACTAAAGTAAAGCAGATCGTGTAGAGAAGCCCCTTTTTCGACAGGCGTTCTGTGGCCTTGAGGTGCCAGGAAACTCGACTCATATCAATTACAAAGCCAAGCAACTTGGGGGCTCCATGCTAGGGAATCAATGATACAAGCTGATTGGTTGGCACAAATACAATTGATTGAACAGTAGCTGCCGTAGCCATGGCCACCGTATCATCATCCTTGTGGCTCTGGCTGCTCGACCCTGCAGTCATTAAATGACAAGCCGCTGCAATTTCTCGACCTCTGACAAAAACCTCGTCATACCAGCAACCACCGCTAGTTTTAAGGTTTTAAAACTTAAAGGCATGTCGTGATGGGTCAGCAACATTCAGGGCACCCTCGAGCTATGCCATCACCACCACACCACCAGAACCAGGCTTCGATCCATGAACCCCGCGAACTCTAGATCTCACCATTGCCGAGTGTCCTCCCTACGCACCGTTGTCTGCTCCAGAAGGTTATATTTGAAGTTGAATTGCGCCATAGGCATTATAATAGCAAGCACTGCCAAATCATCGAACAATTGGCATCAAGCAAAGCTATACTATGGGGTTGATGAATAAAAAGCCCCACCACTGGCCTATACATTCACTGTCGGAAGAAGAAAATTACGACAAGCTCGCAATAATCGTAGAAAGTGGAACAGACATGAGGCTAATTCTTTTATTCTCTCATACACTTAATACATAAGGTAAAATAATCGAGAAAATCATGCCTATCCAAGTATAATACTACAAACAAAAGAATTCCATACTCTTACCATCAAGTTGTTGAAATTATCGCAATCAACATTACAGGAGGAGTTAAACTCACAAACAACTCAAGCTATTTGCTAATCAAGGAAAGACCAGCAATGAACAGAAAAAAAGAGTACAACAAGAATTGGAGCACATGCACATGATCGTTGACAAACACAACCCCAATCAGTGATGCTAGATAACATGTGCGTAAGGACTCACTAATGCCATTCAATGCGGAAATAGCCATGACGGTGACAACCTTGAACTCAAGTCATCATGCCATATTTAAAACTCAAGCCACCAGACCTCCAACGATGCTACGAGTCTGTCTCACGATTTTAGGAGCTCTGATCATCAATCATAAACAAATTATACCTAAGCCGTTGCGCACAGAACCGTCGAAGCTTTCTATGTGGCGTTCAAGCTTTCGGCGTGAATTGAAGTATCAGCATCGACACCACCATAGCAGGACCAAGAGCTATAGGGTTGAAAAACCCACAAAATAAGCGGTCGCACCGTTATAGCAAAGTCCGCCTTGCAGGCACCTCTCGTGTATACACTACCCCTGCTAAACTTCTCACGCCAAGATAGCTTCCGTCCTGACCAAATTTCTATCTTTTAGTATATCATCGTGGCAAATATTGTTTTAAGTTCTCTGTATCATACTATTATACACATGCCAGAGTGAATTAGGTATTAACGCCTCATATAGGAGCTTGAGAGCCACTTATTAGTCTGATCATGATTACCATTGCCATATATACTCCTGGGTGCATATAGAAAATGCATCGAACCTGCATAGTTACACGGCTATTAGTTATACTCTTACATAAGTGTGCAAGAATCAAGCATGCATTAAGAGCACATGCAAAAATCATTTACTCAATTTGATAAACTCAACCACTGCACTACTTAGCTTACAGTAATCGTATTAAGTGCCCGTGTTTTCGCGTGTGCGTGCTTACGTACCAAAATGTGGTAAAACTGAAAACTGCTATCAGTCACATGAGGTTTGTAGTGTGTTCATCATATACATCTTTCATGTCCACAGTATACCAACTGAAGTTTTCTTAATCATTAAATATGCTTATATACCAGCACTGATATGATATTTATATAGTCATGTTTATTATGATATGCAGCTCATGCTTAGCATCTAAGTTTATTTGTCTGCATTGTTACATTATGTGATCTATGCATGCTTAAGGAATCTATACTCACTTTTCGACACTAATTCCACAATACCATGCTCTTGCCTTTCTATTCGATGTCCATAACAACTAAAAGAACGTCAGAGTTGTTATTATCATATCTTTGTTCGTTTCCTTTACTCATATTCTCAAAGAAAGCCCTTGAAGAAGGTAGTAAGCAGGTCAAGCATTCATGTACTGAAGTCATGGAAGAGGAAAGAAAAGCCTAGCAATGCTGTATAAAGCATGCAGTTGAAGAAAGTTCAGCACAACCAATATTTCTTTTGCTAATGCTGTCATGAGATTCATGGTTCATTGCGGGAAACCAGAGAAAAGGAAGGAAGACTTAACAAAACGAAGGAAAGAAAAAACCAGCGGATTACCATCACTTGAGTTTTTAGGAAAGTCCTGAACCTATAAATCGGCCCATCAACATGCTTGGAAAAAAGGGAGAGGGGCACCAGGCAGAGGCAAGTAATCTCTGGTTGCCAGAAGCCTCCAACACCTGAGTTTAGCACACCCTCAAAAAGATTGAAGGCCAAATATTCTATCTGATCCATCACGGTTTATGCTAATCTCTCAATTTCCATTAACGCCTGTTGTCTAAAGGTCATGTGTAGCTTTTACCTAAGTTTAACAATTAATTCTGCCATACCAAACAGGAAATATATCACGCCATGTCCAACACATTCTTTTAAACCCAACACCTACCCAGCTCACCGGATTGGGACATGTGGTTTCGAGGAAGCTTGCTTGAGGGTTAAGGTGTGGAAGGTTACGAAGGTCCACAAGTCCCATGGAAACTCTTCGATAATAGAGACTTTGGTCTTATGGAGAACCCAGGAATCAAGCCTATTAACCATGAAGTAGTCCCACGCTGGGTAAGCAAATGGTGTTTCCAACTTTCTTGAGTTATTTTTTTCTTTAGCTTAACATATACACCCATGCATATGTGTTCTCTTTTCCTGCACAGACATATGTTTTCGTGAACCTATTCCCTACACCAAATTATCTCACCTTTCCCTACACCCAAGACATGTTTCGTGAAACTCTTCATATACCTTATCTGCCCTTTTATCATAGCACTAAGAAAGATTACATTCCACCCTTGTAAGGACGATAGGCCATTTTAAATTGCCTCTAATATCCATAGAAATAAGAAGGTTCAATCCATCCATTTATAGATTGAAACAAGCAATTTCAACACCTTTACCCAGCTGAAATAAGAGAAGTTTTCACCCTCTACAAAGCAAGCCAATATCAGAAATGGGAGGAGGCGGGGCTGCAAGCAGGTAAGCCATTGCCCAATAACCGTCTCTCTTTAGCTACAGCCAAGCTTCTTTACCAGCCTAAACTTGTCAAACACTCTCCTGCTTCAGTTGTTTCCTTCCACATCCTTGTAAAAACACTAAATCCATAAGCCAAGCCTTAAGTTCCTCATTTTCCTACACATGAACCCAACCACCATGACTGGCATAAGACTTCACCACCAAAATCTCTTAGAAACCCTCACGCCTAAACTTAAGCTAATTAACACAAATCATATCTAATTTGCTAAACTTGTGGATATTTGGCTCCCACTTCAAGCTCTCATGCCAAGCCTTTTTCAACAATAATTCGGCACTTCAACAGCTGGAAGAAGAACTTTGACAAGCTTGTGGAAAGCACTTCCAACAACCCCGGAAGAAGAACTTTGACCGGAAAGCCCCCGGAAGAAGAACTTCGATAGCCGAGGGAAGCACTTCAAAGCCGCTAGAAATATTTTATCATCGCTGGAAGCATTCAACGTAACATCAAATCAAGCACTTAGAAGCTGCCGGAAGAACAACAAAGTATTCCCTAGGACTCGCTTCTCCTTCGGGATGCTTTAAGCCTAGTTCTCGCTAACTCAGAAATGGGGCGCAAAGGCTTCGTCAACCCAGTAAAGCCTTCCAACGAAAAAGACCCCAACACACATGTATTTATTTCATTGACAGGGGACATCACCTCGTGACATCTTTCTCTACAACTACAATTGGAGTCTAGATATTATACAGCTGGACACTTGGTCAAATCTGTTGTAAAGTTGTTATAGTTAGTTTTAATTAGTTTTTAATTGTTTTGATTAGTTATGGTCTAATTATAATTAAGGCCTGCCTACATAAACCCATTGCACATCGTCAGCAAATCCTACATATATATGGTAGTCTGTTTGTCACGTATATTCAACCAAATATAAAAGAGAAAGTAAATGATTGTCACAATATCTGGCCAGGCGCTCACATTAGATTGCTAAGCAACATTTTTCAATGGCGGATTTTTTATGAAAAAGTTTCCTAGTGGAAAACGTAGTCTCCCTCCCGGAAGACTGGACGATGATGACAAAATGCAATAGCTGAAAAGGTAGGTATTTTAATTATTTCTTACACTCTTCCATGGCTGGTGTTGAATAAAGAGAGCTCTCTTTTATTTGATTTTTATTCTCATGGTATTCTCAATGAATCAACAATATTACAGAAGTTGTTTGTTTGTATTGAGAAATGATTTCTATACACTATTATTCTCTTTATGTACATGTTTATTAATGTCTGTTAATTCTTCTTTTATTTATTCAATCTAAATATCAGAAATAAACATGAATTTTTGAGGTGAAAAAAATAGTGTGTGAAAATTGCATCTCTTCTTTTCTACAAATTTTAAAAGTAGGTTGTGTTTTGTTTATGTAGGAAACTGTTTGGCCTTTTGCACCCAAGTAAAGGATTACACAGAGGATATGTAATGTTCTCTAATCATATTTAGCTCATCAAATAATACATCATACCAAAAATTAACATGATCAATGATTGCGATTCATATAAATTCAAACATTTTATATACAAAATTTAGAGTATTTTGAAGTATCTCAATACTCCGAAGTACCCTAAAAAATCCCCATCTTATATATTGTTCAAACAACGAAACATTGAGCTGTGCATGCATATACCATTTGGTCACTGCAATATACAAACGAAAGATGATTTGGCTGTATATTGAATCTTTCTTCTGTTTAGTTAACCTACTTTTCTCATAATAAAACAGCATATATACAAGCTGCCGATGGCTTTTCTAATTTTGTTCATACTCTATACAAATTAGAAATTACAGATTACTATTATCTAATCAAATTATATTCGTCAGCCATGACCGTGTGTGGTTTGACAGTATTGGCTTTTAGTACCGCTGCAACTCTGCAAGTAAATTAACCATACGATCGTCCCAGCCCCGCATATAGCTAGTTTCAGAGTCCTCTCAGAGGAACGTGACCTCTTCCTGCCTATTAAACCAGAAATTTTTCGGTGTGACAGTTACACGACTTGTAAATAGAAGTCCACTTTATTTTAAGTCTATGAATTATGTCGTGAATTACTAACATGTAACATCACATGAAGCGGAAGTCGTCACGCCACACATTTTGTCTACACAAACGTGGTTCACTGCATCTACACCGCCCAACAGATTGTAATTATTTAGTGAAAACAAGATACAATTGCTCCCCTTCATGTATAAGAAGCCAAACTTTGTGACTTATCTTGTAATTATATTGTATGCTCTCTCTCTCTCTCTCTCTCTCCATTGCAGTCCAAAAAATTACAGACAAAGTGATTAAGAAAGAGTAGCAATTACAGAATGCCAAGTAACAGTGCACTAGTGGAGGCAGAGGTTCCATTGTTGGATGATTTAGCTTCAACCGTTCGATTGAAACATGAACATAACGATGATGAAAACCAAGCTACTACTCTTGCAAGGAGATCTTGGATTGAATCAAAGAAGCTGTGGCACATAGTTGGTCCCGCAATCTTTAGCCGTGTAGCCTCGTATTCCATGTTGGTCATCACCCAAGCCTTCGCCGGCCACCTCGGCGACCTCGAGCTTGCAGCCATCTCCATTGCCAATAATGTCATTGTTGGCTTTGATTTTGGCCTTTTGGTATGTTTTCTCAATACCAATCACTTGTTTGGTTTTTTTTTTATTTACATAATCTCTCGTTCGCTCTAACTGTCATGTTATGTTATCAGACTATAACCGCAATTTCATCACATGATCATTACCTTTGTTATGGATTTATTTTTTTAACCAGTTGGGGATGGCAAGTGCTTTAGAAACACTATGTGGGCAAGCTTATGGAGCAAAGAAGTACTACATGCTTGGAGTGTACATGCAAAGATCATGGATAATATTGTTTCTGTGCTGTATTCTTCTTTTGCCAATCTATCTCTTCGCGTCTCCATTTTTGAAGCTTTTAGGGCAACCCACAGAAGTTGCAGAGTTATCCGGGGTTGTGTCCATGGTCATGATTCCTCTTCACTTCAGCTTTGCGTTTCAGTTTCCATTGCAAAGGTTCCTGCAGAGCCAGCTTAAAACTGCAATAATTGCTTGGGTTTCTCTGGTTGCCCTTGCAGTGCATGTGTTTGTGAGTTGGTTTTTTGTGTACAGGCTTCACTTTGGAGTGATTGGCACTGCAATTACCATCAACTTTTCTTGGTGGGTTTTAGTTTTTGGACTTTTGGGTTACACTCTCTTTGGTGGCTGCCCCTTGACCTGGGCTGGTTTCTCCATTGAAGCATTTTCTGGCCTTTGGGAATTCACTAAACTCTCCGCTGCTTCTGGAGTCATGCTTTGGTACCTCTATCTCTCTCAAAAACACAATTACATAAAACTGGTACACCGTTGCTATGACTTCTCAATTCAATAATACAACGTCAAATGGAGAGAAACTTACATATATTGTATTATTGAGTCGGTAGTCGGAGCACCACAGTGACGGTGAATCCTTTCTTGTAATCCTTCTCCTCTGATATTGTTTGGTTTTTCATATCGATTAGTCTACAAATCTAAATTATGCTTAACTTGTAAATGAAATTGCAGCCTGGAGAATTGGTATTATAGAATACTAATTCTGATGACTGGGAATCTACAGAACGCAGAGATTGCTGTGGATGCTTTGTCGATATGGTAACCATAGAACTAAATAAATAACTGTTACATTGGATTTATATTTCTTTGTTCTCGATGTCTCCATATTTTTATGTTGTATAAACGATAATGTGCACTTATGACATACATTCATGATACAACGGTCAAATATGATATGTCATCTAACGGTCTTTATATCTGACCGCTGAATCGTGAATATATGTCATAAGTGTATTTACCGTAAAATTTTGCCATTGTAAAATGATAATTTGAGAATTAATGTAGTTATATAGTGTTAATTTGTCTATGTTTGGTTGGCTGGCAGCATGACGATAAATGGGTGGGAGATGATGATTCCTCTGGCCTTCTTTGCAGGAACTGGGTAACATGCACCTCTTATATTTTATCTTTTGTTTTCTTCTATATTATAAGGGTAATCATGAAATGAATACTACGTGGAACCCGCCAAATAAACCAAAACTTCCTAGAACTAATTAGACTATTGGTGGCCGGCCTACCATATTCTCGAATTATGTATATACATGATCTTAGAAAGATTTTGTTTCCCATCCATATCTCCAATGCTAACCACAAATTATTATACTCAAATTTTCCTATTTGGTTCAAGTTTTTGTTTCTTCTTGTTCCAATCAAATGTTTGAATTTTGTTAGGTTTCTACAAGGTGATAGTGGTTCTTATGTTCTTTTTTTCTATTTTTTATCTACGAAAGTAATTTTAATATACTATTTTTTTTCTCTTTAACACACTTTTACTTATTTTTTATCTTTAGATTGAATGAATCAAAAAAGAATTAAGAGACAAAATAAACAGCAGTGTACAAAAGATAAAAAGCGTATGCGAATGCTATTTCTCTTTATTTAAGGCGGCCATTTGAGTTTTGTTTCATATATGATCTTAGGAGTGTGATAAGAATTAAATTTGAACTTCGAGTTTTGTAGCCATCATCTGTATTTAAGCATCATACTTAAGATTCGAGTCTGCGCACCGGAGACCGTCTTAAATTATTTGTGTTAACGTGCATGGCTCAATTGAACCCTAGGTTTTGAGGTTACGAACAAGTAGGAGAGGTTAGAGTTAATTAGGACCGTTTAACCTTCTCGTACATCAAGGAGTTTTAAGAGAATAAAGCCACATATGAACTCACACGTGTCATGACAAATATATAGAACAAAAACTGATTGTCAATAGTATTGTGACATCCTATCGTCAAGTAGAGAAATCCAATTTTGCTTTCAGTAATCGGCTTTTTCTGTCAAGACTGTAACATACACACCTCATTTTCTTTCTGGTGCCTATTGGATTCCAATTCCTGGTCTTTAAATTCAGGTTGATCATGTTCCACCGCATGGTTAGAGGTCGATATATCCTTTTGTTTTTATCCCAATTAGCCTCTCTGCATGCGCTGACGCGCATGCGAGAGGTTTTTTTTATTTAAGGGCGCTATGCGCCCTTAAAGATGTGTTACTATGTATCTCTGCAAGCGCTAGATTATTTTTTTTGTAATCTCAGGCACTAACATCAATGTTTTATACATATATTATTAAGTTTAAAGACCATAAAGCCTGCCAACATGTAATTTGAGCAAAAAAAATCAAATTTAAAGATGTGTTCGTTGGCTTGGACCTTTTTATTGTAATTCTCTTTTCTAACCAAAAAAATCAAAGGAAAAACATGTAATTTCTAACATTTTTACATACAATTTGGAAAAACTATGCCCAAAAAAACCAGTTCGCAACTGCAAATAGCAGTTTCAAATTTGAACGTCATTTTTTTCTTTTTTCAACGTGTTTAACTTATAACTGCTCAGTCTAAGAGGATAATTGTCTGGTTTTATTTTTTATTTTTTATTTTTTTAAATAAGATGATAATTATCTCTTTTTTTTGTTAAAAAAAAAAATTTTGTAATGAGTGGTTTTTTACAGAGGAAATCATGGAGTGGAATAATTTTGTAATGGATGGTTTCAAGTGTCGATTCTCCTGCCGCTTAAATTCACCTTCATATTCGTCACCCTAAAAAACCTAATTAGTCCCATTTCAAACAAACAAAAAAGCACAACATTCAGAGCAACTCATCAAATCATTCTAAAACACTCATCAATAATCAAAATTAATTTGTCAAAAAATCAACCTTGATAGTGAAGTCGTAGATGGATTTACTCTCGTACTGGCCAACCATTTCAACTGCAACGTAGACAAACCAGGGCTTGATCAATGGAGAAAACGCAGTCGGTCTCCGTCTTCGTCACCCCTGATAGTCGCTGAAAAAGGGTGGAATGAAAACCCGGAGATGGAGTGAAAATGGAATTAAGAAAAATTGTAGTCAGTATTACATAGTATAACAAACGTATTCATAAGACTGTTACATAGGAAGCCTAGAGGAATCCTACCCTTCTTGACTCAATCCAAAATATTTAAAACTGGGGAGATGACAACTTAAATCATCAGTGAGCCAATATTAAGAAAAAGAGTAAGAAATGAAATTGTGGGAAAGATTAAACTACATTGCAATGCCGAGGCTTTTACACCTCCAGAATGATCTGAAAATTTTCATTTTTTTCTGCCTTCTGGACCCTGCAAGAAATGATGGATAGTGGAGAGGAGGTTTGGCGTGAAAAGAAAATGGAAGAGAAGTTATAGGACACGGAAGGGGAACGACGAAGAGTCCTATAACCGTATAATTGCATTGTGGGTGATTATCACCATTTTTATTTTGGATTATCTCTTTTTTTGTTTTAATTTTTTTTTTCTTTTATCTCTCTCTCCTCCCCCTCTCTTTCCCGCTCATTTTAATATTTTTACCATTATGTCTCCACTTTTTGCAGTTTTTGTTTTTTTATAACCTATAACCAAGAGTATTTTCGGTATTTTGATAAAAATTTAAACTTAAGGCCTTCTGCCTTAATAATATAGATGAATTCTTTGTTTTTATTTTATAGCTAGGGTACGTAGAAGACGTGAAACAACTTTGCTTTATACTTTGTTTCTTTTGTATTAATTTTGTCCCAGATGAGAAACATGTTGATTGAGAATTTGAGATAGAGATTGATGATTTAAGTTGAAAATTCAGAGTTTAGTGTATTTGTAAAATATAAGTCTGAAATGATGTAAATCATTAATAAGTGGATGGATTGAGTGCAATGAATTAGTCAATATAAAATACGTCAAAAGACGTCCTTATATTCTAGGCAACCTTTGTGGAATGTATGGATGTCTACTGCTACACTTTAATTAGGACTGACGTGCGTGTTAAACGTTTTTTTTTATTATTATATGGGAAGATGGTTTCAAATTTGAGTAATTTCATTTTTTTTATATAGAAGTATTATGATACATAAATACTTATATACACTTGGTGTGTAATTTTAAGTAACGATATAAGAACCAAATGTGTTAACTTGATATATTGTTAGCTTACACTTTAACTGCTTAAACTTTTGAGTCCCAATAATTATCTGATATGATATCAGAATTTTAATTTTAAGAAGTCCAGGGCTTTTATCATCTTTATCACTCATAGTTTTTATCATCTTTGTTACTCTACGTGCAAAATGAGGTTACAATGATTTTACTCATGTACATGGAGTCCAATAATTAATCTTCAGTCTCCAAACTTAAGGAGAAAAATGGAAGGAAAAGTAAAAGGGTGAAACAACTTTAATTAGTTCCGATTACTTGTATGTGATTCAATGGATTGGCTACCTGCTCATCCATCATGGCCCTCCAATATATGTTGTCAGCAATCATTTGTTCTTCGGGATACGAGAACAATTTGTATGGCAAGAATTTACCGCCACGGTAATATTTCGTGCTAATAATATAATAGTATGTAAAAAAAATTAACACACGTCTCTGTACTATTGGCACGAAATGTTACGTAATAATAAACTTGTGTCATGCAAGTCTTTCTCTTGGCATAGGCTACTGCTCATGATCATCATCTGTACTTAATTTTTTTTCTGCGGGCTTTTTCCATGGATAAGTATCATCATTAACTATTGCGATTTCAAATGCAACTTCTATGATGTTTCTGTGTGCTCCTGTCTTTTTTCTGTTTATTTTCCAACTCAATATTATTGGTTTCACTATTTTAAGAACTAAGTGGATCCAATCCAAGGCAATGACCATTAGGGTTTAGTAATGGGAGCTAATTTTCACTCCTTTTAATTTCTCACATACATTTTTATTTCGTGTCGTTATATGAAATAAATCAAACAAAAATGACATAATTAAATAAAAGTATGTGAGAAATTAAAAAATGTGTATGTGAATCATTTCCCTTTAGTATTTACAATAAGTAGTTAAATATGCTTGTTGTATATACAATTTCTGTTGCTAATGCGTTTTTTGTTATGGTAATGGACAGAGTTAGGGTTGCAAATGAGCTTGGAGCTGGGAATGGGAAGGGAGCCAAGTTTGCGACAACAGTGGCAGTTGTGACATCTGTTATAATTGGCCTCTTCTTTTGGCTCTTGATTATGATGTTCCACAACGAGGTCGGCTATATATTTACAAATAGTGAACCTGTTCTTACTGAAGTTAGCAAACTCTCCCTCCTCTTAGCCTTCACAATTTTGCTCAATAGTGTTCAACCAGTTCTCTCTGGTAATCTCCTCCTCTAATTAACTTTTAACAAAATAATCACCAAACGGTCCATTAACTAGTGTTTATTTTGTTTTGATTAACAGGTGTGGCCGTGGGATCTGGGTGGCAATCTTATGTGGCATACATAAACCTGGGTTGCTATTATCTGATTGGAGTGCCACTTGGGGTTTTAATGGGATGGTTCTTCCACCAAGGAGTTATGGTGCGTATTGTTATCTTTCAACTTTATTTATGAATAACAGAGTGGAAAAAGAAAATTGTATGCACCACTTTACATAGAGATTCTCTTTTGCAACTAAGACATAATTTTAGTAGCATCATTTATCATGTGTTTAAAAAGTGCGTCATACGTTCAATATATAATTGTTACATGGTGTCTTTCTCCCCACATTGTCACGCTAACACTCAATGTTTGCTTCCTAGTTCCTACACTATATACTTCTTATTTTTGCATACCATCTGTTTCTGGACTGACATTTGATGATAAACGGACGTGATTAGGGAATTTGGGCTGGAATGATCTTTGGTGGGACAGCAGTTCAAACCTTGATATTGGCCGTTATCACAATTCGATGCGACTGGGAAAAAGAGGTACATATTATGAAATTCCAATACTGTTACTTGGATCCGATTAAAATGATTACAAGCATTTCATGCTTACACGAATCTAACCATTAATGGTTAGATTCTTTGAATGATTAATTATTAGATTCGTGTAATGATCAGGTTAATGATAAGATATATATCCCCTGTTACTTCTTGTGGTTTTTGTTTTGTGCCCTTTTTACTTTTCTACACATATATCTGATCATTCTATTTCTGTGTTGGGCTATATTTGCAGGCAGAGAAAGCAAGCATGCATATGTTGCGGTGGGCAGACAAGAACTAATAATATTAACAATGTAGGGATTGTAGATGATGTTTTATAATTAGATTGTCTCAATACAAACAAGAGAAATCTATTTAGATTGTATAGAGGACAGAAGTTATTTTCTGCAGAATCTAAGATTTGATATGCGAATATAATTTGGGAAAATGCTCTAATACCAAGCGGCTAACATGAACTTTTAAGCCTACATGCCCTGTCGATGCCTACCTGAAACAATCCACGTTCTGCTTTGACAAGCTACATAGAGTTAGTGGAGAACATTTTATGTTCAACCTCTTTCATAATACAAGGGTGTATATTTTCTGTACTTGAAACTATACACATGTTTCAATTGGATGTATTAGCTTGCTCGCTATCCTACAACGCCAAGGTGAACTGTTCATGTGAGTAAATCGGCAATAGCGCGGTGGCACATTGAAACGTTAATCTCGATCAATCTCTTGTAGTTCTCATCTTCGGAAGAGCCGAAGAAGCCGAAGAAGTTGCTGGCTAAACAGGGACGAATCCAGGATTTTAAAGTTGGGTGGGCTAGATTTACCTTACGAAATAATTTTCTAAACACAGATAAAAAATTTGACAATACACGTGAAAATTTATTAATAACAAAAATGATACATGTAGTGAAAGGAACATATAATGAGCCTTACCCTTTAAAATGGAGTATGACACAAGTACACTGTCATGGGGGCGTCACGTGCCACTACTGCAAAAACATGTGAAAACAAAATTAACACATATCTTTATATTATTGGTACGGAATGCCACATGGTGGTGTACACTGTCACGGGGGCGTCACGTTCCAATTAACTATTGTATATGGAGTTTGATGGACTTTACTTGACTCTCAAATTTAAGTGTATTCAATATAGACTTTTATAGAGTCAATAAAAGTCATCCTGTATTGAATAAAGATTTTTTTAGAATTCTAAAAAGTCTATGAAAATTTCGTGGTATTCAATTTTTACTTTTTGCAAGTTTACAAAAGTGTAGGTGTATTCAAAAGTTCATTGATTTTAAAGGATTTTAAAGTCATGGACTTTCATAGACTTTGAGGCTTTTTATGGTATATTTTTTGTCATAGCAAATCCAACTTCTCCCCTTAAGATTTCGATACACTTTTTTTCTCACTTTTTTAATGATATACTCTATCACCTACCATAATGCAATAAAGATCACTATTTTCACTTCCACCACACTATGTGGTCAGCACCACTTTAACCATGACCATCCCTACTACCCTATTGCTGACATTGCCACTATTGTTGTCATCGTCACCACCACTGCTACTGCAACCACCACCATTATATCACTTCTTCTACTACCACCACCTTGTCATACCCACCGTACAAAACCTCCTATGTTGATCACCATCACCACCACCCCCACCTTCACTCCCCCACCACCCCAACACCACATTAGATACACACGACTTACAATTTGGATTAAAAAAATATATAATGTTCACGAGTTAAAGATTCTTTCACATGTCTAACAATTTTGGTGATAGCAAAAAAAAAAATTACATAAGTGTGCCCTTGTCTACTCCTAATTGGTTTTTCAAGTAAAAAATTAAAAAAAATATTATTACAAAGTCTTGTAAATTCTTTTGAATTCTACAAAATTCTAGCATTAAACTCTAAAAAATATGTAGAAGTCTAGCATAAAAAAATCTATGAATTTTATGGAGTTTCTAGTAGTCAATAAAAGTTTATAAAATATACAAAAGTCAATCCCATAAAAAATCTATGCAAAATTCTATATAAATCTGAATACAATACACCTCTTAGAGAGAAACAGATCTTAATTTAACAAATTCCAATTGAATAGCAACTAGTGAGAGAAGAAAGAAGAAAAATCCCTAATTTTAACTATCCCTCAAGTCCCCTCCCAGCCTCCCACTTTTCTCATGCAAAATTCCCAATTGAATAGCAACTAGTGAGAGAAGAAAGAAGAAAAATCCCTAATTTTAACTATCCCCCAAGTCCCCATCCCAGCCTCCCACTTTTCTCATGCAAAATTCCCTTCGTCTCTCGTTGGCGTTATCTTTTTTCTTAGGCCAACTTTTATTGGGTGGGCTGGGTTTATATTAATGTATGGCTACCTAGAAATTACTAGTAGTTTGTGTTTTCAAAACCAAAATTGCACATGGGCTACAGGCTTACAACCCATGAAGCCCCAACCTATGTTTCGTCTCTAGGGCTAAATTTTAGAATTTTCGGGGTTTTCTCTTTGGTTTTTGAAGTTTTTCTTGTTAAAAGAAAAAGCTTCAAAATTACCTAACAGAGAGGCATAGTAGGAAGTTTCAGATTAAAAAGATGGATGATAAGTCGGGAAAAATCTTTGGTGGTACGTACCATTCAATAGTACGGTTATTGAATTGTTCAAATTAATTTGCGAATGGCTCCAAATGAATCTTAAACCATTCAGCAGTATGTACCATTGAATGGTACGTACCATTTAAGTTTGACCCGATAAGTCGAGTGGTTTATGTGATATGTTGCATCTCTAATTTGGGCCTTTTTTATCTGACCAAAAAAAAAACTTATTTGGACCTATTTTAGGTTGTGGAATTCTGAAAATTGAAAAAGACGAGAAAAACAAAAGATTGGTTCTTTGTCCACTCAAATTTCATCTTTGGACACCCATTAATTTTATTTAAAAGAGAAAGACTCTTATACCCATATATAAAATTACCACAAAGGGTTTAGTTATTTCTTAAGAAAAATAATGATTTTCTTTGCACACTCGTAGGTTTTTGAAACAAACGACTTCAACCCGCGAGAGATCCATATGGTACACGTCGTACTCGAGAAAATTGGCCATTTAGGCGACGGAGCTTGATTTTTCGGTGCCCGACCCACAAACCTAGAAAGCTCTGTTTCCAGACTCGACCCAGACAGTGACAGTACTGCTTCGCTTTTAGAAACGATTCCAAATCAGATTTGACTTTCCATTTGAGATCGGACTCCATGGATATGGTCTCCAAGGTCGACGAGTGACTGAAGGGGACTGGCTTCCATGCTCTGTCCATCGCATCGACATTCATATAAAGCTTCAACTCTCGTTTGTTTTGCTCTAGCTCATCGGTGACGACGTGAATGCGCTGTAACATCTTGTCAAACTTTATTGTAATTTTATCCCCGAGGGGTATTTTGGACACGTGCATGTTATTTTGTACACGGGACCATATAATATTATCTGTTTTGGTGGGTGCACAGTGCCCCCAAAACAAAAATATCTCTCACATTTTTTTTCTCTCTCATTCTCTCCCATTCACTTTCTCTTTCTCACTCTCTCTCCCTCACCGATTGTGCACAGTGCACATCGTCGAAAAATCAACGAACCGTGGCAATCGGATATCACCACCTTCTTCGTTTCGATGCCCTGAACTCAACGGTGCTAACTGTTTGTCCAAACTCCCAGCCGTTTGACGAAACAAGCACACGGAAGAACTGAACCTTCCCAGTGATTTTCTCGCCATTTCAGACCGAGGTGAGGTTTCTAACTACTACCATTGGATTCCTCTCGTTCAGTATATGAATTTTCTTATGTCATTTGCTTGATTTGGTGGAGTTTTGACGTAGATCAAAGAGCTACAATAGCCACGATCTTACAGGGAAAATACATGTCATTTCCCGAGCTTTTTCGGCCAAACCAAAGGTATATTGTCATTCTACTCATCTCTAGCCTCATTTTTACATAAAGAACATGAAATTTGGTTGAGAAATGAAGAAGTTATGAACGTTTGAAAAAATTTCAAAAACCGACGCGAGTAGACTTCTGTCAACACGAGGCAACATGTGACGACACATACTACCTAGGGTCAGTACATATGGTATTTTTCGAAGTGTTTCGGACCTCCGTATTGAGCAAACAAGAGGTGAGTGAGTGGGTCTTTGTTTTGATAAATATATTGTTACGTATGGTTTCTACTGCTTTCTTTAAATTGTTAGCATGACTTATATAATATGTGATTGTTGGAGGTAGAACATCTGTATTATATTTGCCATACATTTCTTTTACTGTTGCTCATTAGTAGATGTAGAACACCCAAGTGTCAGTACTCAGTCCCAGGGCCAGAGCTAGCTTTGATGTTTGGAAGTATCACACCCAATACCACTACGCAACTATGGATCCATTGTAGGTACTACCCTGTTCTAGGTTGCACTAGGCAACTCGAACTTGTGTGTGAGGCGCTTTGGGCACAACGATTAGTGTTAGACTCGCGTCATTGTAGTACTCAGCGTATTTTGATATACCTAGCCTGTCCTCGTAGCTTATCTACTTAGGCTTGTGTGTTTACATATGGGTGAGCATTCAGTTCTGTTTTCTAGCAGTCCAATATGATTTTACCATTGGTTTTCGGGGAGTACCCGTATTATTATTATAATATTTTGAGGATCATACAGGGGAGTATGACGTATTTTCAAAAAGTATACATGTTTTCCAACGATGGGATAGTATGCTCTTGAAAACAAAGATTTTATCAAACTTTACTTTTTGACCCACTCACCTTTTATGTTTTGCACCCTTCCAAGAGTTAGTGGTGGGCTTAATTACCAGTGAGACGAAGGCACTCTTCGCCTAGTGGTGGTTCTGACAACCTCTCCAGATTATGTAGGATTCATTCCTACCTTTAGTTTTTAGTATTTTGTTCTGTTTATCCACGTGAGGATGTGAATGTTTATATTCTCTGCATTATTTATTATGCTCTGACTATTATGTATCTGTAATAATGGATTTTATCTATCACCACACTTTTACTTCCGCTTCCAACTCTAAATTTACTCACTTTTCTCAATCACATGCATAATTGTCTTTCGTCACTTAACATGTGTCGGCCAGCACTTCTCGACACCTAGCGTGTCAGGATCGGAATGTGTCATGTGCTGCAAATACGGCCGCAAAATCCGCTGCTTATCGGCTTTCAGAACCTTTAACACGAAATTTCTACTCAAGCTCGTCGGCGATGATGTGGATGTGTTGCAATTCACTTATCGGCTTTCCGAACCTAACACCAAAAATTTCTTTGTACACCCAAGTAAAAGAAGGGTATTCTTGGAAGTTTAGTAAATTATTTTGGGTGTCCAAAAAAAAGTGTGAAAGTAAAGTAGATGCTCAGAGACAAAACTTGGGTGTACACAGAATTACTCAAAACAAAGTTAGAGGTTTCTAAGGCCTTCACAATGAGCCGAAAAATTACGTGTAAGACCAATAATATGTGGAATCAAACGCATACAATAGGCCAAAAAATCTAAGTGCTATGAGAGTGATTCCTATACAATAAATGACAAGAGAGAAAAGAGGTAACCAGTCATAAAATAGAGAAAAAAAAAGTAGACAAGTCTCGCGTTTAATTATATATGAAACTCTCCCTTATCAAACTCGCATCACTGTGGCAAATGTGTGATACGAATCAAACTCATGGTACATGATTCTTATGTATAGACATCACACTCACCTAAAACTATGGAAAGCCTAAGTTTTGAATCTTTAGGGGTACATGCGCATTAACGTCAACAATTTCATACGCTATACACCATGCAAATATGTTTCATACTTCTTGCTTTTTTAAATGTTTATATATAACCTTCAAGTGGTGGTTTGCCTTGTTTGTTAACGTCAACAATTCCATATGTCATACGCCATGCTAATATGTTTCATACTTCTTGCTTTTTTTAATGTTTATATATATCCTACGAGTGGTGGTTTGCCCTATTTGTTAGGACTATTTTTTTTTTAACTCATTGCATTTTGAATTCAAACTCTACTCTCTTCTCTTAGTGTAAACGTAGATGTGGAATAGAAAGAAGCTTGTGTAGGGTTATGTAGGTACATAAGCTAACTTAATGTATAGGATCGTGGCGGTCGCACTCTCCATATCTGGCTAGGGCCGGCCCTGCTGGACAATTCCCACTTGAAGCTAGATTTTGTTAGAGTTATGTAGGTACATGAGTTAATTTAATGGATAGCTAGCTCAAATATATCTCTTTGCATGGAGAAGTAATTCTTACATATACTCTCGGTTACACCCCAAAATCTAGTTGTAGTGTAGATGAAACATTTTTGCTAGTCCGTATGCAACTGACAGCTTTATCATGCTAGCTTTGGGTGCCGAGAAAAACTTGTGTAGTGTTATTTTGAAAAAATTTTAGTACTACGCATTATCAGATATTACGAGATAATAGAAATTTGAGATTAATTTATATTTAATTTAACTGTTGTCATTAATTAAAATAATAATAAAATGTAGCTGCATTTAATAGTACGAAGTATTAAAGCAATACTCGAGTTATATGAGTAAAGGAGTTCTGAGCTCCCATACTAAGTAAGAAGTGTGATCAAAATACATGAAATCTCATATTTTTGTTAAAATTTTAATAAGAATGATATAATTCAGATATCTTTACACACGTTTTTCTCCGAATGAAATTTTACTGTGCAGAATTAGTCTCATAAGAGACGGCAATTTAATTCATTAAGTATCACATCAATGGTCTAGCTTCAACACAATACAATGTAACTTGTCTGTCATTTTCTCAGTGCCTGCTTCTGCCACTTATCCAATTTAATTATAATTGTCTTTAATTGCTTAGACTTATTAGCTATTACTGTTGCTTAAAATGTGTGTACGACTGCCACTGGCACAAATCAAGTTAACACATATCTATAGTTTGCTAACCAGAAATAAAATGTCATTTCTAGGCTTTCAGGATATTAAAAAGTTTTACTTGGCTAAAATCTATGGTGTGGAAAGTTAAGCACTCTCATTCCATCTCATCCTCAAGTAAGTTATGAATACTGTAAACGAGTACCTTTTATGGTAAAAAGGTTCAACTAAACAAAACTCTTCTACCGCTTCCGGTATTGCACCAAGACAGAAGATGTTTAACTCAAATATAATTTGATCAAACAAAAAACTCAAATATAAATTAAAACACTCAGTGCTACAATCTATTGAAGAAAAATTAGATAAAACCGGAGCTTGCTCATGCAAAGTTTATTTCGCAAATAATTAAGCAAAAAGAAAATTTGCTCATTCAACTATATGCAATCACTGCCATTGAAACATTTAGGGTTTGTTTGAGTAATTTGTATCAAGAATTTTACAATTATAGGGCTAATTTCACAAATGTATGAGTAAGGATGGGTTCGAAAAATCGAAAACCGAAAAAAACCGAATCAAATACCGAATCGAGGCCGAAAAAAAACCGAATGGTTTGATTTCAATTTTGGTGGTTCGAAAATCGAACCGAACTGAATAAATATTTTATTTATTAAATTTTAATTAGGTATTAATTTCTCAAGCCTAATTCTAAATATTAGTTCACTTTCAATACAAGTTTAATAGGTCCACACTTGGCCAAAACATGTAAAAAGCCTTATTCCCTATATTAACCCTAGACTGACCTTTGTCTTTTTACCCCTACCTGCCGCTCTCTCCCATATTTCTCTGCAACCTCTCTCTCTCCTCTTCTCTCTCATTAGAATTCCATATCAGAATTCTATTCTTCAAAGACAACGCGTGAAGAAAGCCCCAACTGCCTTTATCGCCCTACTACTAAAATGCGCCATTTTAATAAGAATTTCAGATCGCGGCGCCGTCTCCTCTCGAGCTGATCCCTATGCTGTCTGAGTCACACCTCGCCCATCTTGCGTCTCCTTTTGAAGTGTAATTTTTCTTTGCAAGGGTTTTTTAGTTTGGGCTAATGAAAATTTACGAGGGTGAATGAATAATGTAATTTTATTTGGATTGATGGGTTTTCTGTATTTAATTTGGATCTGAGAACTGGTCTGGTGTCTGAAGTTTTGGAGTTTTTGTATTGATTTGTTGGGTTTTAACAGTTAGGTACTTTTCTACTGATTTAGAACTGTAAGGTTTCTGGAGTATGATTATCCGAACCAATGTTTTAAATTTGTTTATTTTGATTCTCCTTCCAGCCCATAATTCATGGCTGCCAATCAATAATTGGAATTAATTTTTTCTAATTTTCCTACTTATTAGAATTAGCTCTTGATGATTTAATATGTGTGCCTTTCGTCTATTTGTTTGGTTGGCTTTGTATAATCATTGGCAGTTCGGGTATTGCACGGATGAACGCTCCCAATTTTCGTGTTTTATTAAAAAAACAAAACAAAACAACCGAACTGAATTCAAACCAAACTGAAAAAAAATCGAACCAAACAGTAATTTCTGTTCGGTTTCAGTTTTGGCAAAAGATCTGACAGATTAGAACCAAAACCCAGCCCCATGTATGAGGCAAGGAGCTAAAAAATAATAATAAAATGAATAAAAAGAAATTTACAATCATAGACCACACCATTCAATAGGCAAATGAAACGGGTCTCCCTGACGGGAATCGAACCGAGTCAGATGGCCTGATAACTCGGTCACCAAACCGAGCCGACTCACTCCAACTATGTCTCCTCATTGCCACCACCAACTTAGCATTCTCCTCCCCCTTCTGCTTCCCAATCTTCACCTTCGTCTCTCTTATAAGCCTCCAAAACCCATCAACCAGATCACTCTTCACATTCGGCACCGCCAGAAGCCGCCCTTCGTACTCCTCGGATCGCTTCAACGTGTTCAGCAACTCGACCGAGTCGCATAAACTCAGAGAACTCAGCCTCACGTCGAACTCTTTGACTCGGACCATGATTTCATTCATCGCACAAATCTGGTCCTCACCCACCAAACCCAAAATCTCAATCACCAACCTGTTCCCGCCCAAATCCAATGACTCGGGCCGTCTGCAGATCTCCTCCATCAGACTCGCTAAGGACTCGGTCTCTCGGACCAACTCGGCGTTCATAAGGGCGGAGACTCGGTCCTCCTCCTTGTCTTTATCCACAGTGCAGGAGTTCGAGCCGAGGAAGAAACCCAGAAGTCGGGATGTGAGGAGGAGGTTCTCAATGTACTGAGCGTACCACCGGACCCAGGAGGAAAGCTCCCAGGCTACAGGGGTAGAATCGTCTCTGAAATTGGAGAGGTTGAGGTAGTTTCTGCCGCCTGCGGCGGGGTAGACGGAGAGCTGGTCCTGGAGGATGAAGGAGCCGTACTTGATGACGTGGTGGACGGCGAGGAGGCACTTGAGGGCGACGGCGGAGTCGTGGGTGGTTTGGAGGCGGTCCATGAGGGATTCGACGGCGGCGGAGGCCGTGGCGCGTGAGCTGTTGCCGAAGGAGAGAAGATTGGCGAGGTGTTTTGGGGTTGGGGGTGTGAAGGGGTCGTGGGTTGTGGCGCGGAGGAGGGTGAGGTGGAGAGAGTAGGGGGAGGAGGAGGCGGCGGAGGCGGAGGCGGAGAGTTTGGAGAGGATGACTGCTTTGCTTTGAGAGGCTTTGTCTTTGATTGCCCCCATCAGGTCTCTCAGCTTTCTTGTTTTTCCCATGTCATGTGTTTGTGTCTGAAACGGGTTTATCCTTTGGCGGGTTTTGATTATGAATATCCATGGCCATCATATTCTACAGTTTATTTATTATTTATTTTTCGTTGTCGGGAGAGAAAATTCAAAATTGGAGACTTTTAACGAACTCAAAACCTTTTTTAGACTTATATGATTATTTTATTCTAACCAATTAGTTGGAGCATTTATGACAAACAAAAAATTAGTTGGAGCATTATATAGGAAAAATCTTCGGTGGTTACCATTCAGTGGTACGTACCATTCAGTGGTACGTACCATTCAGTGGTACGCCCACTGAATGGTTCAGATTAATTTGCAGTGGGCTCCAAATGAATCTTAAACCATTCAACAGTACGTACCATTGAAGTTTGACCCCATTATATACTCTTTAAATCAAATATGTATGCAAGCTTGTGCAAAATGGACGAATTTGGATAAGCAACGGAGAAAATTGTAACAATAGTTTTTGAATTTTAACCCAATTAGAGCGATGATCTCTAAATTAAAATTTTATGACTATTGGTCCCTAAATTTGTCAAAACATAGATCAATGATCTTTTCCATCAACTCCGTTAAAAATTTTGTCCAAATTAAGTATGTGCGTGTCATGTGAGGCTGATTTAAAGAACAAAAAAAAAAACCATTCCCTCGTGAAAGGATAGTTTAATTTTTCGTATTTGTCCTTTAAATTAGCCTCACGTGACACGCACATGCTTAATCTAGACAGAAGTTAACGGAGTTGATGGAAATGACTATTACTCTATGTTTTGACAAGTTTAGGGACCAATGGTCATTGAATTTTAATTCAGGGACCATTGCTTCAATTCTCTCTAAGGAACGAAGATATTTGACCTTGGTTGAATTTTTAGAACTTTCTTGGTTGTACATTAATTATAGAATAATTGCTTGTATTCCCCCACTTACGATTAACAAATTTTTACTGTCCGAATATCGTAATCGAAATTGTTCATTCTCTTTATCATCATCTAAAATTTATATAAGAAAAAAATCATTAAATTTGGAGATCTTTTAGTCATTCATATGCATAAAATAAATGAATGGTTTATCATGAGAATGCTATTTGTAACTAAAACTGTTGATTGGTTTAACATGTATGAATGACTAAACGATCTTCAAATTGAATTATTTTTTACAAATATAATATTTAGATAATAATAAAAATAATGAACGATTGCTATTATAATATTCAAACAATAAACATTTATTAATGGTAAATGAGAGGACAAGTAAGTCCAAATTTCCTTAAGAACTTTTAACTAAAAGTTTCTCCCCTCGTATGTTTGTCCAAATTTTCAATTGGCTGGCTCAACATTAAGAGAGACCGCCACTCTTCTATAACTGGTAGTTACTCGAAACGACAAACTTTCCAAACCTCCTCCAGGTTTGCCAATTTTGTCCCTAATCACGAGTCATTTGTATCCAACCTGTGTTCGAGCCTTTGATTTTTACATCGATCACATCACACCAGCCCCTGCAACGTTATATACCAAAACAAGTAGGAAATTAAGGTTTCCATTAAGAAAGCGAATCGGTACTATTCCGGCTTTGAACTTTGGGGTCAAATTTGCATGGTACGTATTATTTAATGGTTTCATCATTGAATAATTTAATATGCATTTAGAGCCTGCCACAAATTAATTTGAGACTATTTAATAGCCGAATCATTGAATGGTGCGTACCAACTTTGCAATCTTTAGAGACATTGGTTGTGACAAATCAAAGTGTATTTTAAAAAAACAAAAAAGAGATCAGACGGTGGGCAAGTTGGTAGATCAAAGTGTTTTTTAAAACAAATCAAAGTTTTTTAAATATACGTTAGTGGATGGAGGACACAAGTTGGTTGATGTTACTTTGATGGTGCCTGGTAGAGGCCATTGTGGATCATCCACGCACATAACCTTAAGGCTGTTGTTTCCAGCCCGTAGCCTTGTTTGTTGAGATCTGTATATCCAAAAGCTCCCCCTAATCACAGTTACATGCATGAAATATCCTAAATTAGATGTATTACAACTAAAATTGTACTATATAGTTCTCATAATAATATTAATACGTATTAGGTTTTGGGTTGACTAGCATACATATTAATTTCGAATATTAACTTATTCTTTCATACTTACCAAAGCTTTCTCCTTTCTCCGCCGTGAATATCACCATAAAATGTTGCATGCCCATCAATCCATTCGCCGATTGCCCCAACAATGTGGATAAGAACAATGTTCGCAATGAACATAATACATGCTCGTATAAACAGAAAATTAACCGTCACGATCAATATCGAAATCTGCAATTCGTGTTTATGCAAACTAGGCAAAGCGTATTTATATTGTTAATTAGTCATCAAAGGTTCATGTTGGATTTATTTTTAGGCAACTATATGGAAAATTCTTTCAAGCTACATAGCATTAAATGTTACAAGTATTGGCTGGTCTGGATCAATTTAGATTATTGTTTTTATTGTGATCCCATGAATTAGGATCACCCAATGTTCGTATCATTTAATGCTACGTAGCACTGAAGTGGAATCCCAAATGTACAATGTTTTTGTTTCTTCTTTTTAGTCAAATTCTTTGTATACTTCCATAACACATTTAATGAGGAATACGTATAGGTTAAATGACGGAGTTTGTATTAGATATGGCGTTCGTGTCGTGTTTGTCGTGTTCGTATCTTTTTGTGACATACCCTATATCTTAACGGATCGTGTCCTGACACATCCTGATTCTGACACGCTAGGTGTCGGGAAGTGCTGGCCGACACGTGTTAAGTGACGAAAGCCAATTATGCATGTGATTGAGAAAAGTGAATAAATTAGAGTTGGAAGCGGAAGAAAAGATTGCGGTGATAGGTAAAACCCATTATTACAGGTTCATAACAGTCAGAGCATATTAAATAGTGCAGAGAATATAAAATATTCAGATCCTCGTGAGGATAGATATATAGAAAGCTAACAACTAAATGTAGGAACGAATCCTACTTAGTCTGGAGAAGCTGTTAGAACCACCAACTAGTCGAAGGAAGCCTTCATCTCACTAGTACACAAGCCCGCCACTAAGCCCTAGAAGGGTGCAAAACATAAAAGGTGAGTAGCTCAAAAAGTAAAGTTTGATAAAACCTTTGTTTTCAAGAGCATCCTATCCCCTCATTGGAAAACATGTATAGTTTCTGAAAATACGTCATACTTCCTGGTATGATCCTCAAAATACTATAATAGTAATACGGGTACTCCTCGAAAACTAATGGTAAAACCATACTGGACTACTCGAAAAACAATACTGAATTCTTACCCATATGTAAACACACGTTCCTAAGAAGATAAGCTACGAGGACAGGCTAGGTATAAAATAATACGCTGAGTACTATAATGACACGAGCCATAACGCTATTTGTTGTGCACAAAGCGCCTCACACACAAGTCCTAGTTGCCTAGTGCAACCTAAAACAGGCTAGTACCTACAATGGATCTAAGGTTGCGTAGCAATACTGGGTGTGAACCTCCAAACGTCAAAGCTAGTCTTGGCCCTGGGACTGAGTACAAATACTTGGGTGTTCTACATCTACTGATGAGCAACAGTAAAAGAAATGTATGGCAAATATAATACGGATGTTCTACCTCCAACAATCACATATTATACATGTCATGCTAACAATTTAAAGAAAGCAGTGAAAACCATACATAAATATATATTTACTAAAACAAAGACCCACTCACTCACCTGTAAGTAGCGGGGTCATAGCCTCCCTGTCCTGGGTAGCCCCAGTAGTCATATGGATAAGTCTCACCTATATGAGATATCACTATAATAATGATTAAACTCATAAAGGTTACTAATTAAACTAATTAACAATATTTATCCTTTGTTTGCTCAATATGGAGGTCAGAAATGTCCTGAAAAATTACACACATACTGCCACAAGGTAGTATGCGTCGTCACGAGTGGCCTCGTGTCGACGAAAGTCAAAAACAACCTCTCACGCGCGGCCTAGTCACGACTCACGCGCCATGGTCAACGATCAACTAACACAGTTTGTTGACGCCGTTAGATTTAACGAAAAATGCCAGCATCTCCTTTAAATCTAACGGAATATTCTGATACAATATTATGAAGAATATTCCCTGTCCTTTACCTCTGGTTCGTTGGAGCTCCGCCGTCGTTTGCAACTCTCTGCTAAATGGCCGGTTTCTGGAAAAATTTCAAATGTTCATATCTTCTTCATTTCTCAGCCAAATTTCACATTCTTTATATCAAAATGAAGCTAGAGATGAGTAGAATGGTGGATTACCTTTGGTTTGGCAGAAAAAGCTCTGAAAATGGCCTGTATTTCCCTGGAAAGGTTGCAGGTATTGTAGCTCTTCGATCTCATCGTTTTGACGTCGACCAAATTGGTTTCTTCCTTGGCTTTGAGTCTAGGGACGTTGGGGAAGACAATGGAGATGGTTTTGAGGCTAAAAATGGTGAGATCGAGCAGGAAAAAGTTTTGAAATCCGTCGGTCGGTTTGTCTCCTTTCGAGTGGTCTCTGGCCGAGTTTCACACAACCAAGGGCATTCATCTCATCGAGTGGAGCAAGGTGGTGACTTTGGATTGCCTCGGTTCGTTTGTTTTCCAACAATGTGCATTGTGCACAATCGGTGAGGGAGAGAGAGAGTGTGTGAGAAAAAGTGAGAAGAAAAAAAACAGAGGGTGAGGGAAAGTAACAAGAAAAGAGGGAGAAAAGAGAGATATTTTGGGTTTGGTGGTGAGGAAACTTCACAAGCCGACTTTCTATAAATAGAAAGGGCTATGAATATCAAGTCACGCACGCACCTAACCACACTGCACAATCACATGGCACACAGTACCAAGCACTGTACAGATTTTGTAAATATTTAGCATGCATGTGTCCAAAATATCCACTCAAAAATTATTTTATAACAAACTTTTGACAGAATATTACATGTCCTGTCAAACTTGTTAAAATGAATGGGTAATATGACTTGACCTGTTATCCGTTAAAGAAAATATATTTTACTTCAATAAATAATCAAATGAAAAGCGTCATACTAAATTAGTATCTATATAAATATTACTTGAAAACATAAAAACACATGTCTTTCAAGTATTACATACCCCAAGATAAGAACCTAATGGAAAAACATTAGTACATTACTATAAAATAACAAATGTACAAGGATATGCAAAACAAAGGGAGTTTTTTTTAAAGGTTGTGGAACCTTTCACAAAATTCAAAACCTTGCACATTATTTTTTGACAACAAAACCTTCAATTTTCATCAATCATCAAGGGAAATGGTATTGGAACTTTGGTCTGACCTATTGTAGTAAGGTTTTTTAGTAGTTATGAAATTACCAAATTAACATTTTTCTTAACGGGTTGAAACAAGTTACCCACGGGTAGACCTGTTAAGAACCCATTATTTAATGGGTTCTTAACCGTTGACCCAATAACGACCCAAGTAGTTAACGTGTTGATTCGAAGTCCGTTATTTTCGTATCGGGTTAACAAATCGTGTAAAAAATTGCCAGATCTAGTTTGTATAGTTCGATAACACATTTTATTTGGAAGTTTTAACTTAGTTTGAAGGGAGATACAACATAATCTTTTTTTTTCACATCATAGTAATATATTATTATCATAACGCAACCCGGTATTATATATTCTTCACACACATAATTCAATCTGCATCACAACAGTGCCAAGGAAATTAACAATGAATAATGCAACAATTATTTTTTTTTCAAAATTATATAACCAGGTTTCATCACAATCCAGAAAACCATGACAGTGAGGATCAAGGAAATAAAATGAAACTAGCTAGCAACACCTCTTATGTGTTTCAACTAGTTGACGCAGGGGATTGCCTAGGATAATACTAGTAGTCAATATACTCATTTTGTGATGTTGTCCAATCAAAATATTTCATGTGTTTTGACACATCTCGACCCGGATGTACACGTGGACACCCAAAAGCCGGATGTGCTGGCCGACACCACGTAGGGTGACGAAAGCCAAATTGAAGAAATAAGAATTTAATTGAATAATAGAATACCAGAGTGTACACAAATGTACGGGCGGAAGAATTTAATACAATGCAAGTCGTACAAGGTACGGAGTACAGAGTATAATTACAATACCAAGAAATTTAAACCTTCGTCATACCACCGCCTCGAACGTAGACAGCTCCAGCCACTAAACCTGGAGGGGCGCAAAACAAAAGGGTGAGTGGGCCAATAATAGTTGTTTTGTAAAAACCTTTCCTTTTGAAAGTACTAACCCCTCGCCGTCAAAATCAAGTAATTGGTTGAAAAACCATTTCAGAAAACGTACTAATAATAGTAGGTAGAAAATCGAAGTAAGTACGGAAATATACTTACCGTCCGAAACGGGCAGAAAGCCACCATTCGGCACACAACACTTTAATCGAAAGTTCGTAAAATAAGATTATACGGGAAACCCGTAAATCGACTGAAAGTTTCCGTGGTATCAGTGAAAATCAGTGGTAAATCACAGTGCAGAACTATAAGATAAGCCGCTCGTTTAGGTATAGCAAACACACGAGTTCATACAGATAAATTCTGTCATGAACAGGCTGGGTGTATACATAATATTACGCTCGTGTACACAATCACGTGAAGCTGGCGCTATTCGTATCACAACGAGTTCGAGTCGCCCCAAGCGACCTAGAACAGGCTGGCACCTGCTATGGGTCCATAGCGAGCGTATAGGTGCGTGTGAACAATCACGTGAAGCTGGTCCTGGCCCCGGACGGTACAATCAACACCGTGTAAGCAACCTGGTTGAGCGTATGAAAACATACCACGGAATAAATCTTTATAAAACAAGGTAGGATAAACAAGCGAGGTAATTTCCCTTTTTAGGATAACCTTAGAACGATCAATATAAAGTATTCTCGGGGCCGTACCCGAAATACTAAGCGTAGAACTAAAATACGTGAAATACCGAGAATACGCCACATGGGTACCAAGGTATAGAAATACCAACTTAATGGTAGACTTGGTGAACCCAAAATACGGTAGAAGTTTACCAATTCCAAGGTTCACCAAAATACGGCCCAAGGCCCGTCAAACGAGTATACGAACCCAAAATTACAAGTAGGCGATAAACTAATTAACTTCTAAAACCCCCTGAAATAGGGCCGGTTCAATACTAGCAATACGCGTACAAAATAATACGGAATCACCAATTTAATGGTATAATTCCCAAATGGAAATGTAGGCCCAAAGCCCACTAATTTCCATGGCCTACCGAAATACCGAGCAGAAATTAGTAAACCGAGTAATAACAAAATATAACAAGGTCTACCAAGAATACGATATAAATATCCATTTAAAATCATTTACCAGAGTAGGCAGTAAACCAAAATATAATTTCCCAAAATAAAACACATTTAATAGTAGGGAAAGGGCCCACTCACAAATACCGAAGCCGGGAAGTCCAAACGTACGTCCTCCGAGCGCCAAGGGTCACCAAACCTATTTTGGAACACCCAAGATTAGTAAAGTGATTGAAAATACGAAGAAAACGGCGTTCGGAAACCCGAAAACGGAGTTTCGGGGTCGGAAACCCCAAAACCGCCGCCGTGTGCCGTCGCACACGCTGCCATTTGGCCTCACCTATATGAGATATCACCGGTACAATGATTAAACTCATAAAGGTAACGAATTAACGAATTAATTAACCCTATCCCTTGCTTTCTCAATTTGGAGGTCCAAAACACCTCAAAAATTAATATGCATACTACCCCGAGGTAGTACACGTCGTCACGAGTCGCCCCGTGAAAACAGAATCGAAATTGGACCTCCCACGCGCCCTCACGCGCGGCTCAAACGCGCCAAGCCGCGGCTCCACGCGCGGCTCACGCGCGGCTCCAACGGTTGTCTCACGCGCGCTCACGCGCGGCGCCACGCGCGGCTCCACGCGCGGCTTCACTCGCGGCTCAGCCGAGCCGGTCAGCGCCGGTCTGAACCGGTTCGCTGACGTTAGCCAGGCCGGTCTGACCCGGTTTGCTGACGTCATCGCTGACGTCAGCGCCGGTCGTCATCAACCTCACTCCAGTCGCCGGCCGCCGTCGCTGTCGCCGGAATCTGGGTTTCTTGGCCGGAAAACTTCAATTCGTCCTAAAACCTCCATTTCTCAACCAAATTCAACGATTCAAAAGGCAAAATGAAGCTGGAGTCAAGGGGATTCAGAAATTACCAGTTAGGGGGCTAAAATCTGGCCTGAGGTGCTTGGAAAATCGAGAAAAGCTCTCGGGTCCAACTGTGCCGGTTTCCAAAACTTCAAAACTCGGCCAACTCGGCCAAGCAGGGTTCAATCGAGGTTGCAGGGACCTCGATGAGATGTTTGGTGGCCAAATCAGGGACCATTGAGGTTGAAATCGACGAGAAATTCGTCGGAAAAATCTGGGGACACCCACCGGAATTTTCTGGGTTTTGAATCTCTGGGTTTCCAGTGATTGCAGGTGTCCAGGCTGGGTAATTAAGGGTCAACAAAGATGATGGTGAGGTCTGTGATCTCCCATGGCCAAAGGAATGGCTCGGGGGAAGAAGGAGAGGAGGCACGGGGTGCCTTGAGAGGTTTTGAGCTTTTGGTGTTTTTGTTTGTTGTGCAGACAGAGAGCACGGGAGAGAGTGAGGGACTGAGAGTCAACAGACAAGGACAAGGCCACATGGGCTGCTGCCAAATGGGCCCCAGCCCAAATAATTCAAAACAGCCCACACTTGAATTACGGGGAAACGTCGAAAACCAACGCCCGTAAAATATTCGTTCGGAGTCCGAACGACGTACGGCTCGCGTCTACGCGTTCGTATCGACGAGCACGTCAAGGAAATACAAGTGAATGCGTCGTACGAGTTACGACGCAAAAAGTCAACCGAAAGGTCAACCAAGGGCAAAATCGTCATTTTGCACCTTCGGGAATAAAATAATATTATTCCCGGGACGGGATGTAACATGTTTCTTATTTATAAAAACTAAAGAAAAATGAAATCACATGTTCATTATTCTTTAAAACAATAAAATATGTGTTAAAATATATCATTGAGCCTCAAGTGGTATATTGCCCTAGTGGTTAGAGCATTCTTCAACCCATTGCGTCAGGTAATAAAATAAAATACATTATTGGTCAGAACTGAATAGTCAGTACCCAAATTTAAGTGGATGATAGCTTCTCTTCTCTTGTTAGTACAAAGCTCGATGTTAACGCACAAAACTGAGAGATCAACAAATGACCAGTATGGTCAACTCTTAGAAGGTGTAGTGATAGTGTAAATGTGACAACAAGAGTGGTTCACTTGGAAGAATGGGTTACATCCACTGAGAAAGTATGCTATATATTTGATGTGTGTTACAAGCATGCTCAACAAAAAGTAATAAATATCTCTCTTGATGATCCAACCTTTTTTTTGGGTTAGTTTCCTCCTTTATATAGGCCCTCCATAAGCCCAAAAAGATCCTTGACTTTAATGGTCGGACAGCCCCACTTGGTAAGTGAAATGCCAGTATGGGTCCCGTTGCAGGCTATCACTCTTACGAATGGCCAACACTTGGAGTGAGCTCGACGTCTAAGCAGGTCTACTCTTTGTAGTTCCATGTCGGAAAGCTGTCAGGTGCAGCGCTCTATGTGCACAGTTGGAAAGTAGTGATCAAGCTGAGCGCTCCTTCTATCAATCCTCAAGTCCCACCATAGGTTTTTCATGTGGAAGATCAACACATGGTATGGAGTTGATGTTTGAGCAGACTTGCCTCTTTGAATTTCATGCTAGAAAAAGCTGTCAATCTTGATTGGGGCAATAAAGGGCCCTACGTTTACACTTAGGACTGAGAGCGGTTAGTGAGTTGGAGTAGTCGATAAAATATTTTTATGTTTGGGTTAATTACACTAACACTCTATGAGGTTTATCGAGTTTTCACAAAACTCCATTACATTTGAGACATTACACTAACACCCATTTAGGTTTTAATTCACTTTCGAATAACCCATTGAGTAAAAAAGTATAATAAAAATAGACAACTTTACCCTTATTAATTACTTAAAACTAATAAAAAAATCTTTATAATTATAGATAAAAAAATTATAAAACATTAAACACTAAAAAAAAAGGACAAGAAGAAGACCATAGCATATGCTTCTTTCTTTGGCTATATTTTTTCGAACATCCTCTTTTACAACTCCTCCCCAAACTATACAGTACACATCTTACCACTTAGTCTCGAGATCGCATCGTTCACCACCTCCAGGCCCATGCCCCCTGCCGCAGCAAGTACTTCGTTGCCCTCTTATTCAATCGATGGCAGCATTCCCCCCCTCCCCGCCCTCTCCCAAGACGACACCGATCGCAACATCAACCCAAGAGTTTTGATATTGTAATTTTAATTCTACTTTTGATTCCTGAGGCCGTCCCAAGACGATGAAGCTTTGAGTTGTCGCTCTAATATTTCATTTGAGTGGATACAAAGCTAAATATTGCTTCTCAATCGTTCATATGCATAAATTGTCATCGTCGTCGTTTGTAAAAATTGAATCCAAATTGAATCTCGAATTCAATTTATTAAAACTTACACAAGAACCATAGAGGCACCAAATCCATCTCCTGGTTGAACACAACGGCGTCGGCAGAAACCAAATTAATGGGCTTGGTGAAATCAACGACTGTGCCGTCTCTCCTGCTAATTTGATTTTTAATTTTTAATTTTTTAAATATTTAGTGTTTTAATTCGATATTCTTTTTCTATATATTTATAAATATTTTCTTATTCAACAAAAAATAGAACTTTTCTTTAATTATAAGGGTAAATTAGTAAATTTATAAGCAAATTTTGACTCAAGGGGTTATATGAAGGGAATTAAAACCTTTGGGGGTGTTAGTGTAATGTCTTAAACATGAGGGGGTTTTGTGAAAACTCGATAAACCTAAGGGGGCGTTAGTGTAATTAACCCTTTTATGTTTGGAAATATTTGATAAATAATAAATATTTGATTCATTTAAAAGTCGTGGGTATTTAAGCCATTTTATATAAGGACATAATAAGTATTAAAAATAGAAAAAAAATTTGGGTGTCAAAGATAGGTTTTGGGTGTAAATAGAATTTCCCAAAAAAAAGAAAAGGTCGTGACGAGTCAAATTTGTCAGTGGTGCATCTATTCGTAAGTTAATTATTAATCTAAAGCAAGTGGATTGTGGGACATTTACACATTAATTAGTATTTTTTTTCAATTTAAAAAAGAGTTTGATTTTTTATTTTTTTTATAATTCTAATGGGTCCTGACGACAGTCTACCCCCTTGGGCCTTGACAGTGTGATAGTCCACCTAAAAACACCATATTGCAGCAATGGTGGACCTAGAAATTTTTTATTAAGTGGATGAAGTAAAAAACTTAATTTATACTTGATGTGGTGTTCTTGAAACTAAATTATTTTGTTGGTGGGCGGGTTTAGCAATGGTGTCGTTAGAGAAATTGAGAAATTTGAGTGAAATGAATAAAATGGGTTGAAAATTTGAAATGGAGAAGAGAAACTGATGGTTTAGGTTGAAATTGCATGGAACAAATGTACGCACCTGTGCTTCCACAAGGTTCTACGTTTGGCCCCCTTTTTTTCTTCTCTAAAAAAAAAGATTTTTTTTTTTTTAAGAAGGTTTTTTTCATCCTCGCCCTAGGGCAGCAGTTGCTGCCATGAGCAGCCCCTCGCGCCACCATGCATTCGAATTCCAGTTGGTATGAGGAAATTTTGAGGTCTCTTACCACCCTTGACATATTATGAACCCACATTAGTTAGTAGTTGTAGCTTTAGTTAAGAAAAAAATTGATGATGACTACTGGAGAATATGATTTGTGGTTTATTTAAGTAAAGAGTGATCATGCAAGTGGTGGATTGTTCTGATAGATATTACATATTCTTTCAACCGCTACTTCGTGAGTTCAAAGTAATTATATACAAGAGAAAATTTGTAATTAACAAAATCATTGAAATAGGGGTAGTGAAATAAAAAAAAGAATGTAAAGATAGTGTTATTGTTACGACCCGTTTCGGATTTTTGGGTATTTTATTTTCCGAAGGTGCAAAATGACCAAAATGTCCCTAGAAGGGTAAGTGTTGACTTTTGTTGACCATTGTGTTGTGATACGTATGAATTATGCTTTTAGTATTTTCTTGTTGTGCTCGTTGATACGAACGCGTGGACTCAAATAGAACATAATTCGAAGTTGAAACGAAGTTTGTATGGAACTTTAACGTTTGAGGACATTCTCGTAATTTCAAGAGAATCGTATTTTCTGATTCAGTATAGGGTCTAGTGAGACCCACTTTCTATCTCTCACTCTCACCCCTCACTCTGCAACACTCTCTCACTCTCTCTTTTCCCTCTCCTGTCTCTACCCCGACCAACCACAATGAACCACGGGGGCAAAACCGCTTTTCTCCAATGATTTAGACCACCAAACCGCCACCACCGTGACCCCCTCTCTTTGGTGAACCTATCCCCAACCTTTGATTCCTAAAAACCAAACAACAACCACCGTTTCAAAGAGCTCTAGCTAGGACGAATTTTCCGACAAGATTTCTACTATTTTCCGGCAAAGGTAAGCTTCATCGCCACCACCATTCTCTTCCTCGTGTTGAGTAGATAAAGTTTGACTTATTGCATGTGTGATTTAGTCGAGAAATGGTGCAGATCAACATGGGGGGAAAATCCCCAGTTTTCGGCTAGTTGACTGAAGATCGGCGAGGGATTTTCGACCAAATGGCTAGAAGCTGACCCTCGAGACCGGTACCAACGGGTTCATCTCAACTCCACGAACCCAAATATACCTTCAAAACCAACTGCGGAACAACGACGGAGGCACGGAAAGCTCGGGAAGACGATCGGCCAAATTCCAAGAAATCCAGCAAATTGGTAGCGATCTGATGTTAGCGAACCCGGTCTAAGCCCCGTCGTGATGTCAGCAAGCTCGGTTTAGACTCGGTCTAGACCAAGAATATTCTTAGGTATATTCCTTTAACGCTGCTAGAATATTACGTTAAAATTAAAGGCACGTTGTTAACTTTAATGGAGCGTGTAACCGGGGCGTGTGGGCACGTGGGGGCCCGTGAAGGTGCTAGGTGACCACTGCTGGTGCGCGATGACCTCCCGTCAGCCCGTGGCGGCAGGTCACAACTGAGCAAGTGGGTTTTCGAACACCAAAACACTTAATTTGAGTTATGTTTTATGTTATTCTTCGTAGTGTTTGTTTAGTTTACTTAGTTTGAGTTTGTTTCACTTTAGAAGTGACAACCCGAGGACTATGGAGAGCATACAAGCAAGAGGATTACGAGTACGGTCTTAGTGAGTGGGCTTTGCTTTATAAATTATATCTTAACTATATGCTTCGAAACGAGTTTTACGTTATGCAATGTTATCTTGCCTTGTTTTAGAATTTCAAATGTTTTAGCTAGTTATCGGTGTTTTTGATTTACGATAATTGTGAACCTCACCTTGAAACATTTTACTACTCGTTATACATTAGAAACGTTACGCTTTACGCGATACCCCGTTTTGAGTTATGAGATTCAAGAGACTAACCATGACATGTTTTCATTTTATATACTGCTCATTTAGGATTGCTTACATGGGGTCTATAGATTGTCCAAGGCCAGGACTAGTTTCATGTGTATGTTCACATGCACCGATACGTTCACTTTGGATCCATTGTAGGTGTCAGCTTGTTCTAGTTGTTTTTACATCTAGAACTCGTTGTAATGCGCGTAGAGTCATCTTTACGTGTATGTAGTACTTGAACGTAGATTAATACACTCAGCCTGTTCATGTCAAAATATCTTTGCATGAGCTCGTGTATCTGCGTTATCTAATGAGCATACCATACCTGTTTATCTGGGATTTTGTAGTATACTAGCTTTCACTAGTGCCATGGAATTTTGTGCTACCTTTGGATTCTACTAGGGCTGGGAATTTTGTACCGAAATACCGAAACCGTACCGAAAAAAAACCGAACTTAATACCAAAAATACCGAAACCGGAAGGCCCCGAATGGTTCAGATTTTATAATCTTCTAAAGTTTGATTTTTTTTTTTATGTGTTTGAATGCAAATTTGTGGTTGTTATTGTATTTGTTTGAATGTTTTATGGGTTTTGTTTTGTTTTGTTTTTTTTCTGTTGGAGATATATTGGCCTTGGTATGGTTGTTAAAGTTTCGATTTTGATCACGTGTATTGGGTGTTGGAACTTGGATGATGAGTGTGTATTTGTGGTTGTCAGTGAGTGTGTGTATGCAGTGAGTGTGTGTGTGTATGCAAATTGCAGTGAGTGTGTGTGTGGTGTGTATGCAGATTGCGGTGAGTGTGTGTGTATACAAATTACGGTGAGTGTGTGTGTGTATGCGGATTGCGGTGAGTGTGTATGCGGTGGTGTGTGTATTGCATTGAGTGTATGCGGTGAGTGTGTGTATGCGGTGAGTGTGTGTATATGCAAATTGCGGTGAGTGTGTGTGTGTATACAGAATTGCGGTGAGTGTGTGTGTATACAGAGTGCGGTGGTGTGTGTGTGTATGCAAATTGCGGTGGTGTGTGCGCATTGAGTGTGTGTATGCGGTGAGTGTGTGTATGCGGTGATTGTATGCGGTGAGTGTGTGTATGCAGATTGCGGTGACGAAGGTGTATTATTTGTGTTTGCGGTGCGGTGAGTGTGTGTGCATTGAGTGTGTGTATGTAGTGATGAGTGTGTGTATGCAGTGAGTGTGTGTGTGCATTGAGTGTGTGTATTGAGTGGGCTGTATCCTGATTTTGTGTTTGGAGGATGTTTGGTGTTTAAAAATTCTAAAATCGTACTTTTTGTGTTTTCATCAAATAAGCTTTGTTTTTAAGTTCATTTCTGGATCAGCTTTTAAAAACAAGCCTACCAAACAAGAAGTTGAGTTTAACCACCGTAAGTGGTCCAGTGGAAATACGATAGAATTCCAAATCAGATTTGCTCTCTGATATTGGGTTCGAGGCATGAAACTGACAAACTAAGAATTTGAGTTTGAGTTATAAAAACTGCATCCGAGTTGAATACCAAATGTGTCTTAGGCATTCGTCTAATCTTAGGTCCTTAACTAAACTAATCATTTCTTTTGGATTTGGAACTTATTTGGATTTGGATTACTTTATTTCTTTTGGGTTGTATAATTGATTGAATGGATTGAATGGATTGTTGAATGGATTGGATGGATTGAATGGATTGGATTGAATGGATTGAATGGATTGAATGGATTGAATGGATTGAATGGATTGAATGAATTAGAATTTAGAGTTAATATGTGTGTATGTATGAATATGTGAATGGATTGAATAAAATGGGCCAAAAAATTGGACTCAAAATCTGTTGGGCTTTTGTCCATTTCGGGGAGGCCCGGTATCCTGAAATTTCGGTTCAGTTTCGGTATTTGAAATTTTCTCCCCAAAATTTCGGTATCGGTATTTCAGTTTGGTTATCGAACCGAACCCAGCCCTAGATTTTACATGTTGGTTTCCACATGTTTGTTTCTTCAGATTGATTTTGCTGAGGTTTTATTATTATTTACCTGTGTTGGGAAATATATGACTGTCCACTTTTACGTTGGTTTTCATACTTATTATGTAGTATGATTTTGAAAGTTACGGATTTTTACAGCGAGTGGTTATTACTTTTGGAAAAGCAAAGGATTTAGAAAACTATTATTTTTGCCCACTCTATTTTGCGCCCTTCTAAGTTTTGATAGGTTTTTGAGCTCTTGACGTTGAAGCATGGTGACATAGTTTTCCCTCTTCAGAATAAGGATTTCTCTTAGGAATTTTGTAATTAACATCTTCGCATGTGTTACTTTATTAAACTTTCGTTGTTATTACTTAGATGCTCTGATTAGCTTTGCATGCATTTATTAAATGTCTTGTACACTTCTGCGAACTCTACTTTTGTTTTATTTTTCAACCTTCAATTTTATTCTTACAAATTACACTTCACTTGCATGTTATGACTTTCATCACCCTTCGAGTGTCGACTAGCATGCCTTGATTTTAGTATCTACTTGGATATCCGGATCAGGGTGTGTCAGTTATGGAAAACAAATTTCTATCTAAAAATGTCTCTACGTAGTGCTAAATCAGACAATACACATTTGATATAAAATTAAATGAAAAAAAAGGGGTTCAAATAAAATCCCTCTCTAAAAACATTATATACAATTATTATGTACAAATCACAGAGGCAGCCGAGATATCGATTCTTTAGACCTCTCCGCCTTGACATTAAGACAATCCAACGGCATTTTAACAGACCTTAACGGTGTCTTCCCAGACACCCCATTTCCGTCACCTCCTACACCCTTAACGATAACGGAACCTCCTCTAGCTAAAAACGACGGCGTCATCAACAACACCCACGGGTCGAACTGACCGGTTTGATTCTCCACACTGCTTTTCCCTTCACCACCACCGTACCTAAAGCCATTCCACGAACTCCCGAGCCGGCGCAAAACGACGTCGTAGCTAGTCGAACGCCTCAGCTTGCTGTTCCCGCTCGAAACCAGCTGCCTCCTCACCTCCTCCGGCAGTCTCAACGTGTATCGCTCCATGTTCAATCCGGGTCGGATCAGCGAATGACCCGTCGAGTGCGATCTCGGGAACTTTCCAGATATCCTCGATCTCGTTCGTGGGTCCCCAATCTCTACCGCTTGTGGGCCCCCGCTTTGATTTTCATCCACATTGAGCACGACGGCATCGTTTTGTACCTCACCGACTTCAATCGGACTCCTCGAACTCGAATCTTCCAGATTTAAACCGGTGTTTGGCTCGGTAGCGCGCGAATTCGACTCGGCGCACGTGAGGTTGGCGCGACAAACCGGACACGTCTTTTGAGCGGCGAGCCAGGCGTCGATGCAATCGGGATGGAAGACGTGGTCGCATTTGGGAAGCAAACGCAGCGTTTCGAAGTCGTCGAACTCGCTCAAGCACACGGCGCACTCCAGAGCTCCCTTGCCGATCTTGAGATCCTTGACGGCGGAGTAGACGAGGATCGGGAAAGTCTCGATCACCGCAGGGTCCAGGCCTCGCGGGCGGGAATCTCCGACGGCAGCCGGAGCTCGAGTTCCGGTGGCCTCCATGTCAGCGGACTCGGCGCAGCGGCGAATGTAGACGGAGAGGAAGCCCATCAAGAAGAAGGCGAAGATGAGGAAGACAATGACGACCGCCATTGAAGAGTTCAAATTGGCGATGTAGCCATAGCCGCTGTTCTGAAACTCGGCGGCCTGCGTATGGGCCGGCGTAGGATAGGCCAGCAAGAAGAGGAAAAGGAGATTGAAGCTCGTTGTTATTGGTTCTGGCATTTTAGCAAACAGTTGGTGGGCACAGCAGCTTCTGTGAGTAGCAGTGAGTGAAGTTTGTTCATATTATTACTCAAGAGGGAGGAAGGCAAAGTTGGAATGGGGTTAGTTTTGCCTTGATGGACAAGAGTGGCACGTGGCGCGACGAGAGTGCACGGCGGCTTTGGAGGTGGTGAATGCTGATGGGGGGTGGGGTGGGGTTCTTTTTGCTTTGCTTGGGGAGCAAGAAGAAAGGGATTCGTGTGGGGTCTGAACTCTGTGGGGTTAAACATTGAAACGAAAGTAGGTGGTGAAGTAAATATGATCGGACGGTGGAGGAGAGCGAAAGTGATGGGATGTGATCATGTGAAAAGGGATAAGAAGAAGAAGAAGATTGTCTGGAAGAATATGATTCTACGTGGACCTGGAAATTTGGATTGAAAAAAGGAAATTAAAGCCAATATCATTTGTAACATGACAATAAATCTATTTCGTGCACGTTGTTCTCCATAAGTGCGGTCCAGATTCAGGTAAGTAACCAAATGGATAATATAAGTTGAGTGAGAGTGAGAGTGATGAGATCAGCAAAAGCTGAAACCGAATGGAAGATAGAAACCGCTCTGTCACTGTTCACCTCATGACATTCATGATATGTATTCGTACTCATCATCCAAAATATGATGACAAATTTGAACAGCTTTGGTTTGGATTACCTCCTCTATGTTATCATGCTTTCTTTCAGCTTTACAAGTGAAGACAATAATCCCACAGCATTAGTATTTTGAATCATCCTCTGATATTGAGCTTGTTTCTTTTCGGTTTTATGACAGTGACATGTAATATGAGATATTTTGAATATTTTAACCGTTTAAATTTTGTTTAAAATTATAAAAATTTAGATTTAACGATTATAAAACTCCGAAATATCATAGAATTTTTGCAATTTTATTTGAACTTGCTGGAGTCTGTCCTCAGTTATCCTATATGGCAAGTTTCTAACTTTCTATCTTTTATTTTGAGTGAAATGTTAATAGGAAAAGTGGTATTAGAGACACGGACTTTTAGCAATTTTTCTTCAAACTATGTAGTATTGAATGACGAAAAATGAATGTATTGAATGACGAAAAATGAATGACTGAGTATAAACATAAAAGATCTAAATAGTTATGCAAATCAAATATAACGGTTAAAATATCCGTAGAATTGAATGATACGTAACATTCAAGCTTTACCCAACTTTTAGGTCGTGAGTGAGTTTTTAACATATCAACCAATGCGACAGTGTTTCATTTATTTATTATCTGTAACTACTTTGATGGTTATTTATTAACCACAAATAAGGAACCTGCACATGGCAGTTTTGTTTCACACATGTGGTTTTGTGTAGGGGTGAGCATTTTAGTGGGTTTACCGACCAACCCACTTGATATCGGTTGGGTTGGGTTGGGTTGGGTTTTAAACATTAAAACTTTATTTTTGGGTAAAACCTGACCACATGTTCAATAGGTGGGTTGAGTTGGGTTGAAATATTATTAACCCGATTGAAATCGACTTACCCGAATGATAATAATTTTTAGACATACTTGTATATTAAATAGATTTAAACATGAAATTTAGTAACTTTTAAATTCACTTATTTATTAATGCTTGATTTGAATAGTGAGATTTATGTATTAGTAACATGAAGTGATATGACAACATCAAATTCACATGATCTAGGCCTAGGTTGACGTAAGTATTGATTATTTGGCTCTCATACTTACTTAGCAATAAGAAAGAAATCAATCAAGTCCAACTCGTGGAACCTGCCCAACCCAACCCGCCCAAGAATGGTTTGGGTTGCTAATTTTTTTAGGTGACAATGAGTTTGAACAATTCCAACCCGAGCCTATTGGGTTGCCAACGGGTTGAAGTCTAACCCGACCAACCCACTCGACGCCCATCCCTAATTTTGTGTTTTGTGTGTGTGTGCTGTTTTGGTCCAAAAAATAAATTTATATCTTTATAAAGTGGGTCTTTTAAAGAGAGAAAAGTAAATACAATATTTCAAATTTATATTTCCCTTATTAAAACTGCAGTAGAACTCATATTTATGTACATCTCCTAAAATGTAAAAATGAGAGGCAAAATGTGACTTTATTATATATCAAATTTGTAGCTCCTCGTTAAAGAATGCTCTTATATTATATATATATATATATATATTTTTTTTTTTAGTACAACAATAGTATTAATGGGTTAAATATTTAATTGTTAGAGAGGACAGGAGGATCGGTGGGAATCGAACCCACATAATGGTGCATAGGCATCATTGCTTTCCTTCACTGCGGTAAAACGCCATCTGCGATGCTCTTGTAGTATTCATTTACTCACAACAAATTTGAACAAACAATTTAATGCAACTTGTTCTGCCTCGATTCGTCAAGAAAAATGCTACAAACTGATG
The DNA here is from genome assembly GCA_018257905.1 of Gillenia trifoliata. Classification (NCBI taxonomy): domain Eukaryota; kingdom Viridiplantae; phylum Streptophyta; class Magnoliopsida; order Rosales; family Rosaceae; genus Gillenia; species Gillenia trifoliata. The sequence goes on along the minus strand of CM031088.1, from coordinate 6,829,388 downwards.
GTTGCTTCAGAGAATCAGAAGTAACAAGTAACAAGAGAGTGAGTTTGTTGTTTTAGATATTGAAACATCAATGCAGATAGTAACTTGTCGTCAAGAAAATGCAGATGATAAGTTAAGGCGGCCAATTGCTACTTAATTAATTGATGCCATGGATCATTATGGTGATTGGCGGCAGCAGCACCTCCACAATCAATATGTATGTATAGAAGTGGCCAATTTAATTTTCTTGTGTTTATGTTTTATTTAAAATTAAATTAAAAGAAGTAGAACTAATTTTTAAAATTGACTATAATACTTACATGCATTTAATACACTCATCATCTGACGGTTAGTGTTGATTTACGGTCAGAAGATTAATATTTTCTTGGTAGTACCTTACAAGTACACCAATGCACCCAAATCAAACAAAAATTACATACTGGTAGTGCCTTACATACTTTCTCATATTTTTATATTTTGAAATAGGTCCACCCGAATTCAAACACTGCATTAAAGTTTCTGTTATGCAGTTCGGTAGATTCAGACGCTGCCTTGTAGTTTCTGTTTTCTTATAATCAAATTAATCACATCCAATATTTTATTTTAGTATGATGACTTGTTTAGACTCCTTTTTACTTTATTTTTTTTTCTCATTTCTACTTGCGAATATCTTTTAAGGTTAAATGCATATGGTTCAAGGTTTAGATCCTGGGTTTTGAGTTTCACCTAAACTTAAGACTTAAATTCTAGATCATAAGCTCCACGACCCAAAAGAAAAACATTCTAAAACTCTAAACCCAAACCACTCTGAACTCTTAATGCTAACCTTGAACCTTTATTTCACATTCTAACCCCAAAAGTAATCAACTTCAAACTAATATTGTAAAATTCCAAAATGATCAACCCAAAACCTAAAAGCATACATAGAAAAGTATCAAATTCAACTTGACTAGCATACTAAAACACCCAATTTCAAGTCAATTTATTTATAGAACTAATATTCTACAATCATTATACTAAAACCCAATCTTAAATGTCACTAATTTGATTGTAATAGAACATGCACTGCAAGATAGAGTCTGGATCCACATAATTGGAGAACAGAAACTACAATACAGCGTATGATTTAGGCCTCAAGGACATGAGGGTTTAGTCTTCAGTCTTAGTTTATTAGGGTTAAAAGTGTCATTTTTTAATCATTTATAAGGGCCTGAACTCATGTGGCTTTCCTCATTGACCTAGACCAATTAATAAATAAAGCACATTGACCTTGTCCAAAACGAAAATTGGCTCTGGATATATTTCAAACCCAATTCTTTAAGGACACTGGCCCCTAACACTGCTACACAACTCGAAGTTCACCGCTTCTAACTGTTATCTGTAACTTTGAAAAAATAACCCTACATCATGGAATGGCGTACCAAGTTGGTGACAAAAATTGGTAAGCTGTGAATCTCGCATGAGTGATAATAGCACAAAACATATGTGACATTCAACTGATCTGAGTTTAAAAACACATTTTATAAAACATTTCTTTCATCAAACCTCACTCAAAAACTCGATTGACCATAAATGTGTCCTATTGTCTCTTTTACATTTGTAGTAAAAACTATAAATACTGGGGCTAGAGCGACACCGTTCAGTCGAAGCCTACAATTCATAGAACACCATCAAGTTCATCATGCCACTTGCCTTTCTTTGCTTCAAGCCTCTTCTTCAAGTGTTGGGAATTGTCTTGTTTGATGCTTCAACTTGTTCGTTCTCCTAAGAAAACCTTGGGGTGGATGTCAAATGTCTAATGCAAAGTTTTTTGTACCAATTTGTGACAACAGAGCTAGTGAACTGTGTAGTCCGTTGTCAGAGATGATGATGTGTGGAATGTCAAACTGACATATGTTATTCTTCCAGATGAATGATTTGAATAATTTAGTAAAATTTAAGTAAATTAACTAATTGAAATAATTATGCAAATGGGACTATATGACTCAAGATGGGATTCGAAAACATTTCAGAATAAACCGGGTTTGAACCGGGCTTATGTAGGACATGTCAGTTAAACCAATTTTGGTTAAATAAGTGACAAAGGCCTAAACAAGGGTTTAGACAAGGGCCATAAACCCTTGTGGCCAGTTTTACTAAGAGAGGGAGTGAGTGAGATTATTTTATTAGACAAACTTGTCTATATAATCCTCCTGTCTGCATCTCAGATGCAATAAAGTTGGTTTTTTAGAGTTTGTGCCTGATGGTTTGCATGAGTTGAAAACAACCATCATTGCATGTAGAGTTTGAGAGAAAAACAAGAGAGAAATATTAGAAATTTCCTCTTCCTCAAACACTTGAGTTGTCCCCTCCCTAAGGTGAGCAAGAGTTGTACTAAGCCTCTCAACCTTCCTTATCCGTCACCATACACTCTTAGCACTAGAAGGTATCGAGATTTAGAGGATCTCTTCCATGAAATCTTCTCGAAGAACTTGTCCCAGTGGATCAAACAAGATATTTTCTCTTGGAAAGGGCTTATCACAACACCATCCTTGGGTTGAAGATTCGCTTCAAAGGCTGTATATATCTAACCTTTGTTCTTCTTCTATTCAAAGTTATATATATATATATATATATATATATATATATATATATATATATCTGTGTGTGTGTTATAGTTAATATTCTAACACATGTGTGATTGTAAAAATCCTAGTAGATTATGTATAAGAATCTTATGAGCAAGTTTCTCTCCCTTATTAGTATAAATAAAGGCACAAGACATGAGGAATATAAACACAAAATTCCTCAAGCCTCTCTTTCTCTCTCTGCTAATTCTTCTCATCTCTCTCTAAATTTATACTACAACAAAATGTGTTTATATATGTGATATCACACACAATATCACATATATATGTGATATATATATACACACACACACACAAGGTTCTAAAAAGCGCTAGGCGCTAGTCGAGTTGTAGGCAGGGGCCTAGCGCCAAGGAGCCTAGGCGAGTTTTTTAATTTTAATTAAATTTATTATATAACAATAAAAACATATAAATAAGTGATTACAATTGATTGAATACATAAAATGAAATATGTTAAGAGTTATTTTACAAGAAAGAAAGTCCAGAGTTATTTTACAAGAAAATCATCTTCAAACTCTTAACCGAAAAAATAAAAAATAAAAGTTGAACCACCTAGGACCACCGAGAGCCGCCTAATTGCTGCCTAGAGGCTTCACCAATTTTCTAAAAGCCTAGGCCCTAATCGAGGTGCCTAGCCTCTGCCTAGTGCCTAGGCCAATATTTAGAACAGTGTAATATATATGTATACATGCATGTACAATCTCTAAGCCGAAGATCTTGGAAAATATGATTTATGTTACAATTCATATTGACATAGTGCGATTGTGTAAATCCTAGGTAGATATAGATTAGGATAGTATCATAAATCTAGTGTTTCTATTCTATTAGGTATGTGTTTCCTTGGAGATCAAGTTTCTCTCCTGGTAGTTTACTATAAATAAAGGCACTGGCATGAGGAAAATCATATCACAATTTCCCTCAACCCTATTTCTCTCTATTTTCTCTATGTGTCGCTGGCTTCCTCTCTCCCTGTTCTTAACCCTTCAGTAAATAGGCTACAACACATTATCAACACGCTCTTGACGTTGCGCTACGAAAACTGAAGGGCGTTTTCTGCTACAAATTGATCCACCATCATCATCTGCAATCTAAGTACTTCTAAAACACGGCTTTAATTTCAATATTTTTTCAGCCTTGATTGCATGGACCTTTACCATAATGCATGAACCCAATTTTTATGCTTGTAAAAGAATTATAATTTTCTGCTAAATATTGTGTTCGCATTAAATTTAATATATCTACTATATATTTCTGTGAATTGATGATTGTGTGAACGGAAAAAAAAAACTAGAGTTTTAATTTTTTTTTTAAATTTTTTGAAACAGCGAGCTGACCATGCCCAGAACTCAGGTTTTGCAAAACGACACCGTTTTGCGCATCTTCTTCCTTTGGATTGAGCCCTGTCGCTTGGGTTGGCCTGCAGCCCACCCCATGACACCATCACCGGATTTAGGGATTTCCAGAACCCTCCGACGCTTGTATCCGTCACGTGGTGAATCCCCGATCCCAATTTTCGTCGTCTTCGACAATTTTCTCGATTATTTGGCCACCTAACATCGAAAACTTCCAGTTCTCCACTGAACTCTCTTGGTTTCCCGTCGAAACCCGCTCGATCAACCTCTGGTTCGAGATCACAGCCGCCACGTGGCAGCGTTGATGGTTCTTCGTCAAAACTCTACCCAGCTTCGGCTGGGTTGATCTGCACACCCACGCCCCTGTTGGGCCTGCACCAGACACCCGAGGCTTATTTGGGCCTCCTTTGTTCTCGGTCCGCCTCCAAACTTGGCCCTAGTTTGGGCCTCTTCCCTACAGCTCGGCCAGCACCCAAAACTCGACCCTATTTGGGCTTGGTTCACTGCTTTCCTTTCAGCCCAAGTGGGCCTAGCCCATTGTCACCCATTTGCAGCCACTTGGGCCTCCTGCCCGAGCCTGCCAGCTGGCCTGTAGTCCAGCTACCTAAGTTTTTTGGGCTTGAAGCTCCAAACTTAGTTCACCCAAATTATTTGGGCCGTGATTTCACACTTAGTAGGCCCTGTAAACCTACGTTCATCTATCTGTTTATGCTATATATGTTTATTTTTGTTCTATATATTGAGTTTGCTTGTAGGTATCCATGAACTTGAAGTTCATAAACTCGAACCCGAAGTTTCGAATCAGTGCCATGAAACCCAAAGTTTCCTTAAAAATTAAATACCCATGAAACCCGCAGTTTTTCATTCAAATTTAAACCAAAACATGTCTAATAGAAACTGAATATTCTACTCCATGTCTATGGACCGTTTTTCATAGTACTGAAAACAATCTTGTTCCCTTCGTTACAATGACATGTCGAATTTGAACAAACTCGACTTTACCACTCTGGAAGTCTCTGGAAAGAACTACCTCAAGTGGGTTCAAGATGCGAAGCTCCATCTCACTGCAAAGAGTCTTAGGGCTACCATTGAAGCTGAGATGGATAACCCGATTATCGAAGCTAACAAAGCAACTGCCATGATCTTCATCCGAAGACATATACACGACGCATTGCAGACCGAGTACCTCGCTGAAGAGGATCCAAGAACTTTATGGCTCACTCTGGAAGAGCGCTTTGATCATTAAAGAGATATCTTCTTGCTTGAAGCAAGACACGACTGACAACATTTACACTTCCAAGACTTTAAGTCTATGAATGAGTACAACTCTGAAGTTTGTCGAATCCAATAACTTCTCAAGTTTTGCACAGAAGACTTGACAGAAAAGGATCTCTTAGAGAAGACCTATTCAACTTTTCATGCTACCAATATTGTTCTGTAGCAACAATATAGGGCACAGAAATTCACCAAATTCTCAGATTTGATTGCTGTCTTACTACTTGCTGAAAAGCAAAACTAACTGTTGATGAAAAGTCATCAAGCTAGACCTACTGGCTCGACCGCTATGTCTGATGCACACTTTTACACGAATCGAGGCCAAAATCGATGTTAGAGGCATGGTGGGAAAGATAAGGGTTCTAAACCTAAGTCACAAGCCCAAGGTCCATCCAAGAGAGGAAATAAAGCTTCGAAGCGCACCAATTTAGCTCTCAAATCCTCAAATTTCAAGACTTAGAGCAAGGCAACCAAAGAGGAGAGTTTGTGTTACCACTGTGGTTTCTAGGACCATTGGTCCCGCACTTGCCGAGCTACAACTAACGTTGTTGCTGAGTATCATTCACGTCGTAAAGCCGTAGAGACTAATCTTACTCAAGTGGACAATCCCGAAGATACTACCATGGAGATTTCTGATTTTCATGAAGCATCTACTTCGATGGAAGATTAGATTTTAGACATAGGCCTATATGTTGGCCAAATTTCACCAGTAGTGGCCAAAAACCACTAAGTGGCCGAACCCCTATTTTTGGTTAAGTTTTGAACAATTTTTCCTTGTGTTTTGGTTGATTTGTTTGGTATTTGTTTTAAATTTTTGGATATTATTTCTCGAATGGTTAATTAAATGAATGATCTTTTATTTTCCTTATACATGTGACCAATTTAATTAATTTATTTCTAGGTATGTCTTGTAGGAAAGTTAGTTGTATGGCAGATAGTGCAACCACGTATACCATTTTGCATGAACGCATCTATTTTACTAACTTCATACCTAAAATATCACCTTTGACAACCCTTTCAGGGTCATCTAACCTAATTGAAGGGTATGGCACTGCCCATTTAATGTTGTCTAATGATACTAAATTAACCATTAAAGAGGCACTTTACTCAATTCGTTCCGGAAGAATGTTGTTGAGCTTTAAAGATATTTGAGATAATGATTACCACGCTGAAACTTTTGAAGAAAATGGAGTTGAATTCCTTTGCATCACTTCCTATGAATATGGCCAAAAGCGTATTCATGAGAAGATGGAGTGCTTTCCAAATGGATTGTATATTACAACCATCTTCTCCGTTGAGGTTCACCATGTGGCCAGTGGGCTTGCAATGGAAACTTTGCTTTTGCATGACCGTTTGGGACACCCTGGACGAACTATGATGCGCCATATCCTTAATACTTCACATGGGCCATCCCCTTACCAGCAGTAAGGACTTTGTTCTTTGCATTTTTCCATGCCAAGCATGCTCCCTGGGCAAGCTAATCACACGCCCATCCATGCATAAGATTTGAACGGATCCTCCTAAATTTCTTCAGTGGATTCAGGGGGACATTTGTGGACCTATTCGATCATTTTGCAGACCATTTAGATACTTTATGGTCTCACATGTGCGTTCTGTCCACTCGTACTGCTGCATTCTCCAAACTCCTAGCTCAAATTATTAAGCTAAGAACTCACCAACCTAATTATCCTATTAAGTCGATTCGACTAGATAATGCTATAGAATTCACATTGAAAACTTTTGATGACTATTGCATGTCAGTTGGGATTGATGTTGAACATCCTGTACCTCATGTTCACACCCAAAACGGCCTAGCAGAAGTGTTTATTAAGCACCTTCAATTGATAGCTCGGACTTTGGTATGCGAACCAAACTTCCGATATCTGCTTGGGGATATGTAATACTTCACGCAACCATATTGGTCTGCCCGAGACCCGTCCAGATACGAGCTCGACATTTCGCATTTGTGCATTTTTTGTTGTACGGTCTATGTGCCAATTGCGCAGCCTTTACGTAACAAAATGGGTCCTCAGCAAAGATTAATCTATGTCGGTTATGATTCTCCTTCGATCATTCATTACTTCAAACCTTTGACAGGCGATCTCTTTACCGCTCGCTTTGCGGATTGTCACTTTAATAAGACAGTCTTCTTGTCATTAGAGGAGATAAGAACATAGTTGTTTCTGAAGAACGCCGTGAATTGTTGTGGTCTAATCCCACTATGTTTCATTTAGATCCCTGCATCGCTCACTCTGAAAATGAGGTGCGATGTATTTTAGATCTTCAGAGCATTGCTTAAAGCATGCCAGATGCTTTTACTGATCTAGTAAAAGTGACGAGATCACATATACCAGCTGCAAATGTGCCTGCAAAGATAGATGTACCAAACGTTCGTTGAACCATTATCCTCGAAGAACAAAATGCCCCTGAAGAACGTGTGGCTGCACCTGCTATGCAGCCTGGTACCCTGGCGACTAGCCAATCATCTGCTCCTACCTTGAAGCGAGGCAGACTTGTTGGTTCAAATGATTCACAACCTCGGAAGAGGAATCCCACGACACCAACTAGTGAGCCTAGTCCGAATCTTGCAGTCGCCAACTCATCCTTTCCAACGCATGAGGGTTATTCTAGATTACGGTAGTGTCCTTGAAGAGACCAGTTTGCCTATCGAGAATCGTGATATTTCGGTCCTTTATGCTAGCTTAGATGTACTTTGGAATAGGAATAAGATGATAGTCGATGATGCATTTGCGTATGCAGTAGTTATTGATATCATGCTGAGCGATAACATTGAACCGCATTTTGTTGATGAATGTCGATGTAGAACCGATTGATCAAACTGGAAACAAGTAATCCATGTCTAACTTGATTCACTTGCAAAACGTAAAGTGTTTGGGCCTGTAGTTCCTACACCACCACATGTGAAGCCCATTGGCTACAAGTGGGTTTTCGTAAGGAAGCATAATGAGAAGAATGAGATAGTGTGATACAAGGCACGCCTTTTGCAACAAGATTTCTCTCAATGCCCTGCGATTAATTACGAGGAGATTTATTCCCCCGTAATGGACGTCATAACGTTTCCTCTAGCTTATTTGTTTGGTAGTTTTTCGAAAAACTGAATATGCAGCTTATGGACGTGGTAACTGCGTATCTCTATGGAAATCTTGATAAGGAAATCTACATGAAAGTTTCCGAAAGACATACATGGATTGGATCAAATAGTTGTAGACCATGGAGCACCCTCTCGATTAGATTAAGGTGTTCACTCTACGGATTGAAGCAATCCGAACGGATGTGGTATAATCGTCTGAGTGATTATTTGATTAGTTAGGGTATGTGAATAATGAATTATGCCCATGCGTGTTTATTAAGAAGTTGCAATCTATGTCGATAACATGAATCTCATTGGAACTTCCGAAGAGCTTGAGAAAATTGTCTTGCACCTGAAGTTGGAATTTGAGATGAAAGATCTTGGGAAACCTTGATACTGCCTCAGCCTGGAGCTTGAGCATCATTCAGATGGTATTTTGGTTCATCAATTGAACTACACCCAGAAGGTGTTACGTTGTTTTAATGAAGATAAAGCGAAACCTTCAAGTACTCCTATGATCGTCCGAACACTAGATGCAAAACGAGACCTTTTCCATCCTAAAGACGATGAGGAAGAGGTTTTGGAGCCTGAAGTTCCATATCTGAGTGCAATCGACGCTTTATTGTACTTAGCTCAGTGCACTAGACCGGACATCTCATTCTCTGTTAATCTTCTTGCAAGATATAACAACGCAACGACACGCAGACACTGGAATGGTGTTAAAAACATCCTTCATTACCGTAAGGGTACTTCAGATTTGGGTTTATTTTATCCCTATGCATCTCAAAATAGATCACAACCCCTTGGTCTTCGAAATGATGCTTGCCTTGTTGGTTATGCTGACGCATGTTACTTATCTGACCCACACAAGGCACGTTCTCAAACGGGTTATGTCTTTACCGTTTGAGACACCGCAATATCTTGGAGGTCATTCAAACAGACCTTAGTTGCTACCTCTTCAAACCATGCTAAGATTCTTGCCCTTCATGAAGCTACTCGTGAGTGCTTTTGGCTGAGAGCTGCTGTTGAGCATATTCGAAGCAACTACAGACTTTCTTCCGTCGTTGATGTCCCAACAACGATCTTTGAAGATAATGCCGCCTGTATTGACTAGTTCAAGAAAGGATACATCAAAGGAGACAACACCAAGCATATTGCGCCGAAGTTCTTCTCACATCAGCTGCAAAAGCATCAGAAGATTGAAGTCAGGCAAATCTGTTCCCAAGACAACCTTGCCGACCTCTTCACCAAGTCACTGCCGAAGTCTACATTTCATAAGCTTATTTAAGGAATTGGTATGAGTAAATTGTCTGATTTGCAACATTGTTAGTTTCTCATTTGGAATTTTGTTAAACTTAGACGGAGTATCTTGAAATATACTCGCTTGACTTTAATGTACTATTTTCTCTGCGATCGGGATCATTTTTCCCATTGGGTTTTTGTTGCGTAGCGAGGTTTTGATGAGACACCCATTCTGGGTTGGTCATACCCTTTTGTACGTCCTACTGACATCTTGTAGATGTTTAGTTTTGACTTTGCATGAACTCACTTTTCTCTTTAGACTATGAGTTTTGTCCCGCCTTGAGTTTTACCATAGCCAAATTTTGTGAGGTTTCGTATTTGAGACTCGCATGTTCTTTGTTGTGCCTACGACATGACTTCATCAACTATCTCTACATCATCTTGAAGATCTGATGCGATATCTACTTGAGTATTTACACACTCAAGGGGGAGTGTTACAATTCTTATTGGCATAGTGTGATTATGTAAATTCTAGGTAGATATGGATTAGGATACTATCATAAATCTAGTGTTTATATTCTATTAGGTATGTACTTACTTGGAGATCAAATTTATCTTTCCTTGTGGTTTACTATAAATAAACGCACTGGCATGAGGAAAATTATATCACAATTTTCCTCGATCCTATTTCTCTCTATTTTCTCTCTGTGCTGCCGGCCTCCCCTCTCCCTGTTCTTAACTCTTCAGTAAATAGGCTACAATAATTTAAAGTTTGAAATTATAAAACCATTTTTCAGCAATGAGGAATCGACATGCAAATATAGTTTTAGTTTGAAACCAACCGACGCATGTCGATTTTAGTGAGAAATTTGAAATTCCATTCATATCTCATTCAACTCCGGTGTCTTTAACGCCGGAGGGTGTGAAGTTTCCCTTCAGAAAGCTGATGACCAGAAAACCATTCGGCAAAGAGGCTTTAAAACAAAATATGCAAGCCCTTGGAAATCAAAAGCACGGGTCTATATTGATGCGCCAAATGACCATCTGTTTATGTTTACATCAACTATATTGTGATCCATCTGTATTGCGAGATTCTACAATCAAATTGATTACATGAAAAATATTTTATTGACCTTAAAAAAAATGGACCCTAAAAAAAGAAAAATTACATCTGAAAAATGGACATTATTTCCTCACCTGCGACATGATGTGGTGTGGTACCACAGTATAAACAAATGGAATTACTCAACGACAATACTAACAACAACAACAATAATAAAAACAGACATAAAAACAAGACTTGGAGGAGTTGGAATGAAAACTGAGCAGCAGTTATAGTTTTATGCGACAGCAGGCATGTCCTTGAGCCATGCATCCAGGGGCTTACCAATTGAGAAGACAATAAAGCCAATTTCGCGCTGTTTATCTACATCGATAACATTCCTACCGTCAAAAATGAATGCCGGTTTCTGCATACTCTCGTATATCTTGTTGTAATCAAGAGTCTTAAACTCATCCCATTCAGTGAGAATGCAAATACCATGGGCACCCTTTGTTGCCTCATAGGCATCTGAGACCACGCTCACTTGCTCCAGAGTACTACTAGTGCTCATCGGCTGCAGGTGCATCGGGTGATCCCAGTCGAACTTTCTCATAGTCAGGTCCCTGCGGATCTGGTGCTCGGTCACCTGCGGATCATATATGCTCAGTTCGGCCTTGTCAACCAACAACCCCTTGCACACATCAATTGCTGGGGTCTCCCTTGTGTCACCAGTATCTTTCTTGAAGGCAAACCCTAGTACTGCTATCTTCTTTGTCGACACAGTGTTGAACATGGATGCAACTACACGGTTCACAAACCGGGTCTTTTGGTACTCATTGATCTTCACTACCTGTTTCCAGTACTCTGCCACCTCCGGAAGGCCATTGCATTCGCAGATGTAAACAAGATTCAGGATGTCCTTCTGGAAGCAGGATCCCCCAAAACCGACACTAGCGTTAAGGAACTTGGGGCCTATCCTAGTGTCCTTACCAACAGCATGCGAAACCTGTGTAACATTGGCCCCAGTAGCCTCACAAAGCGCAGACATGGCATTGACAGACGATATTCTCTGTGCCAAGAATGCATTGGCAGCAAGCTTGGAAAGCTCTGCAGACCAAAGATTGGTGGTTAGGATACGGTCTTCAGGAACCCACTGAGCATAAATATCCTTCAATGATTTGATGGCCTTCTGGCCTTCTGCGGTTTCCCTGCCGCCAATGAGGACACGGTCCGGTTCAAAAAGATCTTCAATTGCAGTTCCCTCGGCAAGGAATTCTGGGTTTGAGAGGATCTGGAATTTTATTCCCTTGCCGTTGTGGGTCAAAATTTTTTCTATTGCCTCAGCTGTTTTGACTGGGACGGTGGATTTTTCGACAACAACTTTGCTAGACTCCGAAACATCAGCAATCATTCGAGCAGCACTTTCCCAATACGTCAAATCTGCAGCTTTGCCTGCTCCGAGACCCGTAGTTTTGGTCGGGGTGTTGACGGAGACAAACACTATATCAGCTTCCTTGACGTGCTTCTTCACATCAGTGCTGAAGAAGAGGTTCTTGCCGCGGCACTGCTTTACGACGTCATCGAGCCCGGGTTCATAAATGGGAAGTTGGTCACTGTTCCAAGCTGCAATTCGTTTATCCCAGATATCAACAACGGCCACTTCAACGGACGGGCACTTGAGTGCAATCACTGCCATTGTAGGTCCCCCAACATACCCAGCACCAATGCAACATATCTTCACCATTTTCGTTTCACTCTATAGCCAATGCAAATCTGCAATGCAACATTAGTTATTACTTTATATACATCAAAAGTATGCCATGGCATGCGTATTATGTATCATGTACCACAGTAACAGGTGAAATGGCAAAGATTCACGTATGTTGCACTTGCATTACTAAGTAATTTTTTTTCTGGTCAATCACTTGCATTACTAAATTAGAACAACACTAATACTTAAATTTCTGCTTGATCGATCCTAGCTACTATGAAAACCTAGCGCCATTCGAGAATATATAATGAAAATGAAAATGAAGCATGGTTACAACCGTTTAAACAAACCTAGTTCGCATATCTAGACAATTTTGCCTCGCCCTAATTCCAGGCTTCCCAGATCAAGAATTTTAATCCCCAATAACGTGATGATATTTCTTGGTTCTGAAAAACACCTAATTAATAAAGTAGAACAAGGAACCAAATGAGATGTAGGAAAATGCAGGTAAATCTATAAGGATGGATCCGAAAAACACCTATCATAAATGATAAATGATGTATCAAGGAAGGAATTGCAGAAAAACAAAAACAATGAACCAACGGAAGGGAAGCCTAAGTGATCATAGATAGATAGAGAAATAGTGTTACCAGAAAAGCTTTAAGCTCGAAGCTAGATCGCGTGTGTGGCGTCTAATAACACTAACTAGTACACTGCCTGCGATGCTGCTGCGATTGCTGATTGCTGCGACAAGACGAGACGACCCTATTCTTTCTGTTATTGTTTTTTCTTTTTCTTTCTTCCTTGTGTTGTATGTCGTTGATAAAATAAAAGAGTTGATGATAAATGATAATAATAGAGGGGGGCCTGTTTTTTCTGTATCCAATCAAAAATACCGGGCCTTTACCTGCTCTGAACCTCTCACTCTCAAACAAAAGGAAACAGGAGTCGGAGTCGGAGGAGAGAACGTGTTTTTTGGAGAGGCCAATGTTGTTAATGGCAATGGTTGATGCATGCGGATTCCATGCTTTTTGATCCTATTCTCTCGTCGCTCGGTCCTTCCCTGTCCCAAATAGAGAAACAAAAAGTGACCCCTATACCTATATTCCTAGGCTGCTATTTGGGATGTCGGATTTCGTCCGTCCGTCCATCCCTCCCTACCCCTCAGCATAATAGCAACACATAAAAATCATCAAGCGCATAAATATGGAAGCTAACACAAATAAGTACCATCTAAGATAAACCATGGATAACATGTACATAAACATCAAAATTTCGAATTTCGGTGGTCCAATTCGTGGATCTCACACAATACATGTGGCACCTGACTCATCAAACAAAACGGGCCACCGAAAATGACTTGTGAAAATTTGAGAGCTCCATCGAATAGTTCATGTCAAATTCCAAAATGGGACAAATTAACCCTAATTGGTCAAAATTCCCCAATTATGGATTGATTTCTCAAATTAAGAATTTCAATTTAATTATGAGCTAAATTATAAGTCAATTAGCTCGAATTAATTCAAAATATATCAATCAACCTTAAATAAGATTAAACTAGGGTTCAATCACACAAATTAAGTGATTGACAACCAAGCCCAATTTTTTGCCTATAAATACTAGCTGTTTGGACTGAAAAATATCATTGGGCCAAAGTCATATGATAATGATGAAGTTGGACTTCAAGGAGAAAGGCCCAATCCAGTAAAATAGTAAGAGATGACCCAGGGTCTACAACTTCTCTCTCCATTACTAGCATTAAATGCAATGCACTCAGCATTTTGGAGAGAAATATTCACTGAGTAAAAAACTCTTTCAGTGGGAGAAAACCTAGGCTAATTAGAGATATTATCGATTACTTTCCAGACTAGGTAATACTTGCTTTGAAAGTATTCAAGGCGGTCACAGACGCAACTTGATTGCTACTACGTAGGCTTTGAGAAGTCTATATAAACAAAAGAAGGGCTCAGGCACAGAGACACTCAAACCAACAAAAAACCAGAACTCTTACGTCTAAGAGACAACCCACTGAGGAAATCCCTCAAAGCTACAACCCATAGATCACTTAGTTTTATTTCAAGGGATAAAACTCTCTGTCTGTAATCATCTCATTCACACTGCTTATGCAGCTTGTGACTTTTGAGATCAATATTAGAATTCTAGGATCATACTCCCTAAAGCTCTAAAGTAGTTAAATAGCTCTGCGACCAAATCCCTTTCTTTTGGTAGTATCGATTTACCAACCCCATGCCAGTTTGTCTTTGGTTGTTACACTTTATAAGGAAGCATCATTAAAACCATCCCGATGGAGTCATATCTAATCCGATGGCAGTCTTATCAATTGTATTCAACTCTTATATGTATGAATGTTGTTCGTTTTACAATATAAAGTCATTTCACTTTCTGTCTTTACTTTTTGTCATTATTTACTCATATATTTCAATTTCAATTTTTTACTTCTCTTGCAAATGCTTAAAGTGGAGTGTTTGTCTATAACCAATTTATAACAAATCTCATATTAGCAGTTTATAGTATAAATATCAAGAAACAATTAAAAGTCCTTAACAAGTAAGGCAATGAAAAAGAACCTAACTGAGAGGCTATCCGATAGGCGCGCCCTAATCCTTTATGGAGAAGTTATATTGCTTGTGGGGCAAGTATCTAACATTATATAAACTAATCTAATTATAATTACATCTTTCTATTGGCAGAAGCCAATAGTGGCACGCCTAATTACACTTGAATACACAAAGACCTCACAAGAAACCCTACAAAGGGATAGAAGTGAAGCTTGCTAATCCAACAGGAAGCGAGACACTGCCATCCTGAGGCTAGCCAACTAGTGTTCCTCGTCTGCATACTTGTGCGTGAACATATTTTTGGCACGCCCGGTGGTATTCACATCTTTCTGGTTGTTTTATGCCCAAGCATAGAAAAGAAGGACAAATAAAATCAGTTCCAAAATTCAGAGTTACATTCCCAAATCAAGACTTGCCAAGAAAAATGGCGGGAAAAGATAGAGGATCCATTCCTACGGAGTTGACTCCAACACCGCCAAAAACACAAGCCTCAAGTCAATCTGGGAAAGCAGACAGAAGTGAGGAGATACAGTCTACCATGATCTAGATGATGAAGTCCATGGAGAGGATCGCCTTGGATAACAGGAAAGCTATCAGGAACCTGTGTACCTCCACCAACAATGTCCAAAGTAAAATAGATCAGGGTTTTTCATTCATTTCAATTCAATTGACTAGTTTGAAAGGATTTTCTAAAAAACCTGTTCTGAACATTGGAAGCGTCGAGCCTTTTAAGTCGTTTATCCTGCCTACAGAGGCATCCCTCAAAGGAAAGATGGAGGAAGAACATAAAGGGTTCGTGACTCTTAATCCGATGATACAAAATCTTTCTTTAGAAGAGAAGCTCAGAGCGCCAAATATCTCATTAGTGTTGGGAGAACGTTTATTCCACAATACGGTTGAAGATCAAGCTACTTCTAGCACCAAGAAGACAAAACCAGGGAAATATGTTCGCAAGAGAAGGAACCTGAGATGTTTCCTAAGAAATTTTGCACCTAGGGGGAGACCTGTTGGCAATGCTAGAGCAGAATGGGGAAGAGCTACTCCACAAAAGCCATATATAGTTAGAAGAGAGGGCTTTAACCCCAACTCATGGAGATACGATGACCATGATCAAAGTTCCGAAGAAAGACAGACGACACTCTAAGACTCACCACAGACCCTAATCCAATACTATCACCAGACAATGGGGAGAATATTTGGTTAAGGAATGAAATACCCGAACTGAGAAGGTTGGTCCTCAAAGGGACAAGGCCAGAGGATACTCTCAATCAAAGGCCAGTTTATCAAAAACCCTACCCGACCTATATTGATGATTAAAATCCTTTCTTGACAAACTTTAAAGTGCCAAATTTTTCTACTTTCAATGGAGATGATTCATCGGTGTCATCCCTGGAGCACATCCAGAAGTACTCCAACCAATGTGTGACATTTAAAGATAACCCCCACTATAAGCACATGTTGTTTGGAAATTCTTTGTTGGGATTGGCTTCTCATTGGTACTCTCATCTACCTCCTAACTTAATACGGACCTGAGAGCAAATGGAGGTAGCCTTCCATGACTAGTTGTACAAAATAAAGCCTGAAGCTATTATCAATGACTTGGTGGAGGTGAAGCAATTTGAGCATGAATCAACCGAGAATTTCATGATGAGGTTCAGAAAGACCAAGATGAAGTGCAAATTTTCTATGAACAATAACCAGTCAGTGGTTATCGCTTAGAGGGCTTTGAAGATATCTTTGAGGAAGAAGTTTGGAGATGCAAAGTTCACCGATCTCCAGAAAATCGTGATGGCCACTACCAAATATGAGAAACTACTCGCAGAAGAATCTCAGCATCAACATTCTTCTAAAGCTCCATATTTCAAGTCCAAGCAAGCTGTCAATCATCTAGACTTTAAATTTGTGGAGCAATCCGATGGAAATGAAGACGTGTTAGAGTAAAAAAAGAATTCCACCAAAGAACAAAAAAGAACTGTAGATGCTGTTGGGAAAGATTAACTTCTTAAGAAGGTTTATTGCAAACTTGGCAGAAAAGGTAAGACCTCTATCCCCACTATTGAAACTCATGGAAGCAGAAAAGTTTGAATGGGGACTAGATCACCAAAGGGCTTCTAAGGAGATTAAGCGATATATGGCAGAACCACCCATGTTAATGCCACCACAAAGGAGAAAACCCTTCAAATTGTATATTTCAACTTCTGAAGGGTCAATAGGTAGCCTCATGGCCTAAGATAATGATGAGGGCAAAGAACAGGTCGTTTATTACCTAAGTCGAAGTCTAATTGATGTGGAAACAAGATACACTCCAATAGAGAAATTACGTTTGGCTTTGTACTTCACAACAGTTAAACTCAGACATTATATGTTGCCATATACAGTCCACATAATTGCTAATACAGATGTAATTAAATACATATTATCCAAGCCAATGATAGCTGGTCGGATTGGAAAATAGATGTTAGCCTTGTCAGAATTCTGTTTCCAATATGTGCCTCAAAAGGCTACTAAAGGCCAGGAAATTGCAGACTTTTTGGCATCCCATCCAAACATTTCCACGATGTTAAAGGAGCAGCCTCAATAAAATATCAGAATCTGCAGTGTTTAGCTTATTGCTTAAACAGGAGAGGGATTTTTCTTTCGAAATCTCCAAAAATATAGCCAGTTTATGGCTCACACCCTAAAAATTATTCTTTGATGGCTCCTATACTAGCAAGTATGCTGGGGCAGGAATAGTGCTTGTTAGTCTGAGGGACAAACATCATCATTATTCTTTCCATCTGGACTTTGAGAGGATAACTAACAATCTAGCCGAGTATGAAGCACTCATCATCGAATTATAATTATTGATGGATTTGGGGGCACAAAGTGTGGACATATATGGAGATTCAGAGCTAGTCATTAATCAACTCAAAGGGAAATATAAGTGAAAATTTTTTGGTGATGGCTAGCTATATGTGTGTTGTTGATGCATAATAAAGACTTGGGGAGACTGTATCACTACAGAACATATTCCCAGAGGTGAAAAGCTAGCTGCCAATGATATGGCATAGTTAGCATCTGGGGTACAAGTCCAGTTTGGTCAAGTTAATGAATGGGTTGAGGTCCAAACAAGGAGTCTTCCCTCTGTATTCGATAAGGAATTTGAGATGGATGTTATGCAGATAAAGTCAGAAGATGGAGATTGGAGGTTCCCACTCATGAAATATCTCAAAAATCCATTAGCACAAACAGAGAGGAAATTAAGGACTCAGGCTTTGAATTACTCTTTATGGGATAAAAAATTAGTAAGGAAAACACCAGATGGTTTCCTGCTAAGATGTTTAGAAACTGAGGATTCCATAAGGATAATGGCTAAAGTACATGAAGGTATTTGTGGTGCTCATCAAGCTGGGGTCATAATGCGTTGGTTGATCCGACGATATGGTTATTTTTGGGCAAATATGGAAAAAGATTGTCAAGCTTACGCTAGAGGATGTGAAGATTGCCAAAGACACTGTCCTCTTCAGCATGCTCCGGCCATCTTGATGATTCTCATAGTCAAGCCATGACCCTTTAAGGGTTGGGCAATGAATTTCATTGGACAAGTATATCCACCCTCCTGCAAGAGGCGTACTTTCATCATTGTAACCACATACTACTTCACTAAGTGGGTGGAGGCAGTTGCTGTAAAAAAAATCACTTCTGCAGAGGTCATCAGGTTTATAGAGGGCAAGATCTTGCATAGATATGAGATACCAGAAACTATTGCAACAGATAGAGGATCATCCTTTATATCTAAAGAAACTCTAGACTTTGCAGAAAAGTTCAAAATCAAAATGGTCTAGTCAAGTCCAAACTATCCACAGTCCAATGGACAGGTTGAAGTCAGCAACAAGGTTCTGGTGAACATCATCAAGAAGATGACTGATGATAATCAGAGAAGATGACATGAGAAGCTTAGAGATACCTTATGGGACAGGGACCACACCATTTGTTCTACTTATAGCCAAGATGCAGTCCTGCCTATGGAAATTAATGTAGTGTCTCTAAGAGTTCAAAACCAATATGGTTTACACTCTGATGAATATTTGCAGGCTATGTGTCAAGAAGTAGAGAATTTAAAGCAATATGACTGGAAGTCTTGAATAAAATTCTTGCTAGCAAGCAAACTATGGCCAGAGCATACAATAAGAAGGTCAAGGGCAAGGCTTTCCAACCCGATGAATTAGTATGGAAAGCAATCCTACCATTTGGAACTCAAGTCAGAGGATTTGGGAAATGGAGTCCAACCTAGGAATGACCTTTTCTGGTTGATCAAGTGATTGGGAAAAGGACATATAGATTGAGGTCCATAGAGAGAGTCACACAACAACATTCCATAAATGGGAAGCTCTTGAAGAAATATTTCCCGACTCTATGGGATGTTAGAGATATCTATATTGAATCATCCAATTAATGGACAGTAAGCCAATCTTAAGTTTCTGATAAACAAGGTTAAGTAAAGAAAAACCACAAATGGTTGTAGGAACAAAACCTTATTTTAGTATGAAGACTTAAAGAAACTTGTTTAGAACCTAAACAAAATGGCAAAATAAAGGAAAACTTGGACTCCAACAATTAAGTCAATTTAATACATTGATCAAATTCAGTCCTAATTCTAGTCTTAAGGAGCACCGGCTTCTGAGCATCCATCTCCTTCTCTGCCAGTTAAGTATTCATTTATTGAGTTTGAGCCTGATGTAGAGTTGCAGCTTCAAGTTTCACCCTCAGAAGTTTCTCTAAATTCGATTGCTTTGCCTCTAGAAGTTTGAGTTCGGCCTTCAGGCTTCAATCCGACCAGTGACATTGGTGAGCTTCTCACTAATCACAGTACATTCTTCCACCGAGGATCGAAATGAGGAAGAACTTCTAGAGTGCAGTTCAATGAAGACTTGGGCTTCTTGAGCTTTAGGATTTGCTTCCTTGAGATCCTGGTACACGTGATCAATAATGGTCAAGTGGGAAAGATATGTTATGTGAATGGCTTGAGAGATGACTCATGCCTTAGCCAAGAGACTTACAACATACAGCACCTGCTTGGCAGGTTCAGCCACTGGCTTCAGATCAAAACTCTAACGCACCCAGGCTTGCAATAGGTTATTGGCATCTTCAATATCCTTCTGAGGGGCCTTGAACTTTGGCGGGCTGCTTAACTGTTGGAGTCTAGCAAGTTGAATGAGGACTGAAGAGCTGGACCTAGGAGATGGAGCTTCTTGATGAACATGCACTATTGGTTCCACCACCTCCCTGGGTTGAGGCTCAACAAAGGAGGTCAGCACTGATGCTGTCATTGCTGCAGTGGGAGAATGAACTTCGGCCTGGCAAAACAGTAGACATAAACACTATCAGAATCACATATTGGAAGAGGACATCAACTTGAAAAATATAAAAGGGAGAGGGGGATGGGGTTTCTCTTTACCTCTCCAGTCTTAGCCACCTTTTGAGAAGTACTATCACCAATACCATCAATAGTAAGGGTGATCAGGACTTTGCCTGTCCCCTCAGAGATGGAGGGTTGTACATTGGATTGCCCTATAGGGCAATCACAAGGAGCAACCGGTTCATTTTGGAGTGGGACCTCTGAACCTATAGAATGATCATAATCCTTCTCTACAGGGACTGGTGGGAGGATGTCGTTGTCTGGGCGTGGGGTTCATCGGCCCTGGGAACTTATGCACCTTTTCTAGTGGTAGGCTCCTTCCCAACCTGAGAAAACAAAGATATACACATGTCGGCCAACGCTATGACAATGTAAATTCTTTATCTTGTTATTTAAATAAGGATTACCTCAATAGTCTGAGCTTCCTTCTGGCTCTTCCTTTGATATTTCTTTTTATGGGGTCGAGAGCTAGATGGAAGAACTTCAGCCACTATGTCATCAACCATCTGGCTTCCAGTGAAGAGGCACATTGCTTCACTTCGCCTATCCGACGCTTGAATCACCTCCTGCAAAGTCTCAGACCCAGGAGGGGGTCTCCACACTACCAAAGGAACGGGAGGCTCAATATTGGATTGGTCGATTAAACTGCAAGAGGAGGCATGACTGGCTGAGTGGCAGTAGGCAGGACAAGAGGAGGAGCCACTGGAGGAGCTTGAGAAGAGTTGATTTGTACCACAAGAAAGATTGTTAGTGATGAATTCAATGTTAAAATCATGATCAGATTCAGCACTTTTATTATCAAACGAACTACCTGAGGGGCAGGATCGATCTTATCCTCCTCCCTAATGACCAAGTTTCTTCTTCTATTCTTTGAAGTCCTTTCTGAAAAGCATGAGGAACCAGTTAGTATATTCCAACCAAAAAGACCCTTATTACAACGAAAGCAAGTTATGTAATATGCGAAAAACTTACTAGGAAGAGAAGCTGCCGTGGTTGCTATCGAATCGCCCTCTCTTGCCTCTTGGGCGGGGGATCGCTCTTTTTTCTTTGGGGGGATGATGATAGCAGGGGATTTATCTTCCTGATGTTTGGTCCTCATACACCACTTTCTCCTTACCCTTCTTGATCGGTTGGTTGTTGGACCTCTTCATCACTATCATCCCTTCCATAGAGTTCGCTCGTGTTGTTGCTGTTGTATGACTCAACACCAACTGTGGCACAAATGGAGGAGTTAGTTAGAATCATATGTTAGAATAGTGGAAATCATCCCAACAACAAGAAAACGACTTACCAATCAGATTCTTCTTGTTCTTGATCTTCATTTCTTGGATAAAGGCCTTGCGGGTCTGGTCGTTCATACTGCCCCTGAAATCAAAGGCCTTGAATAGCCTAATGTTAGCTTGAATGGGATCCTCGGGTAACCTAGCCAAGAACTGGTCTTCCCACTAGGCACTGAACTCTGGAGTGCATTGGACATTGAATTCATCATGTTTGTTCCAGGCCTTTTGCACAACGAATAAACTCTTCTGTGCATGAACCATCTTAGCGTCTGAAGGCTTCTTAACTCGATAGGAGGCCGCATCTTTCAAGCTCGGGTGTAAAGGCTTAGGAATGGCTTGCAAAAAGCCAAACTCTGAGTTGCTCCCTAGAGGTTCGGAAAATGACCTCTCAAGGAACCAAGGGTAAGTCCTGGTCACAGAGACACCCTACTCTTCACTAGTCCTAGTCTTGCATTATCTGAAATAATACATGTAGGCACCAGAGGGGAGGTTCATAGTTGCTGACGACTTTAGTTGGATGGCCGAGATAGTGGTGTCACTGAAGGTGATATCAAGTGCCCTGAGCTTGGGGAAGTACCACTGTAGCCAAATCTGCACCATCCATGTAAGACTGTTGTAATTAAAGAACAACGGTTTCGGGCAGGTCATCTTGTGCATCATGTGGTAGATGTGAGCCAAGACAAATGGCCCCATAACTAAGTCATTGAAGGAGTGGAAGGTTAAAGCTAGGGGGAACCATTCCGCTTTGACAAACTTGGATGCATTGGGAATTAGAAACCTACTTAAGAAATATACTAGAAAGTATACATGCTCACGAGCAGGGTCTTGGGCAAACTTCTAGCTGTAGTATTCGATGAAATGACCAAATGGGGTGTGATCACTGAAGTCGCCCTCGGGATCTACTTTGAAAAACTGCGATTGGATTGCCTCTTTGTCTTGGGAAGACTGGTTGAAGGAGTTACTTCAGTCACCGGTGACATCCATAACCCTTCCCAATGGCCTTAAACCAAATAGTTGGGCCATGTCCAAGACTGTGGGGGACATGGGGTCACACCTGAAGTCAAAAGTGTTGTTGGTGGTGTTTTAGAACATAGCCGCCGAGAAGACTAGGGCGAAATCAACCTCTTGTTCAATCTTTGACATCTCGATGAGATGGTAGATTCCATTAGCCCTCCACAAATCTCCATGCCGAGGCTCGAGGCGATCCACCCATTCCATCCAGGTTATTGCCCATGTTCTTCTTGTCAGATTCAAGGCCATAGACATAAGGCATCGGATAGCCCCTTTCCGCCAGGTTCCAAGTTGCTTTCTCTAGGGAACACATGTATAGAAGAGGGCAGGTTCAGGGCTTCATATAAATTTGATCTATGGCTGAGTGGGTTCGAGGCCTCAGCCAATAAAGGCTGAGGGTTTATGCTCCATGAAGAGGAGCGAATGCTGCCGCATAATACACATTAGGATAGGCCTCAAGGGCTAGCTCCCACCTCCTCTTATGCTGGTCGAGCTTCTCGCAGGAAATATACTAAGGTTCTCTTTTTGGTGTCATTGTTTGGAATCAGAAGGAATTCACGATTTGCAGAGTTATCAAGAAAAAGGTCAGTTGGTTTGGATTTTTTCAGTAAGTAGGAGTTGCTTTACCAATATTCCAGTGGAGGAGTGGCTTTTATTGGACTATCAGGTATAACAGTTAAACACCCAAGAGTTATGTGTCCCCACGATCGAACCAACTAAAGCAATGATTAGTGGAACCGTTTATACTTTGGTAGCTAAATCGCGTCAGAACGTGTGCACTTCTCTTGAATTAAGGATAATGGCGGGCATACCGAGGAGTTTAAACTTAACTCAGGCATGTTGTAACGGAGTTGGGCCTCAAGGAGAAAGGTCCAACCCAGTAAAATAGTAAAAGATGACCTAGGGCCTACAACTTCTCTCTCTACTACCAGCATTAAATACAATGCACTCAGCATTTTGGAGGGAAATATTCACTGAGTAAAAAACTCACTTAGTAGGAGAAAATCTAGGCTGATCAGAGATATTATCGATTACTTTCCAGACTGGGTAATACTTGCTTGGAAAGTATTTGGCCAAAGGACTTGGTCCCTAAGTAAAACAATAATATATATATATATATATATATTTATATTGGATGAATATTACATGCAGATATAGCTATCCAAGCAAAAGAAGAGCCGACTAAGTAATATAGGTGGTATACTTGAGGATTGACACATGGCTAAGTGAAGTAGAGTTCGACACTTAGGTGTACAGGTGCCATCATGATGATTTGTAGGAGTTGGCCAGAAAGGAGATAAGTGAAAGGCAAGCTTATCACTTCCTCACGAGCAAACTTGCTCATTTAGATGGGGGGTTTTACAGATTGGATAACTACAAAAAAAAACAGTATATTAAAATAATAGGGATATATATGTATGTGTGGTGTTGATATATGTATATATTGAAGGGAAATTTTCGAAAAATCAAGTTCATTTGAGCAACATCTATAGTATGCAATTAACAATTAAAGGCGGAATCATGCTTGTATGCACTAAAAAATAAAACTTTACCCAAGAAATTCAAAGCCTAGTAGATAGGGTGAACCAACACTCAATTCAAGAACCAATTGAGTTGAGAAATCATATACCTTTGTTGATTCCTCTTTGCATAAGCAAAAGGCTAATCACCCAGGAGAGGGCCTTCATTCCTTTATGTAGCTCCATCAGCAGATTCTTGAGAGGAGGATGGATGAAGAGAGGATTCTCCAAGTTCCCAAAATTGAGAACTATATTTCCCACACAGAGAGCCTTGATGAAGATGGTGACCTAAGAGGAAGTGAATTGCTAGCTATTTTCCTCTAGGGTAACTTGACCTCTTAGAGAAAAAGAAAGCTTGTGTTCTCATCTTTTCCCCAAAGAAAACCTTTATGTTGAAATGTTAAGTTGCCTTTATAGCACCTCACAATGTAGTGGCAAACTTGCAATTAAAGCAAGTTCACACATTCTCTAAATGGCGGCCATATGGGTTCATTGGGCTGTTTGGGCTCTTATGTTTCATTAGTCATTAAGTTGTCATACAACTTAAGTCAATGGAAAAACCCGACGTTCGAAGCCCATTGGGCGTGAGCCCAAAGTAACCCGAGGTCTATACTTGAACTTATTCGTTTGATTAATTAACATATTAATTAATCCTTGCCATAAATAATTAAACTATTTAATTATCATACTCATCTCCATTATTTCATCAATCTACCTTACGATTATCGATCCATTAGGTTCTTTTAGCAGGCAGTGGAGGATTAGAACTCTTTCAAATCAATTGTGAATTGAAACATACTTTCTATTCTCCTTTAGTGATTATACACCTTTAGGGCTTCCACAAACCATGGTGACACCTAGCGGTATGTCATGGCTACCCAAGCTAATCGAAGAGGTGGGAGAACCTGTCGGTTTAGGATTGCAATGCAGTACGGTCTTTCTCTAATACAATACTCTCGACCACATTGTTTGGTTTTGATTTATTCATGTCTACTATCAATGTGATTCCATTATTTATATGATTACATTGAATATGATTTGGAGGTGAGTTCTAAATCTCATTCATATACGCCGAGATTCTTAATCATATCATAGAGTATTCTCCCTCAAACGGTTTGAAGGTTAAGATTCCTTGTTGTACATTCACTTGCCTCCATGGCTAGTGACTTAACTAACTATGCCGTGGACACCCTCTGATGGGAGTGACTTGACATAGTCAAAGATCAAGGACCTAACCAGACAACTATGATGCCTCAGGTCAAGGACTACTTTGTTATCCCAACTATGAAGTTCTCATGTGACATGAGTATGAGAACTCGTTGATCGTGTTCAGTGGACTCATTCTATATTGAGCACCTACATGCTTATCTTGATGTCAGTACACCAATGACTTGAGACTAGTCCTCTCACACGAGAAGAAGACATAGCACATCTTGATCTTAACAGGCTGTCAATGCCCAGTGTAATCCTATGATCCAGGAAACGTTTAGGACTGTATATGATCGAGAATAGTTCTCATGAAGACCTAACTGTTTAGATTACATTCTTCTAAGCACACATATTCCTTGGACTTATTGTTTAAGCATATAACATTTATATGAGACTACTTTAAACAACAACCCTTACTATATTAAACTAAATTAGTTTAACGAGTTGAAATGTCCGTAAAGTATCATCATATGATTGATTTTAGGGCACATTTCCAACATATCACTACACCACAAAGTGCTCATTTTATAGCACTAGACTATAGCACTTTTACACAAATGCTGTTAAATATATTTGATAATTTGATTTTAAAATAAATAAAAAGCAGAAAAACACTATTACATATAAAGCGACGCACTGCGCGCCTACTAAAAAAATTAGAAGCAGGAGCAACAAAATCTTTTCCACTTCTCAAACAGTCTCACCTCACGATAAACCAAAACAGAAACCTAAGTCATTCTGCTCTCTCCTCCAAAAGCGTTTTAATTTTTTCTCGTCCATAGAACCACCAAGTTCATGGACTCAAATAGCTTGACCATCTTTGTTGCCGATACAGCTTTCTGGGTACAAACTAATTTCCAGCCAAAGTATGATTTCTTGTTACTCACCATTCAGGAGCGGCCTGTTTGGCACAAAAATTTCATCTACTCTCCGTTGGCATTTGCATCTACTCCTGTTCTCGCGAAGAAAGTTGTTGCTTTATAAAATCTATCACGCTCGTTGTCACGAAGAAGGTAAAAATATGATCTTTCTCTATGTGTTGTGAATCGAATGATTTCTGTTTTGCCGCAATTGGATTTGCAGGGTTTTAGTGGCAGGTATTGAATTGTAAACCTAATTATTGTATATATTTCCCCAATTTGTTTCTATTCCCCTAAATCCCTGGTTTCCTTATCTTCGAGTCGCTCAGGCTCTACCGGAACCGAGCGACAAAAGGCTTGGAAGCAGGCCTGTGGGACTTCGTAAACTATCTAACTTTGAAGCTATTACACGAAGGGTGAAACCCACGAAGCGAGTATACGACTAAGACACATAGTGAAGAAGCACCATTCTGAGTTTAATTTCATTTTGATTATGTTTCGAATTTGGCATGAGATCTATATGGAATTTCATTTCATTTATAAATATTTTTGAATAATTTCTGTTTTGCAATTGGATTTGGGGGTTTAGTTGCTTGGGTATTGAATTGTAAACCTAATTGTGTATATATTTCCCCAATCCCTGGTTTTCCTTTCGAAATTGGAACTTCTAAATTCAAGGTTTAATTTCATTTTGATTATGTTTCGAATTTGGCATGAGATCTATATGGAATTTCATTTCATTTTTTATTTTATTTTTTTGTTGTTTAGGGATAAGTGGTTTATTAATGTGTTGATCATACTTGTTGGGAATTAATTGGAAGAGGAAGTGGATTGTGATATAACAGGTTACTCTTCTATCCCAATACTTTTGATAAATCTTAGATGATTTTATTGTATGTTTGTATTAAGTGTAACGTGACAGTTTTTTCAATATACTTCTATCCTTCTAGTTCCCTTTTCCCTCATCCGCGATCCTCGGCCTTATTCTCATTGATAGACAACCTATACGTAATAATAATGCATAAGTCTTCTACAAGAAATTCATAAACATTGCTAATAATCGAAGATGAAATTGTGTATATAAAAATACTACAACAATATCTCAATTGCATACACGGAGCTTGCTCTAAATGAAAGGCATACTAAAGATGCCTTGTGAATTTCCAATTTGTTGCAACAATATTTCCATTCCCATTGAAGCTAACGGGCAGCTTCATTATTTTCCATCGAATAGTTCACTTCTGATCAGGGAAACTTTACAACTCTTTGTCCTTGTGAGGAACTATGGTTTTTATTTGCCACAGAAATCTACGAAGCTAAAATTTTACATTTCAAACTTAAATAAAAACTAAGGAACAAGACATGACTGAAACTTGCTTTTTAATTACACATATTAAATGCTTCCTCCTGAAGGCTATATTAATACTACCAATTGGTACTATATCAAGCCAATTCAAATTTTGAGAAAAAGAAAAGTAAATTCCTTCATCACGAAAATGTTACCGGTTGATCATTCAAACCGGAAAATGAACTATGGATACAAAATCACATTTTAAAAGTCAACAAATTTGCACCGGGTTGATCATGGTGCATACATACCTTACCACCATGTTTCTTAAGCTCCAAACATATCAGCAAAATACCCATATTCAACTCATCTACGCCTAGAAATTACAACAATAATGCATTAATATTAATACATACTTACAAAAAATCTTGAAAAATAAACTTGTACAAGAAAACTTACAACCGGGCACTCTCTTTCTCTATAGCTGCTTTGCTGAAGTCGAGAAAGACCAAGGAAAAAAACAACAAGAAGGCAAAGACATCGGTAATTAATATCAGCGATGCTAAATAACAAACATCTATGATAAGGCATCAGTTGTAATAATTTGTAAGAGGTGGTGATGTTATCAAGAATATGAACATCATCCATTTAACTATTTGATGCTTAAAACAATAATAACATCGTTTATTTATTTTGCGATGTCTTTTTAGTGTTGCAGTGAACCAAATTTCTAGTAGTGGATATATGTTGTGAATTTGCATGTGGTTGTGTTTGGAATGATTAGTTAATTCGATTGTGAATTGACATATGTTCTAATACTTTCGATTATATGATTATCCTGGATGTTGAATTACAACCTTCTTCTATAGGCCTTAAAGATTTTAGGGTGATGGATAAAGGGTGGAGTGCGTCTTAACGGGTAACAATAATTATATCAGGAAAATCCTAATTAAATTTAAAATATATACACTCTAAGTATGAGTCTTAGTAAGTTTTTTTCAATAAGCTTGATAGAGCTTCACACAGAGTACTTGGAAGGAGCATGGAATTTGTGAAGGCAATGAAAATTCGAGGAAATACGAGAAATGGTTCTATGCCCTTACACAAAGATTGTGAAACATGAGTCATCATTTGTTTTTATGGAAATTTTGAGCATTTGGTGATTAAGGGAATGGACCCTACATACAAATTGGTATCATCATGGAGAAAGAATGATTGCATATGATAAGAGGAGAAGAAATAAACAACATGGGGGTATTCAACTATATGGGAAGTGGCTAACCTTCATGATGAGGGCCTGTTGAGCCTATTGAAGAAAGACAAGGAAACGACTTCAATGAATATGTACTAGATGCACAAACTCCTCTTTATCCAGGTTGTACAAAGTATACTAAGTTATGTCGACAAGCTACATGAAATTGTACAAGCACAAGCATGAGAAAAATGGATGGTGATAAGAGTTTGAGTGGACTGCACGGAATGTTTCATGACATGCTGCGGATATTAATGTGCTTTCAAAGTCATGAGTATGGTTAAGAAATTCTTTAGAGATTTGATTTAGGGTATGAAAAAGATACGCCATGCGTGAATGATTGTTGTCTTTTTAGAAAAGAATACAAAAACATGAAAAGTTGTCCAAAATGTGGATCTTCAAGATGGAAAGTAGATAGACGAACAAAGAATCCTAAAGAGAGGTTCCTGCTAAAGTTTTGAGATACTTTCTATCGTTACCTGATTTAAAAGGATGTTTAAATCCGAAAAATGGCAAAAGATTTGCGGTGGCATTTCAATAACAGCGATAGGAAGATCATACCGTGGATTCTGTAACCGGATGTCGTTAATCGCATAAATGGCCCATCGTTTTTAACAGACCCACGTAATATGAACTTAGCCTTTCTCTTACGATAGTAATCAATCCATCCTCTGTCTGACCCTACATGCTTGCGTTTACCACCATGCTGTTGGCCGTTATGCTTGTTATATACAACTTTGCCACCTTGGTTATGCATGAAAAGTAGCTGCTCCATGTTAACATTACTCATTCCGGGCAAAAAGCAACCAGAAATGACGGTGATGTATATCTGCAGCCTCTTATGAAGAGGACTTTATGTGTGGGAGAATGGAGTGAATGTTTATGATATTAAATAAAACAATCTTCTGCAAATTTGAAACATTTTGATGTGGACTATAAACGACTTTTAGCCTGTAAATCTTCCATGAGTGGCCGCTGGCAAGTATCGTGCTATTTTGCAGCAGCCACCTGCCAGATGGTTGAAATTTGGCGAGTTCTCATATATGGGTCATAGGAGATTTCTGCCACCAACACATCCATGGCGTAAGAAAAAATCATGGTTCGATGGAAATGAGGAGCATGGAACGTATCTAGAATCATGACTGGTAGAAATATTTCTTTGGCCCTTAAGAATTTTGTGAATGACGCTTTTGGGAAAGTTGATAGTCGGAGGCGGAAGAAGACAATGAAAATGGCGCGTCTGATGATGGAAAACAGAATCATGGAAGAAAAGATCAATCTTTTATTACCATATTGGGAGGTGAGTTTTCTAGTATCAATATTTTGTTTTATGGAAAACATGACACGTAAATAATATTATTTTACGCATATATTTTAATATTTGGGGAACTTCCATGCGTCATAATCTAGATATAGTGCATGTGAAAAAACATTTGTAAGCATCACGACACACTACTGCATAATGCAAAATCAAAAGATGGAGTTAATGCTCGTAAGATTTGGAAGGCTATTAGAATTAGGAAGGGTGCATACGAAGTCGTGGAAGTAGAAACATACCTTCCTCGACATATACATTGTCGAAAGTGAAAGAAATTATTTTTCCGAAGGCTATTTGACTTAAAGTTGCCCTATGGATATAGCTCAATATTGGAAACTGTGTATCATTGGGAATGTAAACTTACTGGTCTCAAGTCCCATGATTACCATGTTCTTATGCAACAAGCTGTTGCGTAGTTTTCAAGAGGAATGCTTCAGGTCCAAGGAAAGCAATAAATCGTATATGCATATTCTTCAACAAAATATGTCCAGCGTGTCATTGATCCGAAAAGGTTGTAGTGCTCTAAAGTGAGAATTGGTTGAAACCGTGTGCATGTGAAAGGTATTTTCCACCTTCATTTTCACAATTATGATGCACTGCCTATTCATTTGGAAGAAGAAGCATGGTGTGTGGTTTGTCCACTACGTTGGATGTATCCTTTTGAGAGGTAAGGAACATCTATGTGAATTTGTAATTATTGCGTTATAGGACTAGTGCACACACTTATATATAAGTTTCATGATTTTCGAGATATGAAAATATTGAAAGGATATGTAAAGAATAGTCACCATGACACAAAAAAGTACATGGTGAATGCACTCTTACAAGGAGATCGTGAACTGTAGCAGGTTTGAAAGGAAACATTTGAAGAGGCCATCAACAAGCTTGTTATGAAGAAATTCCTCAACGATGTAATTCTTGAAGGTCGTCCCATTTTTACGCGTGGGCGAGATTACATTAAGCTGAAGGAGAAAAGAGAAATTGCACATCGTTGTGTTATATTTAATACTGCTGCTTAGTGGAATAACATTTATGGAGTGAGAGTAAAATTAGCATATTTGTAAGTTTTCTATTACAAGTATGTCTGAATCTTAATGCTTCAAGGGTTCTATTAGGATGCACAAAGAGGGAGTTAAGCGATCAGGACATCGTCTTCAACAAATTCCAACCGACTTTGGAATAGCTTATTTGAAAAGTTTGCAGATTGGTTAAAGACAAAGGTTGTTTTTTTCATAATACCATTATTCGTCGATTACAATGATTTTGGATTCGTAATCAGACTCATTTGATTTTTAGCGATTTCTATTAGCTCTTGTTCAAATAATAGTCAAAAATATTAAAATGGTTGCATAGTGCAAATTGGTGCATTCTGTACTGGATATATGATCAACGGGCAGGTGTTCCACACAAAGGATGTTGAAGGCAACACAAAATAGCGGTGTTTCTTGTAGGCGACAACTATGTGGAAACAGAGTACAAAGGAATAAACGCTCAAGTTGCTGATTTAGTGACATATTATGGGATATTAACGGATATTATTCTACTAGATTATCGTAATTTTATGTTCCTATCTTTAAGTGTCATTGGGCAAATGTTAGTAATGGTATTCGGACAGAAGATGGGTTTACCACTGCGTGAACCTTCACAGTACGTCAAATTCAATTTGTGAAGGATCCCTTTATCTCATGGCATCTCAGGCAACACAAATTTTGCTCAAAGAGAGAGTGTTTCATCCTGATTGGTATGTGTTATTAAGCGCCCCAAGTTTCATGACTTGGAAACATACGATGAGAAGAAAGTAGATACGATTTAACCCCTCAGGAGCTGAGATAGACATTGATGATTTTGATGAAGATGAAGTCAAATATGTGAGAGGCGGATTGTGAGGGCATATGTGTAGTATGTATGATTTTAAAAGTTTATTTTGTTATTGGTGTTTAAAAGTTATTTTCAAAATTCTACCAAGACTGCTTCAATAATGTCATTAAAATGGTTTACATGGGTTTACAGTTGTTAACTATGTTTTCTTATGATTGTTTTTGACTTTTACGGGTTGGTGACCATGATTGGTACTAGGAACAATTCGAAAAAGAAAGTACTAAGTGAAATAACGACTTGTGAACTTTGTATCAGAAAAGAAGTAGCACAAGAATTATGTGAAAGCTCAGAGAAAGCTATTGAAAACTACTGCACAACCTGAAGAACATGCAATGCAAACATCTGGAACACCCACAATCTGAGGATATTCTTGTATCCTCACAAGCGACCCTAGACTCTTGACCCAGCTCGTACTAGGGGCTCACTTCATGAGTTGGCAGCAACATGTGGTACCCTGAACCGGATATCCAAAGTGAGCACTTGCAGAGCATGAAGATGAGCCTGACTCCAACGAAGCACCTGATTCATACGTACCAGGATAATAGAAAGAGGTCAACTAAAATGAAGAACGCCTGGATCTAATGATAGGGTTGAAGTTCAATGGACTGAAGGGTGAACCATTTGGACCTGGATCGGTTGGTTGTCATCATACCTAGGACCACTTGTGCGAGGGTAGTACACCAACACTTGAAGATTGGAGAAAGCTTGATTTAGATCATAAAGAAATATTGTGGAAATCTATTCAGGTGATATAAAAAATTAGTAAATTAAACAAAATATCTTCTAACTTATGATAATTATTAATTTTCTCTGTATCGGTCTTGCAGGCAGAATGCAAGGTAAATGAGTGGAATAAAGATTACATCTTTAAAGAGATGGGCTGCCCCTCTTTCGGGCCTCAAAATCAATATTGGTTAGCAAAATACGTGAGGCACAAATGAAAAGGAAAGACTTAAACTTTGTCCAGCAAACATAAAGCAGCCTTTAGAATGGAAGAAGTTTGTGAATGCAAAAACAAGTGCTGCATTTAAGGTATTTGTAAAGTATTTATTCTACCTTTTGTTGGGAGTTTGATAACTTTATTTGGCTAATTATATATTACATTGACAGGCTAAGGTAAGTTAAAACATATGAGCGCAAACAAATCCCACACACATGTAGTCGGAAGGAATGGTTCATTAGCTCTTTGAAAATGGTAATATTTATCATGCTTAAGTTTAATTGGAAAAGTTATTTATTAGTGTGATCATTGATATTATATTACCATTTTGTTTGTGAGAACAAAAAAGCACAAACCCAGCTTCCATCTCTAGGAGTTGTTAAAGTATGGATCAAATCACGTACAAAAAAAGATGGTACACACCTTGAACACAACGGTTATGAAACTATTGTAAGTAATATTTCTCTAAAACTTTTGCTTTTACATTCCAATGATATATAAAATCGTAGATACTTATTTAATTTTTCATAAATCAATCCTTTTAGAAAAAGATGGAAAAAATTGAAAGTGCCTCACCGTCGTCTTCAACAACAACTGAGTGAAAGAAAGATGCTATTTCTAAAGTACTTAGTTTGTGATTCTAAGGGCCGACTAAGGAATGGGTAAGGGAATGAATATTACTAAATTAGCTTTCATACAATTGAGGGACAAGCATGTGGCTCAGCGAAGATCAACAAAATGGAATCACGAACCCAAATAGCACATTTACTTATTGTAGTTGAGAGCTTCATGAAACAACAGGCAAGTAACACATTCAAGACAACCTTTATATGATCCCTTTAATAAAGTTTCCTACTTAGTTTATTAATTTGAATAAAAAAATTGCATTGTAGGGTCAGACCATTGGGGAAGAGAAAAATCTATCTTTTCGCCGTCGGTAAAATACTTATTCTCATTTCATTTCATATTATTTTATACCTAACCACACAGTTGTAACTATATTACTTTATTTTCATGTTTGGATGGCTATTAGAGTGTGAATACTAATGCAAACGTGAAGTGCAAGCTACTAGATTGGAGTTGGATCAGGAGAAATAGTTGCTGAAGGGCGTTGGTCTTCAAGTGATTGAAGTTCTTGTTAATGATATACCCGATTGGACGGGAATGCGATGAAAGTTTGGATAGATATAGTTAAGCAGCACGAAGCAAGTTTGTGGAGGCCTACATGTGATATGCGTTATATTGAAGAAGCTAAGGGTAGTTCAGTTGCATGGCCTGCTGAAAAAGTTATCATGGACACAAGAAACCAAGCGGGGGAACATGACAATATATCTATATCATTAAATACTAACTCAGCCATGCATTATATTCAACATGTTAATTTATAATGTGATAATATGAACCTTATAATGTTAATTTAGATGTTTCTTTTTATTTATTTTTAATGTTTGGTTGGTTGCTAGAGTGTGAAAACTACCTCAAACATTACATGCAAGTTGCTAGATTGGTGCGAATCGGGAAAATAGTTCTTTGAAGGGCGTTGGTCTTCAAGTGATCCTAAAGTGCTTGTAAATCATATACACCTCTTGGACCTAATGCTATGAAAATTTTGGTGGATTTAGCAAAGGAACACCGCATCATTTGTGGAGGCCAACATCTAATATGCATCGTATTAAAGATGCTATTGGTAGCACAATCATGGCCTGCGGACAAGGTTATTATGCGCATAGTCAGCAAAAGCGATGGTATGAAAATACTTCTCCAACTGTAGATAATGATTTAAAGTACATTATTTTCTATATTAAAATGTGAAAATATCATTATGAATTTGTAATTCATAGTTGTGGTTTTTTTTTGTGTTGATTGGTTTATAGAGTGCTCGTACTAGCTCAGAACAAGTGCAAATTGCTGGATTTGGGTGGGTCGAGGAAATAATAGTGAAGGTCGTTGGTTTTTCAAGTGATCCAGACCAAGTTGTTCATCATTCCTCTTAGATATAATGCCATGTGTGTTTGGGTTGATATAATGCAAAAGAAACCTGGAAGGCGATTTATGGGCTAATTAAATGAGCGCATCGAAGAAGCTGTTGGCAGCAGAGTATGGCCGCTGACAAATTATTTATGCCATAATAGTATGCGGTTAGTGGTATACATCCAATTACATCTTTCAATTTCAAAAGGTATGCCATATAATTGCCCATTGACAAAAACAATAGCGAATGTTGGAGCCAACTTCTTATTATTGTTCAACTAATATTATGTATGGTCTTGGAATTTGGTTGTTTGGTTGATCCACTTACATTATGTCGATAATAATCTCTATTGTTGAAATTATGGTTCATATTTATAGTGGCAATTATATGTCTCATGCTCCACTTGATATCAATTTCAAACTTTATATTACACACATCCGTTAGAACTAGTATTTGGGTTTGGATGGGGCGATAATCTTTACCAAGTTGGACGCTGGTCTGGTTATCTAAATCTGATGATATAAGCAAGACTAGGACACATGATGTTTATGGTTATGCCATTGGACTAACCAATGCACACAGCAGAGTGCTCGGGGCCGTTATGCCTTTTGATTATGGTATGGTATTGTCAGATTCGAACATAGGGCTACTTTATTTGTTTGCCATAATTATGGTGATAGTAATCTCTATTGTTGGAATTATGTTTCTTATTTATGAGTAATTATATGCCTTATGATCACAAAGACAGTTCAACAAGTGTATTCTTTTTCTTCTCTTTTGGATGATTGGAGAGCGTTGGAAGGCGGTGTATTTGTCAAGGATTCATGTTTTCATTCTATCAAACTCCAACTTGTTATAGGCAAATATGAGCCAATTTTGAGATTTATTCAAAGTAATCAGATGCTTTGTTATGAGTAGAACAAGTGAACTTTGACTCCTCTCTCATTTAATGAGGTCTATGTATGTTACTCTTTTGAGATTTTGTAAAATGCTTTTACACAGTTAATTTAGAAACATTTGTCTATAATAGTCATACTATGGAATAACATGGAACACAAATATTTATGGAACAAAAAACCTACAATTAGCAACGTTCTATAGCATTTCCAAATGTCATTATCTGTTCATTCACAACACTTTTGGAAATACTACAAAACAAACCACAACATTTGAAAAAAAACGTATTAAAGATCATAGCACTTCAAGAACACGCTATAAAACAAACAATAGCACTTGAGAGCGTTGTGCTTTTCCATGTACAATTCTATCATCTCTTCAATTACAACGAGTTCAGAAACGCTATAAAAAATAATCCATAACACTTTGGAAACGCTGTGGCTACTATATGATGGCGTTTTCTTAAACGCTATAATAAATTGATTTTAGATAGCGTTTTCAAAAACGCTATTAAAATCCACAGACCTACCATGGCGTCGGCTGACATGGCGCTTTTAAGAACGCTATGGTAGCACATAAATATAGCGTTTTCGGCACGCTATAGATGACGATTTGTGGTGTAGTGTATATATATATATATATGTGGCAATGACTAATTCTTAATTCATGGCAAACATGAAGCTATGTATTGCATCAGTAAATGTACACGTCCAATCCACCTCATGCTACTCTAAGAAATACATGTATAGGAAAGCAAATATGTACAAATATAAGAAAACCCAATAAAATAATTAATAGTTTTGAAAATAATACTAAATATATATTTTAAAATACGGTTTTCACACATGTATTCTTTTTGGGTCTATCACAATGCAATATTTAATCCAAATAGTCTACGAGGTTTCTCATCATGTATTTCACAAAGAACGTATTTGATAACCAAGTTTTTACTTTCATAAGCATAGCTTTATCATTCCTTGTCAGCAGTATGTCGTCTACATACAATATTAGGAATGAGATTAGATCCACAATATTTTTCTCATAAACTCATGGTTCGTTTGAATTCTCTTTGAAATCATATCTCCATATGACTTTGTCAAATCTCATTTTCCAACTTCGATACGCTTGCGTGAGACATTATCTCTTAATAATAATGAGTGAATATCGCAAGCACAATCCAAATAGACTTCATTATGGCAATTGTAGAGAAAATCTCATTGAAATCGATGCTCTTTGTCTATACCCTTTAGCTACAAGTCTAGCTTTGTAGGTTTCGACATTGCCTTTTGAATTCTGTTTTCTTTTATAGATCCATTTGTCTTCTATGGGAACTACACCCTCAGAAGGATCAATCGAGGTCCAAACTTGGTTAGAAAACATTGAATCTATTTCTTATTTCATGGCCACTTTCTATTTACTCGAATCGATATCTGACATAGCCTCCTCTTAAGTTCTCGGATCATCAACTGTTTGATCGTTATCTTCATCCAAGATGGCGCAAGACGAGGAACTGTCCAATTCAATAGATTGGGACATGTTTTCCTCGGCTCGTTGTGTAGACTTTGTAGCCTCCTCTTGATTTTAACGTCCCTTGGTGGCAAAAGGTTATACCTAGACATACGGTATTGATTATCAAGATACCTTTGCCTCAGTGGCAAAGAATAATATTGTAAGAGTGTTGTTATCTCTTGCAGCGAATTTGGACTAGTCCTTGCTCTGAAGAACGCTTTCTTCTATGGTGATCTTTTGGAGAAGGTGTATACGGATATTCCACTTGGTTACATATCACATACTCATCCTAAAGTGATGTGTAAATTGAAGAAGGCATTATATGGTTTGAAGCAGTCACCATGGGCATGGTTTGGTAGATTTCGTATAATTATGAAGGATTATGGGTTCAAGCAGAGCAATGCATATTATACTCTTTTCTTGAAGCATCATAAAGGTAAAATATATAACAGCTCTTATCATTTATGTAGATTATATGATTGTTACTAGGAATGATAAAGAAAAATGTGTGATGTTAAAAAAGTAGTTGGCTACTTAATTTGAAATGAAGAATTTGGGTGTACTTAAATATTTTTGAGGAATATTCGCCAAAAAAAAAATATTTTTTA
This sequence comes from Gillenia trifoliata, assembly GCA_018257905.1. Taxonomy (NCBI): domain Eukaryota; kingdom Viridiplantae; phylum Streptophyta; class Magnoliopsida; order Rosales; family Rosaceae; genus Gillenia; species Gillenia trifoliata. Next base: position 6,791,550 of record CM031088.1, on the reverse strand, counting down.
GAAATTGAAGTGGCTCGATTGATGAAATACATATTTCTATCCTAGAGGAGATATGTCTTAGATTTATTAGCTGAGATTGGAATCCTTGATTGTAAGCCTACTATTCGGAATCACCGTTTAGGTGAGTATCCAGATCACACCCGACCAGCAGGGAGCGCTGCCAGAGATTGGGTTGGAGATATGTCTTGTTGGGTCACTTGAGAATAGAAAGGTATACTGATGTAGAATGGGTAGATAATATTAGGAACATACGGTTTATTTTTGACAATTTTACTTTTGTTGGAGGAAATTCAGTTACATGAAGATGTAAAAAGTGGTACTTCTATCTAGTGCAGAAGTTGATGATAGAGGCATGGCAAATTGACTATGTGAATTGTTGTGGTTAAGGAGATTGCTTACCAAACTTAAGCCTTGAGACCTTACGTGAACTGGACAAACATTTCATTATGGAGAAATTGGAATTTCGTATTGTTAAGTTTCCGTTCGTGAAGTCTGAGAACCAATTGGCAGATATTCTAACGAAGGCGGTTGCTTGTAAGGCGTGTTATGACATCATTAAGGATTGATATTGTGATTTATTTTATATAAATCCTACAACTTGCTATACAAGAAACGGTAACTACCGAGAAGATTCTATAATTAAGGATTCTAGTCTAACACATATACCATGCTAGATCACCATTGTTTAGAGGTCTTTCGGTTTAGGTGCCTCACTTACTCATTTCATAGATTAAACATCTATGTATTTTAAAATTTTGATTATTGTGGTGCCAAATAGGTATTACTAAGTCTTTTTAAAGATACGAAATTACATAAAATGCCATTTTTTAATGCACCTATATTTATCTGGTTAACAACTAATTACCTAGAATCTAGGAAAATAATTAATATATTCAAGAAAACACGTTAGTCCCTTGCTATTTTCGTACAAGTTCAGGAAATAATAGATAATTTTCAGTTTAAAGAGTTTTTATTTTGATTTGTTGGATCAAAGAAATTATTCCTTCCTACATAGCTACACCATTATAAATGTCATAAATCAAAACTCAAATGTACCATAAACGTACCAATTGTACGTTTAAAACCCAAATGTACCACAGACATACCAACTTCATGGTACTCTTAAAACTCAAAAGTACCATAGATGTACTAACATTATGATACGTTTAAAACCTAAATGTACCATCAACTAATAATATTGTGTCAAAAACTAATTCTACCCAAAGTAAAAAATAATAAATAATAGAAAAGGTCGTTTTATTGGCACCCTACGCAATTTTGAATACACCCCATATACTTAAAACATCTCACACGTACTTTTTAAATTAAAAATTATCTTAATACACCCCACTTATTAACCGAAGCTACACTCACACCCTATACATTCCACACACCCCACACAAAAATCATCTCAAGTCTTCATCTTGTCCAAAAAAAATCTAAAGTCTTCGTCTTCAGCACAAACACAGTACGCATGATTTTACTGCTTTAAGGTTTTTGTCAATTTACGGGTTTTAGGCTCTAAATGTGAATTTGATGTTAAACTCAGAAGTGGCTACTTTGCTGGCTTTTCTTAAATAAGAAATCATGAAAGAGCAGTCTGGTAGTTGATTGTGCTTTACTAGCGGTCCTTCCAGCTTCTCGATTCTGCAATCATACTTAAATGAAATTGCACCCCTACCCATCCTAAGAACTAAGCAGCAAACATGCTTGAATAATTTTTAACAAAAGAAGAAAAGACACTAGTACACTATCTCAAAGAAGATTTGAATATTTCATAGTACTTATTTCTCTAGTATGTTGCATAATACTTAACATTTAATAAAAAAAACATAATGACAAGAAATTGTCAGTGCAAGTACACACACACATATATATAGTTACTGGTGGTTAGATCTTTTTAAAAATGATTTGGGGTGTAGTAAGAAAATCATTGTTTTTTTTTTAAAAAACTTTTTAGGGTTTAAATAATTATTTTGTATAAGTTATTTAATATTAAATATTAAATATGATGTATTCAACAACTCACAAGTTGCTAATAAAAAAAAATCTAATTAAAAAGACCACAAAATGTAGAACATCATGAAGACTCAATTTGGGGAAAAAAAAAAGATCATATTTAACTTTTGAATAAAGAAACGAAAAAAATAAAAGGAATAATTAATACGTAATAACTGATATCCACCAAATTAGGAAGTAATTCTTCTAACAAATTCGGTATTCAATAATTAGCATTTTAATTTAAAAAATACAATAATAACATGTAATTCAAATAAATAAAAAATGTTGATGTGACTAATGTTTAGAGCACTTTAATGAAATCTTAAAACAGAACCACTGTTTAATCAAATCTTTCCTTACTATACCGTGGCCCCATCTTTCCTTATTATTTATTTTTGAGCTTTTATTCATTTTTTAATTTTTTTTAAATGATAGAATAATTTAAACTAAATTACAAAGAGGAGTTTTGAACAAGGGACCTCATATGCATGAGTGAATTCTCTTAGTTTTCATTCACATATTCATTAATACTTTCTCTCTTTTTTTATATAGTTTATGATCTTAAACTTTAAACATTGAATTTATTTATCTATTTTATGTGGCATCATATTATTGACTTCGTGAGTCCTACACGCATGCCAAGTCAGCATGCAAACATAAAATTTAAGAAATCAAACGGAAAGACAAAAGCATAGAGAATGACGGAGTAGGCTACGGTGCTCGCAAGTATTGAATGCTCACACCGATCTCACCGTTAAAAGGAGTGAGGAGGGAGGAGAGAGGGGGAGAAGGAGGGTGAGATCGGTGTGAGCATACAATGCTTGCGAGTACTGTAACCAGTCCCGAGAATAACATTGATGAGTTTGAAACATAAATAACTAAATTATGACTTTACAGTACATCAAAATAATATACACTTCAAGTCAATTACTTGCTGTTGCTTTTTTTTATACTTTATCTTTGTATATTAGTTTCAGTTTGGTTCCAGCCAGCAATTCACCATTTGCAACAGGGTACGTATTAGTTGTTTTCAAGTATCCTTGACTGCTAAAGCATGGCAAGAACCAGTAGATTTGAAGCATTATTTTCAAACAAGCTCATAATCACAGAAGCATGAAAACTCCTAATTTCTTTTCTCTCTCTTTTTGTTTATTTTCTAAATATCATCCAACTCAGCTCATCATCTGTCCAATCAAACACTTGTCTGTTAAACCAGGCAGATGTTGCTAAAATCTGTTCTACAAGACACTGCAGCTCAATAGTAGTGGTCGGCCGATTCAGTGTACATTTTGATAAGACAGATTGTATGCTTCCTCTAAATCCCTAATTAGTTCTATATATTCTTAGTGGACACTGATCTGTTCCGGATAGCAAGTCATGTTATTATTTTTACTTTTGATTTTTTTGTCTGCCCATATCTAAAACAGTAGCTTCATCCAGACTCAATATGAACATGATCCTAATTCCTTTTTAACCTCTGTTTAAAGTTTTATATTTGGAGAAATTAGGTTGTCATCCCTCGTCTTCGTATTTCATTGATTGAAACCTTATTCCTTTTCAATTTTTGATCAAGGTCTTTTGATTTTTATCAACGTCAATATTTCAACAGTAAAAGATTTACATGTCACCATTTTATAATTAAAAATATTTAACCATTTCCAAACATATCAATTTAGTATTAGAAACGTTACATTTGGTATATTTATATTTATGGCTAAATTTTATATCACATATTTCTATTTTTAATTTGTACCCATTTTTTAATTTGCAACCATTTTTCTAAGGGAGCTTTAATGAAAAAATTTTGAGATTAAAAAAAAAATAATCATAAACATTCAATAACAATTTATTAATAATAAGGACAAAAAAAAAGAGGTAGTGGCATTTTTGTAAATAAGTTGAAGTTTGGTGGCATCGTTGTTTATGCACGATTAAGTCAACTGTTTATACACATGTCACCTATGTATAAACTGTTAATCTAGTTGTATATAAACAGTCATATACAAGCAGTTGACCTAATTGTGTATAAAAAGTGAGTGCCAGCAAAGTTCAACTTATTTACGAAAATGCAACCGCCTCTTTTCTTTTCTTTTTTTTCCTTTTTTTGTTTTTTGTTTTATTTGTTGTCTTTATTATTAATAAATTGTTATTAAGTGTTTATTGAGTGTTTATAATTAATATTTTATTTGGATAGAGGCTTTTCATTAGTTTTCTATTTTTTTAATTTATTCTAATTTTCCCTTTAGTTTTAATTTATACCCATATATTTAATTTCTTTTTGTTCCCATATTTTTAAAATTTTATTTGAACCCATCGTTCCAAATTTGCAGGTTCTGCCTCCACTACAATTATTTCAAATATCGATCATTCTTTTTATATGAAGCCTTTTACATGTTTTTGCTGCTGTGTTTTTTTTCATTTATCCATTGGTTGATATGATGGGTGGTAAAATTTTGGGGTGGGTACTCTCTCTATGCATGTGTCTTTGCCTTGTACCCCATTTGATCTTGTATTTGCAATGTAATGCTCTTCTGGGTACAATTTATCCCCTTATGGGGTACATTTTATTCTGGCGGGTAAATTATTTTCTCTTATGGGTAAATTTTGGTTTCATGGGTACATTTTTTATGTATACGGGTACATTTTATTTTTCATATGAAATCAAAATTTGTTTCAAATTCAAATTCAAGAGATCATGTAGATCCCTAAATAAAAGGAAATGAATATAATCTTACCGGTTACCAAAACAATTTTCCAATAGGCTAGAATAAAAAAGGGAAAGGCTTATTAAGATTTGAAATAAATAATGCATTTGCTTACGTGTCAAAAAGTATTGGTGGCTAAAGACAGCATCCAAAGTCTCTATTTCTAATTTTTATTTTGATACAATTATATATTTACAATAAATGTAAAGAATTTGAGCTAAATCAGTCACTGAGCAAGTCAAACTAATTTAATATCAAACTCGTCATTTACGAAAATTAAATTTAAAATTTTCGACTTACAAATAATTAAATAAAAGTATTTTTACCAAAAACAAAAAATCATTAGACCCTTTGTGCTAAGTTGGTGCTTATATTTAGAGTTTTAAACATTGAAGTTTATTTATGTTCTTCTGTGGAAATTTTCAGGTCGACGGGCCGAGGGCCCACTCCAACAACACCGATATTGTCCTCACTTAATCACCTGCACAATCCTCAGGTGTGGAGTTTTTATCACAAAAGGCCTCGGTGTTAGTTAGAGAGAGGTAATTCTATTTAAATTGCTTTGCTTTTCTTCCCCCAGCCAATGTGGGACAAAGGGTTCCAACATCTTCTTTTTGAAAAATTCTTTGATGTGCGTCCACAGACTAAAAAACAAGTGATCGTGGCATGGTTTGCATGGACCCAGACAAAGATGATACACTTTCTTTTGTCTTGGACCCATTTCTTTGTCCATTTGTCATGTACCCTAAAACACTTTCTTTTGTCTCGGACCCATTTCTTTGTCCATTTGTCATGTACCCTAAAACACAAGTGGTATTTTAGGAGCATGAATTCCCCTCCCCTATACTGTTTATCATTTGGTTCTAGTTAGTATAGTCATGTTAATGATTTTTCCCAATCACAAAATTCATTAGAAGCCTCATTTTGAAAGGGTGGGTATTTTGGTACTTCTAGTTTGGTTTCTAACAGTCGACTAAACATTTTGGTACGGCTATAATCTAAAATGGTAGTGTCAAAATTGCTACTCATTTGAATTAATATTATGGATAATACTTGTATTTCTCTTATGGGAACCTATAACATCCCGTTCAAAGTTTTAACTTATTTTATTCCCGGAGGTGGGAAATGACGTTTTTGCCCCTGGGTTGACTTTTTGGTTGACTTTTGCGTCGTAACTTGTACGACGTATCCACTTGTATTTTCTTGACGTGCTCGTCGATACGAATTCGTAGACGCGAGCCGTATATCGTTCGGACTCCGAACGAATATTTTACGGGCGTTGATTTTTCGACGTTTCCGTATTTTATCTTTATGGGCTGTTTTGAATTTGTGAGCTGGAGCCTGAAATTGGTACCAGGCGGAATAACCTGTAACGAACACAATTTATTGTCTATCTGACTAGTCTAACAACTAGTCAACTAGTTTCAAGAATGTTACAGACAGCAAACCCTAATACAGGTAAAAACCCTAATTGACCAGACTACACAAGTAACCAGATATACCACAGATATAACTCAGCAGGATAGACAAACATCTAACATATCATACAAATTTGATAACATGAAGTAAGCATGCCAATAACTTAATAGGAAGGGTTAAATAAGTTATAACAAATAACACACAATAATTTTGGTGCCCGGAAAAACCCCTAACTGGTTAAAAAAACCGGGGGACTCCAAGGAGTCCTATCCACTAGTGATGAATAAGGTTCATACAAAGTTTCACACAACAAGCTCAAATCCTAGACATGTTCAAAGGGCAGCTTGTACCTTTGTGCAACCTTATTTAGCACCAAATGGATCTTGCTTCGGTCTTCACGAGAGGGCAGCTGTTTCTACGAGCTCAACGTCTTGTGGCACCGAGTCAAGGCATGAACCATGCAAATGGAATGAAGATGTGAAGATGAAATGCAAATGTGGATTCAAATCTGACCAGTCAGTTTCTCCCGCTCAAAATAATTGAGGAAAGAACCAACGTGAATCCAAAACAAATGTCTATGAAGATTTGGAAATTTCAAGTCTTAGACAATAAACAAAACAAACAAGTTTTCAAAAGATTTGTGTATGATAACACGAGAATTAAATGCTCATGCAAAACTGTTTGTTGCTGGGTTTGTAAACTCAACAGAGAGGAAGCAAAAGCTCAAAACCACTCTCTGATATTTTTTATATTTTTGTTTGTGCAAAACCAGGTTTTTCTGACGACCCCAAACAACCTTAAAAGATCAGAAACCAAAAGGAAGGGCAGCTGTCAAAACCAAAACTGATCTCTAAAGATCAACGGTGGGGAACTGCATTGGGGAACTGAATAGTGTCAGTGACCCATGTGGGTTTTCTTAATTGGTGTGCCAGCTTTCTGGATAAGACAGACTCTATTTGATTAGACAAAAAGACTAGTCAAAAAGACAAAAAAAAAATTTGACGTAAAATGCATTAAACATTAATGATATTCGAATGCACATGCATAACCATACCTCTTTTGATTTCATGCCAGATTCTTCAAAATGATGTAACCTTCTTAATCTAATCTAATTGGGATTCATCTAAGAGCTTGTGTGATGTAAATTACAATTTTGACAAGGAAAGCCAAAAACGCTTAAATCTAGACTTTACAGAGCCCATTTGTCTGATGCCCATGTGGGCAATCCCACGAATTGTGGGATTTTGTCTTGCCTTTAACCAGTGTCCCTCTCTCCTTTCTTCTCTGCAAAAGCTTCACCATTTTTCGAATGGCACCCGTGCCTTCTTCCTCTCCCCGAGCTCACTTGGAGCCATCCTCCCATGGCCAACAAACCACAAATCTTCCCTGTGTACCAGCTGAGCCCAGCAGTCACCAGAAAACCAGTGAAACAAAACCCCAGAATTTACTCAAGGCACCCCGACGAACCAAAAATTCTTGTCGAGGCCTTTTCTCAGTGAAACCGATCCCAAAACACATCAAACACGTCACCATTGAGTTCCTTGAAGTCCCTAGTACCTTGTTCAAGCCTTGGTTGGCGACGTTTGGCCGAGAAACAACGAAATCGAGATCGGCGTTTTGGACCCGTGGCTTCATCTCCATTTTCAGGCCACTTCTGGCCAGTTTTTGGCCCCCAAAATGGTACAATCTTGTTCTCCTCATCTCTAGCTTCATTTTGGTACTTGAATCGTCCAATTTGGACTTAAAACGAAGAAGTTATGAAGCTTTGAAAAATTACCCAGAAACCGGCCAAAATTCCGGCGACGGCGACGGCGGCCGGCGACCGGAAAAAGACCAGCGGTGACCGGCGCTGACGTCAGCGATGACGTCAGCAAACCGGGTCAGACCGGCCATGCTGACGTCAGCGAACCGGTTCAGACCGGCGCTGACCGGCTCGGCTGAGCCGCGAGTGGAGCCGCGCGTGGCGCCGCGCGTGAGCCGTGAGTGGAGCCGTGCGTGAGCCGCGAGTGGAGCCGCGCGTGGCGCCTCGCGTGAGCCGCGAGTGGAGCCGCGCGTGAGAGCGCGTGAGACAGCCGTTGGAGCCGCGCGTGAGCCGCGTGTGGAGCCGCGGCTTGGCGCGTTTGAGCCGCGCGTGAGGGCGCGTGGGAGGTCCATTTTCGATTCTGTTTTCACGGGGCGACTCGTGACGACGTGTACTACCTCGGGGTAGTACGCACGATAATTTTTGAGGTATTTTGGACCTCCAATTTGCAAAAGCAAGGGATAGGTTTAATTAATTCGTTAATTCGTTACCTTTATGAGTTTAATCATTATACCGGTGATATCTCATATACGTGGGGCCTATCCAGAGGACTACCGGGGCTACCCAGGACGGGGTATTTCGACCCGGCTACCTACAGATGAGTGAGTGGGTCTTTGTTTGATAAATGTATATATATACGTATGGTTTTCAACGCTTTCTTTAACTGTTAGCGTAGTTCATATCATATACGTTTGTTGGAGGTAGAACATTCGTATTATATTGCCATGCATGTTTTCATACTGTTGCTCATCAGTAGATGTATACACCCCAGGTATTAGTACTCAGTCTTGTGGCCAGGACTAGCCTTGACGTTTGGAGTAGTCACTACCAGTACCGCTACGCAGCTTTGGATCCATTGTAGGTACTAGCCTGTTCTAGGTTGCACTAGGCAACTCAAACTTGTGTGACTGCACTTTGTGCACCAGCGCTTAGCGTTAGACTCGCGTCATTGTAGTACTCAGCGTATTACTTTTATACCTAGCCTGTTCCTTGTGGTTTAGCCACTCGGGCTTGTGTGTTTACATATGGGTGAGCAAATGTCAGTAAATGATTTATCGGGGAGTACCCGAACGTTTTCATGATAGTATTTTGAGGTACATGCCTACGGGTATGACGTATTTTCTCAATTATACTTGTTTTCAAACGAGGGGTTACTAAACTTTTGAAAACAACGGTTTTATCAAACTTTGCTTTTTGACCCACTCACCGTTTTATGTTTTGCGCCCCTCCAGGTTTAGTTGGCTGGGAGCTTGCGACGTCGAGACGCGGTGGTATGACAATGTAGGGATTTTTCTACAGTTGAATTTAATTTGTATCCCTCATTCTACTCGCTGTGTATTCTAACAATTCTTCCGCACTCTGTTCTTACTATTCATTCTTAAACTTTCTTTTTGGCTTTCGTCACCTAACGCGTGTCGGCCAGCACTTCCCGACACCTGGCGTGTTCGGGATCGGGATGTGTCAAACCTATTTGTCTCCTACTTATTATTAACATATCTTCATTGTACAAATATCATAATCGAACCGTTCATTCTCTTTATCATCATCTAAAGTTCATCTCTGTAAAAAATATATTCAATTTGGATACCGTTTATCCATCCATGCGTGTCAAACCAATCGACGATTTTGATAACAAGTAGCATCATCATTACCGTCCATTTGTTTTATGGATATGAATGACTAAACAATATCCAAATTGAATGATTTTTTGTAGAGATAATCTTTAGATGATGACAAAGATAATGAACAGTTCTAATTATGATGTTTGTATGGTGAAAATGTTGAGATATAAGTCTTGTTGATGTTGGATCCGAGCTCAAGATTTAAAGTTTCTGCATTTGGATTGAATTTGGTTCATGTAATGCTCTTTGTAATGAACGGTCAAGATTAGAACTAGCTATAGGCTAGATGAGTGGCAGCTGGAATGTTTGAAGTTGTAGTTGTGCTTATCATGTGTTAGCAGTGCATCTACAGTGCACGTGTAAAAGTCACACTTCTGGTGTGAGATTTCAACTGCTCTTTTGGCTTTGAGCCTTGTAATCTAGATCTGAGAAATGAATAAGAGGAGCAATGTTCTCCTGAGTTTTCATCATCATTTTTCTGTTCATTTTATTTCAATTGTTTGCTAAAATATATATCAAAATTAATTCTAAAACACTAACATGGTATCAGAGCTTGGTTCAATTTGAATCAAGGGGTGCGTATCTGTGAACAAATTTTATGGGTTTTCAGCAAAGAATCCAGTTGAATCAAATGTCAAGATGGCCAGATCTAGAGCTGAGCATAAAGCTTTGATGTTCACAGGAGTGAACTACGACTTCTGGTGCATCAAGATGAAGACTATATTCAAGTTGCGTAACTTGTGGAAATTTGTGGATGAAGGGTATACGATTTCCTCAGATTTAAAGGATGAATCGAACGAGAAGAAGGTGATTGTGATCCAAGATCTCATAGTTGGCGATGCTAGAGCTTTTGGAATCAGAGTGGTTTCAGATGAGATCTTTCCTCAGATTGCATATTTTGAAACGGCAAAGGAAGCATGGGATACTTTGAAGCAAGAATATAGAAGTGACTCATAAGTCCAAACTGTAAAATTACAAGGTATTCGTAGAGATTTTGAATATGCTAGAATGAGAAATGGTGAATCATTGTCTGATTATCTATCTAGATTGTTTGGATTAATAAATCAGATGAAAATTTATGGTGAGGAATTGACAAACAAGAGAGTTTTTTATTAGCTTAACCCCAACATATGATAATATTGTATCAGTGATTGAGGGAACAAAGAAATTGGGTGAAATTGATCCAACTGAGGTTGTAGCAACACTCAATGGATTTAAACAAAGGCTGGTTAGGCATGCAGAAGATGAAAAAGTGACAGAGAGGGCATTTAGTAGTCTTTGTGTTTAGTCTAAGGGTATTTCACATGCTAGTAATTCAAAGAACAAGAAACCTTGAAAGAATAAAGAGAAGAAGAACTTTGTAAAAGCAAGAGAGAAAAATGGTGTTGTTGTGAAGTATAATAGCAACAAGGAGAATAGAAAGGATGGTTGTAAAATTTGTGGCAATTTACTCTATGGTGAATGTTGGTTCAAAGGCAAACCAAAATGCCATAAGTGTGATAAGTTTGGTCATATTGACAAGGATTGTAGAAGCAAGAATGCACAGCAAGTTCAACAAGTTCACTATGCAAGAGAGGTTGGAAAGAGGCCTTTATGTTCTTTGCTTTCAATTCAGCATCCATTGTAAGGAATGAACATGTGTGGTACATTGACAGCGGTTGTAGTAACCACATGACCTCACATGAGTCACTATTGAAAAATGTGGACATAAATGTGACTACAAAGATCAAAATGGGAAATGGACAAGTAGTGCAAGCTACTGCAAACGGCACTCTTGTGATTGAAACCAAGAATGGAACCAAATATATCAAAGAGGTTATGTGTGTACCTAGTTTGGATGAAAATTTGCTCAGTGTGGGACAAATGATGCAACATGGTTTCTTTCTTCTATTTGGAGATGATTCAGCCATTATTTTTGAAGATAAAGAGTTGAAGTATCATGTAGCAACAATTCAAATGACTGGAAATAGATGTTTCCCACTAATTATGGAAGATATGAAACATGTTGCATTGAAGGCTACAATTGAAGAAAGTGCTTGGGAATGACACAGAAGATTAGGTCATTTGAACTCTCAAAGTTTGCAGCTATTAGCAGACAAGGATATGGTGTATGGACTGCCAAATTTAAAAGAAGCAAATGGAGTCTGTGAAGGATGTATAGCAGGAAAACAACATAGAGAAGCCTTCAATATAGAAGAAACTTTGAGAGTAAGCTATCCACTCGAACTAATTCACTCAAATGTGTGTGGTCCTATGCAGATCACAACACTTGGTGGAAATAGATACTTCCTAACATTTATTGATGACTGCACAAGAATGTGAATGTGTTGGTTGTATCTCTTGAAGAAAAAGTTAGAAGTATTTGAATTTTCAAGAAATTCAAAGCTGTGGTTGAGCTGCAGTGTGGATATAAGATAAAGAAACTGAGAAGTGACAAAGGTGGAGAGTATAAATCTGTGGAGTTTGAGAGGTTCTGTGAGGACATTGGGTTGGAAAGGCAACTTACAGTGGCTTATTCTCCTCAACAAAATGGTGTTGTAGAGAGGAAGAATAAAACCATTGTGGAAATGGCCAAAAGCATGTTGCATGATAAGAAACTACCATATGCTTTCTTGGGTGAGGCAGTTAGCACTGCAGTATATATATTCAACAGATGTCCAACCAAGGCAGTTACAAACAAGTATATATTCCCAATTGAGGCATTCAATGGTAGAAAGCCTGGAATTAAGCATCTCAAAGTGTTTGGTTGTATCTGTTATTGTCACATTCCCAGTCAGTTAAGGCAGAAATTGGATGAATCCTCAGTCAAAGGTATCTTTGTGGTATATGGCAAAGCTGAGAAAGATTACAAGGTTTACAATTTAACAACAAATAAGGTTACATTGTCAAAGAGTGTAATATTTAATAAAAGTGGAATATGGGATTGGAAAGCTGGAGAGAGAATTTCAGTGATAGTACCTATGCTAAAAGAAGGTGAAATTGTTCAAGTTGACAATGGATGAGCATCACAGTTAGAAGGGAACAACCTTCAACAACATGAGTTTTCACATTCATAAATTGAAGTTGGAGAATCATGTTCAACAAATGAAACTCCTATGAAAATGAGATCACTCACTAATATATTGCTAGATGGAATCTTAGCATCATTGAACTAGAGAAATATGAAGAAGCAGGTACTGATGAAGCTTGGAAGAAAGCTATAAATGGAGAAATTGAAATGATTGAGAAAAATTAAGCATGGGGTTTGGTTGATAGACCAACAGACAAGCCTATAGTTGGTGTAAAATGGGTGTTCAAGACCAAATTGAATTTGGATGGTACTATACAAAAGCATAAGGCAAGATTAGTAGCTAAAGGCTATTCTCAGAAGCCTGAAGTTGATTTCAATCAAACCTTTGCACCAGTTATAATGTTAAACACAATAAAAACCTTGATTGCTTTGGCAGCTCAGAGAAGTTGGAAATTGTACCAACTTGATGTTAAGTCTGCATTTCTCAATGGTGTTCTACAAGATGAAGTCAATGTAGATTAACCAGAGGAATTTGTAGTTACAGGAGCTGAAGACAAGGTATATCGACTCAAGAAGGCTTTATATGGTTTGAAACAAGCACCAATGGCCTAGTATGAAGAAATTGACACTCATATGCACAAGTGTGGTTCACTAGAAGTCCAAGTGAAGCTACTCTCTATATCAAGACCAGAGGTAATTTAGAATCAATCATTGTGTCAATTTATGTGGATGACATTGTTTACACAGGAAATAGTATGGAATTGATCAATGAATTCAAAGCTGATATGATGAGAAGATATGAGATGACAAATTTGGGTCTACTATATCATTTTCTTGGAATGAGAATTGTGCAATCTGAGCATGAAATCTTCGTAAATTTGAAAAAAAAAAAAAAAGTATGCTCTTACTCTATTGGAGGAATTTGGTTTGAAAGACTACAAGCCAGTGAGTATTCCACTAGCAGTAAATGGAAAATTGAAGAAAGAAGATGAAAGTGAACCTGCAGAAGAGTTTATATATGGACAAATAGTTGGAAGCTTGTTATATCTCACTACAACCAGGCCTGATATCATATTTGCATCAAGCTTGTTGGCAAGGTTCATGCATAATCTGATCAAGAAGCATCTTGGAACAGCAAAAAAGTACTTCTGACTATGCTTTTTCATTTGGCAGTAGAGTTTTCTCTTTGGCCTCGGTCAAGCAAGAGAGTTTGGCATTGTTAACTGCAGAAGCTGAGTATGTGAGTGCTTCTGAAGCAACAACTCAGGCTGTGTGGCTCAGGTTTGTACTAGAAGATTTTGGAGAAAAACAAAACTGAAGCCACTCCACTTTACTGTGATAACACTTTTGCAATTGCAATGACCAGAAATCTAGTTTTTCTTCAAAGATCAAAGCACATCAACATAAGATATCACTATATCAGAGATGCTTTGCAGAAGAATATCAGTAACATTGTTTTTTGCAAATCTGAGGAACAATTGGCAGACATCTTTACAAAGGCATTGCCAAAGGTCAGGTTCTACATGCTCAGAAGTATGCTTGGAGTTAAATCTGCAAGAAGCTTAAAAGGGAGTGTTGAGACATAAGCCTTGTTGCTGTTGGATCCAAGCTCAAGATTTAAAGTTTCTGCATTTGGATTGAATTTTGTTCATGTAATATGTTGGAACCAAATTCTCACACAACTGTTGGTATTCGAAAAATCGCCTGAAACCTATAAAACAATAAAGAAACAGATCGTAAAAGAACCTAGGCACCGGTGAGGTACCAACCAAGGACCCTCCGACGATCAAGCTAGAATAATCTTTTAAGCGTCAAGCAGTGGGCTAGAGCATATAGAATGTGATCAAATACCTCGAACCCTAGGGTGTGTATTTATAGTATTCGGAGAGGGCCCTTATGAGGATAGTAATTTGTGTTTAAATGTTGGGAGAATCTTAATAGAAAATCTGGTGTAAGATATCCTTCCTATTAAGTGTATGATTACTTGGAGTGCAGGCTAATTCCTATAAATGTTAGGAATTCTCAAGATTCTCTCTTAATCTAAGGGATTCTAGAAGATACGTTTCTTGAGGGTCAAGTAGGTCATTCTTCGACAAGGGCAGACCTTGTCTACCGTTCCAGTACGTATCAGAGTGTATTACTTCGAGGATGTTATAAGATTCGAGACGGATCATGTAAGTCATTTTGACCGTATAGATTCGACCATAGACATAAAGTTTTGGGGTCATGATCCGAGATGATCCACACCTCTGAACCTTATAGATCCGATCTTCAGCATCTGACCTTGATCCGATGATCCGAAAATCAAAGTCCCACATAATATTTTTTTGTAATGAACGGTTAAGATTAGAACTAGCTCATAGGCTAGACGAGTGACAATTGGAATGTTTTAAGTTGTAACCGTGCTTATCATGTGTTAGCAGTGCACGTGTAAAAGTCACACTTCTAGTATGATATAGCAACGGCTATTTCAAGGGCTCTTTTAGCTTTGAACCTTGTAATCTGGATATGAGAAATGAATAAGAGGAGCAATGTTCTCCTGAGATTTCATCACCATTCTTTTGTCTATTTTATTTCAATTGTTTGTTGAAATATTCATCAAAATTAATTCTAAAACACTAACAGAAAATGCGTCAATAAAAAATGGAGAAACAAGTTGATTCCCGAAAAGTGAGATACAAGTATTATTCTAACATTATTGCAAGTTTGTCTAGCTTCGTATTACGTTTCCAAGTCTACATATGTGTATCCCATAGACATACTACACATGTTAAAAGATCAATAAAATAACTGAAATGGTTATGTTTACAAATTGATGTAGACATCATAAAGTTTGCCATATTTTTGGACCATGTCACCGTGGTCACCAAAATATTATTTTTGTTCTCCGTAACATTTTGGTAGCACATAGGTATAAGCAAGCTGTTGCTTATTTTTTTGTTGCCGATCAACTATTTTCTTGTAGTGAGACTATCGTTGGGATTTAAATCCAAAATATTTTTTAGCAAATTGAAAATTAAATGTCATTGAATAAATTAAAAGTTAAGTACAGATAACTATTCAACTTTTGATTGAAATCAATTTAATATCGTCTAATAATTAAGTGGTTATTCGTAGTTAACGCTAAAATAAATCTATGTATTGCAAGTTCAGTTTGGTTGATGCCGGTCGATTGAATGATTAAAGGAAGGAGAAGGTATAAATTAGAAATCAAAACACACGTCTTGCCTTAACAAAAGCCTAAAAAGAATTCGGGCTTTGTGTCATTTTGTGCAAACATACACATGGAAAGAGAAAGGCAAAGGACACGAGTGGACAAACCAGGCTAGAAAGTAGAACAACCCTATTTATTTGCTTCAAAGTCCCTCTCATGTGATACAATACAACCCAGGGAATAAAATCTAGTGCTGGCTTGTGGGTGTTTTTTAAAAGTACCCCAATATTGGAGAAAAGGGTCACAAAGATTCTTTTATAAATTAGTAGTTGAACAGTTGTAACCTGGAGTTGTATAGAACACAATATTCAATTCTCCAATGATCAGTTCATCGACGGGGGATTGCTTATTATTATAATTATATGATGGAGTAGTACGGAAGTTTCATTTTCATAATTGTATTGGAATTTCTTTGAACCAGAAAATAAAAGTTCATGAAGACATAAAAGGGCAGTCCAATTATATGGAGATAATTTTCCACACTATATATGGTTTGCTTTCATGCTGCTCCACCAAAAATAAAAAAGAGCACATTTTTTTGCTTGACACCCAAAAAAGACCGCAAGTTCATTGGAATTATTTAAACTTTTGAAACATCAAATTCAATTTTCCTGCCAATGTCGTGCTTTATGTTTTCAGGCATCATGATATGTTTTTATGAAGAAAAACAAAAACAAAAAGTCATCTTATTACTGAAGCGATAATAAAATATGCATTATGTTATATTAACATGAGATTAACTAGCATTTTGCACGCATCTGTCCTATTTTTTTTCACTTACTGTTGTGGACAGTTTTTAGGGAAGGGTGCGGCAAGAGAAGAATAGAGAGAATTTGGTGAAACTGTAGTGTATGTGGAATATGTAGTTCATATATTCCACATACCAGGTGCCTTTATTTATAGTAATAGAAGTACAAGTACAATAGGATACTAATCCCTTACAGAACGGAATAGCCTAATCCATATCTACCTAGGATTTACACAATCACATTTAACACATGTTATATTTTATCTACAACACTTACCTTATTATTAAATATAGATGACAAATCAACTCATAAAGCGGGTGAAAAACAGAAAACATTGACGGACCTAGAGGCACTTCTATTAAATATAACTAAATTTATTTTTTTATATTTTGAATATTCCACCAAGCTCTCATTCTTTATACTAGTGTAACATTCCGTAAAAAGTTTGTTATAAAATAATTCTCGGGGGATATTTTGGACACGTGCGTGATTATTTTATACACGTCATCGTATGATCTTACTGTTTTGGTGGGTGCACAATACTCCCAAAACTCAAAATATCTATTTTCTTTCCCTTCTTCCCCGTCTGATTTCTCCCTTATCCCATTTCCTTTTTCTTTCTTTTTTTTTTGATTTTTCTCTTTTTCTTTCTCTCTTTCACCGTATGTGCACAGTGCACGTCGACGAAAAATCGTCAAACCGAGGCCAACTAAAATCACCACCTTCTTAGTCTCGACGCCCTAGACTCAATGGTGCAAACCGTTCGTCCAAACTCCCAACCGTTTGACGGGAAAAGCTTACGGAAGAACCGGGCCTTCCTGGCGATTTTCTCACCATTCTAGACTTAGGTGAGATTTCTAACTACCACCAATGGGTTCCTCTCGTTGAGTAGATGAATTTTCATATGTGGTTTGCTTGATTTGGTTGAGTTTTGACGTAGATCGGTGAACCTACATGCCCGCGACCTTTCGAGGCAATTACAGGCCATTTCCCGAGCTTGTACGACCAAACCAAAGGTACACCGTGATTCTACTCCTCTATAGCTTCATTTTGGTATAAAGAACGTGGAATTTGGCCAAGAAATGAAGAAGTTATGGAGATTTGAAAATTTCTCTAGAAACCGGCCAAATTCCAACGATGGCGGCCGGAAAAAGTTGTAGCGGCGACCGGCGCTGACTTTAGCAACGGTCCAGACCGGCCTGGTGACGTCAGCAATGGTTCAGACCGCCCTGGTGACGTCAGCATTGGTTCAGACCGGTTGACATCAGCAATGACGTCAGCAACGGTTCAGACCGGCGTGATGTCAGTGATGACGTCAGCACGTGAACCGCGGCTGAGCCACATTTGAGCCGCGCGTGAGGGCGCGTGGAATAGTATTTTTCAATTTCGTCTTCGCGAGGCGACCCGTGACGATGTGTACTACCTAGGGGCAGTACGTATGGTATTTTACGTAGTATTTCGGACCTCCGTGTTGAGCAAACAAGAGATAGGTTTAATTAATTAGTTTAATTCGAACCTTTATGAGTTTAATCAAACTTTGCTTTTTAACCCACTCACCTTTTTATGTTTTGCACCCCTCCAGGACTTAGTGGCAGAATTGATCTCTAGTGAGACGTGGGCTCGCTTCGGCTGTGGTTGGCGGTTTTGACACTTCCTCTGGATTATGTAGGATTCACTCCTACTTTTAGTTAACTTTTACTTATCCATCCTCACGAGGATGTGAATGTTTATACTCTATGCACTATTTACTTTGCTCTGACTGTTATGCACCTGCAATAATGGGTCTTTACCCATCACCACACTCTGACTTATGTATGCAACTCTATTTCTACTCACTTTTTCACTTATACATGCATAATTGGCTTTCCTCACTTAACAAGTGTCGGCCAGCACTTCCCGACGCATGGCGTGTCAGGATCGGTATGTGTCAAATTCGTATCAGAGCATAAGTTATAGGAAGTCATGTATTTGTCACTTTGTGATGTCAGAACTATGCCACCTCGCCGAGCACCTCATACCCAGGCACTAGTAGATGAGCCTGTTGCACCACCCTTTGATTTCGCACAGTTTGGTGCTGCTTTTGCTAATGCCTTTCAGACGAATTGGCGTCCTCCACCTCAGCAGAAGAATGTCTTGGAGATTGCTTCCAATCTTCAAGTAAAGTCGTTCTTAGGTCGAGAAACCTCCGAGGCGACGGAATCTTGGCTGAAACATGTTGAGAAAACCTTCCGAGCCATGGAACGACAGGGAAACTTTCCTACGGAACAATCGGTCTCGACTGTTACGTGGTTTCTGCAGAATGAAGCTAGTTCTTGGTGGGCTTATGAAGTGACCCTAATTCCACCAAATCTGTAGGAAGACTGGTTGACTTTTAAGGAACACTTCGAGGCGAAGTACTTACCTCCGGAGTATTGGGCCAAGAAGCGAGACGACTTCTTCGATCTGAGGCAGAAGAGCATGTCAGTAGCCAAGTACTACCGGAAGTTCACTGACTTATCCCGCTACTGCCCAGCCATTGCCAGTAATCCGAAGGAGATGTTACTTCAGTTTAGAAAGGGTGCCCGTAAGAAGCTTCGTACTGCAACATCCTCATATCCATGCACTACTTACTAGGAGTTCTATGAGGCTTTACTCCGTGTCGAGGATTCTGAGAATACTCCCGACAGTGGTGGTGAAGATGACGAGGGAAATGGTAGTCAGAGAAAGAATGATAATAACAGGGGACGTTCGAGTTTCAGGCCGAAAAAGAATCAGTCGTTTAAGAACAATGGTTACAACTCTGGCTGATCATCCAGTAGAGGCTCTAACTCCAGCACACCTTAAGGAGGTAAATCCATTGTTGGTTCCCGTTTTCAGACTCAGAGCAGTTCAGGAGGCTCTAACATTACTTGTTGTCGTAAGTGCAACAACTATCATTTTGGAGAGTGTAGGCAAACGAACCGAGGATGTTTTACTTGTGGTCAGGTGGGCCACAGAGCGAGTAATTATCCTCAGAGACAGCAGAATCAGCAGGCTGGTACGGTTCCCAAGCAGCAGATGCCATTGTACGGATCAGGCCAGTTCCAGCAGCCATCTTCTGGAGGGTGATGTTCATTATCAGGGTGATGTGTCTCAGTACTCTGGAGACGCTTACCAGTACCCGATGGGCGTATCTCAGTTCACGCCGAACATTCCTCAATTTCAGGGAGGCTATACTCAGTTTCCTCAGAGCTTTCCGCAGTTTCAGGGAAGTTATCCTTTGTATCAACAAGGCGGTTCGTAGTGGTATGGAGGTGATCAGTATCAGAAAAGTGACGCAACTTCTAGTGGCGGTGGACCGAGTAGACTAACCAGTCGAGGAAACCAGGGACGTGGCAGACAGGGTAGAAGTAACCAGGGATCTAGAGGTCGTTCAGGACAGGAGACAAAGGGCCGAGTCACTAACATCACTGCCCAGGACACTCAGACTAATCCTGATCTTATCATGGGTGCGTTGAACATTCTTGGTCATTTTGCTAGAGTTCTAATTGATCCAGGTGCTTCTCATTCAGTTATATCCCTTCAGTTTGCTCAAACCACTAAACCATACTCTACTCCTCTTGAGTATGATTTGGGTATTGCCATGCCTAGAGGCGAAGTTTGTTATGTTCAGTATGAGTATCAAGGATGTCCTGTCCTTGTTAACGGAGAGGATATGTGATAGGAGCATATTTATGCGACTTTGTTAGCTTCTTTCCTTGCGTTTATTGAGCTAGTTTCTGTTTATTATAGTGTTTTAAGTTATTTTCATGCAATTTCAGGTTCTAAAGATGAAGTTTGCATAAAGGTGCATTTTGGAGCTTTTTGGAGCAAAGTTGGGCTTGGAAAGGATAGCACATGTTTGGAGCATGATGGTGAACGTGTTTGAAGTTCATAATTGGCTAGGAATGTGCTAAAGAGTGAAAATAGAAGTTTAGGAAACAAGCAGATTGCAAGAAAGTGGAATCCGAGTGAATTTGGGATTATGCTATGCACAACTGCCAACTTCGACAGAGCACCCAGATTTCCTCAGGACGAATTACGTGTCGTACCATATATGGTTGGAAAGCTCTGGATGCCTGGTTTCCACAGGAGTTTACAGAACACGATTCTGATTCTTTTAGAAGAAGTTATCGCTGTTTGAGTAACAGAAGGTCGAAACAGGAAAGTACCCTCCTTTGCCGCATAGGAAAATCCCTTTCCCTTTATTTTCTCTTCCTTGCCGTGCAAGGGAGAGTTCTCTTTCCTCTTTCCTACCTTAAAACAGTATCCCTCTTTTAATTCTTTCCCTTGCTGATTATCTTAGCATTTTTCCCTTAGATTCTGATTTTGTTTTCCTATTCTAGGATTATTTTGACTTTATTTTTGTCACCTAAAATAAGTTAGGGTTTTGCTGACCCTAAGACCTTTAAATACCAGTCCTTAGCCGCACCTTAGAGAAGGATCCATCATTTTACACGTTCATCCACCATTCTACACAGTCATTCCCCCTTCTACACATCCATACACAGTCTTTACAGTTTCTGACCACCACCATACATCCTTTCACTTATCCCTTCATACAAACTACCCATAAAACCACTATCCACTCCTTGTGTTGCAGCAAAGGAAGGGAAGGAGAGTGCTTGGACGTGTTTGCTGTTCAGTTTGGATCGCTGGAGCGTTTAGGTGTTTTCTTTTTGTTGTTTTCAATGTATAAATCAGTTTATCTTTGTTTTGCGATTATGGGGAACTAAGCCCTTTTGGCTAGGGGCTATTCAATACCATGACTATATTTGTGTTATGAATTAATTACTTTCAGTTGTGATTTCATGAATTGTGAATCAATTTGCTTAACTGTTTAATTGATAACTTATTCTTGTATGTTGATTGAGAGTGCACGCTTAGTTTTCATGCATGAATTTGATGCTAGAATATAAGGGAATTTCACCTAATCGTTATGAACTTATATTCATGTGTAGTGAAGGTCGCTTATAAACGATCGCGTTAAGTGAATTCCTGGCAGGAGTATCATGCTTTTCATAGTTACAATTGCTTCGTCAATACTTATGATTTCTATAGAGCTTAATGATTCTTGATATGTATCTCTATTATGAAGTTCATGTAGGAACTATTGAGGAATACTTTGGGTTGTCGCATACTGTTATCCAATTCAATAAACTTAGAGAAATCTGATGGTTAATTTAAGCGTACCTAATTAACTTGGGGTGTTGAGGTTCATGATTCATTGAAAGAACAACTAGAGATTGATTTGTATGCAAGTATGTCATGTGTGGAGAAGAACCCTCTAGCTAATCATCCATCCATCCATTAAATCATCCTTAAATTGTGTCCTAGTTTACAATCTGTTTTCAATTAGTTTAGATTACAAATTCGTCAAAATTAATTCCTCCTTTACTTTGGTGTGTCAAATAAGTTAGAATCTGTCTTAATTTGTGTTTTTAAGTATTTTGGGTCTAGATTAGTATTCTAAACTTAGTTTTGTGTTTTTAAGTCTGTTTTAGGTGTTTTAGCAATCCTTCCTAATCCCCGGTCCAGAACGATCCCTACTTACATACTTTACTACAATTGTCAAAAGAGGGTTTAATTTGTGTGTTAGCAAAATTTTCACATCAATATGCCAGCTAATCTAATTCCTTTGGACATCAAAAACTTCGATGTTATCTTAGGAATGAATTGGTTACATCAGAATCACGCCATGGTGGATTGTCGTCGCAGGGTTGTCATTTTCCAGAGACCTGGCAGGGCTGTAGTGATTTTCACCAGCGAACGCAGTGGTCTAAGACATGGACTCATCTCTGCCATGAGGGCAAAACGAATGTTAAGGAAAGGTTGGCAGGGTTACATTGCTCGTGTTGTGGTGAACGACGAGAATCCGGCACGAGTCGAGGACGTGCATGTCGTTAACCAGTTTTCTGATGTATTTCCTGATGATCTACCTGGATTACCTCCGGATCGTGAAGTGGAGTTCACCATCGATCTTCTTCCAGGTACAAATCCTATTTCTTTTACACCCTACCGCATGGCTCCTGCGGAGTTAAGAGAATTAAAGTTGCAGTTGCAAGAGTTAGTGGACAAAGGTTTCATCCAACCTCGCACCTCTCCTTTGGGAGCACCAGTCTTATTTGTGAAAAGGAAGGATGGAAGTTTGAGACTTTGCATCGACTACAAGTAGCTCAACTGGATGACGATTAAAAACCGTTATCCTCTACCTCGTATCGATGACTTATTTGACCAGCTCCGTGGTGCTCGAGTCTTCTCAAAAATTGATCTGAGGTCATGTTACTATCAACTGAAGATTATGCAGGATGATGTTCCCAAGACAACGTTTCGGACTCGATATGGTCATTATGAGTTCCTTGTGATGCCATTTGGGTTAACGAATGCTCTTGCAGCGTTTATGGACTTGATGAACAGGGTATTTCGTCCCTACCTGGACAAGTTCGTGATTGTCTTCATTAACAATATCTTAGTGTTCTCTAAGAGTGAGGTAGAGCACGCTAAGCATCTTCGTCTAGTTTTGAAAAAGATTGCGGGAGAATTAGTTGTATGCAAAGTTCAGTAAGTGTTAGTTTTGGTTGACTGAGGTATCTTTCTTGGGACACATCATATCCTCAGAAGGAGTTCTTGTTGACCCACATAACGTAGCTGCAGTGGAGAATTGTGATAAACCACAAACTGTCACTGAGATTCGAAGTTTTCTTGGTCTTGCCGGCTACTATCGGCGCTTTGTGAAGGATTTCTCGGCAATAGCCCTTCCTCTCACGAAGTTGATTGGGAAAGAAGTCAGGTTTGAGTGAGATGATGATTGTGAGAGGAGTTTTTAGAAGTTGAAGCATTGCCTCACTCATGCACCTGTCTTGGCATTTCCTGATGACAGTGGGAATTTCAAGGTCTACAGTGATGCTTCTTTGAATGCTCTAGGCTGTGTCCTGATGCAGCATGGTAGGGTAATCGCTTATGCATCCCGTCAGTTGAAGCCGCATGAAATGAACTACCCTACTCATGATCTGGAATTAGCAGCTATTGTCTTTGCACTGAAAATCTGGCGACATTATTTCTACGGAGAAACATGCAAGATTTTTACTGATCATAAGAGTTTGAAGTATTTACCTACGCAGAGGGATCTGAACCTGAGACAACGAAGGTGGATGGAGTTGATTAGTGATTATAATTGTTCCATTGAGTACCATCCTGGACAAGCTAACGTCTTCGCGGATGCACTCAGTAGGAAATCATCTCATGGTCGGCTCAACGCACTGTACGCCTGTCATATTCCTCTTTTGACAGATCTCAGCAGTACCAGTGCAGTCTTAGGTTATTATCATACTAGAGCTTTGTTGGCCAACTTCTCTGCTAGACCTATTTTGTTGGATCGTATTCGTGAGGCTCAGGCGAGTGATCCTACTTCTCAGAAATTCATTCAAGCAGTTCTTGACGGTACCAGAGATGATTTCAGAGTCGTTTTGACGGATTACTCCTGATGAATGACCGGATGTATGTGCCTAATGATGCAGACTTAAAAAGGGCAATCTTGGATGAGGCTCATGTTTCCACTTATGCCATGCATCCAGGTAGTACTAAAATGTACCATACTATCCGACCTTTCTACTACCAACGTAGAATGAAAAAGGAGATTGCAGAGTACGTGAGTCGTTGCTTAATTTGCCAGCAGGTCAAGGCAGAAAGGAAGAAACCATTTGGATTACTACAGTCACTTCCCATCCCTGAGTGGAAGTGGGAGAATATCACCATCGACTATGATGGTATTTGGGTGATTGTTGATCGACTGACCAAGTCAACTCACTTTCTGCCAGTTCGTGAGAATTATCCTCTTGACTGTTTGGCTAAGCTTTTCATTGACGATGTTGTCAAATACCACGGTGTTCCTGTCAGTATTATCTCCGATCGTGACCTTAGATTCACTTCGAAGTTTTGGAAAGCTTTTCAGAAAGCTTTGGGTTCAAGACTACTGTTTAGGACTGCTTACCATCTTCAGACGGATGGACAATCGGAGAGAACTATCCAGACCCTTGAGGACATGCTGAGGTTCTCAGTGCTATAGTTCGGAGATAAGTGACATGATAATCTTTCTTTGGTAGAGTTTGCCTACAACAACAGTTTTCATTCGAGTATCGGCATGTCTCCATTCGAGGTGTTGTATGGTAAGCCTTGCCGAACCCCTTTGTGTTGGTCAGAAGTCGGCGAGCGAGCTCTTGTTGGTCCTGAGATCGTAGAGGAGACGACTCAGAATATCTAGGTAATTAAAGGAAACCTGAAAGCTACCCAGAATCGACAGAGGAGTATTGCCAACCGTCACTTGACCGACCGAGTCAATTCAGTTGGTGACATGGTGTTCTTGAAGTTATCGCCATGGAGAGGCGTTGTGCGATTCAGGAAATGAGGAAAGTTGAGTCCTCGTTACATCGGTCCGTATGTTGTGACCGAACGGATTGGTGAGGTTGCTTATCGACTTAAGTTACCTTCCGAGTTGTCGGGTGTACATTGTCTTCCATGTGTCCATGCTCCGACATTATATCTCCGACCCATCTCATGTTATTTATCCTCAACGGTTGGAGATCAACCAGGACTTGACTTATGACGAGTTACCGGTGACCATCCTGGATTGGAAAGACAAAATTCTACGGAACAAGTCAATCCGTTTAGTGAAGGTTTTGTGGAGAAACCACTCTGTGGAAGAGCCTACCTGGGAAACGGAAGAGCGCATGAGAGCCAACTACCCTTACTTGTTTTTCGCTTCTGCTTGATTGTAATTTTGAATTTCGAGGACGAAATTTTCTTAAGGGGGTAGATTGTAACATCCCGTAAAAAGTTTGTTATAAAATAATTCCCAAGGGATATTTTGGACACATGAGTGATTATTTAATACACGGAATCGTGTGATCTTACTGTTTTGGTGGGTGCACAATACCCCCAAAACTCAAAATATCTATTTTCTTTCCCTTCTTCCCCGTCTGATTTCTCCCTTATCCCATTTCCATTTTTTTTTCTCTTTTTCTTTCTCTCTCTCACGGTATGTGCATAGTGCACGTCGACGAAGAACCGTCGAACCGAGGCGAACTAAAATCACCACCTTCTTTGTGTTGACGCCCAGGACTCGACATTGCAAACCGTTCGTCCAAACTCTCCACCGTTTGATGGGAAAAGCTGACAGAAGAATCGGACCTTCCCGGCGATTTTCTCACAATTCTAGACCGAGGTGAGGTTTCTAACTACCACCAATGGGTTCCTTTCGCTGAGTAGATGAATTTTCATATGTGGTTTGCTTGATTTGGTTGAGTTTTGACATAGATAGGTGAGGCTACAGTACCCGCGATCTTTCAAGGCAATTACATGCCATTTCCCGAGCTTGTACGACCAAACCAAAGGTACACAGTGATTGTACTCCTCTCTAGCTTCATTTTGGTATAAAGAATGTGGAATTTGGCCAAGAAAAGAAGAAGTTATGGAGATTTGAAAATTTCTTCAGAAACCGGCCAAAATTCGGACGACAGCGGCCGAAAAAAGTATCAGCGGCGACCAGCGCTGACATCAGCAACGGTCCATACCGGGCGTGACGTCAACAACCGGTCTAGACCGGCTTGACATCAGCGATGACGTTAGCGTTGACCAGCGCGTGGAGCCGCAGTTGAGCCACGTTTGAGCCGCGCGTGAAGGCGCGTGGAACAGTATTTTTCAATTCCGTCTTCGCGAGGCGACTCGTGACGACGCGTACTACCTAGGGGCAGTACGTATGGTATTTTACGGAGTGTTTTGGACCTACGTGTTGAACAAACAAGGGATAGGTTTAATTAATTAGTTTAATTCTAACCTTTATGAGTTTAATCATTACTATAGTGATATTTCATATAGGAGAGACTTATCTAGAAGACTACTAGGGTTACCCAGGACAGGGGGCCTACGACCTGGCTACTTACATATGAGTGACTGGGTCTTTGTTTTGATAAATGTATTATACGTATGGTTTTCAATGCTTTCTTTAATTTGTTAGCATGACTCATCATATACGATTGTTGGAGGTAGAACACTCGTTTCATATTACCATACATATTTTTATACTGTTGCTCATCAGTAGATGTATTACACCTCGGGTATCAGTATTCAGTCTTGTGGCTAGGACTAGCCTTGACGTTTGGAGATGTCACTACCAGTACTGCCACGCAACTTTGGATCCATTGTAGGTACTAGCTTGTTCTAGGTTGCACTAGGCAACTCGAACTTGTGTGATGCACTTTGTGCACAGCGCTTAGCGTTAGACTCGCGTCATTGTAGTACTCAGCGTATTACTTATATACCTAGCCTATTCCTCGTAGCTTATCTACTTCGGCTTGTGTGTTTACATATGGGTGACCAATCAGTCGTGCATAACGGGGAGTACCTGTGTTTTGAGCATTGAATACGATTAACGGGGAGTACCCGTATTACTATTATAGTATTTTAAGGATCATACCAGGGAGTATGACGTATTTTCAAAAAACTATACATGTTTTCCAGCGAGGGAATAGTATGCTCTTGAAAACAAAGGTTTTATCAAACTTTACTTTTTGACCCACTCACCTTTGTATGTTTTGCGCCCCTCCAGGACTTAGTGGTAGAATTGATCTCAAGTGAGATGTGCGCTCGCTTCGGCTGTGGTTGGCGGTTCTGACACTTCCTCCGGATTATGTAGGATTCACTCCTACTTTTAGTTAACTTTTACTTATCCATCCTCACGAGGATGTGAATGTTTATACTCTATGCACTATTTACTTTGCTCTGACTGTTATGCACCTGTAATAATTGATCTTTACCCATCACCATACTCTGACTTCCACATCTAACTCTATTTCTACTCACTTTTTCACTTATACATGCATAATTGGCTTTCGTCACTTAACACGTGTCGGCCAGCACTTTCCAACACTTGGCGTGTCAAGATCGGAATGTGTCAATTCCTCTTGCCACACGCGTACGCGTGTGGTAATTGGCTTTTGTATGTTAATTTTTTTTTTTTATGGTTTTTCTACCAAAAAAAATGATTTAGGAATTAAGTTTTTTTTTAGTTATATTTTTTTGTTTTTGTTATTCTTTTTTTATTGCGTTTTGTTGTTATGGCTCTTATTTTATTTTTTGTTTTCGTTATTCCTTTTTTTATTTTTGTTTTTGCTCTTTAAGTTTATTTTTTATTATTTTTTGGATATTTTAATTTTATTTAAAAAAAATTAATATGCAGTTTATGATTTAAAAAAATTGATTTAAATTATTTTTTTTCTAAAAGTTGTAAAAAGAGAAGGGCATTTTTGGTATTATGAATGTTTTACCAAATTTGCCTTCTCCCTTTATATATACTAGTCTCTTCCCACACGCGTACGCGTATGAGGATTGGCTCTTTTAAAAAATAAA
Organism: Gillenia trifoliata; assembly: GCA_018257905.1. Lineage (NCBI taxonomy): Eukaryota > Viridiplantae > Streptophyta > Magnoliopsida > Rosales > Rosaceae > Gillenia > Gillenia trifoliata. Next base: position 6,763,629 of record CM031088.1, on the reverse strand, counting down.
CAATTTATATTTATGTTATTTAAAAATTAAAAAAAAAAGGGTTAGTAACTACCCCAACGTGGGGTGATTTTAAATCACATGTATAATTTTATTTTATTTTATTTCTTTATAATTAATTTATTTTTTTCAATAATTATATGTTGGGAGGGACAAATTTGGTATTACGAATGTTTTATAAAATTGGTGTGCTCCCTTTATATAAATAAATATAAATAAATGAAAGCATGAAATGAATAGAGTATAAGATAAGTGAATAACTGAGCTCTAGACTGAGTTGGTAGGTGAAATAATAATTTTATTCTCAAATAATATGGTCTTTTAATTGATTTTTATTATTTTTCCTGAAATAATAAATGTCCTTCTCTTGATCATTAGTTAATCAATGATGTTCTAAGAGATTTTTTTTTTAAGGTAAGGTAAAATTTCATTAAACACATAAAACGAGGAATATGGATTAGGATTATAATTTCATCATTACAAACGCAACAAAAAGACAATACAAAATCTAGCCACATAACCACATCCAACCAAATAGAAAGATCACGCTCACGAGGACAAAAGCCTTAAATCACCTTCTAATTAATAAACTTGCAAAAGACAACGCTCCTTTAGCAAAGAAGCCATACTCTGAGACATCATGAAGTGTCCTCACGGTCTTTTTGCAGGAAAACAGACAACAAACCACTAAAAAAATAAAAAAAGAAAAAACAGCACAACACAAAATAAATTACTTAGAAGTACGATTCAACGGGAGACTCATACCTAACCAACAAGAAATATAAACTCACAAGGTCTAAATTCTATAAGCCGGACCCAACACCATCAAGACACACAACATAAGCATCGTATCATCACATGAAGACCTTGTAACGGCTTGCAACAAGCTATCCCTCAAACCACTGCAACAACATTACGAGAGAAAGACTGCACCATCTTTTGATGATCTTGGAATCGTCGGAAAAAAACTCTGCTATGAGTCACTTCCAACAAAAGTCTAGTTTCCTCCTCATAGTTCTGTCTAAACACATAAACCACAAAAACAGCACTTCATATTTGAATAGAAGTCATCGCTTCAAGATTCGGGGTTGAGCAGTAAGTCATAACTGCTACAAAAGGCTCTCCTTCTTAAAAGGAATGAGTGATCACAACCACAAAGGTTCTCTTCAACAAAGCGAGAGAGCGACCACTACTAGAAACATGCATGAGAAGAAAGAGATCAAGAAGTATTGCTAGTTGCTACTGATCCCAAGGCCAAATACTAAGATCGGCAACAACAGGTACTTTTTCTTTGATATTTCTCTCTAGTGCTAGCTTGCAATGCTTCTTTGTTTTAACTTTTAAGTGGTTTTTGAATATTCAATCTGTGAGGGCCTTTTGGTTATATAAGTATACAGATAGATTGATATATTTATCAAGAAAAGCATATGACATTGTAAACTGATTTCAAAAAGGTTGCTCAATATAACTTCATATTATGCGGCATGGGGCTTGCTCAATATGAATTTGTTTAAATAAATTACACTGTTCAATTACGTGCCAATGTTACTTTCTCATGCATCATCATGGAAATATAGTAACAATTGGATTGTCTGACTGTTTATTATTAATCATTTTGCTCAGATATTTAATACGTTTTTTTAATTCAAAATGAAATAAAAACATTTAATTTCTTATGAGTAAACCCCACATGTGACCAATGAACTGATAGGCCTGCTTTTGGAACTTAAAGTCCCTTTCCTGCTTTTGTTAAACGGCTAAGCGAGAACACACGTACTCACTCAGCATAATAAAATAGACGAGGGAACAGACAAGACAACTTTTCACTATATAAACGCCCTAGAGCCCTTTACACCATCTTCAACCACCCAAAAGAATTAAGCCCTTTGATTCTGGTTCACATCCAATACCCACATAAAAATCCCCATGGCCTGCCCTAGAGTTGGTGCCGCCACCATAACCACCGGCGTCACCACCGTTGACTGCCAAAAACAAGTCCGGTCGTGGCGGCTTCTTCGCTCTCTCATTGAAGTTCTAATCCCAACTTGCAATTGCATCTTCGTAGAAGATGATCATCATCAAGATAAATTAGAAACCAAACAACAAAGCCAGGTCAACAGATACTACTATCCCCAGCCAAGCTTTGCTTGTTCCAACAACATCATAACCGGCACCATATTCGGATACCGAAGAGGGAAAGTCAATTTCTGTATCCAAACAACCTCCCAATCCAACCCAATTCTCCTTCTCGAGTTAGCCTTGCCCACAACCGTCCTAGCCAAAGAAATGCAAAGCGGGTTTCTTAGAATAGCGCTCGAGTCAGCTACTGATCCAAATAATTCTTCTAACTCTCTTTTGGCCACTCCTCTATGGACCATGTTTTGCAATAGTAAAAAAGTTGGGTATGCAATCAAGCGCAAGCCTTCAAAGCATGACATGGAAGCACTGAGGCTGATGGGTTCAGTTGTGGTGGGTGCTGGGATTATTAGTGGGAATAAAGAACTTAATAATTATGGGGAGGATGATGAGATTATGTACCTGAGAGCCAATTTTCAGCGAGTTTGTGGTTCAGCTAATTCTGAGTCCTTTCATTTGATTGATCCAGAGGAGAGTATCGGCCAGGAGCTTAGTATATTCCTTTATCGTTCAAGGTGACCAGGGATTTAGTTTTATATAATATGTTGTATGTAGTTTGGTTTTGTAATTAGCAGCTAGCAACCCATGATTTTTACGGGATCCTCCTTTTTTTTGAGCTGTGCTTTTTGTAGCAGGGCTTTGTTTTGAGTGTACCATTTTTAAGGGTTCCCTTGTTAATTTACATGTATTTAATTGGAGAATAAGCACTATGGGGGTATGTAATCACATATATCCATGCCTTAAGAGGAAAGATTTATAAGAAGTTATTTTTTTTCTTTTTCCAATATCTGTCGTCCAAAATGTTTGAATTCATGATCTACTTCGATAAAAGTGAGATTAAATGTCACTAGTTACACCAAATAATCATATACTGGCGATAGAGCTTTAAAAAATCTGAAGATAATGAGTATGGCTAGAAATTCTTGTTACACATTTCTCATACCTTTGATATGAGTATTTGAATGTTCGACCAAAATAAATAGAGTGGTGCTATCTACACACCTCTTTTTACCTCCCACACACCCTTTGTTAATTTTTATACTTTGATTCTCTTCAAGTCATTCGATCCGGACATTCGAAAATTGAGAGCTGTGTGTGGAAGGTAAAAAATGGTGTGTGGATAGCACCACCCAAAAAATAAGATATGAGTGTATATGCTCAATAATTAATTAATTGTGTTTTCTATAATAACAACTATAACATATTGAAATAACTCCTTGCTCTGGCTTGAGGCCAGTGGCAATTTCCCTCTACTCCTCCCGTCCTCTCCACCCTTTCTCCTAACCCCTCCACTTCCTTTCCCCTCGATTGCTCCATTTCCCTTTACCCTTTTCTCATTCCCTCCCTCTCACAGGTGCTGCTCAGAGCCTTTTTCCCCCCACCATTTTGTAGGCAATCTATTTTCATGGCTTTGATAGAGGCCTCCCTTCCAAACCTAGGTTTTGCTCTCTTACCATGGATTTTTTTCCTTGATTTAGGACTAAATTTATGAATTTGTGTTGGATATGTGGTTGTTGGTGGGTCAGATGACTCGAATCCACCTCCTATGGCTTAGTTTCCATGGTGGATTTGCTCTCCTCGATCGGATATGTTGCAGTGCCGATTGGCAGTTACAGATCTCACTAGAAGAGATACGGTTGTTGGTGGTCTTGGATGGCTATTGTGGTAGTAAATATCCGCAGCTTGTAGTGTAGATTGACGATTTTGTACCTACAAAATAAATAAATACCTAAAGATCAAGGCCAAAACCACGCACATCAGAAAGGTTGGGGTGGGGGGGGGGGGGGGGGGGGGGGGGTTTGGCCCAATAGATCTCTGATACCCAAGTCAGTTTCTCTAAAAGGAGAGAGAGTTTAGGGCTTGATTTTGTAATTGAAACGTACTAAAATTTGGTGGAGATTGAAAGTTATTTATAGGGAGGTGGCCGACTATGGGGTGTGGGATCACGCGTCACATGTTGGCTTCCAGTTGGCCAATGAATGTCATCCGTAGGATGAATGGAGAATTAATTCTAGAGATATATTTAATTAAATAATATCTAGGAATAATCCTTTGGAGAATCCTAATTAAATAGGATGTGGATTCCTTGATTAAAGAAATTTGTCTTCATATAGGAAACTAATGGGAGAGAATTTAGTAATTAATTCTTCATTAATTTCCTTGTAATTATCTCCTTGCCATGGGTAGCAGAGCTTGGAAAAAGCGTAGTCAGCAACTCAGGGTGTCTTGATAATTGAGCAGTGCGTGAAGAAAAATGTGGATTTCGCCATTTAATAGGGGTAGTCTCTTCAATAAAGAGTATGCATCCACGTGTCAACTTCACAATTTTTTGGATTATTTTTGGCTCCACAAATGCCTCCACACCTGCCGCACCTCCTATGAGCTGCACAGCAGGTGTGGAGGCATAGGAGGTGCGGCAGGTGTAGAAAACCTTAGTGGAATAGCTTTGCCAAAAATACTTTCCTTGCTTGCATTAAATTATGAGCTTTGACTTGAAGAAAAAGTCTAGTGGGTGATGGAATCCAAAGGCAACAAGAATTTTATTTTTCTATATAAATAAAGGGTTAAATAAAATTAGAGGTCACTTTGTATTCCACATAAGAAAGAGAGAAAATTTTGTACCCCTCCACCAATTTTCTTTTTTGCTTGCCTTATTGGAGAATTGTTTGTCGTCCTTCGTCTTCGTTATACCGTGCCAAGGTAAGGAAATTTTTTTTCCTTCTTTCTTCTTGTTGCCGTGGAGCAGGCCTAGGAGTAGGATGGTGGGCTGTGGCCCACGCATATATGATGAAGGATATGGGCCTGTCTGGCGTTGGTGGTGGTGTGTACGGCTCGGCTGGAGCTGCATGGGAGAGGAAGGCAAGCGCGAGCTTGCGTGTAAGGGAATTGGGCCGTTGGGCCTGGTTATGCGAGACAGAAAGAGAGAGAGAGAGAGAGAGAGAGTGTGGACAGGCCACTGTGCTTGGCATGCTATATAGGGAGGGTCGACCTGGTGTCGTGCCTTCCAAGATTTTCTTGTGATGTCATATGCAAATTTTCAGAATGCCTTCCTTTGAGCATAAGAATGAAGAAAGTGCTTTGCCTTTGTGCCGTGAAGGTGGATCTTTGTCCTCTAGCAAAGAAACGTATTTCAAACATGCTCATCCGATGATTGGTACTAGGAACCAGTTTCAGGATTTTCTCATAAAATTCAAGCATGCCATTCCATTCGAGGTTCATGTGAAGCGTACGACATACAACAGTGCTGGGGAGCCGTGCACTGAAACTATTGAAGAAGGGAGGAGAGCCATCAAGTTTCACCCCTTCTATTTCGTGGTGAGGTTTACTTTTCCCATTCCGCGTCTGTGTCAACAGCTCATCTGTACCATGAGCTGTGCACCTGCGCAGTGCTCTCTGAATGCTTATCGAGTCATGATGGGATTCATCAATCTAAGCAAATTTTTTGACCTAGACTTAACCATCAACGAGTTATGGTAACGTTGGGCAGCTAAAATTGTGCCATAAGTTGTTCGACATAATGAGCAGAGGAGACCATGACTAGCCTAGGGACAAGTTGGAGATTAGTGGTGAGTGGGAATCTGACACTTCACCCGAGCTACACGTCCCGTTGAAATTCATTGATGATAAGTGAACTGCTTCAACTTCGTTTTCCTTGAAGTTTGAATATGATTTGCCTTAATCTCAATTCGCTGAACATCTTTTTTCTCATGTAGAATTAGAGTTTGAGCCAACTCCAAAGAACAGTCCTAACATGAAGAAGGTGCATATCACGACGGGTATTCCACCTGAGTACCAAGAGTGGCGTTGGTTACTGAGCTTTCTTCGTACGGAGAAGAGTGGACTCCTTTTTTATTGTTGTATGTGCAGTCAGTCAAGGTTTTGGAGAAAAAGTTCTCAAATCTTTATTGAATAAAAAGATGAAAAACATAATAAAACTTTTTTGAAAACGACTGAAGATAATCCTTTGCTTGTGAAGTCTTGTTGGGCAGTGTTACAACCCGTCCCAAATTTTTATGTGAAATTACCAAAATACCCCTAGTGGTCAAATGTTGACTTTTGTTGACTTTTCGAGACGACATGAGAAATTTTATTTCTTTACATATTCAAATAGTACTCGTCGATATGAACACGTGAACGCAAGCGGAACTCAATTCAGAGTTAAAACGAACGTTTTACGAAACTCTAAAGTGTAGGGGCATTTTAGTAATTTTCACACCAGTAAGTAAATTAGGGTTTTTGGCTGGCTGCTGTGCAGCCAATCCCCTAATTCCCTCATTCAATATGCACCATCTCTCTCTCTCTCCCACTTCTCTCTCTCTCGGCCAAAAACCACCCAAACCACCAAAACCCTAAATTTTGGACGAATCACAAAACCGGCGAACCGTCGCTCAAGATCATTACTATTACGATCGTCTCATCATTTTGGACGAGACTATGATTTCAGAATTCCCAGACTCGAACCCAATTGGCCAAACCGACGCCAGAACGAAAACGGCAAACTGCCATTCAAGTTTCTATACAATCCTGACTTAGGTAAGCCTCGAAACCATTTCCATTGGTTTTATTACGTTGATTAGGTTCAAATCGACATAAAGAACGTGGAATTTGGTGCAGTTTTGAAGGAGAACGGAATTAGGGTTTCCTGAAGCTTTCCGGCCAATTTCAGGCCATCTTTGGCCATTTTTCCGGCCCCAAATTGGTACGAAAATATTCTACTCTTCAATTCCTTCAATTTGATATATGGCACGTTGAATTTGGCCAAGGAATGAAGAAGTTATGAATTTTTGAAGTTTTAGGATTAAATTGGTCAATTTTTCAGAAATTCTGACGAACCAACAGCGGAGGACGACGGCTCCGGCGACCGGCGAGAGGTTAAGGGTGACGGAATACTCTGTCACGGTAACAGAATATTCCTGACGGCGTTAGCATATTTCGTTAGAAAAGGTATATTCCGTTAAACCTAACTGACGCCATTAATTCTGATGGTGTTGACGTCAGCAAGCGCGTGGGGGTGACGTCATCAGGCGCGTGCAGCGCGTGGCGACACGTGCCGGCGCGTGCAGCGCGTGGCGACACGTGCCGGCGCGTGGCGACACGAGCCAGTGCGTGGCAGCGCGTGCGGCGGCGCACGGCGGCGACAAGGTTTTCAGGGCTCGAAAATCGTTTTTCGAGCCCGTTTTCGCCAAAATAATATTATTTTTTGTTTCTTTTTATATAAGGGTTATATTAATTTATATTAGGGATGTTTTAACACTTTCCCCTAATACTAAATAGGTAATTCTTCGGCTCCACGCTTCGAGGAGGGCAACACCGAGGGAGATTTCACTCGAGGGAACCAGTGAGTGGACTTTTGTTTTAACAAATGATTTATATGCTTTGAATTAATTATGGTTTGATATATTTATGATTTCCAATGACTTTGTGACATGAATATATATATATATATATGTGTGTGTTTTATGAAATGGTTTTAAAGTGTGATTTCGGTTATGCACAAAAGTTTGGATATATACTATGAAATGATTTACACTATGATTTCGCTTATGCATAAATATATGTTGGATTTTATTATATGACTCCGAGGAGAATGTTATTTATGCAACGTTTAAATATTTGGGAAATTATGAAGTATATGATATTCTTCACTTTTACACATGATGTATATATGTATGTTTTCAAACACACTTGATATGCTTTCACTACATTGTAGTACCGTCTCACGGTCGTAGGACAAGTCTCACATGTTTGGGTCACACGCACTGTACTCCAAGGGTATTGTCCGGTAAAGACCTTAGTGCAAGCTTGTCTTACGTTTATGTTTATTTTTGGGGAAAAGGCCCCACTACGTAAGGACTCGGGTGTGACGCGCTATTGCGCAAGTGCTTACATGTGTGTGGTACTAGGAGTACAAATTGATTGATAACGTAAAGTGCTTGTACGGGGATTGAGAGGCTGTTCCTCAACACGTACATGGGTGATTGCACATATACCCTGTGTTGGTTTTCTTATCTATACTATTGATATATTTGGTGAAATGACTTATGGAAATATGAATTATTATTTACGGATTTCACTTTGAGATCTACTTTCAGTTATATATATTATAGTATGATTTGACACATACTACAGTAGTATGTTTTTACAATTATACAGGTTTTCAAAACAGGGGGTTACTACATTGAAAAGAGAAAAGTATTTTGAAAACTTTTATTTTTCGTCCACTCACACCTTTTGTTTTTGCGCCCCCTTCAAGACCTAGTGATAACGCATTTGGTGAAGTCGAGGCAAACGAGTGGCAGCTCTGATTCCCTTCCCGACCATGTAGGGATTCATTTTATTCAGTTTATTTAATAATATCCATCCCTGTTATGGATAGAAATTCTAGGAACTTGATTTATTATTTTGTTTCCGCTGATTCAAATTAGTACGCTCTGAACCTTGTGCATATTGGCATTAATTTCCGCAAACTTTATGACAATTTAATTTGCTTAAGCTAAGTGTTGTCATGCATTTAATGGCTTCGTCACTTACGAGTGTCGACCAGCACGCCCAAACTCGGTACCCACGTGGGTATCGAGGGCGGGGTGTGTCAGTTTGCCTGCTTGGTGACTTGTGAACGCATAAACATAGGTCTGAATGGGGTCCAGGTGGTTGCAGAAGGTTAAGCGTTGTATTTTCTCAGGTTGTAGGCATTCCACTGCTTATCAATCTCTTTGTCGTTCATGGTGGTGAGGGTGTAGCTGCCTTTTCCTCATACTCGACTGATTTCGTTCAAAGCTTCCTGGATGGGGTCCATCATTTTGGAGCCTTTCCTACAGGCAATGATGAAGGCTTTTCTCAGGACTAGACCTTTAGGCTGAAACTATCGGACCTTGGCCTTTTTGTTGTAGCTGGAGAAAAGCTGTTGCTGGTAGGCAGCGATTCGGGTGACGATTTTGCCGCCCTGCTCCTCTACCAGGTTTAGGTTAGTGGTGATCTCTTTGTCGTTCTTGTCAGGATCTAGCAACTCAGTGCTAATGGTTGACACGACGATGTTAGGAGGAATGATGGCTTCTGTTTCGAATGCCAATGAGAAAGGAGTCTCATCGGTAGCTCATCTCTTGGTGGTGTGATAAGCTCATAAGACTCCCGCGAGCTTGTCTGGCCACTTCCCTTTCTTGTCGAGAGATTTTTTGAGGCATTCCAAGATTGTCTTGTTGGACGGCTCGACTTGTCCATTGCCCTTAAAGTATCTTGGCGTGGACATGTGCTACTTGAAGCCTTACTTTTGGAAGAATTTTGCCAAGTTTTTGCATACGAATTATGGGCTATTGTTAGTGACGATGAAATGTTGCATTCCAGATCAGCAAATGATGTTCTTTCAAATGAATCTCTCTATGTCTGCCTAAGTGGTTGTCGTCATGGGCTCGGCTTCGAACCATTTGGTTAAGTAGTCGGTTGCTACTATCATCATATTTCTTCCCTCAATGGAAAGCGATATTAGTTCCACTAGGTCAATTGCCCAGTGCATGAAGATCGCTAGTAGGTAATGCTGGGATCAGTTTATAGCGTTGGCAGCTGCAGCATCTTTGAACAAAATACTTAGCATCTTGGTGCATAGTTGGCTAGTAGTAGCATGTGTTGAGAGCTTTTTGAGTTAAAGATCAGCCTCCAGAGTCGTGGCCACAAACAGCTTTGTGGATAAGGCTTAAGACTTTAAGATTTTTGGGAGGCCTCAAGCACCAGAAGTGTGGCTAAGTAGTGCAATATGTAGTAGTTTGTTGCCTTCATCTGGAGATTTCGTGACTCCATTCTGTCTTTAGGGAGTGGTTCATTGACTAAGCAGTCAATAATGGGATCTTGCCAACTTGGAGCGGTGTTGATTTGCACTATCTCTACTGCTAGTTCTTCGTTTATGCTTGGCTTCTCCAGGTATTCAATTACGATGGAGCGTCTGAACTGGTGGTCCAAGGGGAAGCCTAAGCTGACTAAGGCATCATCGTGGGTGTTTTTCTGCTCGGGGAACTTGCATGAATGTGTATGTGGGGAATGAGCTGAACAACTCCCAGACGTTCTCCAAGTATCGAGCCATTTTTGGGTGCTTTGCCATGTACTTCCCTAAGGCTTGATTACTGATCAGCTGCGAATCAGAATGAATTATGAGTTTCTTCATTGCTAAGTCTTTTGCTAGACGGAGGCCTGCCAGTAGGGCCTCATATTCAGCCTCGTTGTTGGATGCTTGGAAGCCCAAAATGATTGACTGCTTCAGGATTGAACTGTCTGGAGTGATGAGAACTAAGCTTGCCCCTACTCCTTGATTGTTGGAGGCTTCATAGACATGTAAATGCTAAAGATCTCCTACTGGTAAGGGTTGTGCATCTAGTTGGTGTTTGTCTACCCTTGGTGTTACTCCAGGTGAGCAGCGACTCCGTCTACAAGGGTAGGAGTAAACTCGACTACGAAATCCTCCAGTGCTTAAGCCTTGATCACCGTGCAGGGTTGGTAACCTAAGTCGTATTGGCCAAGCTCCAACTCTCATTTCATTACTAGTTGAGAAGCATCTGGCTGTGTAGGACTACTCGTAGCGGATACTCAGTTGTGACGATGACCGTGTGTGCCTGAAAATAAGGCCTAAACTTCTGTGTTGCTACGATTAGTGCCAAGCCCAAGCTCTTCTCGCATGAAGGCAGAGCTTACTGTAACTTTGGATACCGCCAAATAAATGAATAGATCTTCCCCTGCTTTCGGCTTGGATAGTAGCAGAGGACAAGTCAGGTACTTCTTTAGATCTTGGAATGCTTTATCGCACTCTTTATCCCAGTGGCTCCTCTGAGCCTTCCTTAACGCCTTAAAGAAGAGCTTGCATTGATCGTTTGCACGCAAGAGAAACCCTTTGAGCGTTGTTGCTCTTCCGGTCAGACTTTCGATCTCTTTTTGTTGTGGTTGGGGATTTCATTTCCAAAATGGCTTTACTCTGCCTTGGATGGGCTTCGATTTCTCGCTGGGTAACAAGGTACCCTACTTGCCATTGGATTGATTAAGCTTCATATTGTACTGCCAGAGGATTCTGAACGTCTTCGTTAGGTTTGTAATGTGGTCTAACCTCTACTTGCCTTTGACCATGATGTCGTCAACTTAAACCTTCATGGTCCTACCAATTTGCTTCTTGAACTCATGTTGACTAATCACTGGTAAGTGGCTCTTTTGAGGCCAAATGGCATAACTTTGTAGCAATAAGTGCCTCACTTAATGACCAACGCGGTTTTCTCCTTATTGGGCTCATACATCGCTATTGGATTATAGCCAGAGTATGCGTCTAGGAAACTAAGCAACTGGTTTCCTGAAGTTGAATCTACCAGCCGGTTGATTATAGGGACTGGATAATTGTCTTTTGGACATGCATTGTTTAGATTAGTATAGTCCATGCACACTCTTCACTTGCCATTCTCTTTCTTTATGACCAACATAACGTTAGCCAGCCATGCGGAGTGTGCTACCTCCTCGATGAACTCAGCTATTAGCAGCTTTTCAATTTCTGCCTCGATTATGGCTACTCGTTTAGGGGGGAAATTGCACCTCTTATGAATCATAGGTTTGGTTGCGAGATTGACGTACAACTTATGACAAACGATTGATGGATCAATGCCTGGCATGTCAGAGGGCAACCATGCAAATACATCTCTGTTCTCACGCAAGAAATTAGTGAGTTCTTTCTTCTCTTCGGAGCTCAGTCTTAAGATGATTCTAGCCGTCTTTCCCGGCTGGTTGGGATCAAGAACGATGTACTTAGCCTCTTATTCTTGGTTCCATTCTGCCTCGGCTTTGTAGATGTCTATCTGGACGTCATCTTCTTGATTCGCTTGTTGTGATTGCTATTTCGTGGAGGACAAATCCTTTTTCTGTAGCTAGGTTGCTACTACTGGTGCGAAGATCTTCTTATTTGGCTCTTTCAAAATCTGCACGCTGTATCAGCGGGACATGGCTTGGTCAGACTTAATTTCCTCGATTCCTCCACCTAGTATGCAAAATCAGATCTTTTGGTACTCTTCAGACGTCACTGCTTCAATTTTCACTAGCCAAAGCCGGCCAAGAATCCTATTATAGGGAGATGAGTCGTTGACAATCATGAATGTCTATGAAGAGACGACTGGAGGAGTGAAGATGTCGAGTACAATCGTACCGATGACAGTTAAGGTGAAACCATTGAATCTGGTAAGGGCCTCTACCTGTCGTGTGATCGTGCTTTCCAAGCCTATTGCCTGAATCACTGCAGTTGGAAAATGTTTATAGCCCCACCGTTGTCCACCATGATTTTGTCCACTACTGCATGAGCTAGTTGGACAGAGATCACCAGGGCGTCGTCATGAGAAAAGTCTACTCTCTCGACTTCCTTCTCGGTAAATTGGACTTACGAGACTGACTTCACCTGCTGGATCTTCCACTTCTTGGAACTGTTGGTGGCCCCCAAGTATTCTGACTTTGGAAAGATGTCGTTGATGCGGATCATCTTGTTGAGGGTTCGACTTCAGCCTTCAGTATAAGGGTTGTCTTCACAGCTAGCCTGTCAAAAAACTTTGTCGCATTTGCCCTATCTTGTGAGCTTCTCGAAGTACTTCTTCCATTTAAAGCAATTGTCAGTGTCGTGGCCAGGTCTGCAATAGAATGCGAAGTACTTTGAGTGGTCGAGTTTGGACGTATCTCACTTACATGGAGGTGGTCGTTTGAACCAAGACTTGTCCGGGAGTTCACGAAGAATTTGGTGAATCAGTATCAAGAACTTTGTGAAGGTTTTAGGCGTTGAGTATTCCTTTGCGAGGGAGCGATCTTTGCTCTTCTTCTCTAACTGCTTCTTTTTGGGTTGCGACTGCTTTTCATCTGGCTTTTTTTGGACTTCCTCTGATTCCTTCCAAAACTGCTTTGATGCTTTCTGGGCTCGCTTCTTGTCATCCCATAGCGCGTGCTTTTCTGCCAAAGCATACGAATGTGCTGGTGTTACATCCTTGTTAATGATCCATTCTCCGCACAGCGGGTGCTCTGCAGGGAGCCCTCATCGAAATGCGGCCTTTGCAATCTTCTCGTCGCAACCAACGATCTTTGCCTTCTCTGCCTTGAATCTTCGCACATAGTTGCGGATAGACTCCTTTGGATCTTTCTTCACATTGAAAAAAGTGGTCGGAATCCTTCTTTAATAAAAGGTAAGACAAGTACTCCTTGGTAAAAACCAGGGAAAGCTCGTGTAAGCTTCGGATGGAATATGGCGAGAAAGTATGGAACTAATGTAGCTCATCTTATGAGATGGATTCGTCTGCTCGATCTCATGAGTGAATGGTGACTTACTCATGTTGGTCACGTCCCACCTGATACTGTTGTTCTCGGCGACACACACGAATCGAAAAACAAACCCAGACCATCACAGAGACCCTCCCTTCCTGGTGAACGCAGCCCCGGTCCTCATCTCTTGAAAGTCGAAACTGAAATCGTTTAAACTAAGGAACTCCGACGAGACCCCATTGTCCAGTGAATTTCCAGTTGTTTCCGGCAAAGATCGAAGGGGAAGAAACATTCCCCAGTTTTCGACGAAGTTTCGACAAGTTCCGTGTGTTTTTTACTTGTTTCAAGCCATCTCCGATTAGTTTTTGGACTCTCAAAAGGTGACCGTACATACAAGCATTTGCAGGATCAGTACTCACATGAGGACTACATTCCCGAGTATCTGTGAGTGAACATTGGTTTTACTAAATGGTTATCATCCTAGTATATATATATAAATATATATGCATAGCTATGAATGGTTTGAAACGTTGATTTGATCATGCCTATACATATTTTATATTTGAGATACGTATTTCTTACTTGGGCATGACCATACATTTTACACTGATGGATTTATATGTTTTCACATACACTTGGAATGCTTTCACTACGTTTTAGTACCATCTCACGGCGTAAAATCTCACATGTATGGGTCACACGCACTATACTCCAAGGGTATTGTCTTGTAAATACCTTAGTGCAAGCTTGTCTTTACATTTGTGTTTATTATTGGGGGAGGTCCCCCAACGTAAGGACTTGGGTGTGACGAGCATATCACGCAAAAGCTTACATGTGTGTGGTACTAGGAGTACAAAGTGGTTATAACGTAACGAGCTTGTATAGGTTGGAGGGATGTCCCTCAGCATGTACATGGGTGATTGCTGATATACCTTGCGATGTTGTTATTATTATTATTATTATAAAAAGATTGTTGATATACCTTGCTGATATACCTTGTGATGTTGATATATTTATTGAGATATCTTGGAAAATGGTTTATCTTGCGATAAGTTGGATTTCGTGTTTTATCTTGAATTTATCTTTTCACAAAAAGATTATGCTGGACTTATGATTTATACTCGTTGATTACATGAGGACTATGTAGTACGTTTTATATACATATGCTGGTTTCCAAATAGGTGTTATTATATTTGAAAAGAGAAAAAGATTTTTAGAAAACTTTCTTTTTTGTCCACTCACACTTTTCTGTTTTTGCGCCTCCTTCAGGACCTTGTAGCGGTGCATTCCAGTGACGTCCAGGCATAGTGTGGCAGCTCTGATTGCCTCCCAAAAATGTAGGGAGTTTACCTTTTATTTAGTTTCTATAATAATGTCCATCCATGTTATGGATAGAAATTCTAGGAGCTTGACTCTATTATTTATTTTCTTTGCCTTAGATTAGTTACGCTATGAACCTCATGCATGTTGTAATAAATTTTGCAAACTCTTTGGCAATTCATTTGATAATTACATTAACTCTTCCTAAGTTTAAATTGTATAACTTAAGTGTTGTCATGCATAAAATGGCTTCGTCACTTCCAAGTGTCAGCCATCACATCTCAAACTCGGTGTCCACATGGGCATCGAGGGCGAAGTGTGCCAGCTGCCCCCCTCGGCGGTCTGCTTGTTTACGCCATGGTTATGGGGCAGGTTGCGCTTCTTTGGCTAGTGAGCTGATTGCTCGTGATTGCGCTTGGTGTTGAGTTCTAGTTAAGCTTGATTGTGAGTTGGCCTGAGGTTCTTTCTATTTCCTAAGCAGCCTGCTCTGCTGAGAATTGGGAGAAACTCCCTGCGACCTAAGCTGCGAGTGGACACTGTGTCTAGGTTCAGACCTTGAGTGTTCTTTAGAGAGCAAAACCAACCATGAGTGCACATTTCCTAGTGAGCCAAGCTAAGAGTGAACACTCCTTTCGCCCGCCAAGGCGGATACTTCGAGACAAGTCATATGTTGTACGCCGGGCCTCGATGTGTTCGAGGAGCTGACTCATAAGAGTGGTCTGCTGCGCAAGCACGCTTGTTAAGTTTGCAACCTGCCAGGCCATGCTTGGGTCGCCACTGGTAGCAGTAGGGCCTGGTTGGTTGGCATCACTACGAACAAAGAAGATGTAGGGGACATCGGGCACAAAATACAAGCCTGGATGGGTAGGTTCCATGAAAAAAAAGGGATAAAGAAACCCCTAGTTCAATTGTCGGTCCGCTGGTCAAAACGGCCAACCTGTGCTAAACCGGATATGGTTCGGGGACATCAACCGAATTCGGTTGAAGTAAGAGGCGAATTGGAGCTTTTGGACCGGACCTACCCACTAGGGCTTTGGGGGGGGGGGTTAGCGCGCTGAGTTGGGATTGCACAGCCTATCCTGGCGCTAGGGCACTTGCCATGGCTGCTATTTGGGCCTTCAAGTCCTATGGCGCGACTAGGGTTGGAAACCTTAGGTCTGCGTTCAAACTCGAAGAATGGATAAGAGAGGTTGTTCCATTGATTCCCCAGTCTTGTCCATGCCCTTGAACATATGGAGTTTCGTTCGTTGTGGTTTTCGAATTTCCTGCCATATTCTTTTTCCAAGAACAAATTCAAGAATCTTCAAAAAAGTCTGAATTGTATGAGAAAAATAGAAAAGAGGGAGAAAATTCAAGAAAGAATTGCGAGAGTTTTCGTCGAGATTTTTTACTCAATCTCACAATGAAAGAATCAATTTTTCGTAGCAAAAATTCGCCACTTGTAGATTGACGAACTTGTACCTACAAAACAAATAAACACCTATAGATCAAGGCTAAAACCACGCACATCAAAAAGGTTGAGAGGAGGGTTTGGCCAATGGATCTCCGATGTCAAGTCATTTTCTCTAAAAAGAGAGAGTTTAGGGCTTGATTTTGTAGTAGAAATGTACTAGAATTTTGTGGAGATTGAAGGCTATTTATAGGGAGGTGGCTGGCTAGTGTAGGATCACGCGCCACATGTCGATTTTCAGTTGGCCAATGAATGTCATCCGTAGGATGGATGGAGAATTAATTCCAGATATATATTTAATTAAACAATACGTTGGAATAATCCTTTGGGGAATCCTAATTAAATAGGATGTGGATTCCTTGATTAAAGGAATTTGTCTTCATATATGAAACTAATGCGAGAGAATTACTAATTCTTCCTTAATTTCCTTGTAATTATGTCCTTGCTATGGGCAGCAAAGCTTGGAGAAAGCGTAGTCAGCAGCTTAGGGCGTCTTGATGGTTGAGTAGCGCATGAAGGAAAGTGTGGATTTCGCCATTTAATAAAGGTAGTCTTGTCAATAAAGTGTATTCATCCATGTGTCAGCTCCACAATTTTTCGGATTATTTTTGGCTTCACAGGTATCTAATCCTTCGCAGTGGAGATGAGCCAACGGTGGATTCCTTCTCGAATTAGTATAGATTTTGTTTGTTATGCATTGTTTGTCTCGCTTAGCGAGTGATGTGGCCTCACCTGTCAGCGATGGCTTATGTGATCTCACTTGCGCCGATGACTTTATGTGTGACCCAGTATAAGTTTGTTGCATCTATTGTCTTTGCTGTAAATTTGTACCGACGATCTTGTGGATAGCCGTATAGGAGTTTAATCATTTTGATTATTTGTGCAAATTACTTCTAGATCAATGTATTGATCACTAGAAAAAAATGTACCTAATTAGGACGCGTAGTAATCATTCTTGGTTAGTAATGAAATCGCTATTGCTTCTTCTAAAAAAAACCTATAACATATTGAAGTCCCCCGTTAAAGGGTGGAATACACTTTCTCTTTCTTTTTAAAAAAATGGGAAGAGAGACCAATTCTTGATTGTTAATTCTATTTTTTTTTAACAAAGACCAATTCTTGATTGTTAATTCTATTTATTTTTTTTAACAAAGACCAATTCTTGGTATGAATTTAACATGTTTGTCCTTGGAAAAATATATTTTTTGGACTCGTAACACTGACGCATAATATTATTAATTTAGATGTTATAGATGAATTTTGGTTGATAACACTCTAGTACCAAACCATAATTTCTCTTATTATTGGGCTTAATTTAATTTAAAAAATAATAAATATCATAAATATGGATGCGTCTTTGTTGGTTCAAACTTCAAAATGATTAGTTTTGGGGTTTTAGTTTATGATGGATCGACACTAAAATATATTGGGTGAAAAACAGATTGCTTTCCTGTTGCTATTTTGTACCCCTCGCCACGAGAGAGAGAGAGATGACATTTTGGTTGATAAAAAGGTTGGTGGGTTGTGGGGTTGTATAAATTTCAGAATGGGTAAGAAGTTGCATGACTAGCTGTTGCTGATTCTTTGTGTCGTTGCATTAAAACCTAGACACCAGGGCGGGGTTTAATCATATAGTACTGCTGTCTGCTGAATTGGAAAGTGGATTTATAAGTAGTTGTCGATCCACTCTTTAGTTTTGGATATAATTGTGAAAAAATCTTCGGTGATACATATTATTTAATGGTTCAGCCATTGAATGATTCCAAATTAATTTATGGTGTATCTTAAATAAATCTTGAATAATTCAATAGTCAAACCATTGAATGACACGTATCGCCCAAGTTTGACTCCGTAATTGTATACATTTTCAACCATCCACAATAGCATAATGATTACTGATTTCTCCGTCTTGTGCATGTAACAGACTTTTCCAATCACGCGCAATTTGATCTTCTTTAGTTTGCTTCTCATATATTTAAGTAGAAACATATATATATATATATATATACTTAGAATAGAGTAAAGATAATAAACAATAGGGACTGACTACAATATTTACATATGTTTAAATGTCTCTAGAATTTAATAATTTTTTCGCAACGTGCCAAGATCAAATGATCTACATGTAAGAATAATTATAATAAGAACCAAAGATCAAGATTATGCCATAGAATTACTAGACCAAGAAACAATCATAAAGAACTCGAATTACAATCTTAGAGAAGTCAGACAAACCTGCAGAATTCAAAACCATTGAAGAAGAAGCCATGGTAGCTTCGAAACAATGAACTTTCTCCTCTCTTGCAAAACTTAAAAACACTCAACCAAATAATAGTACTTTAGAACAAGATTTGAGCCAATGTTTTGTGAGAGCAATGACCACTATTTATGGTAGTACAATCTTAATGACTCCCCTGTTAGAATCATCATAGGACACCAACACATAATCCATATTGTACCATGAATACATCAGTTCAAAAGTTAGTGTCCTAGTTCCACAAGAACAAGGATAATCTATACAATAATCCTACAAAGATTAAAACACTACGTAGCTACATTTCCAGTTAGACATTTCCATGTCAATTGAAACTCTATAGCTGGTCATAATACTCAATTTACATACTCATACTCTAACACCACAAACATCAACCACTTTATAGCTCCGACCACTAGTGGGATATGAATCTTCCGAAATCACTCTAATTTTAATATAAGTTTCAATTCACATAACTTGTGACTTTCCATACAAGTCACTCTAAGCAAGAAGATTTGTGATTTCTCTTTAATTTCCTCTCTCTACAATGAAACGAAGAGGGAAAAATTGTTCTTCTCATGTAATTGCAGTAGTACACTTCCATTAGTCGTACTCAACTACCGTTTAGTACATTCTCTTTGGTTGTAGTTGCCTAAGGTGGAATAATAACTTACATGAAACGGATTTACTGTCACGTGGCGTCCCTTTTCCAATAATGCATTGACATGTGCAAGTTTTTTTTTGCATGGTAATGTATTATCAGATCGGGATGTTACGTGGCGGTAAACCCGTTTCATGTAAGTTGCTCTCGTGAATCTCCTAAGGTGGAAAGATTACTTGTAGTTTAGTAATACACTTCCTTTATGTGTACACCCACTAAATTTACAACCTTTTGTACTTTAGCTTTCGAACTAGTTGTACACATTGGAATTCTATAACTTAAGTAGAGGGACTTTCATACCTCTTGTGCGAAAGCTAAGGACTACGACATGCTCCTACGACACCTCGAATGCTCTAACAGTCACGAACCAAGGCAAGAAACTTCCTTGCATGCCCAAGAACTCGAAGGCCGAGACCTAGGGTTTAGGTGAATACCCTAGAGTATAAACTAGAAAAGTGAACCAAAAGTTGAGAGCCTTTTGCTCATCCGCTCCATGAGAATGATTTCTCAATTGTAAATTGTGTATTTTCTCATTTTTCCAAAGCCCTCTTTAAGAATCTTCTTGCTTAGAGACTCTTTAAAGTCTAGTGGTACACTTCCAATAGTTCTACTCCCATTAGATTTACAATCCTTTAGCAACACTAGGTAATGACATTTTATTTTCCCCACATTCACTTAAAGATTGGAAGATGTAGTCTTCCAATGTGAATAACAAGTATATAGCCAGATCTTATTGCAATTTAAATGTCACCCAAAATTAGTCAATCCATAACTCTATATTGTAAACAACCATATCACCATATGTGAGAACTGGTGTAAACTAATTGAACTACAAAATCCATCTCCACACATTCAATTACTTTAGGGTTTACAGATTAATTATAGGCATCAAGCTCTTAAAGAAACGTCTTCTTCTAGGTTGAAAGAGTTAGATCGCGCCAACACTAACCTTAAAGTGGCGTGTGACATTATCCAAAATTTCAAAACAATTCCTTCCAAGTGATTGGAATTCTACTCGTAATTTTTTGGTTTCCCAAGAAGAGTATTAAAAAAAAAACTCGTTTCATTTCATGTATATATAAAGTAATTATTAAATCACAAGTGGTGGATTGCCCTTGTAGTTAGGGCTTTTTTCTTCAATATGGATTAGTGTAGAATATCGTTTGTACTAAAGAAATCAATTGCTAAACCAAATCTTTAGAACAATATACAATAAAAGAAGATATGCGGTTGAGCAGTAGGAAAATAATAAGTTTTCGGAAAAACACAGGGGGCATCTAGCCAATGCTCTTCAATCAAAAATGAAATTATAATGAATTAGGGGTCAAATTTTAATGGTGGTACGTACTATTAAATGGCTTAAGATTCGGTGGTCTACATGTTACAGCCCGCACCGAGAATAACATTATTTTATTCCTGAGGTGCAAAATGACGATTTTGCCTCAAGCTGACCTTCTGTTGACTTTTGCCGTAGTAACTGCACGCATCGCTTTCCCAGTTGTATTTTCGACGTCGTGGAATACGACTGTAGCGCGAAAGGAACGCCATTCGTGAGTTCAATGAGCGCTTTAATGACGCACTTTAATGTTCCGCTAATTGATTTCGTAATTTCGGTTTGTCAGCCTGCAATCAATAAGCCTAAAGAGAATTTTTATTCCCGCCTCCTTATTCAATCTTCTCGCTTCGATCCTCACATTTTGTCATAGCTGTTGGCAGTAAAAACACAAACGTAAAACTACTTCACCCCAATCACTCTTAGACACCCAACACCGAGCTCTCCACCCTCTCAACCTTCCTTGAGCAAATCTCGAGTTCGTGCCTCAATCATCTTCAACCTCGCCATCAACTCAAGTTGCCTGGAAAACCCTAAGAACCTGTTGCAAACCCAGAATTACTTTAGACACCAATGCATCTCCGCCGACCGTGGGCTTCCTACTGAGGTTGATTTCAAGCTTCACCAAGATCATACTCACCATCTTTGGACCACCCTAAGTTCGTAAACTCATCACTGATTTAACCCGTAGCCGCCATTTTTCCCGGCTGAACCTCGACGGCTGCACGACTTACCATATCCCAAAATTGCTGACTCGAAACCGTCATCATTCAACTCCGAGCTCGGGATGCAAACCCGTGCTCGCATGAGCTCGTGGTCTGAATCGACGAACTCCGATTTCACAATTTCAGAATTTGAGGCCTAATTCGACCGCCTCTCCAGCTTATCGCCCAATCTCGTGTGGTAATCGAATCCTCCAAAACCCCTAGCTTCAATTTCATGGGAAATTGCGTGAAAATGGTCGAGACTCCATAACTCAGTAATTTTTCCAAGCCTTACGACGGTGATCGGCATCATGGCGGCCGGAAAAGGGCGCTTCACGTAACGGGATCAGGCGGCGTGACCGCATATTGACAAGCGGGCTGGTTCGCTGACTGCTCATTGAGCACAGAAACTGCTCCACCTGTCGGACTGAATATTCCCGCTGGAATATTCCGTCATAATTCTGATCGCAAGGCGTTAACGGAATATTCCTAACGCTAGAATATTCTCGCTAACTTAATTAACAGAACGTTGCTGCGACGCGGCGGCGACCGGCGCGTGTCGGGCGTTGGTAAGGTGGGCGTCGCCGCTGCGGGTACTTCACCGGCGCTGGTCATGGCGCGCAAGGAGGGGCGCGTGGTAGACCTCACAGCCTGCCAGTGGCGGCGTGCTGGGCAGGAGGCCAATGGTGCACAGGTGGCGTGCTGGGCAGGCGACGGCGCACGGCGGCTCATCGCGGCGGCTTTGGGGTTTCCGACCTCGAAACTCCGCTGGGCATCCGAACGCCCGCTTCTTGTACTGTGATACTTTACTAATTTCAGGTTTCTAAAATAGGTTTCACACCTGTGGGCTCGGAGGATCGCGTGCATTTTGACTCCCTTTGGCCTTGTATTTGTGGAGCCGGGCCCCTTCCTTACTTAAAATAATTGTTTTATATGTTTTAGCATAAAATGGTTTTGCCTATGACCTAAATTGACTATTATTACACTTGTTGGCAAACTTAACTTGTGTCTGCACTTTTAATGACTCGTAGTTTGCTATTTGTCTGTATTCTGCACCTTGTACTTGTAGTATTTACTTGGTTTATCTTGATATACTTGATGTTTGTAGACCGACTTGGTAATGAATTAGCCATGGAAATTATAAATTTTCACACCCATATTTTCCATTTGGAATATGCCATTAAATTGGTGATTTATGTATTACTTGCTTGCGTATTTCCTCGATTACTCCACTCAACCCTATTTTCGAGGTTTAGGGAATTAATTATTTTAATTCCCTATTTACGCGTTTGGATCTTATATTTGTTTGACGGGCCTTGGGGCCATATATATTTGGGTGAACTTGGAAACGATAATTTCCTATCATATTTGGGTTCACTCTAATCTACCTATTAAGTTGGTATTTCTATACCTTGGCACTGTGATGGCGTATTCTTGGTATTTTACGATTGTGGTTAATTACTTGGTATTTCGGCACGGACCCGAGAATACTTTTATTTAGTGGTAGTTTTAAAGGTTATCCCAAAAAGGAAATTACCTTATAATCGTTTAATTTAAAATACCCGCTGCATGTTTTTACACGTCACCGTGTAGCGCTCACCCTGTTTATTGTAATGTCCCTGCCGACTCCACCACGTGATTGTTCACACCGCACTGCTACGCCACTATGGATCCATAAAGAGCAGCGCTTCTGTCGAGGACGCATGGGCGCCCGAACTCAAGCAGACGCGATTAGCGCCACCACGCGATCGTAGTACACTTTGCGCGAATCTCTTGTTTATACACCCAGCCTGCTCATGACAATATATCTGTGAAGGAACTCGTGTGTTGGCTCCTAAACGAGCGCCTATCTTGTAGTCGAATTGTGATATTATCTCTGATTTTCAATCGGCGCTAACAGAGACATTTATCCTGAAAGGCAGCTTTTCCGCATAACTTATTTTATGAACCTCGTTATAAAGTAAATTATGCCGAACGGCTTTCTCATTGGCCTTTGATTGTAAAGTGCTATTTCCCATTACCTTATTTTCTACCTATTACTATATTATGTTTCAAGAAAGATTTTTACTAAACTTATGACTGCTTACTACGAGGGGCTAGTATTTTCAAAAAGGAAATATTTTCACAGTAAATAACTAGCTATGGCCCACTCACCCTTTGTTTTGCGCCTCCGGTGTGTAATGGTTTGAAGTTGTCGACGCCGAGGACCCTGGTGGTATGAAGATGTTCAGATTTATCTCATATTTGTAATTTTCGTGATTTCGTATTCGCAATATCTGGGGATTCATTCATTAATTCCTTCAAAGACTTTCATTTATTCAAATTGGCTTTCGCCACCCCACGCGGGTGTCGCCGCGACATCCGACTTCTTTGGGTGTCCACGTACATCCGGTCTACGTGTCGCTTGCACGAGCACGCTTACTACTAACCTATGCTTCTTCCCTCCTCGTACTGCACTGGTTGGGCATCGCACTCCAATTCCCAATTCCGGCTATTTCTTCGGTATTCTACTACTTGCCAAGTTCATTCTAACTTTGTGTTCTCAACCTCTACTCTTGGAATTGAGAAATTCTCTCAACTCTACACTTCGGTGTATTGTTTCTCTCTCTCGTTTAATTCTAAGTTCTTCTAAGGTCATCATGCACCACCGCCGACGTCACTAATGCTGCCAGCTTTTGAGTAGTTTCCCGATTTTGATTTGGTTTTGTCGCTAGCTGGCACGCCAGAGTTTTAGTGCTTAACTCCTGGACGCCTTCTTACCAACTCGTGTTGAAATCAGATCAATCGGGAAACTAATTCAGTTATCGATTTCGATTTTTTGGCGCAGGTGGTGTCATCGATACAACGGATGATTTTCATCAAATACTTTCTGGGGACGACGCTAGGCGAGTTTTTGACGGAACTTGTTTTCGGTCCGACAAATTCTGTGGACGCACTGTGAGACTCGTTTCACAAATTCTTTTCATCGATTTTATGTTTTTACACTTTAACCAACGAATTTACCTACGTGGTGACAACTTGAACAACTAACGTTGTTTGACCGAACGTGCCTTTCAACTTCTTGTAGTCAGAGGTGTTAATCGCTTGATATCGCTGCCATGTACTAAATTGTGCCGCCAGACGAAGACTGAGACGTGCTTCTCCCAATTATTCTATTCACTTTCCATTTTCATCCTAAATGGAAAATTATCACCGTGGAATTCCTTGTACGATACTTTCCGCGACGCGGACGCACTCGCAATGACTCTTCGATGATCGTGAATCGAATCTCGCTTCTGGCCGACTTTTCTCGAATAATTCGTACTACTACTTTCGGTAGTCGTATACCCCATCTTCTTGATGCCGATCAATTGTGAGTCTTTACGACTGTTTTGTTTGGTCGTGACTCAATTTTCTTCGAACGTTGAAGAACTTTTCGTATTTCGTAGTCTACACTTTCTTTCCACTCATGACTTTTGTCATTCAAATCGATCATCTTCCACTTGTGCATGTACTCATTATCTTGACTATTCGCCTTACGACTGTGATGATTGCATATCCACGAGTGACGGATTTGAAATAACTGCTTTTGACTCGATTGCGGCGCATCCACCGTCTGCCGAGTACGCTTCGACTTGCCGACCTTCGTATTCGAACGCGCGACGAGAAACAAACCACCCGTACGTAACCCGTAAAAACCGACATTAGCCCCGCTTGAATTTCCTTTAGGACCGGCGGCCTCCTCGAGCTCCGGGCCGAGTTCCTAAGGGTCCCAAGGATCGGAATCGTGCCGGCTACCTGCTTAAATACCGGGATCACTGCTCGAATTCCAATTCTGCACTCCGGAGTTTGGGTATCTGACCATCATTCTTTCTACCTCCAGCACTGTTTTTCAATGTGAAATTTCTCTACCTCCTAAACTTTCTATCAACAACCTCGCTTGGAGACGAGCATTGCCAAGGCACAAGCCAATCGGCTACTCAAACCTTTCTCCCTAATTTTGATTATTCTGCTCGTATCCTGTGGTGCCTGCTGTTCCAAAGGTGGGGAACGGCTTATTGACTTTTAGGCGAGTTCGTGACAACTGACCAAGAGATATTCCTAACGATTCCGATCTTGTTTTCGAAAGTAATATCTCTTGGCAATTACTTGAATCCAAATGGATCCAAGGATACTTCAATTAGCCATTTCACCCTTGTTCACTTAAACTACTTCAACCATTGTACTCCTCTACCGCACGATTGGGGAATCGCTATGCCGTGAGGCAAAGCGATTTATTTTTTGGGTTATCAGTGATACTCCGTTATCATCGCTAATCAGCGAAACCACAATTCATCCTCCTGATGCTTACTCGACGGATCTCAGGAATGATTGTTACCTACTCGCGTCAGGGTGGGATTGTCGCACGGCGTTGATCACCTCCTGCCATCCTGGCATACCGATCGCGGACGCCACGGTGAGCACCGAGAAATCGACTTGTGGGCCGATCAGCCTTCGAGAACAAAGTGAAATCACAGTTGGGGGCTTGGTGGAGTAGCTATCACATTTTCTCGACGCAGAGGAAGAAAATTATTTTCGTGTTGACGATCCACCTGCTGTCACCAATCCTCTCAGACTTTACTCGACGATCGCACCACCTACCGACGTAGAAGTGAATCACCATCGATCTTTCCGTGGACGATCGATTCGCTTCTTTATCTTCATCTTTTCTTTAATTTCTACCCGAGTTGTGTGAGTCAAAGAAATTCTTACCTTCTGAACTTTTCTTCTCGTCAAGATTCTTTCAATCTTGCAATTTCACCTTGTGGAGTTCGTGTCTTGTTTATTCAACGAAGAAATCTGTGATTCTAAGTGCTCGTGATCGATTTAGGCAATTGATCCGAGTGACGATTAAAGACCGCGATCTCAGGCTTCAAAATCGACATTCCTTTGACCAGTTCAAGTGCACAAATTCTTCCTTCAAGATCGATCTCTGCTTTCAATTGTTTACAGTCAAGATCAAAACGCTGCTGTTTGCATGACCACTGACTCGCGCCTTACTAGTTTCTGTCATACCTTTCGGGATGACAATCGCCATTAAATCTCAAGTGAGCTTGTTGGTTGAGTACACCGCCCCGTATCTCAACAAGTTCAGGAGGACCTTCCAAAAGGCTGGTTTTTCCATATTCTAATTCGGGCCGATCATGCAAAATGCACTGCGCATGATTTTATTTAAGCTTAAGGAGTGTTCACTTTGTACCAACTCATCAATGCCGCTCTACTTTAATCATGTGTGCTTAGGACATGGATTCCTCGCGGATTGCTTTCCTTTGTCGCATCCCTAGATGGTTGCCGAGGCGGACACGGGTTGCGACCGCGAAAGGTTACAAGATCTCGAAACTTTCTCGACTTAGTCGGTCCTCACCGACGCTTCGCGTGGAGTGATTCTTCTCCCTCGTTATTTTGCCTCTCAAATAAACTTTTCGTAATTGTTAATTTTCGTGGTGGAATGACGACCACGAAAATTATCTCGACTGCTCTCGCTTGGCTCCACCCTATTCTTTATTACCGTCTAATGGCGATTCAGACGATGCAGGTTCTACAAAGTTGACGAGTCAATGAGCGGGGTTATTTGGCGCATTATCACTGGGCAGTGGGGATGGATAATCACCATGCTTTCGGGAGAATAAAACCGCGTGAGATGAATTATCGCACTTGGCGATTTGTAGCGTTACGCGCAGAGTTTTATTTTCAAGTTCTCATGGTATTTTCGTGTGAATGGTAGATCAGAGCACCGCCCACCAAAGTTTGAGGCATCTCATTTCTGGGAGACCCCAATCTCCGCCTGGAGATGGATTGAGTCATGGAGGACTACGACAGACGACGCATACCACTTCCACAAAAACGTAGTAATCGGTATTCTCTATCGACATCTCCTGACGATCGACTTCTCGCTCAAATTCGTATGTATTTATTCCTCTTTCGATCGCTGTGTTCTGTCACATTGAGTTGTTGTGATGATGGAGTGTTTCAGCTCGACTTCTACCGAGACACTTATTATTTCTCCACTCGTTTTTCGAGGAGCCTGTGAGACGTATTTCGTGACAATTTTTACTGCCTCACTGAGACTTATGGAAATTTATCTAAATTTTATAAGGTAGATTATATGTACTGCACTTGTAACAATATTATTTTATTCCCCTGAGGTGCAAAATGACGATTTTGCCTCGTTGACCTTCGTTGACTTTTTATGTCAGAATTGCACACGTTTCGGGGCCAGAGCCGACGTGTTTGCGGAATACGAATTAGAGGCGCTGAGCTTTTAACGTCATCTTGAAGCCTGAATGAGCGCTTTTACTGACGCACTTTAATGTTCCGCTAATTGATTTGCATCAATTTGGGCTTGGGCTCGCGGACCCAATAAGCCCAGTGAACTTTATCTCAGCCTCATTCAATCTCTCGCCTCTCGATCCTCATTTTGCCTCTCAGCTGTTGCAGAAACACAAACAGAAACTACTTGCACCAACTACTTTGGGACACCCAACACCGAGCCCACCTCTCAACCTTCCTTGAGCAAATCTCGAGTCTCGCGGCTCAATCATCTTCAACCTGCTATCGCAATCAAGCTGTCTGAAACCCTGCAGAACCTGGTTGCAAAACCAGAAATTCACTTTTAGACAAATTCCACGATCTCGCTTCGACCGTGGCTTCCTTCCTACTCGAAAGGATTTCAAGCTTCACCAAGATCATACCACCATCTTTGGACCACCCTAAGCCTGGGAACCTCGATCACGACGAACCCAGAGCGCCATTTTTCCCACAACCCGGGACGCCGTACCACTACTATCCCAAACTCGCTTTTGACTCGAAACCGTCATCATTCAACCCCGAGCTCGGATGCAAACCCAGTCGCATGAGCCGCTGTGGCTCGAATCGACGAACTCCGATTTCTCGACTGAGACTCTGAGGTCGACTGACTACCTCCGCCATTTTCTCTCCGCCCACCCTGTAAATTCAACTTCCTAAACCCTAGCTTCACTCTCTTATGTAAATTGCGTGAAAAATGGTCGAGACCAGATAACCTAATTTTTTCTCGCCGCCGACGGCGACGCGACCGGGCGGCGTCGCGGCGGCGCTGCGATCGACCGAGGTTGAAGGTGACCGCTGGGCTGGCGTTACCGGTCAACTGCCGCACTGCCCCAATATGCTTGTAAACCTAGCTTCAATCCTGGTCGACCGGGAATATTCTTAAGGAATATTCCCATCATAATTTGATCTAATATAATCTAATATTCTAACGCTGCTAGAATATTCCGCTAACTTTAATTAGAACAGCACTCCAAGCAGCTGACTGCGTGATCGGGCGCGGGTGCCGGGCGTTGGGTGTAGGCGCGTGGGCCGCGCGTGGGGCGGATTTCCACCGCGCGTGGCGGCGCTGGGTGAGGGCGCGTGTGACTTTCAAGCCGCTGCGGGCGGCGCGTGAGGCCAAATGGCAAAGGCAGGCGGCGCCGTGCGACGCGCACGGCGGCCCACGGCGGCGGTTTGGGGCTTCACCCCGAAACTCAAGCGTATCCGAACGCCGCTTTTCTTGTAATTTATACTTTACTAATTTGTGGGTTTTGTGCCAGGTTTTATGCACTATGGCTGCTCGGAGGACGTGCATTTTGAATTCTCGGCTTCGTATTTGTGAGTGGGCCCTTCCTTACTTAAAATAATTGTTTTATGTTTTAGTTATTAAAAATGGTTTTGCCTATGACCCAAATTGACTATTATTACAATTTGTTGGCAAACTTAACTTGTGTCTATAATTTAATGACCGTAGTTTAGTATTTGTCTCGTATTTCTCGTAGACCTTGTACTGTAGTATTTACTTGGTTTATCGGATATACTTGATGTTTGTAGACCGACTTGGTAATGAATTAGGCTATGGAAATTAGTGGGCCTTCGACCATACTTCCATTTGGAATTATGCCATTAAATTGGTGATTATGTATTACTTTGCTTGGCGTATTTCGCATTATCGCACTAACCCTATTTTCGAGGGTTTAGGGAATTAATTATTTTAATCTCTATTTACTGCTTTGGATCTTATTTGTTTGACTGCCTTAATATATTTGGGTGAACTTTGAAACGATAATTTCCTATCATATTTGGGTTCACCTAATCTACCATTGTTGGTATTTCTATACCTTGGCACCAGATGGCGTATTCTTGGTATTTTACGTATTGTGGTTAATTATTTGGTATTTATAATTGGACCCGAGAATACTTTATTTAGTGGTAGTTTTAAAGGTTATCCCAAAAGGGAAATTACCTTTATACCTGCTTAATTTAAAAATACTCCACAGATGTTTTTATACGTCAATTAGAAGGCTCACCTGTTTATTGTACGCTGCCCCCGGCCGTGACCAGGCCACGTGATTGTTCATACCCGCACCGACACGCTACTATGGGATCCATAGTAGCGTGCCACTGCTCGAGGACGCATGGGCGCCCGAACTCGCAGACGCGATTAGCGCCACTTCCAGCCTGGGATCGTAGCACATGAGCCGTAACTTTGTTGGAGAGACTGCACTGCTCATGACAGTATATCCAGATGAACTCGTGTGTTGCCATTCCCAACGAGCCTATCTTGGTAAATGGTCTGTGATATTATCTTCCATTTTCAACATGCCACTGGGAGACATTTATCTCGAGTTGCGCTCTGCATAACTTATTTTATGAACCTCGTTATAAAGTAAATTATGCCAATCTGGCTTTCTCATTGGCCTGACGTAAGTATATTTCCATTTCACCTTATTTTCTTACCTATTACTATATTATGTTTTCAAGAAAGATTTTACGAAACTTAGTAATTGCTTTTACTATTAGGTTAGTATTTTCAAAAGGAAAGGTTTTCTGCTTAAATAACTAGCTATGGCCCACTCACCCTTTTGTTTTGCGTCTCCGTGTGTAGCGTTTGAAGTTGTCGACGCGAGACCGGAAAGGAAGATGTTCGTATTTATCTCGTTATTTGTAAATTTTCGTGATTTCAGATTCGCACATTCGTATTCATTCATTAATTCCTTCAAAATATTCTCTATTTATTCAATTGGTTGGCTACTCCTACGTGGTGTCACAAGACATCCGACTTTTTGGTGTCCACGTACATCCGGGGTTTCGGGATGTGTCACTACAAAGAAATTAATTCTAGAACTATTCAATAACCAAACCATTTAATAATACGTGCACCACTCAAAATTTTTCCGCGAATTAGCTCTCTATAATTTGAGCTAGCTTTGAATATCACTCTAGACGCTTTTTCAAACTAACTAACAATTTAAAGTGGTCAATCATTTAGTGAGGGGCTGAAAAATGGTCATTCCCAACTATTTTGATCATCCAATTCAGCATTCAATAACTCGTTTAAAGTAAAAATACAATCAATGAACTTTGGAAAGAATAACGTAAAATTACATAATTGATAAACCAAAACTTGTCTTAAATATACGAAGTACTGTACTTAGGTTTAGTACTCGAAAGAGTGACAAATACTCAAAATATTACTTTAAGCATAAAATATTGAAGAAATATTCTTAAATCTTAAAATAGGGAATGCGGTCTAATTCACACTCTCCATCGTTCCCATGTGAACAATTGCTTAGTACTGAAAGCGTCGGATAACATGGTTATCCTATCTTCATTTGAGGTCTCACCACACACGTTAAAACCGCTTCGAATACAACCAGAAAGGAGTACGAGCCAAGTTTGCACCATTTGTATACTTCATTAAGTAGAGAGTCATGAATATTTTCAGAGTACCACTCAACCAATGCAAGTGATGTCTATCTCTTCTACATTAATAGCACCTACGATGCTTAAGCCTTTTCTCCCTCCCCCTCTCATCTTCTTGGTTGGACTACTTTGAGCTTCTGCCACTTAGGCGCTTTGACCTTGGACTTAATTTTAGATGAGAATTCCCATGAGATTAAAAAAATCATCGAGATTCAATTTCCAGGAGCATAAGAGATGTTCGATTATGTTGGGCAAACACTTGTTGCTCGTCGACGAAGACATGTACTAGCCAAAAGACATGTTTTCTTAACGTTCTTTGTGGGAATCTATGCGGCCTTCCAACCAATGGGCCTACCTCGCAAACCTCACTCACGTCATTGTTCATGCTTTGCCGCATGATTCGACAAGCCCACATGTCCCTCCATAGCCAAGTTTTTAGTACTCACTGGGCCATGGTTACACCTTTGATGATGCCTTCTACTAGATTAGGGACATGAAAAGCGTGCTACTTTAGCATTAAAAATACATTTGCACAACTCGGTCTTTTTTTTCGCATACTTTCATGCACAAAATAATACATTAATCACACAGTTCTCTTATTTATTTCATAAGTTTTAATTAAACGTTTAAAATTTTCCTCATAAATCGAGATTGAAAAAATCCACTAAGGCAATTCTTTGTAGTCGCCACTCAATATTATAGCTTGA
The DNA here is from genome assembly GCA_018257905.1 of Gillenia trifoliata. Classification (NCBI taxonomy): domain Eukaryota; kingdom Viridiplantae; phylum Streptophyta; class Magnoliopsida; order Rosales; family Rosaceae; genus Gillenia; species Gillenia trifoliata. The sequence goes on along the minus strand of CM031088.1, from coordinate 6,732,085 downwards.
GTTTATACTGCATGTATCAAAAATGAAATTAAAAAGGAAAACAAACAAACTTCTTATAAAATTAACCTTGGAATTTTTACGAGACTACACAAACAAAATGAATACAACTCTAGCCTCACATTTAATTCGATCTCATCCTCGCTACCATTTTGATCGGTCAGCCTAAGTCTAAGATAATAATAGAGGGTGAGCTTTAATAGTCAAACAGAGACATAACTCATCACTACAAATTGACAATACTAAATTAAGTGTCATGCATCATACGACAAGTACAAATCAATATCATTAACAATGCATGAATGCGCGGCAACTTCACATCATTTACCCAACCTGCTAGTTCATATAATAAAATATGCGAATCCATGTCCTATACTCTGTATTTTACTACATCAAGTAGTGGTGGTTCGAATGTTCTATTATAAAAATTAACTCTCGTGAATCTCAATTATCCTATAATTCCCTTTTTGTTAGTCATCTTGCTTAATCCTTATGTCGCCATCCCACCACTGATAAAATCATGTGCACTTTGGGCTAACTTGAGATAGTACTCTACCGAGATTTATACTCAACTACACAAAAGATCCTTTCATTACCTCTCTTTGTCAAATTCCTTTTCAACATCGAAGTTCCAACCACTTGTCACATTAGGCGAGTGATGCACAAATAATCTCAATTCATCTTTCACATATATCAGTATATTCTCAATAAACTACATATAAGACATCCAACGGTAAAACAATGATGTACACATATCCAAGAATAATCTTGACAAGCATTAATCAACTAAAGATCAATAATAATATAGCACTTCACTAAATTTAATAAAATCAATTTCCGTAGCGCTTTGTCGTATTTCCTTTACTCCGAAGTCCAAAGCAAAACTTGTGCCAATGCCACGCCCCACAGTGCATCATCGTTGCTTTTCCTTCTATAAATTTGGAATCTCAGATTGTAGTACTTCTTCTCCAGAACTGTGAGGCTTGGAAAAACAGAATCGAATTTGTCAAAGATTATGATAAAAATTTTATTTGGGTGTTTGAGTGAGAGAGATGGCATTCTCTTTCTGTTTTTCCAGACTTTGTTTTCAACAAAGAAGAAGAACAATCAGGTCATTTGATTTAGATCAGGCAAACCGCACCACTTCAACTCCTTTTACTATTCGGCTTAAAGGGCAGCTTGCCATGTGTCCAATTTAATAAAAACTAATTTCTCTCTCCTTTTGTTTTCTTTCTTTCTTTTCGGTCCTGGCACGCATGACCGTTGACATGGTGTATCAACACCATTAGAGAGACGACCTTAAGATTTTCCAAAGGTCCGTGTACTCCTAATTGAGACCATCACTAAGCAGAAAAAAATCCAGGAATTAATTTTTCCAATTTTTAAGCTTTATAAATTTGTTTTACATAAATATATATTAAATACAATTTGGTGTAGTTGGTTGCATTTTCCCCTTTCTTTCTTTCTAGATTGCATGGGTTCGAACCATTTTGGGGCCTTTTGATTTTTTTTTCTTTTTGTTTTGTAAAATTCTGCCATAAGGTCACGAGAAAGAATGTGCACTTAAGCAGGAGTTCGTACCCATAAGCTCACGAGAAAGTAGCGTAGCGACAAACCACCTGCGCTAAGCGCAAACTATCAATCTTTTTGCACAAAATTTTATATAACCACCTTCAAATCGTGATCCCCGTATGGCGGCACCACTGCACTTCTCGCAGGCCGCCCTAAACACCACCATCAGCACCATCAGCAGCTGTCTGGGGTGGGCAAGTCAGCCACACCTTACAAGCATGCGTAGCTCCAACATTTGTCCAAACTTGAAACTTCCATTGAAAATTTTATCCGAGCTCAAAAATAATCCGAAAGATGCCACTAAAAATAATCTCAAAAAATAGTCTTTGACCTTAAGAAAATCATTTACTTTTTTCACTTATTCAAAATCACCCATAAATTGTAAATTCAAGACACTCCACAATTTCCTCCAAAATCGTATCAACACTTTATAAGCACTTTAAAATTTCGTGGTCTCACAATCCACCCTCCTTAAAACAAATTTCGCTCCCGAAATTTACTCAACACACCTAAGCTACTCAAATAGGTGCGTTATTTTTCATGCCTAATTTAGTTCTATATGGTTTCTTTCTCATGCTCACTTAGTTCCAATGTGTTGCCACTTAAATTTCACAATAGGCACTTCCCAATTCCTAAGTCTTTTCATTTTCCGATCAAGTATTCAAATCGATCATCAAGCCATAAGACACATTTACTCCAAAGGGGCGCATTAATCCAACACGTGATTTGTTGATATCAGGGTCTACTTTCTTGAATGAGATATATGGACTACATTTGCATGTAGGACAATCTGATTGCAAGCCCAATCTCAAAGCTTAATTATCACAACTCCACTTGTCTCGAATTACTATCTCATGAAAAGTACTTAGAATCAACAGCCATCTAACCAAAACCCTAAATGTTGTTTTTCCAAATGAATAATAACTACAAGTGGTATTTCTAATGGTTCAATGGTTTACATCATTCAAAATTGCACCCATCACTGCCCACTATTTGGATTCTATTATTATCATCACATGTCATCAAATTTTTCTTTTTCTTTTCTCATCACATAGCTCGTGAGTCGTATAAGAATGAAAATTAATAGTCCCATCGCACAATCGTAAGTTGTGTAAGAATGAGATTTAATAGATTCATCACATAACCCGAAGCCATGTAAGAAATGAAATTTAATGAACTCATCACACAACCAAAAGTTGTGTAGAATGGAGTTCAATATTTGCATCTCACAACCCGGGGTTGTGTAGGAATGAAATCAACTTACCCATCATGCAATCCTAAGTCAGAGAATGAGACAATATTGTAAAATTCAGCTCGTGGTAGGAATGAGAATTTCTATTGGATACCACTTTTATTTCATCCGAGGAATGTGTTACATTCAAATTCATTTCTTTTTCCAATCTTAATTGAATAAATATAACTACTCCAAGTAATCCATACTTCTATTTAAGTCTCTAACTAAGAGAGTCACTTGCTCTCTACTACAATCCTTAATTGAAAATTCTAAGACAATCTCCAACTAAAGATTTTCTCCAAGAGGAATCATATTTGCAAAACTAGCAAACACATAATTGGTTGTCTCAAATGCATCCGATGGACCTAAATAAAATGTGCATGTGATCCATAACTACCACCACCTAATTCACGAGATCATTGAACACCACAAGATACATATAATGGTGTGTTATCAAGATTGGGAGTGTTCACCCGTCAAATGGCTACAATTGCTGTATCGCAATCTCTACATGACAAAACATGCATAGAAATTAATGTAAACAACCAAAGGAAGCAAGGTACAACACTTTCTATCCACTTATAATACTACCCATAGACTCAGATTAATCATTTATGTTCAACCAATTTAATTGGTAACGAAAGTTCTAGAACCCAACTACATCTAATCTCTATGCTCCGAGACCAATCTCGTCACGCCCACCCAGGATTGGTGGAAAATTAACCTCGCGTCGGGCAGCGAATAAAAATAAAAATAAAAGAAACAAATCACTTATAAAATTAACTACGAATTTACAAGACTACAATAAAGAAATGAATAAAAACTTGGCCACATCTAATCCGATCTCATCCCGCCTACCCTCTTGATTGTCTAGTTCGTAATCCCATGTCAATAGAGAGGTGAGCTACTGCACAAGAGGACATAATCTTACCACAAGAATTGACAATACTAAACTAAGTGGTCATGCCTCATATGACAAATACGAATCATTATCATTAAAAATGCATGAATGCAATGCAAATTTCACTATTTACCCAACCCGCTAATTCATATAATAAAACACGTAGTCGACGTTCCATACCGCGCATTTTACCACCGGGGCAGAGTGGTTCAAATGTTCTATTATACAAATTAACTCTCGTAGCTCAATCATCCTATAATTTCCCTTTGTTAGTCATCTTGCTTAACTCTTTCGCTACCTCAAATTACGCGGAGATAAAAACATGTGCGCTTGGGCTGCCCCGTGATCTAATACTACCAAGAGTTAAACTCAACTACACTAAAGATCCTTTCCATTACCTTATATTTTCCAAATTCCTTTCAACATCAAAGTTCCAACCACTTCTCACACATGAGTGATGCACATAAATAATCTCAATTCATCTTTCACATATATCACGGTATATTCTCAATAAACTACATAAAAGACATCAAACGAAACAATGATGTACACATATTCAAGTAACACCTAACAAGATTAATCAACCAATAAGATCAATAATATAACACTTCATTTAAATTTAATAAAATCAATTTTCGTAAAGGTTCAGTGATATTTCACTGAGCTTCAGTACAAAGCTTGTGTCAACGCCACGTCACTATGCATCGTAGTTAAGCTTTTCTCCAATAAAATTTAGAATTCCTCGTATTGTAGTATTCTTCCCTAGAAATTTGTAGGCTTAAAACATAATTGAATGTGGTGAAGTACATCAAAGATTATGATAGAAATTTTATTTGAGTGTTTGAGTGAGAGTTGGCATTCTCTTTTTCGTTTCTCCGCACTTTGCTTGACAAAGAAGGAGAAAAATAATAAGGCCTTGATTTAGACGTGCACCGCATCGCTCAACTCTTTTTACCATTCTAGCAATGCAGCCTACCATGTGTCCACCTCCTAATAGAAACCGATTTCTCTCTCTTTTTGTATTCTTTCTTTTCGCTCCTTACATGCATGACCGGTCGACATTAGGAGTCGATATTTTAGTAGGTCTACTAACTACCAATTAACCGACCACGATATGGGTCAAGTTGCTGATTTATATAGCCAAAAGTTTATCTTTAGGGTAAAACTCGCACTCACCGTTGAATAAGGGGTCAGTTGGTCAAGCATTTTTTAGTTCAATCGAATCGGCCCACGCGAAATTCAATAATTGTTAAACATACATATATATTAAATAGATATATACATAAAATTTAGTAACTTTTAAACGTAGTTTTTATTAATACTTGATTTGAATAGTGAAATTTATGTATTGGTAATATGTTTATATACTAATTTGAAGTAAGTATTGATTATCGCCATTCATACTTGGCTGAGGGAATAAGAAATAAATCAATTAAGTCCAACCCAGAAACCCGCCAACCCAATCCACCTAAGAATGGTTTAGGTAGGTTGGTTTGCCCATTTTATTGGGTGAAACGTTTAGGCAATTCCAACCCGAGCATGTGGGGTTGGCTAACTGATTGAAGTCCAACCCGACTAAGCCACCTAATGCCCAATTCGTAGCTGACATGATGTATTAAGCCACCATGAGCACCCTCCTTGCATAGTCACTCTAGCACTGCCACGTGGGCAAGTCATCCACACCTTGGCTACTATGTGGGGGTCTCCAAATATCTGCCTGGCTTGAAAATTCTATTAAAAATTCATCTCGAGCTCAAAACTAATTTGAAAGATGCTATGAACATGTAATCTCGCCCACCTTCATCTTATCACCTTAAAATAATTCTTGACCTCAAGGAAAAAATTATTTACTTTTTTCACTTATTCAAAATCAACCACAAATCGTAAAATTCAAAGACGGTCCACACCCTCCAAAATCGTAACAACACTTTCTAAGCACTTTAAAATTCTGTGGTCTCACAACTCAGAAACAAATATCTATTAGAAAAAAATTGTCCAAACATTTTTCCAAACACGGTTTCTATTACGTTTTTCATGCTACATTCCAAAAATAAGCAAAAAGAGAAGGGTAAACTGGCTTGATCTCCTCGACCATTTGTTTCCGAGAAATTAACCCCTTAAACTTTTTTAAATTAGCAGATTTACTTCACTGCTAGATTCCATCCAATTTGTCATAATTCGTTAGAATGTCAACTAGAGCTACTAATTAAAAATAATGCACACGCCAATAGTATTTGATAGCAAAGTGGATGAAATTTCGTTGAATATGACTGCTATGAGAGGTTAATTGGTCGATTTCAAATAGTTTGTGGTTAATTACCAAAAAAGAAGTTCAGGGGGTCAATTTCAAATGGAGTAATAGTTCAAAGTCAAACGGCAAGCTTACCTAAAAAAAAAACATTGGTCGAAACCCAAACATTTTATCAAACAAGCATATTGCATAAATAAGTGGGCTCGTTGAAGTCCAAATTAGGATTTAGACAAGCAAGTGGCAAATGAGCGAGCCTCCGTAAGTGTGGCCGAGTTGATATTTGAGAGGATAGCTTCTTTGGACACCCGTGATTGTCTTTGGACACTCTTAATTTTTCGACACCTGCATTTATTTCACACATTTCTTCGACACCCAAAATAATTTACTAAACTTCCAAGAATACGCTTTTACTTTTTTATGTATTTATTTTTCCTGACACCTTTTTTTTCATTTTCGACACCCATTTTCTTATATACATGCTGAGGTCCTCCATCCTCCGGGGCCAAGCGACAAATGGCGTGAACACTTACTCGATGGAGTTTGCTTTACACAACAAAGCCTAACACTCGGTGCTAATACATGTCGCCATTCGAGGCACCGTATGGCAAACCCCGCTGCACTCCTTGTGCTGGCCGGGCGGAGAGAGTACTTGTTGGCCCTCGAGATCGTGACGAGACGACGAAGAACATCTGTGTGATTAAGGGAAACTTGAAGATCGCACGTGATAAGCAGACCGGTAAGAGCATTGGGTGCATGCACATTCTACCGATCGCTTATGCCGTTGGCGATTGGGTATTTCTTAAACTCTCACCGTGGAAAGGCGTTGTCTGCTTCGGGAAGAAGGGGAGCTAAGTCCGCCCATCGCGACCACGATCATCGAGCGAGTAGGGAGTCATGCCACGACCGACCTACCTTCCGAGCTTGCCGAGTTCATAACGCCTTCCATGTATCTATGCTCAGACACGTGTCCGATCCTTCCCATGTCATCCAGACTCAGCCCTTGGAGGTCAACGACGACTTGACGACGACGAAACTACCACGATCCTCGACTGAAGGAGAAAGTTCTAAGGAGCAAAACAACTCTAGTCAAAGTCTCTCGAGGAAATCCACTACAGGAGGCTGGCTGAGACTGAGACAAAAAGATGCGCGAAATAGCACTAGACCGTTCTTTAGTAGTTGATTTGTATTTTTGTAAATTTCGGGACGAAATTTCTATTAGGGGGAAGACCGTTACATCCTCATTCCTCCGCTTATTGTATTTTTATTCCCGATGCTGTAAAATGACCAAAAATGCCTCAGAGGCATAATGTATCGCTCGGGATTACATCCTCTATCGAGGTATTTTCAGAAATCTTGGTGTACTTTTTAGTATCTACATTAAATTACTTAATCCGTTGACTAACGACACTGACATTCGGACTTGTAACGACAAGCTACGAACAAGTGGCAAAACGGTAATTTTTCCCGAGCAATATTTGAAAACAAAGGCTTAGCCCATGGTTTCTCGCAAGCCACGAGACCTGCACCCACCTCTGAGACAGCCCAATGCATGTCGAAATTTCGTTGAACACTCATCGTTTTGGCCAAATCCGCATTCAATCGGGTTTTAGCTTAAACGTGCACTCGTGTATTGCCGCACGCCTCAACCACCCTCACCACCGCCTTCTTCCTCCCGAGCCTATTCACTCACACCACCCGTGCATGCAGCATTCCTCGCAACTCTAGTACCCAAATTACTAAGGCCAACGGCAGTTCCACCTCACCGCCCTCGACTCCAAGCCCGTGCCTACACACCACTACCGTACTTCACCTTCGTCCCATCACTACCCTCAACCTCGCTAAACCTGTAAATTTCCGGTGTTTCAGAAACCCGTATTTTTGATCCGTACACCCAAACCTCTTCCGTCTCACCCGAGGTCTTCCTCTCGAACCTTCCAACCGATCCCAAGTGCCATCATCATCCTCACCATCTTCCGGGACCACCTCGAGCCCAGAGATCGACGACCACAAGAACCAAGACTCCTGGCCATATTCTCCCAAGGAAGCCCCCGACGATCGGTGGGAATCCGCCATTTCTAATTTCTCGATCCGACTCCGCAACCACCACCTTGTGCTCGAGGTCTCCGATTCAACCCAGCTCGCATGCCCGCCTCAACTCGGAATCATCGATCGCCATTTTTGGCCGGAGGAGCCTCGAGCTCAACTCCGCCATCTCAGGTCGATCACCTAGTTTAAAATCCTTCCTTCTCCTTGATTCCAGGATCATTTTGAGCTTTAAATTATGAATTTTGGTGAAGGGAATCTAACCCTCGCGATTTCTTCGTTTTTCCGGCGACTAAACCTGAAACCGGGCGAGGTGGGACGTGGCGCCGGCCGGCTGATCTCACGACCGGAGTTCACAGCGACCTCGACGCGCCATCGACCCCGCCTCGAACTTCTGGCTCGTGACGCGCCCAACCACCGGTTCAACTCCGGTTCAACCTTGCTTCAAACCGGAATATACCAAGGTATATACCGGGCCAAACCCTTAACGGCCAGGCATAGGCTTAACGGCGATTTTAATATTCGTGACCGCTGCTAGGAATATTCCGCGCCTAAACGTAATATACCGTTAAAGTTGACCGCGCTACCGTTAACTTTAACGGGCGCGCGTGACTGTTGGGCGCGTGAGGCGCGTGGTCTGCTACAAGGTGAGCGCGCTGGTGGCGGCGCTGCAGTGAGCTGCGGCGCGTGTGAGCGCGTGGGGCGCGGGCCCGAGCGCGTGTGGGCGTTGCAGGGCGCGACGGGCGCTGGCGCGTGACGGCGCGTGCTGCCTTGTGGCGGCAAGGCGCTGCATGGCACAGGAGCTCATGATGGAAAGACGGCATGGCGCATGAACCCATTTTCCGACCACCAGTTCCGCTCGAGCAAACAGCGCTTATTTCAAGTCTTTTTCATTACTTTAATTGAATTAGACTTGTTAAATGATTAGTTTAGTAAATTCTCATATAGACGGTAATTTATCCGGAGGAACAACGAGCTCAAGCACACTACTTGCGCGATCCGACTACGTATCAGTGAGTGGGCCTAGTACTTACCTTTTTAGAGTATTATAAATATGTTTTATGGTGTTTTTGAAATATATATATGTGTGGTATGCCTACTTTATGAAATTAGACTTATTTTGGTGATAAACCTTACTTGTTGATTATTGATTTATGATTTGGGTTTTATGATGAAACTTGGCATGCATACACATAATTTTTAATTGTATTACTTAGTTCACATTATGCACGGTGTTGGGGCACCGTCCTGCCAGACCAAATTTTCACGCGATCGCTCACACCCGCACTACGCCGACATGGATCCAGCGATTAGGTGCCAGCCCGCTTCTAGATTTCCTTGGTGTCTAGGGACTTGTCAGACGCATACTTTGTGCCAAACCACGCGGGCATGTAAAGTGTGAGCGTAGTTATATCAAACACCCACTCGTCATGTAGCTACTTTCATATGACTTGTGTGCATATTTCCATGTGATAAGTAATGTTGATTTTCACTCGTGATAAACGATTTATACCTCGTATCCTTGTGGGCGGCCGCTTACTTTATGTTAGAGACTTATTTTATTAGTAAATATTTTGGTAAACTAATGGTTTATAGTGAGGGGTTATAACTAAAGTTTTGAACGCTTTACTTAGAAAATCGATATTGGCCCACTCACCCTGCTTCTTTCGCCTCCCTCTCCAGACTTAGACTTTAGTTGGCCATCGATTCATGTATGGCAGTCGCTGTAATTCGATTTTCTTCCTCGCAGTTGCATGTTAACTTCCTTTGTTGTGCTATATCCATCTTACTACGGGAATAATTTCCTTTACCGCACCTAGTTTCCGACACTATGTAATAATGGGTTCTACTCATTACACTTCCGTATTTTTGTTAAACTCTCATTTAATCTTGCTTATTATTTCTAAATTTTAATTAATTTATGATTCTCGTCACTCCCACGGAGTGGTCGGTCAGCACGCCTTGAGATCCGGTCCACGGGCTATAATGGCCTGGGGTGTGTCGCTAATGTGAGTTTCCAGGTTGCGCAGATACTTCCTCATCACACTTACGTGATGTTTTTCACACAATTCTTGAATCTCTCCCTATCGCATCACAATTGTCACAAGACCACGCACCTGCTTCGACTTCACCCAAATGGGGGAATACGAGCCGTTCAAGCCATCTGTGCCGCCTTCCGTCTCCGCGAGGAAGAACCCTGGAGACCCGCTAAGGGAATGGATGTGAAATCATCTCTACTGACCGACACCGGGCGTAGCTGGACCCGGGTTCGAACATACAGGACGTTCAAATCGACGCGGAGCACTGAGATTTTCCAAACGAGCAGGGTCCCGACTGCCATTCTCTTTCCCTTCGTGATCAAGCCAAAGCTCGTGGAAGTTCGAGAGGCGACACCTCCTCAAGACGAGCATGGTTTATGGGCCGATTCAAACACGGCTCAAACCAAATACCCTCCTATACAAGGCCCTAAGAGAGACGACCATGAATCAAGCAAGGGGGAAGATGACCGTCTCCGAGTACTGGCCGAAGTTCACCGCTCTATCTCAAGACAAACTCATTGGTTGGCCACCCTCGTAGATGCTTCACTACCGTAAAGTGGAGCCACAAGGTTCCTCCCGATCACTTGCCGCTGAACGGGCGAGACCTACCAGAATTCTAGCTTAGCGCCGTTAAGCGAGTGGAGGCTTCGAGAATGCCCCCGATGACACCATTTACGAGGAGGAGGAATCTAACACCTGCATTAAGGGTGGGCAATCTTTCCTGTCCTAAGAAGAACCAGACGCTCAAACGCGTGAAAGGCCAGCCCGGATCATCCAGTGGGCGGATCGAACTCCAGCTCCAACCGTGAGGAGATTCGACTGCTGGATCCTTCCAATACAGGTACTTCCAAACAATCTAATGCTAATCAAGGCTTTCGCAACACTCGCCACTTTGGTGAGTGTAAGCAAGGAAAACCAGGTGTTACAACAGGGCAACTAGGTCATCGAGCCACCTGTCCTGGGCAGTAGTTGTGCCAGAACTGGGCCAGATTCGGCCTCGTGCACTGCTCCACTCCAACAAAGCTGGGAGGCAGCTCTCACTACCCACCCGCCTACGGGGAGGGAGCCGTCACTACCAGGGCGATGCTACCCAATATCCCTGCAGCTTCATCCTCGCATCCTACCTACCCTACTCCTATTCAGCATCCCGCGGTGCAAAGGCGCTTCAAATGAGCACCGCAAAGATATTGAGGAACACCGCACGCCCGCAGATCGTGAGCACCACAACCAGCTGGGATTGAGGAGGTTGCGACTGCACTCTTTAGCAGCTGCACTCCATGGAGGAGGCCAAGGCAGGTGACGCGCGGCATGTAAGGTAGGAAACCAACAACACCTGGTGAACCGCAGCAGTCGCGGCCGGAGCTCGCAGTGGCTACCGGACGCAGTCAACGCACTAATCAAAGGGTGGATGCCTCGCAATAACCCCGACCTCATTATGGGCACGTTGAAATATACTTGGTCACTTTGCTAGAGTATTAATCGGTCCGTGCTACCCACTTAAGCATATCACCTTTGTTTGCTCAAACCACTCAACCCCATTGTACTCCTATCGGGTACGAAATGGGAATTGCCATGCTAAGATACGAAGTGTGTCGTGGTACAACGGGAGTATCGAGGATGTCCTGGTTGTAATTGCTAACTGTGATGCCTGCCAACTTCATTCCTCTCGATATCGTAGACTTGATGTGATTCTAGGAATGGACTGGCTACATCAAAATCATGCCGTTGTCGATCGCTCTACTTAAGACTACATTCCAAACACCGTATGCCTATCGTCACTTTCACGAGAACACCTAAGATCACACGGACGATTCTTGTACTCATGAAGGCAAAGAAGTCATGAGCAAGGGTTGCGAAGGCTTTATCGCACATGTGACTTTCTTAGATCAAGAGAATATTCTTCGTGTTGGACGATGCCTAGCTTGTCAACAAATTTCCGATGTTTTTCCTCGACTCCATCTACCTGGGACTAATACCGACGTGACGTGGAGTCTACCATTGACTACTTCCTGCATCGATCCTATATCCCTCACCCCTTTCGTATGGCACCGCAGAATTGAGGAATCAAGCTAACCCAAGAACTCATCGATAGGTGGATCTATTCGACCAGCCACTCGAGCTCCGGGTCCTATTCGTCGAAAGAAAGATGGCACCTTGAGACTCGTGACGACTATAGGCAACTCAACCGGGTGACGACAAAACCGTTATCCACTCGCTAGAATCGATGATCTCTTCGATCAACTCCGAGGCGCGAGGGTTTTCCAAGATCGATTCGAGGTCTCGGGGTTACTATCACCAAGATCAAGAGTATGATGTGCACAGACGCATTCGAACTCTCAAGTACGGCCACTACGCAGTTTCTGATGCCCGGATCACTCAATGCCCTACCGTGATTATGGATCTCATGAATCGGTATTTCGTCCGCATTCTCGGCATTCGTGAATTGTCTTCATCGGTTTTACATCTTTGGTGTATTCTAATCGAGGCCGATCATGCCAAATACTTGCGCATGGTTTTGAGGAGACTAAGGAGAATCACCACGCCAAGTTCAAAGAAATGTGAATTTTGGCTTAATCGTGCATTCTTCTTTCGGGGCATATAATCTCTTCTCGATGTGGTATTCTCGCCGATCCCGTAAGATTGCCAAGCAGGAGAATTGGGAATCCACCGCAATCGTGACGGAGATTCAAGTTTTCTGGCCTCATGTTACTACCGACGTTGCGGAAGGATTTCTCTCTTCCATTGCCCTACCTCTCACGAGACTCACCAGAAAGATGTTAAGTCGGTTTCGGGACGACGATCGCGAGCACAGCTTTCCAACAAAGCCTCAAACATTTCCTCACCATGCTCCAAAGGTTAGCACTTCCTGCATGGACGCAACTATGAGATCTACAAAGATGCCTCACCTAACTGCTCGTCAGCGTGTTGATGCAACATGGACTCGGTGATCGCTTACGCCTCCGTGACAGCCGAAGCCGTACGAGATGATCCATCCTACCCACTTCCACCGAACTTGCAGCCACTGCCTTGCTTTGAAGATTTGGCGACACTACCCCACGGCGAGACCTCGCCGACCTCACCGACCACAAGAGCCTCGAATATCTCTTCTCCCACGAGATCTAAACTTTGTGATAATGATTTATGGATGGAACTTCGAGTGACTACGATTGCACCATCGAATACCATCCCTACTGCAACGTAGCCGATGCCTCACCGAAATCTTACGGCTCACTAAACACTCTTTTCTCCGCCCTCGCCATATTCTCTCCTCGACCGAACTCGAGACCGTGTCGCTGAAATGTGACGATGACTCGTGCGCATTGTGCCGTCTTCGTGTCCGACTAGCATTTTGGATCGCATCCGTACGTCAAAGAAACGACTCGGATTGTTTAGGACTTATACGCGGTCCTAAATCTGGGTGGCAGAGGAGACTTGAGAACTGAGGCACTGACGCTTACCTCGGGCAGGTGACCTGACAAAAATGTCTGATGACGAAGACTCAAGGAGATTCTTGATGAGGCGTATATTTCACTATGCTACATCCTGGGGAGTGACAAAAATGTACCACACCATCCGCCATTCTACTATTACCGAATGAAGAGAGAAATCGCTGAGTATGTCGTACCGATGTTCGATCCTGGTCACAGGTCGTTATAAAGGAAGTTGCCTTCGACCACACCGTACCACTCCCCTACCCCTGTGCTGGAAGTGGGAGAACGTCACCATGGACTTCGTACAAGTTACCTTGTACTGGGGGCTATGACTGCATTTTGGCGTATCACAATCGACTCACCAAGTCTCGGCACACTTCTTGCGCTCGTGAGAACTTCTCCTCGGACTGCCTAGCCTCTACTCTTTGTTTCCGAGATCGTTAAACACCACATGGTGTTCTCAAGTAGTATCATCTCCATCGTGACCAGGTTCACTTCAAGTTTTGGCGAGCCTTCCGTAATGCCTCGGGATCACAAATTTACTTCTTCAAGATCACATCCACGCATGACTTATTGGGCCGAGCGTAACTATCCGCACTCGCAGGACATGTCGGTGTCCTCCATCCTCCGCCCGGCCACAAATGGCAGAACACTTACCGATGGAGTTTGCTTACTGGTCATCAGCCTACCACTGGCATCGGGTATGTCGCCATTCGGTGCACTCGTGATGGTAACCCCAGCTGCATTCTTCAGGTTGGTCTAAGTTGGAGAGAGAGTACTTGTTGGCCCCCGAGACTGGACGACGACGAAGAACATCCAGGTGATTAAGGGAAACTTGAAGATTTCACAGATAGACAAATAAGAGCATTGCAGATGCACATTCTACCGATCGCTTATGCCGCTGCGATCAGCTTCTTAAACTCTCACCGTGGAAAGGCGTTGTCTGCCGGTGCCATGTAGCTAAGTCCGCTCATCGGACCCTACCAGATCATCGAGCTTGTAGTAGGAGCCGCGTTTCATCGACTTCTGACCTTACCTTCCGAGCTTAAGCCGGTGAGTTCATAACGCCTTCTCCATGTATCTATGTCGCAGAGATACGCAGTCCGATCCCCTCCCATGTCATCCAGACTCAGCCCTTGGAGGTCAACGACTTACTCTGACGCAACGACGCGAAACCAGCCACGATCTCGCATCGGAAGGAGAAACAAGTGAGCAAACGGGTAATCAGTCAAAGTCTCTCTCGAGGAACCACTGCTGGAGGAGGCTACGCGGGGAGACGGAGGATAAGACGCGATGCAGCGCACCGTGATTCAATGTTTCTTAGTAGTTGATTTGTATTTTGTAAATTTCGGGACGAAATTTCTATTGGGGAAGATCAAGTTACATCCCTGTCCTCCGTTTATTGTATTTTATTCCCGACAAAGGTAAATGACCAAAATGCCCTTAGAGGCATAATGTATCGTCGTGATTACATCCTTCTAATGAGGTATTTTCGTAAATCTTGGTGTACTTTAGTATCTACGATTAAAATTACTTAACTGCTGACGCTAACGACACTGATTCGACTTGTAACTTTACAAGTTACGAACAAGGCAAAACGGTAATTTTTCTCTTTGTTATTTAAAAACGCTGGGCTTAGCCCATGGTTTCTCGCAAGCCACGAGACCTGCACCCACCTCTGAGAGACAGCCAATGGCTGCTCGAAATTTCAAAGTGAACACTCACCGCTTTTTGTCAAACTGCATTCAACTGGTTTTAGCGAACTGCGGCACTAGCAGTGCATTGTCGCACGCCTCAACCACCCTCACTCACCGCCTTCTTCCTCCCGAGCTCTATTCACTCACAACACTGCGGCATGCAGATTCCCGCGCAACTCTGTAGTACCCAAATTACTAAGGCCACCCAAAGTTCCACCTCACCGTCCCGACCTAAGCCCAGGTGCCTACACACCACTACTGCACTTCACCGTCCCATCACTACCCTCGAACCCGCAACCTGTAAATTTCCAGGCTCTTGTGAAACCCGTATTTTTGATCTCAGACACCCAAATTCTTTCCGCTTTCCAATTCAGGTTCTCCTCTCGAACTCAATCGACTTATGCCATCATCATCATCCTCACCATCTCTCATCACCCTCTGAGCCTGTGGTGAGATCGATGACCCATGAAGAACCAAGACTCGGCCAGGAGTTTCCTCCTACGAGCCCCGATCGATCGAATCTTTCGCCATTTCTCGACCTCGATCCGACTCCGCAACCACCACCTTTAGTTTCCTTGAGAGTCCGGGATTCAACCCAGCCTTGCATGCCCGGGGCCTAACTCGAATCATCGATCGCCATTTTTGGCCGAGGAGCTCGAGCTCAACTCCTGGGCCATCTCAAAGCCGATTCGCACCTAGTTTGGGTAAATCCTTCTTCTCCTTGATTCCGTGGATCATTTTGAGCTTTAAATTATGAATTTTGGTGAAGCGACCCAACTCCCGCGATTTCTCCGGTTTTTCCTACGACGAACCCGCAAACCGGGCGAGGTGGGATTGGCGGGCCTGGCCAATGATCTCACAGATCGAGTTCATAGCTGACTCCGGACCGCCATCACCCCCGCCCCAACTGTTCAGACGCCGGGCCATCCACCGTTCAATCTTTGGCCCAACTGCCAAACCGGGAATATAACGGGCAGATACCGGCTGCAACCCTAACGCGCCAGGCATATTTCTTCGATCGCACGGAATATTCCGTGAATGCTAGGGAATATTCCGTCACCTAAACGAATATACCATAGCACGGCGCGCCGTTAACTTTAACGGGCGTTGGATCATGGCAGAGGCGTTGCAGGTCCGCGGAGCGTTGCGGCGGCGCGCGCTGCAGTGAGCGCCGCGGCGCGGCGCGCGCGAGCGCAAGGCTCCGAGCGCGTGTGGGCGCGTGTGGGCGCGTGATTGCGTGGGCGCGCGGCGGGTGACGGCGCGTGCTGCCTTTGTGGCGGCGCTGCGGGGCGGCGCTGGGTGGGAGCTCGCGGCGGCGCACGGCGGCGGCCGTGAACCCATTTTCTCCGACCACCCTAGTTCCGCTCGAGCAAACAAAGGCGATTTCAAGTCTTTTTCATTACTTTAATTGAATTAGACTTGTTAAACGATTAGTTTAGGTAAATTCTCATATAGGTGAGACCTATCCCAGAGGAACAACGAGCTCAAGCACACTACTTGCCACGATCCGACTACGTATCGCTGAGTGGGCCTAGTACCTACCTTTTAGAGTATTATAAATATGTTTTTATGTGCTTTTGAAATATATATATGTGTGGCATGCCTACTTTATGAAATTAGACTTATTTTGTGATAAACCTTACTTGTTGATTATTGATTTATGATTGGGTTTTATGATGAAACTTGGCATGCATACACATAATTTTAATTGTATTACTTAGTTCACATTATGCACGGTGTTAGCACTGCCCTGGCTGGTGACCGCTTCACGTGATCGCTCACTCGCACCATTACGCGACATGGATCCATGATTAGGTGCCACTGCTCTAGGATTTCCTTTGGTGTTCAGACTTGTTGTGACGCACACTTTGTGCCGCCTTTCACGTGCATGGTGCCAGAAACAGATATATCAAACACCCACTGCCATGTAAATTTATACTTTCTATAATGATTTATGGGGTATATTTCCATGTGATAAGTAATGTTGATTTTCATCAGATAAACGTATTTATACCGTATCTCTGGCGCGCGGCCCGCGATTTATGTTAGAGACTTATTTTATTAGTGTAAATATTTTGGTAAATCTCGGTTTTATAGTGAGGGGTTATAACTAAAGTTGGAAACGCTTTACTTAGAAAATCGACATCGCTCCACCTTACCCTTGTTTTTCGCTTCCCTCCGTGACTTAGACTTTAGTTGGCTACTTATCCGTGGTGGCAAAATATCGGGTATTCCGATTTTCTTTCTCGCAGTTGCATGTTAACTTCCTTTGTTGTGTGCTATATCCATCTTACTGGATGGGAATAATTTCCTATCGCACCTAGCTCCGATACACTATGTAATAATGGGTTCACCCACATTACACTTCCGTATTTTTGTTAAACTCACTTAATCTTGCTTATTATTTCTAAATTTCAATTAATCTTCTTCCTATGACTTCGCTACCCTACGAGTGGTCGGGTCAAAGACGCCTTGAGATCCGGTCCACGTGGGGGCTATACGGGTCGGGTGTGTCACATGTGAACCGGAAGCTATCACAACAAATTGGAAATAATAGATACCAAAAGCCAAATTTCAACTGAAGCCTTAAAAATATACAATGCCAATATCGCTTAAAAGTCTAATGACATCAACATGACAAAACTTCTGTTCATATTAACATCAATTTGCTCCGCAACTTTTTTTTTCTTCTTGTTGTAGTCAAACGATCATTTGTTTCCACCACTCAAGATCTAAAGTCCAATAGTTATGCCGTTCGATAATGGACCGAAACCAGGCAATGCGAGCTGTTTAAGCGTTCTCCCACCCATTTGCGGTTGATGTACGATATCTTTGTCCTTCAGTCAAGAATGACTACAAGATCATACCAAATAGTTAGCCTCATTAGTGCAACAATAAAAAGCCACAAATCCATATGCAATGAACCAAAAAGACTTGCTGTTATTCTATATCTTAAAAAATTTCTCATATACAGAAAACCAAAACTTGATAACAAAACTGTAGAGATGAAGAATTCTCCATGGAAGCTAAGAGAGAGAATGGAAGAGAGATGTTAAACAAATAAGTAGTACATATTGTAATTAGTATCAAACATACATGTACAAAATGATCATTAACAAAATCAATAGCAATGTGCCTACGTGTTGCAGCTGGACATGGTGGTGATCGAAGTCGCAAGTAAGTAAGGCACTAACTGGATGACGAGTGAAATACCAAAACATTATAACATGATGCTTTAATATGACCCATGTCAGGAAACGTCATGCATGCATGTGCCATCTCACAAAACCTTTCTTGGGTACCATAAATAGCAACATAATATGCTGAATATGAAGACAACTCATAAAGCAAGTAATTATGGACTTGCGAGTATTCACCCACATCTAGACCAATGGAGGCAGCAACTACTCTAAACCCACAATGACCATCTGCAACTACATCTTTAACTTTTGTAATGTATGGCCTCAATTCAATTGGAAAACAATTCACATATGAAATAAGGTTCGTATTCCTTGTTCGCTGAACTTGTTAGTGCAAAAAATTTAAATTGTTAATTATAAATAAGACAACCATGATAAATTTTATTTACACACTAATAATTAACTTACCCTCATCTTAGGCCATTTTTGGTGCTTAGGTGCGCATTGCTTTGGAACATTGATTGTATCACATGCTAACTCGGTTAAGCAACTGTTGTCGTCTGATAAAGCATACTCAAATAGTGATGGATCACGTCAAGTAGACTTATCAACTTTTTTCTTTGGTCTTCTTCGTGTTCTAGACTTGACATTTGGTTCACAAAGAGATGTTGTTTGTAGGTCACATATTTCTCTCACTTTGTTCCTTATTGATAATTTAGCTTCTCTATTTGTCTCCTTAAAGCATGAGAATAGCAACTCTACCTCAGGAAACTCAAATACATCATTTGAACCATGTTCAACACTAGAAGGAGGCACCATATCAAGCTTTCTCCAATGGGGAATTTGGGATCAATAAATTCAAGCAGAATAGGGTTACCTTCTCTCTTATACTGAGTAAGCTCATGGGCACAAGGTAGACCAAAGGTACGGCGTAAAAGACAACCACATGTTACAGGATCGACAATCATAAAGCTAGCCGACTTGGACTCTTCTAGTACTTTCTCTAAGGCAAAAATTGAAACAACTCCTCTTAGATTTTTGAATTCTCTAGGCTTGAAACTATGTTGCACTACTGTCAAGCTCTTCTCAAACAATGCCTTTATTTCAGTGTGCATTAACTCGAGAATATCATGTATCTTGTCAAAACAGCCATCAAAGTTCCCTTGACTCGTACTAAGTTGTCTTTTAAGCTTGGCATGTGCACTCTCCGCCTTATAAAAACATGTAAAAGGACATCCATGTTAATATTAACTCAAATCAAAGACATTTATAAAATTAATTACATGATATATCAGCTTACAAGTTCTTCAAATTACCTATTTGATGTTGTGTTACCAAAGTACATGATCTTGTTTGTCCAAGCCGACACAAATCTTTCCTTATAAGGATTCAACCATGTATTTGAAACACAATCCACGACATCTTTGCTTCTACCAAACTCTGCATGTAACAAAATTAGCTCATGTATGTATGAATCTTCTGTTGGAGCCTCTACAAGTGTATCCCACTTCATGAGAAATCCATTAAGCTCCTCCTTCATCTCAAACTTTATTTTTTTACTTTTTTTGCCTTTGCAAAAACATTCTTACTAATATGCCAAGTGCATAAAAGATGCTTAGATGTAGGAAATACTACTTCAATGGCACGCATTAATGCCAATTCTCTGTCCGTGACAATAACACTCGGCATAGTATAGCCCAACAACAAATCAGCCAATCTATTTAATGCCCACTTGTAGGTATCTTCTTTTTTAGAATTCTAAAAAAAAAGCCACAAAGAATGTCATATTAGTTTATGTGACGCCTACAATCTCCAGCAACAGATAATGATACTTATTAGTTTTGTATGTGCAATCCATTATCAAGACGATTGGAAATGCACATAACAAATCCAAACTCACAGGGTGTGCCCAAAACATGTCTAAGACAACATCGAAATTAGGGCAAGTCCTATGCCATTTTACATAATTATGGTCACACAACTTACCCAAAACTTGTTGCATTTGAGTCCTTCCTACTTGCTCTATCGCTTTGTGCCTATGACGTACATTGTAGATAGTCTTCATAGTTGTTTTATTTTCTAGATCCCTTTACTTTAGTGTGTATAGGGTTTCTTTGTGGTGTACTAGACTCTTTGACAACTCCACCACGAGAGAAGTTTCTTCCTCTGTTAACCTCCCTACAAATGCATGCCCTTCAATATGTTCAGTTGTTGGATGGTTATGCATACTGCATATAACTGTGAGTTTCCATTCATCTCTTGTCTTTAATTTCTCTCCTTTCAATTTAAAAGAACATCCACACTTCTTAGTACCAGAGCTTATCTTGGGTGAGGATCTATTTTTATGCAATCTATAACTTCCACCTCTTCCGCACCCTAGAGTGACTCTTGGTTTCATATTCTTACCACGAACATCAGATCGTAGTATCACAACAACCAAACCATTTGCTCTGCCCGTTTAGCGAGCCCAATCAATTAAGGATTCTCTATTTTTGTATATCTACAAAACAAAACAAATGATATGCAACATGTAAATAGCAAAATATATACATATATTTATGATGTCCCTTATATATTAAAAGGTAAATTACAATTTTTAATCACCTCATATGTAGTAAATGCATATGTGTAATCCAATATACAATCACCTCCAATAGAATTGTCACCCTGCAACAAATATGATATATGTCAAATTATAAATTTTGATTGAATGGCTAAAGAAACCAGCACAAGCAATTGCTTTCAACCATGAGTCATTTGATTATGAAAAATAAAGCAACCACAACACTATAGAACAAGAAAAAGAAGATTTTAAAAGCAAAAATTATACCATAACAACAAAAATTACAAAATGCCAATTTGATTGCACCATAACAGCAAGGTGCAAATAAAGTGAAAAAACCAGTTGATAAAGCAAACCATTATGACCCTTATCAAACCAATCCGATACTAAACTCCAATACATACCATATGGATTTGGTGATCAATTCAATGTTCTTGCAAAATATGGTGCATCCAACACCATCACAAAGAATATGAACTTAAGAATCGAATAAAAAATTACAAAAAACTTACTTTTTTTATTTTAGGATCATCACAGTTGTTGCTATGTTCTTCCATTTTGCTATTTGAGTGGAGTTTTAGAGAACCACAACACATTGAAGTTTAGAGAAGCAAAGCACATAAAGTTTAGAGAAGCACAACAATCACATGAAGTTCATAAGTCCTTGGTTGTTTCAAAACTTTGGGTGTCCAAAGGAAATAATTATTTTATTTAAGAAATCACTAATTCCTTTATGATACTTTTATATATGGGTATAATAGTATTTTTCTATTACATAAAATTGCTGGGTGTGCAAAGACAAAATCTGGGTGTCCAGAAAAGCTCTCTTTGGGAGGGGAGGCAGTACTAATACGTTGAAAGCCGACCCTCTTAGGCACCTATGGAGTCGCCTTAAAGATCATTCTTTTGACACCACACCAAAGAGGTGACCACTTTACAAGCCCCTAATGTTCAACAACTAACTTTGGGCCCAATTCAAGCATGCACATCCTAAATATCCAATCATATTTATAAATGACATCTCATTTCCAAAATTAATTCACCTCATTTCCAAAATTAATTCACCATTATTAAAAGAAAAAAACAATAATAAAGATTCTAATTTAAATTTGATATTCAAGATTAAATCAACTCACTTACTTACAATCCAATCAAATAATAATCACAAATAATAATCACAACGTAATCACTTAAATATTCTACAAGATAATATTTCCCTTTCCAATTAAATGCTCGATCAAGACGAGCAAATTATGTCTACATAATCTTGCGATTACCTCAAATTAGGTAGATAATAGGTATGTATTAATTTGGTAATTTTAATTTAATTAAGACTTATGAATTAAATATATACATGTATATTAGTAGAGAACAACTTACATAAAACGAGTTTTGTAAACAATAAACCAGTTACTTAGAACATATATACATTAGAGATACAAATAACATGCTTGAATAAATGAATCTAATAATAGAGATTAGTGTGCTTACCACATAAAGCCATTGTCACAGGAAAGCAAGGGCAAGTCTTCTGCACTTAATAAACTCTTTAATGCTCAATCTTTAATAGGGCTAGACTAATTGAACGTATGTTTATGAGTGCAAGGACTTCACCTTTATATAGATGCATAACAGATAAGTTCCTCCTATCAAGGAAACGTAAACATTATATCTTTAAGCATCTTTTCGAAATATGTCATATCCTTATCTTATTTAAACTGGTTGGTTCCTAAAATTAGGCTTCTATAATTCACTTGAATTGATATAAATATCCAGATGACTAAAATCAAACATTTTTATGAATGTAAATAATATATTTCAACCATAGAATATATATTTTTAACATTTTTCCATAACAAATATATAATCAAAGAATGTAATCATGCGATGAGGGTGTAAATGACTCTAATACCACTGTTGGAAACACATAATATAAGTAGAGGAACGTTCAAGCTAAGGACGATGACACGCTCCTACAACACCTTGAGGGCTCGTTTGGCAGGTCGGACTGGACTATATTCTCGGACTGGACTGGACTATATTCTCGGACTGGACTGGATTGGCTTGGACTGGCTTAAGCCGGACTAAGTACTGACCTATGTTTGGTGCTGCATCGGACTAAGAAGCTGGACTGTCAAAATAGTGATGACCTATGTTTGGTGCTGCATCGAACTAAAAAATAATTATTTTATTATTTATATTATAAAGTGTAATTATTATTACATCATTAAATTTTATTCAACATTGTAATTATTAGAGCATGTAATTTAAAATTTTCATAATTTTTATTAAAAATAACAGTGGAGTAAATTAGAATTACGTATGAGCCATAACCAACAATTTAATAAACTCCATGCCCATTTTTTTTTGTTTTGTAAATTTTATATTGTGGATCTTGATTTCAGAAGAAATGCAAGATGGAAAGAAATTGAAATGCTACTATGGATGCAAAAGTCATAAGTTTTATACATATGCAATAGTCATCACAATGACTTAGTTACATGTTTAAGTCCATTCTCTACTACCCAGAAGGTCACAAAGTAATAAGATTGATTAGCATCACTAGTTTACAAAAAATACATATTAATAAAGCAACCACAATGAAAGATTAAGACTTATGCAGCCACCACAAGCAAACAACATGTGGCTTGCAGCATTGTCATCATGATCAACTTCATTATCATCATGCTCTTCTACCATGTCAGAGGGGAGTTCAGCTCCTTTTCCATTAGCACGATCTTTTCCAAAAATATTACAAAGCCTGTCAAACAATGGGAATTGTTTGCTCCTCCTCCACTCAACTGCTTCCTTATGGGTCTATGATAAAATAAGGAAACACTATATTAGCTAATTTGTGACAAGTTTAAAAAAGAAAACATATCATCATACCATCATTCTTTAACCTCCCATTTGTGTGAAGCATATCACACAATACTCCAAATGTCCTTATATCCATTCTTAGTTCACTCACACACTCCACATTATTTCCCAATAAACTGTTTAGATAACGCAAACGGTTATCATGTCTAATAAAGGAACGTTTAATGAGGGAATGTCTTTCCATAAGTCTTTGTTTCCTTCTCTTATTTTTCAGCATCATAATGACAAGTAATGTGCAAGCACATATGGTCTCTATATGCCACAGCTCCAAAAGTAAAATCAACAAAAGTTGTCTTCGATCCATATCTAATAATGCATTACAAACGTAACAAAACTTATCACTTATTTGCGAACACAATTATTTTTCAGCATCATAATAACAATATCTTACAATTTAGCATAATTTGTACACACACAACACCGACACAGACACACCTGAATAAAATCACAAGTGAACACAAAAAGAATATTCATGAATAAAATATCATTACATTTATTAGGTTTCAAAGACACTGAACGAAAACATAAGAAAATTAACCTCACATCCTGTAGCTGCGTTTCTTTCTTGGGTTAGGTAAAACTAATCACTGATCCTGCTTAATTAGCATATATAACATCGCTTGACCCAAACACCAAAGCCTAGCTAGCATACTTGTTACACTACTTTCCAACTTAAGCTAAAAATCAAATTATTTAGGTCATTGAGAATGTGTCTTACAAAATAGTTTAGCTTTAGTTAATCAAATATTTAATTTTTGAAGTTTCTAGGATGGCATTGATGTGTTGAAAGCTGATTGGATATTGCATCTGAAATCATGGCTGGTGGCCAACACCAATACATTTCAAGACGGCTAAATAATCTATAGTAGAGTTTTGAATTCACTTCCACTAATTTGCTATATGCACCAAACTATACAGAACAACATTAAGGAAACAAATGTAAATTCTAAAGGGACTTACACTTACATTCTTTGTTGCACTAGAGAGGTAAGAAATGCTCAATTCCCCTTGAAATAGCTACTTATCCTCAGCCACGACCGTTCTTGCACAAGCTATGGACACAGCCTCAGCAATAGCAGCAATAACTCCTCCACGAAATCCGGAGTAGAAATATATTTATTGGAAAACTTATACATAAGTTATATAATATGAAATGGGATGGGATGGGTAATATGTGGGTAAGCAAATTTGGGCTCTAAATCGGGTTGGGTCTGGGATGACATGGGCAGGCAAGGCATCAATCCAATACAACCCAATAAATAATCGGGTTGAGGTTGAGTTGGGTTTGGGCAGATTTTTTCTTCATTTTAACCCTCCCTATCGGGTTTGAAATCAGGTTGAGTATGAGCGGATTCGGGTTGACCCAATCCAAATTGCACCCCTAATTTAGACTCAAGAAAGAGGGTTGCAAAAATATTGCACGAATGGAATAATCGCAAATTAGGGTGTTTGATTGGTATAATATCTCGTAATTATCTTTTTGATAATTATAGAAAAACAAGACAAAATCAAAATGGGATAATCTAAAGATTTTCAGGGGCATATCTGTCTTTAGCCTATCTCCCTAAGCACTATATAAGGATTGAAGAATGGAGAAGACAAAAATAGAAATCAATCTCTCAGTAATATAGCGGATGAGCAACAGCTCTCTACTCTTAAGTTCACTTTTCTAGTTTAGTCTCTAGGGTGGTCACCTAACCCTAGGTCTTGGGAGGCAATTCCAAGGGGTAACTCGACATACGTAGCCAACCGTCGGGCTTCAAATTCTTGGGCATGCAAGGAAGTCTAAACTATAAGGATGCAAAGTTTAATTAACTCCATATAATAGAGATATCATATGTGGCTTAATTGCCAGGATGCAATTATATAGAATATGAACCAATCATGTTCCACCGGCCACAATGCACATACATTTTCAGATTTTTACTTTTTTATTAATACATAAGATATTTTCTATACTAAAGGCTGAAGGAGTAAGTTAAGCCTCACAATGGGTTAGCCATAATAATTTAGTTCGAATTCGCAAGAATCGAACCTAAAATCTCTCACTTACAAATGAAGTAAAATACCACTAGACCGTAGTACTAAGTGGTGAATTCTCACTTTTCTGTGGTACTAATATCATTTGGATTGCACTGCTTACAAGTAAAGGGTAATAAAACGAACTCATTGCTCTTGTAGAATAAACTCACCAGAAGGCAGAAGGCAGAAAGCAAATCTCTGATCAGCAGTATGTTTAACACAAATTATTTTTGTTTTAATATAATGATATTTTTACACTAAGGGGTGATGATTTGAGTTATGTCACACAATGGGCTAGTTATAATAGTTTTAGTATCAGACTTGCCATCTAAAGAGAGTGAGAACCTAAAATTTGCTACTTACAAGTGGACATAAATACCATGGAACTGCTAAGTGACGAAGCCAATTATTCTTGAAATCAAATTGAAATTAAGAAAGCGTCCTTGGACGTCTCATGCCAATATTTAAATAGAGGATGTTAGTTTGGGTTTAAAGATGATAGTAGTACTACTACAGTTTCGTGATATCTTTTTCACTTGTAAGTGAGAAGTCTTAAGTTTGATTCTCGTGGATGCCGAGTTCGATACCGCATTATTATGACAAACTCATTGTGTGTGACATAGACTTAGACCAAATCTCCATAACCTAGTGTAAATATCGTTGTTTAAAAAAAAACTAAATTAAATTTAAAACCCTCAAAAATAATGGGGGCTCTTTTTTATTATTCCAGCTTTGAGGTTTGAAATATGTCTAGGGTGAGTGGGCTATGACTTGGGGGTTGAAACAGGCCAAAATCTGTCCCTACAACTGGCGATGACTTTGAGAATTGAGAGAGTCAGCAACTCCTCAGCAAACTTATATAACCAACCTAACCGTCATCTGGAAGTCTGGTAGTTGAAGTTTGAGAGGGAATGCCCTCAGCCTCCTGGCCCTAGAGAGAGAAACTCCACACAAATCCCACACAAGAAGCAAAAGTACCTCAAAATTCACCTCGAATTCCACCAACATAGTTAAACAAAAAGAGACCAAATTTAATTGTTTATCCTCTCTACCTTCTCTTCAAAGATCCAGTCTTCAAACATATACATTCCAATAAAAATGCAAACGGCCTCTTCTTCTTCTTCTTCTCACTTGCCGTCGCGAATCGTACATTTGCTGTCCCTCTGGCATTCCCAAGACCCGCTGCATAATCTGATAATATGGGCTGGTTCAAAACCCCTAGCATTTTCACTTCAAATAATCACAACAACCTTCCTTACTACAACCCGATTCGCCAAAACCTCGTAAACAACTCTGAAACTCCGAAAGATGGTGCCCCCAACAAGCTCTTTCGACTACTGCGCAGACTTATGTCTGGAGGTGTGTCAGAATTGCTTGCTTCTTTAATGTTTTAATGTAGAAGTGAATTCATGGCTTGGTACTTGGAGCTCTTTCTGATGTGGGATTTTGTTGTTTGTGTGGAATGTGCAGGAAAAATTGATGGGGGGTCAAGGACTGAGGCAGAGGAGAAGCTCTACTCTTGGTTATACGCCTTGGCGCAATCCGACAAGGATTTGGTTTTCGAGTATGTTCGATCCACTGAAAGGGGTAAGTGTTCTTAATTACTCACCTTAACTTCCCTGTTCTTTTAGTAATCAAAGTTATTAGGAAATGGGACAACTGAGATTTTCTTTTGTAATAGATGCAAGTGTGTGTTCGTACAAGAACAGGACTGAAGACGTTATGTAATTTATAAATTTACATGGTTATTTTATTTGAGATGAGAAAATAAATATGGGGCAGATAGTAGCATTTGAAATGCGTGATGAAATGCCAAGATATAGGAAGCTCCTCTGTTGAATTCGATAATTTACTCCCGCAGCGCATTTTTCAGCGTTTGATGTATGCACAATAATAAGGCTGAAAGAAATTGTTTGAGATAAAATTTTCAGATACTCAGGAGGATTATTGAAACAATATATTGTAGCTCCTCGAAATCTTATAGCAGCTACGGACTTTTGCTTGTCTTCAGGATTGAGCTTTACTGAAGCTGAGCGGAGATTGAAGGAAAATGGCCCGAATGTTCCTGTGGATTATTCTTTTCCGAGCTGGTGGCATATTTTGTGGAATGCTTTCTTTCATCCTTTCAATATCATATTGATCGTCTTGTCTGTAATCTCGTACATAACCAGTGATAGCCCAAATGGATGCATCATGCTTGTTTTGGTTTTCATAAGCGTCTCCCTTCGATTCTATCAGGTAATCGTTGCTAAATTCCTTGGATCGAATAGGCCCCATAGCTTTCTATATCAAGCATATGACTAAGACTAGTTTTCCATGCTCCTTTCAGGAATATGGCAGTTCAAAAGCGGCCATGAAACTCTCAGAACTCGTACGGTGCCCAGTCAAAGTTCAAAGATGTGCAGGTAGAGTTGTTCAGACCGAATTAGTAGTACAAATTGATCAAAGAGATGTCGTTCCTGGCGACATTGTCATTTTCGAACCTGGAGACCTCTTTCCTGGTGATGTGAGGCTATTGTCTACGAAACACCTTGTTGTAAGGTATAGCGCCTCTAAAGCTTGCTGTCGTAAAAATGAGATTTGTGAATTGTTTAACGTCATTCTTCCTATCCGTACAGACAATTTTAGGTTAAATGATCACTCAAATATGCTTCTTGAACAGTCAGTCCTCATTAACAGGAGAGTCCTGGACAACTGAAAAAACTGCCGATATCAGAGAAGATTCGAGCACTCCGTTGCTAGATTTACGGAATATTTGCTTCATGGTGGGTACAGAAGTACCTGTCATTTTGTTCTAACTATGCTCGAAATTTCAGTAGCATATACGTAACATCAAAGGTTGAGGTTAAAGTATTGCATGTTACTGAACACTCTTCGTATTTCCTGATGGTATGTAAATAATTCAGGGAACAAATGTAGTATCAGGTGGCGGAGCTGGTCTAGTGGTGTCCACCGGATCTAAGACGTACATGAGCACCATGTTTTCAAAGATAGGGAAGAAGAAACCACCAAATGACTTCGAAGATGGTGTCCGCCTCATATCTTACATGCTGGTTGCTGTTATGCTTGTAGTAGTCACCACTATAGTTGTAACTGACTACAGTACATCTCATGATCTGACTGAGAGCATCCTTTTCGGAGTCTCGGTGGCAAGTGCACTCACTCCTCAAATGCTTCCCCTCATTGTTAACACGAGTCTTGCAAAAGGAGCACTTGCTATGGCCAGAGACAGATGCATAATCAAAAGCTTAACTGCAATACGAGACATGGGATCGATGTAAGTATACTTTATTTTCCTTTTCAAATTATGCGATGGATTAATCAAATGGGCATGTGCGCGTGTGAACGTATATCTTAGAATGCAGCAGGCAATGTACCTACCATTTTTCACTTGAACTTCCGTAGTTTGGTAGTCATTTGTTGTGTTATCTTTGTTGCAGGGATATCTTATGCATTGACAAGACCGGTACGCTCACCATGAACCGTGCAATAATGGTTAATCATCTGGACAGCTGGGGGTTGCAGAAAGAAAAGGTGTTACAGTTTGCTTTCCTCAACTCCTATTTCAAGACCGACCAGAAGTATCCCCTTGACGATGCAATTTTGGCACATGTATATACCAACGGATACAAGTTCCAGCCTTCGAAATGGAAGAAAACAGATGAGATTCCTTTTGATTTCATAAGAAGAAGAGTAGCTATTATCATGGAGAGAGAAGCAGAAGACAGAAGCCACCACATTTCCGATAGGATCATGGTGACAAAAGGAGCTCTGGAAGAAGTGATGAAAGTTTGTTCTTTTATAGAGGGTGTTGACGGGGAAACGAACATTACTTTCTCTCCAGAACACTATCAAAGGATTTTAAATCTGACAGAAGAAATTAGCAATGAGGGACTCAGAGCTATTGGAGTGGCAATAAAGAGGCTGGAAACGGTGCGTCTAGATTTCTTTCTTACTCAACTTCTGCAATTGTATCTATTTATTCTTTCAAATTTTCGGTATGTTTCATAGTTTTTCATACTGAATTTGGAACTATTATGACACACATTTCCGGGAAAATACTACGAATTTGGAACTATTTTATTTGCTGAACTAGAACAGAAATGTGAAAATGGCACACGAAAAAGAAAAAAGAGTTCTGCTGCCTTATAAAATGTTTACTAACCTGACAATTTGTCACAATGCAGAAAACAAGTTATCAACGCAGAGACGATGATGAATATTTTGAATCAGACATGGTTTTCCTCGGCCTCATAACGTTCTTTGACCCGCCCAAGGACTCAGCGAAGCAAGCACTGTGGCGGTTGGCTGAGAAGGGAGTGAAAGCAAAGGTCTTGACAGGTGACTCGCTCGCCCTATCAATTAGAGTTTGCAAGGAAGTTGGTATCAGAACCACCCATGTTGTTACAGGGCCAGAGCTTGAGTTACTCAACCATGATTCCTTTCATGAGACGGTTAAAAGAGCAACTGTATTAGCTCGACTCACCCCAACGCAGAAACTCCGAGTTGTGCAGTCCCTGCAGACAGTTGGAAACCACACTGTTGGCTTCTTAGGAGATGGAGTGAACGACTCGCTTGCGCTGGATGCAGCCAATGTTGGTATATCAGTTGATTCGGGAGCATCAGTTGCAAAAGACTTTGCTGACATTATCTTACTGGAGAAGGATCTCAATGTCCTCATCGCTGGAGTTGAGCATGGCCGACTCACTTTTGGGAACACAATGAAGTACATAAAAATGTCGGTAATTGCCAATCTAGGAAGCGTTCTCTCAATTCTCATAGCAACCTTGTGTCTCAAGTATGAACCGTTGACTCCACGACAGCTTCTTACACAGAACTTCTTGTATAGTGTTGGCCAGATCGCAATCCCATGGGACAAAATGGAAGAAGATTATGTAAAAGTCCCACAAAAATGGTCGAAGAAAGGCTTACCGATGTTCATTCTGTGGAATGGTCCTGTGTGTACTCTCTTTGACGTAAGCACACTTATGTTCCTTTGGTTCTATTATAAGGCTGACGGTCTGGATGACATTGTGTTCTTCCGTTCTGCTTGGTTCATCGAAGGGCTTCTGATGCAGACTCTGATCATCCACTTGATCCGGACAGAGAAAATTCCCTTCATTCAGGAATTTGCCTCATGGCCCGTGCTTTGTTCTACGGTTCTGATTT
Source organism: Gillenia trifoliata (assembly GCA_018257905.1). NCBI lineage: Eukaryota > Viridiplantae > Streptophyta > Magnoliopsida > Rosales > Rosaceae > Gillenia > Gillenia trifoliata. The sequence goes on along the minus strand of CM031088.1, from coordinate 6,701,146 downwards.
CTGCCATCGGAATTGCAATTCCGTTCACACCAATTGGGGATGTGATGGGATTCGTTGAGCTTCCGCTATCGTACTTTGGATTTCTGGTGGTGCTTTTTGTAGGATATATTATCGTCGGCCAGGTGGTCAAGAGACTGTATATTATGGTTTACAAAAGTTGGCTTTAACTAATACAATGAGCTCAGCTGACATTCATGTGTTGCATAATAGTGTGAGAAAAGAGGAATTAGGAAGAAAATTTTCCCATGTATTTCATTGGCAAAGGATGTAATACATATAGCCCCAAAGCTGTTACATATTCATTGACATTTTCTGTAGATACTCGTCTTTCCACAATTTTGTTATTCGACTCTGCAAATTTGCAAAACAATATGGAACGATATGAATGTGATTGTTGTTGAGCAAGAAAGAAGAATAAGAACCTGCAATCAGATATCCTCTCCGATTGCTGAGCCATGATGCATTTCAGGTATGATAATCATAAGATGTTATGCAGATTGAACGATACATACGCGAATCCAAGCCACACTAGACCGTTAACATTCCAGTTTTTGGGCGAATTACCTGCATAAATGTTAATAACTTTCAGTTACCGGCATGGTTGATGTAATCAGAGACTAAATTCAGTACGACTTACGCGTGTGTCTGCATGTAGATATAGCAATGACTAAAAAATTACCCAACTGGAGATAATTGTTCTTGATGTTCCATTCAAAATCCCAGTGTGGTCTGTCATTTTTCAGTGTCCAGTAAGTCCATCCGAAGGAAGCGGAATTGTAAACCTCTAACTGAACCCTCCCGAAGTCTTGATATTCACTCGGAGAGCCATTTGTCACGTTCCATTCATTCACCCACTCTCCTGCAAAGAAATCCACTTTTCAACAATTATAACTCATACTTTTTGCAACCTACACACGACGAGTTTTTGGTCAAGAAAACGAGAAAATTTGTCTCCGATTTTCATATCAGAATATGTCCTTGAAGTAAAAAAGTTTTTCAGGTGAAGGGAGAAAGGAGAAAGGAGGTCTTCCCTTACCGATAAAAACAAGTGGACCGTTTGCACTGTTGAGTGCCTGCAGTTGAGCTTCCCTGCTCTTGTATATGAATTGTATATTATCCACGGCGCTCATATTAACAAAGAAATTATCAAAAAGACTGTAATAATGCAAATCCACCACTAGATGATGTGAGCCTATGTTAGCCTGATACAGTTCCAACGGATCCGCATTGCCAATTCTTTGGCAAACTATTACATATGCCGTTGATGAGTATTTCCGAACAATTTGATAGCCTTGTTTGTAATACGAAACTAAAATATCCAATGGAACTGCCGCTGCAAATGGTTCGTTTAAAAGCTCAATTCCCAGCAAAGCAGGATGCCTTGCATACCTGCAAACGAAAGAAATCAGTGCTTGGCATGCTTGAACTCTAAGGAGAGCTGCCCTGAATTAAATGTCGTAGATATATGCAAGCGCGTAAACACTATAGCAGGGTCTACAGTGTAATAATTCAACAACACATCAAGGACATACCTGGAAGCTAGAAATTCTATAACGTGCAGTGTTTGTGAAATGTAAAAGGGATTAGGCCAGTCTGTTGAACCATCTCTACTAGCACTATGTTCCATCCCGTTCTGGGAGCCAGGAGCGGCATGAAGGTCAATTATGCACTTTATATTATAGGCTCTGCAGCACAGTTCTAATGTATGACATCAGAACCAAATGTGGTGTTTTGACTCTTAAGTATCTGAACAGAATTAGGTGAAAGAAAGACCTACTGCGCCCATGAGAATGCATTGTCTAGAGCTTCCAAAGTTCCACCAATAAACGGCGCAGGAGGATCAGGATCATAGGCAATCCACCAGCCAACAGGAATCCTCACGGTATTTATTCCATGTCTATACAGAAAATTGAAATCTCCTACATTGATGAAACTGTTTCTATGTCTCTACATTTTAGAAAGGTCCAAATATCAAATAAACAAACAGACGAGAAAGCGACCATGAAATTAGTCGTTCTAATCTAAAAACTATAACGTTGAGTACCAAATAAAATAATATACCGGTGTAAAAACATCCATTGCAACAGCCGCTAGAGAGTAATGAAGAGTTACCTTAAGAATATCTTTGGCCTTACTGTGTCCATATCCATTTGCAAGCTGGTAATCTCCATGCAAGGTATTAGCAAAAATGGTCAGTTCAAATGTGGCTGCATTATCTTCCCATCCTGGCTTCCCTGGATAGTCTGCCGTCAGCTGATTTTGCAGTGTAGCCTAGAGGAAACAATGTTTTATTTTGGATTCTGAGACAGTCTATGAGGAGGCAGTGGACACTAAAACAATCTTAGGTTCCATGTTAATAGATCTTTAGCAAAATCAACATTCAAAATGAACGTGCCAAATGGCGACTCAAATACTTTGAGGGCGAAGTAGAGAACTTATCCTACTTTCCTAATTATTGCATTCCGCTGAGTATAACAGTGTGGAAAAACACTTCAAACTTCATATTTTTAAAGACTAACATGAACTATAATGGCTTAATTTTGGGGCTTCACTAAATTCATGGAAATTTCGTGCAAAACCAAACACTGCAAAATTTCTTGGAAACAGGTCACCTTCAGAAGATTTTTTCTGCTTGGAGTTTCTTCAAAATAAATGTACCATAAGAACCTACCCCTACCCTGATTCAAATCTATCCTATATTTTGAAGGAAAATTGAGCGAAACATCTTCCTTTCAGTGACATCTCAACTTTCACAAAATGTTGGATCAGAAAATACACTGTCCCACAATATGAAATATGAATTATTTTCCAGCAGAATCATATTTCATGATGAAAAGTATAAGGTTGACATTTAATTCACCAAGAGGAAAGAACTGATTCAAAGATATTTAAACCGGTCTTAGATGATTGGTGGTAGGACGAAGAGCATACCAACACACAATTCTTCACTCTAAGCGTTAATTTGGGTCATTTTCATTCTCTACACAGCATAAAGGCAAATAGCTCAGGAAGACAAACCTGCAAATACGTGCCATTCATTGTTCTGATGTGAACTCTACCATTGTTATTTTTTTCAATGTAAAAGGTTCCTAGTGTTGAAGGTGGTTCTGCAGTTGCGGAAAAATAGCAACCTTCTCCATCACATGTTAGAAACTGGCCTTCCAAGGAGCGAAACTGAAATTCTAATTCGGAAACTCTCCACAACTGCAGGAGAACAGAAAACACAGATCATAAGTATGTATGAGTAATATGAACCAAAATAAATGAGGACCTCAATTTTCTTGAGTCCAATTTCTCAACAAGCGTACTCTTATAGTAAGAAATTAGCAGATTAATTTTACAATCTAAACGATATTAATGATTTCAGTGTGTCCCTCCATTTCTGGCATCAGACAGAGTATAAGGGCTTAGGAACTGACCATATATTCAGGAAGCGAGAATAAGGGCTTAACCAATACGTTTAATCAGAAAACACTTAAGATTTCCCGCATATCAATCGAACCGACAGAAATCACAGGCATGAACTATTTTATTTGATCAGAGTATCTTACCCTAAAGGTTTCCCATGAAGATGCAACATCTCTATTAACTGAGACATTCATCCCTCCCCCATTCTCCGCAGATACATACTTCTCCAAGGTCACTGACTTTAGTTGTACCTGTGTTCCATCCTACATTTCAACATCCACAAATGGTTCAACTGAACAGATAACAAAACCTCCAAAAAACGCAAACCTGGGATTGCCCAAGTTGGCTAGAGCAGTGTCTTCCCCTATGCACCCAAGTTCAAATTCCCTCCCCCTAATTTAGATTAATTTAATGTAGACTATTGCTCGAATTAAAAGGAGAAAAAAACCCAAACACAAAAATATAATTAGGCCAAAACTCAGGAAAGAAACTCACCAGCATCTCTCCATTGGGAATGTCATCAAAAAGTGAAGGCTTAATCCAACCTTCCACAACCAACCACCCTCCCAAATTCACTCCTCTCACTTTAGAGTCCCCACGCAATCCCTCCACTTGGAACAACAAACACAACATTTAACAATTAAATATCCAAAGAGAACCAAATAATTCAAGAAATTAATGGCATTGGAGTTCACCTGAGTACACTCCAGAGAAGATGAGCCAAGAGCACAGTAGAAATGCGCATACCCATTTGGTAAGAACAAGTTCCATCAAGAATGCTGGCTTCAAAAGCACCCAGAAATCCAAAATATACAACCCATCTGCAACAAAAGATAAACCACTATAAAAGCATGAGGGTTTATATTCAAAGTTTCAAACCCCCCAAAACCACCTTGGAGAATCTTAGTACTTCCTTCCTTATCACCCAATTTATATACCAAATTCAACTTTGTAGCTAAGCACAAAGATCACTAGGATTGCATGCCTTTTACATTAAATTAACTAACCTAGTTCATAGTCCAGACAAAGCAAAAGCCATTAGGATAATTGAGAAAGAAAAGAATAATGTCCTCTAATGTTTGGGAAAAGGAAGAGTGAAAAAGTGTGAAAAGGGTACCAAAAGAGTTCGCATGTAGTTCTATTACTGGAAAAAGGAAGTGAAATAAAAGGGGGACTTTGCTTGGAGATTTTGTTTGGGAATGTGATGTGGGGTTTGGTTCTTTGTAATTGGTTGGATTAGGAAAAGAGAGAAGATTAAAAAGGATGCTTTAAAGAGGGAGAAATAAATTGGTAAAGATATAAAGGAGTAATATCTACATCTCTACAAACTAGTCGCATACACAAATCAAAGCAATTTATTTGGTGGTTCAATTATTTTCCTTCATATTACAAATTCTCTTACATATATCAAGAGAACTTCAAACTGTATATGAACTCCAAGAAAATTTCTTATTGTTGAAAATGGAGAAATTTTTAGAGAAAGATAACTTGGTTCAATCATTTTCCTTTATAAGAAACTAGCATAATCACACATGTTATTGATGTGTCGGAAGTTGTAAGTTATAAAAGGAGCAAAATGTAGGGTGGTTGTGGGAGAGAGAGAGTTTGTAGTAAATTGTTGTTTAGTTATCAAACTACCCTTAAATTTTAGATTTATTATTCAATTTATTTAGGGTGTTGTTATTGGCACTCTAAAACAGTCATTGTGACTCCAACTTTCTATATTAAAAAGAGTAATGGTAAGGAGACATGGTAATAAAGTGAGACTTCATGATTTAATAACTTTAAAAAGAAGACTAACTGTCAACTGCCACATCATTTAGTTTACAAATTTGGTTTAAAAAGTTTGGTCTCCCTAGCATTACCCTATTAAAAAACAAAAATATATTTACAGGGAGTGCATAATGTTGTGACCTAAAATCTAGAGAGAGAAATCGGCAAAGAGAAAGAAGAGGGCTTGAGGAATTGTGGTACTTATTCCTCATGTCTAATGCCTTTATTTATAGTAATAAGAGGGAGAGAATAACTTGGTCTCCAAGCAATACAAGTTGTACAAGGAAAGATCTTATAGATCTCATAGGATTCCTATACATAATCTACTACAGATTTACACAATCACATAATATTAAATAATATTCACAACACTCCCCCTGGAGTGTGTAAATACTCAAGTAGTAGTCGCATCAGATCTTCAGGCAAATGTAGAAGCAATTGATGAAGTCGTCTTGTCTCATCGACACTAGTGGCAATCTCGAGTCTCATATAGGGATTGCATATAGAAGTAAGTTTCACCAAAACCTGGCTGTGGTAAAACTCAAGGTTGGACAAAACCCATAGTCTAAGGAGAAAAAGGTGAGTTAATGCAACATATAGATACTTAAAATCTTCAGAATGTAAGTAATAAAACCAATCCAGAATGGGTACCTCATCAAAAACTCGCCAGGCAAAAACAATATAATAGGAAAAATGATCCTGATCATAGGAAAAAAGAGTACATTAAGGTCACGTGAGTATTCTTCGGGATACTTCCCCTAAGTTGCACAAGACTCCCCCTAAGAACTACAAGCATTGCAAATGAGAAAGTTTGCCCATACCAAATCCTCGAACAAGCTTCTTCGGCAGTGACTTCTTGAAGAGGTCGGCAAAGTTGTCTTAAAATTGGATATACTTTACTTCAATCTCTTGATGCTTTGCTGATGTGAGAAGGACGTAATATAATGAGCTTAGTGTTGACTTCTTGATGTATCCTGTTATGATATTGTGAATTGGTACCAGGTGGAATATCCTGCAACTAAAAAATTAATCTTGCACAGTAAACTAGTCAAAGGAACTAGTCAACTAGTTACAAGTTCGTTACTGACAGAAAACACACCAGTATGAAATAAGCTTAACTGACTAGAGAACACAACTAGTCAATGTTGGAAATGTGCCCTAAAACCAATCATATGATGATACTTTACTGACATTTCAAATGTTAAACTAATTTAGTTTAATATAAAGGGCATAGATTATTGTTTATAGTAGTCTCATATAAATGTTATATGCTTAAACAATAAGTCCAAGGAATATGTGCTTAGTAGAATGTAATCTAAACAAGTTAGGTTCATGAGACCATTCTCGATCATAGACATATCCTAAACGTTCCTGATGAATAGGATTGCCAATTGGGCATTGACAGTCCGTTAAGATCAGTACATGTTATGTCTTCTCTCAGGGAGAGTGACTAGTCTCGAGTCATTGGTGTAACTGACACCAAGACAAGCATGTAGGTGCTCAATATGGAATGAGTTCACTGAACGCGATCAACGATGAGTTTTCATGTTCATGTCACATGAGAACTCATAGTTGGGATAATGCAAATTAGTCCTTTGACCTGAGGCATCACAGTTGTCTTGTGGTGAGGTCCTTAATCTTTGATTATGTCAAAGGCACCCCATCCGAGGGTGTCCAAGGCATCGTTGGGGTTAAGCTACTTAGCCATGGAGGCAAGTGAATGCGCAACAAGGGATCTTTAACCTTCAAACGGTTTGAGGGAGAATACTCTATGATATGATTAAGAATCTCTGGCCAGAGTATGAATGAGATTTAGGAAGTCGTTCCAAATCATATTCAAGGTAATCATATAAGTAATGGAATCACATTGGATAGTAGACATGAATAAACTATCAAACCAAACAATGTGGTCGAGAGTATTGTATTAGAGAAGGACCGTATTGCATTGCAATCATAACTGAATAGGTTTCTCCACCTCTTCTGATTAGCTTGGGTAGCCATGACATACTGCTAGGTGTCACTCATGGTTTGTGGTAACCCTAAAGGTGTATGATCACTAAAGGGAGAATTGAAAGTAAGTTTCAATTCACAAATGATTTGAAAGAGTTCTAATCCTCCACTGCCTCGCTAAAAGGAACCTAATGGATCGCACACCATGTAAGTTGATGCGTAGAATGGAGATGAGTACGAATGATTAAATGGTTTAATTATTTGTGGCAAGGATTAATTAATATGTTAATTAATCAGACGAATAAGTTCGTTAAAGACCTCGGGTTGGTTTTGGGCTTCAAGGCCCAATGGGCTTCGAACGTCAAGCCCATTGACTTAAGTTGTATGACAACTTAATGACTAATAATAGATTAGGGCCCAATAGCCCAATGAACCCAACATGGCCGGCCATTTAGGGCAATGTAGTGAACTTGCTTTAATTGCAAGTTTGCCACTACATTGTGAAATGATATAAAACAAGTTTATAACATTTCATACAAAGAGGTTTTTTTTTTTTTGGAGAATGGTTGAGCATGAAAATGCTCTCTTCTCTCAAAGAGGCCGGCTACCCTAGAGGAGTAGGGCTAGCAATCTCACTCACTCTAAGGCACTCATCTTCTCATCAAGACTCTCCTTGGTGAAGAGACTTAGAGGTCCCCTACTTTGGGTACTTGGAGAAACCAATTCTTTGATCATCCTTCGAAAATGTTCATGGAGCAAAGAAGCTTGGAATGAAGACCCTCTCCATGGGTGATTAGCCTTTGCTTATGCAAAGAGGAATCTACAAAGGTATTTGATTTCTCAACTCAAAATTAGTTTTGATTTGAGTCTTGGTTCACCATATCTACTAGGCTTTGAATTTTCTTGGGTAAAGTTTCGTTTTAAGTGCATAGAAGCATGTTTCCGCCTTTAATTGTTAAATGCATGCTTAATGATGTTGCTTAATGAACTCGGTTAATCCACAAATTTCCCTTCAGTCAAACTCTACCCAGATATATAAAACAACATGGACAACACCATTTGTACTCTAACATATATCACACTTAGGCATGCACTGAAGGAAAATTTTCGGAAAACCAAGTTTATTTGAGCAACATCTATAGCATGCAATTAACAATTAAAGGCGGAATCATGCTTGTATGCACTCAAAAACAAAACTTTACCCAAGAAATTCAAAGCCTAGTAGATATGGTGAACCATGACTCAACTCAAGAACAAAGTGAGTTGAGAATTCATATACCTTTGTTGATTCCTCTTTGCATAAGCAAAGGCTAATCACCCAAGGAGAGAGCCTTCATTCCTTGCTTCTTAGCTCCATGGAATTCTTGGAGGAGGATGGATGAAGAGGATTCTCCAAGTTCCCAAAATTGAGAACCTCTAATTTTTCCACACCAAGGAGAGCCTTGATGAGGAGATGAGTGCCCTAAAGGAAGTGAGATTGCTAGCAATTTTCCTCTAGGGTAGCCGGCCTCTTTAAAGAGAAAAGAGAGCTTTGATTCTCATTTTTTTCTCCAAAAGAAACCCTTAATGTTGAAATGCTATAAAGTTGCCTTTATAGCACCTCACATTGTAGTGGCAAACTTGCAATTAAAGCAAGTTCACTACACATTCTCTAAATGGCCGGCCATATGGGTTCATTGGACTGTTTGGGCCCTTATGTTTCATTAGTCATTAAGTTGTCATACAACTTAAGTCAATGGGCTTGACGTTCGAAGCCCATTGGGCCTTGAGGCCCAAAACTAACATATTAATTAATCCTTGCCATAAATAATTAAACCATTTAATTATCCTTACTCATCTCCATTATTTCATCAATCTATACCTTACACGGTGTACGATCCATTAGGTTCCTTTTAGAGAGGCAGTGAAGGATTAGAACTCTTTCAAATCAATTGTGAATTGAAACATACTTTCAATTCTCCCTTTAGTGATTATACACTTTTAGGGCTTCCACAAACCATGAGTGACACCTAGCAGTATGTCATGGCTACCCAAGCTAATCAGAAGAGGTGGAGAACCTATTCAGTTTAGGATTGCAATGCAATACAGTCTTTCTCTAATACAATACTGTCGACCACATTGTTTGGTTTGATATTCTATTCATGTCTACTATCCAATGTGATTCCATTACTTATATGATTACATTGAATATGATTTGGAACGACTTCCTAAATCACATTCATACTCTGGCCAGAGATTCTTAATCATATCATAGAGTATTCTCCCTCAAACGGTTTGAAGGTTAGAGATTCCTTGTTGTGCATTCACTTGCCTCCATGGCTAAGTGGCTTAACCCCAACTATGCTGTGGACACCCCCGGATGGGGTGACTTTGACACAGTCAAAGATCAAGGACCTAACCACAAGACAACTATGATGCCTCAGGTCAAAGGACTACTTTGCATTATCCCAACCATGAGTTTTCATGTGACGTGAGTATGAGAACTCCTCGTTGATCGTGTTCAGTGGACTCATTCTATATTGAGCACCTACATGCTTATCTTGGTGTCAGTTACACCAATGACTCGAGACTAGTCATTCTCCCTGAGAGAAGATATAACACGTGCTGATCTTAACGGACTGTCAATGCCCAATTGGCAATCCTATGATCAGGAACGTTTAGGATATGTCTCATGAATGAGAATGGTCTCATGAACCTAACTTGTTTAGATTACATTCTACTAAGCACATATTCCTTGGACTTATTGTTTAAGCATATAACATTTATATGAGACTACTTTAAACAATAACCTTTGCCCTTTATATTAAACTAAATTAGTTTAACAATTGAAATGTTCGTAAAGTATCATCATATGATTGGTTTTAGGGCACATTTCCAACATGCACATCAAACACAACTTATACTAGCAATATTAACATATGAATGCAAATCAAGAGAGCATGCACACAACAAGTTTTGTGCCCGAAAAAACCCCTAACTGGGTTAAAAAACCGGGGGACTCCGGGGAGTCCGGTCCACTAGTGTGAAATAAAGATTCATACAAAATATATCACAAAAGCTCAATTCCTAGACCTATTCTATGGAGCAGCTTGTACCTTTGTGCAACCTTCAATCACGCCTAGCAGCATCAAGCCCAGTCTTCACAAATATGGCAGCTCTATCTTCTGGGCTCATCGTCTTGTGGCACTGGGACGAGACACAAAACCGAGAAAATGATATAGAAAGATGTGATGCAACTTTGGATTTTTAACAACAAAGTCAGTTTCTTCATACAAAGATTTGGAATGAAGAAACTAGTGAAATCAACAACTAAGGTCTATATGAAGATTTCAAATAAACTTTAGACCAAGAACTATACCGACCAATTTCTTGAGAGGATTTTGGTGAGTTAACATCCGAATTTTTTGAGTTAGAAAAATATTTGCAGATTAGGAGGTTTGCAATCAAATGATATGCAAATGTGGATTCAAAAAACAAATCAATTTCTTCCAACCAAATATTAAGGACTGAAGAAACCTGGTCAGAATCCTCCTATAAAGATCTATTCAAAAAAGATTTTAAACTACTTTAAACTAATTTGACCAATCGCACAACTTTTAATATAAGATTGAAATACCAACTCTACTTAGTAGGGGCTCAGGAGGGAAAAGCAAGTCTCTTTTACAGCTGACAAAATTGTAACTTGAAAAGGAAATATGAAATACAATTCTTCTCTAAACATATCTTCAAAGGTCATGCAACGATAATAAAGAAGATAATAAGATGCATCAAACAACGTTGATGTCAAGGTAAGGGAATGGCAGGACTCAGAGCCTTCTTAAAATCATATTTTCTTTCAAGCAAAGAAGCATGATTGATATGAATGTTAACCAGCTTTTTAATAATCAGTTTAGGGTTCATATTCAGCACTTTGCCAATAATATGAACAATAATCCAAGACACAAGTTAGTAACAACAGCATTGCCTATACCTAATTTCTTCTTTTCTTGGAGATTAATTTAGCTTTTCTTTTCTTTTGAAAGGATGGCACTCAACCTTTTGGATGCACAAATACTTTTGTAGGATTAGCAAAAGGCTCTTTGAAATTAACTGCTATTCACTTGTAAGATCAACACAAGGCTGCACATGTATAGCACAAGAATTTTGATTGTTGCTCAAGGCTTTTCAATATGGACTAGAAGAGAGTTCACTAGAATTGATAGGGTTTCAAATTATGGAAAAAGTGTAGCCTCTAAAATCAAACTAGACCAAAGCAAGATTAACACCCAATCAACAACAAACCTTTGGATTATTAGAACACATGATTTTTCAAGAAGGCAATCTGGTAAATAAGGAGAACCTTTGACATCTGATGCATAAATTACTCAAGGTCTATCTCCACTTTATAATACAAACCATGACAATTCAAGGAGCATGCATATAGAGAGTTTATATAACTATATGATGACTGGGACTGATTAGATGAAAATGATGCAAAATTAAACTGAAACTCAAAATGTTGGAAGCATAACTATTTCAAACCAATCAGTTCGAGGGAACAAATATCAATGGTAGCCCAGAAGATTCTCATACGCTTAAATTATCTAAAGCTTTATTAACAAATATCAGCTAGTTGTTATTCAGGTGGCACTAAAGTTTCAAATGAGAACATGACATTTAGCAAAAACACTTATAGAAGAGGTGTGATGTCGATATGTTTGAGTCCTTGAATGTTGGACAGGGTTTTCGAATATGTCAATTGTGCTCATATTGTTACAGTAAATCAAAAGGTCTTTAGTGAAATCCCAAATTCACTGAGCATTTTATTCCCTATTCACATCAATTAAGTTACAATAACTCCCATATTCTTGTGTAGCCATAATCCACTATGCTCTGAGCTTTGGAACCTTTTCATGATTACAGCTAGCCCTCATAGGCTGCTTCCATTAAACTGAAATGGAGGTGTGTGACAAGATCCAGCAACTCCTATCACTATCCATGGCAGATTCCACCCCAATACCAATAGATCCTGAGATCTCTCTATGTATATTTAGAGGTTGACGCTCACGATACCAATTGTGAATTGGTACAGAATTGGAATATTCTGCAACTAAAAAACTAATCGTGCCACGTGGAGCTAGTCAAAGGAAACTAGTCAACTAGTTACAAGTTCATTACTAACAGAAACACCAGTATGAAATAAGCAACTGACTAGAGAACACAACTAGTCAGGCTCTACTAAATATATAAAACAACATGGACAACACAATTTTTCGACATATATCACACTCGAGACATGCACACCAAACACAACTTATACCAGCAATATTAACATATGAATGCAAATCAAGAGAGCATACACACAAGTTTGTGCTCAGGAAAAACCCCTAACTGGGTTCAAAAACCGGGGGACTCAGGGAGTCCGGTCACTAGTGTGAAATAAAGATTCATACAAAAGTATATCACTGACTCAATTCCCTGAACCTATTCTATGAAAGCGGCTTGTACCTTTGTGCAACCTTCAATCACGCCCTAGCAGCATCAAGCTCAGTCTTCTAAATATGGTAGCTCTATCTTCTGGGCTCATCATCTTGTGGCACCAGGGACAAGACACAAAACCAAAGAAAATAATATAGAAAGATGTGATGCAACTTTGGATTCTTAACAACAAAGTCAGTTTCTTCATAAAGATTTGGAATGAAGAAACTAGGTGAAAATCAACAACTAAGGTCTATATGAGATTTCAAATGAACTTTAGACCAAAGAACTATGCAAATAATTTCTTGAAGGATTTTGGTGAGTTAACATCCAATTTGCAGGCTAGAAGAGAAAAATATTTGCAGATTAGAGGGTTTGCAATCAAAATGATAGCAAATGTGATTCAAAAAAACAAATCAATTTCTTCAATACAGCAAATATTAAATTGAAGAAACTAATTAGGAATCATCCTATAAAGATCTATTCAAAAGGATTTTGAAATAAGATTGAGATCAAGATTGAAGCAAGTATTTTCATGTAGGATAATTTAAGAATATTCAATGAAGACACACTCTCTTTGAAGATGAAGTTCGAACCCCTTCCAAGCCAATTACCACAACTCAAGCTTTACTTCAGAAATATTTTATTTGGATCAGTTAAAGAGTACAACTCCGTGGACACTTGTCAAATACCTATTCAATCTGAAGAAATAAAAATTTGACAATCTCACTCTCAATTGTAAGGAATCGGACAAGCCCCACATGGATTTTCTTAAAAAGTGTGCTAGACCCACGTGTATAACAGAAGCATTGTCTGACTAGACAGGATAGACTCGTCAAGAATGCATAAGAAATTCAATCGTGAAATGCAGATGCATAAGATCAAGGCTTCCAATGAAGAAAACTCTTGATACTTCACTTTCACAGTCTTCAACCTTCCTAATAACTAAGTCAACTACTACCTTGAGCTTGTATGATTAAAATACAAGGAAATACAATTTCTGACAAAGGCCAAATAAGCATAAACTGGACTTAACAGATATGGTCAATAGATGCACCATTGTCTTCATGAATCGTAGTTGGGACTTAACGAAGGATGAAAAACCACAAGTGCTTCGAACGTGTGGTTTTAGGCGCATGGCAGCGATGAGCTCGAAGATGTCACAACAAAGGAGTCTGTTTGGTTGACTTCTAAGACATTGCGGTGTTCCTAACAGTAGAGACGTAATCGTCTAAACATGCCTTGGCAGGTCAGACAAGTAACCGGTATCTTAAACTAACAAGGCAAGCATCATTTTGGCTCCCAAAGGGTGTAGTCTATTCTCAATTCATCAAGATAGAATAAGCCCAATTCCATAGTAATGGGAAAAACATTTTTAACATCTGGTGGGAGCGTGCCAGGCATAATGTTGTATCTTGCCAAAAGATTAACAACAAATGAGATGTCCTACTTAATGTTATGAGCTAAGTACAATAAGCACAAATTGAACTTAAATATAGAACTTCGAGTTCCAAAACCTTTTCAAGGGTCTCATTTGCATCTAGAGTATGTAGATCATGGATGCATTGAAGGCAACACCTACTGAGTGTAGTTCATCCAGGTGGACCAGATACCATCAAGAACTTTGCTCGAACTTTAAGCTGAGACAGAAAACGAAAGGTTTTCCCAATATCTTTCATCTCAAATTTCGGCTTCAGGTGTGAGGCGAGTTTCTCGGCTCTTCCCAGTCTAAAAGTAAAGATTCATGTCATTGACATAGACTGCAACTCTAGGAAATTTGGTTTGTACACGCAAGGGCATAGTTTATTCACATATCCTAACTGATCAGATATTCCCTTAGAGCGGGTATACCACATCTGCTCGAATTGTTCCATTCAATTAGGTAAAGCCTCAATCTAATAAACAGGGTGTTATGTGGTTTAGAATTATTTGACCTAAAATCCATTTATAAGGAGTGCATACTGTTGTGACCTAAAATCTAGAGAGAGAGAAAGAAAGAGAAAGCTTAGGCAGAGGAGGAAAAGAGGGGTGTGTGGGAATTGTGGCACATATTCCTCATGCCTAGTGGCTATTACATAGTAATAAAAGGAGACAATAATAGCTCCAAGTAATACAAGTTGTACAAGGAATGATCTTCTAGATCTTGTAAGATTCCTATACATAATCTGCCTACGGTTTACACAATCACCTTATTAAATAATATTCATAACACATAATGATTTTTGAGTGTCAATAACATCTCTCTCGTTAATTAATGTTAAAAGGACAAAATTGAAATTTCATACTCTTCTGTTAACAATAGAGTTCTTTAATATGTGGCTTAATTGGCAATGGTTCCTAAATCTACCCCTAGTTTTAATTTGGTCCCTGAACTTTCATATTAGTTTTTTTTTTTAGTCTACTAATTTAACAATGTGTTGCACCATTGGTCATATTTACTAACACCGTCTGTTTTTCGTTTTAATCTAGGGCTATAGATTAGAGCTTCAACTTAAAACTTAAAAATAAAATACAATAGAAGATGCTAAAAACAAAATGAAAGTTTACAAATTAATAACTAAAAGTTAAAACAAAAATGAAAATGGATTTGAACTTTAGTAACTTTTAAAAATATTATGCAACGTGATTTCAAAGTTGGTAGAAGATCACATTGTAAGTTGGACTTAAGTAACTAACAGATCACATATTGAATTACAAAATAGAAAATTCCTATGTATTCAATTTTCTCTCACAAAAAAATAATCTGATTTTTTTAGTTTTCTTTTTACCTTTCTCATTTTTTCTCCATTTTTCCTGCATTTTTTTAAAATTTATTTTTTTAGTGATGTGGGATTTGACACATCGATCCCGGTTTCGCCAGGTGTCGGGAAGTGCTAGCCGACACGTGTTGAGTGACGAAAGCCAATTATGCAAAAATTAAAAGTGAAAAGTAAGAATTTCAAAGTGAAGTGCGAGTAGAAGTGTGGTGGGGTTAAAAACCCATAATATATGATGCATAACAGTCGAAACAAGTAAATAGTGCAGGAGTATAAATTATTCACATTCCCGTGACGATGGATGATAAAGTTAACTACAGTAGGGTGAATCTCACATAAACTGAAGCAATGTCAGAACCGTCGACCACCGCCAAGGGAAGCCTCGTGTCACCGATAAGAAGGGAGAGACACGCCTCTAGGTCCTGGAGGGGCGCAAAACATAAAACGGTGAGTGGGTCAAAAAGCAAAGTTTGATAAAACCTTTGTTTTCAAGAGTATACTAACCCCTCGCTGGAAAACAAGTATAGTTTGAAAACATGTCATACCCTCAGGCATGAACCTCAAAATACTATAATAAAAAATATACGGGTACTCCCCGATAATGATTTACTGACATGCTCACCCATATGTAAACACACAAGTCCAAGTGGCTAAACCACAAGGAACAGGCTAGGTATAAAAGTAATACGCTGAGTACTACAATGACGCGAATCTAACGCTAAGCGCTGGTGCATAAAGTGCAGTCACACAAGTTCGAGTTGCCTAGTGCAACCTAGAACAGGCTAGTACCTACAATGGATCCAAAGCTGCATAGCGGTACTGGTAGTGACTACTCCAAACGTCAAGGCTAGTCCTGGCCACAAGACTGAGTACTAATACTTGGGGTGTTATACATCTACTGATGAGCAACAGTATAAAACATGTATGGCAATATAATACGAATGTTCTACCTCCAACAAACGTATATGATATGAATTATGCTAACAGTTTGAAGAAAGCATTGAAAAACCATACGTACATATTCATTTATCAAAACAAAGACCCACCCACTCACCTGTAGGTAGCCGGGTTTAGTAGCCCCCCTGTCCTGGGTAGCCCGGTAATCCTGCGGAGAAGTCTCACCCGAATATGAGATATCTTTGTAATAATGATTAAACTCATAAAGGTTATTAAATAACTAATTAATTACACTTATCCTTGTTTGCTCCTTAGGTCCAAAACACCTCGAAAAATATCATACGTACTGCCCCTAGGTAGTACGCGTCGTCACGAGTCGCCTCGCGAAGACGGAATCGAAAAAAGAGTCCCCACGCGCCCCCACGCGCCCCCACGCGCGGCTCAAACGCGGCAAGCCGCGGCTCCACGCGCGGCTCCATGCGCTGTCTCACGCGTGGCTCACTCGCGGTCACGCGCAGCTCCACGCGCGGCTCAACCGAGCCGGTCAGCGCCGGTCTGAACCGGTTTGCTGACGTCAGCAAGGCTGGTCTAACCCGGTTTGCTGACGTCAGCAAGGCTGGTCTAACCCGGTTTGCTGACGTCATCGCTGACGTCAGCGCCGGTCACCTCTGGTCTTTTTCCGGTCGCCGACGCCACCGCCAGCCGTCGTCGCCGTCGCCGGAATTTTGGCCGGTTTTCTGGGTAATTTTTAAAGCTCCATATCTTCTTCATTTCAAGGCCAAATTTTACGTGCCATATATCAAATGAAGCTGGAGAAGAGTAGAATCACGGTGTACCTTTGGATTGGTCGTACAAGCTCGGGAAATCGCCTGTAATTGCCTCGAAGGTTGCGGTTCACTGTAGCTTTGTCGATCTACGTCAAAACTCAACCAAATCAGGCAAACGACCTATGAAAATTCATCTACTCAGCGAGAGGAACACAATGGTGGTAGTTAGAAACCTCACCTCGGTCTAGATTGGCCGGAAAATGGCCGAGAATGTCCGGTTCTTCCGGTTGCGTTTCCCGTCAAACGGTTGAGAGTTTGGACGAACGGTTTGCACCGTTGAGTCCACGGCGTCGAGACAAAGAAGGTGGTGATTTTCGTTCGCTTCGATTCGACGGGTTTCCGTCGGTGTGCACTGTGCACACACGGTGAGAGAGAGAGAGAGAGAAAAGTCAAAATTGGAAAAAAAAAATTAGAAAGTGACGGGGAGAAGGAAGGGGGAGGAAAGAAAAGAAAAGAAAAGGAAAAGTGGGGTTTTGAGGGTATTTTGCACCCACCAAAACAGTAAACTTACACGCTCACGTGTACGAAATAAACACGCACGTGTAGAAAATATTCCCTAGGAATTATTTTATAATAAACTTTTTATGGAATGTTACAGGGATGAAGTTCCTAATATACCCCTAGATTTAACAAAAAAATAAACGGCATTAGTGAAATGGACAAATGGTATAACACATTGTTAAGTTCGAGGATTAAAGAAACTAGTATGAGAGTTTAGGGACTTAAATTAAACTAGGGATAAAGTTCAAGGATCATTGTAATAATTAAGCTTATATATAGTATAAATTAAGCATATATTTAGAGTTGTAATTCACACCCAACATAATTGTTATGAGACATAACCCAAACCTGTCATACTAGTGGTTGATGACATTATCAGTGTTAAATAGTAGTGATGTAGTCCATCTTTTTGAAATCTTGACATGTAATCAAATTCGACTGATTGATTGAGTCTTAATATATTACAAGTATTTACCTAGCACGTGGTATTTAGTAGTGGGTCATTGATTTATCTTTATGAAATTTTCACATTATCTAATATGTAAAAATACTTTTAACAATTTTTTACAATTAATCGATAATTTAGAAAGTTAGACACAATGCGTCTTGGGTTCAAACACTCTATACTCCCCCACTTCACCCTAGTGTAGAATATCGGTTGTAACAAAAAAAAAAAAAATAGATGTCTTGTATGCATGTTGCCTTGTATATCTCCAACAATTCTTTAATTAGTTAGAGTATGTGATGTGGGGAATGAATAGACAACTCAGACCTTCTCACACTAGTGTGGTGTGACAAGGGCTCTCCGATTAGACTTTAATGGATAGAATGAATATGAAAACTCAAGTTTATTGGTATAGGAACAGTTATCTTTTCATGGTCGATGGACATGCCTTTATAAAGTGGCAAGTTTTAAGGTAAGTGTAGTATTTCATGATTGATTAGTTTGCGACCCATTATCCTGTCCATTACATCATTTAGCCGTTTAATTTTGGTAAATGTTACAAAAGGCCAATTAAGAGTTATGTTTAAGGAAGCCTCTTAACCACATCGAATATCGTGGCCTATAACTAGGCCACGATTGTAAGGTTTGTTATTTTGTTAGGTGTGAGAAAGGGTTTGGGCTTAGCTAAGCTATCCAGACCCAATAAATTTGTTGAGTTAGATGGTTCATTAGTTGGATGATACATGTCCAACATGCAAGCCCGACATATGGTTCATTAGTTAGATTATCGAGGTCATGCCTATAACATATTTAATGTGAATCCAAGCGTGGCTTGGTAGATATTTTTAGAGAAAATAGCTACAATAAACATATTTTGACATTTAGTTTACAGAAATGATCATTTTTAGTAACAACGACATATTGATTATGGGCTCGTTTGGAAGTGCTTTTAAAATGGCTGAAAGAGCTTTTGGTAATAATGTTTTTTGAATCAATCCTTAGTAAAAATGCAAGTGAATCTTGGAAACTGGTGCTTCTTGCAAGAAGCAGAAGCACTTTTAAGTGCTTTTGGAACCCAATATTTTCAGTCATTTTAAAAGCACTTCCAAACAAGCCCTATATATGGATGACACAACGATGACATAATGACAACACAACGATGATATGATGACGACATAATAAACACTAATTATTTCTGCGACAAAATGTCAAAATATGTTTATTGTAGCTGTAGTGATAATAGCAAGCGCACAATATCGTTCAAGTAGTACAGTAGTAGTAGAGTATCGTTCTGACACGGATCTAGTTAACCTAATTATTAACGCTATTTACAAACAAACAAATAAAGATTAAAATAACCTAAAAGTAGTTGATTAAACAAATTAAAAGGCAAATAAATAAACACTTAAGAAAAGCAAATTAAAATAAGCTCTAGGACACTAATTTCACCTAGCTAATCCCATCCGAATCTCTCTTTTTCATTAATTCTCAATCACCTAGCATGTTGATAGTTATTTTCCTTAATCTCACCAATATTCTCTTTTGAGTTACACTAGTTGTGTTCCTCATTAACAACCCACTCTATTCCTAGTTATGGATTTAAAAAGCTAAAAACCCATTATGTTCCTTGGGAAACACTACAAACTACACAAACCATAATCTAGTCTTCCGAGTAGACTATGTAATTTATAGTACTTGTTACAAAAAACTATATATTAGATATCTCCTTCCAGTCTCAACCTAATTTTTCTAATCAAACAATTAGTGATCTATTAATTGCAAGCATTAAGAACACTAACAAGCACTCAACATGCAAAGATGAATTGAATTAATTTCATTCTCGGCTCCACGGTAAAGCTTGACGTCCCAATTCTCACTCCCTACTCTCGGCTTCTCCCTCTCTTTATAGGTGTGATATGCGTGTGAGGGTCTCCGAGAGGTTCTCTAATTTGTATCACAACCTTTCCTTAAATACAAGTCTTTTATTCCTTAATCCACACGACAAAGGAATTGAATCCAATTCCTTCTTGGAAACAAACTTGCACCAGCCCAGTTCATTGGACTGACTAATTCACACGGTTTGGACTGTTTTGCAAGCCTAAGGTCCAATAATTTCACCAGTTGGCTGACTAATTCACATGTTAAAGATCTTTTAATTATAAGCTATTTCATACGATTATATTTGAACCTCTTGGTAGTGAGAGCCAGAAATTATGTGGTTTATAATATTTATGTTTTGACATGACCTGCATATTTTATTTTTGACTAGTTTCAGATACTTATTAAGTGAACATGAAAATTTTGCTCTAATTTTTGGCTATGATGTGTTTATGAAACATATTTGAGTCCTTGAAGGACAATACTTAATATAAAAAAAATTGTTGATCAAATAATATTTGATTGGTGAGATGAATTTCCCGTCGTTAGGAGGAGAAAATGTTGTTCTTGAAGAACGACGTGAAATATTATAGATTGTATTTGCTATTGTAAATGTGTTTACTATTATCTCGTCAAGATTTTTGTATGCCAAAGTAAAAAGTAAAATATGGAAGACAATGCAATCCAAAAGATTGAAATTCAAGGAGCAAGATAAGTTTACATACAGAAAGTTAAAAAAAAAACACACAATATCTACAAGAATTGGTGTCCTAATTAGATAATATAAAGTGGTGGCAAGTGATTTATATATGTTGCACACTTGACTAGTGGCATATCTTTAAGATGCAAATTTAGTTATCTAGAAGTGGAGACTACTACATTGGAAGGTCCATAAGCCCACATAATGTGGTGTTATCAGATATTCACGTTTTCTATATAATTAATGTTTATAAGAGATGAAAGACTTACAAGAGACGAAAGTCAATTGGGAAATAACGAAAGCCCCCGAAGAGGAATGAGTACTAATGACTATGAAGAAATCTATCTCTAAGGCATGTATAAAGAGAATTGTGAAATCTCAAATGGATGATCATCTATGGCATATGTGATTTATAGTACGTACTATATTGTAAAGGGCTATAAGATGATATTATACCACGTCTTCTTATGAAGGTCGACAATTAAATTATAATTGACCAAACTGGACAAGGCAATCCAATGAAGTTGAATATTTTCAAAAGACGTGGAATGATTGGACCTATAATTCAAACACACAGTTATAAAGCCAAAAGGGCTAGAAGTGTGTAAAATAAAATCGCTTGGTATGATACAAGGCTTACTATAAAGATATGAAATTATATATGCAACCATGTTTATTCTTGTGAAGTATGCTTACAATATTAATAGGCTCACATTCATTTATTTATTTTAAAGATTATGAAATGTTTGAAGCATATTGCTTGAAGCGATCTCTTGTGGGATACATAGGAACAAATCCAAAAATATGTGAACAATGATATGAAGATACATATATTGCTTAAAGAAATATCTAAGTTTTGAAAGAGCATGAAGCTCAAGGTATGTACTCAGCTTTCTTGAAATGAAAATTATTTGAATTGCCTCAATGAGTACTTTTATTAAATTATGAGTTCGAATTCAAATCCAAAATTGTTGGAACATATTCAATTTTTGAAAAGTTATGAGATCTCTAAAACTCTTGAAGAGTTTATGAATTGATTAAATAGCATACAAGAATTCTTGTGAATGTCTAGTTATGCCATGTAGTTTATCTATGTTCTTATCCTCGTATACGTAAGTTATGATTTTGCATATAATATTATTTTAGTGATATGTTATGTGAAATTATGTCACATTCCAGACCAGCTCCGCCGTAGCACGATATTGTCCGCTTTGGACCACGCCCTCACGGTTCTGTTTTTGAGAATTCACGAGCAACTTCCTAGGATGGGTGTTGCTCGTGAGTTTCCAGAAACAAAACCGTGAAGGCGTGGCCCAAAGCGGACAATATTGTGCTACGGCGGAGCCAGTCCGAGATGTGACAGAATAAAGGCCTCGTGCTAAATGGAGGTGGACATGTACATATAAGGCACATCAGCCCTTCTCCGTTCGTCGATGTGGGATGTCATCACAATCCACCCCACCTAAGAGGAACTCGGCGTCCTTGCCGGCACATCTGTACCAAACGGCAGAGTGGCTTTGATACCATTTTGTCACATCCCGAACTGGCTCCGCCGTAGCACGATATTGTCTGCTTTGGGCCACGCCCTCAAGGTTTTTTTTCTAGGAACTCACGAGCAATCCCATGATGGGTGACCCACTGGAAAGTTGCTCGTGAGTTCCCAGAAAAAAAAAAACCGTGAGGGCGTGGCCCAAAGCGGACAATATCGTGCTATAGCGGAGCGGGTCCGGGATGTGACAAATTATTGTATGAATTGTTTATAATCATTTTACATTAGTGAAATGCTTTAGAAAAATAGTCTATAGATATTTTAGTATTTCTCTAACCTCGTCAGGTATACAAATGAAAGATAGTGACACACCCCACCCTCGATACCCACGTGGATACCGAATGCGGGCGTGCTGGCTGACACTCGTAAGTGACGAAGCCATTAAATGCATGACAACACTTAGTGGAACCAAAATTAAAATACTATTAAGTTTGCGGAAATCAATGTCAATATGCATATGGTTCAGAGCGTACTAATTTTGAAACAGTGGAAACCAAATAATAAAATAAGTTCCTAGAATCTCTATCCACAACAGGGATGGATACTATTATAGAAACTGAAAAGAAAAGATAAATCCCTACATGGTCGGGATAGATGATCAGAGCTGCCACGCAGATGCCTCGACTTCGCCAGATGCACTATCACTATGTTCTGAAGGGGGCGCAAAAACAAAGGTGTGAGTGGACGAAAATAAAAGTTTTCGAAATACCTTTCTCTTTTCAATATAATAACCCCCTATTTGAAATCCAGTATAAGTATAAAATCATACTATCGTAGTATGTAACCAAAACATACCTTATAAGTATAATTGAAAACGTATATCAATGTATAATCGGAAGATAACCAATCATATATTCAATAATCATATCAACATACGTCTATACCAATAATACATATAGGAAAACCACCACAGGGTATATAAGCAATCACCCATGTACGTGTTGAGGAACAACCTCTCAATCCCCGTACAAGCACTTTACGTTATTCAATAATTTGTACTCCTAGTACCACACACATGTAAGCACTTGCGCCTTAGCACGTCACACCCGAGTCCTTACGTAGTGGGGCCTTTTCCCCAAATATAAACATAAACGTAAGACAAGCTTGCACTAAGGTATTTACCGGACAATACCCCTGGAGTACAGTGCGTGTGACCCAAACATGTGAGACTTGTCCTACGGCCGTGAGACGATACTACAACGTAGTGAAAGCATACCAAGTGTATTTGAAAACATACATACATATATCATGTGTAGAAGTGAAGAATATCATATACTTCATAATTTCCCAAATATTTAAACATTGCATAAATAGCATTCTCATCGCAGTCATATATCAAATACCAATATTTATGCATACCCGAAATCATAGGCTAAAACCATTTAATAATATATATACATATATATTCAAATCTCAAAATCATTTCATAATATATATATATAACCATATATATATATATATAAGCATGCCTCAAAAACATTTAAAATAATTTAATATATCAAAACCGTAATCATTTCAAAGCATAGAAATCATTTAATAAACCAAAAGTCCACTCACAGGTGATCGGGAGTGAAATCTCCCTCGGTGTTGCTCTCCTCGAAGTGTGGCGCCGAAGAATTACCTATTTAATATTAGGGGAAAAATTAGAACTTCCCTAATATAAATTAAAATAGGCCCTATAGAAAAATATTCCAAAAATAATACTATTTTAGCGAAAACGGGCTCGAAAAACGATTTTCGAAGCCCGAAAACCCTACAGCCGCCGTCCACCGCCGTCGCACGTGCTGGGAAACGGTCAGACGCGCCGCCACGCGCCGGGAGGTGGCCTCACGCGCCTGCACGCGCCTGCTGACGTCACCCCCACGCGCATGCTGACGTCAGCCACGCGCCTGCTGATGTCAGCGCCATTAAAGTTAACATAATATACCTTCCAGAATGACGAGACGATCGTGATGGTATGGATTTTGGGCAACGGTTCGACGGTTTTATGATTCGTCCAAAGGTTAGGGTTTCGGTGAGGTTTTTGGCTTGGAGAGAAAACTAGGAGAGAAAGAGAGATAGAGGGGGAGAACGTGCAGGAATGAGAGGAAGGGTTGGCTGCACAGCAGCAAGCCAAAAACCCTAATCCCAACTTACGGGGTGGAAATTACTAAAATGCCCCTACACTTTAAAGCTTCGTAAAACGTTCGTTTCAACTCCAAATTGAGTTCCGCTTGCGTCCACGCGTTCGTATCGACGAGTACATCATGAATATGTAAAGAAATAAATTTTCACAAGTCGTCTCAAAAAGTCATTAAAAGTCAACATTGACCACTAGGGGTATTTTGGTAATTTCACATAAAATTTTGGGACGGGTTGTAACAGATAGCCTATGATGATACTGAAGAAATAATATATACCAGCATTGCCGAAGTTCATTTTGAAAAAGATAGGTACAATGTCACTTTTGTTAATGTTACACCGTCAAATAGTTCAAGTATGTTGTCATCAGGAGGAGTATCTCATGAGGGGGAGCATCCAACAAACTTTCAAAAAAAGAACATATGTTAGTTGTACTCTTTTTCCCTTTGACTAGATTTTTGTCTCACCGGTTTTCCTAGCAAGGTTTTAACGAGACAACGTTGAGCGCGTCTAACACTATATTATGCAATGATTCAGAAGAATGTTGCACTCTTTTTCCCTTTGTTAAGTTTTGTCCCATTGGGTTTTCCTACCAAGGTTTTTAATGAGGCAACTATATCATTGTGTGGTAGACAACCAAGGGAGGGTGTTGTAAATGCACAAGTTAGTGGATGACCACACAACCATCCTTTATATTTCCATATAACTTATGGTGTGTAATTACATGTAACTTAGCCTCTTAAGTGTATACAACTAATGACACTCCTAAATGCTTGTAATATATGCCTTTACATGTTCATATCATTATGGTTGTAAGCCTATAAAAGAAGCTCTTGTATACATGAATAAGAGAAGCTTTGAGAGCAATTTCCATTGTCTTTCTTTACTCTCTACAATCTCATTTTTCTCTACAATTTCCTCTATAGTTTTATAATACTAACTACATTTATAAAAATGTGCAGAGTTCCATAACTTGGATCTTTTAAAAGAAACATACTAAACCCTTCAAAAAAATACTAAAAATAGTATTTGCCAAAAAGAAAAAAGTATCTCAACTTATTGTGTATGGTTAGAGGAAAGTGGCCAGAAAACAGGGAATTGCCTACAATACTTATATGTATTTAATACAATTATAATTTGATAGTCAGATATAATTCATGTGAAAATATGTATTTAATAAAATTACCATCTGACCGTTCAGATTGTGATTGTATTAGAGTAGTGATATCTACACAATTCTTTTTACCTCTCACACATCCCCTATTAATTTCTGTCATTTGATCCTCTTCAATTCATTCGATCGACGGTCAAAAATTGAGAGGTGTGTGTAAGGTAAAAAAGGATGTGTAGATAGCACCACCCTTTCATCAAATATATGTAAGTATTGTAATCAAATCCCCAAAAACAGTCGTGTGGGTTTCCAAATTTGAAACAAAGGGGATTGCACAATTCAATGCACCTTTTCAGGGAGTTGATTAATTTGGTTTCTAGCAAGTTGCACAATATTCAAAATCATTTGCAAATGTTACTCATGGCATGACGTAGGAACTCCTAATGACGATCTATCCATGAACGGAAAATTTCCTTTTAATTTTTTTTAGACTAAAAATTTGGTTGCGATTTCATTGTTCTCCACTCACAAGTGAAGATAAATATCATTGGACTGTAGTAATAAGTGACAATTTTCTTTTAATTAAGATATAAGTGAAGGATTTTAATGGCACATATATAGTGTTATTGGGTCCCTTGTGTAGAAAAATTGATATACACCCAAATTTATCAATGTGTTTTAAGGAAAACCCAATATTGTTTTATCTTTGAAATAAACCCTTTGACCTTAATTTAAGCTATAAAAACTTTCCATCTTTAATACCGGTATTAACCTCCATATGGTCACATCTTGAACTGGTTCCGCCGTAGCACAATATTGTTCGCTTTGGGCCACACTCTCACGGTTTTGTTTCTAGGAACTCACGAACTTTCCAGTTCCCAGTAGGTCACCCATCCTAGGATTGCTCTAGCCCAAACTCGCTTAACTTCGGAGTTCCGATGGAATCCGAAGCCGGTGAGCTCCCAAAATACCTCGTGCTAAATGGAGGTGGGCATGTACATATATGGCACATCACCCCCTCTCCGTTGGTCAATGTGGGATGTCACACATATGCATCTAATTCATTGTATTAATTGTTATTTAATTTTTGGATGAATTTAATGATATATTTTGTATACATTAAAGTTGTTGAAAAAAAATAACGTTTGATTACTTTTTTTTTTTTCATTTTTTCTTTTCTCTTGGTTACCTATACTATATAATTGTTTTATGTATCTTTTCTACAAATAGATACTGATAGTTCTATATATACATACAATTGTTTCATATCTCTTTTATAGGTAAATGAAGATGTTATATATTTTTATGGTTTCATATCTCTTTTATAGGTAAATGAAGATGTTATATATTTTTATGGATTAAGTGTATTTTATGCTATTTCAACATGAAAAAAAAAATGTAATATATATCATTATCATAGGTAAATATGTAAATAATTGTATAGTTATATATCTTTGTATTAGGTAAATAATTATTTTTAGTATGTCACATCCCGGACCGGCTTCGCCGTAGCACGATATTGTCCGCTTTGGGCCACGCTCTCACGGTTTTTTTTTCTGGGAACTCACGAGCAACTTCCCAGTGGGTCACCCATCATGGGATTGCTCTAGCCCAAACTCTCTTAACTTTGGAGTTTTGATGGAATTCGAAGCCAATGAGCTCCTAAAAGGCCTTGTGCTAAATGGAGGTGAGCATGTACATATAAGGCACATCACCCCCTCTCCGTTGGTCACAAATATATTTACTACAGATAGATAGTGATAGTTTTATATGTGCAACTGTTTCATATCTCTTTTACATGTAGATGAAGATATCAAAATAATTTCATAAATAGAGAATTGTATTATTTATTATTTCAACAAAAACAAAAAAGTTTACATATATCTTTATCAAAGGTAAATAATTGTGTAGTCAGGTAGATTGTATCATATGATTCAAATTTTAAATTTCAATTTAACTTATAGTTTGAAATTTTCAATTTAATTACATATTTACTATTAAGGGTAAAATAGTCATACAAAGATGAAATAAATACAAGATTTTGAATTGAATCACTTAAATACTGGGTTAAACCTAAAAGTTGCTATGTTGACTGTGCCTAAATTAAAAGAACTCGATACTTGTGTCTATGATATAAAGTCATGTTTAAAAACTATATATGTTACATAACGTTATTTTATGGGCACAAGACGTTGAGTTGATGTTACATCTAAGTTGCTGTCATAGACTCATATGTAAGTTGCTTTCGTCAGTTGCTGGCATAAGTAAGTTGTAGTAGGAATGAGTATTTGTCTGTAATTGACATATAATTATTTTAGATGCACTGAATGGGGAGAGACATTAATATAGATTTTCTCTTACAGAAAAAAGAATGAGCGCTCTCCCTCACACACCCTACAGGCCCAAACACCAGATCACTGCGGATACCAAATCGTCCACAACATCATGTGTACTCATCTATACTAATATATATACGAGGGAGGGTGAGACAGTTAGGATTAGGAATATCAAACCCTAGTTCCATCCAATGTAATTAAAAACAAGATCATCAAGAGCCGTGAAATATATGTCGTAACCTTCTTCATCTCAAGATTACAGAGACAATAAGGACACTATACAATCCTTTCAACTTGCCACTTAACTTAAAAGCCTACCAAACTTGTACAATTAATATAATTAAGCTTCTAATGATGCTGTTCTACTACAATTGCCTAATTATAAACAAGCCACTTAATTTAAATCTTGATCCTTTTTTTATGACAAGCAACCACTAATCTATGTACTAAAGGGGAGGGGAAGGTTTGATCACAGAACCCAGTGGGTTGAAGAGAAAGACCCTAACTAGGGTAATTCACCACTTGCAAACGAATCATAATATAAGTATGTCTGGTTATATAGGAGACTAGAAACGAAAATAGGGTGGGTACTTAATTTCAACAATTTGTGTGGGGAATGAAATATCAAGGTGAAGGACTCAAGATGTTCACACACTAATTAAGCAGCTGGCGTAGCATATTGCCTGCTACAGTAGTTTCGATTAGAGTCTGCGTGGTTTAGGAGAACAACTTGAACACTAAAAAAACAACCAGATGCTTTCCTTATTAGAAAAGTCTAGATATATTATAGATCAAATCAAAAGCAAATTGTAGCGTAGCTAGCTTTCTTAGGCCGTACGTAAATTAATGAAAGTTTATCTCATCAAATAATTGACATGCTATACACTTACAGGAAGCAAGTTACGTGTGATTCCTTCTCTAATTAGTGTATTACGACTTGATGGGTGTGGGTCACAACATCACGTCAATTTTTGGTGATTGCAAAGAATACAGGACTATGATTGATGCATGGATAGATTTTTCCACCCAATTATATTACTTCAGGTTTCCATATAATACATATAACTATTTCGAAGTTTCAATCTCATTCATGTTGATAGAAGTACAACTAATATGGAAACTTGCTTGTTATGACACCAAGCATCTTTCTTCCTTGCTTGCTGCACTTGCACGAGTTGGGAGGTTTTGTGCACGATCTAGGACTCGAAGGCCAACGGGTTGGCTACATATGCAAGTTGTTTCCATGATCTTCGCCTCATGTGTACTCCTCATTGAGAGGCCGGGGAGCACGAATTTGCTCTCTTTTCTAGGTGTTTTTTGTATGGAGAGTGTTATCAACATTTCTCAACAGTGATCCCTATTTATATATAGTGGTCGGGGTAGGGTTAAGATGAGAGTACGGATCAACCCGAATCATTTGTACATAATCAACACCTGACGATGGTACATGCATAATTATTGTACCCAATAATAGTGTGTTCAAAAACCAAATGTACCCAAAGAAAAAAAAAATAAAAAACAACATATTGAAAGATATTTTGATAAAAAAAAATGAAAAACATCCATCGTATTGAAAAATCATAATATATACTAGCAATCAGCACACACCAAATAAATTTTTTTTTCTATTTGGTATGCAAAAGGGGAGAATGCAGGCCAAAAGAAAAGAGGGAGGGGAAGTAAGTTATTGCAGGAGAAATAAGAGTGAGGACAAAAATGAGGAGAATTTTCAATTCTTTAGTTTTGAATTATTGCCATTTTTTATATTGGCTTAAGTTTTAAGATAATATTAAAGCTCTAATAATAAATGAGTAAACTTGAAATTTTAACCTTTTTGGTTGACAAAGAATAATAATACTATAAGGCCTCGTTTGATAGAGAAGATTGGCTTGGGTATGACTATTCACTATATTGAAGGCATTTTAAAGGAATAAATGGATGACAAATTCCTTATCTTGTCCAAGTTGAAGGTTACTCATAAAGAAAAGATATCCCTACTAATTCCCACAAAAATGGTAGGATTAAAAGGGGCAATTATTCTTCATGATCAGTAACCTTCAACTTGGACAAAATAAAGAATTTGACATTTCTTCTTTTAAAATACTTTTAATATAGTGAATAGTTGTCCTATCCAAACCAATCATGTCTATCAAACGAGTGCTAATAGTATAGAAAATATACACACACATGCTAGAGCATAACTCGTCTAACTTACACTTCTACTCGAGGAGAAAAAGAAAAATCTTCAAAGAAAAAACTCTAGCTGCCAACCCCTTTCTTTTGATTTTAGGGTCGGCGGCAATCCTTCTTGATATCTTCTCTTTTTCCCTCTATTTTCGGTTGTGGTTGCTCTCTCGCTCTATCGATTGAGGAGAGCCTTTGTGATTGTGTTCCCTCTTTTGCTTTGTCGAGGAGAGTTTTTATGGTTATATATGGTTGTGGTCATGAATTTTTGCTCAACCTCATATCCTAAAGCAGCCTTTGTTGTTTGGCCTAAGGTGGTACTTTTGTGGTTTGTGCGCTTGGCAAATGACTATGAGGAGGACGCTTGATATTTGTTGGAGGTGACTCATAACAGGGCTTATTTGCCAACAATTACAAAATCATCAGAGGATAATGCCAAGCAGTTTATATCTATATAATATATATGTTCTATATATGCCATGTACTCTTTATACTCAATGAAAATCTAACCAAATCAAATTTAATAATTCTACAGAAAAGAAACCCTAGTACTTGTAAATTCAAATTAGTAATTTGGTCAACCAGTTGAAAGATTCCCTCGAACAATTTGGTGGGTGGGTGATGAGCATCAAACCAACACAGATGTAGCATACAGTGCAAATATGCAGAGATAACTTGTCTTCTTTCATCCAAACATACTCACGTCTGCATGTGAAATTCACATACACACGTGCACGGAGAGGAAATGTATTGAGAAACCGTGGTTAAACAAATAATAAAAATAATAAAAATAATAATAATAATAATACAGTAAATAACTTGGAAGCATTAGCATTTTGTTAGCAATATAAATACAAAAGGGACTTTATCTGTGACTAATCATTTAGGAGGAGTGTTGAGATGATGAGCACTTTTTATGGGTCAATTTGCCATTTGTAACTGTGCCGAAGGTCTCATTCATAAGTTCTAGAGAAAGTTAGGAGTTAGTTGGAGGAATTTGGCTGTTTTGGAAATATTACAAACACTGGTTTGCTAAAATATATAGAAATATCGATATAAATTACACGAATGACAATGTTGGAGAAAAATTTCACCTTCATAGGTATAATATATATCATAGATATAGTATTAATATTGTGTAAATATTGTCAATATGATTCAAATATATTGTATAAATGTTAACGATATTGTTCTTAATGGTGATAGATATTGTCAATAAGGATTGTTATAGCTATGAATATGTATTGTATATATAGTACATATGTTCACGATATTGTTAATGTTGTTGATATTGTTCACTCACCGCCACCCACGATGTTGCTTTAACCAAAGCTAAAATTTGCTTACAGTCACAAGCATGAGGTCCACAATGAAAAGAAAAACTCAGATCCATTGGAAATCGAACTCGAAACGAGTCGAGATCGAGTGATACTCGGTTAGAGAGTGAAAGTCGTAGAGAGAGAGATCCATGAGGATCAAATCACCTATAATGGATGATGGACTCAACATTTGACCAAGCAAGTCTGCAATGGATTTTGTTCAAGTTCTACAATGAATTTGTTCTGATTTTGAGTTATTGAGGCTCCATTGTTTAAACTCTTTTATTTTTTTCAAAATTAAAAACCTTACTATTGGTTTCAAAAAAAAAAAATACTGAATCCCAGGAGGATGCCAAACATATTCTTAACCGTTAAATTGTGCTGAAATACCCTAACTAGATTTCTACATCCACATGGCATATATGTAATTCGTGGTTAGATTTGTATACCCACATGACAGATATGTAATTCAAACAACGTCTGCAACAAGAAAAAAGTGTTGAGAATATAAGTGTTGAGAATATATAATTTATTAAGTACTTTGTGTTTTATAGTAGAATGATCATTTTGTGTTCATCAAATTAGACTTTGTTTCTTTTTTTGTTGAAATTTAGGCTCCTTTTAACATTTTTAAAATATTTTTGTCACGTTGTTTATAAGAAAAACCTTAGCCATCGGCTCAGATTGCATTTCATTAGCAAGATGTGAATATTATTTTTATGATTCTATTTATCCCTTGGCACAATTAAATTCTCCAAAGGTAGGTATGCAGAATTGTACACGTATATATCATAAGAAGGTATTGGAACATATCATTCAATCAGTCCATGGAAAGGGGAGCTATAATTAATTGGTCCTTTGGTTTTTGTCATGGATGATTGCATAACATGTCTCTCCCTTTCATTGTTTGGTCACTCCCACCCCATGGATTCTTCCGGGCCCTGACAGCAAACTTTGTACACTGGCTGACCCCATGCTGCTTTTTTGCTTCACCCAGTGTGCCACGTACTCTCCCAGCAGAGTCAACCCTACGTCTAAACAGTAACTACGACCAAAAGAACATGTACGTCAATTTCTAAGCAAAAGAATCACAAAACTGACTATAAATCTAATTCACAAAATAAAATACAGAATGAAATATTGAATACACACGCAGAGTCACAGACGACATTCTCTCTCTCTCCCGATGCCTACAAGTTGGCTTGGATTATATATTTATATATATGGTCTCTCTGCAACTTGTTGGCTAGATGAAACTTTGATCTCTCTCTGCAACTTGCTGAGAAAATCGTTCACTTAGTCTTTGTGTTTGTTGGAAGAATCATTGTCCCTTTAAATAACAGTGATCCCAGATCGCCATAACCCGAGCAGCAAAACGTTTGCACTGGTTCTTGCCTCACATTAGTGAATTAGGTTTTAGCAT
This sequence comes from Gillenia trifoliata, assembly GCA_018257905.1. NCBI lineage: Eukaryota > Viridiplantae > Streptophyta > Magnoliopsida > Rosales > Rosaceae > Gillenia > Gillenia trifoliata. Next base: position 6,668,511 of record CM031088.1, on the reverse strand, counting down.
TTTAGCCCGTGGAGAGAGAGAGAGAGAGAATGACATTAGAGGCTGTGGTGTTCCAAGAAGAACCATATAGCTATGGTTGCAAGGATTTGCAGGCCATAGGAGGAGGAGGAGGAGGAGGAGGAGGTGGTGGTGGATCTTGGAGCCATGACTTTGGTTTTGGAGAAGAAGATCACCAAGAAGAGAATAATGAGGTAGGGCAACAAGGTTTCAAAATGAGTTTGGACTCTTCACCTTCTTCAATGGTGCAAAGTGTCAATGACTTTGACACCAATAATGGGTCAGCTTTCAATCATGTGTTCCCTTCAATTGAAGCTCCGGCAGCCACCACAGGTCGGAAAAAGAGAAAGCACATCCGAAGCATCAAGAACAAGGAAGATATGGAGACTCAAAGGATGACCCACATTGCTGTTGAACGCAATCGGAGGAAGCAAATGAATGTCTATCTTGCTGCCCTCCGCTCTATGATGCCTGCTCCCTATGCCCAAAGAGTAAATTTCGACCCAACTCTCTAGATATGATATATGATACATTTGCAACATAATTGAAACCTCTCCTTATAAAGTGAAAATGTAAAATATCACTAGATTGATAGCTAGTAGGTCGTATGAAAACAGAAAATTTTCCATGTTTTACTCGAAGAAAAGAATTAATGTTTTCTAATAACTATTAACTGACATAGAGTTCTTTTGGGTACTTAGGGAGACCAAGCATCAATTATAGGAGGAGCCATTAATTTCGTGAAGGAGCTTGAGCAACTTCTACAATCTCTAGAAGGCCATAGACGAACCATGCAACAATCAGATCATCACTTCAATTTGGCCTCGATCTTCTCGAGCTTCTTCGCCTTCCCTCAGTACTCGACCTGTTCGACCAACCATGGCCATGGCGCCCTATACAATAATAGCTCAATAGAGCTTTCAAATGAGTTAACGGCTGAGAAGTGGTCGTCGGCGATTGCAGATGTTGAAGTGTCAATGGCGGAAAGTCATGCCAATATCAAAGTGCTTGTGAAAAAGCAGCCAAGACAGCTCTTGAATATGGTGCTTGGTTTGCACTCTCTGCGCCTTATGATCCTTCACGTCAATGTCACTACCGTGGATAGTATGATCCTTTACTCTTTCAATGTCAAGGTTAGTTAAAGACAAAAATAATTATTTTAGTATTTTATTGTTTTGATTCATAAGTACATATCAACACAAAAAAGAAAAGTTTAACATCATTTTACACATTTCATGTTTGAGGTCATTTTTAAGGAGTAGGCTACAATGCTCGCAAGCATTGAATGCTTACACCGATCTCACCATTAAAATGAGGGAGGAGAGAGGAGAGAGGGGGGAAAGGAGGGTGAGATTGGTGTGAGCATTCAATGCTTGCGAGCACTGTAGCCAGTCCCCATTTTTAAAATGAGATATAAGATTCTAATTTTGTCGCATTACACCTTAAAATTTTGAAATGCATCAGTTTAAACATTTTGTCTCTTTTAATATCTAATCTTCCATCAAACAATTAATTTGACCAAAGACATTAATTGATGCAATTTTAATACCTTATGGTGTAAAATTAAAAAAATTAAAATTTTATGACTCATTTTGAAAAAAAATTAAAACTTTATGGCTCAAAGGTTTGAAATGTAATTAGCCCAAAAATAAAATTGATTACATTTTTAATAAGTGGAACCATTATTATTAGTTTGATAAATAAGTGAAACCCACTTTTAATTGATTTTTTTTTTTTTTTGAATTGATGAGACAGATTGAAGATAATTCTCAGCTGACCTCAGTGAATGAGATTGCAGCTGATGTGTATGAAATGGTGGGTAGGATTCAGGAGGAAGCTCAGCATTTAGATAACCTTTATTAGTTTGTCTACTATTACTGGCATGTAATTTAGTAAATGAAAACAACTTCGGTTACATTTCTTAATTTGTACTTTCCGAGAATTATCTGCACTATGAAATGGCCTAGATTTGTGACGAACTTAGTTGTTGGCCACTTTATATTGGCATAATATATAGGTGGGTTTTTGTTTTTTCTACAAAATATGAGTTGTAAGAACATATCTTTAAAGAACTCTAAAAGTAAGTTTCGTATAAAATATGTAAATTAATAAGAGATATATTTGAAATGTCATATGAACTTATACACTTTTTAATTGATCTGAATTAAAATTTTAATGAATCCCATTCTATTGTTATCTCCATCTTTTTTCATTTGTTTTTCAAACGCTATATATTTATACATTTTTTATGGGGTGGTATTATTTATGTTTCTTTTTATATACTTTTTATTGCAGGCTATTTTAATATAATTATACATATCAAAGAGGCATGTGAATTTTGCCATTTCTGTAGGGTTTTATTTATGTCTTGTTTGCACGTGCAAGTGTATAAATTTTGTCATTGATTGTTAGATTAATTTGGTTTAATTGATTTAATATACGAATCTCAAAATTTAAACTAATTTAATGACAATCAATAGAGGGTGAGCATCGTACACCCTCACTTTAGGGAGTGAACAAAAATGCGTACTCAACTAACTATCCAATTGGTTCGAGGTTTTTTATTTTTTGCCTTTTAATTAGATATCTACTAAACATGTTTGATCGATTTGTTGATTTTTTATCTTTTGGTTTGGTACTTACTAAATAGGTTAAAGATTTTTTTTTTTACTCTTTACATGTTTTACCTTTTTGTTAAATAGACTATATGTATCTTTTAGTTGTTGAGTTTCTTAACTTGGTACACGAGAGTTATGATTTTTTATAGCTCCAAATGTTCAAAATTCAGAATAGTTAAAATAAAGAAAGTAATAAATGAAAACTAGGCTTAAATCAAACAAAATACTTCTGATAGATGTGCTATTTTCTAAAGTTTAATTAGATTAGATTAGATTGGGTCTAAATAAAAATGCCCCGAGTCCCCGACTTCTTCTACATAAGTTAGGTTGACCCAACTCATGAATCTGCTTACTATTAATTTGTGGAAGATGATGTTTGCATCTGCTTACTATTAATTGTGAGCAGATGAGTTTTGCACAACCTTTCTCTCATTCCGCATTGTAATGGCTCTGAAAAATTGAATGGACCATAGGACTTTGACTTTGTTAGGCATAGGAGGCAAAGAGAGGATGAAGATGATTCGATGAGTTACTACAATACTTGTTACATCAGTTAATAAAATTTCTCACTTGAGTTGAAAAAAAAAAATCATACTCAAATCTTAATAAAGATAGTTACTAATTAGGATTTGTGATTTGTGTCACAGCCCTGTTTATTTGTGAGAAAGAAAAAGGTTATAAAAATCATTTCCCATTTATTTTTGTTGTTTTCTTAAACATTGACTTAATTATTATGGTGATTATCATTTTGTTAAGGAGCAAGAGGGTTCAAAACAAACTTTGACTTATTAAAATTAGGGAATTATTAAAGGATAATACTTGCATCCCCCATGAGGGAATGCACATGTCCTTGGTACCTACATCTTTGATTTGTTTTATACATTTGAATGACTAAATGATCTCTTACTCAAATGATTTTTTGTAGAGGTGATCTAATGAAAATTAAGAAATTGAACGGTTCCGATTATGAATTTTGTGCTGTAAATATACATTATTTGCATGAGGGGAATGAACTCATTCCTTCAAGTGAGAATGCAAGTATTATCCATTAGTAAAACTAGGTTACCCCAGCGTTATATAGTCCAGCTAACATAGTTGGTTAAGAGAAATCCAATATGAAGAGTATATTATATTGCCTTTATACACTGGTTCTAAGCTCGTAATCAGTTCAGCTAGTGAAGATAGATAATAGAAAACCTTACTTCTCTTAATTCTTTTGTGTTCATAATTAATCTCTTCTCCTCTGTACGTACTGTTAATATATAGAGGGCAAGTGATGATTGTCAACTTGACTATTCTTGTACAATTTAGCTAATTATTAAAGACGGTGCGTAATGTTCTCTTGCTAGTTGCTACACATTGATGCAAAAAAATTGACCAACTTAAATTTGGCCGTAAAATCACACAAACGCACAAGAACACAAGATGTATCGTGGTTTATCCGAAGTTGGGCTACTTCTACGTTGGTGTAGTTTTCTTTTTCACTACAAATCTGGTTGATTACCTTAATTGCATACGGAGACTTGTCACCTTTTAGAGAATTCGGTGTGCCTCTAGGGTTATAATGTGAATAGAGGCTCTACTCTAAAATGAGGGTGAGAGATTCCTTTTATAGGACTAGAATTTTTGCATAACCCATTGGCTGAAATATGGTACAACACTACATATCTTGCAAATTGTTAATCCATGTATAGTATCATACATTCAAATAAAATTCTACGTAATCAATGATCTAAATTAAGAACAACTTTAACGTTGTACTTAGTCCACCGGCTAGCAAGCACTGTACATATATAATCCAAAGAACCGTACCGAACATTTTTTGTTTATTTTGGCCAAAGTTATAAAAGCTAGGAAAAGGAGATTCGTTTTTACCAGAAGTTCAGAACAAGTACATAGGAGGGATATATATAAAGTTGATATATAAGAGAAAAGCCATAAAGTATAAAGCCAGCACATATACGTGAGGTCAAGTGCTACAAGGCAAGGCATGAGCAGCCTTTGCAAGCGCTAAAGCTTTCTGCTAATATATACATGTAGCAAGCAGACATATCTCATAGATCTGCACGAATCCAGCAAGCTGGATTAGTACATACATATATATATATATATATATATATATATTGAGTAAAAGGAAGTAATAATTTGTAAATTGAAAGAATATATTTGCCAGGACAAATGAATATATTTGCCAATAATTTGAGAATTGAAAGTTAACACTCAGGACCCAACAAATTTGTGATGATGACTGTGGTAGTAAAAATTCGCCGCTTGATGATTTGATGAACTTGTACCTACAAAACAAATAAACACCTAAAGATCAAGGCCAAAACTATGCCCACCACAAAGGTGGGGGAGGGGGGAAGGGGGGGTTGGCCAATGAATCTCCGATGCCTAAATCAGTTCTCTAAAAAAGGAGAGAATTAGGGGTTAATTTCGCAGTAGAAACGTACCAGAATATGGTAGAGAATGAGAATTATTTATAGGGGAGATGGCCGGCCATGGGGTGTGGGATCACATGCCATGTGTCGGCCTTCCATTGGCCGTGGAGAATCATCTGTTGGATGTAATTGGAATTAATCCCAAAGATATATTTAATTAAATTAACAATATCTTTGAATTATCCTTGGAAAATCCTAATTGAATAGGATGGCGATTCATTGATTAAAGGAATATATGTTTAGATAGGAAACTAATTAAAGGGAATTTAGTAATTAATTCTTCATTAATTTCCTTGTATTTATGTCCACTGCCATGGGCAGCAGAGTTTGGAGAAACCGTAGTCAGCAACTCAGTGTGTCTTCATGATTAAACAGCCTGTGGAGTTCTTCAGTTGCTAGCACATTTAATGACAAATGAAAGTCCACGTAGCAGCTCCACGATTTTTAGGATTATTTTTTGCTCCACAAATGCCCCCACACATACTGGACTACACGTAGGAGGCGCAACAGGTGTAAAAATCTTTAGTGGAATAGGTTTGCCAAAAATACTTTCCTTGTCTGCATTGAATCCTGAGTTTTAACCTGGAGTAAAAGTCTAGTGGGTGATGGAATCCAAATGAAACTAGGATTTTATTTTTTTCTTTATAAATAGAGGGTCAATAAAGTTAAAGAGGTACTTTAATTTACGCACAAGAAAGAGAGAAAATCAGAGGATATTTTATAACTCATCCCCCAATTTTTTTTATTTGCTTGCCCTATTAGAGAATCGTTCGACGTACTTCGTCTTCATTGTCCCACGCCATGGTAAGGAAGAATTTTTTCCTTCTTCTTGCTGCTTGCTGCTGCGAGTAGCTAGGGACCACTAGGTTGGGGCTTGTGCGGTGATATGGTAGCTGAGTCTACCTGCAGGTGGTTCAGTGCAATTAGTGCGGCACAGTACGGCAAGGCTCGGTTGTGGTCGAGGTGAGAGGCTGGTGTGGGCCAGGTTGTCGATTAGAGCCACTGGGGGGTTGGAGCTACAAAGGCAGCTTAGTGTTGGCTCTGGCTGGTGCTGGATGAGAGAGTTGGGCCAGAAGGCCTATTATACGCATGAGGAGGCCACCAAGCCGCGACCTAGCTGAAGGGCCACGACTTGCTAACTGGGTTGTTGCCTGGCATGCATGAGGGGTGGCCTGGTGCGCTGCCCCCATGCCTCTTCTCATTTGTTATTTCTTCGGACGTAAAGGTAACATATATCCTTCACCTAAATATCTCCAAGGTGGGTCTTCAGGAAAAGTTAGGTACTTTAGAGCTGCTCATCCGAAGGTCAATTCTGTGAAGTCGTTCTGGGATTTCCTCGAGAAGTTTGAGTTGGCACTTCTTCGAGATTAACCATAAGGATGGTGTTAGGTAGTTGACGTCACGATGTAGGTTGCTTGATGCTTCGAGCAGAGGGGACCGTGAATGGCCTTAGAACACGCCAGAGGTTAGTGTAGAACGGGAGTTTGGTGTTTCAGGCGAGTTGCACGTCCCTGTGGAGTTCATCAAAGGTAAGTGAACTACCTTGCTCATTGTCTACTTGAAACTTGAACTTGAATTGTTTTGATTCTAATTTGTTGATCGTCTTCTTTTCCTTGTTATATTATGAATTTGGCTCAACTTCTAAGAGCAATCTAGTCATGAAGAAAGTGCATGTCGTTATGGGCTTCCTGGCGAAGCACCAAGAGTGGCACTGGTTGCTCAGTCTTCTTCGAAGAGAGAAAAGTGGATTGCCACCTACATAAGAAGTTAAGCACATTAAGGAGGAGGCGCTTGCTCATCCCACTATAGTTGGTGAGTCTGCTGCCAGAGAAGGTGAAAAGAAGAGATCTGCATCGCTTGCTTATCCGCCATTGGCGGAAAAGAAGCTGCGGGTTTCTTCCGTTGCTTAAGGAAGTTCTGCTGCTTTTGGAAAGCTTGTGATTGATCTTTTTTCTTCAAATGGGAAGAAGGAAGTTGCTAAGTCTGCCAAGTACAAGGAAGATGCCGCTGAGGTTGCTAAGTTTGTTAGCCCGAGATATGTTAAGTTTTTACTAAGAAGATGGCTAAGCGCAAGGGTTTTCTGATGCCCGTTACGTCTGGGTCTGGAGACCAGATAATGTCCATTTGTGAATAAGGTTGGATCGACTTCTCAGAAAATTAAAGCCATGAAGAGTGAAACATGAAGAGTGAAAAGAGCCCGTCGCTTAAGAAGGAGGATTCTGCTACTTAAGAGGCGTCAAAGTCTGTTCATTTTGCTACTGCTTTGTCTGAGTGGCCTGTGAAGAAGGAGAATGGTGTCCCAAGAGGGGCCGTGATGGGTCAACGCTCCAGTGTTTATAGGCTTTGCCTAAATTTGTTCATTGCTCAATATTGGCTTGCTTTCGGATCTAACTGCTTGTGCCAAATTCGCCGAATGTGTTAAGAAAAGTAGCAATAAGGGCGTACTTTTGGACCATCCTTCAGATCAAAGAATGTAGCTCCTTGCTGCCCTGCAAAAGACTCTGATCTTGTTTGTTGAGTCCATGTGTCTTGATAAAGTTGCAATCCATAATGCTAAGGAGGCTGGAGCTATGTCGACTGCAAAAGCCTGTTCTGTTATCATGAAGGTTGCAAGTCTGGAAGTTGAGCTCACTGAGTTAAAATTGAAGGGTCCCTCTCTCCTGCGCCAATTTTTGTGCAACTGGAAAGGATCGCCTAAGAGAACACAGACTTGAAGCTTGAACTGGTTGTTGCTTGTTCCGAGATGGAAGCTGCACAGAAGGATAAAGATCCTAACTTGCAGAAACTTCAAAGTCTTGTGGGGATTTACTTCTTAGCTTCGTTTTGCTTGCTTTACCAAGGACCTAGGGATCATATGTCATGTTTATGAGATTGATCGTCTGCGGGAGGTCGCTGAGGAATTTGGTTCCAAGAACAATGAACTCCACGCTATGCTGCTTGTCGATGAACTTTTTGCAGAAAGATTTTGATGTGTCGTGGAGCTTTGATGAACATCTTGCAAAGATGAATGAGCGTTTGGAGAGTGAGCAAGCAAGTTACGAAAGTAGTCTTGCCCGACCTAATTATGAGTTTTCTGAGGAAGCTAAAAGGATTGCCATTTCTTCAAAGGATCTGCTTGAGTTTAACTTCCTCGCTGCTGTTTATGAAGCTGTTGAAGAAGAAGTTGTCGTTATTGGAGCTGCTAAAGATGAAGTAGTGGAAGGTGGAGCTGTTGAGTGCTAGTCGACTGCTGGAGGTGAGGTGGTTGTTGAGAAGCCAAAGAGTATCCAAGCTGCCAAGGAGTAGTCCGCCCTGGAGACTTGGAAAACTTAGAAAATTTTCTTTTCTTTTTCGTCTAAACTTTTGTTTCTCCTTTGTTTAGTTTCTGTTGGAATTGGAGGGCCTTCGAGCCAGTTTATCAATTTGCTAGAAATTTAAGAAACTGCTTTATCCTTTTTACTTCATCTTCTCTACTCAATTGACTTGAATATTTGATATTTGCTTGTTTGAAGCATATTGCAAAATTTTTAACCTTTGGAGCTTGTGCTACTTGTGCATCGTGTAACAAAGTAAACGCTAGTTGTCTTCAGTCCTTAGTGTAAATTTCAGTTTTGCAGGGTGTTGAGTTGCGGAGCGTGTTGCATGCTGCTGCCCGGCAACCATTTGCAGCTGGCGCGACATATGCTGATTACAATGTTATATTGTGACTGTTTTTTTGTTGACCACCATGTGCTACCGGCGATGCCAGGGCAGCTGGTATGACACAGGTTGGTCGAAAATCTATTGCCATAAGGACCTGTTTGTGCGACTAGGGCTAGGTTCTGTGGGTGGCATAGATTAAGCTTCACAGTACTTTTATACTCAGTATGCCGTGATCAACGACATGTGGTGTGTCTGAGTCCCTTACGAGTTGCTGGTAAGTCACAGATCCTATGAGTTGCGTAACCTATATCATAGCATGTTAAGGCTCTGCGAGTACATGAAATTCGCTTAACTGAACACAACACGTGCGAACAATCACATTGGAATTCATAGGCAGATGTTTAAGGAAATATTTTTCACTTTTGACAGTTTGTTACTAGCTACCATGCACTGCTAGCGATGCCAAGGCAGTTGGTGCACCATGCGCTGGTCATTGACTTCATTGCTTGAACAATAGTCATTTACCGTGGGTACTTGTTTGTGCGACTAGGGCTAGGTTTTGTTGGAGAATGTAGACGCAACCCTTACTTATAGCACTTTGCATGCCATGGCCATAACATGCGCCGTGTCCAGTTCATAAGCTGCCTGTAAGTCACTAATCCTGTAAGCCGTGTAGCCAGTAGGGCATCATTTTATGTTTCTATGCACATACACGAAGTTCGCTTGACCAAGCACGAAGAAAAGCATGTGGCTGTGTGGATCTTCGTGGGTAGCTGTAGCTACACCTTGTTCTACTGGTCCCTCGAACTGTGTATAGCAGAATGTTAGGCCCCTGTGTAGACATGAAGTTCGCCTAACTGAACACATTGTGCTCAGTTGTATCGGAATTTGTGGGCAAATGTTCATGAAACGTACTGCACTTATGCTTCTCCCAATGTAGAACCCTGGGCACTCGCATATATGGCCTAGTGGCAGAAATCCTTCACTTAGCTAAGTCAGGTATGGAAAGAACAAAAGTTGACTATTGTGGCAAATTCTAGGCAATGTCGGCTCAGGTTGCTGTGCTCCCAGTAAAATTCAAGTAGCTAACCCATCCACGTCTGGATATTTGGGTTTATTGACCATATATGGAGCTTTATTTTTCCTCTCGCTTGAAGAGCATGGCAGTTGTTGTTGTACATGCAGTCGAACAAAGTTTTGAAATATTTCTCTAATTCTTCATTGAAAAATGAAGGTAGGTGAAATGTATCACACTTTGTTGGAAAGAGGAAACTACAAAAATGACTGAGATAGTCTTCAACTTGTGAGGCCTTGTTCGGCGACGTGCTTGTTCAGATACTTGCGGAAGGTCAGACGTAGTATTTCCTCAGGTTGTAGGCGTTCTAGTGCTTGTCGATCTCTTTGTCGTTCATAGTGGTGAGGGTGTAGCTATACTTTGCGCCTACTCGGCTGACTTTGTACGGACCTTCCTAGATGGATCAATCTTTTTGGAGCCTTCCCTACGAGCGGTGATGAAAGCTTTTCTTAGGATTAAATCTCCAAGCTAAAACTATCGGGTTTTGGCCCTTTTGTTGTGGCTGGAGTGGAGCTGCTACTGGTAGGCACTAATTCGGGTGATGACTTTCTCGCGCTGCTCCTCAGCCAGGTCTAGGTTAGTGGCGATCTCCTTGTCGTTCTAGTCAGTATCTAGTAGCTTAATGCTAATGGTTGGCATGTCGATGTTAGGAGGAATGATGGCTTTTGTTTGAATGACAATGAAAAAGAAGTCTCACTAGTTACTCGTCTTTTAGTTGTGTAATACACCCCGTCCCAAAATTTATGTGAAATGACCAATATACCCCTAGGGTCAATGTTGACTTTTGTTGACTTTTCGTGACGACTAGTGAAAAATTATTTCTTTACATATTCTTGATGTACTCGTCGATACGAACGCGTGGGCGCAAGCGGAACTCAATTCGGAGTTCAAACGAACGTTTTACGAAGCTTTAAAGTGTAGGGGCATTTTGGTAATTTTCCACTTCGTGTGTGGGAATTAGGGTTTTTGGCTGACTGCACAGCAGCCAGCCCCTCCCCACATTTTCTGCACGTTCCAACTCCTCTCTGTCACTTTCTCTCCCATTTTCTCTCAAAGCCAAAATACGTACCGAGAGCCACCATCCTTGAACGAATCACAAATCTACCAAACCAACGCCCAAGAATTATACCAGAGTGTTCCTCTCGTCATTTTGGACGAGACTGTGATTTTAGTTTCAAGAAATTCGACCCCGATTGTTCAAACCGACGTCGGAACGGTTTCGAAAACGAAACGTCAATTTCCTGTGCAATTCAGGCCAAGGTAAGCCTCGAGACCATTACCATTGGTTTAGTTGGATTGAGTAGGTTCAAATTGATATAAAATACGTCAAATTTGGTGCAGTATTGAAGGAGAACGGAATTAGGGTTTCCCGAAGCTTTCCGGCCAATTTCAGGCTATCTCCGGCCACTTTTCCGGCCTCAAATAGGTACAAAAATATTCTACTTCTCAATGGCACGTCAATTTTGGACAAAGAATGAAGAAGATATGAATTTTTGAAGTTTGGGACATAATCGGTATTAAAATTCCCAGATTCCGGCGAACCAGACGGCGGCCGGCGGCGGAGCTCCGGCGACCGGCGAGAGGAAGGAGGAGAGGGAATATTCCGTTAACGGTAACGGAATATTCCTAACGGCAGGGGAATATTCCTAACGGCGAAGGTATATTCCGTTAAACTTAACGGCGCTGACGTCAGCAGGCGCGTGGGGCGCGTGGCTGACGTTAGCAGCGCGTGGGGGTGACGTCAGCAGGGCGCGTGGGGCGCGTGACGCGCGTGGGGGACACGCGCCAGCGCGTGGGACCACGTGCCAGCGCGTGGCGACACGTGCCATCGCGTGGGACCACGTGCCAGCGCGTGAAGCCACTCGCCGGCGCGTGGGATGGTTTTCGGTTTTCCGGCGCGTGTGGGCGCGTCCGGGGGTTTCCCGGCGCGTGCCGGCGCGTGCAGGCGCGTGAGGGGGTTTCCCGGCGCGTGGAGCGGTTTTCCGACCGTTTCCCGGCGCGTGGCGGCGCACGGCGGCGCCGGCGGCGGTGGACGGCGGTGGTAGGGTTTTCGGGGCCCGGAATTCATTTTTCGAGCCCGTTTTCGCAAAAATAATATTATTTTTGGGGGGTTCTTCTTTAGGGCTTAATTTTAATTATTTTTAGGGATGTTCTAATTTATTCCCTAACTTTAAATAGGTAATTCTGCGGCTCCGCACACCCAGGAGGGCAACACCGAGGGAGATTTCACTCCCGATCACCTGTGAGTGGACATTTGTTTTATGCAATGGTTTTTATGATTGAAAATGTTTATGAAAGTGATTTAGTTATGGTTTTAAATGGTTTCCGACGCATGATTATTTATATATATTTATTTATAAATAGATATACTTGTTGACAATTATTTATGCAACCATATTTGTTCTATTTATGGTATTGATATTGGGAAATGGATTTTATTAGTGATTGAGACTATTTACCAAGTATGAATCTATGTTATGAAATGGTTTATGCTATGATTTCACTTTTGCATAAATACTAAACGGTATTTTGATATATGGTTTTGGGAAAGGATTTATTTATGCAATGTTATATATTTGGGAATTATGAAAGGGATATTGTTCATATATTCAAACACATGAGTATGTATGTATGTTTTCAAACACACTAGGTATGCTTTCACTACGTTGTAGTACCGTTCTCATGGCCATAGGACAGTTCTCACATGTATGGGTCACACGCACTGTACTCCAGGGATATTGTCCGGTAAATACCTTAGTGCAAGCTTGTCTTACGTTTATTGTTGTTGTTTATGGGGAAAAGGCCCCACTGCGTAATGACTCGGGTGTGACGCGCTGCGGCGCCAGGACTTACATGTGTGTGGTACTAGGAGTACAAATTATTGATTAACGTATTGGACTTGTACGGTGATTGAGAGGCTGTTCCTCAACCCTTGCATGTGTGATTGCGTATATACCTTGTGTCGGTTTTCCGTACTATATTATTGGATATTTATGATTTGTGACTTACGGAAATGTACATCTTTCGAGACTTTTCAGTATATGTTTATAATACCTTTCGAACTATACTATGATAGTACGTTTTCACGATTATACTGGATTTTCAAACAGGGGGTTAGTACATTGAAAAGAGAAAGGTTTGTGAAAACTTTTATTTTTGTCCACTCACACTTTTGTTTTTGCGCCCCCTTCAGGACATAGTGAGATAGCATCTGGCGAGGTCGAGACTTCTACGTGGCAGCTCTGATCTTTCATCCCGACCATGTAGGGATTCTTCTTCCTTCCAGTTTCTATAATAATATCCATCCCTGTTATGGATAGAGATTCTAGGAACTCAGTTTATTATTTATTTCCGCTGTTTCAAATTTAGTACGCTCTGAACCATATGCATATTGACATTGTTTTCCGCAACGATTATTACAATTTAATTTCGTTTTCACAAGTGTTGTCATGCATTTAATGGCTTCGTCACTTTCGAGTGTCGGCCAGCACGCTCGCACTTGGTATCCACGTGGGTATCGAGGGTGGGGTGTGTCAGTTTGGTATCAAAGCATAGGTTCAGAGAGTTCTTATGACAAACACTTTGTGTGCGTCATTCTTGTACTGAGTATCTCAGTGTTTCCTTTCCGCAGAGCTATGCCACCTCGACGACAGCCAGATTTGACCGACTTAGCCCAGCTGGGGCAAGTCATTGCTAACGCAGTTCAGGGCGGCAGAGGCCGTACTTTCCCTGAGATTGCGCGTGGTTTAGGTGTATGGGAACTTGAGGGTGTTGCTACGGGTGAGACAGCCGAGCTATGGCTTGAGAAGGTAGAGAAGACCTTCCGCAGTATGAATTGTCCGGAGGATCAGCGAGTTACTACAGCTGCCTTCTTCCTCACTGGGAGTGCCAGCAGTTGGTGGGACACTGAGGAGAGTACTTTTCCGCAGGGCATTCCTGTTACTTGGGAGCAGTTCAAACAGAGGTTTCGTATGCGATTTTTCACTCCTGAGTATCGAGTCAGGAAGAGGAGGGAGTTCTTGGATCTGAAACAGGGCACTATGACCGTATCTGAGTATGGGACACAGTTCCGTGAGCTTATGAGGTATTGCCCAGCGATGGAGAATAATGCAGCGGAGTTACAGACGCAGTTTCATGAGGGGCTGAGGCGTGACATCAGGATCATTACTGCTGCTCACCGGTGTACGACCTATCAGATGGAGCTGGAGTTAGCTTTGGACATTGAGCAGTCGATGATCAGTGACTATGTTGGGGGCACTGGTACGGGTGGTGACAGGGGACGTCAGCAAGGGAAATTTTCTGTTGGCGGTCCGAGGAAGCAGCAGGGCTTCAACTAGGATGGAACGTTTGAGCTGGTAGTTTAGGACAGAGCCTAGGCTTGGTAGTGCTTATGTATGGGCATTTTCTGCTTGTAGAATATGCTTGAGGGTGTAAATGGGAAGTGCTTTAAGCATCTCCCAAAATTTGTCGAAGTATAACGCCATCCTTGTATACTTCGTGATGTATTCCCCTAAGGTTTGATTGGTGATCAGCTGTGAATCGGAATGAATTGCGAGCTTCTTCGCCACTAAGTCTTTTGCTAGACGGAGGCCTGATAGCAGGGCCCTATATTCATCCTCATTGTTGGATGCTCGGAAGCCTGAAGTGATAGACTGCTCCAGGATTGTACCATCTGGAGTAATGAGAACTAAGCCTGCCCTTGCTCCTCGATTGTTGGAGGCTCCATCGACATGTAAATGCCAAAGGTCTTCTACTGGTGAGGGTGGCACTTCTCGATGGTGTTCATCTGCCTCCAGTGCTAATATAGGTCGAGCTGCTGCGTCCGTCAGGGTAGGAGTAAACTCGACTACGAAATTTGCTAGTGCTTGGGCTATGCCGTATAGGTAGAAGTAAGCTCGACTATGCCGTATCTAGTTGAAGTAAACTCGACTAAGTTGTAATAGGTAGGAGTAAACTTGACTAAGTCGTATTAGGTAGGACTAAATTCGACTAAGCCACATCAGGTAGGAGCAAACTCGACTAAGCAGTAACGGGTAGGTCCAACGCCTACTTCATTACTTGTTGAGAAGACTCTGGGTTGTGCAAGCCTGCTCGTAGTGGATACTTGGTTATGACGATAACCGTATACCCCTGAAAATAAGGGCTAAGCTTTCGTGTTGTACTTGTAGTGCCAAAATTAGTTTTTCAATTTTTGGGTATCTGGTTTCCGTATCGAGGAAAGCTTTAAACGCGTAGAATACGGGTAGTTGGGCCCCCAACTCTTCTCATATAAGGGCAGAGCTAACTGCAGCTTTAGATACCGCCAAGTAGATGAATACATTTTCCTCTGCTTTCGGTTTGGATAGCAGCTATTGATCACAATTTCAACCTAAAAATATAGATTAAATTCAAACAAATTTATCCTACAAGCTCACAATTAGTTTATAATACAACAATGCAAGTACAGGTTTATTCCCACAGAGATTGTGATTAATCCCAGTTAATTATAATAAAAATAAATAAATAAAAACAAATAGAATAGACAAGGTGGCGTGTGGAAAGATTTGGAAATGATGAAACAAACTATGGAAAGATCAGGAGTGGAAAAAAAGAAGCGTTGGAAAGAACGATAAGGAAGTTAGCAAATAAGTTTAATTTGATATGAATGAAGCAAACGATTAAATCAAAAAATTTAAAAGCAATTCTTAAAATAATATTGAAATTAGGTTTTAAACAAATAGTTGAAACACCAAAGCATTAGATTCAACCTATAGTTCTCTTAATCAGCTAATGGAATAAGTAATCAATTCAACAAGTCAATTAACAAAGACTCTGTACTTAAGTTCTTGGTTTGACACTTAAGCAAAATTTCCTCATGTGAGAATCCTATCCTTGGTCCGGCATAGGTCAAGTATTTTTAGATGCAATTTATCTTTGGTCCAGCATAAATTAAACACTAAAAATCTATTAAGTTCTACGAAATTAGGAGTCATACAAACATGTAATCTATGGTCAAGCATCACATAAATTTGTAATTCACAATCTCAATGAGCAAATGAAATATGCAATTTGGTCCATCTACACACATCACACAAATATTCTAGATGCAAACCCCAAAGGTGAACAATTAATAGAATTAAACAAGCATAACCAATTCAAACAGATTATGAATTTGATAATTAAAATTGTCAAAATCAAAAGCTTAAACTTCCGTCACATGAAAAATTAAACTCAGGCATCCTCCTAGCTTTGGCCTAATGGCTTAGCTAAACATCATCATAAGTTTATAACAAAAAACATGGAAAATAAATTACACCCTTTTGAAAGGTCTTGGCTGCAAAACTCCATTTCTATCTTCTTCATTGTTCTTGCTCTTTGTTTTTGGTGAATGAATAAAGTATCTAGAAAACTCAACCAGGAGGGGTTTATATAGACTCTCCTTTTGCTTTGAAACGTGCTGCACAAACTCCCTCTTTCTTTGAGATTTAGCTTTCCTTCCTTTCTAATCCAACTTTGAATTGGAAGTTTGACCAAACAAATCTCCATATTAATTCATGAAATCCGTGGAAGCCCAATAATCCTTTAGAAAGCCTTTTCCAATCTTTAACTTCAGCAGCTTTAACTCTTTAAGACTCATTAACCAATTGAATTAATTAGATGATAAACTGACTTCTCCAATTTCCACGTAGAAACTTTACACTGAGTAGTAGTTACTAAAACGTCCATAATTCCTGCTTCAGATATTGAAATCACAAATGGTAAAATCTTCCAGAAACAAGACATCCAGATCTTTCCATCCATATATGTCACACCATCAAATTCTTCCTGAGCTCGTCTCTACAAATTAATCTTCTTGACCTTCCAGCAGCAACATTCCAGCACTTTGACAAAACTTGCATCATATCTCTTGAAAAGTCTTTCTTTATCTCTCTTTACTCCAATTGGCCTTGAAAATGTAAAAACAAAGTAAATGACTCCAAAATAAGAGAAACTAAACAAAATAGCAAAGGAAAAAAATAATAAAATGAATAACTAATTAAGAATTTATCAGTAGCAGAAGCGAAGTCAGGTACTTCTTCATATCTTGGAATGCCTTCTCGCACTCCTTCATCCCACTTATTCCTCTGCGCTTTCTTCTGGGCTTTGAAGAAGGGTCCGCGTCTAACGGTTGTGTGTGAGAGAAACCTATTGAGTGTTGCTGCTCATCTAGTCAGACTCTGGATCTCATTCAGGGTTGTTGGATGTGCTTTGATTCTTCGCTGGATGACAATGTTCCCTAAGAATCGACTTAAGGAGACTCTGATCGTGAATTTCGCGAGGTTGTCTGATCCCTGCTTGCCTTCCACCACAATGTCGTTGACATATACTTCCATGGTTGGCTAGCCATGCTGAATGCACCACATCCTCGATAAGTTTGGTTGCTTGGGAATTTTTATGGTGCACCATCGGGACATGACTTAGTCAGGCTTGATCTTCTTAATTTCTCCTTACAGGATGCAAAATCGGATCTCTTGGCACTCGACTGATTTCACAGCTCCAATTTTTAATGATCAAGGTTGGCCTAGAATCCCATTATGGGGAGACAGATTGCTCATGATCATGAATGTTTGTGAGAAGATGTCTAGAAGGGTGAGTACATCAAGTACGATCATCATAAGAACCTGTGTTGTGCGACTGTGGCGAGGTTCTGATGGCAGTTGAGGTTGACGCTTGGTCGTGTTTTCCAAGCCATCCCTTGAATTATCACCAATTGGAGAACGTTTTCCCTTCATAGGTGGCGGTGGCTTGAACCGAGGTTCACTCTTGAATTTGCAGAGAATTTGGTGGATTGGAATTGTAAATTTGGCGTGAGTCCTAGGTGTTGAGCTTTCCTTCAACGGGGATCGGTGCCTACATATATATAATCATCATGTAAAACTCAACGGGTAGAAACATAAATTCAGAATCTTTCCTTGTACAGGATAAATTCAAGGTAAATCATAAAATTCGAATTATCGCAAGATAAACCATTTTTTTTCCCAAGCTATCTCAAAAGATATACAATAATATCACAAGGTATATAAGCAATCACCCATGTACATGCTGAGGGACCTCCCTCCAACCCTGTACAAGCTCTTTACATTATAACTACTTATGTACTCCTAGTACCACACACATGTAAGCTCTTGCGTGATCAGTGCGTCACACCCAAGTCTTTACATTGAAGAGCCTCCCCCAATAATAAACACAAATGTAAAGACAAGCGTGCACTAAGGTATTTACCAGACAATACCCTTGGAGTACAACGCGTGAGATCCATACATGTGAGACTTATCCTATGGCCGTGAGACTATACTAAAATGTAGTGAAAGCATACCAAGTGTGTGAAAACATATACATTTGTCGATGTAAAATGCATGATCATGCCCAAGTAAGAAATTCGTATCTCAAATATAAAATATGTGTAGGCATGATCAAATCAACGCTTCAAAACCATTCATATCTATAGATATTATTCATATATATTAGGATAAAAACCATTTAATAAAACAATGTCCACTCACAAATACTCGGGAGTGTAATCATCTTTGGTGTCGTGCTCCTCGAAGCGTCTAGACGACTGTTGACCTAAATATTAGTAAGAAAATAAATTAAAACATTTCTCAAATATAAAATAACTCCCCCTTACTAAAACAATTTAAAATGCTATTGGTTATAGGAAAAAAAGGCTCGAAAAATGATTCCCATAGTCCGAAATTGTGTCCGCCGCCGTGCACCGCCAGCAGCTTGCCAAGCTCCACCACTCGCGGCCACGCGCGACCACGCGCCGTCACTATGCGTGCCGTTAACTTTAACGGAAGATTCCAAATACTTAACGGAATATTCTAACGGTGTTAGAGAATATTCTGCTTCACACCGTTAGTCAGATAACAGAATATACCTTGCAACTAACGGAATATGCTGACGCCGTCAGGGAATATTCGGTCGCCGTTACGGAATATTCTGCTGTCAGGGAATACCTTGGAACTAACTTTAACGAAGCAGCCGCTGGCCGCCGTCTATCTCACTGGATTCTGGAAAAATTGGCAAGAAAAATTTTCAATTTTTTAGAACTTCGATTTTTACATCAAAATGAAGGTAAATGCATTCATACCAATTCGGGGTTGAAAAACTGGTTAAAAATAGCCTGTAATTGGCCGAAAAAGCTCGAGAAACCTCCCTCTCCGATCTGTCTCAAAACGGCACCAAACGTCACGTATTTTATATCATTTTGAACATACTTAATGAGATAAAGCCAATGGTATTAGTCTCGAACCTTACCTAGGTCAAAATCGAAGGGAAGCTCGCTGAAATTTTTTTGTCTCGCCGTGGGTCTCAGTTTGGCCATTTGGGTTCGAGTTTGATATAGGGAACAAGGCAATCACAACCTCGGTGTTTGTGGGTCATGGTTCGACGGAATTCACGATTCCAATTGTGTGGCTCACGGTGTACGTGTGAGTGTGATTTGCCGAGAAGAAGAGGTGAGAGAAAGAGAGAGACGACAGTAGGGGGAGGAGTGGGTCAAAACCCTACTCAGAAATAAACCCTAGTAAAATACTGATGTGAAATTACTACAATGCCCTTGAACTTTAAAGTCCCGTAGAATATTCATTTTAATTCCGAATTACGTTCCACTTGCGCTCACGCGTTCGTATCGACGAGTACTATAAGGATAAGCTAAAAGAATAATTGACACGTTTCATGACGACACTTGTCATGAAGAGTACTAGGGGTATTTTGGTAATTTCACAACTATGCGCTAAAATTTACATGAAAAAAAATTAGGGACGGGTTGTAACACTTCCTCCTAGATTTGCCCTTGTTGAGGTAGTGGTGCCTTAGGTTGCCCCAGACGATGGTCTACATGTTTGTGCTGCTCTTCCCGACGGTCTACTTGGTCATGTCGCGGCTGCGGGATACGTAGTTCATCTCTAGCTAGTGAGCGACTTGCAATTTAGTGAACTGCTCGGGATCACACTTGGCGATGGGAGCTAGTTTTACATGACTCTGAGTGTGCATGAGCGTTTGTTGGTGAGCGAATTGTAGGTAAGTGAATTGCTCAAGACCGCGCTTGGCGGTGGGAGCCAATTGTACTTGATCGTGGAGTTTGCTCGAAGTTCTTCCTGTACTGCTTGCTCCAATGTGAAATGGGAGAGACTCCCTGCCAGCGAAATCGCGAACGGACACTGTGTTTAGCTTTAGGTCTGGAGTGTTCTTCGGGCATAAACTCAACCGTGAGCGAACTCCTGCCTGTGGGTTAAGTCGGGAGTATACGTTTCTCAGCACGCTGAGGCGAGAGAAAGCGTTTCTACGTAGGACAAGGCGGGTGTATGTGCTGCTTGAACGTCTGGTTTGTGGTTGGTTGAGCAACTGCTTGCCGGGGAGCCTTTGGAAGGAAACATTTTAATCTCCAACTCGTCTTACTTCAGGACACCTTGTTGGGAATGTGCTCCGTCTCGATGTGCTAAAGGAATTGGCTCACTAGAGCGGTTTGTGGTGCAAGAGCACTTGTCATGTTTGCAACCTTCCAAGATAGGTTTGGATAGCCATTAGCAGTGGAAAAGCCAGGTTGAGATGCATCTCCATGAGTGGTGGGAGTGTAGTGTGTGAGGATGTGATGGTAAAAGAGTTCCTCATTGGTGAAAAGAGAAACCTTGCAAGAGCTTATAAGAGGTTGGCTACTCCCTATATTGCCAATTAGTTTTATGGTGCAACCTCAACTTTCTTCATGGTATCAGAGCAGGTTGGCCCACGTGTGAAGCCCAATGGCCACACGTGCTCCACGCCACCCAATTTGTGTTGTCCACGTATTTGGCTTGAAAATTCACCACACTTGAGAGGGCGTGCGGGAATGTGAAGGTAAAAAGGTGTCACATTGGTGAAAGGAGAAACCATGCAAGAGCTTATGAAAGGTTGGGTTACTCCCCATATTTTCAATTGGTTTTACGGTAGAACGCCAACTCTCTTCATAATGGACAGTGAGCACCAAATTTGAGCCGGACAGGTCAAATCTGCATGAAAACAGACCCAAATTGCCAAAAACCTAGTTGAGCACTGGATCGGGTCGGTCACCTGAGCAGGTTGGGCGATGGAACTGGTTGGGCGGGTGGGTGAGTTTGTCGACTCGCAGTTTGACCCACGTGGATTGCTAAGGCGCGCAGGCTTGTGCGCGAACTAGGGCTGGAAGGCCTGCATGTCTCTATGGGCCTGGAAGGGCTGAAGCCTGCTATGGATTGGGCCAGTGTCTGGTCCTGCTCGATTGGCTAGGCAGAAAACCCATCACCTGGGCTGACGTCTTAGGCTGGAGCAATGGCTGCTTTAATTGCAGCAAATGTTGTTGTCGTGAACAGTGGAGGCCGGGGCTAGAGGCACGCCGCGGTTCCCTTCGGTGGGTGCAAACCTGGGCACGTATTGAGTGTCGTTCATCATGGTTTTTGAAATTTCTGTCACATTCTTTTTTTCCCAGAACAAACTCAAGAATCTTCAAAGAAGTCTATGAGAAAAGTTGAAAAGAGTGAGAAAATTCAAGAAATAATTGCAAGGGTTTTTTCGAGTATTTTTCTCAAGCTCTCAATGAAAGCACCAATTTGTGGTAGCAAAAATCCACCGCTTGATGGTTTGGCCAATGGACCTCTGATGCCTAAATCAGTTCTCTGAAAAGAAAGAGAATTTAGGTTTAATTTTTCAGTAGAAACATACAAGAATATGGTGGAGAATAAGGGCTACTTATAGGGGAGATGGCCGGCAATGAGGTGTGGGATCACACGCCATGTGTCACCCATCCATTGGCTGTGGAGAATCATCCGTTAGGTGGAATTGGAATTAATCCCAAAGATATATTTAATTAAATAAATAATATCTTTGAATTATTCTTGGAGAATCCTAATTAAATAGGATGGCGATTCCTTGATTAAAGTAATATGTGTTTTGTCACATCCCGGACCGACTCTGCCGTAGTACGATATTGTCCGCTTTAGGCCACGCCCTCACGGTTTTGTTTCTGGAACTCACGAGTAACTTCCTAGTGGGTCACCCATCTTCGGATTGCTCTAGCCCAAACTCGCTTAACTTCGGAGTTCCGATGGACTCCGAAGCCAGTGAGCTCCCAAAAGGCCTTGTGCTAATTGGAGGTGGGCATGTACATATAAGGCACCTCACCCCCTCTTCGTTAGTCGATGTGGGATGCCACATGTTTAGATAGGAAACTAATTAAAGGAAATTTAGTAATCAATTTCTCATTAATTTCCTTATATTTATCTTCGCTACCATGGGCAGCGGAGCTTGAAGAAACCGTAGTCAGTAACTCAAGGAGTCTTGATGATTGAGCAGCGCGAGGAGGTCTTTAGTTGCTAGCCCATTTAATGAGGCCATTCTTGTCATATTGGAGTAAAAATCCACGTGTCAGCTCCATAATTTTTAGGATTATTTTTGGCTTTGCAATGACAACTGAACAAAGATAGTAAACATCCAAATTTTATAAAGAAAACTGGTTGGTTCCGTATACATCAAGAGTCATTATTCATTCTCCTATGTACAAATACGGTCTGACATATATGGAGTGATGTTTTGTATTTGTCATAATTGAGTTATATCGGAAGGACACCAATAATTATCCAAAATCATAAATAGTTTTGTCAAATAATTATTAGGATCTTCTACTTTAATCCATTGCGTCTTGCGTTCAAATTATCCTCCCTCGTCTTAGTGTAGCTTAAGAAAATAATAATGCTTGTAATTTTGAAATAAAAAAAAATCCTCTCTTCAAAAATTCCTTCCTTTTTACTAGATGCATTAGTTCACTTCTTTTTTATCAATTAAGGGATGAGGTTTTGAATTCAGGATCAACGTTGGAAAGAGAAATAACACTATAATAGCTACTTCGTAGTTGAGTTGTTCTTGTATATATCAGAATTTAAATATTAGATCCTTTAATTTGAAGATATCAAAACTTATACCTGAAAACGCGATGGGTTTTAGAGCGTTGTATAGAATTATCTTAAATCCCAACTGACTCGTTAACTTATAAGCCTCTTTTTGTATAGAAGATTGGATTGGAATGAAAAGGTAACAATTGTCAATGTATGTTAAAGGAATAAATGAATAAATTGTGTATGACTTAAAGTTAGAAGATGAATTAGTCATTAAGAAAACTTATTCATTTTAATCCTTCTCAAAATAGTAGGATTAGAATAGAGAAATTTCCCTTCAATGAAAAATTATTATCATCTATCTTCAATATACCTTGAATTTAAAATATTGTGCATTTCAATCCAAACATTTATACAAAACGAAATTATTACGTCCAAATAGTGTTTACCTTGTTAATTGTTCTAGAGTCTGGCCCAAGTAAACATTTTTTATTTTCTTTTCCTTCGTCTAGTTTTCTTTTAAAATGGGCCCTTCCATGAAGGCTCAAGTAATTCATTGAAGACTTACTCAGAACCATGTTCTATCAAGTTCCTGAATCAGCTATTGCCTTGCAACACCAAAGCTTTCACATCGAATTATAATTAACATAAAAATCCTAAGCTATGTTCGGGCGAGAAATTTTCAAGTTCTAAGGGGTTGAGGTCAAGTTAGTAAGAAATAAATCGAAAATGTTAAAATGAAGGGATTAGAAATGCACCGGAGAACATTACAAATGCATGCAAAAGGAATTTAACTTCGTTAGGACTTGGAAAATCCCTCACCCACTTGGGAAGTATTTGAAGGGAAGCTCATCCTTCATCAGTAAAGTCAAAGTATTTCTGGTATCTTGTTGTAACTAGTCATCAATTGGTTGTTAGTGATTAGTTATACTATTTTAATTGAGGCAGATCCGTGGCACCGCAAAAAAAAAGCACAAGATTTGACACAAGTTTCAAAATCATTAAATTAGTCCACTTTTAATGGTTGAGATATAATCTTACTAGTCCAATTAATTTTCTTTATTCAGGTAATTATGTATTGAAAATAAAATTCTAGAAACCGTTTAATTAAGATTTTTTTTATCCTCTTTCCTATCTCATTAATTGTTTTTAATTAATTTGCTTCCTTTTCCCTACGACTCTTTCTCCTCCATTCATTCTCCCCTGGTATAATTTCTTCCCCATCTTGATCATGATGGTCATATATCTTGCGGCAATTTGATACCACTTAATGTTGTCAATTTTTAGGGTTTAGATTCGCACCGAATTTGTGGTTTTAGAGTTATATAGTCGTCAACATCTTTGATCTCTAGAAACAAACCCAAAACCACTGGATGGTGGTGGTAAAGTATCCTGGGAGGAAACTGGATTTTTTCTCACAGTGTTATTCAACAATACCTGATTTCTAAGGCTACAAAGTATCATGTAGGGGTGTGAAAAAATGTAGTAGTTACAAGAGCGCCATAGCAGTGGTGTGTTACATGTGTGGCAAAAAGGCTTTTGGTGCAATTGACTGGAAGATTTGAACATAAGTTGGAATCAAAGTCATAATTTATAAACAAGACCGATTTTTATTTATTTCTAATGTATATTTGTTAGAAAAATTATAAGTCAAATTAAATGTCATGTTAGATTGCACCTCAACCATTAAAAGTATACTAATGGTTTAAAACTTGTGTCAAACCTTGTGGTTTTTTTGTGGTGTCACGAATCCGCCTCCATTTTAATTATCTTGAACTTGGCCTTTCATTGTATAAATACTACTGAAAGTAAGATTCTGCAGATTAATTGATTGAAAATACAAAAATTTCTCACTGTTTAAGCACTAAGTAATGAGTTTGTGTGCACTTGCAGTTATGCATATCAGAAACTTACCAAAATTTTACACAAAAACATTGATAACAACCACAACGATCCTCACAGAATGTTATGCGTATATATGTATTAAGATATTCAGCTTCCTCGAACTTCAATCGATCGATATCAACTTAAAAAAACAATTTAATGCGGAATGACTTATGCCAAGGGCTATGATAGGCTGGCATTGGACTAATATGCAGAAGTAATGCAAAAGCAAACGCGACGAAATAATTCAAAGTTGCAATTTGCTTATATTGCTGCAGCAGCAGCAGCAGCTGAGACAAATTTCTGTAGTAAAAAGTATATATTGTCTTGAAGATCTTACGCATTCTGCGTTGAAGACGTACTTTAACAACAAAAGAAAATTCAGTATCAGAAGCCATAACACAAGACCACACTTGTTGCAGTCCATATGTTTTTTTTTTTTTTTCCTTAAAAAACTTGAAATTGCAGTACCAAAACCCTTATTTCAATGTACATCCCGCTTCAATCTGTCCTTCGTATTGACACACTGCTATACCAACTTTGATGGTTTTTCTCATGTAGGTAGGGCGCAGAGGCCGTTGCGAAGGCCATTGATTTTTGATTTTGCTAGAAACTGACTCGAAACTTGAAACATTATAAAGGGTACTGAAATCTTCATAAGGGTAGGATTGAGCTAAGACTCCTTCCATGTTTGGATGAAAAAAGCTTCCTGCCAGATGCAAAGGGCCTTTTCATTGATATCGGACCCATCTGCAGAGAAAACCCAATTGAAGAACTTCTCATTAGTTTCGATAGGCTAGAACTTGAACTGCCATGCTTCGAAACAATCCCCGAATTCATATTCTTTACATGTGATTGGGAATTCGAACTTCCTTCTTCAGGAATTACATTTGCCACATCGCGATATATTCTCAAAGCAGACGATGAATCCATTGAAACTGATCTCCTCATTGGTTGAATATCATCTTCAGTAACCCGTCGATTGTCAGTCA
Source organism: Gillenia trifoliata (assembly GCA_018257905.1). Lineage (NCBI taxonomy): Eukaryota > Viridiplantae > Streptophyta > Magnoliopsida > Rosales > Rosaceae > Gillenia > Gillenia trifoliata. The sequence goes on along the minus strand of CM031088.1, from coordinate 6,643,017 downwards.
AATCGCTTAATGCTCTCGGATCATGATTTCCCATAGGTACAATAGAATTTGGCAAAACCTTCCTCGAATTTTCAGCACTCCTTCCGTCAATTGGAATTGCACAAACATTACCATCCTCTCCAACTGCAACCTCACTAGTTCCACTTCCAACACTTCCAACCCCTCCATCACCCTCCAAATTCTCCACCTCACCGCTATCCCTCAAGCCCGAACCACTCGAAACAGGCTCCGAGTCACTCACCTGAGCACTAGCAGTGTCACAAACAATTGGAGCTCGGCAAAGCGGGCAATTTTTATGTGATCTCAGCCAGGTATCAATACAAGGGATGTGAAAGGCATGACTGCACTTTGGCAAAAGCCTAAGACTCTCATCTTCTTCAAACTCACTTAAGCAAACAGAACAATCAGTTCCCTCAATCAAACCCTCATCTTTTTGAAACTTGCAGACAGTTATGGAGTCAATCACAGATTGTGGGAGACCAACAGTGTGGATGTACCAAATGGGATGATCAAGAACAGGACCATGATCTTCATCAATAAAATCCTGTTGGGTATCAAACAAAATTGGTAAAGAACTATTCCTCCTCGTCGAATTGTTGTGGCGGCGGCGGCGGCGGCGGTAAAATCTAACAATTGAGAAAACAATAGCAAGAAGAAGGGCAGCCCCAATCATACAAGCTGTGATAGTCATACTTGTTTCAATCAAACGCTTCCGCTCAGATGTGGTCTGATAATAATCAGTCGGGGTTGGCAGCGGCGGAGATGGCGGCGGAGGAGCGTTTAGTACAATTGGAGGAGCAAGCTCACTACCAACATAGACTATAAGATTCTTACAGACATCAGGGCAGGTATTGAAACAAGATTGAATACAATAACCCCCTTTGTTCAGAAGTGGATTACAATGAATCGAACAAACCCATTGCTCACTCAAATTTGTCTGTGCTACGAGTTTTCTGTGATCAAACTCCATTGGAACAAAACAAAAACAGAGCAAAAACAGAGGAGATCCAAAACAGGGGATCAGAAATTCATACCTTTTTTGGTTGATCCAGAAAAGGGGAGAATCAGCGAGAGTCAACGGCAATGAGCTGGTGGAGGGTTTTGCTTGGAGGGTTAGGTTTCCACCGCAGACAGAGGTTTGAATGGATTGTAATGGAGAGAAGATTGTGGGTGTGGGTGGGGGACTTTGCTTGAAGGGATGTAGCTTCCTTGAAGCATTTCGCTTTCGAAATGACTTTTCTTTTTGCATTTACTTGGTAGTTTTGCGTTTCTTTTTGTCACTGTAGAAAGTCAATGGGATTTTAAAGACTCATTCCGCGTTAACTGTTGAATAAATGGAGTATCAAGTATCAACTATTCAACTTGGTTTTTCTTTTTTGAATTAATGTTTCTTTTTTTATCAGCAAAAATAAGTTGGAAAGAAATGGGGAAAAAGCTAGGATTTGTCATTTAATTTACTTTTGTGTATGCTAAATATGTGCACTTGTGGACTGAAATAGTTGGGGACAAATACAAGGGTTTCACTTCGGTGCTACATAGTATTAAATATTATGAGTATTGAATGACATGAATTTACAAGACCAAATAAAAGTAATAATTCAGGTCATCCAATACTAATAGCATTTAATGCTACACAACATGAAAGAATTTTTAAAAATATAATTACGCAAGAGTTGTAGTCATGTACAAAGAAAGTTGCATTGTTATAGTTCACTATAACGTCACCTCTTCTTGTTAAAATAAGAATATCATACTAGAAGAACGTTGATACTAATTGTGTCATATTTATCAATTATCATATTTCAAATCTATATATTTAGAAGTGATGTATTTACTCACATTTCATAAAATTTGAAGCATTGAAATGATCCTATGACTTCGGACAACCAACATCCACTACCTCCATTGGCGAAGGGAGAAAAAAAAGAAGCCCCCCGAACCCCCCTGGAGACCTGGTTCGGACGAAATTTGAGCAGCGCCGCAGGCGGTGCTGGCGCTGCGATTCTGAATATTTTTTTTTTAATCCAAGCCAAAACGACGTCGTTTTGGGCCTGGTAAAAAATAAATTTTTTTTTTTACAAAACGGCGTCGTTTTGGTTATGAAAAAAAAAAAAGAGTACAAAAACGGGGGACCACTGGTCCCCATCAAAATCTCTGTTTCTATTATTCCCCCCCCCCCCATCCAGTCCCCTTTTTCCCAAAACTTCACGGTTCAGTCCCCAACCCACCCACCCCAGTCCCCACTTTTACTCCCCTTTTCCCAAATCCCACCCCGTTTTTCTTTTATTGTTCAGTTGGTTGTTGGTCACTAAGGACATCTGCTCCAAATTCCAATTAAGGTAAAATTTTAATTTACTTCAAACCCTAATTGATTATTGAATACAAATTTTTGTTTAATTGATGTAGGATATAGGGTTATACATTATAGAAAATAACTTGGCTGCTGACAATTCAGCAGGAGCTCCTGCTGAATACCCAATCCCGTGTGGACACGTGTCCAAATTTTGATTAAAAAAAATCAAAACTTGGACACGTGTCCACACGGGAATGGGTATAAGTAGGAGTGGCTGCTAAATTGTCAGCAGCCAAGCCTTGTTCTACATTATATGGTTGTTGATTATAGATTATTCATATGAATACTATTATACTACAAATTCCAATTAAGGTAAAATTTTAATTTATTTTCAAACCCTAATTGATTATTGAATACAATTTTTTGTTTTTCTACTCTAGGACTAAGAGTCTAAGATATATTTGTTTTTCTTTCGTTATACAGTTGCGTAATGGAAAGGTATTATAAGAAACAGTGCTTAAATCCTTCTCCAAATATTCCGGATAGTCCTCATCTTCCTTCAAATATTCCGGGCAGTCCTCCTCCTCCATCTTCGCCCCTCCCCTCGAGAAATCCTGGCTTCGCCACTGACTACCTCCCTCCTTGATAGAGGTGCCTTATGTTATAAAAATCACTTCTATTAGAAGATCAACATTATAACTAGTAAATGTAGTATACATACTTAAACAGCAATACTCACCTGAAGGAAGAAAAAAAAAGTGTCGATTGGCTTGTATTAGAGAATTTAGAGAAATCTTGGTTGAGATGACCCAACAATTGCAATCACTCATATCATAATCGATTTAAACTAACAAAAATATGTGCAAACCGGGTCGAATGAAGCTAAAAACCTTGATAAAAATTTGTTTTGACATAAGTAAATCTCAAAAGTTAAATCTAAACACGCATACCAAGTCTTGTTCACAATTCTGAGCATTTCTAAGAGATGCTATAAAACAACCAAACCTCTATTTGAAATAGTTAAATCTTAAAAAATACACCTCCAATAGACTCTATAAAAGAGTCTACTTTTCATCAGCAAAATATTAAAAAATAATAAAACTCAAGGATGGACCCTTCACAAATTAAATGCAGTGGACCATTGAGCAGTCACTCTTGGAGATGAAAAGTTAAATTAAGTTTTTAACAAAAATTTAGAGCTTTCAACTCCAATATAAGCTCAAAATTTTTGTTGAACTAGCAAGTGAACAGTGTCAAAAAACTATTTTAGCTACTCAGTTTAACTTTTCATCTCCAACAACAGCCTCTATTTTATTATTAACAATTCAAAGTCAACCCACTCATTTTCTAAACACAGTATTTTCTCTCTTCCTTTTCTCCTGGCTTAAGGGTCCACTCTTGAGTTTTATTATTTTTTAATATTTAGCTGATGAATAGTTGCTCTATAAATTTAAAGAGCGACTGTTTATTTTGCTATAATAGAGATTTTTTTACAGAATTTGTTGGAGATGTGTTTTTTTAAATTTGACTCTTTAAAATAGAATTTTAGTTGTTTTACAGCATTTTTGGAGATGCAATGTTAGGCTCCGTCGAGTTTTATACAATGTGGGGCTTCATTGTGGGGGGTTTTCAACGCCGGCTGTTGGATCCAAAACAATGGAGCAGATGCAAATGAGCCTTAACTTACAATTAAATGGCAAAAACCAAAAGCAACTGAATCTTGATGGTGGTGGTTGATCGTGGTGGCGCAGTAGTGGCTTAAAATTAACGTGACGATGGTTTTAATGGTGATCGTGATGAAGGTGGAGACTATGGAGATTTGAGAAGGTGGAGATGATGGAGATCGAAGAAGGTGGACACGTACGGTGGAGATCTGAGAAGGTGGTGATGATGGTTTTAAGATGTTATCACGAAAATTGAGATCTGATATGCCATTACATTCTGAGTTCTCTTCCACTATTATCTCTATGTTCCTTTTGTCTTTTTCGGCAGAATCGATGATATTTAAATACTGTTGATGGTGTTAATATTTGTTGGTATTGTTGATATGACATCCATATTTGATATCTTTATATAGTATTATTAATATAAATTGATATTGGGTAGTTATATCGTCATTTACGTTGTTCATGTAGCTCCGTGCATTATAGTGTGACTCGCTCGAATCATACGCCTTCTTTGATTTGCAGCATCTGATTTCAGCCAAACGGTGCTTGGATTTAGCTCTTTTGTCCCCCGTATTATATAAGCTCCCAGGCCTCCGTTATATAGGCCCATGTGAATTAGCTCTTTTATCCCAACCCAACTATTCTAGAGCCTCAACTACAAGCCGAAATTCATCCCCCTTTCTATATCCCAAGTTCCCAACTCATTTTCTTCAGTTGTGTAGGTTGCTTTTGTATACTTGGGCATTAGACATTTTCAGTACAAGGACGCCCAAATTTGTCAGAGTACAATTTTGCTTATTGGAGAGAACTCACCAAAATAGGTAGATATGGATAATTCTTAGGTACTTACTAGTGAGTACTCTATATACTCACATTCTGATTTAGCCCAATCAAAAGATGACATGTGTTTCTTATTTTTAAAAGCCAAAAAAAAAAAATTAAATAACATATATTTTATTTTTTAAAACAATCAAACATGTGTTAAAATATTTTGATGAGTTCTATTTAATGTGTTATTCATCAACACATAAAATAGAACTAACCAAAATAAATACCTTTCTTTTATTAATTAGGATTTCTTTTGTTCAGTTTTCTTTGTGTTTTACGAGTAGTAGGATTTATGTCTATACAAAAGTTTAAATGTCAAATTTAAATTTAAATCATTGATGCTCTATCTTTCCTCCTACAATGGGTCGTTCATCACTTGAGCTAATATAGAGGCTAGAGAAACCAAATAGAAGGAACATAAATTATGCGCTCCATTTTTCTCTCTTTGCACTATGTTTTTTCTATCTAGGTGTTAAAAAGCGTCAAAGGGCAAAAATAATGGGAGAAGTGCAGAGGATAAAACTGAATTATGAAAATCATTTCCCAAAACAAGATTAGAAATAACAATCCTACAAACACATTAATTTCATGGGCAATTTAGGGATATTTTATTATTTTTTTCGACTTTTGCTTTTAGAACTAGATTATGGAGAGTAATTTTGGTAACACTGCTATGTTGGACAACTCTTACATAAAGAACACCGACATCGAGGCATGCTGATCAACACTAGAAGGTGACGAAGCCATAACATGCAAATGATGTGTAAAAAACGAGTAAATTAAAACCAAAGTCTAGAACTAAATTAAATTAAGAGTGCACATTGTGGGAATGAACCTATATTACAATGCATGCAATGTCAGAGCATAGATAAAAATGCAGCAGAAAAAAGAATATTCTCATGCTGAGTTGGCTGTATATTTATACACAATAACAAGAATAAACTTCCTACATTATCAGAAGTCAGTGTCAGAACCACCAGAGATCCCTCGTCGCTACAGAATTCAGCTACTAAGTCTTAGAGAGGCGCAAAACAGAAAGTGTGAATGAAAAAGAAAAAGGATTTACTAAAACATTTGCTTTTTGTAACACAGTAACCCCCATTGCTGTAAAACCTGTATAGTTTCCAAAGTCATACTACAAATAAATATGAAAACCAAGGCCAATAGTATAAAAGCAGATATGCTAAGGATAAGGGTAGGTCCCAAACATCTCAACAAACATAACACACAATGCTTATAAAAAATGCAGACACACAAGTCTATACAGAAAGTAACTATATGAGCAGTCTTGGTGTAATAATCTACGCTCAAGTACTACATACACGTGAAGTTGGCGCTAAGCGCGTCACATACGAATCATAGATGCATGAGCAACTAGTACATCCTGGCACCTACAATGGATACAATGTTAGCGTAACGATGCAATGTGAACACACACATGAAGCTGCTCCTGGCCTGAACGAATACTATAAACACTAGTGTAAGCATACATGATGAGCAGATAAAATATGTATGATCATGCCATCAATAGTTTCATAAATCTTATAACTCAACATCAACAAGTAACGTTTCTAAGTAAAAGCGTAGCATGATGTAAAACATTCATAAAAGCCGTCTTGGAAACTATGTATATAATATATGTTTGAAAAACAAAGCCCACTCATTGATACGTCGTCGGGTCGTAGCCGCCTTGCCTTGCCTGACCTCTGAAATCCTTAGGATAAGTCTCTTCTATATGAGAAACCACTATACTAATCATTAACTACTCAAAGATCGTAAATATTAGGGAAAAGACTCGAAATTTCCCTTGTATAATGGGTATTGAAACCACTTAAAAAAGGCACACGCGCCATCATACGCTGCCACGTGCTGTCACAAGCCATTACGCGTTGCCACGTGCCGTGACCGGCGACGTAGTCACCGCAGTCAGTAGTGAGAGTACTGTTGTACTCACCGCAGAAGGCTAGTGAAGTGATCTACAACTGGCGGTGTACTCGCCGTTAACGGCATTACACGGAATATTCCCTGTCTTCTTCCTCTTGCCGGTCGTCTGAGCCGCCGTCTGTTGGCTAGAATCTACGTTTTTTGCAGAAAAATTTCCAGAATCCGATTAATATCCAAAACTCCATCATTTTTCACCAAAATCACAATCTAGACTTATTGGCAAGTTTTGCATATGAATTGAATGTCCGATTTACGTCCCGATTGCACTCACGTGTTTGTATTGATGAGTACTACACAAATATGGCAAGAAAGAAGACAAAATCTGAAATGAGCTCAAATGTTCATGTAGGATTTCCACTTACCCCTTTCTAGAGCATTTTTCATAATTTCACAACTTCGAGGGATTAAAATGCAATAAAATTAGAGACGGGTCGTAACAATGCTAAAGTAGTCCATCGATATCACTGATGTCAGACTAGAATAAAGGGAAAACATTGCCTTAAAGAGGTGATCATGGTTGGTTAGCATGTTCGTCAACCAAATCATACCACAGGTTGGCAAAGCAGTAAAAGTTTTTTATCTCCAGGACCATATGTGGGTTTGCTTTGAAGAAAGCTGGGTTTGTAGCTAAAGAGCTGAGAGATTTGCTAAAGTGCAATTCGTTTATGCTGAAATGCAATTGGGCTGATTGAAGAATCACTTGAGGTTTGTATTGTTAACGCTTAAAACTAGGAGGTCAACAAAAAAGAGTACGGTCAACCTTTAATGGGCTTGGGATATAAAGCTAAATTATGGACAACAAAGTTTAAGTGGTTCACCCTCAAAATTGGGCTACATTCACTATAGTGATACGTACATATTTGATGCGGATTACAAAAGTGTTCTACAACAGCGTAATGTCTTTTTTTCTCTTGTAGATTCGACCTCTTATAAGGGGTATTCGACCTTCATATATAGGCCCTCATAAGCCTCAAAAGTCTTGGGTGTTTGACTCCTTCACTGCTTTAGCATTTAATGAGGTGAACACGTATATACGACCTACCAGTTACTCTTCCGTTTTTCATACGACACCTAGAGAGGAAGTGACATTTGCTCAGAGCTAATTACATGGTTTTCCGAGCTAACCTGTACTGAGCGCTCGCGCGGTCAAGAGTGGTTGGAAAACACTTTTGCCGAGCTCTAGGTCTATCAGTCTTTATGTACGTTCGTATACTTCTTTATCCGTTGATGGCCAATGCATGGTTGAAAGTTGATGTTTAGACATACTTGACCTTCGGGCTCCATGCCAGAAAGATGTTAGATCTGCCAGCTGGCTCAGACGATCGTAAAGTACTTTAAGTTATACGCTTGTCTTTTCTTGTCAATAGGGAATCCAAAGTCGTGGGCCGTTGTTGTTCGTCCTTGTTGTGGTGCTTTGTCCTCGTGATTCCTTAGGCTGACTTGCAGGCCCAATGTCTTGATCTCCTTGTTCTTTAGTGGGCTCTCTTCGGGCCTATTTTGCCAGGCCCAACAACGACTATTTATTATTTTAATGGGTCTAAAAGGACCTTGCATTAACAATTCTCCCAACTCCTTGTTCAAGGGTTTCTTCATGGACATGAAGTTGTAACGGTTGATCAGACCTAAAAATCATATAATATATATATTTTTTGTTTGCAAGAGTGTAACACTCGATAGTGCAAAATCTCAATAGTGCCCCCACTCCTTGCACAAGAGGGAAGCTGAAGCGCTTGAGTTTTCTAGTGCATGAAGTGCACGTATCTAATTGTGGCTGGCCGAGAAATCGAGGCATTTCTACATTGAAAGTGCAGTGGGCATGCGTGACATCGTGGGCTACGTGGTCGCTTCATGTATTTTCAGTTTCATAATGGTGCACGTGGTATGCCACGCATCATAATCTGTTGATTTTGGCGCTTCTTCGTTGGATGGTGGAGATCTAGCGTTCGTTGGTTATATAAACCTACCCTTTGGGTAGTTTTATTTTTTACTTTCTCCCTTTTTTTACTCAAAACACTTCTAAATTTGTTTGTGGACTTTATGGTGGTCAAAACGTTTAGCCGGAGTACTTAACCACCATTTTCTTTGAGTTTTCTCAAGTTAGATCTCATACCTGCACTTCTTTTTGTGTTTGAATTGGTAGTAATTGCTCATATTTCTGTTTTTGGCATAAAGCTTTAACTTTTTGACTGCTAATATTAACTTCGTCGTCGGGAACTATCTCTAGTGAGTCTGATCTGTAGTGTCGCGAAATAATACATCTATTGAATCTGTAGACTGAGTGAATCTATAGGCCTTAATTTTTTACGATTCCCTTCCTCGTATTTCTGAGATCCAAATAATATGTGTAGATATCGAAAGGTCAAAAAATGTCAAGCGCTTTTGATTTTGAGAATGACGGTCGAGGCGCACAAGACTGCGACCAGGGCAATGATATTATTGACTATGAAGACATAGCAGATACTACTGAAGCGTTCGGTGATTGGATGCCGGTCAGGCTTGGTAGGGACTATTCACCAATCATGAAATAGACCGTCAGTAATAAACTTGGGGTATTCTTCTTTGTCAACAGCTGGTGATGAAAAGCCCACATCTGGGTACCGAGAGGAGGACTTGGAGAGAGACAAGGATATAACGGGGGCCAACTAGATGGGGGATGAGTACCCGCTCGACGGTTTTGATTATTTAGGGTCGTTGGTCCCATGGGTCGACATACTTGATCTGGATATGCAGGGAAACCCCATCCCTGTAAGTTTTGAAAAGGGTTGTGATGACACATCTCGATCCTGACACGCCAGGTGTCCGGAGGTGCTGGCCGACAAGTGTTAAGTGACGAAAGCCAATTATGCATGTGATTGAGAAAAGTGAGTAGATTTAGAGTTAGAAGCGGAAGTAAAATTGCAGTAATGGGTAAAACCCATTATTACAGGTGCATAACAGTTAGAGCATAGTAAATAGTGTAGAGAATATAAAACATTCACATCCTTGTAAGGATGGATAAACAGAAATTAACTAAAGGTAGGAACAGATCCTACTTAGTATGGAGAAACTGTTAGGACCACCAATCATAGCCGAAGGAAGCCCTCTCTCACTGCTAATCAAACCTTCCACTAGGTCCTGGAGGAGCGCAAAACATAAAAGGGTGAGTGGGTCAAAAGTAAAGTTTGATAAAACCCTTGTTTTCAAAAGCATACTATCCCCTCGCTGGAAAACATGTATAGTTTTTGAAAATATGTATAGTTTTTGAAAATATGCCGTACTCTCCGGTATGATTCTCAAAATACTATAATAGTAATATGGGTACTCCCTGAAAACCAATGGTAAAACAATATTGGATTGCTCGAAAACAAAACTGAATGCTTACCCATATGTAAACATATAAGCCCAAGTAGATAAGCTACGAGGACAGGCTAGGTATATGAGAATATACTGAGTACTACAACGACGCGAGTCTAACGCTAATCGTTGTGCACAAAGCGCCTCACGCATAAGTTCGAGTTGCCTAGTGCAACCTAGAACATGCTAGTACCTACAATGGATCCAAAGTTGCGTAGCAGTACTGGGTGTGAACCTCCAAACGTCAAGGCTAGTCCTGGCCCTAGGACTGAGTACTGATACCTGGGTGTTCTACATCTACTGATGAGCAACAGTATACGAAAAATGTATGGCAAATATAATACGGATATTCTACCTCCAACAATCACATATTATATGAGTCATGCTAACAATTTAAAGAAAGCAGTTAAAAACCATGCGTAATAAAACATTTATCAAAACAAAGACCCACTCACTCACATGTAAGTAGCTGGGTCGTAGACCCCTATCCTTAATAGCCCCGGTAGTTCTCTAGATAAGTCTCACCTATATGAGATATCGCTACAACAATGATTAAACTCATAAAGTTACTAATTAAACTAATTAATGAAACTTATCCCTTGTTTGCTCAATACGGAGGTTCAAAACACTTCGAAAAATACCATACGTACTGCCCCTAGGTAGTATGGGTTGTCACGAGTCGCCTTGTGTCGACGGAAGTCGAAAACAGTGCCCCATATGCCCCCACGCGCTGCTCATGCGCTGGGTTAGACTGAAGGTCAACAAACAGCGTTGACGCCGTTAGATTTAACGGAAGATTCTGGTATCTCCATTAAATCTGACAGAATATTCCTAACGGTGTTAAAGGAATATACTTGAGAATATTTCCGGTCTAGACCGTGTTTGAGCCGATTTGCTAACGTCACAAGCCATTTTGGATCAGGTTCATGCTTGTCTGAACCGATCGCCCCTGCAACTTGAGTCAGTTGCCAACGCTGTCGTTTGCAGCCGGTCGCCGCCGTATGCACTCACCGAAAAAGTGGCCGATTCTAGAAAATTTTCAAACGTCCATAACTTCTTCATTTCTTAGCCAAATTTCACGTTCTTTATAGATGAGTAGAATGACAATATACCTTTGGTTTGACCGAAAAAGCTCGGGAAATGGCCTATATTTCCCCCGAAAGACAGCGGCTACTGTAGCTCGTCGATCTACGTCAAAACTCGACCAAATCAAGCAAATGACATATGAAAATTCATCTACTCAACGAGAGGAATGCAATGGTAGTAGTTAGAAACCTCACCTCAGTCTGGAATGGTAAGAAAATGGCCTGGAAGGTTCGGTTCTTCCGTGTTCGATTTTCGTCAAACGGTTAGGAGTTTGGACAAACAGTTAGCACCATTGAGTTCAGGGCATCGAGATGAAGAAGGTGGTGAATTTGGATCGCCTTGGTTCGTCGGGTTTTTGACGACGTGCACTGTGCATCACAGATATTTTATAACAAACTTTTTACGGAATGTTTCATGTGACATGTCCTTACAAGTGGAGGAGAGGGGGTTGGCAATCAACCCCTACTATTATGATGCTTTGGAGCATAGTGCGAACAAGACTGAGTGCCATGCTAGTCAAGGCTTGAGGAGATAAAGAGATATCAAATTTCCAGCGATATTATCCTATGAGCGCCGGTGCCAGTAGATAAGCCGAGGCAACCGCAGGGTGAATGGGTGGCGCTCTCCACCGAGCTGTTCATGTTTGGGGTCAATTTGCCACATAGGTCTAGCCCTCCACCATCTTAATCTGAACGCCTTCCACTTCTTCCGTAGTATGTATGTGCTCTAGATGGAGCACCATAGGGTAGAACCTAGCCTTAGCCTGATCAAACACTGCTACAAATTGAGGAACAGCCCTGGGCAGGTCGGGTTTTACGATGTGATCAGTTTGATCAAATTGTTGACCGATAACCCTTCCAACTAGAGGCTCTACAAGGAGATTTGGTTCTACACCACTAGTAACTAGAAGATGCTTGCAGGGGTTGAGTTTGATGGCGCTCGGGTAGAGAGAAGGTTTAGGCGTGAAGGTGGTCACACCGCACATGATTTAACTTATCTTTCTTTGTGGTTATTCTCTTCTGCATGAGTTTTAACTAACTCATAATTCATTTTGATGTAGTTGATTGGGCGAAAGAGATCACTCTGATAGAGGAAGAGGAGCTCCAACTAGCGGTGATCAACTCTCTGGATCCAATGCAACGTTTGACTCCTACCATTGTAGCAGAGGATCGTTTGAGAGTTGTTGGTCTGTTGAAGGGTAAGGTTGTCAAGCACTTGTTCTTATTCCATAATATTTTTTTTCTGCTGATGATTTCTTCTTACTTATTTTGTCTACCTCTTTTGTAGAGGGAGAGATGGCAGTTATGGATGCTAAGGATGAAAAGATCGCTCATCGAGCGATGAGAAGAAAACACCCCTTCAAGCACTCATAAATCAGCCACTGGAAATGGCTCGGGTCATGGGAGCTCACGCTCTTTGCCTTTGGTAGACCAGTATTTTGGGCGGTCGCACCTCCCAGAGATATGGCAAGCCCGCCACATGAGGGCAGGAGAAGGTGCTCAATGAGGCTGCATCGGGCAAGAAGAAATATGAGCTTGAGCTTGTTGAGACCAAGGACTCTGCTTGGTCTCTGAAAAAGGATAATGAACACCTCCAGAAAGCTCTTAATGATGCCGTCTCAGGCAGCATTCTGAACATGGGTGACTTCCTCAAGAATCCCGAGGGCACTAACTCCTCCTATAAACTCCGCCTCTACGGTACAGGGATTTCTACAATTAGGTCAAGGTTATGCATCCTAAGTACGATCTTGACGTAGGAAGCGAAGGTGAGGAGAATGAGGAGTTCGAACAAAAGAAGGTCGTTGATGAGACCATCACTGCTAAGCCTTAATCCCAAGGTACGTATGGAATTGGGGTACTGGTGCTGTCACATCAGTATGTCTGGAAAAACTTATACAGATAAAACACTTGAAATATAAATAACAAACTAATAGGGTCTCTCCCACTTATATACAATGCAAAAGAGTCTGCAAAAATATATACAAGTAAGGTACAAAAAAGGAAATATCCACAACATATGACAAATAAGGTACAACGATGAACTAATCACTCCAAGCGTTCAATATTCCAAAACTGCCATACTGAACTCCTTGTACCCAACAACACCTGTCAACCTGCAAAATCACTCTACACTGTGGGAATGGTGCACCGGGCAAACCAAAACTTGAATAAGCTATGAAGCTCGTGCGAGTGACAATAATACGACATATGTGATTTAAAAACAACATTTCACAATCTTTTGGATATATAAAATATCCTCACTCACGAATCTCAATTGAATCCACACAGGCATTCAGCCGACTTTTCATGATTGATCCACATAGGTACCCAATCATCTCTTTTCACACACACACACACACATATATATAAAATAAAATAATAGGGTAGCACAAATCACAACGTTCTGCATTCCAGGCGCACTCATAAAATCAGATAACATAAACAAGCATAGGGTGCCAGACATACTCATGGAACTACAAAGAAATATATACATATTGGATTCCAGACTTTCTCATGGCAATTCGAGTAGATGTTTTATCCCAGACTTATTCATGGCTGACATAAAGAATTCTAGGCCCAAACATACTCATGCCAAACCTAGAATGAAAGTATTCACAGAGGTTTCAGATCAACTCATGAAACTAGAAAGAAAGATAAAAATCTAGGGTTCCAAACTTACTCATGGAACCAAAAAGAAAGTATACAATGATAACGACTCTCTACTAGCGCTCTTAGTTCGCAATCATTTCATACATATAATTTCACAAAGCAGATATATGACTGGGTAATAACATAAATCCATGTTATACACATAAAGTATATAACAAGGGAATCTTTCATATTCAAAATTGGTTATCACATAATATCAAAGTCAACTCACCTAGAGTCCAAGCTATTACCCCTCTAGTACAAAGATCGAAGCACTCATACATGATCAATGCCTAAGGAAACATACAAGTCTCAACTTAGAATCCTATTCCAATTTCACAACTATCCAATAGTCGGATCGTCACTGTTCACAAAAATCGAACTACGGTCACATTCGACGATTAAACAATTTAATCTCAACAAACTGACATTAGAGTGGCCCATGCGTTGCCGCACGTGATAAATAGATCTCAACACAAGGAAAAAGTTTTATTTGCCACGAAGTCCAAAAGTAGACGGAAGATGGCCAAAACCTCCGGTAAAGGCCGCGGGTACCTTAAACTTCACAGCATCAATTTGCCACCTATGGTGGCTCAGTAAAGTCGGGGTTGGTCGAGTCTTGCTCATGGAAGGATGGTCTACAAGTTCAAGGTGGTGGTGTCGGTCGCCACTCAGTCGATTCGTCGAAAAAAGGAAAAGAGCTGCCAAAACCCTAAAAAGATTTCTAATATGTAGCTCACTTTTAAAAAGAATTGGGAAATTAGACCAAAACATAGGTTCTAATATGATTTCATTGAAAAATCCTAAGAAAATCGAAATACATACTTATATAAATATGGGCATCGTTCTCTCTGGCAATTGATTGAACTACTTTTGCTCCCCCTCATTATAATTGTTTTTTAGAGCTATCCTTGTGTCAGCGCTACATCGCCTCACACTGCCACATATGGTGGTTTCTCGAGGTGGTTTTTTGGTGAGTTTTGTAGAGGGAAGTGAGTGCTTCAATTTTGGGTAAATGGTGACGGTTAATTCCGATAGAGATGGTCAAAATTCGCTTCGGAAGTTCGAAGAAAAAATGGGTTGGTTGGGTGAATAGGTCTCGGCTTAGGGTTTCTGGGTTGGGTTTCTAAAATTAGAATCTTTTTGATTTCAATAGCTGTTGGGGTTTCCTAAACAGAAACTTACTATTTATAGTAAGCCCAAATGTCCAAAATGCCCCTAACTTTCCACACTCGTAACTTCTTCGTTTCAACTCCATTTTGCAAACGGTTTTTGCCTATTCGAGAAGTACAAGAGTTGGTCCACTAAGCCAATAGAATTTTTTTGAAAAAAGAAATGTCAACTCAAGCTTTAACAAGTCAAACTGGGATTTTCGAATTTATCAAAAATAAAATAAAATCCCAAATTTGAAAATACAACAATGAACAATGAAACCTAGGAACGATATTTCACAATCGTGATCAATGAAGAGCAGCTTTCCATCTGACTGCTATAATGTACAGTGTTTTTCCCATGGCGGTCTTGTGAGTTGTTCTATACGACCACATCACTTCTGGCACAAGGGCCGACCAATCTCTTTTGGCTGAGGTAGATGCAAGCCTTCGACAAAGTATGTTCTTCATGATCTTGTTAATTGCCTTGACCTACCCATTAGCCTTGGGATGATATGGCGAGGAGAATTAGAGATCTATCTCATACCTTTAACAGTAGTCTATGAAGCTCTGATTCTCAAATTGCAGACCGTTGTCGGTTATTATTACCTTGGGCGCCCCGAGAATTGTAGGCTTCGAGATTCTGTCTTATCCTCTGTGAAGTAACTGTAAGCCACATAGTTGAATATAAGAGTCATCCAATTATTCAACTCTTCAATCTCTATGATCTAACACTTGGGTTGCAATATGGTCGATTTTTCCAAATGCTTGACAGGTATCGACTGCTTGATATCTTCTTCGGATGCCGTTGCTAATATTGCCGGACAGTCGGCTCGAGCGTTCTATGTCCTCGGGATCTTGAGTAATGGTACATCCCAAGAATTGTTTGATTAACGCTTTTGCTGCTTCAACATAGGTCGCCATGCTCACGTCTCGGGTCTGGAACTCTTCATTCATCTGGTTCACCACTAATTGTGAGTTGCTGTGAACCATAATATACTCAGCCCTCAATTCTAGAGCGAGACACAATCCTGCTAACAAGGCCTTATATTCTGCTTCGTTGTTTGATGCGAAGAACTTAAATTGCATATCGTACTCAAATTCTATACGGATGAGGGTGATTGGTAACAGTCACGCTCCATAATCACTTATGTTGGATGACCCGTCTACGAATAAGCTCCACCGCCTAAGTAATCCGTATAGGGCAATCGTCTCACTTGTGAAAGCGGTTGTATCGATTAATATGCTCTTCCTCTGATATAAAGTCTTTCATTGTATGCCTCTTCTAGGCATGTCTTGCCTAAAACTGTAAGGCAAGTGCAAGCTTCTCAACCTCTGGATAACGCGGCTAGGCCTTTTATAGTGCTTGGCTAACATTGTTTACAGGTTGTTGTACCCATTCTTCTTTCCTAATGAGCACAGAGCTTGTCGCCGATGGCAATATAGAAAGATATATATAAAGTAACTCACTGTGCCCATGTTTGGATAGTATCGGTGCTCGACCGATATGGGATTTCACGTTGTCAAACGCTCGCTAGCACTTCATTCTCCACTCAATTATTCGAGCAGCTCATCTAAGCACTTTGAAGAAAGGTAGGCAGCGGTCTGTTGATCTAGATACAAAGCGATTTAGAGTGCCCACCCGACTAGTGAGGCTTTAGATCTCCTTCTTTGTATGAGGGGGCGTCATATCTATGAGCTCCTAGATCTTCTTTGGGTTTGCTTCTATTCCTCTATAGCTTACCATAAAGCCCAGGAACTTCCTTAAGTTGACCTCGTAGGAGCATTTCACGGGGTTCAACTTCATCTGGTAGGCATTAAGGATCTTGAATACCTTGGTTAACTTTGCCACATGTTGATTCTCCTTCTTGCTCTTGAGGAGCATATCATCCATGTAGACCCCCTCTGTCTTCCCTGTGTGGTCGGCGAACATCTGGTTGACCAACTTCTGGTAAGTGGCTCCTGTGTTCTTGAGTCCAAAGGGAATTAAATTTCAGCAGTAAAGCCCCTGATCAGCGATGAACGCAATATCATCCTAGTCGATGAGATGCATGCAAATCTGGTTGTACCCAGAATAAGCATCGAGGAAACTCAGGAGCTCGTGACCTGTTGTGACATCAACAAGGCGGTCGATGCAGGGTAAAGGAAAGCTATCCTTATGGCAGGCCCCATTGAGATCTGTATAGTTTGTGCACATGCGCCACATTCGCTGCCCACTTTAGGTAGCCTACCTTCATGATGAACCCTATGCTCAGTAACTTGTCCACTTTCTTGGCTTCGTAATGCTCGGCGTCATATGACTGCGTCTTCTGCCGAATAGATTTGCAATAAGGATCGAGGCTGAGGCAGTGGGATATAATGCTCGGGTCAATGTCGAGCATGTCTACATACGACCACGCAAAGACATTAGTGTGAACTCTTAGAAAGATGATGAGTTCTGCTCGTACCTTTGGTGATAGTTTAGTACCGATGTGTACCACTCAGGTCGAATGTTACATTATCGCGATTTCCAACTCCTCCATAGGCTCAAGATGCTCTCGGCTTTCTTCATCCCTCGGGTCTGGTACAGATGACTCCTTGGACACAGCGAGTGCTCCGACAAAACGCTCAGTGGTGATCTTGATCTTCACTTTCACTGTGGATGCATAACACACTCTAGCTGACGTCTGATCGCCCTTGACAGTCGCCACTCCCTCAAGGGTAGGGAATTTCATTATGAGCATCCTCTGGTTGATGTTAATGTTCATTTTGGTTAGAAATAGTCATTCTAGGATCACATTGTAGAACGAAGAGCAATCAACTGCCATGAAATTGGTCGTTAGACTTGCTCTCCTAGGGTAGCTTTCGATCGATAGGTGAGACTCATCTGCCCGATCTGATGTATCAAGTTGTCTCCGAATGCGATGACTCTCAACTGATCGAATGAGAGGAGGAAGAACACATTCACCAAGCTCTAGTTATCAATGAAGACTCGAGTGACTTTGAGCCGTCCTTGATGAATGAGCGCCTCGATATCGTCCCTCAGGTGAAGACAATCGTTGGTGAAGTGGATGTGATCTTAGTGGTAATGGCAGTACTTGCTCTTGTATGTCTTTCCTTGGAATGAGGGTTGGGGCTTCTTTGTGTTGGGGAATTGTCACTCGACGAGCGAAAACATTTCCCCTGGGGAAATACTCAAGAGAGTGTAGAGTTGAACTTGTCAAACCTCTTGGGTCGACTTTTTGCTCTAGGTTGGAAGTTCTCAAACCTTCTTTTCTTTGAGGGACAGTCGTAAATGACCTTCAAACCTTGCTTGGTGAGGGCGCTCGTGTTGCTCGTCCTTCCAGATTGTGCAACGATATGCGTCCTAGCCTTGTTTAACTCTCGGCCATGGAATAGTTGGTGACCTATCGAAGTAGATCCTTAAACATCTATTTGGGGTTCTGGTTAGATGAAAGTAGAAATCACCTCCACGGAATGGACCGTGGACTCATCACACCCCTTGCACAGGGCATACTCGTTGTTAAAATGAGATATGTAATTCCTTAGGAACTCACTCGGATCTTGTGTGAGGTTTAGACTTAATGGTTTTTGGCTTCCTTTGTCAAATCTGTAGCATTTTATCACACAAGCTCTTTAGGTCAATTTTTATTAATTAGACTTTAGGATGGGCAGTATTGAAGTCTGAATCTTTGAATAACAAAGTGTGATTGGGTATGTTCAATCTCAAGAAGGTTTGTGCATGCATATGCATTTCACGTTTAGATTTCTTGTGCCTTACTGACTAGTGAAACTGCCTAGTCAATGTGTGTATTTACTTTACACTAGAGCTGGCACGCAATTTAAGAAAACCCACACGGGCTCGTCTGACACTGTTTTTTCGAGAGTGAGTTTTTCACCATTGATCATTTCAGATTGCTTTTACATGTGACAAGTGTCTTTTGGGTGTTTCTTGGTTTAATAGGGTTGAGGGAGCTCATTTGTTTTTTGGTTAGAAAAAATCAGATTTTCAGGAGAGTGTCTTAAGCTCCTAAAGCCTCCTCTCTGTGTTCTTCTAAAACCCCTACTGCAAAATCATTTTTCGTGCATCAAATCTGTGTTAACCCGTACAAATCTTTTGAGAAAAAGTTTGCATTGTTCATGGTCTGAAAACTTGGTTTTTCCAAATCTTCAGATAGACCTTATTTTGGGATTCCCAGTTAGTTTCTTCCTTCAACTCTTTTACTAGAGAAACTGACTTGTTATTATTTGAATCCACAACTGCATTTCATTTTTACATCTTCACCTCATTTGCATGGTTCATGCTTTGTTTCGGTGCCACAAGGAGATGAGCTAAAGAAGAAAAGCTGCCTCATTGTGAAGACTGAAGACTTCTCCAGCTAGTGCAACATAGGGTTGCACAAAGGTACAAGCTGCTCCATAGATTAGGTCTAGGAATTGAGCTTGTTGTGGTTATCTTTGTATGAACCTTATTTTTTACTAGTGGATCGGACTCTTGGGAGTCCCCTGGTTTTTTAACCCAGTTAGGGGTTTTTCCGGGCAACAAATTGTTGTATGTTCCTTGGTATATCTTGCTTACTTATATCACTGCTAATATTGCATGCTCGTTTCATGTTATCTGTTTTGTGAACAAGCTTCAGTGTATGATTGTTATTAAACTTAATCTGGGTAGAGTAACTAGTTGCGTTATCTTGTCAATTAAGGTTAATTCATACTACTGTGTTTTCTGTTAGTAACAATCTTGTAACTAGTTGACTAGTTCTTCCGACTAGTCATATGTACAAGAATTTGTGTTTACTGTAGGTTATTCCGCCTGATATCAATTTCATCTTGCTTTACCGAAGCAAGGTCGGTCAGTGTGTATTGCCTCTTGGAGATGATCATGTATGTGTCAATGAAAGCTTGTCTGAGCTCAGAGAATGAGGTGATTGTTCTAGAAATGCGTCGTTTGAACCAATCCATCCATCCCCTCTTAAGGTCATCGGGAACAAGCGGCACCTGGTGACATTATTCCCTCGACCTTTGACAACATAGATGAAGCCGCCAAGGTGATCATAGGGATTAGTATGCCTTACGTAGCTTTGCAATTTTAGAGCTCTAGTGTTTACACTGGTTACCTTAGCTCAGTTAATAGGGCTTTGGAGAAAGGGAGAGGGACTTCCTTGTTCGAGTAGTCAAGGCTCTTGGGTCGGGAAGATTTTCCAACATCCCCCAATAGGTGCTAAATGCTTTCCATCTCCTGGCTCATTATTTCTTTCGTGGTGGTCCTTAGATCAAAGCGCTTGTGAGGGATGTCGTCTGAACCCTTAGCCCCTGGCTTGGTTGTCTTGGCTCCATCTTCTGGAACAGCCTCTTCAGCTCGACACCGACTCGGGATTATGACCTCACGAGCGTCCTCACTTGTATCTTTGTTAGTGTCTAACAAGATGTAGGGAGGGCTCGGTGGTTGACGCGAGTCCTTTGGTTGAGGGCCTCCGGGGTGGTCTGCACCTTTTTGGGGGATACCATCTATCTTTTCCTTCATCTAGGTGACCTGTCCTAGAAGGTCGGCATGCTTCTCCTGGAGTATAGCTCTCATCTTCTCCTCTTGGCTTACTAGCCTGGCCTTCTCTTCTCGTTGCCTTTACCTACCAACCTTCTCGAGGCCACTAGACAGAGCTTTCTTCTTCAGCCTTCTGCTTGTCAAAATACTAGGGGGAATATGTATGATTGCATGGCACAAAAAGTGCTCAACTAGGTAGAAAACACAACCAAATAGTATGCATTTCCCACATATGACCCCAAGTTGTTAACACTCAAAATTGGGAGGTTAACAAAAACTAATTTGGTTAGCCCTTGATGGGCTTAGGATTTAAAGCTAAACTATGGACAACAAAGTTTAAGTGGTTCACCCTCAAAATTGGGCTACGTTCACTGTACTGATCTGTTTATATATGATGCGGATTACAAAAGTGCTATAAAACAGTGTAATGTCTTTTTCCTCGTGGATCCAATTACTTATAAGGGGTATTCGGCCCTCTTATTAGGCCCTCATGAGCCCAAAAGTCTTGGGCTTTTGACTTCTTCACCGCTCTAACATTTAATGAGCTAAACACGTAAAAAGGAAGTGACATTTGCTCAGAGCTAGTTGCATGGTTTTCCGAGCAAACACGTACAGAGTGCACTCTTCGTCAAGAGTGATTGGAAAGCACTTTAGTGGAGCGCTATGCCTGTCAGTCTTTATGTCCCTTCATATACTTCTTTACCCTTTGATGGCCAACGTATGGCTGAGAGTTGATATCTGGACAGACTTGTCCTTCAGCCTCCGTGCCAGAAAGATGTCAAATCTGCCAACTGGCTCAAGCGACTATAAAGTACTTTAAGTTATGTACGCGGCTCTTCTTGTAGGTAGAGAATCCAGAGTCGTGGCCGGTTGTCAAGGGCAGTCGTTGTCCGTCCTTGTTATTGTTCTCTGTCCTCTGGATTCCTTGAGCTGACTTGTAGGCCTAATGTCTTGATCTTCCCATCCTTCAGTGGGCTCTCTTAGGGCTTGCCTAACAACAACTATATATTATTTTAATGGGTCGAAAAGGACCCTGCGTTAACATGTATAATTGTAGAGATTGTAATTAAACAAAAGTCCTCAGCTTGAAGGCCTTTAGTCTTATTTATAAGCAGATGAGGAGGAGCAACCTCGATCGCTGAGCTGGAACAGAGATAGATTAGTCATTTGATGCTGACAATAACTACAATTCTTGGTTGGTGGCCTTCTGGTGGGATTTACAGCTCATCGCACGATTGTTGTAGTGACATCAAAGTGTCTAATGATGCGTTCCTCGTTATTTTTTGAAGGGAAATTTTCAGAAAACCAAGTTTATTTGAGCAACATCTATAGCATGCAATTAACAATTAAAGGCGGAATCATGCTTGTATGCACTCAAAAACAAAACTTTACCCAAGAAATTCAAAGCCTAGTAGATATGGTGAACCAAGACTCAATTGCGTTGAGAAATCATATACCTTTGTTGATTCCTCTTTGCATAAGCAAAGGCTAATCACCCAAGGAGAGGGCCTTCATTCCTTGCTTGGATGAGGATGGTTGAAGAGGTTTCTCCAAGTTCCCAAAGTTGAGAACCTCTAATTTTCCACACCAAGGAGAGCCTTGATGAGGAGATGAGTGACCTAGAGGAAATGAGATTGCTAGCTATTTTCCTCTAGGGTAGCCGGCCTCTTAGAGAGAAAAGAGAGCTTTGATTCTCATCTTTTCTCCAAAAGAAAACCCTTATGTTGAAAATGTTATAAAGTTGCCTTTATAGCACCTCACAATGTAGTGGCAAACTTGCAATTAAAGCAAGTTCACTACACATCTCTAAATGGCCGGCCATATGGGTTCATTGGGCTATTTGGGCCCTTATGTTTCATTAGTCATTAAGTTGTCATACAACTTAAGTCAACGGGCTTGACGTTCGAAGCCCATTGGGCCTTGAGGCCCAAAACTAACCCGAGGTCTATGGAACTTATTCGTTTGATTAATTAACATATTAATTAATCCTTGCCATAAATAATTAAACCATTTAATTATCCTTACTCATCTCCATTATTTCATCAATCTCTACCTTACACGGTGTATGATCCATTAGGTTCTTTTTAGCGAGGCAGTGGGCGATTAGAACTCTTTCAAATCGATTGTGAATTGAAACATACTTTCAATTCTCCCTTTAGTGATTATACACTGTAATTGGTACCAGGCGGAATAACCTGTAACGAACACAATTTCTTGTCTATCTGACTAGTCTAACAACTAGTCAACTAGTTACAAGAATGTTACAGACAGCAAACCCTAATACAGGTAAAAACCCTAAATGACCAGACTACACAAGTAATCAAATATACCACAGATATAACTCAGCAAGATAGACAAACATCTAACATATCATACAGATTTGATAACATGAAGTAGGCATGCCAATAACTTAATAGGAAGGGTTAAGCAAGTTATAACAAATAACACACAATAATTTTGGTGCCCGGAAAAACCCCTAACTGGGTTAAAAAACCGGGGGACTCCAAGGAGTCCTATCCACTAGTGATGAATAGGGTTCATACAAAGTTTCACACAACAAGCTCAAATCCTAGACATGTTCAAAGGGCAGCTTGTACCTTTGTGCAACCTTATTTAGCACCAAATGGATCTTGCTTCGGTCTTCACGAGAGGGCAGCTTGTCCTACGAGCTCAACGTCTTGTGGCACCGAGTCAAGGCATGAACCATGCAAATGGAATGAAGATGTAAAGATGAAATGCAAATGTGGATTCAAATCTGACCAGTCAGTTTCTCCCGCTCAAAATAATTGAGGAAAGAACCAACGTGAATCCAAAAACAAAATGTCTGTGAGGATTTGGAAATTTCAAGTTTTAGACAATAAACAAAACAAACAAGTTTTCAAAAGATTTGTGTATGATAACACGAAAATTTAATGCTCATGCAAAAACTGTTTGTTGCTGGGTTTGTACACTTATCAGAGAGGAAGCAAATGCCAAAAACACTCTGCAATTTTTTGATCTTTTCTGTGTACAACCACCACATTTTTCTGACGACCCCAAACAACCTTAAAAGATCAGAAAAACAAAAAGGAGGGCAGGTGTCACAACCAAAACAGATCTCTAAAGATCAACGGTGGGGAACTGCATTGGGGAACTGAATAGTGTCAGTGACCCATGTGGGTTTTCTTAATTGGTGTGCCAGCTTTCTGGATAAGACAGACTCTATTTGACTAGACAAAAAGACTAGTCAAAAAGACAAAAAAACTTTGACGTAAAATGCATTAAACAGTAATGATATTTGAATGCACATGCATAACCATACCTCTTTTGATTTCATGCCAGATTCTTCAAAGTGATGTAACCTTCTTAATCTAATCTAATTGGGATTCATCTAAGAGCTTGTGTGATGTTAATTACAATTTTGACAAGGAAAGCCAAAAACGCTTAAATCTAGACTTTACAATCTCCCCCTTTGGCTTTTCTTGACAAAACAGACCCAAACCTAACCCTTATTTCACACCCACACTCAAGTAGATTAACGAAGTCCAAGACCTGCACAAAAACCCTCTTGACAAGAACAAGTGTGAAATATCATGGGTTATGAAAATGAAAGCATTAGATGCATAATTTTTCCCCATTTTGTCACAGGAAGACAAAGGTGAAGGGAAAATATGAGATTTGTATGGGATTTCTAATGACTAGCATGCATATACAATTCGAAATTCATATGCATAAGCAACGGAAGCTAAATTATCAAAGCAATAGTCATGCAAATCCCCTTCAAGAAGCATAGGTTTGTATTTGATGCATCTACTAAAATTGAAGAACAAAGTGGAGGTAGAAGTTTTATACCTCTTGATCTAGCTTTTAGACCAAGGATGGACCACCTCCAAGCTTTCTCTTCTTGGAACTCCTTGAGCCTAGCCTCCCTCCTTGCTTGCTCCACCTTGACCAAATAGAACTCTTCTAGATTCTCCTAGTCCCCAAAATTGAAGACCTCTAAGGATCCACACCCACCAAGTGATGGAATGGATGATGGATCACCAAAAGAAGAGAGAAGTGTAGCTCTCAATTCCTTTGGGTTTGGCCGGCTGTGAAGAGTGAGGAAAGGGAGAGATTTTCTTTTGTTTTGATTGACTTACTCAATCACAAGAGCCATACAAGTTATGGTGTGAGGTATGGTGAAGTTCCACTAGTGAAAGTTTCAATAAACTTTCAATATATAAAAGAAGTGAGTCAACAATTGACTCCACTCACTCTCTCTCATTCATGGCCGGCCAAAAGGGTGTTGAGTGGGCTTTTGGGCTTTTACAATTTCAAGTCATCTTATGCTTGAATAAAAGGCCAAAGAGGTTAGGGCCCAATGGGCCCGGATTAACCCGAACTTATTTCATTAAGCCCAAAGCGATATTTTATCGCTTCTATGATTTTCTTAGACTTTCTAATTAATCATAACACTCAATTAATCCAAAGGATTATATTTCCATCATCCACGTGTTGATCCACCACTGAAGTGTTGGTGTACAATCGGTTTAGGTTCTAATTAGCAAGGCAGTGAGGTGATTGGTATCAATCCAATTGATTTATTTTATCCAATCATCTAGTGAATTAAAACTTATTTTAATTCTCTATCTTCTTTGATGATTACTAATTAATCATCTACAAGATCCCACAAACCATGAGTGACACACTACACATATATCATGGCTACCCAAGCTAATTAAGAAGTTTGTTCGGAGAACCTATTCAATTGGAATTACAATGTAATTTGATCCTTCTCTAACACAATACTCTCAATCACACTACTAGGGTATGGATACATAATGTCAAACCCCTAATGTGATTATATCATGTTATACGATTCAATTGAGTCGTAAAGGAACACTTTCCATCACTACGCTCACTACTTCGGCCGAAGATTCCCGAATCATATCTTAGAGTATTCTTCCTCTCGTAACGAGGATTAGAGATCCCTTGTTGACCATTCACTTGCCTCCATGGCTAAGTAGCTTAACCCCAATTATGCCGTGGACACCCTCAAGATTGGGGTGACTTTGACATAATCAAAGATCAAGGACCTAACCACAAGACAACTATGATGTCTCAGGTCAAAGGATTACTTACATATTCCAATCAATGGAGTTACTTGCTTGACATGTGAGTAGACCTCCATGCAAGTACTCCCTTCGATTGTATTCAGTGAACTCATTCCCTTAATGAGCACCTACATACTTGTCATAGTGTCACTACACGAATGGCTGAGACTTTCCATCCTTCCAATTTGAAGCTGACATAGTACGTACTGGTCTCTGGATTGTCAGTATCCCTCTGGCAATCCCATGACCAGGAACATTTTGAACATCATGGTTATGAGAAGAAGGTCTCTGTAGTCTAACATCATTAGATTACTTCTTCCATCAATCCATTGTCCATGGATTCACTATTTGGACATATATCAACTATTGAGATTGTCCTAATAAGTGACTTTGCCCTTTTACCGTATTTAGGGTTATCCATATATACAGTAAATGTCCTGAAAAGTTTCTTCCAAAGATTGACTTTCAGGGCATATTTCCAACAATCTCCCACTTGCACTAAAGTCAATCACTAGTGCATTTCATAGATGCTAGTAGAGTGTACTTGAGCACATAATTTATCTAGGTTATGTATTCATCCTTTTATCTTAAAAGGGATATACTTATTAAATGTTTCCAAAACATTTAATGATGTCTCTTTCTTTTTTTTTGTGTTCAAATATTTGATGAGACCTTGAGTCCACGGCTTGAGCTATCGCCCCATTACGTCGTAGTACCTTACTAACGACCTTATGGTTAGGATTCAATCATTGGTTCCATGTGAACCCCGTCTATTCGAAACACCTTTTGAAGCAGTTTCCAAAACTTTAATATATATGTCTTTACATATATCTCGTTTGCATACTATATGCAAACATTGCTCCAACCTTGAGACCATTGTAGTACCATACCAACAATGCATTCATATGATTAGTTCTTCATCCAACATGAAGATCCATTTGTTAAAATGGGTAATTTTCACTTTGGTTGATAACCTAAGTGAATCCACGCTTCTAGAGTCTCACTCTGACATTCCTTTCTTAAAGGTAATAATATACTCATTCAGTTGCCTTGGTTTTGATCCTGGGACATATCATTATCTCCAAGTGATAACCACGGTGGTTATCCACCTCTTGGATATAATCAAACAAGTCCATACTTGTGTCCCTTTTGTGATTTTAGCGACAAATTCTTTATAAGGGTCATGAAAGCAGTTTCTATATCATATGTAGAAATACTTTCTCAAATCTTCAACATTTGAGATTCATATACCCCATATAACATCATTTAGTCCATTTTAAGTCTTTACTTCAAAATTGACCGTGTCACCATTTGTCATTCTGAGCAATATATGTATTCCATTAAATCTATCGAATAGATTTCATTCACTACATGTTGCTTAAAAGAATGACATCACTCCCACTGTTTTATTGTAACTAAGCATTCATTCAAGACATTAAGAAAAACATAACACTTATATAATTTCTTGAATTGAATGCATATAGCTCCCACTAACTTGTGTTGGATTTATTGACAATCAATAAGATCCATTAGCTCATCGATGATGTCTCAACAGGTTTGAGATATTCAACAATTCTAGCTAATCACAAGTTATTTAAACGAACTTACACAAAAGAATTGCTTCTTAAGTAATTCCTCAATATTGGATTAAATCTAGATTTAGATCCAATACCAAATGTGTGACTTGTTTTGTCAAGTCCTTTCATTTAAAATAAAATATGATGTCAAACACCATATTTCAAGCTTTAGTCATACTAAGACCTTTTAAAGTAGTCATATAAGAATTATCCAAATCATTAGTGGAAACATAGTCTCCTACTAAGGATTCAGAAATTCAACCATACCTCCTAGGTGGTTGATATAATTCTTTATCAAACACTACTTAGAGCATTATAGTTACAAGAGATGTCGAAATCAGATTGTCTTGTCGTTAAACTATATGTTGTGACTCATTTTGAAACTATTCCCTTTTGTTTCATCATCTTGTCCATTTGCTTTGTTTTCAGCTTGTTCTCATAAAAGAGAATGATGGACAACTCCCAACATATAACCATTTTATGTTAGGTTGACGAAACCAACATTCATAGGTTATTCTAAGAATGCTTACACAACATAGAATTTTAACAATTCGTAGAGCTTGAGGCCTTTTAACAATTAAAATAACAAGCTCATAAATAATAGTCTTGTACTATTAATTATAGACAATTATAAACCAATCATATTGTTGTTTATATCCATTTCTCATCTCCCACTATTTCTCATGATCTTAATGAGAAATCGTATTTATACATTCAAAGTGTATAATCTAGAAATAAACGGGTAGAGGACATTGTGGAGTAGCTTAATACTTTTAAGCATATTGTTTCCAATTCCACAAAGTTGATGTCTTGTTATTAAGTGACTAAGATCTTTAAACATTTTATAGATTTAGACACTTCATACTTGGTTCGATCACTAACACATTTGACATTTCTTAAAACAATTTATGAATGTCCAATTAGTTGTTCAAAACTACTAGTTGAACCAAGAGTGAACTTGGTTTGTGTATAAGTGATAACCGAATATAAGAAACAATTTTCTTATGAATTTCAACTAGAATTCAACAAGACAATTTTCAATTCATAACACTACTTAGAGGATTGAATATAGTAGAAGGTATCCATCACATTACATTGATATGATAAAACAAACATTCATAATGTTTAATACAAAAGAATTAGCTCCTACATTAGAGACTAATTATATACCTTCATATAGGCACCAAAATGGGTCTTCCATCATATGAAGCCACATAATAAGTTCTTATCAAAATAAGAAAATTTAAAGACTATCTTTAAGTGCCTAACAAACTTCCTAAGTAGTTAGCAAAATAATGGTCGAACCCTTCATTCCATTAGTCCTTTGCTTTTTTTCATCTTCTACTTGCTTCCTTCACCTACATACAATTGCATAGGTGATTAGCATTTTATATCAAATATAATAATTAGAAGATCTAACATTTAGAATTGAAGATAAGGACAATAACCATACCTTGTGGTTTGTCCTTTAGAGATGCAAGGTATAACCTGCAATTCCTCTTCCAATGCCCGTCTTTTCCACAGTGGTGGCAAATCCCTTTGGGTTCCTTTGCCTTTTTCTTCACTCCTCCTTGGGCCTTAGGAGTGGATGACTTCAACCCCTTGCCTTTCCATTTGCCTTTCGGCTTAGGTTTGGAAGAGGATGGCTTGTTGTGGGCTACTGCTAGAGTCCCCACAACGTTCTCTTTCAGCATAGTCTTCTCAGCAGTCACTAACATGTTTAGTAACTCAGAGAGAGTGCTATCCATCTTATTCATATTGTAGTTCATTACAAACTGCGAGAATGAATCAGAAAGAGAAGCCAAGATGAAGTCCTGGGCCAATTCCCCATCAAGTGGAGTGCCTAGGCTCTCCAATTGTTCAATGAGTCCAATCATCTTCAGTACATGTTGATGCACTGGAGCTCCCTTGACCATTTTAGTCTTCACAAGTTCACAAACAGTGCTGAAGCGACGGTTGCGCGTCCCTTCACCATATAACTCCCTAAGATGGAGTATGATGGAGAATGCACTGTCCATTCCCTTATGCTGTCTCTGCAGCTCCTCATTCATGGAAGCCAACAGATAGCACTTGGCTTGTGTATCATCCTCAACGTGCTTGTCATACTTAGCACGCTCATCCTCAGTGGCCTCGGGGCCTAGAGGTATGTGAGAGGGAGCCTTGTCTAGTACGTAAACAATTTTCTCCAACGTTAGGAGAATCTTGACATTACGGTACCAAGATGGGAAATTGTACCCCTCGAGGCAATGCTTGTCGAGTATCTTTGATAGCGTGTTTCCAACCATATCTAAATACATAAACATAAAATAAATAAATTAGTTTGATTGTTAAGTCAAATGATTTAGGTCTTTAAACCGTATGACACCTACCCACTATTTTAGTCAAATTCCATATCCCTCAAAGATGGAATCCGGGAGATTTCAAATAAAGCTCCTAGTAGGTTATGGGAGACTCACTATTACCAAGCCCGCCTCACAATGATATGATGTTGGCTAGCAACAATAACAATGAGAGGGTACGGATACCCATTCACAACAACCTCTTGTGATTACCCATCCTTTGGCCTCTAGAGTCTAATGCCTCACAATGATATGATGTTGGCACCATTCTTCTTAGTTAAGTTATTCCCACCATGCTAGTTCGTGTAGGGTTTCAAGAATAGCCTCACAATGATATGATGTTGGCCATGTGCGTGTTGCCCTACCTTACCACATCAAATGTTGAAATAGACCCCTCCTGAGTATAAGCACATACTTTGCACTCCCCCATAATAGGGTGAAGGCGTGTATGAGTCATAAACGATTGGAGCCTACCATGGTGGAAGGCCACGAAGAAGTGTCAAACACCTCTCCGCTTTCAACTTAATATTGGATGTTGATTGAGGGATTTTAAGGTCTCATCATTGAATTTATTTAATCATATTACAATAAATTGTGTCCTTTGCAAATACTAGTTATTTATAGGCACTTTGGAAGACTATGGACATTGTAGGTTGATTCAACAACGAGCCAACATTGTTGAATAAGATCTAGGGAAGGTATCGTTTTAATTACGTGCTCTCAATCCAATTAAAACATTTTTAATTGAGCCATTAGAAACGAAAGACAATCATTCATTGCTAATTAGGGCGTTGGACCCAACAAATCTTTAATCTCATGAAAAACCCCTTTTAATATCTATCTTTACCAATAGTTAAAGAAACTCTAGTCTAGTACTAGAGGGAATCAACTAATGAGGTAAAGAAGTAATAAGAATTACAAACCGATTTGTACAAATTCCAACAAATTACATATACTAAGAGGGAGAGAAAGATTAACGTCTAACGTGTTGTGGTCCAATTGAAATAGCAATTAAAACACATTCCCAAGGTTCAAACAATTTGAATTTGTCGGCCTTACTTGTAGCTCAATTATCGTTTAAGGCGTATGTCCATAGTCAACCATTCTACTAACTATTTAATCACATTAAATAATTAATTGAAATGCAACAATTATCAATTAGATTTAGTACATATGGGCATAATTGTAGGATGAGTTTAATCTACAAACAAAAAATAAAATATCAAAATATTTTGTCCTCAAGAGAGGTGGGGCCAAAATGCAAATACTTAAAAGTTATGGGTCAAACCGCAAATACTAAAAAGTAAATACAACTTTTTAAAATTGCAAAAGAGCCCAAAAGGGACTCATCATGGGGTTAGGCCGGCTGTGATAAGGGAGAGAGGGAGAATGTCAAACATCTTCCTCAAATTTCAAAAGAAATAAGAGCCCATGCTTTTCCTTGTCACCAAATGTCCTTGTTGACTTTGAAGTAAGGTTTGGGTATGGGTGAGGGATGGGTTCCTAGTCAAATCTAGGATATTTTAAATCTACAAACAATTTTGATAGATAAAAAACATACCCAAAACAGAAAATAAAGTAAAACAAAGACATGAACACCAAGAACAAAACCATGAAAACAATTTTCAAGATTTGCACTTTCTTGGTGGTTTTTCAAATAAAAAACAAAAGTGACAAGGGCTAGACTTTCTAGCTTAAAAGTGTGTAAGTATATATCAAAATAAAACACAAACACTAGCCAAAAAATCCCCCCAAAACCGTGCCCTTCCCAAAGATCAAAAGCCCTTTTTGTTCAAAACTCACTCTTCATTCATGCATCAGCACTTTTGCATGCATATCTTTCAACTCTTGAAACATATTTCTCAACGAATTGAAAAACAAAAGATAAACATACTTTGAATGAAGAAATATTATGTCAAACATAAATTATTACCCATATATATAAAATCCAAAAGGACACAACAAATATAAACCTTTGGCTCTGATACCATGAGAAATTATGAGATTTGTATGGGATTTCTAATGACTAGCATGCATAAGCAATTCGAAATTCATATGCATAAGCAACGGAAGCTAAATTATCAAAGCATTAATCATGCAAATCCCCTTCAAGAAGCATAGGTTTGTATTTGATGTATGTAACTAAAATTGAAGAACAAAGTGGAGGTAGAGTTTTATACCTCTTGATCACAGCTTTTAGACCAAGGATGGACCACCTCCAAGCTTTCTCTTCTTGGAACTCCTTGAGCCTAGCCTCCCTCCTTAGCACCTCCCACCTTGAAAGAATTTGAATGATTCTCCTCTAGCCTCCAAAGTTGAAGACCTCCTAGAGTCCCACACCACCCAGAAGTAGTGGAATGGATGATGGATGACCAAGAAAGAGAGATGAGTAGCTATCTCTTTAATCTTGGTTGTGGCTGTGTAAGAGAGAAAAAGGGGAGAGTTTGTTTTCTTTTGGTTAGACTGCTCACACAAAAACCATAATGAAAAGTTTCATTAAACACATAAAGATGAGAGAAGTGAGTCAACTTTTGACTCAGCACTCACTCCCTCTTTCTTTCTCTCTTTAGGCCGACCCCCTTAGTGTTGTTTGGGCTTTGGGCTTTTAATATTTCAAGTCATCTTATGCTTGAATAAAAGCCCAATAAGGTTCTGGGCTTAATGGGCCAGATAAACTTGGTACAGTAGTAAGCAAAACGATCTTTCATGTCGCCTTTATGATTTCATTAGACTTTCTAATTAATCATAACACTAAATTAATCAATTAATTATTTCCATCATTCATATGTTGTTCACCACAAAGAGTGTATTCGGTGTACAATCATTTTAGGTTCTAATTAGCAAAGGCGTTGAGGTGATTGGTATCAAATCAATTGATTAGTTTAATCAATCATCTAGTGAATTAAAAAAACTTACTTTTATTCTCTTTTTCTTCTTTGATGACTACCTATTTAATCATCTAGAAGAACCCACAAGCCATGGAGTGACATCTAAACCGCATATTTCATGGCTACCCAAGCTAATGTAGAAGTTTGTTGAACCTATTCAATTGGAATTACAAGTATCAATTTGATCCTTCTCTAATACAATACTCTCAATCACACTATTAGGGTATGGATACACAATGTCAAACCCTAATGTGATTCTACTATGTTATATGATTCAATTGAGTCGTAAGGAACAATTTCCATCACTACGCTCACTACTTCGGCCGAAGATTCCCCGATCCTTATCTTAGAGTATTCTTCCTCTGCGTAACGAGGATTAGAGATCCCTTGTTGATAATTCACTTGCCTCCCATGGCTAAGAAGTGGCTTAACCCCACTTATGCAGTGGACACCCTCAAGATTGGGGTGACTTTTGACATAGTCAGATCAAGGACCTAACCACAGAACAACTATGATGTCTCAGGTCAAAGGATTACTTACATATTCCAATCAATGGAGTTACTTGTGACATGTGAGTAGACATCATGCAAGTACTCCCCTTCGATTGTATTCAGTGAACTCATTCCTTAATGAGCACCTACATACTTGTCTTAGTGTCATTACACAGCGAATACTTTGAGACTCTCCATCCTTCCATTTGAAGGGACCTGATGCGTACTGGTCTATGGATTGTCGATTATCCCTCCGACAATCCCATGACCAGGAACATTTTGAACATCATGGTTATGAGAAAGAAAGGTCTCTGCAGTCTAACTTCATTAGATTACTTCTTCTATCAATCACCATTGTCCATGGATTCACTATTTGGACATTTTATCAACTATTGAGATTGTCTAATAAGTGACTTTGCCCTTTACGCTGTATTTAGGGTTATCCATACATCACAGTCAATGTCCCTGAAAAGTTTCTTCCAAAAGATTGACTTTCAGGGCATATTTCAGCTCTTCTCTCCCACTTCAAGGGAGGCCGGCCATTTAGTGAGAAATTAGCTAGCAATCTTTTTTGTCTCTAAATCATCCATTTCATCTTCACACCTCATCCTTGGTGTGGAGACTTAGAACACTAAGCTTTTGGTGTTTTTGGAGTTCTTATCTCATCCTCAAGAAGCAAACAAGGAGACCACATGGAGCAGGAGGTGACTTGAAGGCCCTCACTTGGGTGAATCCCTTGTGCAAGAGCAAAGGGGATGAGCTTCAAGGAGTAATGAGTCTCTGACCACTCTCTTTAATTTGTTAAAGAGTGCTTTCGATTCACCATATTCTAGGCTTTGAAAGTCATGGGTTTTATGAATTGTTTTGAATGCATGCTTGCTTTAAATTGTTATTAGTTGGCATATGTATTCAAATTTTCATCTATTGTTCTTAGCTAGGACAAAATTTTTCTCGCTCAATTTTGGCTCTATATCTATACACATGAGTATGTGTGCTGTGTTTTTTAAACACACTTGGCGCATGCTTTCACTACGTTGTAGTACCGTTCTCATGGCCATAGGACAAGTCTCACATGTTTGGGTCACACGCACTGTACTCCAGGGGTATTGTCCGGTAAATACCTTAGTGCAAGCTTGTCTTACGTTTATTGTTGTTTATGGGGAAAAAGGCCCCTACGTGGGACTTCAGATTGTGGCCAGCGGCTGGCAGCTAAGTGCTTACATGTGTGTGGTACTAGGAGTACAAATTAGTGGATAACGTAAAGTGCTTGTACGGTGATTGAGAGGCTGTTCCTCAACCCGTACATGGGTGATGTACTTATATACCACTGTGTTGGTTTTCGATTATTATATATTATTGGAGTATGAAATTGTGATTTATGGATATTATACCTTTTGATATGTTTCAGTATACTCTGCATTACCTTTTGAAACTATACTATGATAGTATGTTTTTACGATTATACTGGATTTCCAAATAGGGAGTTAATATATTTGAAGAGAAAGGTTTTGAAAACTTTGATTTTTGTCCCACTCACACTTTTGTTTTACGCCCCCTTCAGGACATAGTGAGATAGCATCTGGCGAGGTCAGAGACTTCTCGTGGTAGCTCTAATCTTTCATCCCGACCATGTAGGGATTCTTCTTTCTTCGGTTTCTATATTAATATCCATCCCTGTTATGGATAGAGGATTGGGGGAACTCGAGTTTATTATTTGATTCTGCTGTTCAAATTAGTACGCTCTGAACCATATGCATATTGACATTTGGATTTTGCAACTTTAATATAATTTAATTTCGTTTTCACAAAGTGTTTTTCATGCATTTAATGGCTTCGTCACTTGCGATGTCGGCCGTGCGCTCGCACTCGGGTATCACGTGGGTATGAGGGTGGTGTGTCATCGGCAAACACTTCAAATTTAACATGGCATCAGAGCACCGATCTTGGTGACTCTAGGCGTCCATTCCACTTTCGCTATACAAACACAACCAAATTTTTTTTCCAACACACACAACCAACATAGCGATGAAAAACAGGCCCGGAGATGGTGCCACATGCATTCGACCCTCATCCTACACCACTCGAGATTCACCAAGTCTCGTCTTGGTTTCACAACTTCTCAACAGACACAACTACGGACAGTGGAACCGCTCTATGCGCATCGCTCTCGGTGCCAAAACAAACTTGGGTTCATTGATGGATCAATCAAATTGCCTGCAATTACAAGTGCCAAATTTTCAATTTGGCAGAGATAAGCGACATGGTCTTGTCATGGATTTGGCAGTCTGTGCAAGGCAACATCGCACGCAACATACTCTACTGCAAATCTACATCTGCAGCATGGAAAGATCTTGAGGTCGATTCTCGCGAGAAGCGATTCGGGAATACCAAATTCGACAAATGGTCGAACACCGACAAGGACAACTATCTGTTTCAGACTATTACACCCAGTTAAAGGCTCTTTGGGATGAATTGGCTTCGTATTATGAACCAATTGCTTGCAGTGTGGGATCCAAAGACTCGTGCAAAAGGGAGGAAAAGAGAATCATGCAATTTTTAATGGGCTTGAGCAGGGCTTTTCGACCATCACGGGCTCCATCTTCAATGATAAATCGCTCCTGATGCGTGACGTGTCCATGGGTTGGTCTACAACACGAACGCCAAATGGATGTGGCAAATCATCGTGAACCTGCTGCCCCGCGATGCAAGCATCGGTCCTGGTCTGCAAGGAGGATTGCAGGCGGTAGTTCCCGATTCCTTAAAGCTCAAACCCCTACGCTTGTGATAAAAGCATTCAGTAGAAGTAGCTGTTACTTTCTTGTTGGGTTCCCGAAGGTCATAAGTGGCATGGAAGCATGTGCTGCCCGAGAAATAAACGCCCAAATCGACAGCCTACAATGTGACTTACCTTAATCACAAGCCATCCATACAGACGCAACCAAAGGCCACACCTTCCAATGGCCTAACGTTCACAACCAGGAGTACCATCAACTTCTTGCCTTCACTTTCACGAGCTTGATAAAAATTACACCACTTGCGAATGCAACAGGTATTATCACACCCACATGTAATATGACGGAACATGATCTGCATTCAACTCTTTCTTGGATTATAGACAGCGGGGCATCTGATCACATGTCACATTCACCATTAACATGATCGGATTGATCACTGAAAATGATTTTGTGGGGGATTACCAAATGGGGAATGGCGGCATTAAGAGCATTGGATCCGTAAAACTATCACATGAATTATTACTTGAGTAGAGTCCTCCATGGTCCAAAATTCGTGTCAATTTAGTGCAATGAGTAAACTCACACGGGCTCTACAATGTATAAGTAATATTCTTTCCAGATTTTGTGTTATACGGGACATGGATACGAAGAGGGCCAGTTGGCCTGGGCAAGCAATTTAATGGGCTTTATTACCTTATGCCAAGCCAAAATCCCCATCTTACCAACCATGTTAGCCACACCACCAGTCCTTGGCATCAACTTGCTTAGGCCACCCCTCCACAAAGCCCTTTACACTTTTTGTCAAAAACAATTCCAGAAATAATGTTCGATTCCAAACATGTTTGTGAAGTTTTGCCCTTTGGCAAAACAAACTTCGATTGTGTTTCTACTTCTAGTTCAATTCAATCACTGCACCTTTCGACTTAATTCATTGTGACATTTGGGGGCCTCACAAGTTCCAAAACATTCACAAATTGCATTATTTTCTCACCATCGTGGATGATTTTACTCGTTTTACATGGCTGCATCTTATCGTTTAAATACGATACACAATCACTATTGAAATCATTTTTCTTGGGTCAAAACCCAATTTCACAAAAACATCAAATTCTACGCGCTGACAATGGTGGAGAGTTCTCTCCCTGCGCACCTTTTAGACACCCATGGCACCATTTTTCTGCATTCATGCATTCACCCCTCAACAAATGGGGTTGTTGAGCAATAAGCTGCTCGACATATTTTGAACATTGCGCGTGCACTTCGTTTCCAAGCATATTTACCATTAAATTTTGGGAGCTAGTGTCCAAACCACATACTACTCTCATCAAACACATTCCCATACCCTTATTTGTTGGAAATGTGCCTAAAACCAATCATATGGATGATACTTTACGGACATTTCAAATGTTAAACTAATTTAGTTTAATATAAAGGGCAATGATTATTGTTTAAAGTAGTCTCATATAAATGTTATATGCTTAAACAATAAGTCAAGAGGAATATATTAACTTAGTAGAATGTAATCTAAACAAGTTAGGTTCATGAGACCATTCTCGATCATAGACATATCTAAACGTTCTGATCATGGGGATTGCCAATTGGGCATTGACGATCCGTTAAAGATCGATTACATGTTATATCTTCTCTTAGGAAGTGACTAGTCTCGAGTCATTGGTGTGACTGACACCAAGATAAGCATATGAGTGCTCAATATGGAATAGTCCACTGAACACGATCAACAATGAGTTTTCATGATCGTGTCGCGAACTCATAGTTGGGATAATGCAAATTAGTCTTTTGACCTAAGGCATCACAGTTGTCTTGTGGTGGTCCTTGATCTTTTGATTATGTCAAAGTCACCCCATCCGAGAAGTGTCCACGGCACAGTTGGGGTTAGCTACTTTAGCCATAGAGGCAAGTGAATGCGCAACAAAAGCGTCTCTAACCCCTTCAAACCGTTTGAGGAGAATGCTCTATGATATGATTAAGTCTGGCGGTATGAATAAGATTTAGGAAGTCGTTCCAAATCATATTCAAGGTAATCATATAAGTAAAGGAATCACATTGGATAGTGAACTGAAATAGCTAGCATCATCTCAAACAATGTGGTCGAGTATTATGATAGAAGGACCGTATTGCGTGCAA
Source organism: Gillenia trifoliata (assembly GCA_018257905.1). Classification (NCBI taxonomy): domain Eukaryota; kingdom Viridiplantae; phylum Streptophyta; class Magnoliopsida; order Rosales; family Rosaceae; genus Gillenia; species Gillenia trifoliata. Next base: position 6,605,296 of record CM031088.1, on the reverse strand, counting down.
TCTAACTGAATAGGTTCTCCACCTCTTCCACGATTGTGGCTTGGGTATCCATGATGACATACTGCTGGAATTGTCACTCATGGTTTGGATGCCCTATAAGTGTATAATCGCAAAGGGAGAATTGAAAGTATGTTTCGAATTCAGAATTGATTGAAAGAGTTCTAATCCTCCTTTGCCTTTCGCTAAAAGGAACCTAATGGATGCGTACACCGAGTAAGGTAGAGTTTGATGAAACAATGGAGATGAGTAAAGAATAATTAAATGGTTTAATTATTATAGCGAGATTAATTAATATGTTAATTAATCAAACGAATAAGTTCGTTATAGACCTCGGGATTGGTTTGGGCCTCAAGGCCCAATGGGCTTGAGCGTCAAGCCCATTGGCTTAAGTTAATATGACAACTTAATGACTAATAATACATTAGGGCCCAAAAGCCCAATGAACCCAAGATAGCCAGCCATTTGGTGTATGTGTAGCAAACTTGTTTTAATTGCAAGTTTGCCACTACGTGTGAGATGTTATAATAGCAACAGTAACATTTCAACTAAATTAGTTTTCTTTTGGGAGAATGGTTGAGCATGAAAATGCTCTCTTCTCTCAAGACACACTCCTAGAGAGGAGAATAGCTAGCAATCTCTCTTCCTCTAGGGCACTCATCTTTCATCAGAGCTCTCCTTGGTGTGGAGACAGAGGTTCTCTACTTTGGGAACTTGGAGAAATCTATTCATCCATCCTCATCCAGCAGGAATGAAGGCCCTCCTGCATGGGTGATTAGCCTTTGCTTGTATGCAAGGAATCAACAAGGTATATGTTTTCACAACTCAAGAATTTGTTTTGTTTGAGTCTTTAGTTCACCATATCTACTAGGCTTTAATTTTTCTTGGGTAAAGTTTCGTTTTTAAGTGCATAGAGCATGTTTCCGCCTTTAATTGTTAAATGCATGCTTAATGATGTTGTAATGAACTCGGTTAATCCACAATTTTCCCTTCATTATTATCCATAAATCTCCCTACAGCGAATTTTTACATGGTCACTTGCCAAATTTGAAGGGGTACACACGTAAAACCAAGTTCATTTGAGCAGCATCCTATAGCATGCAATTAACAATTAAAGGCGGAATCATGCTGTATGCACTCAAGCAAAACTTTACCCAAGAAGTCAACTAGTAGATAGGAGTGAACAACTCAGGAACAAAGTGAGTTGAGAATTCATATGCCTTTGTTGATTTCTGCTGCATAAACAAGGCCTAATCACCCGAGCCTTCATTCTTTAACTTCTTATCATGGAATTCTTGGAGGAGGATGGATGAGAGGATTCTCCAAGTTCCTAAATGAGAACACTCTGAATTTTTCCACACCAGGAGGAGGGGCGCTGATGAATGGTGCCGGAGTAGCAGCCTCTCTGGGGTAACCAGGCTTGAAGAAGAGCTGTGTTCTCATCTTTCTCCAAGAAAAACCCTTAATGTGAAATGCTATAAAGTTGCCTTTATAAACTTGCAATTAAAAGCAAGTTCACTGCACATTCTCTAAATGGCCGGCCATATGGGTTCATTGAGCTGTTTAGGCACCCTTATCTTTCATTAGTCATTGGGATTGTCATACAACTTTAATCAATGGAAACGTGCATTCAGCCATTGGAAAGCCTTGAGTGCGCCGAGGAGTCTATAGCGAGCATTCGTTGATTAATTAATATCGAAGCAATCCTTGCCATAAATAATTAAACCATTTAGTCATTCTTGCTCATCTCCATTATTTCATCAATCTACCTTTTACGCGATTAATGCGATCCGATGGAGTTCTTTAGCGGTGGAGGATTAGAACTCTTTCCAAATCAGTGTGAATTGAAACGCATGCTTTCAATTCTTCCAGCTGATTATACGCAGCTTTAAGACTTCCTGGAAACGCCCGAGTGACACCTAACGTATATCAATATTTAGCTAATCATAAGAAGATGGAGGGCTATAACCGATTTAGAGATGCAATGCAATGCGTCTTTCTCTGTGCAATGCTCTCGACCGCATTGTTTGGTTTGATAGTTGTTCATGTCTACATCAATGTATTCCATTACCATAATGATTACATTGAGTATGATTTGGAATTTATTTCATCGATATACTCGGCGAAGAACTAATCATATCATCTTCTCCCTCAAGCGGGGCTGAAAGGTTAGGAAAATCACTGACTATTGTTCGCCTCAATAACCAAGTGAGCATAGCAACTTTATGCCGTGGATGCCCTACGATGAGGAGCTGACTGACATAGTCAAGATCAGGACTCTTGCGAGACAGCCTGACCTTGCGCCAGTCAAAAGACGCACCATTATCCCCAACCATGAAGTTCTCATGTGACATGAGTAAGGGAACTCCTGCGTTGATCGTGTTCAGTGGACTTCATTTATATTGAAGCATACTATCTTAATTGTCAATTACAATGACTCGAGACTGTGAAGAGGCTATAGCATGTACTGATGTAATGGAGGCTGTCAATACTCTGAATTAGCACAATCTGTCAGGAATGTTTAAGTTATTAATATGATCGAGAATGTCTCATGAACTATGTTTAGACTACATTCTTCTAAGCACATATTCCTGAATATATTAGCATATAAGATTTATATGAGACTACTTAAACAAACTTGCCCTTTATATTAAACTAAATTATTTAATGAATTGAAATGTCAAAATGAAAATATCATCTGTTAGGCACAAAACACATTCCCAACAAATTACTCTCACCTTCGCATGTTCGAATGTCTTTGTTATGTCACCAACCTTCTCCCAAAACACAAGTTTGACACTCGTGCCTGCCGTTGTCTTTTCCTTGGATATCCTTGTGAGTCGAGAAAGGTTATCGATGTTTATGATCTTGAAACGCATAAAATCTCCACTTCCTGCGATGTCCACTTCCATGAAACAATTTTTTCCCTTTGCTCACTCACCACTGAACATGAGGATGACCCCCCCTCATTCTTCCTTATTTCTCCTAACTCATTACCCACTTTCTGCCCTAGTCCCTACCTGCGGCCCACCATCTAGCCCAAATCCAAATGCCTTGAACCACACCTACCCAAACTCCTCCTACCAAGCCCAGTTCCCTACAAGTGGCTGACATGTTTACTTTAAGCCACTGCGAACACCTGCTTTTCATTGCATCTCCGCCAAGTTAGGCGTTCTTGACATCCGGCTTCCAACGCGGGGGAGTGTTAAAGGAAAGCATATTTGGTTAACGTGATTGTAGGGATTGTAAATAGTCAATGATCTGGTTTAGAGCTATCATAGGACCAGATCATAATCAACATGTAATTAGGGTGGTTACCTAGAATAGTGCATCTGATTGTATAAATCTTGTATCCTTGTATGAATGAAACACAAGAAAATAAACCATTCAGCAAACACTTCAAATTTAACAATGCTGCCTTTTTTTTACCACAAATGATATTGAGGAGGATCTCAAGTGCAGATAAATACTCTTAACAACATCGGCTATAATTTTTCTTTTAATTTTATTGATCAGGGTGATTATGCTAAGGAAAACGAAAAAAGGTTCAAGTTGATTGAAAAACCTAATGATATAGTTTGGTGGCAAAATCGTGAATACACTAACTTGACGAAGATACTAATCAAATACTTATCGGAACTGTTACAAAGATTAAAAAGAAAAGTAGAGCAGTAATTCTGCATGTCCTGAATTTTCATGCCACTTCTTATTATTCAAACATACGAACCAAAAAATAAAAAAACTTCAAGACAAGTAATATTTACCATAAATTTTAGCGCAACTATTGGTTTGTGCCTTGGATTGGATAGAACTTGGCTTGAATTTAGATAAAGTTCTTAATTTTGGATAAATCTATTAAAGTAAGGAAGGTTTGAATCGACTCAGAAACTGCTACAAGTCGACTTCAATTAGGCTCTAAATCACTGTGGTTAAATTACATATTCCTTTTGTTCTTTCCAGCTAATCCTTATAGAAAGTGAGAACTTCATGAAGTTTAATTTTTTTTTTTTATTGGAATTTACTCAAGTAATATATCTTGCTTAAAAAAGTAACATACATAAATCAGTTACTTAAACTAAATAATTAAATTCTACCATTCTCTTGGCTAAAAGTAAAAGCAAATTTTAATATAAACAAAAATTACTTGCGTTAGTATTACGTACCTGAAAATAAAAGTTAATATTAATATAAACAAGAATTAAGTTCTATATTCTCTAGAAGTTAATGTACACTGTTAAATATTTAGTCCATTGCCACTCTAATCCGATCATTTTTTCTTCATTTTCTAGGAACAAATAGTACAAATTACAAATAATTTCCACTGTGTCTAAAATATTGTGATCTTTACAGTGCATAATAATTCTAGATAATATCTTTGTAGTCTCTTACATTTAATAATTAATAATTATGTTAAACCTCGGGTGTGGCCTGCAAGGCCAACCAGCGACAAAGGCTCGATGTCTGATATGAACCTAGACATATTGGGGTGTGGAGGTAACACAAAACCAGCAAGTTATAACTTATAAAGGGGAACCAGAAGTCTGCTTGATATGCTTTATGGTGCCTATACTAGCAATAGTTTTATGTATATGTCAAATACATAAGCTTTGACATCACAACTAAGTTCATCCAAACATCCAGAGTCAAATCGTAAGAAGGGACTATATATAAGATAATATACAAAATAACCTATGTCATAAAATGAGAGCTAATTGCTCAAATTAGGGTGTTAAATATTAGTTAACTTTATGTTAACATTCGAAAGAGCGACAGAGCTACTGCAGGTGACCTAATCGGAAGAAGAGTAGACAATGATGTGCCTCAGGGATTCGCCACTTTATTTCCACCGGCATGCTCGAAAAATTCAGCCGGAGAGTGAAAAAGGCCGCTGGCAAACACACAAAATGCTTACTTGGCCATCTCGGGTGTAAAGATCCCTTCAATCTATCTCTCGCCTTCTCGAAGGGCATACATGTTTTGATGTCCTTGTGAGGCAGTGTCTCAACATTTCAGCTCCTACATAGAATTTTCACAAGTAAAAATCTTTGAGAAGAATGTACAATATAAAAGAAACTATATGGAATTAAATATCGTCAAGCAAAGTTAAATGCTTTTTTATAATAATCTTCTTCAACAACGTGCGTTCCAAACATCTTAAAAGGTCAAAATAACCACAAGACCGATCTATGGACAAGGATGAGTCAGAAAAAGAATATGAGACAGACGAGAAGAGATTGAACTTTGAAAACAACACATTCAATCGTAAGATGCTGAGAAAATGATTATATCTTCGCGGAGTAGTATTAGTCATTTGACAAAATTTAATAAAAATTGAAAAAGAGAATAAATTAAGCAACTAACAAGTAATGAATATATACCTTCTTCTTTTACGTCCTCTCCTCGGACCATTTTCTCCCATGCCACTCATTTCTATGATAAAGAAGTAATAATTAGTTCCAATTAGTTTTCAGGTCTCTCTCAATCTCCAATTGCACTGTTACTTCCACTCCTCTTCTCCTCCCCTTCCTCCTCCTCTAAAACAAAAAAACCCTCTTAGTTTCTAAGTTATTAACCATGATCAAATGAAAAACTAGTGGGAAGAATATGTCTATCACTTTATGTATTCACCTGAAAGTTGGGAGGGTATATAAAAGCTGGACAGAGTGACCTTTATGATGGGGGTCAAGAATTGTTTAGCTACGAACCAATCGTTTACTTGTTTCACGTGAACATACAAAGAGAGCAGGCTTGGTAGTTACATAAAAAGTAAAAACTAATCAAACAATGTATGACACATATTAATTAGCTTGTCCTTCGTGATAGGATCATCTAGCTAGAAAAAGAAATTTCTTTATATTTTTTTTTTTAAATATAAAATTCAAATCATAAACTGACTTTACCCTGATCGGTTATCTCGAAGGGTACTAGAGGAGTGAGGCATGCTGGCTGACACCTAGAGGGTGACCAGAGCCATGTCATGCGGATGATGTGAAGATTCTTATTAAAATAAAACAGTCTAGAATTTGTGATACCAAAAGTAAGTCTTGAAATCACGGGTAGAACCTTTAATACACAGCATGAAATGTTCAGAGCATAGTTTAAGTGTATTAAAGAAAATACGAATTATTCCCATCTGGTAGATGGATGAAACATATTAGCGGAAGAAGGGAAATCCTACATTTATCTGGTACTGAAGTCATAAATACCAGAACTATCTTGCTGCGCCACAAGTCCAACTACTAGAGATACGGAGGCGGCAAAACGAGAGAATGCAAGTGGGCAAAACTAATCGTTTCTAAAACCTTTCCTTTTCATAATACAAGTAACCTCCTCTGAAAATTCCTGTATAGTTTCCCAAAAGCATACTACGTATAGTAGGAAAAGCTTGTCCAAAAGCAGTACAAAGGCACAGCGCCAAGATTATGGGTAAACACAATTATCTCAACATAATATAGTATACTCATCAGCATGTCTGAGACACACAAGCCTATGCAAGAAAGTAATCTCAATAATATAGTATACTCATCAACATATGCAGACACACAAGCCCATGCAAAAGAAACAGCCAAATGGAACAAGCTGAGTGTAATAGATATATGTTAGTACTACCAATCACGTGGTACGTTAATCGCGTCTGCTCCAGTCCTAGCTGCCTAATGCAAACTAGTACAGGCTGGCACCTACAATGGATCCAAGGTGAGCATAACGGTGCGGATGAGCATGCACTTGAAGGCTGGTCCTGGCCCAGACAGAGTACAAGACACAAGGTGTGAATACATGTATGATGAGCAAATAAAAATACACTGATCATGCCATTACAATTTCATAAATCTCCAACATAATATACTTTATGTAAACTCGTAAGTAAAAGCATGACATGATAGAAAAATAGTTTTACAAAATCATAATTGGAAACTAATATAAATATTAGTTTCCCAACACAAAAACCCACTCACTGATATGTAGTTAGGTTGTAGACGCCTTGCCTTACTGACCCCCCATACTCCTCGTGGTAAGTCTCACCTATAAGAGATATCCCGCTATGGCTTAATGATTCAAACTCATAAAGGTTACTAATTAAACCAATAAACGACACATATCCCTTGTTTGCTCAATTCCGGAGGTCGAAACGCCGAAAAATATCATATGTACTGCCCCTGGTAGTACATCGTCACCAGTCACCTCGTGTTGACGGAGTCGAAAAAAAAATGTCCACCCGCGTCCCCATGGGCGGCCCCGGCTCACGCGCAGTCAACCCATGCCGATTAAACCCAATGAGTCAAACTAACATTGATTTGACGCTGTTAAAGATTTAATGAAGAAGAGATTCACCAGGTATCTCCGTTAAATTCTTGAAATATTCTAACGGTATTAAAGAATTTACACGAGTATTCTGATGCGGACCAGGTTTGAAGACCGCGGTTTGCTAACGTGCGACCTGGTTTTAGACGAGTTCAAGCCAGTCTGAAATAGTCCCCCGCTGCAACTCAAGCGGTCATTTACGCACATGTACGATCATAGCCGTGCGGCTAGCTGGTTTCTAGAAAATTTTCAAAGCTTCGTAACTTGTTCATTTCTCAACCATTTTACACGATCTACATGTCAAAAGTGACTAGAAGAAAGGAGAACAAGATTTATTTAGGGTTTTGAAAGTGGTCGAAATGGCACGAAGTGTGCAGAAAGTGTCGGTCTAAAACCAAAGGTCGGATCTACTCCAAAACACACGAATTTTGTATGAAAATCCATCTACTCGGCCAAGAGGAAGCTAATGGTAGTGGTTAAAATTCTCACCTTGATCGGCGTGGCGAGAAACTTGCCGAAAAAAGCTCAATTCTTCCGTGTGCGATTTTCCGTCAATCGGCAAGGAGTTTGGGCAATCGGTTTGTATGGTTGAACTCAGTGAGTTGCATGAGCAAGGTGAGTGGTGGTGGTGGTTTTACAGCTCTATTCGAAAGAAGCGGCATGTACTTTGTGTGTCTTGTGCATGTTTCTGCGAGGAGAAGGAAGATGAAAAATGTGGGAGAAGAGAGAATAGAGAGTCGCGAGAGCAAAAGAGAAAAGAGATTTGGTTTCCAAATTAAAAGCAGGGTCAACGAGGGTCCCGTAGTATACAACACAACACCCTCAAAACAGAAAATAAATATTTAAACGTACACATAGTTTCCGTTACACGTCGAATTACGTTCAGATTTTAGCTCAGCGTTCGTAGTGGCGGTACTACAAGAATACAACAAGTAAAGTTAAAATTCAAAAAGTTCAAACGTCCACGTAGGACTTCCACTTAGCCAGTTGGGGAGAATTTTGGTCAATTCACAGAGTTCGAAAAATAAATACAATAAAAATTAGGGACAGGTCGTCACATTAACTTGAGTGCAAACTGCCATAAAATTGACAATATAAAATAGGATTAAGTACAAATAACTACCTAATCTTTAAAGGTGATTTCAAATTGGTCCCAACCTTCTAAAGCATTCCAAATAACTATCTAACGTTTTGAAAAATAGACACTCGTTAGGTGTCGGCTTCGATGATGACATCACTCTGTTAATTGGCAATGTCATTAATGTTAAGTGATGGTATGGACAAATATTGACTATTTTCACTAACACGTCATTTTTAGGTTCTGAATCCTCAAATTGACACTCTTTTAGCCAAAATGTATGCTCTATTTAGTTAAAAGGATCGAAGCTTGGGAATTTAGGAACCTTACAAATGACATCGGTGAAATCTCACTTCAATAATTGTCAGGCCACCACTTGAAAGTGCTAGTGAACTAATGGATGTTCAATGTTTAAAAAGCGTTAGGTAGTTATTTGTAATGTTTTAAAAATTGAGACCAATTTTAGAGTACCCCTAAATGTCACAGCCACGTTCAAAGTTTAACTTATTTTATTCCCGAAGAAGTGGAAAATGACGATTTTACCCTTGGTTGACCTTTCGGTTGACTTTTTAGCGTCGTAACTTCGTTCGGCGCATCCACCCTAATATTTCGCCAGCGGCACAAATCGCTTCACGAACGCGTAGATCACAGCGGAGGCGTCGTTATTCGGACTCCGAGCAGTATATTCTGAGCGTTAGTTTCGGCGTTTAGTATTTAATTTTAGGCAATTTTGTCTAGTTTGAAATTTTGAGGCCCATTTGTATGGCGGTGGCCAATCCCGATTTTCTGGGATATTTTGTCTGAGTTTTTTACATCCATTGTGGCGAGCCACTATTCCCTCTCTTCTTCTTGTTACGCAATTTTCAAAGGCAAGCCGTGCCTTCTCTTAGCCATTTGGCATCACCGAGTCTTGACAAAACTCAAACCAAGCGATTCTTCATCACCGCCTATGACCCAGCCTGCAGGTGCCCGAGAAACGAACCAGGTGAGAAAGCAGCAGCTACTCAAGCCACCAGTGGCTTGAGTTTTGAATTTCCTTTTCGGGTTTTCTTAGCAAACCGGAAACCACTTCCTCTCCTTTCATGATTTGTAGGTCACTAGGAGTGGCCTTGAACCCCGAGAACAGCCTGCCATTTGCATTTCCCAATTTCTAGGAAATGCTCCGATCAAACTACCAAAAAAATCAAGACGTGGACTTTCTCAGTGATTTCGACCTCCATGGTCCTCCACGGAGACCACCAAAACGCCACAGGAAGCCTTGGAACTAACCCAAGGCTTGGAACTACGATTGGCACCGTGGTTGAGCTCCATTTGGCCCGAATCTTCCTCCCTGTTTTCAGGCCACTTCTGGCCAGTTTTTGGTCCCAAAATGGTAAAATCTTATTCTCCTCATCTCTAGCTTCATTTGGTACTTGAATGCGTCCAATTTGGACTTAAAACGAAGTTATGAAGCTTTGAAAAACCACCGAGAAACCAGCCAAAATTCCAGCGACAGCGACCTGGCGCCTGGCTAGCGGCTGGCGCTGGCGACCAGGAAAAAAGACCAGAGGTGACCGGCGCTGACGTCGGCAATGGCGTCGACAAATCAGCGAACCGGCCTTATTTGGCGTGGCCAGGCCGGTTGAACAGCGCTGACTGGCTCAGCCCCAGACTGCGAGTGGGCTGCGCGTGGCGCGTGGGCGCGGCTTGTCACGTTTGAGCCGCATGTGAGAGCGCGTGGGAGGTCAATTTTGATTACATTTTCCTGAAGCGACTTCGTGGCGGCGTTTACTACCTCGGTGAAATGCATGATAATTTTTGAGAGTGTTTTAATTCTCCAAATTGAGAAAGCAAAGGGATGAGTGTAATTAATTCGTTAATTCGTTACCTTTTGAAGGTTAATCATTGTACGGTGATTTCTCATATAGGTGGGAACTATCCGGAGGACTACGGGAGCTGCAAGGCAGGTACTTCGACCCGGCTACCTACGGTAGTGAGTGGGTCTTTGTTTGATAAATATATATATGCATTATGGTTTTCAACGCTTTCTTTAAGCTGTTATAGCGTAGTTGCATATCATTACGTTTGTTGGAGGTACAGAACATTCGTACTATATTGCCATGCATGAGCTATCTTTTATTGCTCATCAGTAGATGACGTGCTTATACACCCCAGGTATTAGTACTCGGTCTTGTGGCCAGGACTAGCCTTGACGTTTGGAGTAGTCACTACCAGTACCGCTCTCGCAACTTTGGATCCATTGTAGGTACTAAGCCTGTTCCTGGAGTTGCCTGGGCAGCTCGAACTTGTGTTGCACTTTGTGCACCAGCGGCTTAGCCAGACTACATCATTGTAGTACTCAGCGTGTGCATTTATACCTAGCTTGTTCATTGTGGGTTTAGCCCTTGGGCATGTGTGTGTACATATGGGTGAGCAAATGTCGATAAAGTATTAGCGGTACGCATGTTTTTCAAACAGTATTTGAGGTTCATGCCTACGGGTATGACGTATTTTCTCAAATTATGCTTGTTTTCAAACAAGGGGGATTACTAGACTTTTGAAAACAAGCGGTTTCATCAACTTTCTTTTTGACCACTCCGTTTTATGTTTTGCGCCCCTCGGGATTAGTTGGCTTGGAGCTCGTGACGTCAAGAGACGCGGTGGTATGACGATGTAGGGATTATTATGCGTTTGTATAAATTTGTGTCCATTATTCTATCATGCCTTATTCTATTATTTGCTTCATGCACACTCTGTGCACTCGGCCATTGTTTTATCGAATTTTCCTTAATTATTCTTAAATTTTTTCTAAATGGCTTTCGTCACCTAACGTGTCCCGACACCTGGCGTATTCAGGATCAGGTTGTGTCACTAAAAGTTGGGTAATTTATATGGACTTGATCCTATAAAATATTTATGGAAAATTTGAATCCCATTAAACTCAACTAAATTTCATTTCAAAATTAAAACCACAACGATGAGCTCAATTGACACGATTTATGGCGTCCATTTTATTTTACATAAACACTATTGACAGAGGTGATTGAACGCACATTGGGTTTAAATTGACAAAAATTCTAGCATGCTCGGATAAATTTTACTCGGAAAAATGAAAACAGTTGGATGATGGTCTAAGCATTGTAGGTTATTTTATTTTTTTACAAGCACAGTTTTTCAAAGCCGGGGTAAATTTTGCAGGGCACACTAGAAAAGACCCTTAAATTGAAAGAAAAGTAAAATTGTGAAATATACCGTAGTATGTAGAAAACCAATTATCTGTGGCTAATAATAATAAAAAAAGGTCGAACGCAACATTGATGACATCAGAATCAACTAATGTTAAAATAATTCTTGACAAAACATTCATTAATAAATAATGTTAGTTGCCTACAAGATTTCAAAGGATGGGGAAAAATAAAAATAAAAAAATCTTACATCAGAATCAATCCATATTTTAACTTCCAGGCACCAGGCGGCCCTTAGGTAAGTTCCAGACTAACAGGGTCAGCGGCGATCAGAGAATACTCCTGCCAAACAATGTGTGTTTACTGTTATACAATCATTGGACTCCAAGTAAATTACAGGTCATTTGAGAACTCAATTTTACACTTTTTCAGCATCTTTTAAATCCCTTCAAGGGCACATATACTTAAATTATACTTCCAATCTGTAGACGACTAATTTTACCCAATGGCTGAAGATGGCTTGAGGGTGTACCTTCCTTGGGATGTCTTCATGCGCATGAAAGGCAACTTAGCCTTCACAACGTCATGCCAAGGCCCTACATTAGTTGATCCCTCACCCTTCTTGTGCTCAGAATATTATTCCACATGGTTAACATTGCCCGTGACTTTTATCCTAAAATAATTTCCAATGCAAAAGAAATATTAGTGGCACATATTTGACTATAAGAAAAATAATAAATATTCAACCAAACAATCAATATAAAAAACAAACTTGGTTTCAACAATTATACAAACAATAGTTATGCTTAGAATAAATAAATACCATTTATCAACACCATGTTTTGCTTATCATTAAATCGTCATTGTTTTGTAACACAAATACAAAGGAACATGAAAAAAGTGAAACGGAAGGAGACTCATGAAAAGAAAGGAACATCAATAAACTGGAAGACGTGGAATTGGACTGCCCATTAAAGTAATCACAGAAATATTTTGGGTTCTCTCCGGTTACCTCAAGATGAGGTTTAATGTTTTTGAACCCTATTAATGAAGAATTTATGCCTAGAGATTTCGAAAAAAATCTCATGTCTAAACAAACATGCAAGAGAGGCTATTAACATTTAAAACCAACATGCATGCAACATATTAAGTGGAGAAACGTAGAAAGTTAGTAATTTCAAAGGGTTGGTGTATCACTTGTTTTCCGTAAAAAAAATAGAGATAGAAACACATACCTCTTGAAGAGCTACTTTGTTTTCACAAGTTGTTTCACCCAAATGATGGGCCTTCATCTTCATCTCTATGAACGAAAAACACCCTTTCAAAGTTTTTCGGTTTGCATCTAACTCACGAATTGTCTATCCTTACCCCATCTCTCACAGTATCAAACTATCATAGTTCACCTTAGAATTAAAGTGATGATGGATGAAAAGTAAGAGTGAAGAGTTAGGGCACTCTTGCTCAAACGAGGAGAACGTTTTGGTGTAGTGGTGATGGTGAGCACTACTCTCATGGCAAGAATGAACACTCTTTTGCTCTACAAGGATGAATGCTCCTCTCTTTTCTTTCACTTTCTTTAGTGGAGAGAAAGTTGCATGTGAAGGTGAATGAATGATAATTCTTGCCATACTTTGCATGTGAGGATGAGTGACCTATTTAAAAGATGAGTGAAGAAAAGTTGGAACTTGTTGGAGAACTTCTCTCCTTCATCTTCAAGGTACTCACTTCTTACATACACAATCTCAGCCAAGGCAAGTGGTCTTTCATTTGAGATTATGAAAGTAAACCAAATCAAGCACCACTTCCTTTTGAGCCACTTTTGCACTTTAAGTTATGACTTAAAACACACCCAATAGGTTTGCCCTATGGACCAGCAACTCGAAGCTATTTTGGGAGTCCATTTGATATTTGCCGATGTAATAATTAATTAAACAATTTAATTAATTATTTTCTCTATCAATTAATCTAATGAAATTAATTAGTCTGTCATCGTCACAATTACTGTAGTTCGAGGAAACATGGTGTGCAATCATGCAGGTTTTATTCCAACAAAAGCGTTAAGGCGTTTAATCTCCATTAATCCTTTTATGAACTTAAAACTCTTTTAGTTCAGCACTTGGTATGAAACAAGTTATTCGTTTCACAAGCTCCTGGCACCAAGAATGTCACCTAATTTTCAATCATAGCCCCCAAGTCGAGGTATTCAAGAACCTATTCAATCTGCAGTACAATATTAGTATGGTCCTTCTCTAATACAATGCCCTTTGTCACTTTAGTTAGGCTTATTTCATATTCTTGCCTATGTGACGTTTCCATGATTATTCTTTGTCCATTCATCACCTTGCTTTCGCCAGAACTTCTAGAAACATTTTGTGGTGCATTCTCCTTCTTTTAGAAGGTTAAAGAGATCCATGTTGTCATTCCACCTATCTCCATGATTGGAAGTGACGCTCAATGATGCATTGGTCACACTCTTAATAATAGGAGTGACCTTTGGCATAATCTAAGATTAAGGAGGGCCTAACCACAAGGCAGACCACGATGCCTCAAGTCCCTGTACCTATAGTACTTTCAATCATGCTTATTAAGAGTCATTGCTCATCCTCCTCATACATTAATACCAAGCACCATTATTACCTTGGATGGAAAAATTAAATAGTAGTGTTTTCATTATATGAAAATCACTTATGGCTCGTTTACATAACTGTAATCGGAATCAAAATATAAAATTTAATTTCGATTATGGGATGCCTCAGTGTTACCAAATGAGGAATAAAAAAATTAGTGGGACCCACACAAATTTCGAATCACTCCAAAATATGGAGAATTGGACTCCTTATATTTGGGGGTAATCTGATTCCAAGAGAAGGGAGGAATCCAGAATCCACTTTGTACCTATTATACCTCACATAATCTCTAAATTCCATAAACTCGCCCCTCACTTTAACCCAATTGCAATATGCGCGTTCTTTCTTCCTCCACGTTCTTCACAACTGCCGCCATCCACCATCTGCAATCAACCCCTGTTGTACCTTCCCCCACACTAGCAACCTTCACACTTCCCATGAAATTGAGGCCTGTTTGGTGGGCCAGTTGGGATTGGTTGAGATCCATTAAAATGGACTTGAGTCCAGTCCATTGTTTGTTGTGTGTCAAAAAATAGATAGTGGGCCAGGGATAGGGCTGAGAATGGGTTATGAATCACAATAGAGTGGGTTATCTAATCCATCCTCACCCACGGGTTACAAATCATCGTGAGGCAGCGGGAGGTTAGCTGCATCGCGTTCAGTCTTCCTCTCTCCCTCCGTCATCATTTACCATCTCTCTCTCTCTCTCTCTCTCTCTCTCTCTCTCTCTCTCTCTCTCTCTCTCTCTCTCACTTAGGATCGGAAGGAGTCTTTTCTCGGATCCGAGGTGTAAATACAAAATTAGGATCGTTGGATGGAAATGCGTTACTGGAGGATCGATTGGTCGCGATCGTCGGGCGAAGTAATCGTTAGGTGACAATCGGTGTTGATTTGCAGGTTGCAAGTTTGAGTTCTTGCTGGTAGAGAGATATGGATGGTTGCAAGTTTGATTCTTGCTGTTAGAGAGAGATGGATGGTTTACACCCAAGTTTGATGCTAAGTTTGGGGTTTTCAATTAACGAGCGATTTTGAAATTGCGATGCTAGTCACAATCTTGGTTGCAGGTTGCAAGTGTTGAGCTTTTTTTTTTTTTGGACTAATTCTTTTTTTTTTTTTTTTTACATATCTGACCTATCCTATTGTGATCTACACCAAGCAGTAGACACAAAACTCAACCCTATCAATCCTAGCCTAACTAGTCAAAATCACGAATCTAATCCCTATACATTTCCACTACAAAAAGAAATCAATGCAAAGAGAAGAAAAGGACCTTCTATAGCTTCCAATCAAAGAAATAATTGAGATCAAGAGAGAGAGTGTGTTACAGTGGGATGGGTAGGTTATTTCTTGTTTGGTCTGCGGGGTGGGAAGATGGTTAGCTAGGTTTTTACCTAACAAATGAAAATAAATAATTAAAATATTTTTAAAAATAAATATAGGAATTGAAATAAAACAAAAAAGAACAAAGGGTATTTTAGTAATCATAATGATTTCTATTCCGATTCAGGTGAATTAGTAAACAACTTATATGAACTCAGTTTCATTCCCTACTCGATTCAGAACATTTAAGTAAACAACTTCAGCAAAATCGATACTAGCTCTCCTCATTCCAACTCCTTCTCAATCTAATTCCTCCTGTTTTGATTACAGTTACGTAAACGAGCCATTAGTGCTTGCAATTACATTTATATGATGTACTTTGCTCATTGAATTTGAGAACTTGATGTTAAGCGTTGAATTGAGTTTCCATCATTGGTGATTGTAGAGGAAATGGACTAAACCCCATCCCATAATGTTCCACATCAAACCTTTGTAAGTTCAACAATTTTTTATAGTCTAACTATAGCTATGTTCATTTCCTTTGCCAAGTATAATCTTGGCAATAAATTCTTGATAGTTCAACTATCTAAGAAAATTTCTTATCTTCCATGGATCCGTCTAAGACCATAATTTGGATTGTTCATGGCATTTAACTAGTATTATGTCAAACTCACATCTCCATTAGATGTCATTACTCATTATGATCACTCATGAGGTAGATCAACAATCCATAGTCAATATATAGACACTCTTGGATTATTTCCATGTACTTTCCTCAACTAATTTTCCCATTGAACCCAAATAGCCTATATATATACTAGCACCAAACGAACAAACCTCTCATTACCAAAAAGAACTTCGAAAAAATTTAGACTGTTAATTGGAGGAGTTGATCAAAGAAGAACTAATGTCAACATTCACATCAACTGATTTTTGCCGGTGGCATAGTCGCCTTTTCGTAAAGCATCCTGGATTGTTCCAGCATGTTTCATCATCGACATTGAAATGCCAGCAAGGTTTCAGAACCAGCCATGCATTGCTGCCTCTCACAATTGGCCAAAGGAGTAGTCTCAGCAATCAACCATGTAGGAAGAACAAGATTGTATGCAATAGTTTTCCATTACCTGGAGTTCCAGGTCCTTCCCACTCTTGGTAATTAGCAATCAGACCGTTTTTTTTTTCTTTCTCTAGATTCTATACTGATTAATCTAGTCTGTTTTTTAATCTCTTTGCAAGTAATATATGATAAAACTGAAATCTGATCGACAATTTTAAACAGGAAAGGATGGTTGATAGGGATTGTACTATCAGTAATATTACCCTTCTCGAGGAGCAAATGGGGGCCCTTGCTAGCATTGAAAAGTAAGTATTCAAATTATCTTATTGCAGGAAATTCTGAGTTCAAATTTCATGGACGAGAGTTTGTTGTATTAAAGAATCTATTGATTAATTAATTACCATATTTCTCATGATCATTTATTGAATTGGGTTTTGATTGTTCAGAAGAGGTGGACATGATTGTAGACACAGTTGAGGCAGTGGTGGAGGTGGTAGAACAGGTAGCTGAGAAAGTGGAGGAAGTGGCAGATGATATAGGTGATAGTCTTCCTGATGGAAAGCTTAAGGCTGCACTTGAATTAGTTGAAAATATAGCCAAAGAAGCAGCCAAAGATGCTCACCTTGCTGACCAGCTGATTGAGAAGGTAATTGGTTTGATTTACATAATTAGTTAGTGTTCTGCATAAATAATTTAGATCACTAAGTTTATCCAGAACAAACACTTTTTTGCAATTAATTAATTAGTGTTTGTATCAAAAATGCGCGCAGGCGGAAGCACTGGAAGACAGGGTGGAAGACTTTTTTGAGTCAGCCCTGGATAAAGCTGGAGATGTGATCAAAGATGTTGGTGATCAACCAAATGTACAAGTAGCTGCAGAAAAGAAAATCCAATGATACATATATGATATTTTCAAATCAGAGATGAACTGGATCCTTAAATCATTCATCTCTAACTGTAAAAAAGTACAATTTAGATTTTGTATCTATTTCTGTAAAATTGAATTCATTAATATTAATTATTTTCTGTTAGATTATCAAGTTCTAATGGTGAAATCTTTCTTTATACAAGTAATATTAAGGTTTAGGGCAGGGATTCTCCTGTCAGAGGAATAAAATCGACCAAATATAACCAACCTCTATTATGCTCAAATTAACATTTTCTCTACCGTAATATTTACTAATAAACAGATGATTGCATTTTGCGAGAGGCTTGTAGCTCGTGTGATTAAAAACATTTACCCCTGTACTTGAGGTCCTATTTATGTTGGCACGAGAAGCGTTGGGATTCCTAGTTCACCACAAAATGTAGATAATGCATTGTTGACATATTCAGTTTCATTGTCACTTTTTAGTACTTGAATACTAGCTTGAAATAAATTACGAGTCATGACTCATGACCACAAAATTTTGGCAGTGAGTTAGCACTTCAGATTTCAGCTTCATAGAATAAATTCAAGCAAAACATGAGAAATCATCAATAAGAAGATCATAATACCAGTAACCACTATCAGAAGAGATGAGAGACATCCATACATCGGAATGTATAATATAAAATGAAAAGGAAACACGATTATTATCATTTAAATAAAAAGGAAGTTGATGAAATTTACTAAGAGTGCAGCCCCTACAAAAAGAAATTTCTAGTTTAACTGAAGGACCTAGACTATGATGAATACGAGACATGACTAGAATTTATGGATGACCAAGACGGTTGTGCCAGGTGAAAGAGGAGACTGGGCCAAGGGCTTGAGGTTTGGTGGAGGAGTTAATCGGAACTTCACCAAAACTGGTCACGGGGGCGGTCGTTGTTTTCAGCAACAACTGGAGATGAGGATTCTACTCTAACACATGTGCTCATTCATCAACTCCCCTCCTCACTCGCCCCTCTCTTTCCTGATTGATTGGATTCGACACATTTGCATAAAGAAGCAAGAGAGAGGAGTGGTCGTCGGAGCATGGGTTGGATTCACCGGAAAAAATGGGAGGGATATAGTGAATTGCTTGCTGGGTTGGGTGGATTTTAGGTTCTAATGTTTTTTTTTTCTCATTTATTTGAGGGAAAATTTGAGAGTTTGGTGGAGAACTTTATTGGTTGGGCTCAAACACAATTTTCATTATTTTTATTTTAATTCTAATTTTTTTTGTCTTTCTCTATATCAATGGAAAATTCGTACTTAAAATCTCTTCTAATATTAGAAAGCGAAATATAGACTAATGACTAGTTCGTATTTCTCTTTAGTTTTGGTGAAAGAACTAGGAATTAGGGTTGGGAGGCAATTAGTCATTTTGCCACCATAGTTGGGGATAGTGGTCACCACCCACTGTCTTTAGTGCCGTTGGTCTAGTTCGGTCTCTCTAATCTATACAATAAATTTAAGTTCCAGTTCATGTTTTCAATATTCCTGTTCTGGGACCAGTTAAATTTTTGTCTAAAGTTCATTTTCCAATTCCAGACGTTTTTGTTCGTTGCAACTTGCATCTTGTAACAAAACTACACGTATTTGCCTAAAGATTTTTGAGTTGGAGAACGGTTATAGTGTTAGTCAACATTGAGTGCCTACTACATACAATCCACCACATGTCACCTATATTTCTTCTCTCTCTCCTAATTATCTTCTTTGAAAATGTACTTACCATATGCAATTTACCTAATGAGAATTCAGGGCACATTTGGTGGACTGGACATGATAGGATTTGATATTTCAGACTGGTTAGGCATTTTGGAGCATTTTAGAGCAGTTTTGGGCTTGGAATGGATAGCATATGCTTGGAGCAAGGTGGATGGACGTTTTTGAAGTTCAAATGAGGCTAGGAATGTGCTAAAGAGATGGAGAAATTAATTCAAGACATTGAAGACAAGGAATCAGTTATGACACACCCCGACCCGGATGTACAGGTGGACACCCAAAAGTCGAGTGTGCTGGCCGACACCACGTGAGGTGACGAAAGCCATTTTGGAGAAATAAGGAATAATTTAAGCAAATTGAATTAAATGAAGGTCAGAGTACACGAAAGTATGCGGGCGGAAAGAAATAATAAAATAATAATTGTGGAGTAGAGTAGGAGAATACAGTATGATTACAAATACAAGAATTCCCTACGTTGTCATACCACCGCGTCTCGACGTCAACAGCTCCAAGCCACTTATCCTGGAGGGGCGCAAAACAGAAGGGTGAGTGGGCCATAAGTAATTAGTTTGTAAAACCTTTCCTCTCTGAAAATAGTAACCCCTCGCCGTCAAAATCAAGTAATAGTTCTGAAAAACATACTACAATAGTAGGTAGAAACCAGTGTCACTATGGAAATGTACTTGCGGTCCAAAACGGGCAGAAAGCCACAATTTAGTATAAAAATACTTTACGAGAAGTCCGTATAATAAAATAGTACGGGAAACCCGTAAATCAATTCGAAGCCTCCGTGGCATCAGTGAAATTCGATATTAAAATCACAATATAAATCAGTAGGGTATACGCTCGATAGGCATGACAGACACACGAGTTCATACAGAGGTATTCTGTCATGAACAGGCTGGGTGTACGAATAATGTTACGCTCATGTACTACATACACGTGAAGCTGGCGCTAAGCGCATCACAACGAGTTCGAGTCGCCAAGGCGACCTAGAACAGGCTGGCACCTACGATGGATCCAAAGTGAGTGTGTCGGTGCATGTGAACATCCACGTGAAGCTGGTCCTGGCCCCGGACAGTACTAATAACACTATGTAAGCATTCCTAATTGAGCGTGTAAAAACATACCACGGAATATTTCTAAATAAAATAAGGTGGGGTAATTTCCTTTCTAAAATAAACCTCAAAGTAAACATATAATTAGGTATTCACGGATGCCGTATCCGGAATACCAAGAATATACCAAAGTTACTAAGGTACATAAAATACCAATTTAAAAACATACTAAGTGAACCAAAATACGATATAAATAATAAACCCAAGGTTCACCAAGTATAAATAAATCAAGTTCACTACGTATAAGTATAAATCACATTTAAAAACATAGGCATAATAATACTAATTTCCAAAACCCATAAAATATAGCCGAGTCACATACTAGTAAACCAAGTATAAAGTATAATACTAAAGTTCACTAATATAACATGATAAATACCATTTAAAAACGTAGGCATAGCCTAATAATAATTTCCCAAGCACATAAAATATTTAATTTAATAAGGAAGGGGCCCACTCACATAAACCTTTGCCGGAATAGCCTAATTGTACACTCTCCGTACTCCACGGGTCGCCAAACCTATTTTATTAAACCCACAATTAATAAAGTAATCGAAAATACGAAGAAAACGGCATTCGGAAACCCGAAAACGGAGTTACGGGGTCGGAAACCCCAAAACCGCCGCTGTGCGCCGCCGCACGCGCCGCCATGTGCTGCCAAATGGCCACACGAGCCGGTCACGCGCCGGTCAACGGTCAACGCTGACGTTAGCTCGGTCTAGACCGGTTGCTGACGTCACCAGGGCCGGTCTGAACCGGTTTGCTGACTTCATTGCTGACGTCAGCGCCGGTCATCCCTGCCGATTTTTCGGTCGCCGGCGCCTGTCGCCGTCGCCGGAATCTGGAAAAACTCACCGGAAAACTTCAAATCGACATATCTCACTCATTTCAAAGCCAAATTGCACGATTCAAGTACCAAAATGAAGCTGGGAACAAGGAGAATAAGATTTTACCATTTTGGGGGCCAAAAACTGGCCGGAGTTGACCGAAAATTCAAAGGAAAGGCACGGGTCCAAAAGGCCGGTTTCCAAAAATGTCGATCTCCGTCCAAATACAGCCATCCAAGGTTTGATTAAGGTTCTTGAGACCACCAGAAGATGAATGATGATTAATCTGAGGGAGATTGAGATGGAAATCGACGAGAAACTCGTAGGGGAAGGATCGAGGTCTCGTCGAGAAAATCTGGAAATTGGGCTGCTGGGTTTGCAGGGTCTCTGCTGGGCTGAGTTAAGGTTGCTCAGACAGTGGTTTGTTTGGGAGAGTGGCAGAGCCATTGGGTAGGCTCGAGGAGAGCTCGGTGAGGGAGAAAGGAAGGTGAGGTTTGTCTGAGTTGCAGAGAAGAGAGCACGGGAGTGGTTTAGTCAAACAGACAGGGGACAAGGCCATATGGGCCAACAGAAAGATTGGGCCCTAGCCCAACAACCCAAACAGTCCAAAGTAAAAATACAGGAAACGTCGGTAATCCAACGCCCGTATAATATTCGTTCGGACTCTGAACGACAGCCCGCTCGTGTCCACGCGTTCGTAACGACGAGCATGACAAGAAAACACCAAGGGAAAGGTTGTACGAGTTACGACGCAAAAGTCAACTGAAGGGTCAACCAGGGGCATTTTCGTCATTTCCCACTTTCGGGAATAAAATACTAATATTTTTCAGAACGGGATGTAACAAGTTAGAAGGAAGGAACATCATCCAAAACCTTATCTTATCTTATCCTAACCTTATCCTAATCCTATTCTACCTAAATTCCATCTGCAATGGGGATTCATTTTCATATGAGGACATTTGAGAACCTGATTTCTACAGGACCTTACTTTCTCCTAAAGAGTGAAGATAGAAGCTTGGAAGACAAGGAAATTGCAAAATTGGAATCCGAGTGAGATTTGGACAGTGCTGTGCATAACTGCCAATTTCGACAGAGCACCCATAATTCCTCAGGATGAATTACATGCAGGAGTATCATGTAGTTCATAGTTACGAATGCCATGTCAATGCTTATGACTTTCACATAACTTAATGATCTTTGACATGTATCTCTATTATGCAGTTCATATAGAGAACTTGATAAGAATAATTTGGTTGCGTCGCTGAGTCTAATTCAATGAACTTAGAAAAATATGAGGGTTAATTAGTGCAGTTCACGGTTAACTTGGGGCATTTTCATTCATGGTTTATAGGAAGAATAATTGGAGATTGATTTGTATGCATATATGTCATGTGTGGAGAATGATCCTTTAGCTAGCTTTTCACCTTTGTCAAACACCTTTGTCGTCTTAACATTCAAAATTGCTTTTGAGTTCAGTTTTAATTTTAGTTAATTTTATTTCAAACCAATCCCCCATTCGTTTGCTATTTGTTTTAATTAGTTAGTACTTGTTAGTTTTAAGTGACTAGCATCCCTCCTAATCCTCGGCCTAGAACAATCCCACTTACACTTACTACAGTTGTCAAAAAGAGGGTTTAATTTGTGTGTTAGTTTCTACCACATCAGCGACCACCCAAGACAACTCGCGAGGACCCACCCACTCACCAAAACCCACGACCCAATGCCGATGCCACTCGCGACAATTCCATGACTCCCCTTCGACGATCACATGGTGCGACAAACAAGGGGTTGTTTGCGATGAGATCTAGAGAACGGGACGAGATCCACGACGAGAGAGAGAGAGAGATGATGGTGATGTTGACGACAATGGAAAGTGGAAAGAACGATGACGACAAAGTGGACAAGGCACCTCATGCATATGCCCACTCGCAGATGGATTTGAGTTGTAACCCGTGTGTGAGGAAGAGTTAGATAACCCACTCTATTGTGGATTCGTAACCCATCCTGTTTTATCCTGTCCAATTTTCATTTTGACACAACAAACAACAGACTAGACTCAAGTCTATTTTAATTGGTCACAACCCATCCCAACCGGCCCACCAAACAGACCCTTAAAGTTTGTGTTTTATCAGTGGTAATGCTGACACTGTATTTCAATCAAATTATTCCAATATTTTTTTCATCTCACAAGTGAGCACCAACATTTGAGCTATTTGAATTTTCAATTAATTAAAAAAAGTGGATGTATGCCTATTAAACCAGATAAAGTTGTTTAAATGATTATAAATTAAATCTCAATTGTTGAACTGATCAAAATGAGACATTGGCGACAAACCAATCAAATATAGTTTGACAGAACAATCCAATATCGACGCTGTATTGAAACACTAATTATTTGAGCAATTGTGATATGAAAAATAATTGGTGCAACAATTGAGTATGAATGATTTTGAACATTATTGTCTTACTGTCATTTAAAAAAAATACCTAAGCCAACGGTCTTATTTTATATTCTAACAATTTATGTGTTTAATTATTAGGGCTATAAAACGTGTTTTCCTTTTTACAAGTTGGTGACGTTGGTTTAACCAAATATTTTGTCCTTGTGCAAGCCATCAATCCCTCTCAGCGTCTAGCTGGAATTGGAATCGGATTACGGATCAAGGCAAAGCATTACTTGTAATAAGTTTATTTTTCTATAAAGTCCATAACGCCACCCAAACCTATGATTTCTAAGATATATTAACTAGTTAAACAGGGACATAAGAGGAATTTTGTACAAAAGCTGACAAATTATCTTTTGTTAAATAAATAATATAAAAATTTAACACGTTGGTTTAAAATAAAAAGACCAGAGAACTCGTAGTTGACCATGGATGGGGCTTTGTACATAGACAAAGTCATCTGTTTCTTACTTTATAGGGCTCCTCCTGGTCTTGGGAATATTTCTTTGTACTTTCCTTGACTACTTTTCACATTGAACAAATATTAGACTATATAAACCTCTCATTAACAAAAAATTCCACCATACAACAAATTTTAGATTTGATAAATATCATTTTTGAACTGTTAATCGGAGGACGAGTTGATCAAGAGAAGAACGAATGTCAATAATCACAACATCGATTGATCTAAGTCGATCGGCGGGCGGTCGCGTTTTTGTGAAGCATCCTGGAGCACTTGTTCAACAATTTTCATCATCATCAACATGCAAATGCCAACAAGGTTTCAGAAGCAACCGTGCATTATTGTCTCTAATTAGAAGCCAACCATGTCGGAATAAGATTGTATGCAGCAGCTCTACATCACCTGGAGATCAAAGTCCTTCTGTAGGCCATTCAAACTCTTGGTAACTAGCAACCAGACCTTTTATTTCTCATTTATTCATTTTATCTGTTTCTTCTTTTGCAAGTAATACATTTATATGATAAACATGTAATTTGATCATGTAAACAGGAGAGGCTGGATGATAGGGATGGTATTCTCAGTAATTATACCTTTTTGGAGGCACAAATGGGGGCCATTGCTACAATTGAAGAGTAAGTATTGTGAGTGCAGATTTTGATTTCAAATCTCATGGATGACACTTTTGTTTTGGTTAATTTGTTGAAAATATAGATAAATAGAATAAAATATTCCATTGAAGACTAAGTTTTAAGAATCTTTTGATCATACCATATTTCTAATAAAAAAAAATTGAATTATATTTTGATTGTGAAGAGGAGGTGGACATCATTGTAGACAATGTTGAAGCAGTGGTGGAGGTGGTAGAAAAGGTGGCAGAAAAAGTGGAGGAAGTGGCAGATGAAATAGGTGATCATCTTCCAGCTGATGGAAAGCTTAGGGCTGCTGCTGAATTAGTTGAAAGTATAGCCAGAGAAGCAGCCAAAGATGCACACCTAGCAGACCAGCTAATTGAGAAGGTAATTAGTTTAATTTGTATTATAAAAATAATTGCTTAACGTCAATTTCTCTACAGCACACTAATTTATACTTAGAAGGTGGCTAATAATTAACTAGTTTTTTGTTATTTTTTTTTTCTCAAAAATGCGCAGACGGAAGCACTGGAAGATCAGGTGGAAGACTTGTTTGAGTCAGCCCTGAGCAAAGCGGGACATGCGATAAAAGATGTTGGTGATGAATCAAATGTACAAGTAGCTACAGAAAAGAAAATCCAATGATTCATGTATGAGGTTTTCAAATTAGAGATGAAATGGCTGGATCCGTATAATTTAGTCATCTCTAACTCACATATTGTATTATTCATCATTGATCTTATTATGTTTCAATAGATTATATTTATTTATTTCTCTTGGTTTTGGTATTATTTGACTTTCAGTCCTATAACAGCTCACAAATTTAAGAGTAACATTTAGATTAGTAATGTAATAAAAACAGAACAAAGCTAGCTTCTAGATCCTGCATAGGATTTTCTATGGCTCATGAGCGCCACCTTCAATTAACACTACTTTATCATTTCCCATATAGCTTACCAAATTTTTTTTTTCTTTAAATTTTTTCGAATTAAAATGGTATGAATATATACACTGTACTTACCTAATCATTATGGACAAAGAGGTCCTATTTACTACATTTTTGTACAAAACATTTATGCTACTCAAGATTATTATAGGATGCTTCGAATTTTTTAACTGTTAGATCTTGATTTTTATAATTTTAAACAAATATCTAACGTTAAAACATCTAGAGTATCCCTAGGAACTATAGAAAATCCCACTAGTGTATGGAGGGAGAACAACTTGTATGGCACAAGTGAAGGGAAATTATGAGATTTAAGTGGGATTTCTAATGACTAGCATGCATATACAATTCGAAATTTATACACATGAGCAACGGAAGCAATTTATCAAAGCATTAGTTATGCAAATCCCCTTCAAGAAGCATAGGTTTATATTTGATGCATCTACCAAAATTGAAGAACAAAGTGAAGGTGTAGTTTTATACCTCTTGATCTAGACTTTAGACCAAAGATGGACCACCTCCAAGCTTTCTCTTCTTGGAACTCCTTGAGCCTAGCCTCCCTCCTTGCTTCCTCCACCTTGACCGAATTGCCTAGAATGGATTCTCCTCTAGCCTCCAAAGTTGAAGACCTCTAAAGATCCACACCCACCCTAGTAGTGGAATGGATGATGGATCACCAAAAGAAAGAGAGATGAGTAGCTATCTCTTTCTCTTGGGATGGCCGGCTGTGTAGAGTGTAAAGGGGGAGAGATTTTTCTTTTCTTTTTGGTTGAAAACACACACCAAAAGACTTAATGAATCTTATTCATCAAACCTTCATTTATAGATTAAAAGAAGTGAGTCAACATTTGACTATTCACTCACTCTCTCTCTCTTTCTCATTTGGCCGGCCATATTGTGTTGTTTGGGCTTTTGGGCTTTTAATATTTCAAGTCATCTTATGCTTGAATAAAAGCCAAATGGGTTTGGGCCCAATGGGCCCGAATAAACCCGAACTTTTCAGAAAGCCTAAAAACGATCTTTCATCGCTTCAATGATTTCTTTAGACTTTCTAATTAATCATAACACTCAATTAATCCAATTAATCATTTCTATCATTCATATGTTGTTCCACCACAAGAGTGTATTCGGTGTACAATCATTTTAGGTTCTAATTAGCAAGGCAGTGAGGTGATTGGAATCAATCCAATTGATTTGTTTTAATCCAATCATCTAGTGAATTAAAACTTATTTTAATTCTTTATCTTCTTTGATGATTACTATTTAATCATCCATAAGATCCCACAAGCCATGAGTGACATCTAAACATATATCATGGCTACCCAAGCTAATGTAGAATTTGTTCGGAGAACCTATTCAATTGGAATTACAATGTAATTCGATCCTTCTCTAACACAATACTCTCAGTCACATTACTAGGGTATGGATACATAATGTCAAACCCCTAATGTGATTATATCATGTTATATGATTCAATTGAGTCGTAAAGGAACACTTTCCATCACTACGCTCACTACTTCGGCCGAAGATTCCCGAATCATATCTTAGAGTATTCTTCCTCTCGTAACGAGGATTAGAGATCCCTTGTTGACCATTCACTTGCCTCCATGGCTAAGTAGCTTAACCCCAACTATGCCGTGGACACCCTCAGGATTGGGGTGACTTTGACATAGTCAAAGATCAAGGACCTAACCACAAGACAACTATGATGTCTCAGGTCAAAGGATTACTTACATATTCCAATCAATGGAGTTACTTGCTTGACATGTGAGTAGACCTCCATGCAAGTACTCCCTTCGATTGTATTCAGTGAACTCATTCCCTTAATGAGCACCTACATACTTGTCATAGTGTCACTACACGAATGGCTGAGACTTTCCATCCTTCCAATTTGAAGCTGACACAGTACGTACTAGCCTATGGATTGTCAGTATCCCTCCGACAATCCTATGACCAGGAACATTTTGAACATCATGGTTATGAGAAGAAGGTCTCTGCAGTCTAACATCATTAGATTACTTCTTCCATCAATCCATTGTCCATGGATTCACTATTTGGACATATATCAACTATTGAGATTGTCCTAATAAGTGACTTTGCCCTTTTACTGCATTTAGGGTTATCCATACATTCAGTCAATGTCCTGAAAAGTTTCTTCCAAAGATTAACTTTCAGGGCATATTTCCAACAACAAGTACACTGCCATGGTGACATTCTATGTGACGACCCGTCCCTAATTTTATTGTATTTTATTTTCCGGAAGTGGTAAATTGACGAAAATGCCCCTTAACGGGCTAAGTGGAAGTCCTATGTAGACATTTGAGTTCTTTTTAAATTTTGACTTCTCACTTACAATATTCTTGTAGTGCTCGTCTCTATGAACGCGTGAGCGCGACCGGGACAAAATTTCGATGTGTAACGAAAAAGTTACATTCGTTTAAATATTTGTTTCCTGTTTTGAGGGTGTTCTGTTACGTGTCACCTGGGACCCCTTTTTCCTTGCTAATTTTGGAAACCCAAGCTCTTTTCTCTCATTTTTTCCCTCAGATTTTTCCTCTCTCTGTCACTTTCTTCTTCTTCCTCCCCGTAGAAAATAGTCACTGTCAAATAGTGACCACACCATTTTCTTCGAACCGAGCCAAACCACTACCACAATCTTGTTCGTTATAACTCACTGAGTTCAACGGTGCAAGCCGATTGCCCAAACTCCTCATCGTTTGATGGAAATCGTACACGGAAGAACTAGACTTTTCCGGTGAGTTTCTCGAAAATCCCAACCAAGGTGAGGTTCCTAACCATCACCATTAGCTTCTTTTCGTTGAGTAGATGAATTTCCATACTAAATTCGTACGTTTTGGTTGTGTTTTGAAGTAGATCGGACCTCAGGTTGTTGACCGTGACTTTTCGGCCAATTTCCAGCCATTTCCGACCACTTTTTGAACTCCAAATAGGTACAATCTCATTCTACTCATCTCTAGCTTCATTTTGACAAGTGGATCATGAAAAATGATTGAGAATTGAAGAAGTTGCAAATTTTTAAAAATTTCCCAGTTTACGACGAGCTTGGACGGTGGCGGACGGCAGCTCTGGCTACCGGCCTAAGTTGCAGCGACGACCGGTCCAAACCGACCTGAACCCGGTCCAGACCAGACCGTGACGTCAGCAACCGGTTCAAACCTGGTCCAGACCAAGAATATTCCCCAGGTATATTACTTTAACGCCGTTAGGAATATTCCGTTAGATTTAACGGAGATACTGGAATCTTCTGTTAAATCTAACAGCGTCAACTAATGTCGTTAGTTTCACCTACTCAGTTTGACTGCGCGTGAGCCGCACGTGAGTCGAGGCAAGCCCACGCGTGAGCCGCGCGTGGGGGCGCGTGAGACCAGTTTTTTGATTTCCGTCGACTCGAGGCGACTCGTGACAACGCGTACTACCTCAGGACAGTACGTATGGTATTTTTTGGAGTGTTTTGAACCTCCGATTTGAGCGAACCAAGATTCTGTGTTAATTATTAATTTAATTAGTAACCTTTATGAGTTTAATCATTACAATAATTATGTCTCATATAGGTGAGACTTACCACGAGGAGTACGGGGGTCATACAAGGCGAGGCGACTGCGACCCAACTACGTATCTTTGAGTGGGCTTTGTTTTATGAAACCTATATTATTTATGTTAGTTTCCACGTTGATTTGAGAACTATTTTCTATCATGCCATGCTTTACTTACGAAGTATAAAATATATATTATGTTGGGATTTAGAAAATTGTGATGGCATGATCATGTGTATTTTACTGCTCATCATGCATGCATTCACCGGTGTCTAGTACTCGTCTGAGCGAGGACCAGCCTTCACGTGTATGTTCACATCCGCATCGTTATGCTCACTTTGGATCCATTGTAGGTGCCAGCCTGTACTAGTTTGCATTAGGCAGCTAGGACTCATATGCGCTTAGTGCCAGCTTCACGTGATCGCAGTACCGAGCATATATTTATTACACCCAGCCTGTTCCATGTAGCTACTTTCTACATGGGCTTATGTGTCTGCATACGTTGATGAGCATATTATATATGTTGTTGAGATATTGGTATTTACTCATACATTTGGCAT
Source organism: Gillenia trifoliata (assembly GCA_018257905.1). NCBI lineage: Eukaryota > Viridiplantae > Streptophyta > Magnoliopsida > Rosales > Rosaceae > Gillenia > Gillenia trifoliata. The sequence goes on along the minus strand of CM031088.1, from coordinate 6,575,581 downwards.
GGATGCCTTTATACGATTTTGTCGTTGAGTATACGATATAGTTGTTGAGGTATTTGTATTACTCATATTTTTGGCAGCGGTGCCTTACTAATGTTTTGACAATGAATTTTATTTATTATGTTGAGGTAAAGGTATTTATCCATATCATTGGAAATTTTCATACTATACGTAGTATGATTTTTGGGAAACTATACAGGAATTTTCAAAGAGGGGTTATTATGTTATGAAAAGTAAAGGTTTTAGAAATGTTTATTTTTGCCCACTCACATTTTCTGTTTTGCGCCCCTCCAGGTTTTAGGGGACTAATCTGGTGGCAAGTGAAGTTATCATTGGTGGTTCTGACACCTTCTACAGCTACTGTATGGAAGTATGTTCCTACTAGTTGTATTACGTCTATCCTTACCAGGATGGAATTTTTCTTATATTACTGCACTTTAGCTATGCTCTGAGACTGATTACTTTGTATTATGGGCCCTGCACTTCGCACACTATTTTGAAATTAATTTCAAAGTAGCATTTAGTTTTAATTTATTTGCACTTTTACATAACACTTACACTATGGCTTTCGTCATCCCTTCTTGGATGTCGGCCAACATATTTCGACTTGATATTGACACGTGGATATCCGAGTCAGGGTGTGTCATTCTATGCTAATAGTATTAGACGCGCTAATAGTATTAGACATATATATGGGTGCCATGTCAGCTTGCCATGTCATTACATTGTAATAAGTGGTAGTTATATAGTAGCTTAGTTTCTAAGCTATGTTATGAGATAGTATATGAGATAGTATATAAGATTATAAGTCTCTTTGTCTTAGATTGTATTTTTAGCACATTCAGTTGTAAACAGAAAGATTATTCAGAGAAATACATTTGAGGTTTCTTCTTCTCAAAGCTTTCTCTTTGTTCTTCGATCTTCATTTCTGCACTTCTAGCTTTCCTGTTAAGATGGTATCAACGAGCAAGTCATGCTTGCCCATTGGTTCTTGACGTCTGTCGATTACTTCAGTCAGATATGACAATGTTCCAGAATGTCAAATTTGTTCTCGAAGGGGCCATACTGCAGTTACTTGTCGATTTAGAAATGATAATGGGCAATCTTCCCAAGAATGCCAGATTTGTGGAAAAAGGGGACACATTGCTTTGACTGTAGACACGGGGGGCAATTATGTTTACCAAGGGTCTCCTCTCCTCCACCAAGTTCACTGTCTGCTAACTATGCATTTCAAGGCCAATATTCTTGTGCACCAGATACTTATCAGGGACCTCCGCCACAATCTCATATTCCAGCTTTTGTTGCTCAAAATAATGGTCCAGTAATTACTACATAGACTCCATATGACCTTGCTGTTCAGAATTCAACTGAATTTTCTACTGGAAGTGACTCTTGGATCATTGACACAGGAGCTTCTCATCATATATGAGCCATGATGTCACGGTGTTGACTAAGAAAGTACCATACGAAGAAAATGAGAAGATAATTGTGGGCAATGGTGCAGGTTTGCAAGTGAAACATATTGGTTCTACAACTTTACAGACTCCTAATCATGTTCTTTATCTGAGAAATATTTTACGTGTTCCTACCCTTACAGTGAATCTCTTATCTGTTAACCAGTTGAGTAAAGACAATAATTGTTGGTTTATTTGTGATGATGTGCAATTCTTTGTGCTAGAAAAGGCAACGAGGGAGATCTTGTTCCAAGGAAAGAGTAGCAATAATGATGAACTATTTCGAATTCGTGTACACATGTTTCCTGCTTTACAAGACAACACAATATGGATCACATGTAAACCGCTTAATTCAATCGTCTCTTAATTTCTAGACGGAGCCACACATGCATCCAATCCTCTTCTTTATGTTTGTATAAAATACTGGGAAGAGACGATTGATTCCAATATTTCGGATTCCTGTACACATGTAATAAAATACATAAAAGCAGAAGTTCTGAAATCACAGATTTGTTCACATTTGTATAAGTGGGAAGATGAGCAGATTGCCATTTCCAGAGACAGTAGATATATTTGATATACCATTTCTGCACTTCTAGCTTTCCTGTTAAGAAATAGTACAGGGACATGGGTTAGTTTCTCACTATATGTTCTTACATCATTAGCACAGGACGTCACCGTGACAGTGTGCCTATGTCATACAAGTCCTTATGCTTCCACATCTATAATTTTATATGCCACGCTATAAATAGTACGGGTGCAATGTGAAAACTTTTTCTTTTTGCTTGAGTAAAGGGAGAAAATGTGAAAACTGGAAAGGATCTCTCTCTGGTACATCATCCCTGTGAAATACTATTAGCTCTAGCTAATATTGAATTTAGTTACCAATTGCCATTATCTTCTGTCTAATCGTTTTTTCAGTCGAATCCTACTCTTTTTGGTAGTCACAGTCACTTTTCTTTTTTTTGATGTCATCGACTCATCAGACCAAGTGAAACTTGAACTGTTTGAGAAAAAGCTTCATAATTTGAACTGTTTGAGCCATTTTTGAGATCCAAATGCCTATGATGTAATCAACAATCTCAACCTTCTACTCATCAAGGATATTGTACTTTAAAAATCACTTGAAATAGACAAAATTGTAAACTTCAAAAGTATAAGTTGGTCATAAAATTAACCAAATTAGAAATCATTTGGTCATATAATTGTTATCAAATAATAGGCGAAACAAGCGTTTTGATTTAAATTTGAATTATCACACTTTTAAATGACTAATTTTTTGTTTTAAATTTAGTTGATTTTTTTTGCAGAAATCATTCTTAAAAAAATACCTAGAGAGGAACCTTATCAATTATGATACAACTTTCTTTTATAAACAACAAAAACAAAGAAGTTAGAAGCAGAAGCCTTGATTACAACCACCACTAACTTAATAAAAATGAAAGCATTTCTAGCCGCAGAAGGCAGAGTATGGTCCAAAATATAAGTTCGGTCAATGTTGTGACCAATATATGTGATTGCATCCGCTAAAAAATCGTTTCCCTATAAACATGTTTTCAAGAAATAGAATTGAAGGAATTCAAGAAATACAACATTGCAAAATTGAAAAAAAGAGAAAGAAATAAGAAGATAGAAATAAGAGAAAGAAATAAGAAGATAGAAAGAGGAGGTGCAAAAGTAAAGTAGCTATCATTTTGAAAATATTTTTGCTCACCACCACTTAAGCTCTCACCCTACTAATTACCGTTAAATGAGTTTAAATTTCAAAATTTGTGTACTAGATAGATTCAATCAAACTCATATTCAACAGTAATCAATCCCAGGAAACTGAGAATATAATAATCACAAGTTGTTATCCCCTTTCAATTTTTATTTATTTAATTTTTATGTCTGGGTTAAAATAATGTGCCTTTGAGGGACATATGAGGTTCCTTTCAATGAAGCTGACAAAATCTCTTGTGTTAAAGTATAGGGCATTGTACAAAGACAAAGACTCAAGAAAATAAAAAGACTCAAGAAAAATCATGGTCCTTTAAAATAACAAGACTCAAGAAAACTTGTAGTTGACCATAGAAAATGCAGCATTAATTGATATCCACATTACACCAAAAGCTGACTATATAAACGTCTCATGAACAAAATATCCATCACTTTTGCAACAAATTGAAGATTGATATACAAGGCATTTTTGGACTGTCAATTGGAGGGATCTGATTAAGAGAAGAACCAATGTCAATAATCACATCATCAATTGATCTAAGTCGATCGAGCAGTCGCGTTTTTGTAAAGCATCCTGCAGTACTAGTTCAACAATTTTCGTCGTCGTCGTCATCATCATCATCGTCAACAACATGGAAATGCCAACAAGGTTTCAGAAGCAACCATGCAATATTGTCTCTAATTAGCAGCCAAGCATGTAGAACTAAGATTGTATGCAGTAGCTCTCAATTACCTGGAGATCAATGTCCTTCTGGATCCCCTTCAGACTCTTGGTAATTAGCAATCAGACCTTTTATTTCTCTAATAATTATTCATGGCCATTTTTAAAAATCACTTCAAACCTTGAGGGTGTGAAATGTAGTTAACATTTTATTCATTGTATTTGTTTCTTCTTTTGTAAGTAGTATACGACAAACATATAATTTGATAATATAAACAGGAAAGGCTGGATGATAGGGATGGTATTCTCAGTAATCATACCCTTTTGGAGGCACAAATGGGGGCCATTGCTACACTTGAAGAGTAAGTATTTAAATTTACCTTGTTAGTGGAGGTTTTGATTACTGTTGAAATTCAAATGTTCAAAATGTATTTTTCATTCATGATAGAAGGATAGTACGTACAATGAATATATACATGCAACCCGATGAAGGAAAATCCGATGGAAGAGACGACTGAAGGTTAAAGCCCTCGCCGCTAGGGAAACTAAATGACACACCCTTAATAAGGGAGTTGACAACTTAGATTGGAAGGATTTATAAAGCAAGCAAATAAACCAGGCATTTAACTGACAGCATCTCTTATTAACCAGTTAATGCCGAAGTCTTCCCAATGTGTCAGGTCACTCCTAATAATCATGCAGAAACCCTATTGTCCACAAGACAATCTCCAATACCCCCTCAAGTCGGGATCCGTATGGGCTGATGGATCCAAGCTGACAGCAGCCATGAAACTGATGAGAAGCTAAGGATTTTGTAAAATGTCAGCCAACTGGTCGGAACTTCTAGTGTAGGGTCTGAAATGACTTCTCGACTGTACCTGTTCACGAACGTAGTGGCAGTCAACCTCAATGTGTTTCGTCTCGCTCGTGAAACATGTGGTTGATGCTATATGCATGGCAGCCTCGATTGCCGCGTAATAAAGACATAGGGAGGGTGACAGGAAACCCTAAATCACATAGCAGACCCTGAGCCAGACCACCCACATGCTGTTAGCCATGGCACGGTACTCAGCTTCTCGCACCGGATCTGGCGATTGCTGCATTGCTTTTTACTTTTCCAGGTGAATTGTAAATTTCCACCAACAAAGGCAGGACAGGCAGAACCACTCTGTGGATTTGCGATCGATGCAGGCTGCCTGCCCAATCGCATCGCGCATCCCATGATGTGAGTGTGTGATCGTTTTTTGTCATGAGAATGCCACGGCCAACGGACCTTAAGTACCTTAAGATCCTCTCTCTTTTACAAGTTTCAAATGCTCGATGGTGGGAGAATGCAGAATTGGTCGCGATACTAAGGCATGAGATGTCCGGTCCGGCAACTGTTGGGATAGACTGCCCAACTAGCCTCTGATAGGAACTGATATCCGAGAGTGGAGTGCCTTCCAAGTCAGCTTTGATCTTGCTGTCGAGGGGAGTAAGAGCAGGCTTTGCATCACTCATATTTGCATCCGAGGAGGTCCATGACGTATTCGCTGATTAAGAAATGCTTCAGAGAAGATGCTATCAATCCCAAGAGTACTTTAACACTCCAAGATCTTTAATCGCAAATTTTTGCTAGCTGGACCGTTTGAGCTTAAATCTCTGCATCACCTGTGATTATTAAGTCATCCACATATATTAACACAACTAATTTCCCACCACCTCCAACAAATAACGATGAATCAAAGACCACCTTTGAACCAACATCTTGGAGAACTGAGCTTAGTTTGGCATACTGCTAAGCTCGAGACGATTGCTTCAGTCCATAAATTGACTTATGTAACTTACACACCAAATCTGGGTCCTGGCTTTGAGGATGTCCGGAGGCAAGCGCATGTAGACTTCTTCTTCAAGATCACCATGGAGAAAGGAGTGTTCTTCACGTCCATTTGATACATGGACCAAATCCCTTTACACAGTAACGGACAGTAGAACCTTAACTGAGTTCATTTTTAGCAACAGGCGCAACGTTTTTGTATCCACCAAATGTTTGAGGTGAATCCATGAAGCCACCCACCGCTTTATGCCTCAATGGAACCATCTGAATTGAACTTGATTTTGTGATCCATTTGCAACCCACTGCCTTCTTCCTTTTGGAAGTTTGGTGATGCTCCAGGTGTTGTCTTGATCTAATGCTTTGAGTTCATCTCGCATAGCTTCTTGCCACACTTCGCGATTATTAGCCTCATGGAACGCTTTGAGGTTCACCGTGGATCGAGATTATGTTAAGAAATGCAGCATGAGATGGAGTCACCTTTGATACGACACGCAATTTGATATTGATGCCTCGGTTTATATGTTTCAAAATCTTGGAATCTTGTGGGAGGTTGTCTGTCACGCCAAGGGTTATGTCGAGGTTCGGATGAGTAAACTCAATCTCGTTCAAGTCACCAATCACACTTTGATGGCTTTGGCTGCCGCTATCACTAAGTATAGGATCATCAGATGAGGGTTCTCATGGTCATCTTCATCGAGACGTATCAGTGTTGGCATGATCTGCTCTTGTGGTTGTAGAACTTCTGTGTTCGGTTCTTGCAATGGAACAGGTCCGTATGTCTTCCTCATCTGTGATTTCACTTGTCTTGCCAAAAAAAAAAAAAGGATTAGTCTCAAGGGAAATCGAACGTCTTTGGAAACAATCAATCTCCTTAGTTGGGGATTATAACACTTATATCCTTTTGAGTAGATGAATAACCAAGAAAGATGCATCTAATAAACCTAGATCATTTATCTCGATGGTGCCATTGAACATGTACAAACAAATGCACCAAACACTCTAAGGTGAGATCAATTTTCCTTCCTTTCATGACTTCTAGGGGAGACTTGAATCTAAGACTCGACTAGGTAACCCATTGATGATGTATGCAGCTGTCATAACACTTTGAGACCAAAATTTCTTTGGTACATTCATCTCAAGTAGCATGAGTGCTCTTGTTTTCTTCTCAAGTAGGTTCATGGTTTTTCGTTCGGCTACTCCATTTGTTGTGGAGTGCCAACGCAACTTGTTTGATGCATGATGCCATGAGTGCTCAAATATTGCTTCATGATAAGGGACATGTATTCGGTGCCACGGTTGGGATCGTAAGGTTTGAATTTGAGATGAAAATGATTTTTAACAAGGTTGTGGAAAGTCCTTAAACACTTCTAAACTCCTCACTCTTAAACTTTAGGAGATACAGCCATGTAACTCGAGAGAAATCATCCATGTAAAAGTCACAAAATATCTATAGCCACTGCAAGATTCACTTGTACGGTCCCCATACATCCGAATGAACTAGTCTAAAACACTTACCAGTCCTAGACAAAGAAGCGTTAACTGTTAATCTAGTGGCTTTAGACAAGTGGCATGTCTCACAAAATAGCATCCTTCCCAAGTTTGGAAACAAGGATGACAAATGAGGGAAGAAGGATGAGCTAAATGTTGATGCCACAACCGATTGTCTTGAATGGGGCTAACTTGGCTTGACACCCTCCTCGGGATTGAACTTGGCTTGACACCGGGATTGCTTTTGACATGTAATAGAGACCATTCAAACAAAACCCTTCACCAATTGTCTTCTTGGTGGCACAATCCTGAAAGATCACATTGTGAGGAGAAAATGGCTAAACAATTCAAGGTATTCGTGATCCTTCCCACAGATAGTAGTTGAAATGGGGAAGGAAGGAACATACAAAGCTATTGGATTCAATTTCACCCATCAACTTTAATTTTCTTTTCCTAAAACCTTACGTATTCCAGCCTGGCAACTGAGACTTGAGATGGCTTTGTAAGTTTTCTAAATTTTGGTTTATACACATGATTGGTATGAGTTACCTTGCATGTCCTCTTGGGAAACATTTTTGTGTCCGTAAGAAGCCTCCGTAAACCGGCCGAGCAAAGTCATGAAGTCTCTTTTTCCATGCTATCGACACAAGTCCCTCCTGTCTTTCCTTGAAGATACGTCATGAAACCTGTCTATGAGTTCTGCTGGATTGCTGGGAAGTTCTTGGAGATGGAAGAGATGTATGATTTGCTTGATGTGATTTCCCGATTCACCCCCTTGTACGCCCTCTGCTGTCCTTCATAAAAATCAAAGCTAACTGGATGTAAAATCCAGCATGCGTCTTTAACATGACCAATATTGCTGCAAAGATGGCACTTCCAAGTGAGGATGCTTTCCCTTTGTACTTTCTCTCTCGTTGGTTACATATGCCCTGACCTCTGGCACGTTGGTCACTGGACTCATGTTCATGACTCTCCCTCCTTACTTCCTTCGCGTTGGATCACACACACACACTTGTGAAAGAAGGAAGTTCGGGGTGTTCATGAGTATGTGACTCTCAGATCTTCATGTTGGGTCAAGACTGACAAGAGTTGGAATATCTGCCTTCTTCCTGCTCTCTTTCGTAGTAGTGTTAATCAGCTGTATGAGGACGATAAATTTCCAACTCATTCCACTTGTTTTTCAGTGCTTCCAAAAGTTGAACAACGGTTTCTTCCATCTTGTTGCAGATCGAGATATCCTTCTTTAATTGAAAGACCCGAGTACTATTCTGCTGCCATACATTTCCCTGACTGCTTCCCATAGTTGGTATGATGATTCTGAGTAGCTGAATATTTCAAATAACTGGCCCATGGAATTCAAGAGCCATGACATAACAAGTTGATCTCATAAGCCAGGTTCATAGCTTCATGAGGAAGCACTGTGTACTTGATACTCCCATTTATGAATCCTAACTTGGATCTGCCACCCAGTGCCAAAGACACAGCTCTTGGACTACAAGTGTACTGAACTCATTCAATACGATCGAGCTAACCTTGGTTCGGTTGACTTCTACTATGCACGTTCACGGGAAGATGTACCTCCGTGAACTTTCAGCTTCGTATGCTGGGCCAGACATTGTCTTCAGCATTTTGAGATTGAACTCTTCGAACAGCATTATAGCAGAAGCAGGTTAATTTCCTGCTCCGATACCATGTTGAAATTCAAATGTTCAAATGTATTTTTCATCCATGATAGAAGACAAACATGCATAATGAATATATACATGCAACCCGATGAAGGGAAAAAATCCGGATGGGAAGAGACAATGCACTGAAGGTTAAAGCTCCTCAGCCTGCTTAGGGAAACTAAATGACACACCCTTGGATTAAGGGAGTTGACAACTTAGATTGAAGGATTTACAGCAAGCAAATAACTGTGCATTTAATCGACAAAAGATCTCTTATTAACCACACGCCGTCTTCCTAACAGGTCAGGTCACCTAATAATCATGCAGGAAACCCTATTGTCCACAAGACAACTTCCAATAATTACAAATCACATGGACAAGGCTTCAATTTCCATTAATTTGTTGAATTTGGATAAAAATAAAATAAAATTAACCAGCCAAGACTAAGTTTTGATTATGCCATATTTCTGATCAAAAAAATATGTTTTTACTTTTTATTTTTATTATGAGTGACAGGACTGGCCCTGGGGGAGTGTGGATGGTGCCACCGCACAGGGCCCTTACCTTTTTTTTCTTCATTTCTTTTTTTCATAACAAAATCTGCAATAAGAGGTGACCAAGGTGACCAACGGTTTCGAACCTGTGACCTATTATAGGTGTACAGTGTTTTGATTGCACTCTTTTCTGACCTTTTTCTATTTAAAATAGGGAGCTTTAATGAAAAGAACATTTTTAGACTTTTTCTTAACTAAAAGCACCATAATAACTTTCTTTAATGAAAAAAAGGCATAAGTTTTAATAAAAAGGACAAAAACTAAAAAAAAATAAGCCTAAAACAATGGCCTGGCATGCTAGCCAATCTCAGCGTGCAAAACAAAAAAATTTCTTTCCAACCCATACCCCTAATAGAACCCCCACTTCTGTTAGTCCAATTTCGTCAGAAATAAATTCTTTATTTACATATATGTCACTGCCTCATTAAAAGTCCAAAGACCACATAAAAAAAATTTAAAAATTAAAAGAAAATAATTTTTTTTCCAACCTCCCAATCAGCCCATGCCCCTTATTGTAACATTTCTTGATTGGGCTCTTCCGTAAATACAAAAACAAAGCATCATTATCATTGTTCCATATTATTCATGTATCAACATATGAATACATCCCAATAATCTAGCAACATGAATAAAATCCATGAAAAATCTCCAAAATCTAAAATCTTCGAATCAAAATAAAAAATCAAATAAATTCAACAAGTATGCATAATTAGTTCTTCACATATATGTCAACTATTTCTAAAAATTTTGTATCAAAACCACATATGCAAATGATTGTGAACTATCATTGGGGTGAATTAGTTTTGTTTTGGGTCTAATTGCATATCAAATAATTCAACAAGTAAACTTATCAAAACCACAAATCCAAATGATTGTGTATTAGCATTGGAGTGGATTTTGGTTTTGTTTTGGGTCTAGTTTCCAAAAACTCAAGTAAATTCAACAAATACACATAACTATTTATTAATATATATATATATATATGCCAACTATTTATTAATATGTATCAACTGTTTCTAGAAATAGTGTCACCATTTTTAGAAATAGTGTCACAGTTTTTAGAAATAGTAACACTGTTTCTAGAAATAGTGTCCCAATTTCTAGAAATAGTGTCACTATTTCTACAAATAGCGACACTATTTCTAGAAACAGTGTCACTATTTGTACAAATGGTCACCACTATTTTGAAAAATTGTGACACTGTTTCTAAAAACGGTGGCCCTATTTAGAGAAACGGTGACACTGTTTTTAGAAATAGTGACACCGTTTCTAGAAATAGTGACACAGTTTCTAGAAATAGCGTCACTGTTTCTCTAAAAATCAAATAAATTCAACTAGAAAAAGGTAACTCAACCAAAAAACAATTAATAACAGTAATTAAATTTTAAACTAGTCTTCTATCATCATTAATCTCCACTTTAAGATACTAACAAACAATTAACAATGACACAAATGATGCATTAATTACAAAAACCCAAAAAACCGTTCAAAAATCCATCATCACTCATCAAATATTCTTCAAGAACTACTGGCAGACATCATTTTAGAAACGCACCAAAACCCATATCCAGATTACCCAAATCTCTGAGCAAATTTAAGAGAAAACAAAAGCTACCCACTTCACCAAATCAATCATTTTTTTTTCTGGGATTTCAAAGAAAAATCAAAGCTTTTAATAAGTGGAAATTCAAATTATCTACCTATCAGAGAAGAGCATCCCAGCACAAAAGCAGCCAATGCAAAACAAAAGGGTCCTTTTGCGAGACACAAAAGCACTCTTTGAAGCTGTTGCTTCTCCTCTTCCTCCTCTACTCTTCCAAGACATTCTTCTCTCTAATCCGACCAATCAAGCTACACGAGCAACACTCATTTACCAAGTCAATGGCGTCAATGGAGTCAACGCACTCGTTTGACCTAGAATTCAGATCCAGAAAGCCTGTAATCCTCACAAAAACCCTGTAATCCTCCCCACTGTGCACCACCAAGGACCCAAAAACCGCACCGATGACCCCGCAGATGGTCAAGTACCCGAAAACGATCACGAATGCCATCCCAACCCTCCCCTTAAGCAGCTCATAGCTTTTCTTCATGGCGGCAAACCCATAGACGGGCTCGAGCACGGAGACGACACTGGCCAAGTGCCAGGGTGCGGTGATGTAGACATGGACGACCAGAAACAGGAGGAAGATGACAATGTTGGAGAAGAGCAGCAGAAAGGGTTATGGGTTTGTTTCTCAGGAAAATCTTGAGGGAAAAACAGACCAAATAAACGGTGTCAGGGGTAAAATTGGAAACTCCGTAAGCTACTTTGTTTGGGCTAGCCGTATTTGGGCTGGTTTAATGTTGGGCTTGCCTTAACCATTAAACAAAAGTTATTAGGGTGTTTTTGGTTAAGTTTCAAATTTTTTATATCCTTTCTATTAGTTTTCCTTGTAAAATATTTCTCATAGCATAAAATTTTGTTTTTGTTGAAAATATCATTTACTATGCGGTTGTCCATATTCTAGGCCAATATATATGTTAATAGTTTAGTTCCTCATTGATGAAAACAATGAAAACCGTATACCTATATATAGGAATTCTAATGAATGGAATAATACACTCTTATTTTCTCCTCCTAATCACTCTCTTATCTCTCTTTATTCTCTTTTTCTCTATATTTTATTTTCCACACATTATCAGCACACTCTTCTTCAAAACTTGTTTTTCTTTTGAGCTAGACGTGGTACAGAGCTTTCTTGTGCTCACCCTATCAGACTTCATGATGCTCGAAATAATCTTTTACAAATCCATCTAATTTGGCTGTGCATCAAATTTTAATTTCCTTTTAGTTTTGAAATTACACGGTCTTTCGGCAAAACTGATATTACCTATATCAAGTAGAAAAGTTTTCTCACAATTAAGGTTTACGCCAATTTCTTTCTATGTTTCACAATTGCAATGAATTGGATGTTACAGTTTATGTAACGACAATATCCTCAATATTGTTTTCGTTTATATATAACCGATGTAGTTTTCTTATAACGTAGCTTTATTAGGATTCCTACTATTTGTTATTTTTTTTTCCATGATTAATTTTGTACTCGGTGGACATAACCTGTTGGAACCAATTTTGTGCACCTCCATAGTTGGGGGTTGTCTGCAAATCCAGCCACTTATAAGAAAAAAGAAGAACCGTGAACAGTCTATGGTACTGGTGGGGTACCGACCAAAAGCTCTCCGACGATCAAGTTAGTAAGCAATATTAAGACTCAAGCAATGAGCAAGAGAATAAACAAAGCATAAAGTATGTGTAGATTGCGTTAGTTGCATTAATTGGGTTACCAAAGGTTTGCCCTAGATCAGGGTTTATATATTAGTCAAGAGAGAGTCATTTTAGGATACTTAAATCTGTATTAAACCGAGAGAATCCTAGACAATATCTAGCAATAGATATTGTTCTCTTTTAGGAGTGTGATTACTTGGGACTCACGCCAATCCTTAGATTGTAGGAATCTCCAAAGATACGGAAACAGATTAGATCCCTAGTCGAATCTAGCTTCCATGCCTTGTAGAACGAGAATGGTCATTCTCAGTGAATTCTGACTTCACCTACCTTTTCGGAACACATCAAATGTGGTGGCATTGCTGGTCCGTTTGGGCAACTTACCTCAATAGGCAGAGCTGTTGAGTCCATGACCGGACTTCTGTGGTATTCATATTCCGATCCGTCTTACTCCGGCCCATGAAAATTCATGGTCCCACAAATGCCCCTAACAATGCTTCTGAAAGGGCTTTCCCCTTAACAAAGGATAGTTATCCAAAAACCATGCCTTTCGGAGTAAATCCGAATACTAACCATTTCAATTTCTTCTGACGCGTGTCAATCCAAGCATGTTACCGTTACAAGGAAGTTGAGGCGTTTCAAATTCAGACGTGCAGTCTCGAACGCCGTGTTGTTGTGTCAACAATGATGAGAGGCACCAAGAATCTTCACGTGGGCACAATGACTAAAGCTCAACCTTTCTCATCCCCTAGGTTTTTGTCACCAAGATTGCTCATCTTGAGATGCATTATCCTTCTCTTTGCATAGATTGGTATTCCCATCTCATAGATAAATACCATCATATTCTACCATTTCCCTTAAAATCACTCAAGCTTTCAAAACTCAGAAAACTCCATCTCCCTCCTTTACAATAGAAACATGACTCTTCCTTTTACTCAACGTTCCTTAACAACTATCCATGTTGTTTATCTCAAATTTCCAATGACCAGAACCCAATATCCAAAAGATTGCGACTCTTTCTCCAAGCTTTGTCTGAATCTAGCAAGCAACAATGAAACCCATATGGAAGCCAACATTGGTATCTACACATTTCGGCATGGATCTGCAATTTCCAATTATGTTCAGGGTAGTATCGGCTCATTCCTCATCAAATTGAAGAACATAACGACGCCGTACACAAAGGTATGACCTACAAGTTCTACCACAGCCGTCCCTATAACGCCTTTAGCGTCGAGATCAACAAGCAGGTTGGAGGCTTGACTGCTTTCAAATTCGCCCAGAGTTCTGCAAGCAAAATTTAGCTTAGGTTTTCTCTCAAAAGTGTTTTTCAGCCAGGGATACGGGCTTGTCTCTCCCAATTCCTTGAACTCCAATTTTTGCCCAAGTCATGGGACTTGTGATTTATATACTCGGATCTCTTTTTTGCACATATTGTCTAAGTGTCTTTTACTCAAGTCATTCAGCCTGCTACAATAAAATATAGTGTAGTCCGCCAAGTAAAGCAGAGTTGGTCTAACCTTGGTATTTATCAATAACGAAGTAAAAATACTACGAGAATTCGGGACACAGCTGTTCTAGGCTATCATCGTAAAAGATGCGAACTCCAAGATTCCTCAACATTTATAAAGTTTTTCACTATGATAATAGAAGTACCATCATACTTCTATACCAGGTTAAGGACTTATGAAAAAAAAAAATTGGCTCCGAGAATTGTATTGATCAGACCAAGGACAAGAAAATGTAAATCAATATCCGGAATGGCCTCCAAATGACTAATGTCAAATCGACATGCTTAAAACTTCCGTGCAAGCAGTTGAGTAGTTTGAGCACCTTAGCGATCATATAACTTTTGACATCATTCATTCTTTCCACCTTGCCGCATTCTGGATCTGAGGATTTTAGCAGTAACAATGAGTGATCAAGAATAGGCTTCCTTCAGATCTGAATTGCAAGTCTATCATTAGAGAACTCTAAATGAAAAGTTTGTTAGTGACATGGTCGCTTGCACGCTGGATCGGAAACACTTTATGAATCCTTTTGTTAGACCTCCAAATGCATCAGACCTGAGCATTTCTGATCGAACTACACTTAGTTAACTTGCTTAAGGCACTTTTGGGAATCAGAGCTCCATTGGAATAAAATTTCATCTTGAGAATTTCCTAGTTTGGATGCCTTCTTCAGACCTATTGGCGTCTTAGACTCAAAGGCCGCCGTAGAACATACTTAGCTCAGTATGCTGGTCTGGGATATAAGTAATAATACTCTGGGGGCGGAGTTCAGAGCCACTGTTTGGGATGAGTTCAGTATCGCCCTTTTGATTATTCCTTTTAATGGTTGAAAGCTAGGGTTTGAATGTTAAGCCCACAACCATTGGGTTGCATAAAATTTTCGGAAGCTGGAATGGTGCACTGGATCTTCTGGAGTAAAGGGGCCATGTCCCAATGTCCGTAGTCTGCCAATCGTAACCGCGCTTGATATGGCTCGAGCCTTTTTTGTAGCTTACCGGACCATCACGGGATGGGCAATAGGAGGCTCTGAGTGCCTGGTAGGGAATGAGGTGTTTGATAGGGGGTATGATTGAATTCGTAATTGGATTGCCTACATATCTCCAAACAAGGAGAATCAAATCACAGGTGTAGTTTTAGAGAAAGATGAAGTAATGTGAGTGGACATTGAAGTTCATCTTTGACGAAGAGCCTAGGCTTAGGCGGGCTGTGGAGATGCGCTTTCCATGAACATGTCTACGCATAGACAAATGGCATAAAGATCTTTGTGGTTGAATCTGTGTGGGATGGTCTACATATATTCTTATGTCATTGAAGAACTAAACCACGTGTAGTTCACTTGGGAACTATTCTCAGTAATAACGTCGGAGTTTGGCGATATTCCATCTCTTGGTAATCGGAGTTCCATCCATATGTGTAAGGTTGTACAGTCTCTTGCCTCCTACTCCGATGACTTGATACAAGCCTTTCCAATTTGCCCTGAGCTTGTCTTCTCCTGGTACTTTCGTGTTCTCGAAGACTTCTCTCAAGATGAGATTTCAAACTTGGAAGCTTCTATCACATCCCAGACTGGCTCCTCCGCAACACAATATTGTCCGCTTCGGGCTATGCCCTCACAGTTTTATTTTTGGGAACTCACGAGCAACTTTCCAGTGGGTCACCCATCTTGGGATTGCTCTAGCCCAAACTCGCTTAACTTCGGAGTTCCGATGGAATCCGAAGCCAGTGAGCTCCCAAAAGGCCTCGTGCTAAATGGAGGTGGGCATGTACATATATGGCACATCACCCATTCTCCGTTGGTCGATGTGGGATGTCACAGCTTCGAGTTTTGACTCCTTTGTTGTAGTACGATCGAATTTTTTGTTGGTAAGAGGCAAGTCGAACTTGGGCGCAGTATCTACGTTCTTCCGCGAAGTCAAGTTCGTTTTTGAGAATGCCAGCATTCTCTAGCTTGGTCTATTCTGCTACATACAGATGGGGCATGATGATGGACTGGGATGATAGCTTCAGTTTCTTAGGCTGTGGAGAATCGGGTCAGTTGCTTTCCGAACAGTGGGACGATACGCCCAAAGAACTCCAGGTAATTCTTCTGGTCAGTTGCCCTTTTTCTCGAGTCTTTTCTTCAGACATTGAATGATGGTTTTGTTTAATGCTTCAACTTGGCCATTCCCTTGGGGGTATCGAGGAGTAGAAGTCAGATGCAATCAGTAACTTCAGAGTTGATGAACTACAAACCGTTATCTGTGAGGATAGTGTGAAAAATACCGAATAGGCATACAACAGTTTTCCAGGCGAAGGATTTGAGCCGCTCCGATGGTCCAAGATAATGGTTTTGCCTCGATCCATTTGGAGAAGTAGTATGTTGCCACTATCAGGTACTCTTTGTTTCCTTTAGCTTTCTTTAGTGGTCCTACGAGATCGATGCCTCACTGCATGAAGGGCCATGCCCCAGTCAGGGTGTTAAGCTATTTTGCATGTTAGTGATTTATTGGCGCGTAACGTTGACATTTGTCATAGGTCTGAGAGTAGTCTTGGGCATCCTGCTTCATGGTAGGCCAGTAGTATCCCGCAGTGAACGCCTTTTATGCCAGAGTTCTTCCGCCAAAATGATTTCCACATATGCCTACCTCCGGAGTTACACATAAAGTGTGCGGACCGGAGTACGATCGTTGGTGAAGTTTTTCACATGCCGTAATGTATCTCGAAACCTTCTGGACTAGCTTTCTAGTTAAGTGGCGATCGTCTAGGAGTTTACCTTCTTAAATGTAATCAATGATCTCATCCATCCAGTTTTCTCTCATGTCAATAGTGGCCACCAACTCTGACTTGTGGATGCTCTGGGTTGAAAGTCATTCGAAAGGGATGGTCCGCTTAAGTGAGTAGTCCACACTGGAGGCGATATTTACTAGTGCGTCTACATGGCTATTTTCACTCCAAGGAATTTGTTGAATTTCGTACTTTTTGAATCCTTTGAGTAGTTGTTTGTAAGGGTGGGCACTTAGAACGTAAAACCAAAACCAAAACATGAATCAAACCAGACCACACCAACAGGTTTGGTTTTTGCGGTTTTGAAACTAAAACCGTTTGAAACCGAACCGATCCGCAAGGTAAAGTAACGGTTTGGTTGTGGTTCCTAATCTCTCCAATCAAACTAAAATCGAACCGAACTGCAAAACCGCAAAATATAAAGAACTATATTTAATTTAATTAACATATTGGGTGTTGGGATGTAATTGGTTAATTGATAGAGTCTATACATTTAGTATAAACTCAACCACATTGTAACATGCCCAGACCTAAACCCAACTTGATACCATTCGACACACACCGAGACTCACAGATATCCCCTCCTCTCTGAGTTCTCTCACATCCTAGGCTCCCACCTCCCAGTCGTCTCTTCCATTCTCACAAACTTCAAATCGCGACCAATCCCGATCAATCTTCGATCAACTCGCTCCTCTCCATCAAGTCATCCGCCCAGTTCAAAAAATGTAGAGTCAAATGTGTTTTTGTGTATAATTTTGTGAATCAAAATAGAATAGAATATTGATGCAAGTGCCAATAATTATTAATTGGTATGAGAAGCTTGCAATTTTATTTGTGCAAGCGATGTTGCACCTCATACTTCCATGACTTTGAAGATCTAAAAAAAATGTTGAACTTTTTTTCAATTGGGTTTGAAACCGTTTGAAACCAAAACCGAAACCGTTTGAAACCGAAACGAACCAAAATCAAATGGTTTGGTTCCATTTTGGTTCCACTGTCAAACCCCACCGAACTGAAATCGAAATAAAGTTCGGTTTTGGTTTCGATTTCACCTCAAAACCGCACCGAACCAAACTGTGCCCACCCCTAGTTGTTTGGCTTTGACCAAGTATAATCCAGTCGTCGGGTTGTATGCAGCATAATCTCCTTTTACATGATTAACAACCAAAGTTGAATTGCAAAAAATTGAGTGTTCCTTTACCTGGAGTTCTACTGATATTCGAAGTCCGGCAAGTAGTGCTTCATACTCTGCATTGTTGTTACTTGCTCAAAATTCGAGCTTCAATTCATGTTTGAGTATGGATCCGTCAGGTATTACCAAGATAATTCTTGTCTCTGCTCCTTTCGCGTTTGATGATCCGTCCACGTGGAGTTTCCAGAGACGAGGATTCTCAAGTGTTCGCTGTAGATTTGCGAAGGATTGGACATCTTGAGCACTCGGGGTAAATTATGCGATGAAATCCTCAAGTGCTTAGGCTTTGATTGAGGTTTTGGGCCAATAGAAAATTTCATGTTGCCCCAGCTCAATAGCCCATTTAGTGACTCTGGCCGATGCCTCTGGACTGTGCATGATTGATCGGAGAGGGTATTTTGTCATGTATACTATCCAAAATGATTGGAAGTATGGCCGGAGTTTCCTTGCCGCTATTACTAGAGCGAGAATAAGTTTTTCCATCTTCGGATATCTAGCTTTTGGTTTGAGAAGAGCTTTAGACACATAGTACACCGGTTTTTGCTCCCTCGAGTCTTCTCATACTAGAGCTCCACTTACTGCGCAGTCCGACACCGCAAGATACAAGTATAGGTCATCTCCGTCCTCGGGCTTGGATAATAATGGCAAGTTGGACAGATATTCTCTCAGCTTTGTGAAGGCTTCTTCACATTCGTCTTCCAAAGCAGTACTTTATTCTTCTTGATGCAGTGAATAATGGTTTGCACTTGTTTGTGGATCGTGAAAGAAATTGACTGAGAGCCGCTGCTCGTCCGATAAAACTCTGAATTTCTTTGATGGTTATGGGCGATTTCATCTCAATGATGGCTCTAATCTAATTCGGATTAGCTTAAATACCGCGTTTAGTGACCAAATATCCTATGAATTTTCCCGACGCTACTTCGAAGGTGCACTTCTCCAGATTTAGTTTCATGTTGTATTTTCCGGAGCAAGTTGAAATATTTCTAGAGGTGGGTGAGATGATCCTTTCTCTCTTTGGTCTTGACCACCATGTCATCGACATACACTTCCATTGTCTTCCCAATTTTTTCTTGAAAGATTCAATTGATTACGAATGATGTTTTGTCCATGTTGGGCTCGTATATCTTGATTTGATTGTATCCGAAGTATGCATCCATGGAGCTCAGCAGCTCGTGCCCCACTGTGGAATTGACAAGTTAGTCTATCCGGGGTAAAGGATATGGATCCTTAGGGCAAGCCTTGTTCAAATCTGTGAAGTCCACACAGACCCATCATTTGTCGTTTTTCTTCTGTACGAGGTCATGTTGGCCAGCCATTCCAGGTGGTGGACTTCAATGATAAAGTTAGCGTCTTTGAGCTTTTGATTTCTGCTTCTATAATCTTGCTCCTCTCCATTCCATGATTTTGTTTGCACTGGATGACTGGCCTCGCAGTTGGGTCTAAATGGAGACGATGACAAATTAAAGAGGGATCTATTCCTGGCATGTCCTCTGTTGACTAGGCAAACATGTCTTTATGGGCTTGCAAGAAGGCGATGAATAATTTCATTTCACGGTTCGACAGATTTGATCCGATTCTAACTTTGTGTTCGGGTTTGTTGGGGTCGAGGCTGATGTAGATAGTGTCCTCATCCGCTTTAGATTCCGGAGTACTGTCGTCTTAAAGTTCGAGATCTAAATCAAATTCTTTGTACCCTGTTTCTTGACCCCCAGGCTGTAATTGCTATGCTGGCCTCTCTATTGGGGTTGTGGAGTTCCGCTCACCCTTCCTAAATGAATGGAATAATACACTCTTGTTTTCTCCTCCTAATTCTCTCTCATATCTCTCTTTATTCTCTCTTTCTATATATTTAATTTCTAACAGTTTTATAGTTATAACTAGGTTCAAAAATTACTTTCAATTCTTACATAAAAGTCACTAATTTTATTTTTCATTAGAAAAGAGGCAAATAAAATATCCAAAACAAAAATTATGACGAGTAATATAATATTTGATGCTAATTATCTTAACTCTATACTTCATTTTCAATATATATAACCAAGCAAGACGACATTTTGTGTAAAATTATGTGAATCTTTTTACTGTCGTCCCACAAGGCCCCCAAAATTTCAGGGTCGGCTCTAATGAGCAATATAAGGAGGATTTTGACCCAAAACACAGTGAGTTGAAAGAAAAGGCCCTTACCATTACGACAATCTACCACTTGCAAATTGAATTGTATTTTGGTTGTGCAGAGGAAGTACACAGGATTTTACACAGTGTTGACGCAGTGGTGGAGGTGGTAGAAAATGTAGCAGAAAAAGTGGAGGAAGTGGCAGATCAAATGATAGATCATCTTCCAGCTGATGGAAAGCTTAGGGCTGCTGCTAAATTAGTTGAAAGTATAGCCAGAGAAGTAGCCAGAGATGCCCACCTTGCAGACCAACTAATTCATAAGGTAATTAGTTTAATTTATATGAGAATATTGAATTAACATCATTTTCTCTACAAAGCACACCAATGCAATTAATTTATAGTCTAACGCAACATAACAAAGAGAATGTATCAAACGATAACCATAAAAAACCAGTAAACATAAATGAACCAGAAAATATGAGAAAAACCTCAATGTTTATTAATTGATAATATGAAAGATAACGATATAATTTGGCAAGAAAATTCCATATGTCACGGAAAAGCGATGTGTTAGATTTGTGATGCATTTATCCCCAAAATGGCGGGTCGTAGGCCCAAATTAGACACCAAAGCGCAAATCAATAACGCATTCTTATTGTTGAGGGATTTGTATCTTTCAATTTGATCTTCAATCCATTCCACCATCTACATCAACTCTCAACTTCCAAAGAAATCGACCCTAAGTTATAATCTAGATACAAATCATCATCGTGGAACTCATATAAACCAGCGACATTGGAAGTCTTGAAAATTCTCAGTGAATCCGGCTAATCCAACATGTAAGCATTGTCATTAATCTTTTTTAGAATCTTGTAGGGACCACACTTGCGTGGTTTCAGCTTGTTGTAGGTGCCAATTGGTTGAACTCGGGCGGGCCTTCCAACTGGTAGAATCTTGTAGGGACCACACTTGCTTCGGGCGGGCCTTCCAAACCTTGAATCACTTCTTCAATGCTTGGTTGAACTCGGATGGGCTATGCAAGTTCTTCCTCTGATTCTCTTTCGTTATCCTCTTAAGCATTTCTATGTTGAGGGCCTCCTTTCACTATGGCACTATGGACCGGCTGCTCATCATCACAATTGTTTTGAGGAATACGATTAATCAAGGTTGTCAACAATTGAGTAAGTTGAGCAACCTAACCAACAAGGGCGTCAAAATCTAACCGGGTAACAGGTTCACCCCATGGCCATCGACGTCTAGGTTCCTATCAAGACTATCATCATTGGTCTTCTTTTTTTTTTTTTTTGTCAAAATCATCATTGGTCATTTGAAAATAGGGCGAATCCCTTCTCTTAGTGCTACTTGACGCAATGTGGCAAAGAAAAGGTATGAAATAATAACCTTAATGAACAAATAAACTGGAATCTACATAGAAAATATATGAGAAAAATCAAAGTTTTTTATTGATTGATAGCGCAAAAGATAAACAACCCCTAGCATCCTAAAGGTGGTTTATAGAATGCCTCTTAACCCTAGACTTTCCAAGAGTTCAAATAAGAAACAAATTAAACAAATAGAAAAATACCCAAAATGTCCTAAAATCTTGGAATGATGTTTACATAGTAAAAGATAGAATTCTGCCAAAAAAAAAGTAGTGAGTTGGACTCGTGATATTGTTCTCTTCGAAACGGCTGGTCATGAGCCCAAATTAGACACCGAAATCCAAATTGCAAGGCATTCTTCTTGTTGCCGGATTTGTGCCGTTCAATTTGATCTTCGATCCTCCGCCATCTGATTTACATAGGTGGCTATAACTTAACTAGTTTTTGTCTAAAAATGTGCGCAGTTGGAAGCACTGGAAGATCAAGTGGGAGACCTTTTTGATTCAGCACTGAATAAAGCAGGAGAAGTGACCGGAGATGTTGGTGATGAATCAAATGTACAAGTAGCTACAGAAAAGAAAATTGAGTGAAATATGAGTTTTGCAAATCATAGAAGAAAACAACTGGATCGTTACAATTCAGTCATCTCCAACCGTAAAAGTTAAATTCTATTTCAATAGATTTTTATTTGTATTGGTGAATCACTATTGTTATGAAACCAACTTCCATGTTAAGAGTAATGAACTATTCTTGCTGCATTACTAGTTTTGGCTAATCACTTGTTCGACTGGCACACATATATGAGATGAATCTCATCTTTAATTGGAATGAAGAGCAAATGATTTATAGCTCAAATTGTTAAGAGCGGTAAACTCGCACTTGAGGTCATGTGTTTAGATCTCATATTTCAGTAACGCTTGTATAAGAAAAATGAAAATAGTGGGATGTTGCAATCTATAGACTGAAAGTGCAGCCTCTCTGCATTGACTTTTTTCATAAATTTCAAGAGTAACCTTAAATATGTAGGTTTTTAATACTATGGTCTAGTAATATTATTCTTCACTTGTTAGTGAAAAATTTTAAATTCAACTTCTGTAAATAGCTAGTGTAATATCAAATTATTATAATGGCGGCTTCGCACGAATCGCAGTGCAAATATATTTTATTTATTTAAAAAGAAAAAAACAAAGCTTCTGGGTATTAAATATGAGAACCACCTTATCATTTTCCCACATGGCTCACCCTTTGTTTTTTCGAATTAAAATGATATGAATATATACACTGTTCTTACTTAATTCTTATGGACGAAGGGGCTGTGTACTAAATGCTCTGCTGTATTGTCCACATCAATAATTTTCTCTGCCACGTTATTTGTA
This sequence comes from Gillenia trifoliata, assembly GCA_018257905.1. Lineage (NCBI taxonomy): Eukaryota > Viridiplantae > Streptophyta > Magnoliopsida > Rosales > Rosaceae > Gillenia > Gillenia trifoliata. The sequence goes on along the minus strand of CM031088.1, from coordinate 6,552,624 downwards.
TGGGGGGGCTATGTGAAAATGCCATCTCCAGTACAGTACAGGAAAGATTCAATAGTCCTTTGATATTAGCTCATACTGTACTGGGTAACTACCAATTGCTTTTATCTTTTGTCTAATCGTGTTTTCAGCAGAATACAACTTTTTTTTGTAAGTCACGGATAGTTATTAATTTGATTAAATATTGAATCATCACACTCTTAATAGCTAAAAGATTTTCAGTTTGCTTGATTTATTGAAAGAGCGACTCTTGAAAGTTATTAGTGTTAGCGCAGCAGTGACGAGTTAGAGTAGGCTAGGCCCAGATTCGAAAACCTCCATTTCAATTATCATAAAATGCAGTTGGAGGTCAAAAATGGCGAGAGGGCCCTTACCATTTAATAAAATAAATCAAAAGTCGTTATCCCCATATTAAAAAAATCAAAACTCATACCCTTTAATTTTTCTTTTTTCCCTTCAATGAATGGGATAAAACAATGTGCCTTTCAGAATATCTATATTATTCACAGAAGATTTTCTTGTCTAGTAAAAGGTGATGTGTAAACTAATCTGTGTTCTTCCTTTTCTTTGTTCTTCCCTCTTCTACTAGAAAAAGCTCCTTTCGGTATAGATCTATGGCAACCATCAATGGCTTCCAGTACCCTCACCTGTCTATCCTCCTCCACAAGTCCCAACTCCTCCATACCACTTTTGCATATCGAAGATCATCGTCCACCAAAATCCCATGTGATCATCAATTGATCAAAAGAAATCATCACAGACTAGTCACCATGTAAGCTTCATGAGTTCACTAGTGTTGTATCTTTTTCTGCATAAATATTTCACTTATTATTTATCTAAACTGTCACAAAAACTGGCTGTGGTTAAAGGGTGACTCGTGCATCAGATAAATCTCAACCAGATGCTCAACTTCCTGCTGATAAATCCATATTATCTTCTTGGTAAGATTATTAAATTTTTTTTGTATGATTTGGTTTATTAGCTGTGATCTTTTTTATACGAACGAAATTTTACTTTAAATTAATCTAAAGTGCTGTAAGGGGAATCGGTACGTTTATTAGTTGTGTTCGTAATCAAGGTTTGAAATCGCGTCGCGTAAGGCGTCGCGTGGGAAGTTTCGCTATGCAATGTCGCGCTATGTAGCGGTTTCGCGTAAGCTATTTGAGACTTGCATAGCGTAAAATAGTAATGAACATTGAATAAACATATATATATATACTTGCACCAAAACACATATAATTTCACATTAATGCATAATAAACTATCAAAATACATATTGTTCAAGTTCAACAACACAAAACACTTGAATAAAAATCCAAATATGCCAAACATAATGAAGATCTTATGTTAAAGATCATTCAAAAAGTTACAAAATATTCATAAACCCATTACAAAGAGAAAAACTAAACTTTACTCATTTAAATAATCATCCTCATCAAGATTATCATCACCAAGCAAACTATCATCATTGTCACTCACTACCAAAACTAGGGATTTGTCCTTTTGGGCAAAATTTTTTTTTTTTTTTTTTAGTTACAAATAGCGTTTTCATCGCGTAATTTCGCGTAAATCGCGTAATTATCGCGTAAATCGCGTAATTATCGCGTAAATAGTGTACGTTTTTTGAGACTTCCGCGAAAATTTTACGCGATGTCGCGAAATTGGTTCCGTTACGCGACAAAACGCGCGATATTGCGCGATGTCGCGCGATATTTCAAACTATGTTCGTAATTAACTTTACTTGGCACAAATAGTGGCAATAGAAATCAGCACCTCTTTCATGTTAACTCCGGTGCTTTTGGCTTTGTTTGCAGGAAAAACTGGATTGTTGGATTAATGTTGACAATCATAATACCTTCTTTGAGACACAAATGGGGACCCTTGCTGGCCCTTAAAAGTACATTTTCAAGCCTAATTATCATTAATTTTAATCCCCTCATATATATATATATATTTGTTTTGGTATTATTTTTCTCTACATTAAGCTTCTAGGTATATGATTAAATTTGGTGATTTAATTAGGCAAGGTGGACATGGCAATAGATACAGTGGAATCTGTGACAGAGGTGGTGGAAGAGTTAGCTGAGGAGGTAGAGAAGGTGGCTGAGCAAGTAGCAGACAAGCTTCCTGAGGATGCCAAGCTTAGAGAAGCTATGGAGTCCATTGAGCATCTTGCTGATGAAGCAGTCAAGAAAGCTGAGCTAGCCAAGGATGTCATTCATAAGGTGAATTAATTACTACTCCATCAAAAAAATTTACTTATTTATTTTGGATTTTTTTTATAGACATTTTTCCACTTTGTAGTTCATAAAATACAATATTGGTGCATTATTGGTAAATGGTGATATGATGTCTCATATATTTTAATTGCAGGTAGAGGAAATGGAGGAAGAGGTTGAGAAGGCACTAACGACTGGGTCAGATCCTATTGATCCTGTGAAGGGGGAGGAGGGCCAAAAGAGTCCTTGACTACACTTTACCAATTTATTGAGATTTTCATTGACCCATTGCAGCATAAACCTTTATTGCCATAAATTTATAAATTTGTGTTTCCTCATGCCACGTCCATTCTGTAGATCACTAATCAAATCATTTGATATTCTTCTCTCTTTTTTTGGCCCATTTTATGCTACCTCAAACAATTACTTTGAATAATCTTTTTGTCAAAACGTGCAAAACATTTTTCCGTTTTGTCTTCGATTGAAGAAAATGGGTATTATATTATTGAAGAAGTAATAAAACCAGTACCAGATGTGAAATTGGATGTGTGACAAGCAAAAAGACGGTGTTCAAGAATTACGCGAGTTAAACTACTCATAAAGTTTGGTTGTCAAACTACTATTAGTCTTACTCTCTTATCCATACAAGGTGGGTATAAATGACAAACATCTCAGAGCGATTAATAAGATCTAACTCTAGGATAGAACGACCCTCGGTCCCCTCAAGGCCTCAAGCTCCTGTCTAGTTTAATTTAGAAATTACAGTCTTCAATCAAGAAAGCAAGAATTAGATCTGGAGGGAGGCTCCTTAAATGTTATCAAATGTCATCCTCTTTATTTTCTCCTGAATTAAATCAAATGTTATCCTTGATGCAGATAGGATTGAACTTCTGAGTACAAAAATAATCAAAGCTTATCGTATTGTGATTCGATCAATGGTGGTTGAGTCATTTAAAGTTTATTACTTGTCACCGTTGTTTTCTTTTGAGTGCTAGGTAGCATCAAGCTTTTAGTTTATGAGAGTTAAAAGTGGTGTGACATGCAATGTAGTGAGAGTTAAAAGGAGTTACTCAAAGAAAGAAAATTTAAGACTGAGGGAAAATTAGGAGACTGCATAGTGAGTGATATTATTCGATTAATTAATGAAGGGCTTAATTATGAATGGCCTTTTATTTATTTATTTGAGCTAATTTTTATACACTATTTTTAACTTTTTATACACTCTTTTTTTTATTTATGGCAATCGAATTGAATAAATCAAATAAAAATAACAAACATGATTAAACGAGAGTGTGTGGGAGGAGAAAAGAGTTTGTGTTTATCATTTTCCTTTTTTTCTTACAAAGATGTGATAATTTACACTAAATTCATGTAAATTATGAGGTAGAGAATTTGAACACAAAATTTTGGATGAAAGAAAAAATGCTCTTAACAAATTGAACTACAACCCACTTGCAAATTCTATTTTTTATTCAACTTATTAAACCTGAAAATGGCATAAGAGTAAATCAACTCTCTTTGGTTGAAAAAAGAGAATTTTCTTAAAAGAAGTAAATTATCATGGGTTTCAGGCAGCATGTTTATTAATTAGTTCTAGGTCAATGAGGAATGTCACATAGGTTTCAGGCCTTAATAAAAAGTTGGAAAAAATGACTCTTTTGCTCTTAATAATTTTTAACTGAGACTTAAAGCAAAATATGTGTGTCCTTAAAGCCCATATTAGACATTGCATTGCAATTTAGTTATAGTCAAATTAGTCACATTTAAATTGGATTTTAGTATGATAATTGTGGAATAGAAATTGCGTGTGTTTTTAAGTTTTGAGGTTGGTTATATAAGAATTTAACAAAGTTAGCTTGAATTTATTACTTTTAAGGTTTAAAATATGAAATAGAGGTTCAAGTTTAGTATGAAAAAACTTCAGTCCACATAGTGTGTAACACTACGTAGTACTAAGACAATATTCTAATTAGTACTAGGAGTTCAAAGTGGTTTCGATTTAGAGTTTTAGAGTTTTAGAGTTTTTTTTCTTTGGGTTATAGTGGAGTTTATGATTTAGGATTTAGGCCTCAAGTTTAGGCAAAGCCCAAAATTCAGGAGCTAAACCCTAAGTCACAAGCGATTAACCTGATGCACAATATTTTCAAGTGAAATGAGATAAAAAAAAAGTGAAAGGAGTCTAAAATCAATAATCATACTACAATCCAATATTAGATGTGACTAATTTGATTATACTCAATCAGAAACGACAATGCATAGTCTAAAACTACATGACTGCCAAACAAAAACTGCGAACAATGTTTGAATCTGGGTCAACCTATTCCATAATATCTAATATATGAGAAAGTAGATGCCAACTATACAAGCAATATGATCGATAAACCTCTTATTACATTAGTATGTAATTTTTGTTTGGTTTAGGTGCGCTAGTGTTCTTGAAAAGCCCATGAACCTCTTATTAATCACGATAAATATATATGATCAATGTACTCCTAATATTGTAACTTTCAATTGACCTATAACCAACTTTCCATCTACTTAACAATAGTATAGACTATATTTTGTCTTTCGAATTTGTTGGTGTCACATGTAGCATGCATAAAATAAAAAAGGCAAATGCACCTTATTAAAAGTAGTGAAAAAAAAAATGGAAAAGTGTAAAAAGTAGTCAAATTTTGGACATGTTAAAGATTATGATGTCAGATTTAAAATTTCTAGAAATTTAACCACTAGAAGAGCAAGTTGAAGGGGGTTTGTGTACTGCTCGATAAATGTTCGAGAGAGCTCAAGTAATTCTGTTTAGAAATCTTATAAGATAGTCTGACTATGAACAATATGTCAATGTCATTGTGACCAACAAAATATACTGACATGTTATATGTTATCAATGACGCATGAGTTCTTTAATAAAGAACCTAGCATCCAAAACGCTCTCTCTAGCACCTCTCTTCATCCCCATAACAAAACATTAGATCTACAGGTTTCATAATTGTCGGCCCCTTGCTCTAGCTTGGGGCCGGTGGCAACCCATTTCCTGCTCCTTTGGCATTTTCCATGTGCAAAATCTGTCAGTTGCCAATTTATGAAGTGTTTTACTTTTTCATCAATGGAGCTCATTTGCCTTTGGAGTGCCAAGCTGCCAGCTCAATCTTTTGAGTTTAGGTGCTAATGATTTCAAGAGTTGGTTGTGTAACTTGCGTTGCCTTGCTTATTCCTAGGCCTATCTCACCTTCAAATCTGCCAGTAGGATAGCAACTAGTTTGGCCAAGTTACCTTGTATGTTATGTTGGAATTTCTTTGGATTGAGGACCTCTTAGATTTTATCCAGAATAGTCTCTTTAATAAAACTGTTATAGTTTTGCTTTAAAAAGATTGGGCATTATGTAGCGAAAATTTTTGTCTTTGTAAAAAGCAGGCTAAAAGTCTTTGGTGTGTTAGTTAAAAAGTTAATTTTCTAAATTTCTAGTAAAACAAATATTGTTACCTTTCTCACATCGACTTAATTACAAGCGTTGACGTATCTGGTGCATTGATTTTTTTCCTAATCCAGTTTTATAATGAAGAGTAAAACAAAATTAAGTTGGAGACGTCATTGTCTAGGTGGGAATATCTCTCCCCACCACGAAATTGTATAACGTATTGTGTTTGTGTAAAGCTAATCAAACAAGCAAAGCAAGGCATTTTCCCAACCTTTTGTCCTAAAAGCAATGACCAACAATTACAATTATATTCAATCCTGGTAGCTTTTGTTTTGCCCAATCTCTCTCTCTCTCCCTCTCCCTCTCCCAACCACCCCACCACCCCACCACCACACCCACTAAATTTCCCCATTATTTTTTTTGTTTACATTTCAATCCTCAATAAATTAAGCAGTTTTCAATTCCTCTAGTTTTTTTGTTTTCAATTTCGGATCAATCCACATCGATGGCTGGGTGGATATCTAATAACACAAAGTTGAATCCTAAAGCAGTTGATGGGAACGAAATGTTTATGGGTTTAACTGCTGTTTCTCACAAGACTGCTGGCTTAGACCTCATACAGAACTGCGATCTTCCTCCGCCAGCCAAACTCTTTACGGGTTCGGATCAAATTGTTGTGTCATCCATGAAAAGGATTTGCAGCGTGAACTCGGATCGCGACGATGATCACAGGGACGATGAGTTTGACGTGGATGGTAACCGAATTGACGGAGAGAATGAGAAGCTGGAGCTTCTCAAGGCGTTGAGGCTGTCGCAGACGAGGGCGAGAGAGGCGGAGAAGAAGGCTGAGAGGTTGGGGAAGGAAAAAGACTGTCTCTCTAATGCCTTGCTTGCGGAGGCGAAAGAGTTGTTTGCGTACAGGCAATGGGTGAGGTTGCTTGAGCTTCAAGTTTCAAAGTTGCAGTCACATTGGGCGGAGGAAGAGAATGACCAGGCAAGTTGTGGTTGTGGCAGATCCAAAGGAGATGATGATGGGGATGGGGATGGCATCACTTGGGTTGTAGCTTTGGCGCTTTGTTTCGGCATCGCCGGAGTAGGGTTCGCATTCGGTTGCAGATACTTGTACTGAAATTTCATTTTTGTACCTGGAAAATATATAGGTGTATATATATGAACAAGCATTTTGGTAACTGAAAACACAGGTCTATTTTGAACAAGGATCCTTTGGGATTATATGTTTCTGATTCAGTGGTCCCATTGAGTGCAGGACCCACTTTGTACTTCTCCATGTCACATAACGTAAAACAAGAGAAATGGCCGAATCTCGAGTGGAGCAACCCCTGACCATTGATGCAATGTCGACCCTACATGGATCAATGGTTGAGAGCTGCCCACTCGCGCTTATTAAAGTTTCCGATATCAGTTTTCAGGTCACGGTTAAAATCAAGCACACAAAATTGGATCAATGATCTCATCAGAGCTTCTCATTTCTTATCATCGAAAATGGATGACACCACCGAAAAACTTGAGTAGAATTCACTCTGGTCAAAAGCACTTACAGAGAGAAAAAGCGCTTACAGAGAGAGAAGCCATACCACCTCCTATACATGTCTCAGCAATGCTGTGCTGGGAAGAAACTATAAATAGAAAAGCAGCTACTACTTGCTATACTGTGTCTACATTACCTATTTCTTCATATTACATTACCTATTTCTTCATATCATACATCAACAATAATATAAGCCGACTGATGAGTAAACGTCGCGAGCACTTCATATTCAAATGATGGCCAGGTGAATAGTCCTCAGATGGGTATAGCATTCGTCGCTCGTTCCATAATACTCCAAACAGACCCAGCAAATATGCTTCCCACACCTGCATTCTATATGGTTGCACCCATCTATCTTCTCAATTGTATACCCGCATACCGGGCAGCTCTTCACATGTTCTTTTCCTTTGCACCACTGCTTCAACGATGAATCTGGGTCTTCCTTGAACTCTCGGTACTGCTCACATGAGAGGTATGGATGATGTTCTAAATGGCACCTAGTACATGTCTCGGCATAACATGCACCACAAACAAATGGTTCACCATCTGTCCCAGTAGCAGCTACCTGATACACAGAAGAGCAGTCAGGAGACGGGCAAAACCTATAGATGCCCGCACTTGATGCAACAAACGCCCCCAATGAAGCCCTAAATAGCTCCTCCAGCTTCTCACTTGATAATAGAGATTTCAGATCACTGAACAAAATAAGAGACCTGCAACCCTCGTGTGCACAGGAGATTGGGAAACTATCTTGGTTTTTAATTGCGGACTCTAACTGCTCCACTAAACACGAACGGCAAAATAAATGCGCACAGTCTTCAAGCCGGTATTCATCTTCAATCTCACACAAACATATGGGGCAATCAACATCACTCTTAAATCTCTGAGTTGAACTACCTGACATCTGTACAATCTCATAAATACTCTGTTCTATTTTCTCCTTCACATCCTTGCTTCCATGGATGGAAATTACTTGGCGGCGAACATTTAGACTAAAATCAGCCCCTGGGACCTTCTCTTTGAGCCCCCGTAGATCTGGCCCAAACTTGTTAACAACCTCTTTCATCAACTCGGGAGGTAAGGCATTACCTTGAAGTCGGATCTCAAGCAGCTTATTGTCGTGGAGGGTTAAAAGGGAGTCGACCAATTTCTTCTCGACCACACTAACTTGGTCTGAAGAACCAAAGACCTGTACACTGAGGCTACGTCTGTCAAAAAGAATAAAGGTTCCTGTCTCTCGCTGGAGTGCGTGCATTAGACTGATGCCATCTCTGGAGAAAAGAATCTGTAAAACACCTGGAGTAAGGCTGGCATGGTCTATCGTCTTCCCTTTCACAAGCTCCTCCACACGTCTTCTCAGGTCTGCAACAATTTTTGTAGCATTGGCAGATATCTTCACTCGGTAGGAACCATTAGAATTCCTATCTAAACTGCATTCTACACCTGTAAACAAGACAAAAATAAAGATGGTCAAACATCCACCTATGTCTATAAGAAGACAAACCTATTGTGCTTAGATATAGCCATCGGTAGTATAAAACCAGTGACCAAAATAACAATATAATTGACAAGATATAGCTGAAGAGTGCATTAGATTGTAAAAGTTCCAATATAATAATTAAAATTAACCAAGTTCTCCAGAATGGCTTCTACCATAATGCTGCAATTACATGTTTCCCAGAGAAAAGTGATTCGCAAAACAGCCAAAAATATAGCCACATGAATCCCAACAAGACATGAATGAGGATGAATTAGGGCTCATTTGGAAGTGCTTTTAAAATGACTGAAAACGCTTTTATAGAAAATGTTTTTGGGTTCCAAAAGTACTTGAAGTGCTTCCTGCAAAAAGCACCAGTTATGTGCTTCTTCTAGGAAGCACTTTGTGCTTTTCCAGGAAGCACTTTGTGCTTTTCCAGGAAGCACTTTGTGCTTTTCCATGATTCACTTGCATTTTTACTAAGGATTGGTTCCAAAAACATTTTCATCAAAAGCACTTTCAATCATTTTAAAGGAAATTCCAAACGAGCCCTTTAAATAAAAAAAAAGGGTGAAACACTGATAGAAGAATATGCCAATATAATTGTAGTTGTAACCACATAAAAATGTAAGATTAGAAGAATATATAAGCTTGGATAAGAAACATACCATTTAGATGCCTAAAACTTGAGAGTAAAGTATCCAGCTGCTTCTTGATCACAACATAGACAGGGGCAGGGCAGGATAGAGAGCTATGAAATAACTGCTGGCACTTCATCTTTTGCCATGGATGGAACCCGGGCAGTACTTTCCCTTCTAATTCTTCCAAAGCTCTTGCCGCTTCCAAGTGTAATCTTCCGTCAAATGTAATCATAGCTCTCATGAAAACATTCTTTGGTTCAGGCTCGAAAACCTGAACACTGCAGCTATTGTGGGAATACCTCTTAGGCATAAAGGGTGATATTTCTTTTAAGAGTGCTTCCTCACAAGAACTACACGGCGGATTTTCTACAGCATCTCCTCTCAGCAGAAAAAAATCGAGGATTCGCCTATTTGTAGCAGTCCTCAATACGTCTAAAATTTCAGCCTCGGAAAGATCTTTGCTTAGTCCATATATCACAACAGCATCCTTGTCCCTTTTGCTAATTTCACAGCGAATTACTTTTCCACCAACTTCAAGGTTAGAAAAGTCATCAATCATGGGATTGATGTCATTCACGTTGCATTTAACGATTGCAAACCCCTTGCTTGGCCTGCGAGGCCAATAAACTTTAGCTCTAACAGCGGGGAATGAAAACATTTTATGATCTCCCCCAACCAGCGATGGAACAACCTTCAGTATAGAGCCACTAAATTCAGATTCGTTTAGCTCAGCTGCTTTTTGAGCTGCTTCAGGAGTTTGAAATGTTACCCTCACCCACTTTCCTTTATCAATATTTTCCTGCCCAGTGTTGGTGAACTTGTGAATAGCACATATACTACCAGAGACGGACTTTTCAAGCTCACTAAGTAACTCCTTATCATCTTCAGAATCCAGTTGTGAATGAACTACATCAAAAGTCAAACACCTTTTTTGAAGCTCCAGATGTTTGATCTCAGCACCGGCTCCAAACAATGCTACAGGAGGCAAGACGCCGGAACTGTGATATAAGCATTTCTCCAAGCATTCATTACGCATCCATTTTTGTTCACACTCCAAGGCGTCATTTACAAAGCTTACAACCCTATCCATGTTATGTGAAGCGGCAAACAACATAATCTCATTCTGATAGTAATCGACTTTAATGTTGATAAGTTCATCCTCGCAAATTGTCCTAATACGTGACACGAGATGAAGCAGATAACTGTTGCCCTTTCCACAAAATCTTTTAAGAACAGTAATGCCAAAACCAGTCAACACTTTCAGCTGAAGCTTTCGACTTTCCATCTTAGATACATCAAACGGAGGAGGAGGATAAATCGTAGACAGAGAGTTGAAATCACAGGAGGTGACGCACACCAAATACTGATTAGAAACTGACAGGATTTCACCAAAGACTACCCAACTAGGTTTCTCCCCGAATACTAGCAATGAACACGAAGGATGCAGCCTAACATGTTGCCCAGTTAATGCCACTTCATAACCAAGTTGATCATAACCTGAGAACATAGCCACATTATCTGCAAGGGAAGATAGTATAACCTTTTTCAAATGTTTACCACAACCAGTTGATACATGTGGATCCCAACGCCAGGTACCAGAAATTATCATGTTGAGTTCATGTTTAAGGCAAGACTCCAATTCCAGCACCGTGTCTTTACATCTCCTCATAGTTTTTGCATTGATGCTGTTTTCCCAGCACCACGCATTTCTCTTGTCTCGAGACAAAGAATCCCATTCCTTGTACACAGAGAGAAGGGTAAAGAGGTCACCATCACGATGACAAAATTTCACCTTAATGCAGTCTGATCTAAGCTTTTCTTCGTCATTGCCAACTCTACAAAATATGCTACTGGAATTTGCCATTACAGCTGCAAGAACAAGACCCTCCATGCGCAAGTTAAGGTCACAACAACCAAGAATTAGTTTACCAAGCCGAGGCTCAACACCCAATTTAACCAAGCACCGACCTTCCTGAGTTAACTCAAAAACATCATTCTTTTGTTTAACAGCTCCCAACTGAACAAGGTTCCTGATAGCCAAGTCAATAGCTTCAGAAGAAGGTGCATCGATAAATTTAAAGTCTTGTAAATTCTTGACGCCTAAAGCCAGAATCCTCAGAACTGCAACACCAAGATGAACTCTGCGGATCTCAGGTTCCTGACAAGGAGGCATAGAATCAAAATCATATTCCGAGTAAAGTCTATAACATACTCCTGGTTCAGTTCTTCCAGCACGGCCACTTCTTTGATTAGCAGAACTCTGACTGATCCTACAAACTCTGAGAACATTCATGCCACTTCCAGGTTCAAATTTGCTTTCTTTAACCATACCAGAATCAATCACATATTTTACCCCCGGAATTGTCAGAGATGTCTCAGCCAGATTTGTGGCGAATATGATTTTCCTTTTTCCAGGTAAGTTTTGAAAAACATTAAATTGGTCTTCAAAAGAAAGTTTTCCATGCAATGGCAATGCAATTGCACCAGGTGCTATAAACTTCTCACAACACCATTCTACTTCCAACTGGGAAGTCAAAAAGGCAAGAATTGTCCCCTCTCTCTCTTTTCTGTGTACATCTGTCGCTACCCTTAACACATCAGAAAGATAGGAAGCATCACTAGAAGTTCCTTCAGTGAAAGACGGTACATATTTAACATCAACTGGAAAGCTCCTCCCCACTACATAAAAGATTCCACAACAATAAAAATATTCAGAAAGCACATTTGCATCTGCTGTTGCAGACATTATAATAAGTCGTAAATCAGACCTTCGACCAAGTAAATCTTTCAATAATGCCAACAGGAGATCAGTATTCAAGCTCCTTTCATGAGCCTCATCCACTATGATACAAGAAATACCAGACATATTCGTATCATTCATGTAGTGCTGCAGTAAACAGTGATCGGTCATAAATGTCACCTTAGTAACCAACTCCTGCCCTGACAAAAATGTTGAATTACAAGATACTGAGTTTCCTTCATAACACCCACTACTTTCTTCTCTAACTCTTTGCGACAACGACATGGCAGCAATCTTTCGAGGCTGAGTGCATACAATGGACTGCTCGGCAGCAATTCCAGAATCGGCAAGAAACTGCACAAGCTGTGTACTTTTCCCTGAGCCAGTCTCTCCAATCAACACCGTGACCTGTGCAGACTGCAGTTAGAAACAAAGAAAAAGGGGCAAATCTAAATTCTACATAGAAACCTATGTAAGATGTCTAAAGCACCTAAATTTGAGCTTAAATAATTAATCAGTGCTCAAAAAACAAACAAATAAACAAATAACCTTCAATGCAGAAAAGCATTAATTTTTTGTATTTAAAAAAAAAGCATATATTAGTTTTCACAATCATAAAGTTCACTCCCAACAAATGCAATTGAGCCTTTAAACAAACATATACCGTTGCCAATCAAGAATGTCAAAAATTGGAGTAACACTAACAGAGATTGCTAATCAAACATCCAACCGAAGACGGAAAACAACTACACAGCCAAATTTAACCACATTGTACCTGCTGGGTAAGAATTTGCTGTAAAATTTGCTGCCGATAAGCGTAAATGGGCAACCCTTCTTCGAGCCTGCGGCATTCCCGAACTATTAAGCTCTGAATTCGACTCCAATCATAAACTTCACTCGAAAATTTGAACACTTTCACGCCTTCTTCACCGGTTTCCTCCGACCCCTTCCCCTCAAGATAATCAAGCAAGCAATTCATGGCGGACTTGAACTCCCTAATCCTGCTCTCGACCAATTGAATTTCGCTCTTGTTCCTCTTCAGCGTCTCATTCAACTCACTGAAACTCCACAGATGGTTACGCTGTCGAAGCAACATGGAAACTCGCTCGTTGTCGTTGCACAGCCAAACCCTCTTCGCCTCCCACTTCTTCACCGCCTCGCCGTCCATCAATTTCTTAATCTGACCGGTGAACAGGGCTTTCAGCCGGTCCCGGAGCTCGTCAAGATCGGAGGGAACAGATACGATCCGGTTCAACTTGGGAGTGAGATCATGAACCCGGTTCAACCGGGACTCCCAAAAATAAACGACGGCTTCGAGCGCTTTGACCCATTGCGTGTAGAACAAGGAGGCGACGATGCGATTGTCGGGAGAAACCTCAACGCCTTCGGGGTTGGACTTGCAGTTAGCGATCACGGCGTCGATTTCGTGCTTTCGGAGGCTCCGGTGGTCGGAGAGAAGCTCGACGATGAAGCTTGGGCGGGAGGGAGGAGGGGGTTGGCGGTAGAAGTTGTTCGGCCAGTAATTGGGTTGCCGGGGAGGCAAACGGCGGGGAATTTCCGCCGGCTTAGGTTGCCGGAAAGTAGAGCGAGGGTATGATGATCTCATGGCATCGAAAGAACCGAAAAAACCCTAGAGAGAGAAAGAAAACAGCGAGAGAGAGAGAGAGAGTGAGAGAGTGAGTGAGGATTTGAGGGAAGGTGTGAGAGAGAAGGACAGGAGAAGTACAATTTTCAGGGGAAAGAGGAGGGTGGAAATTGCAATTGTAAAGACGTGGCGGGCAATGACATTATTATATAGGGGTCGGAGTCACTAGCCTTTGAGTCTATCATCGAGTCAATTACCATTGGCTTTCCCTCTCTCCTCTCTCTCTCCTCTCTCTCTATCTCTCTCTAACCAACCAAATTTGCCAACCAAATTTGCTTTTTCTACAATTGCTTTTTTTCTTTAATTGCTTTTTTTCTTTAATTGCTTTGTATGGTGCTTATCAAGATTATGGAAGATCTAGGGGGCAGTGGGTTCACTCGGTTTTGGGGGTTTTTATTAGTTTTGTATATCAATGGGAGAAGTGAAAGGTCTTTGTGACTTGGGGGTTAAGTTTGGTATGCCTCTAGAGATTTCGTTTTGTTCTTTTTTTTTTTTTTTTAAAGAAAAATTGGACTAGGAATCCTTATTCTTCACAAACATTTAATCATTATGAATTAGAGTGGGTGAGGAAAGTAACTAGCATGATTGACTATAGATCGTTTTTAATATTTCTGTCAATTTATGAGAGGATTCTGCACCACTAGGTAGTTGTTTATGCGCTTGTGCATGATGTACACATGAACGACTGTTAAATTACCTCTTTCCAGTTTGTTTCTAACAATTCCTCATCATTTTTGAATCTGTTATTGGTCTAGTCAGTTTATGAGTGGATTCTGGATGCACCAATAGATAGCCATTTATGCGCTCTTGCATGAAGTACGTAGAAGTGGCTATCCAGTACCTCATTCCAGTTTGTTTTTGACAATCTCTTAACATTTTTTTTAATCCGTTACTTGTACATAAATTTAACAAAATCTCATAGGATTTTGATGCATGCACCAATAGGTAGCCGTTTAGGTGCTTCTGCATTATGTACACATGAACAGTTATCCAATTACCTCATTCTAGTTTGTTTCTGACAATCCATCATCATAATCTTGTTTTTCTCATTCTCATTAAAATTTTCTTTGAAAAATATTAATTTTTAAACTCATTACTACTATTCCTAAAATGTATCGTTGAACTGTAAACACAGTTGCTCTAAATTGATATAAAACTTGCTCTTACAGGTATTTTATATTACTTTTATTAGCAACCGACTAGGCTGTCAAATATGGAATTATTTGGCTACACAATAGTCATGCCGTTCAACATATCAAGCACGGGGACGGGAACGGGACTTGGGAATCAGGAACGTGAAAACTCAAAGAATTCAAATTTGAGAACAGTGGGATTCGTCAATTAAAAACTAAAAACTATTAGTGTGTGTGTATATATATATAATAATTTATAAATACATATTACAAAATATGAGTATATATAAAAATTATAGGTATATCATGAGCATTTTGGATTTTTCTTTTTTTTGTGTTTATTAGACCCAAATGTTTGGTGGGCCTAAAGTTGTTATGTTAAAAAGAAGTTTTTGTTGTACAAAACACACCGTTTAATTAAAGCCTTTCAACTAAACTAAAACAGCATGGACGACGTTGTCTAGAATTTACACTATCACATCTCTTTGCGTCTAGAACAAAAACTCAGAGAAAGCCACTACAATTTTGGGCCCACCTCAAGTAGCACCGGCCGAATTGGGTTGAGAACGAGAAACCAACATCAGTGAGGGAGTTGATTTGGAGTGCCCAAAGTAGTACTCAAACGAATTGGGGGCGAATCCCAAACATTTATAACTCAAATTTCGACCATTATTAACCTAATAATATTTCTTTTACGCAATTCGACGATAGCTTATCGAGGTGGAAATATTTTCAAAATGTATTAGGAAAATAGTATCTTATAAATACCTACTAAACTAGGTTAGAATTCTTAATCTGTGAATTGTGAATGAAAAACAAGTGTGCATATATCCATATAGAGAAATACTGTTGTCCTCAAATTTAATTGGAATAAATAATTTCTTAAAAAACACTGACTAAATGGGCTAGGATTCTTAAAATGTGACTTGTGAAATAAGGACGTGTATTCTTATGCATATAGAAGAATACTAATGTCCTAAAACTAGACAAATTACAAAATAATATTTTAAAAATTACTTAGCAAATGCAGTTAATTCTTAAAATGTGATGTCCAAAATATAGAATCTATGTATGTAAAAAACACGAGAATGATAGTCATATACATTTTTGGACCACCAATTAATACTATATAATATGACAAGTAATTTGTACATGTCACGCAATGATTAATTTTATCTCATTTGATTTTTTACTGTATACATCGCATCACACATTATATGGTAAAAAATGTGATAAAATTATATCACTAGCACTACAGTCTAGTGATATTCTCTATACTTACGTAGAAGGTCTCAAATTCGACGAATTTGATGATGAATTTGATACCCAATTATTATAGAGGACTTATTGTATGGCTTAGCCCAAATACCTCATTGCCTTTATAGTACAATGTCATTGGGCATAAGAAGAAATAAAATGTGATAAAATTGTCATATGCCTAACATTTACTCCGAAAAAGAATTTCTACAATACACTTAATAAAAACAAGGGTACAAGTAATCTTTGTTTTAATAAAATTAAAGAATTAATTTTGTTAACACTCAAAACTGGGAGGTCAACAAAAATTAGTATGGTCAACCCTTGGTGGGCTCGAGATATAGAGTTAGACTATGGACAAACGGATTTAAGTGGTTCACCCTTAAAAATGGGCTACATCCACTTTAGTGATCTGGTATATATTTGATAGGGTAAGAGAACTTAAAACAACGTAATGTAACTTGCTTCTCGTGGATCCAACTGCTTATAAGGAGTATTCGGCCATTTTATATAGGCCCTAAGTGAGCCCAAAAAGTCATAGACTCTTAATTATTTCACCGCCCTATCATTTAATAGGCCGAACACGTAGGTATGTCCTACAAGCTACTTCACCATTGTCTATTCAACGTGTGGAGAGGAAGTGACATTCTCTCAAAGCTACTTGCATGGTTTCACGGGTCGACACGTACCAAGCACAGCACTTGTTCAAAAGTGGTTGAAAAGCACTTGATCCGAGCGCTAGGCCTAACAACATTTATGTCTCTTCATAGACTTCTTTTTTTGTTTATGGCCAACGCGTGGCTGGGAGTTGACGTCTGGACAGACCTATCCTTGGAGCTTCATGCCAGAAAGTTGTCAGGTCTTGGCAACTGGCTCGAGTGGTTGAAAAGTACTTTAAGCTCTGCACTCGTTTCTTTTTGTCAATAGATGATCCAAGGTTACGAGCGCTCGCTGATTATGGTCGTCTTTCACTCTTGTCGGGATGTTATGTCATCCGGCTTTCTTGAGCCCAATGTCTTGATCTTCTCATCCTTTAGTGGATTCTCTTCAGGCCTATCTTACCAATCCCAACAACAGTTATATACTATTTTAATGGGTCTAAAAGACCCTGTGTTAACAAGTCCCTCAACTCCTTGTTCAAGGTCTTCTTCTTAGGCATGGAGTTATCACGGTCAGTCAGTCTTTCTCATAAAATAATATAAAATTATTGTTGTTTGTGTTTTTCTTTTTTTGCAAGTGTGCAGCACTCTGGCTTTTGCTCTTTCGCTGAAGCGCTCGATTTTGCATAATGCCAATAGTCTCCCAACTCCTTGCACAAGAGGGAAGTGGAAGCACTTCGATCTTCTGGTGCATGCAGTGTACGTGTTCAGTTTCTGTTGGCCGATGAATCGAAGCGTTTGGTAGTGAAAGCATAGTGGGCAGACGCGACGTCGTGGAACATGACGTCGTTTCACATCCTTTCCGTTTCGAAATGGCGCAGATGGTCTGCCATGCATCGCAAATTCACCACGCTTCTTTTCTAGACGGTGGAAATCGAGCGCTTGTCGCCTATATAAACTCTCCCTTAGGGCAGTTTAATTTTTTACTTTCTTTTCACTCGAACTGTTGTCAATTTGTACTTACGATTCCGGCGATCAAAGCTTTCAATCGTAGTACTTTGCCACCATTTGCTACATTTTAGATCTTGTACCTTTACTTCATACTTCTATTTGGTCGTAGTTGCTTGTATTTTCCAATTCTGAGCATAGATAATAATTGTACTTTATCATAATTTTACCACAATTGCCTGAGTAGTTTCTGGTGTGTCAGAGCAGTAGTGTAGAGAAACATCGAATGTTTGGATCTATAGACTGACTACGCTCAATACAAAGTGAAATAATATTAACTACTTTAGCATATAGGCATTGATTTTGTACAGTTATACGTCTCGTGCTTCTAAGACCCAAAAAAAAAATTTTGTATATTCGAGCACCAACAAAATGTCTAGTGCTTCTGACTCTGAGAACGATGGCCGAGAGGCGCAAGCCTACGAGCGGGAGGTAGATAATGATATAGATTGGGATGAGATGGAGGGAGGCCGCTACAGCACTCGGTGACCAATTAGTAGTAGGGCTTGGCGGGGACTTCATTCACCTTCCAAGGAACTCCACCCCTTTTACAGACTTAGGGATTCTTCTTCATCGACTGTTAGTGGTGAAGAATCCGACTTTGGTTACCGAGAGGAAGATTTGGAGAGAGATGATGACCGAGCAGGGGCGAGTGAGATAGGAGATGAGAACTCGCTCGACACATCTGATTATTTAGGGTCGTCGATCCCTCGAGTTGACAGTCTTGATCTGAATGATCATGGGAACCTTATTCCTATCAGTTTTGATAGGGGGTCTGGAATTCCACTGTGCTCATACAAGCGTGGGGTATTGGTTGACTCTTACTACTACAATGTCCTGGAATATACCACTGATTTCACCAACAGTGTGATGTTCCATGAGAAGCTCAAGGAGATAAGGAGTAGGTACCAGATCCCGAGCGATATTATACTCCGAGTTACTGTGAAGGGAGATAAGCCGAGCCAATGGCCCCGTGGATGGATGGCATTCTCTATCGAGTTGTTCAAAGGCAGGGTCAAGTTGCCATTTCACCCATTCCTTCAACGCATCATCGTTCACACTAGTCTAGCTCCTTACCAACTCAACCCTAACACCTTATATTCCTTCCTTAGCATGTATGTGCTCTAGATAGAGCACCGTAGGGTAGAACCCAGTTTCAACTTATAAAACACTTTTATAAATTGAGGAATAGCCCTGGGCAAGTTAGGTTTTATTATGTGATCAGCTCAAATAAGTTGTTGGCTAATAACCTTCCAACTAGAGGCCTTACAAATAGAACTGGTTCTAAGCTATTGGTAATTGGGAGGTCTCTTCTGAGGTGGAGTTTGATGGTGCTCGGATTGCAAGAAGGTTTAGGATGAAAGGTGGTGATGACCATGTATAACTTAGATGATTTATCCTTGTAGTTCTTCTCTTATGCATATGTTACAAGTGACTCTTAATTCGTTTTGATGTAGTTTATTGGGAGAAGAATATCACCCTCACCGAGGAATAGGAGGTCTAATTAACGATGATCAATGCTCTAGATCTAAAGCAACGTTCGACTGTTGCCATTCTGACTGAGGGTCGTTTGAGAGCTGCCAGTCTATTGAGAGGTGAGATTGGTGAGCATTTACCCTTATTTCATAGTCTTTCCCTGCTCGTGATTTCTTTTTACCCATTTGTCTATCACTTTTATAGAGGGAGAGATGGCAGACATGAACGCTGAAGCCCAGAGGATTACTCTTTGAGCGATGGGGAAGAAAAATGCCCCCTCAAGTGCTTGGAGATCGGTAGTTGGTAGAGACTTGAGCCGTGAAAGCTCAAGCGGTTCACCCTCGGTGGGTCGAGGTTCTGGGGTAGTCGTACAACCCAGGGATGTATTGAGCCTTCCACCGACAGGCAAAGGTATGGTGACCGACAAACGTCTTGTGATTAGCGACTCAGGTGCTCTAGTGTCGAATAGGCAGGCGGTCGGCACCGCTGCCCCACTTTTACTTGAAGGGTCGGGTTCTGCGTCTGCAACGATCAGCCAAGCCGGGGATACATCTTCTAAGAAGATAGACGTATTTCTGGCAGTCTACAAGGGTGTGCTCAAAGGGAATGGTGTAGGTATATCAATCATCTTAAAAGACGGTAGTACCAATGAGCAGGCTGCTCTGGCCTTCGATCTACACGTTGGGGCAAGAATCCTTGCATATGTCATGTTTTCTGCACTCACACTTTGCCTTGTTTGTAGATAATCATTATCTTTCTGTGTCAAGGTATGTTTACTCATTACAAAGGGTTGCAGCGGCATCTGAATGAGAAGAGGCACAAGGCTCGTCATGAGCAGGCAGTGCTAAGACTTCATGAAAGGTTGACAGCGAAGGTCTTCGAGCTGACGACTTCCAAAAAGGTGGTCGATCTCACCAAGAAGAAGAGCACCATGCTACAGAAAAAGGCCGAGCAGTTGGAGAAAGAGCTCAAAGACGCCGCCTCAAGCTAACTTCTGCCGAGCGCGAACATGAAGTGTTGGGCTTCCGAGCATATCATTGGGATAAATTTAATTTGAATAAATAAATATGCAGCAGAAAAATAATAAATAACATACAATATGTTATCCCAAGGTTGGTTGTAATCGATAATGCAACAAATAAAGATGGCAAAGTGATTTACTCTTTAGCCATGCACGTGTCGCTTTGTAGGATCGTCCTTATACTCGTGATCTTCCTCTTCATGATTGATTACATGAAGCTCCTCAAGTGTTGAGCCGCTAAGAGTATCCACAATGATAAACTAGTGATGATAAACTAGTGATGGATGATGAAGTGATTGATTTAAATGTGCTAGCAATATCTCTCACTTGGATCAATAAGGTTTGGGCAACACATAGGTGTTTTTCGGCTTAGGATTTTTCTCTTTTTCTCTAAGGGACAAAAATGATTGCACTTTGCATTAGGGACATATAAGAGAAACACAAGGTGTATTTATACATACCCCTAGCCGCACCACGTTAAGGTTTGACGCCATGGGCTTCAAGCCATGCGTCTAGCCCATTTCACATGCCCTTTCGGGCTTGTGACTTAGGTCCCTTTTAATTAAAACCATGTCCAATAGGCCCAAATAATTAATCCAATACAATTAATATTTAGTTATATCTAATCATCTTGGCAGTGAAATTAATTAATGAATTAATTTAATTCCACAAACCATGAGTGGTAGCTAGCAACATTTCATGACTACTCGGATTAGTAGAAGTATACGTGAACTAATCATGATACTCTTTCGAACCTTGATTTTAGTTACAATGCAATTTGGTTCTTCTATCGTCCATATCTTGATCAAGATTTATGTGATATGTAATATTGTCAAATCACATATAGATATCTATGATCACTGTGAGACAATGATTTTTTTTCCTCTGACACGTGGCACCCTCAGGTGGCGAGAATGACCGGAATGCTCATAGCCCATTACAGCTCAGATGATAGGACTAGTCAGACTTTCTAGTCAGAGTCAAGTAAGCTACTCAGACAAAATGGCTAGTCAGAAGCATAGTTCGATAGCCTTAGTCAGTCGGACTAGGCTTACATGTATTACTTGTCTCCCGAGTAAGGAAACCCTATTTCATGTCAAATTAGAATATCTTAGGGATTAGGCAACGTAATCATAATCCTAGGAAGATTGGGTATCTTATCCTAGACTCCCTCCTAGATACACTCCCAATTAAATTGGGATTACTCTCTCAAGATCTCTATAAAAACCCAAGCCTAGGTATTTATCAGAGGACAATTGATACTCTCTACACCTAACATAGGCTCATCATCTCCCTTATATACGTCGTCGTCTACGCGTAAACTCAAATTCATGGAGAACTCATCTCCTCACGCTTAAGCCAAGGCTATTCGTCAAGAATGGTTCACAATGTCACACACATCACACATTTCCTTTCTTAGAACTACACCCGTGGTTTGATTCTCCAACCCCGGAGATATGTAGGCAATCCGATTCAGATTCAACCACACTTCCTAATCAACCCCATTCACCCCTCTTTGGTGTTCATGGGCAATTCCTATCAAATTTGGCCTCCGTTCGCGAATGTGTGCATATTTGGTTCCAACAATTGGTGTTTTCATTGAGTGAAGAATCAAATTCCCTTGCAAACGGGCACAACTCCTACAACATGTGTGCCAAACGATGGTGGAAGTTTGCTTGATGCTCCACATATCAACTCTGCAAATTCCTTCCGCGTGGAACTACAGTAAAGACGCATACCACATTATAGGCAAGGCCTGGATTTTCCCAAACGAATATGAAAAGGAAAGTTTCCTCCTTTATTATTATTTAATTATTTTAATTAATCAAATATCATTATCCTACCTTTTTGGTTTGTGCAATCATTGTTGTTACTGCAATTGATTAATTGGGTTTTTTTTATGTACTTTTCATATGGTGATTCAAGATGATAGTCCTAGAACACCTTCCAGTTTTGCAAAAATCACGAAGTACACTACGACCTGCAATATATGAATGTTGTTCGTCTAAGACCAGGCACTAATGCCCATATGATGTCAAAAAGAGAAAACAACAACAGCCCAGCTATGCTCTACTGTTATGATGGGACTAGGCTAGTTACAACAAAGTCTGGCAATATTATAACAGGTCCAGCGTTGTCATAGCTAGACCCTCTATGAAGCAGCCACAAAGAATGCTCTCGATCGAGTTATTTAGAAACCAAGGAAATTCCTCTATATCTATCCTCAAACCGGAATCCGCTTGATCCAACTCGCTACAACAATCGTAACAGCAGCGGTCGCTTGATCTGATGCGCGATTCTCTGTCACGCAATTATGAACCGCTCCGCTAATTTGACAACACTAGGATCAGGCAGCGCAACACCTAACCTGGGGCTGCATACTGAATTGTGGCACCCAACTTTGAATGATGGATGTTATGTACTTCGTTAACAAGACTGGGCATGGAATCATAACTAGGGGTGCAACTTAGGTTTGGTCAAGCCGAATCCTCCCATACCCAATTATATTTTAAACCCGTTAGGGCGGGTTAGAATGAAATGAAAACCCGCACAAACCCAACCCGACCTCAACCCAATCATTTATTGGGTTGAGTTGGGTTAATGCCTTGCCCGCCAATGTTAACCCAAACCCAACCTGATTTCTAACCTGAATTCTCTCATACACATATTATTATCCTACTTCATATTATATAAACTAGGTACAAGTTTTGGGATGATTATAATTGAAGTTTGTTATTGATTATTATTTGAACAATGAATGTCAATCTTGCTTTTATGTTTCTTTTAGTTGACATTGGTATTTTCTTGTAATTTTATTTCAACTTCGCATGGTTGAAACATTACAAATGGTCTCCACACTATTTGGTTTAACTTTTGTGTGGATGATGATGTGTAAAATTGAATTTTAACTAGTATTGACATTGGTTAGTTTAAAATTTAAAAAATCTTGCAAAATAAGGTGTTACAAGATTGAACTCAATAAATTTAGGCAAACCTAAACCCAACCTAAGCAAACCAGAGTCCGACTAAACCCGCATGAACCCGAACCCGAATTGTGAATGTTGGGTTAGGGTTGGATTGACCATCTAACCCACCCAACCTACCCGAGTTACACTCCTAATCATAATGAGCCACACAACTTTAATGTCGTTTGTCTACGGATAGACATGCTCATGGAGGACACATCTCCATAGTCCGGCTAAGTCAAGGCGCTTTGTCAAAGAAATAATGTCCTACGCAATGACTCAGGCACCTAGCATGAGCCGACGTCAAGAACTGCATATTCAGGACATCAAACTCCAAAGACTGGGTATGGTATTTTCAGATCATCTTTTCGGTCAACGAAGGAATGTGCAACCTTGCCACCCTCACATCAAACTCCAATCTTCCTTTGCAAAAGTACTGACATCTTGATTCTGACGTAACTTTGTTTGTTCTTTCTCTCACTATCTTTTATGGTATAGGGAGTACCCCTAGGGAATACCCAAAATTCCTTACTCGACATCATCTTTGACTTATTACTTAGCAACTATGCAAGAATTGCAAGTCTAAAAAACTCAAAGTATTAAGTGCATTCAGAGTCTCCTATAGCCCATTCCGTGGTGTTCTGATTAGCAGTGTAAAAGACTTGAGCCGTATTAAGCGTAGTTACGTTTGGCGAACTACAGACATTGGGACATGGCGTCTTTGCTCTAAAGCTCCAGTGCACCATCCGACTTCCGAAAAGTTTATGCAACCCAAGAGTTGTTGGTTATAACATTCAAACTCGGGCTCTGGCCATTCGAGGGAATAATCGGACAGGTGGTGCGGAAATCATTTGAGTAATGGCTCTGAACTCCGTCCCCACAGTACGATTTCTTCTATCCCAAACCTGCATACTAAGTCAAGTATGTCAGGAGTGACATTAGATCTTGAGGCCATTTCGGATACATATGACATGTATCATCCTTAATCCGATCAATGCACTATGAACAACAAGTTTCGAAGCAAGAGATTTATCATGGGCCCTTGGCCTGGTGCTGGAGAATGGCGATATTCCAAACATTGCAGTGAAAATCTTTATAAACACCCAGTTTAGGAGATAACATTTTTCTAAGCAATGTTATCATTATAGTCGGATCAATGTCTTAGCCTACAAACTTATTCGTGTTTGCCTCCATTACTTATTACTCCTAATTCGTTTACTCCGGAAAGATTGTCAGAATAAACTCCTTTCCACAAAAAGAAAGCAAATGATGATTACTTATACTTTACTTTAAGGCTTAAACTAAGTAAAGTGCAACAAACTATCTTCTAAGGCATCTAAGTCCTTCCAAAAATATACAAGCTCATTCCGCCTTGCATCTAATTTTTCAGCAATGCGTTCAAAACTCCAACCAGGGTCTGCAATATTGTTCTGAATTCTGAGATATCAAATCTTTGAGAGACAGACAAGTAGGACTAGCTGGACTTGGTTAGCTCCAGATCAACAAAAAGTTCGAAGGACATTTCGATATGCATTCTACAACGATCATTCTGGAAAGATTCACACATGGTTCGTTGGTAACTATCGATCCTCGAGCAGAACACACTCTCATAAGCATAGTTAGAGACAATTGTAGGGCCATGATTTTTGGGCCGCTGACACGTGGCACCCCTATGTGGCAAGAATGACCGGAATGCCCATAGCCCATAGAGCTCAAACGATCAGACTAGTCAGGCTTCCTAGTCAGAGTCAGAGTAAGCTACTCCGATGAAGTGGCTAGTCAGAAGCGTAGTCCAATAGTCTTAGTCAGTCAGACTAGGCTTACATGTATTACTTGTCTCCCAAGTAAGGAAACTCTAATTCATTTCAAATTAGGATATATTGGGGATTAGGCAACATAATCATAATCCTAGAAGGATTGGGTATTTTATCGTAGATTCCCTCCTAGATACACTTCCAATTTAATTGGGATTACTCTCTCAAGATCTCTATAAATACCCAAGCCTAGGTATTTATCAAATGACAATTGATACTTTTTACGCCTAACATAGACTCATCATCTCCCTCATACTCGTCGTCATCTACATGTAGACTCAAGTGTATGGAGGAGTCATCTCTTCATGCCTAAGCCAAGGCTATTCGTCAAGGATGGTTCACGATGTCACACGCATTACACCATTCCTTTCTTAGAACTACAACAGTGGTTTGATTCTCCAACCCTGGAGATATGTAGGCAGTCCGATCCGGATTCAACCACACTCCCCAATCAACCCCATTCACCCCTCATTAGTGTTCATGGGCAATTCCGATCAAATTTCGTATCTATAAACACAAGATACCAATGATACCTCAAGTTTGAGAACTATTTGCATACTACAACCTTAAGCTTAGTAACATTTGACATGTGGTAAGCATCCATACGCTTAACCTTCTTGGTCAGTCAGTGTTCAGTGAATTTGTTCAGCAGACAAGTACTTGTATATCCACCATGTGTCCAACACGCGTAGCACGAGACCATGCTAACCTTAATGCAATATACACTAGCCTTTCCGGATAGTCAATGTCCAGTTGACTTTCCAAACAATTAGGAACTTAGTTTGAGGACTAAGTGTTTATGGAATACAAGTCTCCTTGCCCTAACCTCGTTTAGGACATTGCTTCCATACCTTAAGTCCTATAGACTAATTCATAGTATATTATCTCTATAATATAAAGTCAAACTCATGAATGAATTAATCTTGCCCTATTATTAATTAATTAAAATGGAGTTATCACATAATATCTAATATTACAAAATTGGCCTTTTAGGGTACAACTTCAACACGAAGTCGCTGGGACCACTGCTCGATCTCTAGAAGATGAGAACAAATGCCTCCAAGCTACCCTGAACAGTGATGTGGAGGGGGCCATTCTCGACCTCGATGAATTTATGAATACTTCTGAAAGGGTGGCTTTCTCAAAATAGCTACGCCTTCAGAGGTACATAGAGTTCTAAAAAATGGTCAAGGTCAAGCTGTTGGAGTTATGCCCAAAAAGCCAATTTATGTAATAACTCCATATTAATTATTGGCTTATTTTTAGCTACGCGCCATGGAACTCAATTTTGATTCCACTTTACCGCTATAACTCAAAAGTCACTACTTTATACCCTGAAACTCAATATTGGCTCCACTTTGCCATGTTTCCGTTTCTTCTGTCAAATAGTTGGCAAAGTTACTGATGTGGACAAAAAATGCTGAAGTGAATTTAAAAAATACTGACGTGGCATCCATGTGAAAAAAAAAGGGGATTGGTATTTTGGTAAAATGGTCAATGCCTCCATTTCTGTTTTTTTTTTGTTCTCAATTACAAGTTTTCCAGAAAATAGTCACTAAAAATAAGCAGGAAACTTTTAGCCACAAAAAATTCGATGAAGATTGTTGCTAAAATTGTTTTAATGATGAAAAATCTAATGTAATTTCAGATAGTACAACAACAACATTTTTGGCTTTTTGTCTATAGTTTAAGCTTGCAATCCACCTCAAACACAATGTAGGGCATATGAGACCTCCAAACCTGGCCCAAATCATCCCTATAACTCATTCTAACATGTATTCAAACCTGGCTTAAGATCTCAAATATGTCAAAATATGAACTAAAAATGCAATTTTATTACTTTGACAAAAAAAAACTCTAATATATGTCACAACTCCAAATTTAGGTAGAAAACTAGTTACCAAGTTATAATAAGGGAACCAAAAACAAACTCCAAAAATGAGCGAAACATTTCATCTTTATTTACAACCAGAGATCAAACTACAAGGTTTGTAACTCTACTCATTATTACAGAACTTTTATTACACATAGTTATCTAAAAGTACAACAACAACCTTAACAAAAAGGATTCTAAGGTCTTCAAACAAAGTTTAACTTCTACTGCACATCCAAAATGTCAAAATGATACCACTTCGAGCACGAGCTAATCTGAAATGGAAGATGGAAAAGGGTAAGCTACAAAAGCTCAGTAAGAAACTATTATGGCCTATAATAGAAGAGTATGGAACCATAATTATGTTAT
This sequence comes from Gillenia trifoliata, assembly GCA_018257905.1. Classification (NCBI taxonomy): domain Eukaryota; kingdom Viridiplantae; phylum Streptophyta; class Magnoliopsida; order Rosales; family Rosaceae; genus Gillenia; species Gillenia trifoliata. The sequence continues at coordinate 6,525,421 of CM031088.1, read as the reverse complement.
GTAGTCAAAGAAGATAAAATGAATACATCCATCACAAAATGGCAATATAAAAGCTGAACAAGGAGTGATAACACAATTTCAATAAACATTAACAAAACAATAGCTTCTGTTCTCGTCTTTAGATATTCCAAAGAGGCCTAATTCCCATGGTGGTTACATGGGCCTTATTACCAACTGGCTAGAGGTATTGACTCCTTCACAAAGAAGGCACATGATAGGAGCATATTTATGCGACGTTATTATCTTATTTCTCTATGTTTATTTAGTTAATTTCCGTTAATTGTAGTATTTTTATTTTATTTTTGTTTTATTGTAGGTAGAAATGACAAAGTTGGAATTAGGAGGCTAAAGGAGCGAAACAGAGTGTTATTTGGATTTGGAATAGAATGCTTGTGTGGCAAGCATTGGAGCACAAGGATTTGGGATGTGTTAAGTTGTTAGGAGTGGACACAAGTAATGGATAATGGCCTGATTTTGAGTGGATTAAAAGATAGAAGCTTGGAAGACAAGGAAAATTGCAAAAAAGTGGAATCCGAGTGAGATTTGGACAGTGCTGTGTAGAACTGCCAATTTCGACAGAGCACCCAGTATTCCTCAGAACGACTTACGTCTCATTCCATATATGGATGGAAAGCTCTGGATGTCTAGTTTGCATAGGATTTTACATATCTCAATTCCGATGCTTCTAGAATTAGTTATCACTGTTTTAGTGAGGAAAGGTCAAAACATGCAGTAGAGTCCTAGTTGGATTTGGTTTCAAGGGAAAAACATGGCAGTTGTGTTGTGCGTGTTTCTAAACTTACTTCGGATGAAATAAGGAATCCTAAGGACGTCTAAACACTCTCTAAATCGTACCCTTGGAGTCCGTCAATGATTCAAGCACTTGGAGACGCATACATCATCAAAGAAGCACTAATTTGACACACACCACCACACGCATACATCACTCTTTTTCTCTGTTGCATTCTACCACATCCTTAGCCCTAAAAATTGTTCCATTCACCCGTCAATTCATCCATCCATCCAAGGTGAAGACAATAAGACTTTCAAGTCAAAGTCGTGGGATTCAAATTTGTATCTATCTGAACCTTTGTGATTTTGTTAGTTGTTTTTCAATGTTTCTTGTGAATTGCTTTTGAATCATGAGTAACTAATTTTGTTTATAGCTAAGGGTGAATTTGAAGCCATGAACATATGTTTATTATGAGTTGATTTATCCAATTATTTCTTCATAAATTGTGAATGTGATTTACTTATCAGTTTTATAGAGAACTTATCCTTGTATGTTTATTAAGGTGACCAACTTAGTTTGCATGCTAGGGTTTGGAGCTAGAATATAAGTGAGTTTCACCTAATCATTATGAACTTGTATTCATAAGTAGTAAAAATCGAAGAGACATCGGTTGTGTTAAGTAGAATCCTAGGCAGGAGTATCATGTGTTTCATAGTTATGATTATCTAGTCAATGCTTATGATTTTCATAAAGCTTAATGATCTTTGATATGTTTGTCGATCATGTGTTTCATAGTTAGATAACATGATAAGAATAATTTGGTGCGAGTTGCGTTTCATTCAAATCAATGAACTTAGGAAAATCTAAGAATTAATTTGTGCGTTTCATGGTTAATTTGGGGCATTGTCATTCATGGTTTAAAGAAGGAAGAATTGGTAATCAACTTATACGCATATGTTTGTGTGTAGAGACTGATCCTTTAGCTAACTTTTCACCATTGTCGTTAATTTTGTCTTTCATTTATTTTGCTTGCTATTTTTAATTTGTTTACATAATCGAATTTAGTTTAGTCTTAGTTAAGTCAAAATAAAAACTCCCCCCATTCAATTGTTAATTTTTTTTAATTAGTTTAGTTTTTGTTTGTTTTAAGTGATTAGCAATTCCCTCTAATCCCCGGCCTAGAACGATCCCTACTTATCCATATTACGATTACATTATAGGGTTTTAAATTGTGTGTTAGCTTTTAGCATACTAGCACACCACTTTGATTCATAAAAACTGAATCAACATGTTCAAATGCTATTCGATGTTCGATTATTGGAACACTTTGAACAATGAAAAGAATGCAATAGTTTTTGAATCAATAATCAAACCAGGTTCCAATAATAAAGAGACAATTAAAAGCTGATTCAAAGTTCAATATCAAAGAAGTTCTGAAGTTTGAAGGATTGGGACCAAGACTAAAGCTAATTCCATAATAGAAACTTACAAGTTCCAGCAACTGAGTTTCTTAGCTTGGATCTCCCTCTCTAAGACTAACCGTAGCTCTTAGTAAAAAAGTGGTATGAGTGTGTGAAATGAGATGTTTGAAACAGGAGCTGGAGTTAAAAAGAGAACTTAGTAAAAAGTAACAGGGGACAGTTTACTTCAAGTGTGGGTTTGCTTCAAGTGAGAGGTGTCAAACAGATAGATAACACTTTGGTGGAAGCTTACTTCAGTAGAGGGTTTTCTTATACAAGAATTGGCAGCTTAACTCAATTTTTGTTTCAAGTAGCCTACTTTGGCTCTTGATTACCAGGTCTTTATGGCTTCCTTTGGAGCTAATTTTTAGTGTATTGAAACTCAATATGTCCAGAATTGTAACCCAACTATTTTCACTCAATTCCGTTGAGTTTTGGTTGATCAAAACTTCACTCAAACTTGAGTCGCACGAGCTGCCAGACAGCAGTAGAAAATTGGATTTCCAGTTTTCAGACTCAATTTTCTTTCTGGCATAACTTCCAATTTAGAGCTCTGTTTTCTACAAATTTTATATGCTTTTAAAGTACACAACACGAGCCTCAAAACTCACATAAGTTTGCACCATTTAGTTCAGTTTTGAGTGTTCAAAAATAAGCCTAAACTTGATTTATCAGAGCTGATTTTCTGCAGCTTTTGTGGGGATACAGAGTACTGTTTTTACAATATGCAATTTCTTTTCCAGTTTTCTTTCTAAATTTGTTTACTACTGTTTGAATGACATTATTTGAGTTATGATATCTCTAAATTAGTGTATTTGCTTTATATAATATTAATTTGTGATTAAACATTTAGTTTGGTTACTAATGTGTGTTACTTGTGCTTATATCATTTGTTTGTATTTTTCTGTTTCGGATTAGGTTGTTTGAAGGACAAAAATAATTGAATACAAGGTAGGGGGTTCTGGGAAACCTTATATAGATATATACTGTTCTAATTATTGCTTACATAAATAAGTATGTTGAATGTGAATTGAATGTGATTAATGTTTCTTAATGACATTTGAATATGATTGTTTTAAATGTGATTTGGTTTAAGGATTGGTTTTTTATTATCTTTGTTGTGTAGAAAAAGAAATGGAATTTGATAATCATTCATGTTGTGAGTGAAGTTGGAATTGTTGGAAAGAAATTTGGGAATCTAAGGTAGTGGCTATTAGCTTTTGTGTAGTTGAGCCAAACTCTTAGTAGGTACCAAGTCTCAGGCTAGCCCACAGTGCACAGTTCTATTAGGGTAATTCGGGACTGGCGACGAAGAGTTTAGGCAAGATGACTAACAAAAGGGGAGTTCTGGAATGTTTGGGATGGGGGTTAGTTCATATAATTAAGCGCTTGGGATCAAGTGGTATAAGTACGGAATGGGACGTACGAGGTCTGGGTGTTCGAGGTCTGGGTGTTTAGTTATATGGATTAACGGGTATTGTTAAGGTGTTTGCATTGCATCATTCCCCACCATTTTAATTGTGATTTTATTTCTACCATGTTAAGCAAACTCTTTTATTTAGTTGTAAAGGTATATGTCCCTACTGAGCTTTTTAAGCTCACCCTAACTAAATTATGCAGGTATGGAACCGGAAACCTAGAAGTTTACTTGAATTATTGTCTATTATGTGACTATGTACTTAGAAAATAAAAAGATGAGCTTGCTGGCTTTTGCTCTCTTGTTTGTATAAAGAGTTGCTCATGTGTAAACTTTGAGTAGTTTCTAAGTTGTAATTTTGGTTGTAATATATAACAAATGATTATTTTGTTCAGTTGAATTTATTTCAAGTGAATTATACATGTTCTTATTTTCTTGTTCATTTCACATTTTAATTATATTAGCTAAGCTTTATAGTTAAGGTGTGAATCACGTTCTAAATCAAAATTTATGTTAATTCTTGAGTTAGGGCATGATAGACATTTTGATCCTTTCCAACATGGTTAACACAAGTTTGTCGTTAGCATTCAAAAAGGACATGTTGAATGCTTTTGATAGGTTATTTAGCAGGATACCACACTTAAACTCCGGCCTGAGTGTGATCTAGCCTATTGACTTGGATTCATCTTAGACAGCCATGTGTATTCATGCAAGTCAAGCATCTTCTTCGTCTCATCATAAAACCAAGGTAGTGTAGTAGCTGTTGCTATTGATTCCATTTGGCTTTAGTGTCAAACCTTTATGCTCCTTGTTGAAATTTGCATATAAGTGCTGAAGGAAATGCATGTGCTCTGCATTTGGAAATAATTGATCTCCAACATCAATTTACCCTTTTTGCTTGTTCGTCATAAAAGCATACTTATGATTGTTCTCTATATTCAAATTTTCTCTTAAAATCTCCAAAAACCACTTCCAACTGTCATAGCACTCTAACTCAGCTATTGCATATGTCAATGGAAACATTCAATTGTTGGCATCAACTGTAACAACTAATAATTGACCTAGGTGAAGTCCTTTTATATGGTACCCATCCAAGCAAATAAGAGGCTTGCATCCATCTAAGAACCCTTGCTTGCTAGCTGCCAAGCATATGTAAAATCTTTAAAATCGACTTTTATCACCCTCCAATTCATATTTGACCATCACATTTGTTCCCAGATTTCTCCTTTTCAACTCAGTGTAGTAATCCTATAACCGAGCATATTGTTCTTGATAGAAATTTTCAAGTTCTAAGGTTGCTATGCTCCTTGCCTTGTAAGATTGTGATCTTGATGAAGTATAACTTGTTTCTTTGTTAACATCCTTTTGAAACTAACCTACATCCCATTTGGCAGTTGTGAGCTTTAACTGAAACCACTGAGCCAAGTATGGAGCATTGACATGAATGATTTGGTTGCCCATCCCACAAGTATGCTTGTTCACAAAAGTTTTCACTTGTAAATATGTAGAATTCTTTACGCTAGGAGCATGAATGAGAAAGGGACACCCAATAACACATTTGATCTTAACCCTTGTCTTACAATTTTGCTTGAACCTGAACTGTCTACCAATAAGGATAGAATGCCTTATCGCTGCTTCTCTAAAAACCTTAGCACTTTGAAATCTTAAACCCAATTCAAACTATGGGTTTTTCATTTCCACATACGGTACAAAGTCTTTCCACTTTGGCAGAGGCCTTATTCTTTTCACACCCACAATGTCTACTTCACTCTCACTTGAATTTGATAGGGTACTGATTCTTGGATCTACAAGGCCTTCTTCATCAAACTCATTTTGTGCTTCTACGTTTTCTGCATTGTCACCTTCAACACGGTCCACATTCAAAAACCTCTTCATCTTTCTCCTCTTCAAGTATTATATCATCTTCCTCATTTTGTTCATACACTTAGTCTTTAAAAACCTCTTCATAATCTTCATCATTGTCACTGTCTTCAACATCTTCATAATCAATTACTTGTTTTCCCTTGCTCTTAGCATATTTAAGGCCATTTTTCTTATCTTTCCCTTGCCCTCCTTTAGTTTTCTTACCTATATTTTTAGATTCACCTTCATTTGCTTCCGTACCACTCTCCTTTTTCTCATAATTTATGTTACAACCCGTCCCAAAATTTTGTGTGAAATTACCAAAATACCTCAGTGTTGACTTTTGTTGACTTTTTGAGACGACTTGTAAAAATTTATTTCTTTACATATTCATGATGTACTCGTCGATACGAACGCGTGGACACAAGCGGAACTCAATTCTGAGTTAAAACGAACGTTTTACGAAGCTTTAAAGTGTAGGGGCATTTTAGTAATTTCCACCCCGTAAGTGAATTAGGGTTTCTGGCTAGCTGCTGTGCAGCCAACCCTTCCCCTCATTCCTGCACGTTCTCCCCCTCTATCTCTCTTTCTCTCCCAGTTTTCTCTCTAAGCCAAAAACCTCACCGAAATCCTAACCTTTGGACGAATCACAAAACCGTCGAACCGTTGCCCAAAATCCATACCATCACAATCGTCTCATCATTCTGGACGAGGCTGTGATTTTAGAATTTCCAAACTCGAGCCCAATCGTCCAAACCGACGCCGGAACGAAAACGACGAACTGCCATTCAAGTTTCTGTACAATCCCGACATAGGTAAGCCTTGAAACCATTACCATTGGTTTTATTGGATTGAGTAGGTTCAAATCGATATAAAGAACGTCCAATTTGGTGCAGTTTTGAAGGAGAACGAAATTAGGGTTTCCCGAAACTTCCCGGCCAATTTCAGGCCATCTCCAGCCATTTTTTCCGCCTCAAATTGATATGAAAATATTCTACTCGTCAATACCTTCATTTTGATATATGGCACGTTAAATTTGGCCAAAGAACGAAGAAGATATGAAATTTTAAAGTTTTGGACATTTTCGGAAAATTTTCAAGAAATTTCAGCGAACCAGGCGGCGGAGGACGGCAGCGCCGGCGGCAGCTCCGGCGACCGGCGAGAGGAGGAAGAAGAAGGAATATTCCGTCAACGGTAATAGAATATTCCTGACGGCGTCAGAATATTCCGTCAGAAAGGTATATTCCGTTAACTTTAACGGCGCTGACGTCAACAGGCGCGTGGGGGTGATGTCAGCAAGCGCGTGCAGGCCCGTGCCGCGCGTGGGGACACGTGCAGGCACGTGCCAGCGCGTGGCTGGTGCGTCTGCCCGTTTCCCGGTGGGTGGCGGCGCGTGCGGCGGCGGTGGACGGCGGCTGTAGGGTTTTCGGGCTCCGAAAATCGTTTTTCAAGCCCGTTTTCGCTAAAATAGTATTATTTTTGGGGTATTTTTCTATAGGGCCTATTTTTGTTTATATTGGGGAAGTTCTAATATTTTCCCCTAATATTAAATCTGTAATTCTTCTGCGCCACACTTCGAGGAGGGCAACACCGAGGGGGATTTCACTCCCGATCACCAGTGAGTGGACTTTTGTTTTATTAAATGTTTTAAATGCTTGAAAATGATTATGAAATGTGTTTTTACATGATTTTAAATGGTTTTTGAAGCATGTTTATATATATATTTATTTTTAAATATATATATATATATGTTTGTTGATATTCGTTTATGCAACCCTATGTTAATTATTTATGGTTATATATTATCAAATGGTTTTAGCCTATGATTTCGGGTATGCATAAATATTGGTATTTAATTATTGGCTTCTACGCATGATTATGTTCGATTATACAAGGTTTGAATATTTGGGAAATTATGAAGTATATGATAATCTTCACTTTTACACATGAGTATGTATGTATGTTTTCAAACACACTTGGTATGCTTTCACTACGTTTTAGTACCGTCTCACGGTCGTAGGACAAGTCTCACATGTTTGGGTCACACGCACTATACTCCAGGGGTATTGTCCGGTAAATACCTTAGTGCAAGCTTGTCTTACGTTTATGTTTATATTTGGGGAAAAGGCCCCACTACGTAAGGACTCGGGTGTGACGCGCAAATGCGCAAGTGCTTACATGTGTGTGGTACTAGGAGTACAAATTATTGAATAACGTAAAGTGCTTGTACGGGGATTGAGAGGTTGTTCCTCAACACGTACATGGGTGATTGCCTATATACCCTGTGGTGGTTTTTCCTATATGTATTATTGGTATAGACGTATGTTGATACGATTATTGAGTATATGACTGGTTATCTTCCGATTATACATTGATATACGTTTTCAGTTATACTTATAAGGTACGTTTTGGTTACATACTACGGTAGTATGATTTTATACTTATATTGGTTTTCAAATAGGGGGTTAGTATATTGAAAAGAGAAAGGTTTTGCGAAAACTTTGATTTTTGTCCACTCACACTTTTGTTTTTGCGCCCCCTTCAGGACATAGTGATAGTGCATCCGGCAGAGTCGAGTCTTCTGTGTGGCAGCTCTGATCATCCATCCCGACCATGTAGGGATTTATCTTTTCTTTGCAGTTTCTATAATAATATCCATCCCTGTTATGGATAGAGATTCTAGGAACTTGTTTTATTATTTGATTTCCGATGTTTCAAAATTAGTACGCTCTGAACCATATGCATATTGACATTGATTTCCGCAAACTTAATAGTATTTTAATTTTGTTTCCACTAAGTGTTGTCATGCATTTAATGGCTTCGTCACTTACGAGTGTCGGCCAGCACGCCCAAACTCGGTATCCACGTGGGTATCGAGGGTGGAGTGTGTCAATTTACTTGAAAATTTCCTTGTACATCATCTTCTTGAACAAAGCCTTGAAGGTTAACTTGTGCAGCTTCTTTTGCAGCACCATCCTCCTTCTCAATATTTACTTGAATTTCTAAGTCCTCAAGATAATCATTTTCTTTTTCATCAACAATTCCCTCTTCTTGTGCAGCTTCTTGTGGCTGAAACTTCATATAAAGCTCTATGATCTTCTGCTTGCTAGGTAGATAGGAATATACAACTTGTAACACTTATGCATCCTCCCTTCTTAGTTTAACTTCACTTGACACAGCCAATTCTTTTTTTTTCAACCCCATGACCAAGTATACCATAGAAATGAGATAGGACTGGGGAGCACAAAAACGACTACACCCTGCATTGTTGCTACACCTGCCTTTGTGTACATGTAAGCAAAAACACAAGAGCCATAATCATGTTGTATCAACAAAATTGACCAATTTATTGATAGAATTGACGATAATTAGTTTTTGTGAAACCCGAAAATAAACATTAAAGTAAAATAAGCTTTCTTAGACAGATTGAGACATACAGCAGACTATATGACTTGGACATTCGTATATAACTAAGCCTTCCTTTTCCAACATTTACTAAGGCCTTAGTTGGTATAGACAATTGGATTGGAATGTATAATGCTCTAATTCAAGGTACTTTGAAAGTAGAGGATAATAGTTTTTCATTTTGAGAGGATTAGACATAAATAAAACTTCTCATTTCTAATCTGCACATTTTGGGAAGAATTGGAATGGATTATGTTGGAACCAAATTTGCACACATCAGCAGACGGATGCCAAATTCAATCGGAATTGCCCATGAACACCGGTGAGGGGTGAATGGGGTTGATTGGGGGTGTGATTGAATCAGAATCGAACTGCCTACATATCTCCGGGGATGGAGAAACAAATCACAGGTGTAGTCTAAGGAAGAAGTATGTATGATGTGTGCCACATCGAAATACATCATTGATGATAAGCCTATGGTAAGGCGTGAGAAGATGAGTTCTCTATGGACATGGGTCTACGTGTAGATGGCGGCTTATATGAGAGAGATGAGAGCCTATGTTAGGAGTAGATAATTGTGTATTATAAGATGAATCGATTCCCCTTGTGAATACCCAAGCTAGGGTTTATATAGGGATCTTGAGAGTCCTTGTAAGGAGAGTAATCCCTATTAAGTTGGGAGTGTATCTAGGAGGGAATCTAGGATGAGATATCCAATCCTCCTAGGATTACGATTACGTTGCCTAATCCTCAAGATATCATAATTTGACATGAATTAGGGTTTCCTTACTTGGGACGCAAGTAAACTTCTCAATAGGCTTAAAGCTGGTCTGTCTGAGTAAGGTTGTCTGACTTCACTTGATATTCTGACTCCAATTGAGTAAAGACATGGGCGTACTCCGATCTGAGTAAACGTAGTCCTCCTAACTAAGGTGTAGTCCTCTTGACTAAGGCATAGTCCTCATGACCACCTTAATCACTTGACCATCATGTGCTATGAGCATTTTGGTCATTCTTGCCACCTAGAGTGCCACGTATCAAGGGCCCAAAAATCATGGTCCCACAAATTACTTTTAATCCATTACCTACCTCGAAGTTGACCACAATTTTTTTTATTTATTCTTAAAATGTACTCTAAAAATAATTGATTTTCTATTTCAATTCAATCTTTTATACCACATGTCACGTCAGTTAATGAATTTATCTTATTGGATATTGATTGTATGCATCACTTGTCATATGTGATGGTACACCAATGTGGTACAAATATGTGGTCTCCCTAGCATTACTCTTTATTTATTTTGTGACTAGAAGCACTAGGACTCTACTGAAAAAGTGAAATTGTCGACAAAATTGGGGGCAGATTAAGGAGGGCCACCCAATTGTTTTTATATTTATTCATCCATAACATTATTTTAGACACTAGGCCTTCATCTCGACTCATATTACTTGTCATATAAGATGGTACACAAATGGGGTACAAAAATATGGTCTCCATAACGTTTTTCATAAATAAATAAAATAGGAAATTAGATTGTATTCCTTAAAAAAGTTCAAGTTTAGATTAAGGAAATTAGATTGTATTCCTTAAAATAAGAAATTTCGTAGATTAATCTCTTATTTCAATCCCTTGACTTTCTCACTATGTCAGCATGACATCAAATATTATTAATTGTAGCTAGCTTTATTGTAGTGGGTGATGATTTTAGAGGTTGCTGGGAATTTATTTTGAAAAGGTTTGAAGGTATGAATAATAGGGAGGAGGCAATCCAGTTGGTTGTCTTTGGATTATGGAGGCTCTGGAAAGCAAGAAACGATGCTTGCTTTAATGGTGTTGCTGTTGACCCTGGGCTACTTATTCCTTTGATGTGGCAGCAATGGGAGGAATTCCAAGAGGCTAAAAGGCTAGCATTGGTGGTAAGGGATGAGTCTGATACAAATGCGAGTAGAGATTCAAGTCTGAAAAGATGGAGGTGCCCACCAATAGGGTTTGTCAAAGAAAATTGTGATGGAGCTTGGGATGCCAAATCTGGTATTGGTGGTTTTGGTTGGGGGCACGATCGAGTGCGGGGATTTTCATGGCTGCGGCAGGTTGTGGAGGGGAACTATATGCATCAAGTTTAATCGCAGAAGCGGTGGCGATAAGAGACGTGATGCTGTCGTGTCTAGAACGAGGTTACAAGCAGGTGGAGTTTGAATCTAATGCTAAGATTTTGGTGGAGATGATATCTTTTAAGCAAGTCGAAGATGTCTTAGTGGAGGGGTTCATTCATGACATCCGTTGGCTGCAAAATCAATTTGAAATAGTGAGGTTTTGTTTTGTTGCTTGAGTTTGTAATAAAGCGGCTCATGCAGTCGCGGCATTTGTTTCTCGATACAAGAATTATTATGTTTGGGATGATATTGAACCCAAATGGTTGTTTAATGTTCTTGTTTCGAATGTAAACATTTCAATTCGTTTATAACTGAAATTCATTACTTTTGAAAGGAAAAAAAAAGGCTGAAAATATTTATTATAGAGCATATTATAAGGACGTACGTTATTATTTATTATAGAGCATATTGTAATACCCTTTTTTATGGTATTTATTCTTTCGTGTTGTTGGGTTTTTGTGGTTAATTTATGTTGATCGCCTTTTGTTAACGAGTTTTGATCGATGTATGAACTGTTGAATTCGGCATTGTGTTTGTTAATTTTTGCATTAGGTATATTTGATTAAGTACTATGATTTAGGCGTATTCCATCAAATATTATGCTTTAAGTGTATTCAAATAGGTTCTATGATTTAGGTGTATTCATCTAGGTACTATGATTTAGATGTATTCATCTAGGTACCATGATTTAGGTGTATTCGATTAAGTATTATGAGTGTTTTCAAATAAGTTCTACGGTTTAGGTGTATCTAAATAGGTTCTATGATTTAGGTGTATTCATCTAGGTACTATAATGGGGTTATTGAATTCCAATCCCTAGATTAGATTAAGCTTCTATTAAACTCTGGTGTGAGATTAAATATTGACTTTAATCCTCCACGTCAAGATGGTTACCACAACTCATATTTTGTTGTTCTTTTAGGTCCTTGCAACTCCTATCTCCTTGACAAAAAATCATTTAGTTTGAAACATCCAAATAAAACCCAAATTTGAAATAAACTTCCATGTAAGCAAATAAGTGACCTATTATTACAATATATTTACAACTTATGCCACAACACTCTAATTATGTCAATAAATATTAGCATTACTCACTCTAATTAGATAAGCAATGAGTACCCATAATGTTCCACGTTTTTAAACATATGTACTACTAATATATTATACTAATTAATTTACCTATATTTAATAGGTACGCTATTTTTCCAAAATAATCAAAACTATTAGTATTCAGTAGGTACACTAATCTTTAAAATAAAATACACTAATATTCGAAAAATAAAATAATAGAAAACAAATCAGTAGAATATATTAAATCTGAAAATTTATTATTACTTCAAAAACTTTGCGAATTTATTTCTACATCAATTACAATTCCAAAACCCATTATACACATTACAAGCAAATCAAAAAAACTTTCCATTTTAATTCAAACACCAATTTAAAATGCTATAATGGATTAATTGAGGGTAATATAGGAAACCGAAAATATTAATTATGACACACAATGTTACATCCCGTTCCGAAAATAATACTATTTTATTCCCGGAGGTGCGAAATGACGATTTTGCCCTTGGTTGACCTTTCGGTTGACTTTTGCGTCGTAACTTGTACGACGCATTCACTTGTATTTTCTTGACGTGCTCGTCAATACGAACGCGTAGACGTACGTCGTTCGGACTCCGAACGAATATTTTACGGGCGTTAGTTTTCGACGTTTCCCGTATTTTAGTTTTGGGCTGTTTGGATTATTGGGCTGGGACCCACTTACCTGCAGGCCATGTGGCCTATCCCTGAAAATCTGGGATGTTGTCTGGGTCTTTGACCCGTGGCCTCCCTTTCCTTCTTCTTCTCTTTCCTTCTCTGCAACACAAAACAACAAGGAGCAAAAGCTCCAAGCTTTACTCTGGACACCCCGAGCCTCCTCCGAGGCAGAAAATGGTGGCTTGCCACCTTTCCCAGCAAACCAGATCACCCAAACCTTCTTGCAACCACTGGCCATTTCTACAACCCCAGAAATTAACAAAAAACCCAGCCCATAATTCGAAACCCAGAATCCGGTGGGTGTCCCGAGCCTTCCCCGACCCATTTCCCGGTGATTTCGACCACGACGGTCCTTATTCTGGTCACCTTTGGACTCACCAAGGTCCCTGCAAACATGCTCGAGCCATGGATGGCCAAGATCGGTCGAGATTCGAAGTTCTGGGAATCGGCCAAATTCCAGCCAAGGCCTTTTCTCCAAATTCTGGCCAACTCAGGCCTATTTTGGCCCCCAAAGTGGTATAACTTTCTTCCCCTTGACTCCAGCTTCATTTTGCCTTTTGAATCGTTGAATTTGGTTGAGAAATGAGTGAGATACAAGCTTTAGAAGCTTCCTGGTCAATTTTCCAGTTTCCGGTGACGGCGACGGCGGTGCCGGCGACCGGAAAAAGACCAGACGACCGACGCTGACGTCAGCGATGACGTCAGCAAACCGGGTCGAACCGGCCTTGCTGACGTCAGCGAACCGGTTCTGACCGGCGCTGACCGGTTCGGCTGAGCCGCGCGTGAGACAGCCGTTGGAGCCGCGCGTGAGCCGCGCGTGGAGCCGCGGCTTGGCGCGTTTGAGCCGCGCGTGAGGGCGCATGGATGGTCCAAATTGCATTCTGTTTTCACGGGTCGACTCGTGACGACGTGTACTACCTCGGGGTAGTATGCATGTTAATTTTTGAGGTGTTTTGGACCTCCAAATTGAGAAAACAAGGGATAGGTTTAATTAATGCGTTAATTCGTTACCTTTATGAGTTTAATCATTGTACCGATGATATCTCATATAGGTGAGGCCAAATGGCAGCGTGTGGCGGCGTGTGCGACGGCACACGGCGGCCCACGGCGGCGGTTTTGGGGTTTCCGACCCCGAAACTCCGTTTTCGGGTTTCCGAACGCCGTTTTCTTCGTATTTCCAATTACCTTATTAATCTTGGGTGTTCCAAAATAGGTTTGGCGACCCTTGGCGCTCGGAGGACGTACGTTTGGACTTCCCGGCTTCGGTATTTGTGAGTGGGCCCTTTCCCTACTATTAAATGTGTTTTATTTTGGGAAATTATATTTTGGTTTATTGCCTACTCTGGTAAATGATTTTAAATTGGTATTTATTCTCGTATTATTGGTAGACCTTGTGATATTATTTTATTACTCGGTTTCCTAGCTTTGATTCGGTATTTCGGTAGGCCATGGAAATTAGTGGGCTTGGGCCCACATTTCCATTTGGGAATCATACCATTAAATTGGTGATTTCCGTATCTTTGTACGCGTATTGCTAGTATCGAACCGGCCCTATTTTAGGGAATTTAGGGAATTAAGTATTTTAATTCCCTACTAGTACCTATTTGCGATTATGGGTTTTATACCTATCTGACGGCCTTGAGCCGTATTTGGGTGAACCTTGGATATGGTAATTTTCTATCGTATTTTGGGTTCACCTAGTTTGCCATTAAGTTGGTATTTCTATACCTTGGTACCCATGGGGAGTATTCTCGGTATTTCACGTATTTTAGTCCTATGCTTGGTATTTCGGGTACGGCCCCGAGAATATCATATATATTGTTTAGTTTGAGGGCATCCCTTACAGGGAAATTACCCCATCATGTTTTATGTAGAGTTTTCCGTAGTATGTTTTCATACGCTCAACTAGGTTGCTTACACGGTGTTTAGTGTACCGTCCAGGGCCAGGACCAGCTTCACGTGATTGTTCACACGCACCTATACGCTCGCTATGGACCCATAGCAGGTGCCAGCCTGTTCTAGGTCGCCTGGGCGACTCAAACTCGTTGTGATGTGCATATGCGCCAGCTTCACGTGATTGTGTACACGAGCGTACTGTTACTTATACACCCAGCCTGTTCATGACAGAATATATCTGTATGAACTTGTGTGTTTGCTATACCTAAACGAGCATCTATCTTGTAGTCTTGGATTGTGGGGCCAAGACCACTTTCACATGATTGTTCACACGCACCGATACGCTCACTATGAATCCGTAGTAGGTGCCAGCCTGTTCTAGGTCGTATGGGCGACTCGAACTCGTTGTGATGCGCATATGCGCCAGCTTCACGTGATTGTGTATATGAGCGTTTATCTTATAGTCTTATATGTGGTGTTATCACCGAATTTCACTGATGCCACGGGGGCATTTATTTGATTTACGGGTTTTCCGTAGATCCTTATTTTACGAACCTTCGGGTAAAGCTTCTTATGCCGAACGGTGGCTTTCTGCCCGTTTCGGACGGTAAGTATATTTCCGTACTTACCCCGTTTTTCTACCTACTATTATAGTACGTTTTCTGAAACGGTTTTCCAACCAATTACTTGATTTTGACGGCGAGGGGTTACTATTTTCAGAAAACAAAGGTTTTTACAAAATGACTATTATTGGCCCACTCACCCTTCTGTTTTTGCGCCCCTCCAGGTTTAGTGGCTGGAGCTGTCTACGTTCGAGGCGGTGGTATGACGAAGCTTTAAATTCCTTGGTATTGTATATACTTTGTATTCTATACCTTGTACGACGTGTATTGTACGAAATTCTTCCGCCCGTACATTTGTGTACACTTTGATCTTAATTTATTCAAATATTCTTATTTCTTTCAAATTGGCTTTCGTCACCCTACGTGGTGTCGGCCAGCACACTCGACTTTTGGGTGTCCACGTGTACATCCGGGTCGGGATGTGTCACACAATCTTAATTAGGTAATTTACTTAGGTGGAGCCTAGTCTTCGAATTTTTGTTGGAAAAAATATATAGAATTTTATGTAAAAAAATTGAGTTTGAAGGGATAAAGTCATATTTTCTATAACAAAATAAAAAAGGAGGGAAGCTCTCAGCTGGTTTTAATTTTTCGTTTTGTTTTGTATATGGTCCTTGGCAAGAAACAAATGATTCCAATTAAGATAATTTTTAATGTTTGATAAAAAAAAGATAATTTTTTAACGAGTAAGCCACGTAAGTTGCGGACCAGAGTCTTTATCTCATTCAAACGCTTGTGAATTTCTTGACGCGCAAGAAAACAAAGGTGTAATCTCTGACCAGTTATCAGAAACTTTGATCCAAATAAAAAATCAGAAAATAATAAAATTAATAAATAAAATAAAAAGTCTCTAGCCGCATCTGCATCGGATAAGAGCGGGTAAATTCCCTACAATGGAAAGCCTGATACACTATTATATTGAAAAAATAGGAAAAAGTACTCAATATTGCCTTCTTAAATCAAAAATCCTCACTTTTTTGAAATTTAATCAAAATTACTCAATATTGACACTATATATGTCGATATTATATTAATATAATGTCGTTATTGAGTACTTTTGATTAATTTTCAAAAAGTGAGTATTTTTTATTTTAGAAGGCAAATAGTGAGTACTTTTGCCAGTTTCCATATTATATTTGATTGAACATCTTGTATCATGGTCCAAAATTGGTGTTAGACCTGGCAATTTTATGAACGACATGAAACGTCATGAAAAAAATTAGGTTCTGGGTTGAAACTTAACATGTTTGGTGTTTTATTGGGTCAATCCGATAAGAACCCGGTAAAATATGAATTGATTCAACCCTACCTGCATGTTACCTGTTTACTATAGACTAAAGTCTAAAGCCCTAGAATCTAGATGAGTGTTCATGTCTCTCTCATAGTCTCATATGTGAATCTCCAATACCACTTCATTTGATGATTGATGAAAATTGAAATGTTTTTGCTGCAAAAAAAAAAAAAAAACACATGGAGATTGTGTTTGATGACAAGTTTTTGACTTTTGAGAAAAGACTCCACAAAGTTGAAAAAAAAACCCTCATTTTCCACATTCTTGAACATTTGATATTTTGTAGTAGGATAATGCTAGGGAGACCAAATTTTGTAAACCAAATGACGTGGCAGTTGATGATACAGCCCGTCCCGGAATTTATAGTATTTTTTTCCCGAAAGTGGGAAATGACCAAAATGTCCCTGGTTGGGCAATGGTTGACTTTCATGTCGTGACTCCTACGACCTTTTTCTTAGCTTTTTCTTGTTGTACTCGTCGATGTGAGCACGTGGACACGAACGGAACGAAATTCGGAGTTGGAACGAAGCTTCTACAAGATGTTAATCTCAAAGGCATTCTCGTAATTTTACTAGAACTGTATTTTGTAGTTTGGGTGTTGGATCCAGTGGGACCCACCCACTGTCTTCACACTATTTCCCCTGCTCTCCCTCACTCTCTCTCTACAAACTCTCTCCTTCTCTCCTGTTCTTCTTTCCCGAGCCAAACCTCAGCGGCTCCACCACCTCTCCCCGTCGCCAAGCCACCACCATGAATCACCTCCAACTCACCAAACCTAGCTTGCAAGCTTCCCTAGCCTTGAGCCTCGACTGCACGGAATTCTGGCAAAGCCTCGAAGTTTTCCCTTCGAGATTCTCGTCAGATTTGACCACGATCGACCTCGTGGTGACAATCAATCGACTCCTCGTGAGTCCTAGAGTATTTCCCAAGTCATGCATGCTGGAATCTACCTCGGAATCGACGGTTTCCCAAAGTTCACCTTTGAGCCGTGACTTTCCTCTCATATTTCGACCATCTTCGGCCATCTTTTGACCTCGAAATAGGTAAAATTAGATTCCTTATCTTCATAGCTTCATTTTGATATATTACACGTGTTAAATGGTTGAGTTTTAACTGAGTTATGAACATGTGCAGAATTTTGGCGAAAAACCTAGTTTTCGGTGAGATTTCGGCTAACGGACGGCTGCTGGTGGCAGCAATGTGACAGCCGGAAGTTGCAGCGGTGAGCTGGTCCAGACCGGCCTGAACCGGGTCCAGACCCGGCTTTGACGTCAGCAGATCCGGTCTAAACCCGGTTGAACCGAGAATATTCCAAAGGTATATTCCTTTTCCTAACTGACGGCGTTAACGAAATATTCTCTAAAGCCGTTAGAATATTCGTTAAACCCTGGAATATTCCGTTAAAGTTAACAGAGCGCCGTTAACTTTAACGGAGCGTGTAACCGGCACATAAGGGCGCGTGAGGGCGCGTGCCGGCGAGTGACCGCGCATGGTAGCCTTCCACCGGCGCGTGACGGCGTGTGGAACTTCATGGCGGTGCGTGGCGGCACACGGCTGCCCACAGCGGCATACTTGGGTTTTCGGACACCGAAACTCTTAATTTGAGTTCCGTACTCCGTATTCTTCTTAGTTTTCAATTAGTTTATTAATTGTGGGTGTTTTACCTTAGGAATGACATCCCGAGGAGTACGAAGAGCGTACAAGTAAAGCAATTACGGCTACGGTCACTATGAGTGGGCCGTTCTTTCTAAAACTATATTTTATATATGTTTGTGAATTGAGATTTACATTTATGCTTTGAAACGAATCTTAGACTTGCTTTATCACCTTACTTGGTTTTAGAAACTCAAATGTTTTAGCATATTATCGATATTTCGAATACGGTATCTGTGAATACCATTTTAGAACGTTTTACTACGAGCCTTACTTTAGAAATGACATACTTTATACTATACCCCATTTTAAGTTACGAGACTTTACCCATGGCATGTTTTCATACCCGCTCAACTAGGATTGCTTACACGGTGTCTATAGTACTGTCTGGGGCCAGGACCAGCTTCACGTGTATGTTCACACTGCACCGACACGCTCACTTTGGATCCATCGTAGGTGCCAACCTTTTCTAGTTGCCTTAGCATCTAGAACTCGTTGTGACGCGCTTAGCGCCAGCTTCACATGTATGTAGTACTCGAGCATAGGTTATTACACCCAGCCTGTTCATAGCAGAATATCTCTGCATGAGCTCATGTGTTTGCACTGCCTACTAAGCGTACCCAGTTGTTATATGTGATTTTATGATATACCTACTTTCACTGATGCCATGGAGCCTTGTGTTATTCTTGATTTCACATATTGATTTCCACGTGTTGATTTTTTGTTGAAAGATTTTATATTGGAGTTTATGGTTATTTACCTGTTTTGGAAAATAACTGACTTTTCACTTTTACTCTGTTTTCATACTTATTATGTAGTATGATTTTGAGAATTATTACGGATTTTTACAGCCAGGAGTTAGTACGTTCGGAAAAGTAAAGTTTTAGAAAATTATTTGTTTTTGCCCACTCACACCTTTCTGTTTTGTGCCCCTCCAGGTTTAGTAGGCTTTGGAGCTCCTGACGTCAGGATGTGGTGGCATGGTTCCCTTGTCAGTGTAGAAACTTTACTAGTAATTGTAGTTACTTAGTAATTTCTATTCTGTAAAATTAGTAACTCTATTATTATCCTCTCTGGTTCACTTACACTTCCGTGCACTCGATCTTTACTTTATTCAAATTTCCCTTTTATTACTCTAAATTACACTCATTCCTTCAAATGGCTTTTGTCACCTCACGGGGTGTCGGCCAACACCCCTCAATTTTTGGGTGTCCACCTGGACATCTGGGTCAGGGTGTGTCAGCCCATGTAAGCATTGTCTGTCAAGACTTGTCCACATGCCATACCACCAATTATAATTATTTCACATGCCATACCATCACTGCTTTGGTATTTTTTAATCAGTTGCAAAAATCAATTTACATTAAAAAAAACTAATAATAATTAATTTACAAATATGAAAAAATATGCAAACGCTCGTGATCGCATCTTCTGCGCTTGACGCTAGTTACATCGTCATTTGGGTTTTTAAAACCCTCCAAACTCTCATGAATAGTGTTTTTTGTCCGAGTTCAAAACTATAATAATTAATGTACAAATGTCAAAAATGTCAAAAAAAATATATAAACGCTTGTAATGACAATATCTACAACTTTCATGAAGGTTACAATGTCAGTTGGATTTTTCTAACCCTCCAAACCTTCATGAATAGTTAAAAATCTACGGCGTTCAAAATTAATAAAAATTCACAATAATTAATGTACAAGTGTGAAAAAAGGTAAAAAAAAAAATATACAAATGCTCGTAATGACAAGCTCTACAACTTTCGTGAAGAGGTCAACTCCGAAATTCAACACGATAATCTATGAAACCCTAGATTTATATATAACCGTCGATTGTCGTTTATGTTTACGCTCCATTCTTCTCACTTGATTTCATTTTTTCAGATTTTCTTTTTTTAAAACATGATCTTTTAGTGGATGCAAAAATATGAACGATTCGGATCATTTATATCGCGTTCATATTTTTACAGTGAAAATATATCTCCGAGGTTATAAAGTTTCAAGAAACTATATAACATTGACTCATATTTCAATTAACCATAAATATAGGAACATGATATCAACAATCCGAACTGTTCATATTTCGGCATCCACTAAAAGATCATGTTTTAAGAAAAACAAAATCAGGTGAGAAGAGTGGAGCGTAAATATAAACGACAATCAACTGTTATATATAAATCTAGGGTTTCATGGATTATCGTGTCGAATTTCGGAGTTGACCCCTTCACCAAAGTTGTAGATCTTGTTATTACGAGCGTTTTCATGTTTTTTTTTTCCATTTTTCACACTTGTACATTAATTATTATAATTTTTTATTAATTCATAACTCAACACAAAAATCACTATTCACGAGGGTTTGCAGGGTTTCAAAAATCTAAACGACAATGTAACCTCCAGGAAAGTTGTAACTTTTTTCATTACAAGCATTTTTATAGTTTTTTTTTTTCTACATTTTTCACACTTATACATTAATTATTATGAATTTTTTAATGTAATTTGATTTTTCCTACAAATGTGAAAATGTGTAAAAATTCATAATAATTAATTTTCAACTCAAACAAAAAACATTATTCATGAGGGTTTGTAGGGTATTAAAAATCCAAACGACGATGTAATCATCGTTAAATCGTAAAGAATGCGAAAACGAGCGCTTGCATTTTTTTCACATTTTAAAATTAATTATTTTAAATATAATTTGATTTTTCATACAACATTCCATTGACATTAAAAAAATTCATAATAATAATTTTACAGCAAATGCAAATGGAAATGTAAAGACAAAGGCAAAGGTAAGAGAAGGCAAGACAAATTCAAAATTTGAAAAAAAAATTCGAAAAATGCTAGGCTTAAAATTTTGCCACACTTAACGAAATGTGTTGAGAATATAAATTTCACGTCGAATCCTGAGAATATGAATTTCAGGTCGAAAAAAATGTTAGACCTTACGTCTGCTTATAAGTAGGTAACAAGTTATATTGAGTCCCACCTTCTCTCTCCTCCTCTCCTTCCTCATTTCACCGACTCCAGTACTCACACTCGTCTCCTTCTTCAGCAGCAACCCCCAACCTCCACTCTATCTAGCAAATCAGGTTTGACATGGGTGCAGTTTCGCGGCCATAGCTAGCAAATCAGGTTTGGGATGTGGTGGTTTATCTCGCCCAATTGGAGGGGAGTGAAACCCAACCAGCACCGCCAGGGTTGTTTGTCTGACGACGATCACCATTAAATTCAAACGACGGAGGTGGAAGCCATGGACGGGTCTGGATGCAATGGTGGATATTGACGCGCTCTTTCCATCTTTCAATTTCCAATTTTTTGAATCAATTTCCATTTATGTTGAATTGGGTTGTGATAAATTCACAATTGAGAAACGGGTTGAGCTCGGAAGGCAAAGAGAGCGACGAATGGGTGAAGAATCTGAGCATTGCTCTTCTGCGATTTCCGACGGGGCAGAGGAACACACGACAAATACGCATTCATGTTGTTTCAGTCCAAAATTGATCTTATTCAAACTCCACAGGTATACAATCGTTACCACTCCACCAAATCATGTCGTCCTTCACCGCAAACCCATGGATGCCCGCCTTCAAACATCAGATCTCGCAGCATCAACCTCTACAATCTGATTTCGCAACAACATCGTAAATCTCCTTCCAATTACAATAAATCTTGGTTGTGCGACATCATCAGATTTTCTGATTTGTGATTTGTGTCATTCGCAACTACTCTAAGGAAGACGTAAATAATACAACTATTCACAAACAATCAGAATTTTTCCCACTCGACTCTGCAACCCTCATTCATATATAGGAAGAGGTAAAAGTTACAATTAAGATTGAATTTGTGCAATGAAGATAGGAAGAGAAATAGGATAATTCAATCAATCAATTGTTTAATTGATAGGATAAATGGTAAGTTTTATTTTTAATTCATTCAATTGTTTTTTTGTTTTCATAAAAGATTAAACAAAAGAATAAGTAATCATGGGTTAGTTAAAAAGACACGTGACAATATTTTGGAGGGGAGGTAACGGTCACCCTGGGTTAGGGGGGTGAGCAAAAACGGACTCTATTTTCTATATACCCAATCGTCTTCCACCTACCATAAATGATTTGTTTCCATATTTTCTATATACCCAGTCGTCTTCCACCTACCATAAATGATTTGTTTATTTATGTCTGACCTACAGCTTCAGATCTTCCGGTTGTTCCTCTTTTTTAAGTGGCATTTCTCTCCCGCCGTTGGATTAAAGGGAAAAGATCCTGGGCCATCGGATCTACGTAGTTTTTTAAACCCATGTAATATGAAAGAATTTTCGAAAAGTATGATAATAGAGGTAAACTATAAAGAAAAAGTAATTTTTAGGTAAGGGGTAGAAAGAAGAGACCAATTTTTCATGGGGTGAATAGAATAGAAAATATGAAAATAGAGGTAAACTATTATCCTTAGTTTCAAGGGGGTGAATAATAAAAATTTTATATATGATCAAGTCCAATAAAACTTAAATAATAAACATTCAACTTAATGTTT
Source organism: Gillenia trifoliata (assembly GCA_018257905.1). NCBI lineage: Eukaryota > Viridiplantae > Streptophyta > Magnoliopsida > Rosales > Rosaceae > Gillenia > Gillenia trifoliata. The sequence goes on along the minus strand of CM031088.1, from coordinate 6,502,630 downwards.
ATATATGTATTTTTTTTAAAAACACATTAATAAGGTGCGGTAGCCACGAGGGAAGTAGAAACAACAAAAAAAAAGAGCCTACTCGAATTACCTTATTTCCTCTATGAGGGAGAAAGAAAATTAAGGAACCCGCAAATATTGGCAAAACTACAACTTTGCAAATGCGAGAGAGATGTTGTATACAACAGATGCATGTAAGTTTCTCTCATGATCTTGACGAGAGAATAAGAGTAGAAAAAAATGTGATAGCCATGAATATAAATAATAATCTCAGCCTCAGAATTTCTCTTTAGCTATTCCATATCATTGCTAATGATAAATTTAATCCGATCCAGCCTTTATTTTATCCTGCGAGCCAAACACAAATCTTCCTCCTCCAATGACTGGATGTGTCGAACAGAGCACCAAGCACATTTGAAATGTCACATAAAAATTCCCGCCAAGTCATATATCTGAATAACTCTGATAGTCAGCTACCCACCGGAATCCCCGACTGTTGAAACCGACATGTTCATGTCTCGTACACACCATTAGATTGGTTGTCAATTTTCGAACTACTTTCATCGACTGTGCCATTTACTTGACCATTGGATTTTGAACCATAGACGTGCCCCATTTTTGCCCGTTTGGTCTCCAAGTATTTCTGATTCTCCATAGTTATCGGTGCCAACAATGGGACTCGGCCAGCAATGGCCAAACCATAACCCTTGAGACCAATATATTTCGCAGGATTGTTCGTCATCAGCTTCATTGTTCGAACACCTAAATCTCGTAGTATCTGCAAAAGAATTTAGTCATGAATTCAGATATCAAGACAATCTACCTTCTGCTATGGGAAATTGTTTCAAGAAACAAGCCTAGGAAAATCTACATACAATGTGCCTTAACAGTACTTGGGTAACACTTCCAAATATCAACATATAATTACAATAGAAAGTAATTCAAATTACAATTTGATAACAGTAACCAACTCAAAAGACCTGAAGCAGAAGATTCCCAGCCCCGATGCCAAAACTTAGCGACGAGAAAGGAACTAGAATGTGATGAAAAAACTAACAGTATTTTATAGGTTCACCTCTAAATCAAAGTATTTATAGATTTAATGTTCTGGCCACTATAAAAGGCCATTAAATCCATTCTCCCTAAATGAATCCCCAACAACTGATGAAATTTTATTAAAATGGGATCATCAAATCAATTCTGCAATCAGGTCAGCCAAGAAAGGGATAATTTTCTAGTGAAAGAGAGGCTCATGTAAGCAACACTTTTAACAGTATCACAATACAAATACATCTACAAGAAAAGATACGCAATGCTGAAAATGATGACACAAATGAGATGATTTACTGTTAAGAAACCAGTACCTGTGCACCTATGCCATACTCGCGAGAATCAACAGGTAATCCCAGCTCCTCATTGGCTTCAACAGTGTCACGCCCGGCATCCTGCAATTTATAAGCTCGGAGCTTGTGACCCAAACCAATTCCTCTACCTTCATGTCCACGAAGATACACCAAAACACCCCTACCAGCTGCTTCAATTTGCTTCATTGCAAGTGCCAGCTGGTTTCCACAGTCACATCTGGCTGACCCAAATATGTCACCAGTGAGGCACTCAGAATGTACCCTCACAAGTATTTCTTGCCCGTCCGCAATTTCACCCTGTAGGTTTTAAAATCCTGCAAATAGTTACTTACAGGAATAAACATTGATCAAACACAAAATATTGTTTTTATTCGTCATCCAACCCTCACACTTCAGTGAATATCCCAATTAGTGATATGAGAGTGATACAGAATACAATCGTGCTATGGAAAGACAGTAGGACAAATTGTTGTGATATCAATTTATGTAGAGAGGGAGAGAAATTGATGCAGTAGAAAGGAGAGAAAAAAAGACAGGAAAGATGTTGAAGAGAAGGATAAAGAGAGACAATTAGGGGGTACAACAACCTATTTCTTTATTATCACACCAATATGCCAAATTCTGAAATCCTATTACAATGAGGCCTTTCAGCGAAGGCAATCCCATGAAAATAAAGTACCTTTGGACTTCCTCATAAAGTATTGAGATAACATGATAAATAAAATCCTAAATTATTAGAAAAACAGGTAGATAAACAGCTACCCGCAATTCTAATTCCAAGAATCATAACATTTAATAAACATAAACATAAACATTTAATAAAATAAACATAATTTCGAAGCTCTTTCTTATCCCTTAATAAATAAAAACTAACTCTTAAATCCATCATCAAATAGAGTCTGATAAGAAACTTCGGATACGGAAACATGCTAAACCTAATAGAATAGATGGTAGATGGTGGAGGATAGACAATCGCACATCCTGCTAGAAAACTGTGGAGTCTTGAGCAGGAAGACGTAAGTGCAAGCTCCCATAGCAAAATATAACCTAAGATAACCTTCCTCTAACTTAGCTTTCAAGTTTCAATCCTTCTGGCAGATCCTTCATTGAACAAAGATAATATCCCCAAAGGTTTCTACGAGCTGTCAAATAAAACTATAACAGGCGTCTATGCGCTAGTTCAATAAAGAGAATTACATGACAACAAATGACTCCTTGTAGCATCCAAAACTTTGACCATTGAACAGTAGTAATTTCTCACACATCCATTTGCTCACAACGGCTGACTGTTCATGACAAGACACTGCCAATAATATGAAGCAAAGTCTTAAAAGCATGAGGTGCAAGCCTCATGATTAATTGATATAAGCTTTTGGCGTTTAGGGGTATTATCCTAGAGCCACTTGTCGAGAATCAAGATATCAGCTCAAAGGCCTTTCATGTCATCTCTGTCATTTTTCTGAAGTTTTCTCACCAGGCACACATCTGAGGACTCCCAAGTAAGTGATTCCAAAAATTCATCCTAAGAAATCAAGTACACAACACCTGGTATATGTATTAAAAAACAATGAACTCTAAGAAGTGAGCAATAAAATATCTACAAAAACAATCGCAGGTAACTAAGTCAACCAAACACTGACATTGTAGAATGGTAACGGCAGGTGAATTCTACAGACACAAAGATGGCAAATAACAATCCACAAATTGACAATTATACCAACGGCTACTTATGACGGGTGTTGGATAATGAAGGTTAGATAACTTTAAGGGGAGAATACTCTATGTCAATGATTTGCTTACTTTAACCATAGCAATGTGCTCAATCCCATCAAGCAATGATTTATAACAGTAGGCTTCAAATGGCCCCCACATTGTGGGTATTCGTGCAACTCCAGCCCTCTCCACCAACTTATCTCTTTTCCTCCTATATCTGAAAGTTACAATTCACAAACACCATACTTTGAATTTCTTCCACTAATTTGAAGAACATGACAAAAATCAACATTTAATATTTACTTGTCCTGACAAAAGTATACCAAGAAGTAACAATAACATTAATTCATTACTTCACAAAAAAGTTAGTCTCTTGAAGAAAAGGAAAGAAAAAGGGGCAGGGTTTTTTGACAGCCCTGAACCATTCTTAACTGATTGAAAGAAATAGAAGTTATAATTATTTAAAGTATATTTAAGCTGTCAAATAAACATTCTTCACTCGCTCGTAGATGCTAACCTGAGGATTGCAGGATGACCCAGTGTTTCAGAAATATGTAATAACCTTATCAGTTAATGAAACAGTTGTGTAGTCATCTTTGAACTGGTCAAGTTTAAGGATTTATTTGGTAACTACAGCTAGTACTCTTTGAACTCATAATGTCCAGACATAATCATTCAGAGTACCTTATCAAATCAGCAATGGAAACAATTTTCAAGTTTTCTGCCCTTGCAAATTCACGAAGCTTTGGTAATCTAGCCATAGAACCGTCATCATCCACAATTTCACATAAAACTGCTACTGGATCCAGCCCAGCCAACATAGCAAGATCAACTGAAGCTTCAGTGTGACCGGCTCTTTTTAGAACTCCTCCCTCTCTGTACTTTAGGGGAAAGATATGTCCTGGGCGGTTGAAATCTTCAGGTTTTGAATCCCTTGATGCAAGAGCCAAGACTGTTGCAGCTCTATCACGAGCAGAAACACCAGTTGTCGTACCATGTTTTGCATCCTATGGAGTCCAAAACAATTGAGGTCACCACATAAGAGTTATTATAAGTCACAAACCAGGTATATATTTAATAAAGTAATAGATTAAACTTCCACTATCCATCCCCAAGACAAAGACAAGGTTGGCAATACCAACTCCAGTCTGCTCCACTGTCCTTCAAAAATATTGAGTCAAAATCCAGCTACGTATATACAATATCATTTTCACTCTTTCCCTAGCCTTTGAGAGATCCAACAAACTCGGATGCAGTTACTGACCAGAATTGTAAAATTCATGGAACAAGAAGCCTGTGATCTTGATAAGGTCATTGTTCCCCTCCTAATAGCACATCTCAATATGCATAATTGGGTTTAATTTTATGTAGGAGAATTTAACTACATACCACTGAGACAGTGAATGCCGTACAAAGTTTTTCTTCATTCTGTGTCACCATAAGTGGAAGTTGCAACCTCTCCAAGTCTTCTCCTTTCATGCTCACACAAACAATCCCAGTTCCGTGCTTGACAATAAACGCCATAGCTTCTGGTGTTGCCAAGGAAGCTGCCATTATAAGATCTCCCTCATTTTCTCTATCTTCATCATCTACAACGATAACCATCTGCAATATTTTCTTGAATTAATGATCTGCTATCTTATCCACCTCCAGAAAAATTAAGCACAAGAAAAAAAGAGTAAATATATCCCTTAATTTCACAGCAGAACTAACTGAGAAAATGACCAACCTTGCCTTGACGTATATCTTCAATGGCCTCCGGAATGGACGAAAATCCTTGTATAGGTTGATCTAGATCATATTCATCACTTTCAGAAGAGAACCCACTAAACGTTGGAGTAGTTTCTGCTGAAAGTGTTCCGAAACCTAATGCATCAGGTTGTATTTCAATCCCAGTTGGATTGCCATTAGGGTAAGACAGGAGACCATCTTCTCCCAGCAAAGCTCTTGCCTTAATTGATCCCTTGGAACGAAAGCACAATTTCCAAGACACACTCGGTCTGACAAAACCGGATAATCGCCCATTTGCCGCAAGCGAAGTCCCAGGATATAGACTAGTGTGCCCTCTGAAGATAAAAACTAATTAGACATGTATACATACATCTAGGGGGAAGGGACTACAATTTCAGAACGAAACTAACAATAGGAGAAGAGTTTCTCAATTGTGCAAAAAGCATTTTCGATAAACTGTGTTTACCTGCTAACCTTAAATCACATATAACTTTATTAATTAGGTCATAAAACCCATAGTTCTCATCTAAAATTCTTAAAAGGTCCCCATTTTCATATTTTCTATTCTATTTATCCTCTAGACAATAGATCTTTCTTTTCCACCCCCTACTCAGAAACTTGTTTTTTTTTATAGTTTACCTTCATTATCATACTTTCTATTCTATTTACATTCCACAAGTCTTCACTGACAGCTAGTTTTTCAGCGTTTCTACTCAAATTTTCCAGTTGGCCCAATTACAAAAGTTAGTCCCCGCAACCTTCTTTACGTACCTATGTATTTTATTAGGTCGTTCATCAACATTTGAGCGCCCAAATTTCAAATTAGGGACTGAAAGATAAACGGAAAATTTTAGGGGGTGAACGGAGAAAAAATGTTCATATAGTGGGTTTTTAATAATTCTCTAAATTCTTGATCCCAAAACTTTAGGGTTACAAAACTAACAATTTCTGAAGTAAACAATGAATTTCCAATTTCCATTCACTACCTGGATAAGTGTAATGTCAATTTATCATCCCCATTTGAACATTTGAACATTAAACACACAATACATACAATGCCCCAATTCCAAAACATAAAAATCCTCTCAATCTTCATCAATTTCAGGACATTTCAGATCACTGTGATTATTCAAATCAAATTACAAATCCACGAGCAGAGAGAGAGAGACAGAGGGAGAGGGAGGGCTTACGGGGACGGGGAAAGAGCCGTTGAGGAGCAATAGGGGTTGATGGAAGCCATTGGAAGCCTGGAGGTGCAGCTGCTGCTTTCAGGCTTTCAGCTCAGCTGTGTTCCGTGAGAGAGAGAGAGAGAGAGAGAGAGAAAGGAGAGAGACCCGGCGAAAGAAATAGAAGAGAAGAGGAAGAAAGAGAAATCAGAGACGCTGAGGTGGGTGCGCCGGATTGGTCAACGAAAGCCACCGCCAAGCAATTGCAGAGAAACGGAACGGAATGATTCAATTCAACGGTTCATATCCTGGTGGATATTCAATCTGACGTCAGCATTATCCCCCGACACCATAGTTGTGTTAGGAAAAGCACGCTAGTGCAGATCTCAAGGTTGTATTAGAATATTCCAATAAAAAACGATAAGCCACAAAAAAAAGAGATTATTGACAAAAAGAAAGTCGTGTTTAGACCATCTTAGGTGCGGCCTGCCGCCGTCTTGACCACTATTCAATTAAGGACGTGATTACTAACAATTGAAGTAAATAAGAATTTGAGTAATCAGAAATCAGAATAACCACGAATTATAGAAAGTAGGAATCGAGATGAGACATTCTCATTAAAGCACCTCCACCGGTGTATGGATTGCAAGGGCAATTGGATTGGATAGCTTTCCAACCCCAATTTAGGGTCTCCACCGGTTACAATTGCAAAGGGCAAGAGGTGGGCCCAAGCAAGCCCAACCTCAAGTCCGAGCAATTTGTGTCCGAGTTGGCGCCCGCATGCAAGCTGACGTCAGCCACTGATATATATTTTTTTTAATCAGGCGCGTGCACAACACGCGCCTGGAGGGGAGAGTGAGCCGGCCAAACTGTCAGCGTGGGACCCACGCCTATCAGTGACGTCAGCCAAAGCCAACGGCTCTATGACGTGGCGTTTTCGTGGCCGTTGGATTTCCAACGGCTAGTTAATCTGGACCGTTGGATTTACAACGGAAAAAAAAAAATTTTACCAGATTGTTTCAATTAAAATTTGAAAAAAAATGAACGGCCAAGATTAATGCGACCGTTAAAAATTCAAAAAAATTATTTAAATTTTTTTTTTATTTTTTTTTATAAATATCCCCAGTCATCTTCTTCATTCCTCACACCACAACTCAATATTTTTTTTCCTACATCAACTATATTTGTTTTTCACCTTCCAAATCCTTGTTTTACAAAAAAAAAATTATGAGTGAGAAGGCAAATTGGTGGATCGCCGAAGATATTGCGTTAATGGAGACTTGGGTGCGTGTGACTCATGAGAAGACATTTTCCCGAGCAAGACGAGGAAGTTCCATACGCTCCAAGGAATGACAGACCTAGCACCACCAATTGGATTCCTGAGGAGCAGGGTACTACGAATAATGTTGTTCATTTTTAATTAATTATGGTTGTTGTAATGCTATGGTTTGCTTTGTAGTTGAAATTAAATTATTTGAATTAGACAATTGTTTTATTTTCAACGAACAAATAAAATTATTTAAATTATTTGAATTAAATAATATTTTTTTCTTGCCCTTGCCCTTGCCCTTACTCAACGAGTGGAGTTGCACAAAGGCAAGCACTATTTTTGAAGGGCAATTAGTTGCCCTTGCCCTGCCCTTGCCCTCCTCTAACGGGTGGAAGTGCTCTTATCAGAATAAAAATAGAGCTAATTTCTATTTAAGTTGTTTATAATATTCAGAATCAGAATGAAAACCAATTTGATTATCATTTTGCTTTGCCCAATCCGACCTCTCTCCTATGGAATTCGATTCTCCTAATATCAAAAATAGGACTCCTGAGTTTATGTCGGGCCCGCATTACTTTTCATTCCTTTTGAGTCAGTAAACAAATGAGTAATCTGGAATGGGATGACACCCATTTCTCCCATTTTATTTCCGTAAATGTAAACACTCCTTAAATGTTATCATTCGCTTGTAGTGTAGTTTAACTCAAATCTTTAACATGATAGTGTAAATAATCGTTGTATTAAAAACAAAACAAATCGCTAATTAGTACTACAACAATATTCTTTCACTTGTAAGTGGGAGATCTTAAGTTCGAATTTGATGAACAACAAGTTTGATATCAATTTAATATAACTGGCTCATTGTGTGTGGATTGAGCCAAATCCTCATCCCTTAGGCCCCATTTGTTTCACGTTCTTAGCTAGGATTGGACTAGCTTTAGGAATTAAGCTGGACTTACTTGACTTAGACTAAGCAATATAAGAATTGTGAAGTGTTTGGTGCAGTGTCGGACTAAACTCCAAACTAAAAAAAATCCAAGTTTTTTTAATTCAATTTTGTCTTTCAAAAAACAAAAAACTAATTTTTTATTATTTTTCACCTCATCATTTTCTAATTTTCTAGAAGAGCCGACTATATATTTTTCTTTTGGTCAAATTCATTTTCACTTTCCTCTCTCTTTGCCTCTTTCACTTTCACCACAAAACTCCATGACCGACTGCAAGTGGTCTAATTTGGGATTTGAGAGATTGAGTTAGGGAAGTCGGGGAGGGGAGGGGATGTTACATCTCGTCCCTAACTATATTGTATTTTATTCCCCGATGATGTAAAATGACCAAAATGCCCTTGGAGGCATATTGTATCCTTCGAGATTAGTTACCTTCTATCGAATTAATTTCGCTTCTTTGTCGTACTTTTTGGTACGTGCACTCTCCTACGAACCCGAAAACACGAATGGCACCTGATTCGGACTTGTAACGGACAAGTTACGATCAGGGGCAAAATAGTAATTTGCCAAGAGCAGTGTTTCAAAACTGTGGGTTTTGCCCATGGTTTCAGCAAGGCCAGTTGGCCTGCAACCCAACTCAGAATTTCAGCCTTTTTCTTGCATGCATGTCGGCATGCAGAAGGCAGATTCCTGCAATTTGAAACTTGTGAACTTTATTGTGTTTTAAATCCATGCACCCAGTGTGCATTGCTTCACACTTTGAACCACTTCACTCTGCCTTCCTCCCCGAGACACCCCCACACTCACACAGTGAATTGTGCATGCATTCTTGCTGCAAACCCAAACCCAAAAACTTCTCAAGACACCCAAGCTTCGAAAACCACCACCATTCTCGGCTCACCTTCGAGCAAGCCTCGAACCTGTGTTGTGCCACCTTCAACCCCAAACAAACCCAGCTACATCGAACCCAAGAAACCAGCCCAGAAACTTTAAGCTTCGAAAACCCAGAACTTCGAAGTTTCTCCGGCGAGCTTCACTCGGCCAACCACGGCCATTCAAGCCTCGATCCAGCTTGAAACTTGCACCAAAAGACTCCTGAGGACCTTGGGATCACAACCCAAGGCCTGCATGTAAAAGCCCGACCCAGATCGACGGAATCCAAGTTTGGCCGATTCTTTCGAGGCCAATTCCGGCCACCTCTGGCCAACTTTTGACCTCCCAAGTGGTAAAATCGAACTCTACTCTTCACAAGCTTCATTTTGATACCAATTTTGTGAAAAATGGTTTAGATTTGAAGAAGTTGCATTTTTCCAGAAATTCAGGCGATTTTTCCAGATTCCGGCTCCGGCGAGCGGCGGACCTGGTCTGACGTCAGCGAACCGGCCTGTGATGTCAACAAACCCGGTCCAACCGGTGGAATATTCCGTTTAACTCTAACGTCGTCAAGGAATATTCCCTAACGGTGACGGAATATTTCGTAACGCCGTTAGAGAATATTCCGTCAGTCAAACAGAATATTCCGTTAACTTTAACGGCGAGTGCACAGTCGGCGCGTGGCGCGCGTGTGATCGCGTGGGCACGCGTGTGAGCGCGTGAGCGCATGAGCGCGTGAGCGCGCGTGTGGGTGCGTGACGGCGCGTGGGCGCGTGACGGCGCGTGGGCGCGCGTGACGGCGTGTGCTGCCTTGTGGCAGCGCGTGGCGGCGCGTGAACCACTTTTCTAATGATTTCAAGTCCCGAAACGAGCAAACAAAGGGGAATTTCGAGTCTTTTCCTTACTTTAAATTGGAATAGGCTTGTTTAATGATTAGTTTAGTAAATTCCCATATAGGTGAGACCTATCCCGAGGAGCTACGAGCTCAAGCGAAGTACGGAGGCTACGATCCGACTACTTACCAGTGAGTGGGCCTTTCTTTACTCCAAATATTATATTAGTATGTGTTTTAAACGTGATTTCCATGACTATGTATAGCATGCCATGTTTTATAAACTGATATATGTTTTATGTGACACCTTATGACTTAGTATTCATGTTTACTTGGCTTTATCGAATAAATGTTGGCATGTCTATACGTTTTGGCAAATTATTACTCATCACGCATATTGCACGGTGTTAGCACTGTCCGGGCCAAGACCAGCTTCACGTGTATGTTCACACGCACCGACACGCTCACTTTGGATCCATTGTAGGTGCCAGCCTGTTCTAGGTCGCCTCGGCGACTAGACTTGTTGTGACGCGCTTAGCGCCAGCTTCACGTGCATGTAGTGCTAGAGCGTAATTTATTAGACACCCAGCCTGTCATGTAGCTACTTTCTGCATGACTTGTGTGCATTGATTATGCGATGAGTATTGTGATATTTTACTGCTAGTAAAACTTATATTTCAGTTATTACTTTTACTGTTAGTAAAACTTATATTTTCAGTATACTACTGGTGTTACAGTGAGGGGTTATTCCAAACTTTTGAAAAGGTTTTATAAAACTATACTTGGCCCACTCACCTTTGTTTTTCACCCCTCCAAGACATAGATTTTAGTTTGCTGACGAGACTGCGTGGCTGCTGCTGATATTACATTTTACCCTCAGTGGAAGTATGTTAATTTCCTTTCAGTACTGTTCTATATCCATCCTACGGGATGGGAATATTCCTTAAATTTTTTGAACCTAGCTTTGATATTTGTGTATTCATGGGTCTTAACCCACACCATACACTTCCGCTCTGTATTTCTTTAAATTTTAGCATAACTCTGATTTAAATTCCTTCATTATTTCTTTATCAATTTCCTATGACTTCGTCACTCCTCCGGAGTGATGGTCAGCACGCCTTGTTATCCGGTGTCCACCTAGACATCTGGGACGGGGTGTGTCAGGGGAAGTCGGGGAGCAAGTGGTCTAATTTTATACTTTAAAATTAGATGAAATTCTTAATTTTATTTTTCCTAGAGGTTGTGTCAGCTACAAGGGAGGATAGGATGGTAAGGGAGATGGGGTGTGTAACATCCCGTAAAAAGTTTGTTATAAAACAATTTCTGGGGAATATTTTCTACCTGTGCGGGTTTATTTCGTACACGTGAGCGTGTAAGTTTACTGTTTTTGTGGGTGCAAAATACCCCCAAAACCCCACTTTTCCTTTTTTTTCTTTTTCCTTTCCTTCCCCTTCCTTCTCCCCGTCACTTTCTATTTTTTTTCCCAATTTTGACTTTTCTCTCTCTCTCTCACCGTGTGTGCACAGTGCACACTGACGGAAAGTCATCGAATCGAAGCAAACGAAAATCACCACCTTCTTTGTCTCGACGCCGTGGACTCAACGGTGCAAACCGTTCGTCCAAACTCCCAACCGTTTGACGAGAAACGCAACCGGAAGAACCGGACCTTTCCGACCATTTTTCGGCCAATCTAGACCGAGGTGAGGTTTCTAACTACCACCATTGTGTTCCTCTTGCTGAGTAGATGAATTTTCATAGGTTGTTTGCCTGATTTGGTTGAGTTTTGACGTAGATCGACAAAGCTACAGTGAACCGCAACTTTCGGGGCAAATACAGGCCTTTTCCCGAGCTTGTACGACCAGTCCAAATGTACACAGTGATTCTACTCTTCTCCAGCTTCATTTTGATATATGGCACATAAAATTTGGCCAAGAAATGAAGAAGATATAGAGCTTTAAAAATTTTCCAGAAACTGGCCAAAATTCCGGCGACGACGGCCGGCGGCCGGCAGCGGCGGCGGCGACCAAAAAAAGACCAGAGGTGACCGGCGTTGACGTCAGCGATGACGTCAGCAAACCAGGTCAGACCGACCTTGCTGACGTCAGCAAACCGGTTCAGACCGGCGCTGACCGGCTCGGCTGAGCCGCGCGTGGAGCTGCGCGTGAGTCGCGTGTGGGACAGCGCATGGAGCCGCGCGTGGAGCCGCGGCTTGCCGCGTTTGAGCTGCACGTGGGGGCGCGTGGGGGCGCGTGGGGGCGCGTGGGGGCGCGTGGGGACTCCTTTTTCGATTCCGTCTTCGCGAGGCGACTCGTGACAACACATACTACCTAGGGGCAGTACGTATGATATTTTTCGAGGTGTTTTGGACCTCTTGGTTGAGCAAACAAGGGATAGGTGTAATTAATTAGTTATTTAATAACCTTTATGAGGTTAATCATTATTACAGTGATATCTCATATAGGTGAGACTTATCCAGAGGATTACCGGGGCTACCCAGGACAGGAGGGCTACAACCCGGCTACCTACATGTGAGTGAGTGGGTCTTTGTTTTGATAAATGTATATGTACGTATGGTTTTTCAATGTTTTCTTCAAACTGTTAGCATAATTCATATCATATACGTTTGTTGGAGGTAGAACATTCGTATTATATTGCCATACATGTTTTATACTGTTGCTCATCACTAGATGTATAACACCCTAGGTATTAGTACTCAGTCTTGTGGCCAGGACTAGCCTTGACGTTTGGAGTAGTCACTACCAGTACCGCTACGCAGCTTTGGATCCATTGTAGGTACTAGCCTGTTCTAGGTTGCACTAGGCAACTCGAACTTGTGTGACTGCACTTGGTGCACCAGCGCTTAGCGTTAGACTCGCGTCATTGTAGTACTCAGCGTATTACTTATATATCTAGCCTGTTCCTTGTGGTTTAGCCACTTGGACTTGTGTGTTTACATATGGGTGAGCATGTCAGTAAATCATTATCGGGGAGTACCCGTATATTTTTTATTATAGTATTTTGAGGTTCATGCCTGAGGGTATGACATGTTTTCAAACTATACTTGTTTTCTAGCGAGGGGTTAGTATATTCTTGAAAACAAAGGTTTTATCAAACTTTGCTTTTTGACCCACTCACCGTTTTATGTTTTGCGCCCCTCCAGGACTTAGAGGCGGGTTCTCTTATCGGTGACACGAGGGCTTCCTTGGCGGTGGTCGACGGTTCTGACATTGCTTCAGTTTATGTAGGATTCACTCCTACTTGTAGTTAACTTTTATTTGTCCATCCTCATGGGGATGTGAATAATTTATACTCCTGCAATATTTACTTTGCTCTGACTGTTATGCATCATGTATCATGGGTTTTTAACCCTCACCACACTTCTACTTCCGCACTCTACTCTTGAAATTCTTACTTTTCACTTAATTCTTGCATAATTGGCTTTCGTCACCTAACACGTGTCGGGCAGCACTTCCCGACACCTGGCGTGTCCGGGATCGGGATGTGTCAATGTGGGTGGGATGGGAACGGTCTGCGCTTAGAGAGTCGGGACTGGGCATTTTTTTTTTTTGAGTAACAACATCGTCGATCTGGTTGACGATTTGCTAGTATGCTCCCTCTCTGGTCGTCGTCATCGTCGATCTATTGTTATTGATGTATGAAGGGAAAGGTGAATGCAAGATTGTAGGGCGTCTTAGCAATCTCACGCTGAAACACAAGATTGCTAGCACCATGTTAGTGAAGGGGCTAGTCCGAGCGAGTCCGGACTAGTCTCATTTATTATTAATCCTGACCAAACCAAACATGGTAGACTAGTCCCACTTAAAGATATGTAACAAACGGGGCCTTAGTGTTAATATATCGGTGGATAACAAAAAATATATTCAAATTAATATATCGGTGGATAACAGAAAAATGTTCAAATCACTCCACCATACACAAGTCTATTCCTTTTTAGTGAAAATTTTCAAAATTAAATTTTGATTGGCTAATTTTGATAAAATCAATTTTGTGCGTTTGAAAGAGTATCATATGTGCTTTCTGTAACATCCCGTAAAAAGTTTGTTATAAAATAATTTCTGTGGAATATTCTCTACACGTGCGTGTTTATTTTGTACACGTGAGCGGGTAAGTTTACTGTTTTGGTGGGTGCACAATACCCCCAAAACCCAATTTTTTCCTTATTCTTTCTTTCCCTTCCTTCTTCCCCGTCACTTTCCTTTCCCCAGATTTTTTTGACTTTTTCTCCCTTTTCTCTCCGTGGGTGCACAGTGCACACCGACGAAAACCCGTCGAATCTAAGCCAACGAAAATCACCACCTCCTTCGTCTCGACGCCGTGGACTCAACGGTGCAAACCGTTCGTCCAAACTCTCACCCGTTTGACGGGAAACGCAACCGGAAGAACCGGACATTCTCGGCCATTTTCTGGCCAATCTAGACCGAGGTGAGGTTTCTAACTACCACCATTGTGTTCCTCTCGTTGAGTAGATGAATTTTCATAGGTCGTTTGCCTAATTTGGTTGAGTTTTGACGTAGATCGACTTTGCTACAGTGAACCGCAACCTTCGAGCCAATTTCAGGCCATTTTTCGAGCTTGTACGACCAATCCAAAGGTACACCGTGATTCTACTCTTCTCCAGCTTCATTTTGATATATGGCACGTAATTTTTGGACTTGAAATGAAGAAGATACGGAGTTTTAAAAATTACCCAGAAACCGGCCAAAATTCCGGCGACGGCGGCTGGCGGCGGCGTCGGCGACCGGAAAAAGACCAGAGTGACCGGCGCTGGCGTCAGCGATGACGTCAGCAAACCGGGTCAGACCGGCCTTGCTGACGTCAGCGAACGTGTTCAGACCGGCACTGACCGGCTCGGCTAAGCCGCGAGTGGAGCCGCGCGTGGAGCCGCGGCTTGGCGCTTTTGAGCCGCGCGTGAGGGCGCGTGGGTGGTCCAAATTGAATTCTGTTTTCACGGGTCGACTCGTGACGACGTGTACTACCTCGGGGTAGTATGCATTTTAATTTTTGAGGTGTTTTGGATCTCCAAATTGAGAAAGCAAGGGATAGGTGTAATTAATTCGTTAATTCGTTACCTTTTTGAGTTAATCATTGTACCGGTGATTTCTCATATAGGTGGGGCCTATCCAGAGGACTACCGGGGCTACCCAGGACGGGGTACTTCGACCCGGCTACCTACAGGTGAGTGAGTGGGTCATTGTTTTGATAAATGTATATATATACGTATGGCTTTCAACGCTTTCTTTAAATTGTTAGCGTAGTTGCATATCATTACGTTTGTTGGAGGTAGAACATTCGTATTATATTGCCATGCATGTTTTCATACTGTTGCTCATCAGTAGATGTATACACCCCAGGTATTAGTACTCAGTCTTGTGGCCAGGACTAGCCTTGACGTTTGGAGTAGTCACTACCAGTACCGTTACGCAGCTTTGGATCCATTGTAGGTACTAGCCTGTTCTAGGTTGCACTAGGCAACTCGAACTTGTGTGACTACACTTTGTGCACCAGCACTTAGCGTTAGACTCGCGTCATTGTAGTACTCAGCGTATTACTTTTATACCTAGCCTGTTCCTTGTGGTTTAGCCACTCGGGCTTGTGTGTTTACATATGGGTGAGCAAATGTCAGTAAATGATTATCGGGGAGTACCCGAATGTTTTAAATAATAGTATTTTGAGGTTCATGCCTACGGGCATGACGTATTTTCTCAAACTATACTTGTTTTCAAACGAGGGGTTACTAAACTTTTGAAAGCAACGGTTTTATCAAACTTTACTTTTTGACCCACTCACCGTTTTATGTTTTGCGCCTCTCCAGGTTAGTTGGCTGGGAGCTTGCGACGTCGCTGGTGCGGTGGTATGACAATGTAGGGTTGTTTCTACAGTTGTATTAAATTTGTATCCCTCACTCTACTCGTTGTGTATTCTAACAATTCTTCCGCACTCAGTTCTTACTATTCAATATTCTACTATTCATTCTTAAATTTTCTATTTGGCTTTCGTCACGCTAATGCGTGTCAGCCAGCACTTCCCGACACCTGGCGTGTTCGGGATCGGGATGTGTCACTTTCACAAACTAATATTTTGATGGAATTTTAGTTGAAAAATATAAGAATTGATCCTCAAAAGCTGGGATTTCTTTGATTTGTTCGATGAATAGAAAATTGAGGCCTACATACACAAGTTTTGATCTCGAAGGAACAAAATCCGTGTATTTAATCGGGTCCAACTTCAGTGGTACGTACCATTGAATGGTACGTACTGTTAAATGGTTAAGATTCATTTGGGCCCCACTGCAAATTAATCTGAACCATTCAATAGTCGTACCATTGAATGGTACGTACCACTCAAGATTTTTCCTATTTAATCGTGCCTATTTAATCGTGTATCTTGATTAATAAGTAATAAATGAAAAAAGGGGCTTAAATTGTCGAAGTATGGGATGACACTGACAGTCACGATTTTGTAAGGGAGCACGTTTGTAATTATTGGTCCAATATTTATATAATTGATTTGAATTACACTGATCCATGCTCGTTAAGTTCTTAAAGTAAGGTAAAGGAAATACAGAAATCGGTGATATCCTTATCGACATCTAATTACCATGTCATTAATCTTTAATCATTATATCGTCGATATTTAATTTTAATCAATACAACAATTAAAAATTAATTTCTGTTCAGTTTAGCCAATTTCCCAAGTAAATATGGAGAATGACTTGCATAGAACGAGTTCATCGTTACGTGGCGTTCCTTGTCCAATTACTAAATATAAGTTTTTTTTTCCACATGACAATGTATTATTGGGTCGGGACGCCACGTGGCAATAAACTCGTTTTATGTAAATTGCTCTCAGTAAATATGAGTGACTCTAGGAGGGGCACTCCAAAGGAAAAAACAAAAACAAAATATGAGTCATATATCCTAAAAAAATTGGGGAGAACTCCTAATCCCTCCATGCATTTGGTTCATCAAACATCCCAAGAGCATCAGATCGTCGAGATTGGCTACAAAACTTACATGTATTTAATACAATCACTATCTGACGGTCATATATTTTCATGTGAATATATGTATTTAATACAATCACAATCTGACTGTAAAGATGGTGATTATATTAAACACATGTAAGTATTGTAGCCAAATCCCATATTGTCACGGCAAACATAAAACAAAGATTAGGGAGTATTCCCGGCCTGAACCAAACCCTCCACAAAAGGCGAAATATTCGTCCACATCCAAATTACTTGAATTGGCATTGAAAGGGAATACATACCAAATATATGCCACAAATCCTTGCAGATACATCATTTCCAGCTGGTTGTTATGACCAAACACCTACATTACAAATAATCACTCACAATATCACCGCACTCGCACCGTACCTCATCGAGTTCAGCCTGTGTGTAGGCATCTAACGTCTTCCCGTCCCACTGAAACAAGATAAAGAAAACATTCATCATTAACGCGTGCAAAAACATAGAACAGTAAAGTCCAACACAACTAAAGCATGCACTGGCTGTATGCTTCTGAATAAATTCGACGATAGCAGGCTCCAACAGAACAGTTAATCCCCTAACAGGTGATCTTCACCAAGCTGTCTGAAAACATAACCTTTCGGAAACTTATCATGTCAAAGCAAATGAAGGATGCACAATATGACTAAGGGGGAGGGGACTTGCTTTCCAACTGAAGTAATTACACATACTCACACCATTTTCAATTCTACCTCGAATTATCTATTTGCACACCACAATCTATTTAGCGTATACACTTCTTCCGTTTGCTTTCTTGTATTTAAATGAGGTAAAGATTGCCCCTGTTAGAATGTGGAACAATTCGCAGCTGCTGCTTCAATACCACAAAAACGCTAATGACTTAATTCTTAGCAGTTGGTTGACCATGTTCCTATATCCCCCTAAAGAATAATAATGCAAACTGAACTTAAAATGGCCACCATGCAATAGTAATACTCTCAAAAATTTGCTTAACAAAGCATTCTTTGGCACAATGAGAACTTACAGGTTCATCTCATCAACGGATAAAAATCCGACAAAAGGCACAATTGTAGACATTCTGTTACCAAAATTGCAAATATTTCATAGTTCAGCATACGCAATACAAAAAAGATTAGACAATAAAAACTGAGAGCTGCAATTATGGGAAAACCAATTTAAACAACCCTCATTTAATGGGACCCTCATTTAATGGGATTCGGCTAGAATGCTTATAAGCATTCCATGCTTACACGAATCTAACCATTAATTGTTAGATTTCTTTAATGGTTAATGGTTAGATTCGTGTAAGCATGGAATGCTTGTAATCATTCTAGCCGGATCCCATTTAATGGGCCTAACTGAGATTCACTAGTTTACAGTAGATAGCACGCTGAGTCGACC
Source organism: Gillenia trifoliata (assembly GCA_018257905.1). Taxonomy (NCBI): domain Eukaryota; kingdom Viridiplantae; phylum Streptophyta; class Magnoliopsida; order Rosales; family Rosaceae; genus Gillenia; species Gillenia trifoliata. Next base: position 6,484,321 of record CM031088.1, on the reverse strand, counting down.
ATATAGAAAAAGACAAACCACTTTAGATCTCCATGGAGTATTCAGTACCTATATAGATTATAGATGCCACAACCCGCAAAGCATAATGAGTAGCAATTGAAAAGGATAAAAGCACCTCAACCATGATACGCCAATACAATTCACACCCTAACAGAACCTTAGAACAGTTATCTGTACCTTTGCTGCAAATGAAAGGTTTTCATCTTCTATGATTTCTTTCATGTATCTCATGACATAATACCCGCACTCCATATTTGATGGTTGTTTAGGACCCTACACACAATTCAAAAGTACAATAGTTGCTATAGATTCCTTCAACACATTATTTGTTAGTATGTAAATAAATAAAAATAACATACCGTTAGTACTTTCCAGATGGGTGGCTTTTGGACTCCCCTACCCGTTTGAGCGTTGAACTGTCTAATACCACTTCAACACCAAAAGGACGAGTTACAATTGAGAACAATTAGTACAATACTTTCATTTAAATAAGTGAAGCAGGACAATTTAATTACCTGTTTACAACATATTTCCATTCTTCCTCACGCATGCTTCGTCGAAGGGAGTCCATGAAATAGCGCTGAAGAGGGTCCATGAAGTAACATATATCTTTGTCTTCGCTGATAATAGTCAACATCCAATGATAGCTACATATTGGACAAGAATAATTTAGCGAAATATTGACCCTGAAAGTCAAATATTTTCTTGGCTCATCAAACACAGAAGGTTGGCAAGAATCATACGCAGAAGGCTTGATTTACCCGGAATTGTAAGGTACCAAAAGTATTTGATCAGAAGGCACATTTTGTAACCGGGCTGCCAGCATTCGCGATTTATGGTCAGAATCACCTACCCCAACTGAGATGCTTGAAGGGTCAGTCAAACCAACCATATTGACCATGTTTGATTCCTTTAGTTTATTATATAAGTGCCTAAAAAAACATAAATACGTAATGGTTAATTTAGTGGGTCTGCACATATCATATTCCATGTTTCGCTTACAATTTGACATATATGTTGAAGAAATAAGAGGACTGCAGATGCCAGCACATACCATATTCTATGTTTCGCTTACAATTTGACACACACACACACACATAATAGTCCAATAGGCAAAGCTTCCATTATCATGTGGGACAAATACTATCGACAAACTGGAAGTGCTAAATAATGAAAAAAAGAAGCAGCTTAGATTCTCAATAGTACATTAAATAAGAATAAATAACCAACTAATGATCGCAAAGGTATAAAAAGAAATATGAAATATAACTTGGTAATTGGATTAATTGGTAAACTATCATAAGCATTTTGTATTTACCTATTTAATATATAATGTTTCTTATTTACCTCATGTAAACAATCATGCATGTGGCCGAGATTTCCTTCATTTCCATAAACTGCATTATATCTTCTTGGGAAATGGATACAGTCTTGGAAATACCAAATACTGCATCCTCTATATCAACACCGATAGTTTCGCCATCCAGCATGGCGCGCTCTGCATAACGATAAAGCAGCTTGAGGGACTTGGGCAGGTTCACGTCTTGTTTGGGTAAATCTTGAGGTTTTGCTGCAGTGTTTCCACGTCTCTACAGTGTTTGGCAAGCAAAAGTGAAGATACAGACAATATCAGAAGACAATGTAAGCCCATAATAAAATGATAAACAAATAACTTTTGAAGGTAAGCACATAATAAAATGAAATCCATAGTTGAACAGTGGCATATATACTTGAGTTATTCATCGCCTCCTATGTTAACCTAGCAAGACCCTGACCCTTAGATGAAGCCACATGCGAGCCTACGACTTGGCCAATTGTTACTTATTCCTCAGTAACTGTGACGGGAAGCAGCGCTGCTTTATCAAGAACTACATCAATAGGAACTTTCATATTGCCATCTCCCAAATGAACACCATTGACTCTGTGGTTGGCCGCATCCCACTGTAGTTACTCTACCATTGCTCACACCAATGTGCATGGTTTCCAAATTCCAATTAACAGAATATAAGGGAAAGTACACTGTAAATATATCCTTTGCCCCCAAGTGAATGGCTAAGAACCCTCCTAACACCCCCAATCAGTGCATTCCACATGATAAAAACAAGAAACAAGTCAAATATAAAAAAAATTGTTTTAAATTTACCTTTATGGCGTCTCTTTTACCCACAACTGCCAATTCCTCAAAATCAATTTCATTATCCTCCAAGACATTGTTTTCCTTCCCAGAACAGCTGGCCTTCCTGGAAGGATTGGGAACTGGAGTTGGAAGTAGGATAGCAGCGGCCCCACCATCGATCTTTGCCTCTAACTCAGCAATCTTGGCTTTAAAGTATGCCCCCTGCTGCTCAATCATCTTCTTGACCTCATCCAGCAGATCTTCCTTCTCCAACTGAGCCTGTCGGTCATTTGGCTTGACAAAGCCTCCCACATCTCTAACCCTTCCAGAATGCTCATGAGTTTCCAATGCCATTGTCAGGACACCATTATTCTTAGAAGAGAGACTGACGTCAAAATTTTCTGCACGTTCTTGATGTTCAGAATGTTCTGCATGTTCAGAATGCTTAGAACTTTCAGAATGTTTAGAATGTCCGGATTCTTCGGAATCTTCAGATTGTTCACCAGGTTCAGACCGCTCAGAATGCTCTTTGTTCTGTTTCATCAAAAGGTCCAGTGACAAACAAATACAAAACACACGAATCATTCTTAGTTATAGCAATATCATAACCAAATGATTATACAAGATGTAGCATACTCACAACCTTCGTAGCCTGCTCTCCTATGGTCACATGGGAAATATTCCCTCTTCTATCCTCGCGTGCTTTCTTCCAGAGTAGACGCCCATCAAGTTCACCTTCAGGCATAGTCTTTTTCTGACCAAATCAAACGCATGGTTAGTCCTAGCCTAGGTAAATGGAAATATTAACGGCAAAAATGCTAATATTCTATGAACTTACTAATTCTGCCTCCAAATTCGCATATCCTTTTCGTGACATTCTATGAGCATACTTCAACTTTGCCCTTCTCTCTTTCTGTTCCTTATGGAGTTTCTACAATATGCATGTATGGTTATAGCTCAATAGACACAACCGGATGACAGACAAGCCATGGAGATTTTGATTTTAAAACTAATAATTCTGAGAATTAGATTTCATCTACCAAAGTGTATAACACAAATGGGAATATCATCAAATAAGCAATTAACCGACACTAGACAATGCAAACCTACCCAATACTTCTAATTTTTTTTCCAAAAATCTTTATTAAAAGAACGCACTGATTAACCTCGACAAATATCTGTCTAGAAAAGAACAAGTCAGAAGTGCATGTATTCAAGCGGTCAACTGAATGTTAAAGCGGAAAGCAGTTTACAAAGACAACTTCCATAATGGTGACCTTTACATGATAATTTGCTTGTATATAGTAGTTGTATTAAGGGACTGCTAAACCACATAATCTTAAGAGCAATTCAACACTTGCAAGTTGCATTCTGATCCTTTAAAAGTCTTACTCAAAGTCTTACTCACAACAATTAAGTTAAACCACAAAATACATATTACATACTGCAGATACAAATATTCCATACGAAGGGACAGCTGTATTCAGTTTAGGATTATGTATTTGACCAGAATCGAGTTCTTTTCTGTGGATTATACATGACAAGCAAGTAATATCATACAAGTACACAAAGTTACTAGGGAAATGATTTCTGCACACCCGTTTTCACCTCCGGCACACCCCTCTTTATTTTAGCCATTGGATTGAACAAAACAAAGGAGAATCAAGGGCCAGAATTAAGAGGGGGTGTGCAGAAAATGAAAAAAGGTATGCAGAAACTGAAAAAAGAATGTAGGAAGGTATAACAGTAAGGAACTAGTGCAGACCTCTTCCTTCACTAGCAATTACTATCATGCACTGCACCAAAAAAAACTATGAAATAATTCCCTCATCGTACCTGAAACTCTTTGGTTAAGCGGCCATTTACAAATTGTTCCCAATGTTCTTGCTTAATGAAATCATATTCTTTTGGTGGGGTTTTTAGGGCTTCAGCATCATCTTTAAATGGCATAATATATTTTGTTGTTAAGTCACACTTGAATTGCCTCCACCTATTGGAAGCAGAGGACAACACCGTTTTTCTGCTTTTAGGGGCTAAGACGAATGCCATCTACAAAGTAACACAACGAGCAGATTAGTTATCAAAGAGATTTTTTGAAATGCATGAGTTATCAAAGAGATTTTTTGAAATGTATTAGTTATCAAAGAGATTGCATTTGTGAAAGATAGAAGAACATCAACTTAAGTCAACTACATACATCTATAGCTTCCCAAATTTTATTTTTCAGATCCTTCTCCACCTTTGGCCAACCTTCGACACTAACGGGGACCATACGACGTGTCACCACCCCAATGTAAGAAGCCAACTCTGATGCTACCTTCCCATATGGTTTTCCCTTTGAATTATACTGCACAACTAATTTCTTACCAGTACTTGCTATACGATGCATATTCGTTATCCCACGTTTCCTCTTTACCCCACTAGAGGTAGTAACAGTGTCCTCAGTCTCGTTTGAAGTAGAGGCCTCTTTTGGTTTGGGTGAACTCATATCTTAATCTTCCGAACTGCAAAAATGAGCACTGGTTGATGTGTTGCATACATGTATGGATTAAGAACAACTGGTACAAGAACAACAACTTGAAATTATATAAATTCATACATAACATGTCTAAATTAAGAAATAAAATAAAATCAACCAACAATTGAAGTGAAACCAAATTAAGAGATTTTATACTAGTTCCTTAGGACTCTACCAATTTCTCTTCTCAACAAAGTAAGGACAGGTAATTCATGAATTCTCATTATAGTTGGTCCTAATTAAATTCATATTATCCTTAAGCACGTCAATGAATAAGTGCATCGAACCAATAATTTCAAAGTATCCTGAACTCAATTTCACAATTTGTTTTCTCCCTGTTCCTTGCCTGCTTTCTCAAATTTAATGAAAATGTAATGGAATCCCAAGGTATTGATATTCTCACCAATAAAGAAAATTTTGTACTGGTCTTTCTCCATCAAACGCCTCCAAAAGAAGACCAGAAAGGGACTTTGATTCCCTTTTTCAACTTAAAAATTTTTATTTAGAATTGAAGCTTACTCTTGCCTCAATCCTAATTCATAAAGGACAGTGAAAAGGGTCTGATGACACTCAGATACATCAACACAGTTCATTGTGGTATTCACAGTTCTAATTTGGTACAAATATCGTAAATGAGATTCATGCTAATTTGTCACCCTGATTTTGTTGTAAATGGTTGTTGTCTTCTAAATGAGATTTCAATTTCCTTCCAAAAATGTGCCAATATTTCTTGGATATCGAATCTTTGCAGCCAAAATTTTTAAACTTGTACAGTAACACTCGAAACTGAATCAATCATTTCGAAATTTTTCTTTGTATATTCTTAACATACCAGTATTTTCCTCTTTTCAATACAGTAACCACAGATCATTACGAATTTTCACTCTGTTTAGAAGGTTTGTGTTCCAACCGGAGTTTCAAGTACAAATTCTAGAATCTAATGAGTCTTCAACATAAAAGGGTTGCTACACTTGACTAGCTAAAACAAATGTACATCAAACTCCCGCGAAATAAGGGAATTATATAAACCTCCACTCAGACAGTAAACAGACAAAACAAGACAAGTATCTTGAACCCAACCCACACTCTAATCAGATCTAATTCATACAAATCTGGAAACAATAATTTGAATTTCTCAGAAGTAACAAAATAAGCATACCCTAAAAGGCAAGAGGCAAGATGATACCCAAATGGAGTACTTGGAAAGTGAGAGAGGAAGAAACCCAAATCAGTACTTAGATGGTGGGCGGGAAGCCTGGAACTTGACCGAGGGAGAGAGACAAAGTCCTTTGCTGGTCTGAAATCAGTAAAATGCACTGAACTTAGATTCAGAAATGAATAAGGGAGAGAGATAGAGAGAGTATACCTGAACTTTGACAAGGGCTTGGTGGAAAACCAAAGAGAGAGGGAAATGGTATCTCCTTCGCGGGTTGATCAAGGTGAAGAGGTGAGAGACAACAGCATATCTTTAGACGACATTTCCCAAACCACAATGACAGTGTTTTATATACTTTTTCTTTTTTTCGTAAAATGTCGTTTATTCGGTGTTGTGTAAAGTAGTATATGTGTGTGTATTTATAAAAAGATAATAATAATAAAATTAAAAAATAATTAATAACCCGTTAAAGTTGTACAATCAACATTTAAATACAGACACTCTGAGTATGCAGCAATTTGATACCCATTTAAAACACACTCTTGTACATTTGATATCAATTGATTTTTATTTTTGGACAATTAATATCAATTGATTCAGCCCAAATTTGCTCACCCTTTACTATAAATACTTTGTTGTACAAAAAAAAAGTTTTCGTTAAATCCAACTCTATTTTCAAATGTGTATTACCGATTTTACACCAATATGTAATAACCATTTAAAGTACAATAACATTTTGTTGTAAATAGTATTATTAATCAGGAATGTGATTGTGTAAACTTAAAGTAAAATTCCAATAGGATTTGGAGATCAAATCCTCATAGACTTTGTATTACTTGTAAGGCAAAAAAGTCAATCACGATTAATATAAATAAAGGTACAAGGCCAGGAGGTGAACATACCATTCTCATATACCTGAGCCATTCTCTCTCTCTCTTTGTCGTCCCTCTCTCTCTCTCTCCCACTTTTATAATTTAGTTTACAACACGTTATCAGCACGACATGTCTCTGTGAGAAGGAGAGGATCCCGAAAGAATTCTCACGAAAGCTTTTTCACCATCTTTATCAACATCCAAGTAATCCTAAACCCTAATCTATTTGATTTCAAATTATTTTATACCATGAATACTATGTTTTGTTTTATGCTATATGCATGTTATATGTGTGGGTATATCAAAAAAGAAGAGAAAACAAAGGGATTCCAAAATCCTCAATAGCAAAAGTCGCAGCTTGGAGTTGTGCTTGCGTTTCAAGCCGAGCTGAGCCGTCGAGCCTCGCCAGTCCTCAACCCAGGTCCAGACGACATGTCGTTTGACATGTTTTCTTCTTCCTGACATGACAACCGCCTCTCTGCCTTGTGCAGTCGCTATGGCAGCGAATCTCAGCCATCTTCGACAACTTTTGTAGTCATTGATCGTGATGGCACCTATCCCCGACATCTTTTGCCGTCAAGGATGTGATGGGGATTATCCTGGTGATGGAATCAAGGAGATTTCTCGAGAATCTCGTTGAAACTCTCGACCCAAATTCCGTCTAACCACCACTGTCGTTTGTCGAAGACAATGAAGACCCCGAGGATAAGTCTATAAACCCTAGAAGGGTAGACCACGGACTACCTCGAAGCCACCGACGTCGAGTCTATCCGTCGGGAACCGAAGGCTTGAGCCTTGCTTGGAAAACACCTCCCTCGACTTAATCGAGGTTAATGGTAAGGTTTGGAGCCACTGGCTCGACCCTAAAAGCCCCATACGCCGCCTAGAATGGCAGGCCTAGCAACCTCAGCGAGAGAGAGGATCTCCCAATGATTCGGCTGGGAGGTACTGAATGGTATAGGCCCTGCTCTGGTGATGACTTCAGATCCGAACTCGCTCAAGAAACAATGTGAAGATTGAATTGTCAGTCATACCACTACAGGTGGAATTCGAGTTCAGCACAACCTTGGTACCTTGGACACTGTAAGGGCCTCTCGTGTGGAGCCTATGTATCTGGACTTCAATGATTCAGAGCCATCTGAAGACCTAAAGCGGCGTAGACCGATAAGCCACAATGACTTGAGAGACGTTCATAATCAACTCTTAAGCAAGGTTGTCACGAAGGTCAGAAACCTACTATCTTCCGCAATAGAGTTCACACTTCCACTGGAGAAGTTTACTCCGCCTCGATTCAGATATTTCAAAGGAGAAACAGATTCGACCTACCATATTATGCATTATCGGAACGTTATGGTGTTATATAGCAACAACGACGCATAAATGTGTAAGATGTTCCCATCCACTTTGGAAGAACCAACCGTGAGATGGTATTCGAAACTGCGAGGTCGCTTAATTGAAAGTTTCGATGCACTCGTTGAGAGGCCAATTTCTTAGCGTACTGTGACATCAGAAAAAGCCATGAAGCCGTGTTTAGCATGAAATATCAGTCTAAGCATGAGAGTATCATAAACTACCTCAAACATTTATGAGCGGAATTGGCTGATGTGGAGATGCTAGACGACAGACTTGCTACGATGGCTTTCAAACAAGGCCTCTACATCCACTCACCCCTGTCCCAAAAGCTGAACAAGAAGAAGTACGATTATGCTACCCTGGCGGAATGCTTTTAAATTGCAGATGACATCACAAGTTGGGCCGACAGGGCTCGAAAGAAGAATTCCATTTGGACTAAGATAGGAGATCTGATCGAAAGAGAGTAGGGCGTGATACTCTAGCGCCTCATTCGGTCGGTCGAAATGACAAGGGAGGAAGCAAGGATAAACAGACTTCGTCCAAACCAAAGCAATACACCTCTTTGAACACAACAATCAATAATGTTCTCCACAACATCAAGGATAAGTCTTCCTCGTCATGGACTGTCCAACTCTGCATAATGCTATCCTTGGCCGGAATTGGCTTCATCGGATGAGAGATGTTTTATCATCGTACTACTAGTTACTCTGAAACCCTTCACCTGCAAGAATTCAAGAAAATCATGGGAAATCAAACTGCAGCTCGTTGTTGTGCAGTTGAAAGTATGAACATGATATGCAAGGCTGGTCGGAGCACTGCTGCTCCGAAAGAAAAGACCGCGTAGCAACCACAGCTCGGGGGTCAAGAAACGAGCTACAAGGAATTTGATATTGACCTTGACCCTTAAGACGACAATACTCCGAAATCCAAGGCGGATGAGGATGCTGCCTATTTCCCCCTTGATCCTGACTAACCAAAACGCAAGGCCATAATCGGACCAAGACTGTCCGATCGAGAGAAAGAATTGCTCACTGCCTTCTTGCAGGCCAACAAAGATGTAATCACTTGGTTTGTTGAGGACATGCTAGGAATAGACCCTTCAATAATCTGCCACCATCTCCATCTGCACCCAACCATGAAGTAAATTGTCCAGCAGAAGCGTAATCATGGAACAGAACGAAGTAAGATTATTGAAGCAGAGATCAACAACCTCAAGGATGCCAACTTCATAATTGAGGTTCACCATCTAGAGTGGCTGGCCAACTTGGTCCTTGTGCAGAAGAAGAAAGGAAAATGGAGGGTCTGTGTGGACTTCATAGATTTAAACAAGGCATGCCCCAAGGATTCTTATTCACTACCTCGGATAGACTTGCTTGTCGATTCCACTGCGGGGCATGAACTGTTGAGCTTTATGGATGCTTACTCCAGATATACTAGATCAAGATGTACGAGCTGGACATGGAGAAAACATCTTTTGTTATTGATCTAGGTACGTATTATTATCGAGTTATGCCTTTTAGATTTAAGAATGCAGGGGCAACCTATCAAAGGTTGGTGAATCGGATCTTCAAGGAGAAAATTGAAAAAAAGATGGAAGTTTACGTCGACGACATGGTGGTCAAAAGAAAAGAAAAGAAGGGCCACCTTACTCATCTCTAAGAATCTTTTGACCTACTCCGAAAATACAATATGAAGCTTAATCCAAAAAAGTGCACTTTCAGAGTAGCGTCGGAAAAGTTCTTAGGTTACTTGGTTACCAAGCGTAGAATCGTGGTTATTCCGGACCAGATTAAGGCCATCATGGAGATGAAGTCACCTTGGACCGTCAAAGCCTAACTGGAAGATCAGCTACTCTTAGTCAATTTCTCTCACAATCCACAGACAAGTGCGAGCCTTTCTTCACCACCATCAAGAAAAGCAAGGGTCTACTTTGGATTGACGAATGCGATGAAATTTTTATGAGATTGAAGGAGTACTTGTCTAATCCGCCACTTCTATCCAAACCAATCAAAGCAGAGGACTTATACTTGTACCTAGCGGCGTCGGAATACGCCGTTAGTGCAGTTCTAGTCCAAGAAGACTCGGGGGAGCAGAAGCCGATGTACTACGTGTCTAAAGCTCTTCTCGAACTAGAAACTCGATATCCGAAGATGGAGAAACTCATTCTCACCTTGGTCACCTCAGCCAGAAAGCTCCAACCGTACTTCTAATTGTTCGAAATCATCTACATGACAAAGTACCCACTCCTATTCATCCTAAACAGTTCGAATGCATCTTCAAGAGTCGTCAATGGGCTATTGAACTGGTGCAACATGAGATCATCTATCAGCCCCAGACTTTAATTAAAGCCTAAGCACTTGTGGACTTCGTCGCCAACTCCAGCTAATCAAAGATGACCAATCCTTCACTGATCTGTATCAAACACCCGAGAATCCTCGTCTTTAGAAACTCCGCATGGACGGATCATCCAACGTGTACAGAGCAAGGGCAGGAACGATCGTGATGACGTCAGACGGATCCATACTCAAACAAGCTTTGAAGCTCGGATTTAGAGCAAGTAACAACGACTCGCCAGACTAAGAGCATCTCCAATGGAGACTCCCACCACCACCTTTGAGGACTCGTTTAGGGACTTAAAGGGAATCTTTGTGTCCCTAAAGGAATATTGCCTCCAATGGGAAGGTCCCTATAGTATAAACCTTAAATTTGAGGTTTATATAATTCTATGTGATAATTTGATTGGAAGCTTTTTTTTTTTTTTCTGTTGACCTTTTTTGAGTTAATTTAACTTGATGTTATAATATCTTTTTTTTATTGAACTTTTCTACCAAAAAAAAAAATTCAAATTTCGTCACCATAATTTTTTCTTCACAAAAATGACTACAACAATAGCTCCATTAATGGTTTATGTCATGGCTTATGTCATAAATTATGTCATGGTTAATTATTTCTGATTGACATAAGATTTTGACTCTTTGCAACTGTTAGATTAGATTTTCTTATATTAGTCTTTCCGTCAGATTGTTATCTATCTTTTTATCTCTTCCTTATAAAAGTGAGGTCTTTATCTCGTTCATATTCATCATATTTTCTGAATACATCTTCCAAACCCTTTAATCTCAAATTACCCTTCCCAATTACCAACCTACAATGGCACAACAAGGGTATGATACCTCATCCAACAATGATGACAACCAAGCTATGGTGATGATGATGGCTATGTGTGAGGAATGGCAAAGAATTCAGAGGAAGAAAGCCACAAAGGCAAAACATGGTGGTTCATCATCAAGCCGAAGATGCATTCCAAGAAATAGGGTAAGTAGTCATGATAAACTTATGCAATATTACTTCGCTAACCCTCCTATGTATCCACATGTTTACTTTTGGAGACGGTTTTGTATGAGGCCATCACTTTTTCATAGGATCCTTGAAGGGATCGTTATGTTCAAAGATTACTTTGTTGAAAAACCTGACGCAGTTGGGAAACTTGGTTACTCACCAGAAGTCAAGATACCATATGCGCGTAGGCTTGCGTATATAACACCCGCCGATCAAAATGACGAATATTTACAGATTGAAGAATCCATAACTATAGAGTCCTTGTAGAGATTTTGCTATGCAATCAGCGCCGTATACGGGCCTGAATACCTTTGCACACCGACGCCTACCGTCCTTAACAGATTGTTGGGGAAAGGCGAACGACGGGGGTTTCCCGACATGCTTGAAAGCTTGGACTGCATGCATTGGGAGTGGAAAAATTGTCCTGTGGCTCACCACGGTGCATACACTAGTGGTTACCATGGTCGTCCAATGATTATTCTCGAGGTTGTGGCATCTTTCAATACTTGGATATAACACGGTAACTTTGAAATGCTAGGTTTGCATAACGATCTCAACGTACTTTACCCTTCCTTGTTGTTTAACGATGTACTAGATGGTAGTGCTCCACGAGTTTAGTTTACCTTTAACGACAAAAAATATAGACAAGGATACTATCTTACAGATGGTATCTATATGAAGTGGACCACCATCATCCAATCTATCTCACAGCCAATGGAGGAAAGTAAAAAATACTTTGCCATGAAATAAGAGGTTTACCACAAGGATGTTGAGCAAGCGTTCAACATACTTCAGGCTCGTTTCGCAATTATGAAGGGTCATGCACGACAATAACATTTGAATATGATTTATGATATTATGTAAACTTGCATTATTCTTCATAATATGATCGTTGAGGACGAGCGTGATGAAGTCGACCTTGAAGAGAATGCCTACAAGCATGTTGGAAGTTCTTCTACATCTTTGAGCTTTATTGTGCACAATGCCCTTGTTGAAATTGATCAAGATCGTTTAACCATTTATGAATATATTTGTTGTCACAATGCTATCACATATCAAGTTGGTTACTTTGCTCTTTGAAATGATTTTATTGAACACTTGTGGAATGGAAGGAGAGGGGAGCATTAATCAATTTGCAAATGGGATTGCAAATTATTTAAACTTTTTATGCTTGCATTAAGTAACTAGCAATATCATTATAATGTTACGAGATAAGTCGTACGATTTATGCATTAAAAAACTAATCAAATTGCAAGGTCCTTGCAAATTGATTAGCTAGTTCATGTGTTTGTAATTTCAAATGAATAGAAGAATTATTTACGTTTATAAGGATTTAACTATTAAACTAATTCATTAAAAAAAAACAAAAAAACAGAAAACATTAACTTAAAGAAAATATTATTCAATACTTAATAAAAAGAACATTAACTTAATACTTAATTTTGAACTAATGCATTGCGACATAATTCAAGAAGGTTGTGAAGGTGGTTCGGGGTGATAGTCATCATCAAAGTTTAAAGTACGAGTTGCTGCCCATTTTGCATTGACCTCATTTTGTTGGTCGTTGTTCCAAGCCTTTGAATTCTGAGTCATTCTAGAAGTATTTGCCAACATTATCTTCAAATCCGTCTTCTTCTTAAAAAACTCTTTGAATTCTTTCATTTGTTTAGGTGCTTCACTAACTTCATCCAACTCTTTCCTTTTTTTTTAGCTCTTTGGCTTTTTTGTTGCCTGTAGGCCTCTGACGGAGGAATTGGATTTCTGGAACAACCTCAACATTATATGAAGAAGCTTGAAAGGGGGAGGATTGGAAACACTCCTTGTTTGGTCACTTTGCTAAGTGTTTTGTAATCTCTCAACAATGCTCCATGCGAAAAGAATTTCTTTCCTTATCATGATACAATTTTTTAGCATCAGTGAACTATACATATGGTTTAAAAAATAAAAATATAAAGATTTAGTTAGTTAAAAAAAATGAAACAAATAATATTTGCAACTAATTAATAAAAATATTACCTTATCGAAATCACTTGACCCACTTTTAGGTCTTCGGTTTATTTTGACGAGACACTCACTGAATTTGTTGCACTTTGGGTTGATTGTATTAAACCATCGAGTTTTTAGGCTCCTAGCAGTTCGATCTTCCTCTTCTCCATCCCAGAGCTCCTTGTGTACCTCTTGAACGCGATTTCAAAATGTCATGGCTGCTTGACCTTTCCCAATAATGGTATCTTTACTTATCGCAATATAAGCATGACATAGAGCATCATCTTCTTCCATCGAGTAATTTCCTTCTTTGATTGGAGTCTCACTTGAACATGTTATATCCGAATGAAAAATATTAGCAAACCAAGCAAAATAAATTTGAGTCTAGTAGATGAAGCTGAATGAATATGTGTAGTGGTAAAATTTGGTGGTATGAATTTGGTATTTATAGGCAAATTAGAGTAGAATTTTTTAAATTTATTACATTTAAAAAAAAAAAAAATTACTCATTGAGTTGTTCCAACGGTAACAATGGACATAGCGGCTAGTGGGATGAAGCTCTACCATTTAATTCCAACCGTAACTTTCAAATTTCACTTGCAACTGTTGATCTTCAATGGTAAAAAAATTTGAAACCCTAAAATGAATCTCAACCTTTCATTGGGCAACGGTTGAAAAAAAAAAAAAAAAAAAAAGCCCATGTGCACTACAGGACCCACGCTTGCAATTGCGTCAGCAGCTGTCTAGTGATTATATAAGCACCCACGCGTGTGCAATGAGTAAGGAAGCAGCTACACAATAGCAATCAAGTGGGTGGACCACGTTTTCCACTCAAAATGCCCAACGGGCTCCACCACTTTCGTCCCTCATTTGTCTCTATATATGGGTACATACCTCAAGTATACGATGAGTCCTTATACTTTAGGAACTCACTTTCTAGTGTATTGGAGAGTCATGTGTCCCTATAGGTTTATACGGTGGTTTGTCCTCATTTAGGGACAACACTGGAGCTGCGCTAAGGGTAGCAGCGGAGCTCCAAGTCAATGAACTCTATATCTTATGTGACTCCACTATGATAGTTAACCAAGTTAAAGGCAAATGTGCTGCTCATAATCCGACTATGGGACTATATTTGATTAAAGCCAGAGCACTACTTAAAGATATTGAAAAGTACGAAATTCAACAACTCCATCAAAGTGAGAACATTCATGCTGACACACTTGCCAACATCGCATCCACTTAGGACTACCCACTTCGACGGACTATTCCCTTCGAGTACCTTGTTACTCCGAGTATCCACGAGTCGAAGCCAAAATTGATTGCTACTATCAATACACGGGAAAATTGATTTGACGAGATCATTGATAACATTCAAGACGGCAAACTTCCCAATGATTGCCACTTGCCCAGGAAATTGGTCCAAAGGGCTTTAAGATATACCATTGTGTGTGGAAAGCTCTACCAACGATCTTACTCCGAACCCCACACACTATGTTATTTCGGAAAAAAAGGGCTTACAAATTCTAAGCTACATCCATTTCAAAGTATGCGGGAACCACACCGACGGAAGATCTCTTGCATAAAAAGTGTTGACAACTGGATATTATTGGCCCACTATGAGGCAAGATGCCTTAGATTGTGCACAAACATGTGACAAGTGTCAAAGATACACCCCAGTGAATCATTAACACGCAGAAGAACTCAATACGTTGACTGGAGCATGGCCCTTCTTGCAATGAGGCATAGATCTTGTTGGCCCGCTCAAAAAGGCCAAAGGAAACAAGGAGTATTTGATAGTAGCAACGAATTACTTCTCCAAGTAGATCAAAGTGGAACCCTTGTCTTGGATCACCGAAGTAGTGGTCAAGTCCTTTATCTGAAAGAACATCATATGGCAATTCGGCATTCCGTATACCATTATGACTGACAATGGTTTGCAATTCACCAGCTCCGAAGTCACGAATTGATACAAGGAACTCGGAATCCGCCATCTGACTTCTACTCCGCGATATCCTCAAAGCAATAGCCAAGCAAATACATTGAACAAAACTATCCTCCAATGTTTTAAAAAAATAGACTTGAGCATAACAAGAGTAAATGGCTAGAGGAATTGTCTAGAGTCTTTTGGGCATATCGCACAACAGTTCGGAAAGCAACTAGAGAAGCCCTGTTTTTCATGGTTTATGGAATTGAAGCCATTATTCCAGTCCAAGTCACTACTATGCCCAATCTTTATACTGAAGAGCGGGCTGAATTGAAGATTGCCAGAATACTTAAGTTTGAACTTGACTTTGTGGAAGAACGTAAGGAATGCACCCAATTCTGACTTGCCGCTTATCAACAGTAGATTCGGTCGCACTACAAAAAAAGGGTCAAACCTCAGAGTTTCCAAGTTGGTGATCTCGTCCTAAGGGAAAAGTTTAAGAATCCCAAGGTACCTGGAGAGGGCAAGCTCAAAGCAAACTAGGAAGGACTATACAAGGTCATTGGAGTAGGAGGCAAAGGAACATACAACCTTGCACATATAAACGGAAATCTAATCACCAAGAGAGGGAATATCGCCAAGCTCTGAGGATATTACTAAAAGCATCAAGCAAGCTATACATAAACGATTCTTCCTCAACACGAGGAGATATGTAGGCCATCAACACAGATTCAACCACAAAGAACTTTACAACGTCGTCATCTACGCGTAAACATGGAGAAGCATCTCCTACACCTCCTAAGCCAAGGCATCTTTGTCCTGATGTAACATACATTGTTTCATCTTTCCTTAGAACTACACCTGTGATTTGATTATCCATTCCAGAGATATGTAGGCAGTTCATTTTTGGATTCAATCACACCCCCGTAGCCCCCACATCAAACCCCCATTCTTTTGTAATAAGAATAAAGTTTGATTGTTGCATGATTTTTGCTTATTCTTTTTTTTTTCTTTTTATAGTAGAATGGAATGCCCCAATTTCCCATAAGACATAGTTTTGTCTTACTACTTTGAAACTTTGCAATAATGCAAATCTAAAAAATTCAAAGTGTTTGTGTCAAAGGAGTCTCATATAGCCCACTCCGTGAGGTTCCGATTAGCAGCTTGGGAGGTTTGAGCCTTATTAAACGCGGTTATGTACGCCAGACTACAGATATTTGGTACATGACTCAGTAATTGGGAAGCTCCAGTGCTCAAATCCTGCTTCCGGAAAGTTTATGCAACCCAAGGGTTGTGGGTTGTAACATTCAAACCTAGGCTCTGACCATTCAAGAGAATGATCATAAGGGTGATCTAGAAATCATTCAAGTAGTGGATTTGAACTTCGCCCCCAAGTACGATTACTTCTATCCTCGACCAGCGTACCAAGTCAATAAGTTATGCTGCGATTCCATACTTAAAGCAGGTCCGAATGAGGCATCCAAACTAAGAAATCTACAAGATAGAATTTAATTCCCGCGGAGCTCTGATTCACGTAGTAACTTAGCGAAAAGTGTTAAGTCTAATCCGATTTAGAAACTCTTAGGTCTAACGCATATAAGGATCTGATAAAAAGATTCCTAAGGTGTTTCCGATCCCACGTGCAAGCGACCAAGTTTCCTAACGAACTTTTGGCTTAAAGATCACTAGGAATGACACATGCAATTTGAACTAAGGAGTAAGCCCTTCTTAGTTACATGTTGCGCTTATTAAAATCCTCAAACCTGGAATAGGGCAAGGTCAAAGAATAAATGAAATCAAAGTAATGCATGATTCGATCAACACTTAGATTAATTTTTGGTAGTGTGAAGACTTTAAACGCCAACAAGGCAACTGAAACATATCGGGCTGAAATTATGATCTGGAGGCCATTCCAGACAAAGTTTATCACCTCTCATCCTTAATCTGATCAATGCATTAATGCAAGTCTCCGAACAAGGAATTTATCTTGGACCTCTAGCTTGGTATCGGAATAAGGTGATACTTTGATTATCACAATGAAAATCTTTATAAACACTAAGTTTAAGAGATAGTATTTTCCTACCAACTTATTTGTGTTTGATTCTGCTACTTATTACTTCAGAACATGTTTACTTTGAAAAGATTGTCGGATTAAAACCCATTCCACGATAAGGAAGCAAATGATGAAAAGTTCTCAGTGTTTTACTCTGTCAAGATTATAGACTTGAGTAAAATAACTTAGCAAAATATTTCAAGAATTATGCAAAATCAAAGTTAAGTACATAAATAAACAACTAAGTCCCACCATCGCGATGCTCCCGGTTGGCAAAGCCAGTGATATAATTTCGATCGTACCCCTCAGAGTACTTCAATTTTGACTCTTCCTTGAAAGTGGCGTAGACTTCAGCCACGTCAGCTTCGCCTTCAGCTTTTGCACATTGAATGGCCCTAAAATGCTCTCCTTCCTTGAGCTTTACTTCTCAAATCAATTTGCTCACTTCAGCTAGCAAAACTCCTTGCTCCGTCTCCCTGTTGCTCTACTCTACTTCAAGTATCTGCTCTGCTTCAGTTTTATCTTTCACCGCTAGCTTTAAGTCTGCATTCACCCTATCCAACTCCTCTTGGAGTCCCACGGATTTGATCTTCTCACCGCAGAACTTATCGATCAAGGCAATCCACTCGAGCTCATTGGCATTTTCCGCCACCCTTTGATCCGCCCAGACTTTTTCCAAATCCATCGTCTTTTCCTTCAGCTGCCTTTCAAGTTGAATCATAGACCCATATTCGTTTTCCAGGCCGCCTCAAGTTTGTGGATCTTGTCTGCTTCGCCTAGGAAAACAACTTTGGTCCACACTTAGGCTTATTTTGTGAAGCAAAGTTAGAAATTGAAAACATCGTCTAATTTGAGAAAATTTCAACTAAATAAGGCAGAAAGGACTCACAAGCACTATTCTAAAAAGTGGCCTAGGCGTTCAAATTTTATTTTTTTTATTTTTTTATTTTTTAGGTTAAGAGTTTGATGATAATTTTCTTGTTAAATAACTCTGGACATTCTTTCTTATAAAATAACTCTGAATACATATTTCATTTTATGTATTCAATCAATAATGGTAACTTATTTATATATTTTTATTGTTATTAAAAAACTCGCCTAGCCTCCTAGGTGCTAGGACCTTGCCCGCCGCCCGACTAGTGCCTAGCGCTTTTTAGAATCTTGCTTACAGCATAACGGGCCTAGTAGCAATTCCAAGTCAAATCATCGGGATTGGAGATGGTGCCCTTCAGGTCCGCCAGAATGATGGTTGAGCATATTACAGCCTGGGCGTGTTTGGCATTGTTAAGTCCGCTGACTTTGGGATTGGATATGGTGCTCTACAGGTCTGCCAGAATGATGGTTGAACAGAATATAGCATGGGCATGTTAGGCGTTGTTAAGTCCGCTGGTGTTTGTTGGAAGTGGTTGACGGTTCCATAGTGGCCTGAAGATTATAAGAAGTTGTTCCGACTGCTCAACTCCGACTGTAGTAGAAGCGGAGGAGCTTGCATCTCTGGTAGGCGCAGAAGTAGACCTCACCAAGACACTTGCCATAATGACAGAAGGAATTGAGTGGAATAGGGTCTAGCAATTGTTACCTCATTCAAAGACAAAGTTGGGTTACTTTGTTACTGTTGTTGCTAATGTTGCTGCTCTTGTTGTTGTTATTCCACCGCATTATGGACTAAGTTTCTAGGGACTTCAACAAATCCCTCGCCATCACTTGATGGCGCCTCTTCTCTCTCTTTTCTTTCTTCTTTTGCTGGTTGTTGTTGTTACAGCTGCACCACCTCAGGAATTCTAGTCTCAAACCAAAAAGACCCTTTAGCCTTAGACGGCTTATCGACTCTCCTTCGCGAGACTTTCGAACTCTTCTAATTGGTGGACTTCCTTTTGCGCAAAGCCTTTTCACAAGACTTCTCTGCTATGACGTCATCAAACTTTTTGTTCATCTTCCTCTTCCTCTTGGGCTCATTAGGCTCTGCCACGGTTTAGATTTCTTTCATGGCATCCACAACCTCAATCCAAATAGGCTTAGGAATTGGCTCTTCAAAACAGTTCTTGATTATGGAGTCTTTCCCATTAGCTTTATTCTGTTATGGGGCTAAAAGCCATCTCTAGTCCTGATGCTTCTCTAGAATGCTTTTGAAGGCCTTGACAATGAGATGCAGATGAAAACTTCGACAACACTTATGTTGTTATCATACTCAACGTCCTTCACCGCAGCATATGGAACTTGAATTCCATAGGATTTGCCTTCCCAATCTCCATTGACCACAAGGATATCTTTGTACCAATCCTTGTCGTGCTTAGGCAGGTTGGTGATGTAGATCTCCCCATTGAAGACTTGGATGAGATTGAAAAAAATATTAGTGTTTTGAGCTCTGCTGCGTCGTGTATAGTGCTCGGAACTTCTAAATTCCAAGCTTCGTCCTGTACCATTCATTGAGGAGTTTGAAGTTGGAAATAATCTGATACGAGGCCAGAGTGAGGTTGCAGAGGGCCATGTTGTAGATGATGAGCACCTCCTTCATGAAGTTCAAGATCGAAAACATGGGCGCCCTGACGGATCAAGCAGCGGAGCATAGATGTCTTCATTGACTTCCCACTAAATGAGTGCATCCATTAAGCAAATTTTGCCTATGTTTGGCAAATGTAGCATAGTCTTCTTCATCACTGACTGTCGGCATAGGAGGAACGTATAGAGTGTGGTAATTGGTGGCTGGAGCTAGCTGAACACTTGAATATGCCATTTTTTTATCGGAAAATGTGGAAAAGGAAGTCGGAAGTTTTGAAGGCTTAATGGAAAATAGAGAACTTTCAAAGATTTTTGCATTAGAGAAGACTTAGAAGATTTGAAAGCGTGAAGAAAATGAGAAAGATGAAGAGGATATTTATAAAGATATTTTCGGAACCATGTAACCGTTGAATTCCGAAACGACTCACATCGAGATTGGTGAAACCGATAGCTGAAATCACTCTACAACGTAAAAAGCAGTTCCTCGTGTTTCGTGCACACACAACATGACGTCTCTCATCATTGCTGTCTTTATGGCAAGACTCCCTAGAGCACACGTCTGAATCTGAAACGTCTCCACTACCTCGCAATGGTAACGGAATTGGATTGACACGTGTCAAAGAATTTTAAACGGTATGCTATTCCGATTTAATCCAAAAGGCATGGTCTTTAGATAACTATCCATCCTCAAGCGGAACACCCTTTCAGAAGCATAGTTAGGGGCATTTGTGGGATCATGAATTTTCATGGGCCAAAGTAAGGTGGATCGGAATATGAATACCTCAGAAGTCCGGTCATGGACTCAACGACTCTGATCGAACTAAGCCACTTAAACGAACCAACGATACCACCACATCCTGTTGGACTCCGGAATGGTAGGCGAGGTCCGCAAACCTCGGTGAGATCGACCATGCTTGCTCAATAACACACGAAAACGTGATTTGATTGAGGATCAGACTAGTTTCCTATATTCTTGGAGATTCATAAAATCTAGGGATTGGCGTGTGCTGCAAGTAATCACATTTCTAAAAGGAAGCAATATCTTATGCTAGATATGCTTTACGATTCTCCCGGTTAAATACAAATTCTATATTCTAATTGGACTCTCTCCTGACTAGTATAAATACACCCATCTAGGTTTATCTCTAGTAACGCGTATTACGTATACTTTGCTCTCTTGCCCACTACTTGAGTTCTAATATCGTTTACTAACTTGACCATCAGAGAGCCTTTAGCTGGTACTACACCGCTACCTTGGGTTATTCACGGTTGTATGTTTTCTTGTAGGTGGCTAGACTTGCACAACTTTTATGTCCACGGTGGTGTGCGAATTTGGTTCCAACATATGCTTAACAACTCTAACATTCAAACCATCTTTCATCGTCGTAACGCTAGCTAGCAGAGGAACGCCTTGGATACTTGGCCTCAGAATCAGAGGTGTTGAGTTCTCATTGGTTTGATCAATCCGCACAAAGCTTGATGACGATCCGAGAACTAGGAGGCCCAAGCTAGGACGTCTTTCCATTTGGTCAAGCTGTGTACTTCTCAAAGTCTTTGAAGCAAATCTTGACCTTATAAGAAGAACTTCAACAGAAGTGAAGGCATTTAGAACTAACAGGGGTCTTGACGATCTGACAACTTGAACAAGAATCCTCTATGTTGCGTTAAGTATCAACATTAGAGCAGCATATGAAGATAAAGTGAAGGTTGATACCGAAGCTGGAGCAGAGGCATGAACTGGGGCAGGCTCCCAAGCTAGATCAACATCCTAGCCTCAAAATACGGACGATGAATACTAGGGTTGAGTTTGCCATAGGAATCTTCGCTCCTCTTAACCAGTCAGGAGTGGGAATCCTCGCAACTGGTTCTTCCTCACTAGCGTCTACCAGGTCCACCACCTCATGCCTCTCCTCTGTCTTAAGCACAGGCTCGAGGCGCAGTACTTTAGGTTATTTTTTGGCTTAGAAGCTTTGGGCTTCTTTTTCATCACTACTTCTTCTGTGTGTTGGATAAGCTACTCTATTTCCTCATTTTGCCGGAGCCTCTGGGCTTCTTGATTTGATTCATGGAATCCATATCTCAAACTTTGGACTGGGCTAATTATGCATTAACCTCAGCATGGATGATAGGATAATTGGAACATTTGTCCACTATAGTGTCACACACGAGTAGGGTGTCTCTGTTGGAGTGTATGATCCACTCCCAGTTCCAGTACTCCTTATTGATGATCATGAATGCCCTATCGATCAGCCTAAGAAGGACCATACCAACCTTGTTGATCGTGTCTTCCTGTGCATTGCCTTCCCAGTTGCCATCAACAGCTAATAGGTTCTAATACCAATCATTCTCGGTTCTCAGAGTGTTATGATGAAAGTGTCCCAGCATCCTCCTCCTCTGTCTTGGATGAAGTATTTTCCTTGGGAGGTATGGTACTTAAGCATGTGAAGACAACGAAACTCTTGAAAGCCCAATTCCACGTCATACCACTTGTTGATCCGATCAAAACAAGTCATGAGTCGAAATGAAGTGGGGGTAAGGTTGCAAGGTGTCACTCAATAGGAGTGTTGTGATAATTGCAAGTGTACAATATTGTTCAAGTAATATAATGATAAGTAGAGTGTCGTTCCAACAAGGATTGAATTAACCTAAGTTTACTATTGTGATTAACTTCAAGCTAAAACTAGATAAACAAGAATTATTATGGAAAAACTAGATATGCAAAAGACTAAACACAATTAATAATAACAATTGATTGAAAAACAAAGAAAAAAGTGAATGAATTATAAAAGATTGATTTATGGAAACACTAGGACAACGGGTTCCTCTTTCTCAATCCCACTAATCCCATTATTCATATTAACATCTAATTATTCTCATGTTGCTAGCAATTATCCCTTAATTTGCCAATATTTCCTGTAAGAATATACTAACTGTATTCCTAACTATCAACCCACGCTATGTCTAACCACAGATTTAGATAACCAAAACTCCTTACGGTTAATGGATAATTATAAATACTGCACAAATCATAACTAGTATGTCTACTCGACTATGTAATTCATGGTAATTATTACGAGAAGCTATTTACTAAACTCAACATGTCAGTCACAATTTAATTCTTCACATAAATAATGGTCATTTATTTGAAATAAATCACAATAACAACGACATGAAAAATAACTAAGACTAATATAACATAAAGAGAATTAGATGTTCATAATCGAACAAATGAAAAACATGATTGAATTTGACGACATGGAAGAATATTTGAAACTCCAACTCGACTCCAAGGTTGTAGTTTCGATGGAATTATGACTGAATCTGATCGTGGTCTCTTCTTTTGCCGCACCCCTTTCATATATATACATATATATACATACATATATATACATATATATACATACATACATATATGTATATATATGTATGTAAATCCACAATTTGGATTCTCTCTTTCCTTGAAAATCAAAGAATAATCAAAGCTTAGCTTTTTCTTCTTTAAAGTTTTAAACCATACGCCAAAAGGATTTTCCAAAACCAATTCCTTTTGGGAAACATTAACATCACCACCATCTTTAATTGGGCTGACTATAGTGGGCCAATTCCTATAAAGTTGCACCTCTCCATCTTTAATCGCTCCAGCCCATCACAGCTCACGGTCAACTCGGTGATTCTTTGCATTTCTCTAATTTAAGCCTCAAATTCCATGCTTTGTTTACAAATTATCTATTCTACAAAACTCACACAAAACACATCAAATCCAACTATTTTAATATAAAACCATGGCTATTTTAATAGGTAAAAGAAGTACAAAATATACGTAAGGTATCAACCCAACAAGAAGATCAAGCACCTTTTTATAAAGTTCGGCATAGGAAATGTGTCACGCCCCAATCTGAGATAACTCTGACTATAATAGCTATAATCTAATATAATTAAAATGTGAAGAAAGTATAAAATTAATATTTCACATTGAAAAACTAGTGGAATAGAAACTTCATTCGAGTATTTTTACATCATAAATACAACTACAAAACTACTCAATAGTTCAAATGAGTAGTCATTTATTCAAACAAAAACAAAATAGGGAAAAAAAGGAAAAGAAAAAAAAACACAATCGAAGCTCAAACAAGATACGTCTAGTTCTCGACTTCGTGACATGCACAAATTTGATTAGGGTGAGCTAAAAGCTCAGTAAGGACCTATACCTTTTATATATAAAATAATAGAGGTTAATTAATAATGCAAAAACAAAATGCATCTAAACTAGTGTACGAATGTAAAACAATACACCTTAACTACCCGTTAACCTGTATAATTAGACACTCAAAATTTGCATGTCTCATTCTGTGCTATTACCTTTTAATCAAGTAACCAACTATATGAATTAACCCATGCCCAAACCATTTCTAAATTACCCATTTTTGCTAGTCATCTTGCCAATCTCTTTGTCACCGGTCCCAACCCTAAAAGAACCTTGTGCACTTTAACTTTTCTCTCACTAAATCGATTTATTCTCTTAGCATAACTATCATATTTATATTTCCTTTGTCCGTATGACAATAAGAGAATATACTAAATCCAATTTGTATTCAGGACAATGTCCTATCTATTCCAAATAATATAACATATATAAGCATCCTATCAATTCCAACTAATAGCACATATATAAATATGAGTCATAATTGATCATATCAAATTCCAAATAATAGCACATATATAGACATATGAGTAATAACTAATCATATCAGATTCCAAATAATAGCACATAAGTAATTATAGGTCAAATTACATTCAAAATAATATCCTATTAGTAGTAAAGGTTTCTCATTACCCCTTACCTTATTTGCAAATGTTAAGTTTCTCCGTAAGCTTCATTGAACCTTATAACGATCGCTCCAACCCCAAACACATAGATGCATAGAACAAAATAAAAAAAGGATTAGAATATAAGCTTACAAAAGGTAGAATTTGGAAAACTTCATCATTGCTACAAATCACAGGTTACTTTTCATCTACTTCCCAAAAGAAATTTGTAGAATTAGATAAAAATTCCACTTCTCTAAATCTAAAATACGAAATTGAAGATTAAAAACTAACAAAATTGAAACTTACAAAAACGAACTTTCTGCAGACACACAAATCCTCACACCTTTCAAATTGGGAAAAACCATTTAGGGTTTTCATCACTAATTATTTATAGGGACAAAATCTAATGATTACTTCTAAACCTAGACCCTCCACCTGCAGCTACTAGGCTAGCTTTTTCATCTCTCTCAGTTCTAACGTAACTGCTATAGTATATCCTCTCTTTGCCCAGAAACCTGATGCCATGACCTGAACGAGAAAGTAACGAAATGACGCCACCACCATCGATCTCGATGCCACCGTACCTATCACTGTTTGTATTAACCTTGTGGCCATTGTCGCATTTCTGAAATCCAACACTAGTAGACAAAGAAGGAAATGGGGAAAGATAGAGGGAGAGTGGGACAAGGGCTCTCAAAATCCATTTACTTCTTCTAAAAATTGTTGCTTCCGTTTTGACTCTTCTTCTTTGAATCTCTCTATCAACTTGGTTTCGTTTGTGCAAATTAATTTATAGAAGTTGGACCAGATTAGGGTGTAGAATTAAGTTATGCTATAGAGAAATTATTAGGGTGTAAGTCTTGATGATTTGCTCGTCTATTCAATATTATATCGTTACAAGGGGTGGACTTTGAAAGTCCTATTTATAGTAAGAAAGTTGTACAAATAAATGAGAAAATCTCTTTGCATTAATTGAGGGAAATTCCAATGAAAAAGGACAACTAATGTGGTAAATAGTAATTAGGATGAATGAGTCGTTGACTGCATATTTGAAAAAGAATATATGGATTGCAGAGATGAGGGCATGTGTTTCTCTTTTGATGGTGTTTGTTTCTCTTCAAAATTGACCTTTTTTTTTGTTTTTTGCATATGTTTCTCTTGAAGAAAAAGATACGAGTATATGTTGGTCATTGCTTTGTCAGAACTAAGGAGTTTGGTTTTTGATATGGCAAGAAGTCAGGAAAGAACTTGTACAAAATATTCTGTTGTACAAAATATTCTGTTTTTTGTGTAATTGACAAATGACTAATGAATTCACATTATTTGAATGAATTTTGTTCACATTATTTTACAAAATACTCTGTTTCAAGAAAATAAACATCAGTGAAATATTTTCACTTCAAAAAGTAAAAGATCAACATTAGGATTGAAAACCTAAATTCTAATCAACATGTACAATAGACATTTGCATAATCAAATTATGGTTTACAAAAAATCAAGCTGAGTTTACATTCCCAAAAGCTTTACATGTCCTAGCTCATGCATTTTATTGTGAGTCTCTAAAACAAAATGTTGGATTTCTTGTTCATTACACAAACACAAAATAATAGCAGTACCAGAAACAAAAGGAAACCAATGATGACTAAACAAATACCAAACAATAGCCATCTCTTTATACATAAATTGTATCCCAATAAGATGACTAAATGTTCTCATTTGATACTTGAGACTCTTGAAATGCCAAAGGAAACCCAGTGATATTTTGTTAAAGAAAAGCTTGGTAACTTGACAGCTGAGATTCTTCACAAAGCACCCATAGCATTAGGTTTGGCATATGCATATTTTGTGGTTGCAACCACACTTAACAAATGAGATAAAAAAATAAATGATACGATAGATCTTAAACAAAGAATGCAAAACTTAAAATAGATGACAAACAAACAGCTCACCAAAAACAAATGATATGAAATTGACATATAGGTATTATTGCTAAACATGTGAACTGGAACCTGTACATCACATACCAAATTTATCTTTATATTTGTCAACTAATCGAGTCTTGCTATGAAGAATCAAAACAACATTCAAAACTACTTCACCTGTGATAAATGGGAGGGTGGTAGTGGATAAGGACTAAAGACATTGATCCCATCAGTATGTTGTGAAATTGTAACCTAAAACATGTCAATGAGTAAAATATATATATAATCATATATATTAAGCACAAAGCAGAATAAATTAATTAACTGAGTTTAAGTACCTGATCGAACTTCTTTTTTCTTGGTAAGACTTTTTCCAAATCACTCTTAATTCTTAGTTTTCCTCAATGGAACGCCTCTTTCTTTTAAAGCCCTTTTGGAATGACAACATCAACATTCTCCAAGCAACTGACCATCTGATTGTTACAGTCGTTATGCCTTTTCTCATGCCCACCAACATTCAATTCGAGATGCAATAGATCTTCAACTATTTTTGACAATTTATTTGCTCGCTCATTTACTAGTTGGTATGCCATTTCATTCTTAGATGCCCTTGTTGATAATCTAGTAAATATAGAATACAATGACCTATATCTAGAAGCTTGCTACAATTTAGAGTCTACTTTAATTTCACACTCACACATGTCTATCACACTCTCAAATTTTGTTGCTTTACTCCACCTCTTCAATATATATTGTTTAGGAATTTCATTGATAAGCATGACTTCTCTAGCATGACTACATAGAATACCTTTCATCTTAAATAGTCTATAGTTGCAAGAAATAGTAGATATATATTTCCTTTTCACCTTACGCTTCTTAGACTTATTATCTAGTTCAACCGTGTTATTGACAATTCAACAGTGATCTTGAAACAATTTGAATATCACTTTTGTGTAAACTTCTCTAGCTTGTTTCAACATTTTTATGTCAAATTTGACATGTACAATTTTGAATTGTAGGTCATACTCTGCTTCTCACTCCTTGTACCTAGTATTAGTAAGAACCCTCTCAAAGTTTGTGAAAAACTAAACAATATTGAGATCTAACTTCAAATAATTTTTCAGTATTGCATTAAAACTTTCACTAATTTGCGTGCTTCATATTCCTATAGACCATGTCAATCTCACATATGCATAGACCCATTTCTTTCTAATCTTAAATATGGTGGCCAACCAGACATTCTCATGTGCATCATACTCATCAAGCATAGAATCCTAAGCATCTAAAAACTCATCTTCCTCCTTCCTCCTCAATGTGGTCAAAAATTTTTGTCAAAGCATTGTGAACCCTCTCCTCGCCTCTGAACAGAGAATTTACATTCCTACAAGTATTCTACATTAGATGCCATAAACAAAGTTTATGGTATGTCTGAGACATCACTTCTAAAATAGCCTTAGCCATTGCAGGATCTTGATAATTCAAAATAGTTATTGGAGACTCGCTAGACATTGCCTTCAAAAATGTTTTAAATAACCAACTAAATGAAGCAGCGGTCTCATTATACATTAAAGTTGTTCCAAATACAACGATCTCCTTTTGATGATTAAAGCCAACAAACATTACAAATGGTCAATCTAATTCATTGACTTTATAAGTTGTATCAAAACTTACAATATCTCCAAAATGGCTATAATCAATTATCATTTTAGCGTCTGCCCAAAACATGTTTGTTATTTGCTTCTCTTTGTCCAAGTGTAGTTCACAAAAGAATTATGGGTTTTCTAATATTTGTTTGGAAAAATACTATAGCACGACTGCAACATCTCCATATGCCCTTTTCTTTTGCTTCACAGTTCGAAGATAATTCTTTTGGTCCTGCTTAATATATCCTAAAGACTCTCTTCCACCTGATTGTTTGCTTATTAACTTATAAGCCAACCTAAGTGGAATCCCTGTTTCTTCAGCCAAGTCGACTTCAGTGGCTTATGAGGCTGCGATGTTTTGTTGAGATGGTAACATATGGGCATATTCTTTCTTTACTAGGGGATGATTATGTTGTTCAATAAAATTTTCCCTCTATGCCTATCCAACCTAACACCCATATGAGCATCACATCCAGTCCTCGTCTCTGCTCTTGGTCTTTGGATCGAGACCCTTCTATAGCACAAGAAAATGTTCTTGAAGCAAGTTCACCAGTCTTTTTATTATTGCCATTACTTTCTCTTCTAATACTAATTAAACCCCACAATTTCTCCATACTTGTTGTAGAAATCATACATTGCTTGTTCGATATCAAACTCCATATTCTATGTAGGTTTCAATTCCAAAGTACTTTCTACGCCATCGTTTGGTTTATCCATTATATATCAATATCTACCACAAAAATAAACCAGATTTTGGAAACTTGAGAAAAAAACAACTACTTTCAATAGCGACAAAAACGAAAAGGCCAAGTATTATAGTTCAACAACTCACTTGTCTCTTTTCTACAGAGGCAAAATTTTTTTTACTTATCATGCATATATGATACCTAAACACATATGGTACAAAAATAAAAAGCAAATTATAGTTTTGGTTCATCATCATATATAGAACCTTGTATAAAAGAGTTCGATAAAAAAAATTCAATTATCACAATTAACCAGAATCTCAAATATCATTATTGCATAAATATCATAACAAAAAAGAAATCCACTATCATAGTCCTATAATGGACTCACCTTTCGTTATTGAAGAATAGTGGCAATGGATTATTGACCAAGGCTTAGACGGTGGAATTTTTTCTTCAAAATTTTCGGAGAAAAAAGACAGCGCGCGAGAGGGTGGAAGATCACATTCCAAGAAGAGAAGGAGTGTAAAGGCGCTGAAGGATGGAAAAGGTGTTGAACTTTAGCCTTGTTTTCAATGAAATTTAAAAAAAAAGAAGTTAAAATAGCTTCATGGTCGCATGATTAAATTTACTATTATTAAAGGAAGGGGGGAGAGTTCGAAACTATTACAATAATTTAGGAGAGAGCGAGTTTCGCACCCGAGACGCATGGGTAGAAACCCAATACCCTATCCATTAAGATATTTGACCACATGCAAAAAATGGTGTAAGGTGGTCGCACGATTAATTTGAATGGCCATGATTGAGGGGTCTGGAGGCTCCACAAAGAGAGATACGGAGATGATCATAATCCTCACATTCAATGCTCTCTAGCCTATTGCTTGAGTTCTAATCACCGTACTGACTTGATCATCGGAGAGTCCTTGGCCGGTACCACACCGGTGCTTAGGTCCTTTTACGATCTTATATTTTGTCTTGTAGGTTTTCTTGGCGATTGTTTATATACAAGGCGGTTCAGCACGAATTTGGTTCCAACAACTAATTAAATAGCGTTTTTTTTCTTTAAGTGCTATTAAAAAGTTATTTATAACATTCAATAGCATATTTTATTATAGCGTGTATAAGCATCACACTATTAAAATGAAAAAAAATATGGTAAAGCACCTTTTAAAATTTTCTTTATGAAAAAAATAAATCGTTTAAAAACTAAAGGGAAATATGGAAATATAGCCATTTTAAAGGGAGTTGGCTACCATGCTTGTGAGCATGGCATACTTACACTTATCTCACCGTTAGAAGCATCTAACGGTTGGGAAAAAAAATTTGAGGAAAAAGAAGGAGACCGGCTGATAGGAGCACTTTGTGCTACAATTTTAATATGTTTATACTTCATTCTAAGCATTGTTTAGCCCTTATCCTTGCTTTTCTGAGTCATTTAGTCGATTTAAGAGTGTTCGGAAGTTTTGGCTCGAAATTAGGTTATGACAAGCTCATATTTATGTATATTTTACATCAAATTTACTTGTCTTTTCTTAGTTAGTTCCTTATATTTTTGAGCTATTTACTTTGTTTTTGTGTTTTGTAGGATCTGTCAAGCAAAGAAAAGAAAAATAGCACAAAGTGGATTTTAAGTAACAGATTCGTCAAAACTGCCTGTGCAGATCAGCTGACTTTGGAAGCAAGTTGTGAACAGCTCAGAATGAATTAAAAAACGTGCCTTATATGCTTGGAAAGCTACAGATGTCTATTTTTTGGAGCATTTTACGGATTGTCCATATCAATTTTCTAGAAGAAGTTATGGCCGTTTTAACACTGAAAGGTTCAGAAGATGCTGAGCAGTTTGTAACTGCAACGAAAGCAATAAATCCAATAAATCTGACAGCCAAAACAGATGCAGCCAAGAACAAGTCAGCAAACACCTATTCAAATAGCTGAGGAAATGAAATTAAAGATGAGGAATAAGTGGGAGTAATTGGCATAAAGGCCACCCAAAAGAGTTACACTTGTGTAACCATTTTTCTTTCACTTAATGTCATCAATAAAATTGCTATTAGTGGGGAGGATTCAGCCATTTTAGAAAGGAATTGAGAGACCATTCTAAAAACATACAGATCTTTGAGAAAAAAATATTCTCTCTCCCTCTATCCATCCTCTAGTGCAATTCCACAAATTTCAAGCAAGGAAGAAGAAGAGAAGAAGGAGCCGTGAGCAATTCATCCATCATCCACCATTGAAGACTTGCTTTCAAGCTTCAAGAATCCAACCGTCAAGCCTCCATCTCCATCTTCCATCCACGGTGTAATTCATTCTATTTCTTTGTAACCTTGTTTGATTTCTGTTGGAATTGTTTCTAGTTGACAATGATGTTAGAACAAAGTTTAAATTCGAATTCTTATGATTGAATAAAGTTTGATCCTTATAATTGTGATTCTTAGTTGCTTATGTGAGATTGTTCAATTGAATTTGCTTTACAGAAAACTTTTATATGTTTATGTTCTTTGGTGGCCAACTTAGGATATATACATATAATTGGTGCTAGATTTAGGTAAACGATTCACCTAATAGTTTTGTGGACCTAAATCACAAGTAGTAAAGGCTTTGGACAAAGGTCGAATTCAATTGAAAAGGATTGCAAATAGATGAACTTATTCATACTAAGTTGTGCACTTAAGTTGATATCCTTTCTCTATGTGTATTGCGTTAAACATGTTTTGATTAGCTAGCTTTCTAGACTTTGATTGCATGTTTAATAGAATTAATCTAGGTGCTTTCATTTAGATTAATTAATTAAGGAAAGTAAAATATGGGAAATCATTTGCTATGAATGTTTCACATAATCAACTTCTTTCTCATGACTTAGATGAACAATTGTAGGGTTGAATCGAATTTGATTATGGAATTGGTTTTGATCTTTGTTTCTTTCATTTCATTCTTGTACTTGTGTTTATATATTTTATTTTCTTTGTTTCTTTTAATTTTTGAAATTCTAAAACAGAAAACCCCCCTTTATTTTGTAAATATGTTTATACTTTATTTTATTTTTGTAAATAATATACTTTGTATTTTTATTGACAGGTGTACCCTCAATCCCCGGATTAGAACGATCCCTATTTACCATATACTAACGATGACATTTTCAGGGTTAAATTATGCACTTACTAAGACTGTATCACCGGCTAACCGGGTCCCCGAGCTGGGCATTTCTTCTTCCTCTCTCTTACGTCCCATGTTCGGTGGTTGGGAGAGGTCGATGACGTCGATGGTGGGAAGAGGCCGACGACACTGGCGATGGAGAGAGGTCGTCGGGTGCTGCGGTGGGGAGAGATCAACGATGACCTAGGAGAAATAGCATTTGACGAGTTTCGCGACGAATCCAATTTCCAGGTGCGTTCCATAAATCCATAAATTTAATTGTCGATTGTAGATATTTGTGGTTTGTTCTCATACACGACTTCCCCGCTCTATCAGAAACCTTACCCTCACTCTCTCTCCCTCCTTACCTCCCTCTCTCCCCTTCCTCGTCAGAAATCCCAAAGTATCGAAGCATGACATTTTCGCACCATGTTTTCTCTCTCCTCCTCTTCTCTCCCTCATTTCGATTTGTTTGATAACCGGGTAAAGGTTGGTTTTTCTTTGATTGCGTGTAGATTGTCTGATTTTTGTTTTTAATTTGTTTCAGATGTAATGGAGGATGTTGATGCATATTTGTGTTTAAATTCTGGGTTTCAGCTTCCGGTGTCTCTTCAAGAAGGTATTTTTTTAATTTCTCTAATTGTTTTTCCTGATTTGGGTTTATTGGCATTTTCCTCTTTATTTTGATGCTAGAGGATTAGGTTTCAGGTAGGAGATCTTGACAAAGGGGCTTCTACATTCCGTTGGCCATTTGGCTTTCGTTTAGTCCATGTAGAACCTGGCTTTCGTTATCTAACACCAATTCAGCTCTACCTTGAAATCCTTAAGTCATACAGTTTTTCGAAATTTGTATTCTTCTTGTTTTGTCTTTGTATACATCCAAATTGCAAATCAATCTCTAGTGTATTTGTGATACATATTTTGTTTTAATTTTTTTGAGGATTCCAATGGATGAGTTCCATTTACTTCAGGGACACATACACATGTTTTGGTATATATTTGGGGGAGGTAGAGTGTTGTGCTTGGGTTGATAAGGAGGAAGATTCTGTTCTTGGTAGTGGACAATTTTGACAGGAAGCAAATGTTTGCTTCTCTGTTTATATGGTTTCGGATA
The DNA here is from genome assembly GCA_018257905.1 of Gillenia trifoliata. Taxonomy (NCBI): domain Eukaryota; kingdom Viridiplantae; phylum Streptophyta; class Magnoliopsida; order Rosales; family Rosaceae; genus Gillenia; species Gillenia trifoliata. The sequence goes on along the minus strand of CM031088.1, from coordinate 6,451,199 downwards.
ACTTACTCTATTTGCTCATAGTTATAAGAACTGTAACCTTTAATACCATAAGAACACAAACTTCTCTAATTAATTAAGGGTAGCAAAGATGATTCTTTCCAAACTTCAAAGTTTAAACTTGTGACGTTGTGAGGGGATAGATAAGATAGACAGGCTTCGACTCATTTGTCTCCAGTACAACATATTTGCAATTGTGAGGTTGGGTTTCTGTTTTTTATATTTTATTTGGGCTAATAATTTGCAAACAAGATGAGAATTTAATGTTAGTTTATTCTAGTTGCTGATTTGGTTGCAGTTGCTTCAATCACTATTGGACTTTAGTTCTTTAAATAATCCAATGAACTGTATTTGATGATTTGTTTCATCCTCTTTGCTTCATAGGTTTATACAACCTATTATAATTGGACTACTTGAACCATACATATATAAACGAAAGCTTATTCATGACATTGAATTACTATCATGTGATAACTTAAAGAACACATTCTGTTTAGCTCTGACGACTAAATTCACTAAGCAGCATTGTTTGCTGAATATGTACTTGGATGTATGATTAGCATGATTAAACTAATATACGAGATTCATCATGGTTGTAATTCTGTTTTTTCATATGTTTAATCTTGGTAATATTTGCACTTGATATATGCTATGATCTGTTCGTATGGTGAATGCTTCCTTACTCAATATTTCAAATATTTTAGTTGATTGATAAAGCAAGAGAATATTTTGGGCTGTCTGATCTTGAGAAGCATGCGCAAGCTGGTGGCATACTTAACGTTCATATTGGTGATGCCCTTTCTCCTTCAGTTAATATTCCTGGAGGATATGCTGGTGAGATCCTTGTCTACATGGCTCGTTGTATTACCTGGCTCACATTCTTCTGTTTCTTTGGATGTTGTGGACAGATTCGAGGGTTTGTTTTGTAATTTTGGTACTCTTGTGCATACTTCTCGATGTGTAAAACATAGTTCTTTACTGGTGTGACCTGATCTAGATTTTGTTTCTATGCGCTTGTGTTAAATGAATATTTGAGAGCAAATTTGGATTGAAATTAAGTCACTTGTATAAACTTTAAACTTGACGCTTTCACTTTAGATGTGCCAGAATTGTTTTCTAATATCTATAATTATGCTTTCAAGTTCCTTAGGTATCATAGCATGTCTTTCTGTGGGAATCTATGGAGTGTAGCTTGATTGATGGCTATTCTGTTATTGATATCATGTCTCTTATATTTTTATTGTGCTGCTTTCAGGTCAAACTTCGAAAGAAAGCATCCTTACTAGAAAAAGTTGATGGCAAGATAGCACAACTTACAGTAAAGGTTGAAGGATGACATTGGCGGTGGTTATAATTGCAACCAAAAGGATATTATTGTACTGCTAGTGGTATGGTATATTGAGAGATGTAGAAAAATTTATGTTAGATAGGTTGCATTCTTGTAAATTTTTACACTTCGAAATAGAGATTTGTATTTGAAATAGAGTGACAATTTCAAGTTTCAGAATTTAATTTATTTTTGCAATTGATTCTTATGTTTTTTATATAATTAATTGTCATAATATGATGTTGGAACAAGCAGAGAAACTAATATTTAAAAAATTGAAATAGCAAACATGGCGTGAATTGAACGCCTTGAATAGCAAATCATACACCTTTTACTGCGCACTGTTTTGTGTCGTGAAAAATGTACATCTTTTATGGCGTGCCAACGCATGCCATAAAAGAGATGGACTTTTTACAAGGAGGGCTTTTATGGCACGCTCCCTGTGTGCCATAAATTGCTATTATGGCATGCATTGTGTGCCATAAATTGCTATTTGAGGGGTTTAGAAACTTAAAAAGTGAAAAGAAAGTCATGAAAACTGTTGCATAATTTTTCCAGATTTTTGGTCATAAAATTCATCTTTTATGACGATCTTCAAAGAAAGTTCAGTCGCTAAAGGTTGTTCATATTTTTAGCGACTGTTTCTGGGTATGAAATTACGTCACTAAAAGTCTGTTTGGTTCCCATTAGAGGGTATTAATGTGAATTAATTTTTTCTAATAATTAAAAAATACCAAACCACATTACAAAATTCATAATAATTAATTTACACGTGTAAAAAATGCAAAAACAATATGAAAACGCTCGTGAACTCATCATCTATGCTTTTACGATGGTTACGTCATTGTTTAGATTTTTAAAACCCTTCAATCTCTCTTGAATAGTGTATTTAAAAGAGTTAAAAAAATTTGAAAATTATCATAATAATTAAAGTACAAGACTAAAAAATAAAAATAAAATAGACAAACGCTCGCATTGACAAGATCTACAACTTTTGTGAAAGGGTCAACTTCAAAATTCGACACCATAATCCATGAACCTTAGCTTTATATTTTAACCGTCGATTGTAGTTTACGTTTACACTCCATTATTCTCAGCGGATTTCTTTTTTTTTTCATATTTTTTTTTTTAAAACATGATGTTTTAGGGAATGCAGAAAGATGAACGGTTCGGATTGTTGATATCATATTATGATATTTACGATTAGTTGAAATATGAGTCAATGTTATGTAGTTTCTATAAACTTTATAAACTCCAAGCTATATTTTCACTAACTGTAAAAATCTGAACGTGATATCAACGATCCGAACCATTCATCTTTTTACATCCATTAAATGATTATGTTTTCAAAAAAGAAAACCTGAAAACATGAAATACGGTGAGAAGTATAGAGCGTAAACGTAAACGACAATCGACGGTTAAATATAAATCTAAGGTTCATGAATTATGGTGTCGAATTTCAAAGTTGATCCCTTCATGAAAGTTGTAGAACTTGTCATTATGAGTATCTATGTATAGCCCGTCCTGGGATTTATAGTATTTTATACCCGAATATGTGAAATGACAAAAATACCCTTAGTTGGGCAATGTTTGACTTTGGTTGACTTTTGAGTCGTGACACGTACAATTTTTTTCTTAGCTTTTTCTTGTTATACTGGTCGATACGAACATGTGGATGCGAAAGGAACGAAATTCAGAGTTGGAACGAAAATTCTGTGGAACGTAAGGTTCAAGGATAATTTGGTAATTTTGTATTACCATAGTTGATTATCTTATGCTAGCTGGTTAGTTTTTTTGTTGTTTCTATTAAATTATTGTTTGCTTATATTTTCTTTTGCCTCTTTTTATTTTTATTTGTTTTCCCAATAAGTGGACTTAAGTTGTTTTTTTTCAAAAATTGAAGCCCATTCTCTCTCCTCCCTTCCGTATTCTCCCTCTCTCCCTCCTCTAGTTCACGCTGCAATAGCAGCCCAGAAAACACAAAGTCGATGGCAGCAGCCAACGCGACAACGTTGTCGTCCAACGGTCACCAATGCTCGTCAAATTATACCTCCATAATCCTCTTCTCGTCCTCTTTCCAACCCCAAAATTAGCTTCTACGAATTCGTAGCCGAATCTTCTCAATTTCAGATCTTAGAAACGGTGACCGTGGGTTTTCCGGCCAAGTTCCAACATAGCCCGCCAGAGTTTGACTTCGACCCAAGAGATAAAAATGGCCCTCTCTTCGTGGGCCGAATTCTAGCGAATCCAGACTAATTTGGCGAATCCAAATTCTGACGAATTTGGGGAGGGTGGGCTCAAATTTTTCGGTCAAACCAAAGCTCAACGGTCTGAGATTGGATTCGACTAAAATCTCAGGTAGGTTGTTTAGACAGAGGAGTTGGTAAGTCAATTGGGTAGTGATGGTGGTTCGATTGGCTTTGATTGTGCTTCATTAAGTGGTGGTATTTGGGTATGAGAGTTTCACTTGCCTGGGGTATTTGGTCGGATCTGTGAGTGGTGGCCTGGGAAAAGGAGTGAGGTTTTGATTCAGGCGAGGGGGAGGAGGATGGAAGAATTGGCTGGAGAAAATAGGCACGTGCCCCACGTGGGTATAACTTTTACCGATAACCTACACAATAAGTTTTTATCTCAAATTATTTGGTGATAGCATTGAGTGCACACAAGCACTCTAGCCAATCCCATTTTAAAGAGCACTTACTGAAACTAAACCTAGTTTTTCCAATTGGCCCGATACCATGTCACGTGCTCATAAGGATAGGCTTAAGAAAACCGTTAAACAATATGTTTGGGATGAACTCATCTTTGGAAATATTTGCTCGATCAATTGATTGGGGATGTATACCCGAACATGAACAAATGCCATACTTTCTTTTGCCATTCTAAAGTACATGCTGGGTCACTTGGGTCCAAGAAACCGTATTTAAGGTGTTGAAGTCCGGGTTCTTTTTGGCCAAATTTATTTAGTGGATGCATATGCCTATTGTTTAACTTGTGATGATATGCCAAAGAATCGGAAATCTAGGTCCTAGAGATCAAATGCCATTGTCTAATATTATAACTGTTGAAATATTTGATGTCCGGGCATAGATTTCATGAATCCGTTCCCTTCATCTTACGGGTTTCATATCTACTTGGCAAAGGACTATGTTTCCAAATGGGTGGAAGCAAAGGCCACTAGAACTAATGACTCTAAGGTTGTTACGTATTTATCAAGTCTAACATTTTTAGCAAAAGTTCTAATGCCTAGAGTTCTTATTAAGGATGGAGGATCTCACTCTCGCGCACCTGACACCGAGGCTTTGTTGAGAAAATATGATGCCCAATACACATAAGGTTTTACACCTTATCACCCTGCATAAGTGGGCAAGTCAGTCTCTAACCGTGAGATCAAGGGTGATACTAGAGAAGACCGGTGGAATTTAGCAGAAGCGATTGGTCCCTACGTTTGGGAGGATGCTTTGTGGGCTTTATGACGCATACAAGACTCCCATTGGAATGTCACCTATTGCACGTTGTATGGCAAACCTGCCATCTCGCCCTGGAGTTAGAGCACAAAGCTTGGTGGGCCGTGGAAGCGCTTAACATGGATATTGATGAGGTCAAGCTTCATAGGGAAAACCGCAATTGTAAGAGTTGGAGGAGATTAGGAATGATGCATTCGAAAGTGCAAGAATCTATAGCGAGAAAACAAAAGCCTTCCATGATAAGATGATTCGTGGAAAGACTTTTGTCAGGCCGTAAAGTTCTTTTGTTCCATTCTCGTCTCAAACTCTTCCTGTGTAAGCTTCGTTCTCTGGATTGGACCTTTTATTATTACTACTGTGTTTTCTCTCATGGAGACTGGGTATGCATTAAGAGTGAACAAACGGAAACGAGTTCAAAGTGAAATGGCCACCGCCAAAGCCCTACATGAGGCGTTCAGGAACATGAATTGAGGCAGACTCCCTCCAAAACGCCCCACAACCGAGGATTAAATGGGAGGGAGTCTAGGCCGATGGACCTATAAATATCAAGCGCCACATGGGAGGCAACCCATTTCAACCGTAGAAGTGAAGGAGCCATCAACCCGGAGTTTGTCATTTCTATTTCTCCACTTTTTACGTTGAATTGTATAAATGTTTATTTTTTTGTTTCGATTTTCTTTCATAAACTTATTCCATGCTTAGGATTTATATTTTATACTTTTGGGCTTACATTGAGGACAATGTAAATTTTTAAGTGTGGGGTGGGTTTATATCGTTGTTTGAATTTTTGCTTCATTCGAAAAAAGAAAAAAAAAAAAAAATTTTAAAAGAAAAAAATTTTAAAAAAAAAAAAAAATTGTTGTTTTTATTTTTGTTTCTTGAGTCTTAGGATGCCCCTAAAATCTAGGATGATTATGTCTCCGAATTTATGGCCGATTATTTTGAAATTTCGAGATTAAATTTCTAAGTTTGGATTGATAATGTGAAATTGGTATGAAAATTTAAGATATGGATTGAATGTATTCATTAAGCATGCTATGATTAAGTCTCGACCCATTTGGCCCAAGTGATTCAGCCAATTACTTTCGAAAGTGTTTAAAATGTTCAAACTCAAATTTTATTGCTTGTTTTGCTTAAACCTCATTATTCTTTAAAATTCAATGACTATTGTGCCGTAGTTTTTAATGAACTAGAGAATGCTGTAATCCCGACTTTGTAACTTTCAAGCTTTTAAAGCCATAATATGTCTCCGATCTGGGGAGAGGACAAGGAATTAGGATAACCACCAAAGCCAAATAAGCTTGTGTCCCTAATTGTGCCCGTCGGTGGGACTCCTTAGAATGAACCCCTTGAGCCTACGTTGATAGCTCTTTGTTTGTCACCTCACAACCTTACCTTAAGCTTAGTACAGATATTCCTACCTTTGTCCTACCTGACCTAGTGGAGCATGACTTAATTGAGGGGTGACGATGAGAAACAAAGGGGTGGGACAAGCCAAAGTGTATGTAAAATTCGATTCTTTAAAAAAAAAAAAAAAAAAAAAAATGGAAAAGAAAGAAAAAGAAAAAAATTTTGAATGGCTTGAGTTCCTTGCTATGTTGAATTATGAAGTTGTGAATCAAAGGCCCAACATTGATATATATGGCCTTTGTACTTTTCAAGAGAAAAGAATGAAGAGAGGGCCCAACAAGATGAAATTTGGCCATATTTTACATGCTCGCTTGGTCTTTGTGGATCTTTAGAATTCTTTACCTTTCACTTCTCAACCAAGCTTAGCCCCATTACAACCTTTGTGAAATTCTTACTGATCTTTGAGATGATGTACTTGGTTACTGTGAAAGCCGCACAAAGTCGAGCTATGGTTTTGGTTCATTTGTGCACTTAGTTATTTCTTGAGGTTTCGAAAAATTTTCACAAATTGCTTTTATTGGATGAAATACGCAAACCGTCTCGTTATTTTACAAATTATTCTCTTGCGTATACTTGAGTGTGAAGCTTTAAGCATAGCCATTTTCGAGTAAAAATTGAGAGTATGCCACGGAGTTTCGAGTTGGACTTGTCTTAAACATGCTAATCATTCACCGCATAGCCACATTTGTCATCTCTTACTTGTTCATACTAATAACGCATGTTTATCAAATTTAGAATTGACATGTTTTTAAATAAATGCTAAACCCGAAAGCCATGGATTTAGAGATTCTCGAGATAACAATTTAGGGGCGTGAGTGTTTTGTTTTTGTTTTGTATTTTGCTAAGGGACTAGCAAAAGCTAAGTGTGGGGTATTGATAGTGGAGCACTTTGTGCTACAATTTTAATATGTTTATACTTCATTCTAAGCATTGTTTAGCCCTTATCCTTGCTTTTCTCGAGTCATTTAGTCGATTTAAGAGTGTTCGGAAGTTTTGGCTCGGGAATAGGTTATGACAAGCTCATTTATGTATATTTTACATCAAATTTATTCTTGTCTTTTCTTTAGTTAGTTCCTTATATTTTTGAGCTATTTACTTTGTTTTTGTGTTTTGTAGGATCTGTCAAGCAAAGAAAAGAAAATAGCACAAAGTGGATTTAAGTACAGATTCGTCAAAACTGCCCGTGCAGATCAGCTGACTTGGAAGCAAGTTAGAACAGCTCAGAATGAATTAAAAAACGTGCCTTATATGCTTGGAAAGCTACAGATGTCTATTTTTTGGAGCATTTTACGGATTGTCCATATCAATTTTCTAGAAGAAGTTAAGGGCCGTTTTAACACTGAAAGGTTCAGAAGATGCTGAGCAGTTTGTAACCGCAACGAAAGCAATAAATCCAATAAATCTGACAGCCAAAACAGATGCAGCCAAGAACAAGTCAGCAAACACCTATTCAAATAGCTGAGGAAATGAAATTAAAGATGAGGAATAAGTGGGAGTAATTGGCATAAAAGGCCACCCAAAAGAGTTACACTTGTGTAACCATTTTTCTTCACTTAATGTCATCAATAAAATTGCTATTAGTGGGGAGGATTCAGCCATTTTAGAAAGGAATTGGAGAGACCATTCTAAAACATACGTATCTTTGAGAAAAAAATATTCTCTCTCCCTCTATCCATCTCTAGTGCAATTCCACAAATTTCAAGAAGAAGAAGAAGAGAAGAAGGAGCCGTGGAGCAATTCATCCATCATCCACCATTGAAGACTTGCTTTCAAGCTTCAAGAATCCAACCGTCAAGCCCATCTCCATCTTCCATCCACTCGTGTAATTCATTCTATTTCTTTGTAACCTTGTTTGATTTCTCTGCTGGAATTGTTTCTAGCTGACAATGATGTTAGAACAAAGTTTAAATTCGAATTCTTGGTGATTGAATAAAGTTTGATCCTTATAATTGTGATTCTTAGTTGCTTATGTGAGATTGTTCAATCAATTTGCTTTTACGTAAAACTTTTATATGTTTATGTTCTTGTACAACTTAGGATATATTATTAATTGGTGCTAGATTTAGGTAAAACGATTCACCTAATAGTTTTGTGGACCTAAATCACAAGTAGTAAAGGCTTTGACAAAGGTCGAATTCAATTGAAAAGGATTGCAAATAGATGAACTTATTCATACTAAGTTGTGCACTTAAGTTGATATCCTTTCTCTATGTGTATTGCGTTAAACATGTTTGATTAGCTAGCTTTCTAGACTTTGATTGCATGTTAATAGAATTAATCTAGGTGCTTTCATTTAGATTAATTAATTAAGGAAAGTAAAATATGGGAAATCATTTGCTATGAATGTTTCAATACGATCAACTTCTTCTCATGACTTAGATGAACAATTGTAGGGTTGAATCGAATTTGATTATGGAATTGGTTTTGATCTTTGTTTCTTTCATTTCATTCTTGTACTTGTGTTTATATATTTTATTTTCTTTGTTTTTTTAATTTTTGAAATTCTAAAACAATAAAACCCCCTTTATTCAGAATACGTTTATACTTTTTATTTTATTTTGTAAATAATATACTTTGTATTTTTATCGACAGTGCTGCACCTCACAATCCCTGACAACGATCCCTATTGCTCATATACTAACGACTTACATTTTCGCGCTTAAATTACGCACTTACCAAGCACTGTATCACCTACTAACCGGGTCCCCTGAGCTAGCATTTCTTCTTCCTCTCTTACGTCCCATGTTCGGTGGTTGGGAGAGGTCGATGACGTCGATGGTGGGAAGAGGCCGACGACACTGGCGATGGAGAGAGGTCGTCGGGTGCTGCGGTGGGGAGAGATCAACGATGACCTAGAGAAATAGCATTGACGAGTTTCAGACGAATCCAATTTCCAGGTGCGTTCCATAAATCCATAAATTTAATTGTCGATTGTAGATATTTCAGGTTTGTTCTCATACACGACTTCCCGCTCTATCAGAAACCTTACCCTCACTCTCTCCCTCCTTGGCCTCCCTCTCTCCCCCTTCCTCGTCAGAAATCCCAAAGTATCGAAGCTACGACATTTTTCGCACCATGTTTTCTCTCCTCTTCTCTCCCTCATTTCGATTTGTTTGATAACCGGCAAAGGCTGGTTTTCTTGATTGCGTGTAGATTGTCTGATTTTTGTTTTTAATTTGTTTCAGATGTAATGGAGGATGTTGATGCATAGCTTGTGTTTAAATTCTGGTTTGAAGCCCGGTGTCTCTTCAAGAAGGTATTTTTAATTTCTCTCTAATTGTTTTTCCTGATTTGGGTTTATTGGCATTTTCCTCTTTATTTTGATGCTAGAGGATTAGGGTTTCAGGTAGGAGATCTTGACAAAGGGGCTTCTACATTCCGTTGGCCATTTGGCTTTCTGTTTAGTCCATGTAGAACCTGGCTTTGCTATCTAACACCAATTCAGCTCTACCTGAAATCCTTAAGTCATACAGTTTTTCGAATTTGTATTCTTCTTGTTTTGTCTTGTATACATCCAAATTGCAAATCAATCTCTAGTGTATTTGTACATATTTTGTTTTAATTTTTGAGGATTCCAATGGATGAGTTCCATTTACTTCTAGGGACACATACACATGTTTTGGTATATATTTGGGAGGTAGAGTGTTGTGCCTTGCTGATATGAGGAAGATTCTGTTCTTGGTAGTGGACAATTTTGACAGGAAGCAAATGTTTGCTTCTCTGTTTATATGGTTTGATAACTTACTCTATTTGCTCATAGTTATAAGAACTGTAACCTTTAATACCATAAGAACACAAACTTCTCTAATTAATTAAGGGTAGCAAAGATGATTCTTTCCAAACTTCAAAGTTTAAACTTGTGACGCTAGAGGGGATAGATAAGATAGACAGGCTTCGACTCATTTGTCTCCAGTACAACATATTTGCAATTGTGAGGTTGGGTTTCTGTTTTTTATATTTTATTTGGGGCTAATAATTTGCAAACAAGATGAGAATTTAATGTTAGTTTATTCTAGTTGCTGATTTGGTTGCAGTTGCTTCAATCACTATTGGACTTTAGTTCTTTGTAATCCAATGAACTGTATTTGATGATTTGTTTCATCCTTCTTTGCTTCATAGGTTTATACAACTCATTATAATTGGACTACTTGAACCATACATATAAACGAAAGCTTATTCATGACATTGAATTACTATCATGTGATAACTTAAAGAACACATTCTGTTTAGCTCTGACGACTAAATTCACTAAGCAGCATTGTTTGCTGAATATGTAATACTTGGATGTAAAGGATTAGCATGATTAAACTAATATACGAGATTCATCATGGTTGTAATTCTGTTTTTCATATGTTTAATCTTGGTAATATTTGCACTTGATATATGCTATGATCTGTCTGTATGGTGAATGCTTCCTTACTCAATATTTAAATATTTTAGTTGATTGATAAAGCAAGAGAATATTTTGGGCTGTCTGATCTTGAGAAGCATGCGCAAGCTGGTGGCATACTTAACGTTCATATTGGTGATGCCCTTCTCCTTCAGTTAATATTCCTGGAGGATATGCTGGTGAGATCCTTGTCTACATGGCTCTCGTTGTATTACCTGGCTCACATTCTTTCTGTTTCTTTGGATGTTGGGGGACAGATTCGAGGTTTACTTTGTAATTTTGGTACCTTGTGCATACTTTGAGGAAATATAGTTTTTATCAGGGATTTGATTTAGATTTTGTTTCTATGCGCTTGTGTTAAATGGTTTGAGAGCAAATTTGGATTGAAATTAAGTCACTTGTATAAACTTTTAAACTTGGACGCTTCTACCTTTAGATGTGCCAGAATTGTTTTCAATATCTATAATTATGCTTTCAAGTTCCTTAGGTATCATAGCATGTCTTTCTGTGGGAATCTATGGAGTGTAGCTTGATTGATGGCTATTCTGTTATTGATATCATACCCTTATATTTTTATTGTGCTGCTTTCAGGTCAAAACTTCTGAAAGAAAGCATCCTTACTAGAAAGTTGGATGGCAAGATAGCACAACTTACGCAAAGGTTGAAGGATGACATTGGCGATGGTTATAATTGCAACCAAAGGATATTATTGTACTGCTAGTGGTATGCTGGTATATTGAGAGATGTAGAAAAATTATGTTAGATAGGTTGTACCTGTAAATTCTTACACTTCGAAATAGAGATTTGTATTTGAAATAGAGGACAATTTCAAGTTTTTAATTTAATTTATTTTTGCAATTGATTCTTATGTTTTTTATATAATTAATTGTCATAATATGATGTTGGAACAAGCAGAGAAACTAATATTTAAAAATTGAAATAGCAAACATGGCGTGAATTGAACGCCTTGAATAGCAAATCATACAACTTTAACGCGCACTGCTTTTTGTGTCGTGAAAATGTACATCTTTATGGCGTGGCCAACGCATGCCATAAAAGAGATGGACTTTACAAGGAGGGCTTATGCACGCTTCCCCGTGTGCCATAAATTGCTATGGCATGCATTGTGTGCCATAAATTGCTATTTGAGGGGTTTAGAAACGAAAGTGAAAAAGAAAGTCATGAAAACCGCCGCATAATTTTTCCAGATTTTTGGTCATAAAATTCATCTTTTATGACGATCTTCAAAGAAAGTTCAGTTGCTAGTTGTTGTTCATATTTTTAGCGACTGTTTCTAAGTATGAAATTACGTCACTAAAAGTCTGTTTGGTTCCCATTAGAGGGTATTAATGTGAATTAATTTTCTAATAATTAAAAATACCAAACCACACTACAAAATTCATAATAATTAATTTACACGTGTAAAAAATGCAAAACAATATGAAAACGCCGTGAACTCATCATCTATGCTTACGATGGTTACGCTCATTGTTTAGATTTTTAAAACCCTTCAATCTCTGAATAGTGTATTTAAAAGAGTTAAAAATTTGAAAAATTATCATAATAATTAAAGTACAAGACTAAAAATATAAAAAAAATAGACAACGCCGCATTGACAAGATCTACAACTTTGCAAAGGGTCAACTTCAAAATTCGACACCATAATCCATGAACCTTAGCTTTATATTTAACCGCCGACAGTTTACGTTTACACTCCATTAATTCTCATGATTTCTTTTTTTTTTTTTCATATTTTTTTTTTAAAACATGATGTTTTAGGGAATGCGTAGCATTTAATCTGCCGGATTGGTTGACATCATATTATGATATTTACGATTAGTTGAAATATGAGTCAATGTTATGTAGTTTCTATAAACTTTATAAACTCCAAGTTATATTTTCAAATTAACTCGTAAAATCAACGCGATATCAACGATCCGAACCATTCATCTTTACATCCATTAAATGATTATGTTTTCAAAAGAAAACCCGAAAACATGAAATACTATGGAGAAGTATGTAGCGAAACGTAAAACGACAATCGACTAAATATAAATCTAAGGTTCATGAATTATGGTGTCGACTTCAAAGTTGATCCCTTCAAATAAGTTTTCGTAGGAACTTCACATGAGTATCTATGTATAGCCCATCCCGGGATTTATAGTATTTTATACCCGAATATGTGAATGACAAAAATACCCTTAGTCAAGCAATGTTTGACTTTTTGGTTGACTTGAGTCGTGACACGTACAATTTTTTTCTTAGCTTTTTCTTGTTATACTGGTCGATACCACATGTGGATGCTGAAGCTTTAACGTAAATTCGTAGTCAACGAAAATTCTGTGGAACGTAGTTGTTCAAGGATAATTTGGTAATTTTGTATTACCATAGTTGATTATCTTATGCTAGCTGGTTAGTTTTTTTGTTGTTTCTATTAAATTATTGTTTGCTTATATTTTCTTTTTGCCTCTTTTTATTTTTATTTGTTTTCCAATAAGTGGACTTAAGTTGTTTTTTTCAAAAATTAGCCCATTCTCTCTCCTCCCTTCCGTATTCTCCCTCTCCTCTAGTTCACGCTGCAATAGCAGCCCAGAAAACACAAAGTCGATGGCAGCAGCCAACGCGACAACGTTGTCGTCCAACGGTCACCAATGCTCGTCAAATTATACCCATAACTTTCTCTCTCGTCCTCTTTCCAACCCCAAAATTAGCTTCTACGAATACACCCGTAGCCGAATCTTCTCAATTTCAGATCTTAGAAACGGTGACCGTGGGTTTTCCGGCCAAGTTCCAACATAGCCCGCCAGGAGTTTGACTTCGACCTAAGAGAGATAAAATGGCCCTCTTCGTGGGCCGAATTCTAGCGAATCCAGACTATTATGAATCCAAATTCCTGACGAATTTGGGGAGGGTGGGCTCAAATTTTTCGGTCAAACCAAAGCTAACGGTCTGAGATTGGATTCGACTAAAATCTCAGGTAGGTTGTTTAGACAGAGGAGTTGGTAAGTCAATTGGGTAGTGATGGTTCGATTGGCTTTGATTGTGCTTCATTAAGTGGTGGCATTTGGGTATGAGAGTTTCACTTGCCTGGGGTATTTGGTCGGATCTGTGAGTGGTGGCCTGGGAAAGGAGTGAGGTTTTGATTCAGGCGAGGGGGAGGAGGATGGAAGAATTGGCTGGAGAAAATAGGGCACGTGCCCCACGGGTATAACTTTACCGATAACCTACACAATAAGTTTTTATCTCAAATTATTTGGTGATAGCATTGAGTGCACACAAGTTAATTTCTAGCCAATCCCATTTTAAAGAGCACTTACTGAAATCTGTGTCCCAGTTTTTCACCAATATAAAACTAACTAAAATTAATGTTCAGAAGACTTAATTAACCCTTACACTAAACCTCTCTCTCTTCCTCCCAACATTGTGATTTTTTTTCTCTGAACCTCATCCGTATTGTTGAACCACCAGGGTCCATGCACCACCCCGCTACTCTGTTATCTCTACTCAAAAGCAATTAAACCAAGAGATCAGCACACCAATCATTTGGCCCAAGCAAGCGCCACTTTTTTCTTTCCACAAATCCCGCAACTAACGATCTCCACCGCAAGACGAGTTTCACGATTGCTACCCGAGCTGCACTCGAGTAGTCATTGAGCGATGTGCAAGTCTGCAAGAGGTATTTGAGACCTCGAGTAGTAAAATTCAATAATTGAAATGGATTTGAGGGGTTTAGAGAGGAGAAACACCGGATTTTAGAGGATAAGAGAAAGTTTTAGTCTTAGGACGATTTAGTCTTTTGAACATTAATTTTGGTTAGTTTTATAAGAGTTGGAAAAAGCAGGCCATATTTCAATACGTGGCCTCTAAAATGGCTATATTTCCAAAATTTCAAAAACCGGGGGCTCGCGTTTTTAGAAAACTCATCCATTTTTTTGTCAAAGTAAAACTCGTTGTTAGAAGCTTTTAGATTTTTCTCTCCATCAAATCACCAAATCTCTTTCTCAAATTGCAAACTTAGGTTTATATTGCCATTGTTGGAATCGCGAGCTCGATAATTAAATTTTGAAATTTTGAAATTGTCAACTCCATCAAAATCTCATCCTCAATTTTCATCGAGTTCTGAAATCACAATCTCTGAGTTCTGACCGCCTAGGGTTTATGGTTCCATTCGGCGTATTAAATTGGCTTGAATTTTGAAAATTCACCTACTTGCAGTGATTTGATTTGATTTGATTTTCTAGGGTTAGGATTTAGTAGGATAAGGTAGGTTTATCTTGATCACAACTCTGATTTTCATTCTTTTGCTAGCAACAACAAGACGACGAAGAAATGCTTGTGTTGCTAACATATGTGGAAGGATGGTGCTATCCATACACCCCTTTTTACTATCATTTTTACCTTACAACATCAACTTCTTCCTAACATATGTTCTTGCACTATATTATATGTTCTTCCACATATGTTAGGATGAAGTCACTAGTAGAAAAAACTACATGCGCAACAAATATTTAGGCGACGACGTCAATTTCGTTGCCCAAGAAGCATTTAGGAGACGAAAATTCTATTTCGTCGCCTAACATGTGTAGGACTAAAAAAAAAAATCAGAACCTTTAAGCGACGATTCATTTCGTCGCTTAAACAGTGTATGGGCACAAATAATTGGATTTGTAGCGCAAGACATGGAAAAAAGGGCGGTGAAATGAGGATTTGGCGCCAAATTGTGCACTACAAACTAAAGTATTGGGCAACGCCATGTTTCGTCTCCTAAGATAACATTGTGCGATAAATATGTTTCATCTTTCGTCGCTCAAAACCCCAAAATCTACCTATTTTAACCCCCTTCCTTAGCCTTGAGAGGCAATTTTTGCACAATTTGCAAAATGCTTGTCTCACTCTCGATCTCTCCCTCCAAATCTATCTCCCTATCTCACTCATCTCCATCTCTCTCTCCCTATCTCACTCCTCTCCCTCTTCCCATCTCACTCTCTTTCCCTAGCTACCATATCTTCCTCCCTATCCTAGCACCTCCTCCTCCACCACCACCATCTCCTCCTCCAATACCACCATTGGGTCCAGTAGTCGTTAACGGTAATTTTGATTTTTTTAAACATTATTTTATTATTTTTAAATTAAAAATAACAAAAATTAATTTACTTTTTATAGGTTTGTTGCATAGGTTATTGTTGGAGGACCAATTTGAAGGTATTTTCTTGATCATTTTATGTTGTTGAGTTAATTTAGTTTATTTTTATTTATATGCTAGTTTGATATATCACGTACGAATTTATTTTATATTGTTGTGTAGGCAAATCATTTGTATATCACGCATGACTTTATGTTGTGTTGTATGTACGAAGTTAATAGTAATTAACTTTGTGCGAATTTATTTTGTGTTGTACGTACGAAGTTAATAATAATTAACTTTGTATGCTTTTGTTCAAGAAAAACCTAGTTTCCCGTGCGAGAATTAATTGGATTTCGCGCATGGATGCGAAAGTATGACTGCGATCCAATTGATTCTTAAATTGTCCCATTTTTGGACAGTTTGGGAGTGCATATTTGTGTGTCGTAGTTTGCGGTTCACGTATTAGGTTTCAATCGTGGGATTTTTGGTAACATCTTCTTACGTTCTTCGAGTGCATACTAGGTATTTGATATCTACGTTGTGCACTTGGAGAACTGTAGGGAGATGCTGCCAAAATTTTCCCACATTGAAATCTAATCTTGGTGGATCCATAAACTACAAGACACAAATGTGCACTTCCGAATGGGATAAGGCCTTTACCGGAGTCACAAGGTGACGGGACATAGTTAAAGTTGTTCTAATGTTGCCCTCTCTCTATTTAATGTGTTAATAGACAAAATGGACATACAATGGATATAGAATCCGAACAGATGTACTGCTGAATATTTGGATGGGATAGATCAGTTTATTGACTTTGCAATGAGACACAACCAAGGTTTAACTCAAATCAAGTGTCTGTGTCAAACGTGTAACAACTCAATGTGGGAGACATTCGAAATTTTTTGATATCATTTGGTAAGAAATGGGATGATGTAGACCTATACAAGGTAGAATCATCATGGGGAACCATTAAACCATGCTTCGTCTTCGTACCAGTCACGAGCGGAGATTGTTCAAGGAAGTTTATCTGCTAATGACTAAGTCATGGGTATTGTAAATGGCTGTTATCCATACGCCTCGACCAATGACAATAAGCAAGTGTGAGATGACGTGCCTCCCACCATGGACAAAAAAGCATTCGATAAGTATGAAAGGCTATTGAAAAATGCCAAGTAAGAATTATACCCGAGTTGCGAAGACTTTTCAGTACTTACAGCCCTTGTGGAGTTCATGCAAGGCAAGATGAAGTTTCGTATGTCAAACCGGTGTTATGATTACTTTATGGAAATTTTGAAGAGGATGCTTCCAAAGAAAAATTGTTTGCCTAAAGATCATAAAAGTGCGCAGAAGGCGTTGAACAGTCTCGGATTGGGGTATGAAAAAATTCATGCATGTGTAAATAATTGTATATTGTTCTATAAGGAAAACAAAGAGTTGGATAAATGCCCTGTCTGTAATGAGCCGAGATATAAAATGACTCTTCAAAATAGAACGACGAAGATTCCACAAAAGGTGATGTGTCATCTTCCATTAACGCCTAGATTGCAGCGCTTGTACATGTTGATGCACACTGCAACCGACATGAGATGGCATAAGGAAGAGCGGGTTAATGATGATGTTATGAGACATCCTGCAGGTGGACAGGTATGGAAAGAATTCGATCGGATGTACCCTGATTTTGCAGTAGACCCACGCAATGTCAGATTGGGACTTGCTATTGACGAATTTAATCTGTTTGGGGTTCTAAACAAAACCCACAGCACTTGCCCGATCGTCGTAGTTCCTTATAATTTGCCGCCTTGGAAGTGCATGAAAAAGGAATTTACGATGACGACTCTATTGATTACCGAATATCCAGGAAAGTCCATTGATGTTTATTTGCGGCCGTTGGTTGATGAACTAAAGAATTTATGAAAACGGTGTGCATACATTTGATAAGTCTATTGGGAAGATGTTCATCTTGCGAGCAGCAGTGATGTGGACGATACATGATTTTCCCGCTTATGCAATGATTTTCGGGTGGAGTACAAATGGTTATATGGCATGCCTGGTATGCAAGGAGGACGTAACATCTGTTTGGCACGCCGAAAATGTTTGTTATATGGGTCATCGTAGATGGTTGTCGTGGGATCACGAGTGGCGTACGAACGATACAGCCCTTGATGGCAACACAGAGACCCGCCTCAGACCTAGAGAATGGTTAGGAGATGACATTTTGGCCAAGTTGAACAGTTTAGAATTTGGTTCATTTGACAAAGGTGTTACTAGGCCCAGGCCAGCTACACATATGAACTGGACGCATAAGAGTATTTTATTTGAGCTTCCGTATTAGTTGAAGTTAAAGCTTAAACACAACCTTGATGTGACGCATATTGAAAATAATGTGTGTGAATCATAACGGGCACCATCGCAAAGAACTTAGTCTTTGTCTCAGCGAGGTATCCGTCGAAGCTTGACTTAGCACATTGCGCCTTTAAATAAAGACAGGAAGGAGACCATGACGGGGGATCGCGCATCAGTAGAGGCATTCATGTTGCAACCTCACAACTAACAAACTTTGAGGTGCATAGGAAATAGAATGTCAAGCCACCCCAAATATCCATCCTTTAAATCCTCTCATCCAAATACATCCACACATAAAAGCCATAGTGATTCAATCATTTGATCCACCAGGCCATATAGCTCCATCATAGTTTCAAACTGTCAAAATAATAGCCATGATTTCAAAATCCCTTTTCTCCTAAACTCATGCATAACCAACATCAAAGGGGTCTCATTCAATCTCTCACGCTAAACTTATGTTCTTCTTAGCCACCACAGCTCAAGTCCTCATGCCAAGCTAAATTATTATGAATTACAACTTGTGTTTAACTTCATGGTCTTCCACCCTTTCAACAGTCACCGAAAACACTTTAATACCCTGGAAGAACTTCAATGTAACATCTAATCAACACAACTATCAAGTAGATCGTGCTCGCATAACCTATTTTGATGATTGGTTCCTAGCCCTAAAAGAAGTAGCAGGTCCAAATAAAAACACTCAACATTGGGTGTACACAATGCAATATTTCATTGAATCGGGATGTCACGTGAGGTGAACTCGTTTTATGACAATATACTATTAGATCGAGAAACCACGTGAAATTTTTTATTTTTTATTTTGAATTTTCCAAAAAAAAAAAAAACAATCAATGAATTGAATGCTTGCAAAAAACGGAAAAAGAAAAGAAAAACAATGAGTTGAATGAAAAGGAGAAAGGACGGAAAATATGACCGTTGGGACCAGGTAACTAGGTCATTTCGGTGTTCCCGCTGGTGGTGGGGTGCTGTACTGTTGTTTGTTTGCATTGTGTGTACACAAAGAGACAAATCTCAGTAATTTTACAAAACCAACGTCTGCACTGCACAAAAGCAGAAAAAACCTATTCCCCTATTTCATTTTCATTTCATAACAGTTTTAACTTTTCATGAATAAGTTTAAAAAATATTGAGGGATACGTATCATTTAGTACAACTATTAAATTGTTCAGATTAATTTTCAATAAATTATAAATAAATCTTAAATCATTTAACAGTTAATAATACGTACCATTAAAGTTTAACTCGAATAAGTTCCATAATAGTTTCTCTCCTACTTTGCACCATCATCATCACTGTTTTCAGAATGAGATGATTCGTTGGCCGTTCGATTTACTAATATTATTGCCACGTGATATGTGGGCCCCTCTCTCTGTTTCTCTCTCCTCCTTCTTGCTTCTCAGAGTTCCAATATTATCATAGATTCCCCTGCAACTTTAATCCTCACTTTACTTCTTGACTTGGGTTTCTTATGTTTGCATCCTAACACTCCTCTCTCTCTCTTTCTCTCTCTCTCTACATTGTTGGGTTTGCTTTAGATTCTTTGATGGGTTTTTTGGAGAAGAAATCCATGGCTTGGTGGCTTCTGCTATTACTTTTATCAGTTTCAGTTGCTACAGCTGATGAAGGTTAGATCTTTGTTCACTATTTTACTTTGCTGTTGTTTCTTTGAAAGTTTTTGAGTTCTATGCCTCCACATTTGTCAGCATTGTTAGTTTTTTTATGTGATAATTACTTATTTCAATACTAATATTTAGAGTTATGGTGATAGTTTGCATTATCTAATCTATTTCTTTCCTCCAAAACCTACCAAGAGTGTTTGTTTTTAACTTTTTACAGCAAATGTGTAATGATATTCAGCCATGAATTCCATGGTTATTGACTTAATTATGGCCATTTATTGAAATACAAGCTAGAAGGTTTTGTTTCTTCTTCTTCTTCTTCTCTCTCTCTCTCTAGAATTCAGATGTGCATTGAGGATACCTGGTGTGAAATTGTAGACAATCTTCCAACAACAAGCCTTGCACAACTTAATATGAATAAATCTTCTGAAATTGTATTTTCACCATCTCATATCTGTACTTTTTTGTATAATAAAAAATCAAATGCACTAATGAGATTGTGCAGATTTTCAGATAAAATTGAAGATTCTATTTAATAGTATGACATGTTGAATAGTGCAAACAGACCCATGTCGGAAACCTGACATAATTAATATAACTTATGGCAAACGAGACATTTTGTGATAAAACTCAACACACGTTGGGCTACCAGATGATTAAGTTGGGGACATCGATGGAAGCATTAGTAGTAAGCCACTAGACCCCTCTCAATCTTGACACAACATTTCCACCAGTGTCTTCCAGGTCATGGGTGATTGTTGTTTCCCCTCACCTTGGTAGTAGTGAAAATGGTCAAAGTTTACAAAATTTAGGCACTTCTGGTTACATCTTTGTGGATAATGGTGGAGACATTTACCCTGCTGCATTCAGTTACACAATATTATAGAGCAGAAAAGTGTACTGTTCCCTAACTCTAGTGCATGCTTGGATTAGTTTAGTTTTTACCTTGGAATAATGGTCTTCCTAGTTTTTCTCAATAAAGCTAACCAAAATCTAACCAATTGATATGTAAATTGGCTCTTTGCTTTTTAATTTTTTTTTTTTTCCATTCTCTTTTGAAAGGCTTCCATTTGAAACATGCCATGTCTCTTATGGCACAGGAAAAACATTTGAAACATGCCATGACAGTGTAGTTGTAGCTGAGAGGAATGAATACAGGGGGTTAAGTTGTTACTTCCCTCAGAGTGTGTAAAGGATAGCCGTAGCCCGTAGGAAACTATTTTTATGATTCACGAGGGATTTTTATTTGGATTATAGTTGAGACATAAGTTGCAATATGGTATTCACAGTTCTAAGTTGATAGCAATATTGTGAATGGGATTTCATGCTCACCCTAAATTAGTTGTGAACGGTTGTTTTCTTGTAAATTGTAATGTTGTGAACAAGATTTCATACCAGTTCTTCCGAGACTGCCACCAAACTTTTCAAACTCGTGCGTTAACATTCTTTTCTATAAACTGAATCAAGATTTTCAAATTATTTTTTCTCTTGTACTTTAATAACAAGCCAGTATTTTCTCTTTTCAACAAACCAATTAGGACAGAGTGTTAACGCACTGAGTTTATGAATTCTCATTACACTCTGTCCTAATTGATTTCAAAGTACGTCAATGAATAAGTGATCTGAATCAATAATTTCAAATTATCCTAAACTCAGTTTCACAATTTTATTTTCTCCTTGTTCCTTTTTCAAATCTATTGGAATCCCAAATTTTTATGTTCTCACTCATAAAGAAAGTTTTGCGTTGGTTTTTCTCCATCAAACGCATTCAAAAAGAGTCCAGAAAGGGAGTTTGATTCTTTTTTTGAACTTTGCGTTTTGAAATTTTTTATTTCAAATTTAAGCTTACTCGCGACACTCATATACATCAACATAGTTCATGGTCTTCACAGTTCTAATTTGGTACAAATATCATGAATAAGTTTCATGGTAATTTCTCACCCTGATTTTGTTGTAAATAGTTGTTGTCTTGTAATGTTGTGATGAGATTTCTAATTCCTTGCAAGAATGTGCCATTTTTATCTTGGCCATCAAATATTCGCTGTCAAACTTTTCAAACTTGTACCTCAACACTCCAAACTGAATCAATTATTCTGAACATACCAGTACTTTTCTCTTTTCAATAAAGTAAGAACAAATAAATAAAAGATAGATAAAACTGTTTCAGAAAGTTTGTATTACTAAGAAAAGATAGATAAAACTGTATGCATGACAGCGTCATCCCAATCTACCTGTTTATTTTGCATTACACGGTCGTCTTAAGGTGAGTGCATCACTTTGTTATTGTTTATCGTGTGGACACCATTATCGTCATGATCTATGTCAAGTTATTCTTGGTCCATATGAGTTTTGGAGACTTAGATGTCATGCTATGATGTTCTATTTGATTCTTTTCAATGAAGCACCCAATGATCATAGAGGGATAGGATTCTTGAACTTTTAGACAAAGTTTGTTCAGTGGCATATGTTATTTGTTCGCCTCAATTAGTCCACTACTACTTTTGGCGAGCATGATGTTTTACTACTGAAATTTCATTAGGGAAAACAATTAATTGCCTGGTCCTAGTGGATCTTATGCCACTGAACAAATTGCATATACTTCATCGAAGCAGTTAATCAAATAAAACAGTATTGAATTCACCTATGGATGTGGCTAATAGCCTTGTACATCTTTTCTAACTGAAAATCTTCGTCAAAGGTTTCCACAATGATTCGCTTATCCTTTCGAATCTCATTCCTCCATTTTGGTATTATTCTTTTATTTGGATTCAGTTTATTTACCCTTGATTAATCTTCACATGCTGGAACCTGAAGTTGGCTAATTTGCTTTGCAGCTTAGTCAAGTTCCTTAGTTGTCTAATTCTCGAAGATTATCGTCACAAACCCACCCAAACCTTCACCTGATAACTAGTTTTCCTTTTTTATTAGGTTTAGGCCAATTTTTTCAACTGTATTTAAGAGTGAAAGAAACTACGTGTTCTGCTAAATGGTTGCTTTCATTTCCTTCCATTTATGTGTTATTACTTGAAACTTGCAATGTAGATTTATGTATCAGATACATAAGTAATTACAATGACTTGATTCATTTTTGCAGATGTATTTATTGGCGTAAATATAGGAACAGACCTCTCAGACATGCCACACCCAACGCAAGTTGTAGCCCTCCTAAAAGCTCAGCAAATTCGACATGTCCGGTTATATGACGCTGACCGTGCCATGCTTGTTGCACTTGCAAATACAGGAATTAAAGTTATGATATCTGTCCCGAATGAGCAGATCCTTGGAATTGGCCAATCTAATGCCACTGCAGCTAATTGGGTATCCCAGAATGTAGTAGCACATTACCCGGCCACAAATATCACAGCCATAGCTGTTGGCTCAGAGGTTCTTACCACCCTCCCAAATGCTGCAAAAATCCTGGTCAATGCTCTCAAGTACATTCAATCAGCTCTTGTGGCATCCAATCTTGACCGCCAAATCAAAGTTTCAACTCCTCTTTCTTCCTCTATTATCCTTGATTCGTTCCCACCTTCCCAAGCCTTCTTTAATCGCTCATTGAATCCTGTTTTGGTCCCCATGCTTAGTTTCTTGCAGTCCACAGGATCTTTTCTCATGCTCAATATATACCCATACTACGATTACATGCAATCAAATGGTGTCATTCCATTAGATTATGCACTCCTCAAATCCCTCCCTCCAAACAAAGAAGCTGTTGATTCCAATACGCTTCTTCATTACACTAATGTTTTTGATGCTGTAGTTGATGCAGCATATTATGCCATGACTTTCCTTAACTTCACTAACGTTCCGATCATAGTGACAGAATCAGGCTGGCCTTCTAAAGGAGATTCAAATGAGCCAGATGCAACATTAGAAAATGCCAATACTTACAACAGCAATTTGATAAGGCATGTGCTGAACAAAACTGGAACTCCCAAACATCCTGGACTTGCTGTTAGTACTTTCATTTATGAGCTCTACAATGAGGACACGAAACCTGGACCCGTCTCAGAGAAGAACTGGGGATTGTTTGATGCAAATGGGACACCTATCTACATTTTACGCTTGACAGGATCAGGAGCAGTTTTGGCAAATGATACAACAAACCAAACTTTCTGTACTATAAAGGATGGAGCTGATCCGAAAATGCTTCAGGCTGCACTAGATTGGGCTTGTGGACCTGGCAAGGTGGATTGCTCAGCTTTACTGCAGGGACAATCATGCTACGAGCCTGACGATGTGACTGCACATGCAACATATGCATTTGATACATACTATCATCAGATGGGGATGACTTCCGCGTCATGCGACTTCAATGGAGTGGCTACAATCACCACAACAGATCCAAGTAAGACCCCAACTCTACACATTGCAACATGCTCTCAGTTTTAGGTTCTGTATTAACTTACGAAGATTTATTTATTGTTTATAATGTTGTTTCAATTATGCAGGCCATGGATCCTGCATATTTCCGGGAAGGTAAATTTTCTGCTTCTTCTCTACAAGCTGGATGAGTAACAATATTAATTATTTTTTTTATTGGGGTTACAATGGCACCCTTTGATTGTTATTCTTTTGTGCATGGTGCAGTCTTGGCAAGAATGGCAGCATGGTAAACATCACGGCTCCATCTTTGAACTCGACAAGTGTGGATTCTTCTTCCTACAACTTCCACAGCAATGCTTTTACAAGCATTCTGCTGATGCTTGGAGTTGTCGTCGGTGGTGCAGTTTTCTTGTAGACAGGTACATATGTGGAAAACATTCAGAGATTTTGAGATAGACGGTGCTCAGGGGGTGCGTTTTGCTTCTCTTGGAGGAGGAAAGGGTCTAGGTGGTGGTAGTAGTAGTAGTAGTAAGCAGGTAGTTTTAGAGAATTGGTCCTCTCAATTTTGTTAAAAACAAAGCCCTGAGGCTGAGCTTCAACTATTTAATTCACATTCTTTTAAATCCAAAGTTCTATTTTCTTTCTTTTCATGCTCATCAAATTTTAAAGTTGCAGCATGTTAGTCCTTCCAATCTATTCTAATTCTAGTTTCGCAAAACAAAAAAAAACTGAATATTTGATTGGTGTCTCTTGTGTAATCACAACTTTGTATTTATATCAAGAGAGGCTAGCTGTTCATAAGTATTCCAATCAGCAGAGCTTTTCTGGAAATTGTTTTCCTTTTAAATAAGAATATTTAGCCAAAATAATAAATTTTTAAATTCAATTTCCGAAACGATCAGTTCTTTAGTATGTTGTCAATGTCTGATAGCTGTGTCATCAATATTTCTTTTTAATCAATTCAACAATAGAAGTTTGAATTATGTTCATTTTAGCCAATTTTCCTTTGAATAAAATAGAGCGGGAAAAGAAGAAAATGATATTTAATGTATATTTAAGAGGGGAGAAACGGTCTTGATCAAGATTCTACTTTCCCATACTTTTTTCCTGCTTGTTTAAAAAATTAGCCTTTGGACAGCCCTTGCAATTTGCAAATGAGAAAAAGAAAGTTGCCTGCCATTAGGGGGTCTACATTCTCTAAAGCCACCCACCTAAACAAATTATTTCTTCATTTTTGACCTTTTTTCTTTATGCTCTTTGGTTTTTACTCTTGTCAGATTCTGAGCTAGCACACTAGCTCATTCATAAGCCATAGGGTAAAAGAGGCACCCCAAAACAAAAAGTCATCTCCCTTTCCTACTCTCTGGAGCTTGGGGAGGACTTTTTTCTGTTTGTTTTTGAAACTTTAATTTAACTCAGAATTGACAACCCTTTTGCTTGTTTCTGGAAATAAAACCAGCCCTGAGTAAAAACCATCACCATCCAGTTTATCTATACAGTTTCTTTCACATGAAAGTCACGTTAATATAGATTTTTGTAACTGCGTGATAAGCAACTAAGCAGATGAAGGTGGCTAACTTAACTGATAAGAACTGAGGGTATACTGTGTGGTAACATTTTTTATTTAAGGAAACAAGATATTTCATTCATTAAAATGGCAAAAGACTACAATCAGACGACAAATGCGACTCAAAATGGGTACTTGCAAGCAAAAATCTAGAAATGCTAAAGGAATAAAATGATTCATATAGTGGGGATTTCATATGGGAAGGTACACTCCTATTGGCCAAGAGGCGTGACTCTAGTAAGAGGCATTGGTTCATAATGAAGAGGCACGTCGGTTCAATATGTGAACGAAATACAATGAATGTATAAAGAGATACAACTTTTGAATAAAGGGTTACATATTTCATGAGGGTTACAGCCATTTTACAACAGTTATATGTTGAATGACAACGTTAGGTTGTTTATAAATAGTTTCCAGTCAAACCTATTTCCTTCTAATTTCAATTCCAATTCACTTGCCTAAAAGAGAGTCAGAGAATAAATCTTCTTATATGATCCCCAATCTAACAACAACCATCACTAAAGATCCTAATTCCTTTAAATACAAAATAATAATCACAATATATTGAAAAAATAAAGAGGAGGAAGATCCATGGAAAACAATGCATATAATGCTGCAAGATCATGTGTGATATAAAAACTCTCAGAACAATTAATTGCGTGATAGAAAAATACCATGCTTGTATCTATTGGCAAATACACCACAAAGAAGGACATCACGGCTCCAAATCACCTCATGATCCCCAAAGCACCATTTAATTGTGGATCTAACATACTCAAACAGCACACCTCTAGTACTTAATTTTGTGTATAGATTCTACATGATTAACCTCACAACGATCAAACTTGTATATAGTAAGACCATCAAACTTGCCTATAGCATATAGCGAGACTACAAAAACTCAAAGCAAGACTGCAAAACACAAACAACTGCGGTAACATTATACTTGTGATTCAGACCGTGTTTACTGATACAGATTAAGTCTTTTGGTGCTGCAGCTGCATGCAGCAACATTCTTCATGTTAACATTACAGTCTTCATATTCTACTAGAATAATTAAAACTATTCTTTTTTCTACAAAAGGAAAAAGAAAATTGTATATTTCAAAGGATAAGCAGAACCCTAATTTTTACTAAATTGGTTTGTCGCCATACACTTCTCATCCATATATAAATGGCTAGTCATGAAAAGCATCAACTTTGTATTGAATGGCTCGGGAGATTCGCGTTGCTATTTGCTCCAGTAGATTATGACTGATCAGTTGTCAGTTGTGGGCCGCCTAATTAGTTGTATTCCAATGCAAATAAATTGGAAGTTTGAACTCTGTATGTGAATTATTAGAAGCTACACATTAATTACGTACTTATGATCAGTCCAGTAATATGATCAAACCCAACACAAAATTAGTGATAAAAAGGGCATTTGTCGCCTAATCAAGCCGACTTTCTTCCCCAGTTAATTTGACAAACATTTTAACTTAATTAGATCTGGTGTGTTGTACTCTGAAACATATCATTAGCAATGATCAAGTCCTTTTGTTTTGAGCACTTTTTAAAGTAATAAGAGGGTTTAGAATTCTTGACCAGCTGGCCTCCTAGAAATAACATTATCTGATAGGTTTCAAGATTATCACTTCATCAAGTTACATCATTAGTTTCAATTCTTATATATATAATATATATTCTGTAGGCTGGCAGGCAATCCTTCCTTTTTGTATCTTTCTTGGGAGTTATCATAAATCCAGCAGCAGCTAACGTGCTATAAGTTGTACTCACTATATATTCATACAAACGAATGATGAATGCAAAGAAACGTACGTATGTAGCGACCAAATAAATATGTCCCGCCCCTTACTCAATCGACATGCATGCATGCAAGCTGATCGAGTAGGTCATCCCCTAAACCCTAACCCTACAATATTCTATTTGAGCCCTATATACTTACTACTAAACCAGATTTCCTATTCTACATCCACTGTAAATAGAAAATTCGATATCAATTTATTATATGGTTGCCTTATTCCTCACTTCTTATTATGATTGTTTTACAGTTTTATTTTCGATTTCAGATAAAATGAATGGCACAATTAGAATAAGTTATTAATTTATTATGTGTCGCTTCACATCTAAATAGGACAACTTTTCTCATATATATATATATATATATTAAGCTTATAAAAAATTAGGAAAAAAAATATCTCTCCAGTATATATGTACCTGCCTCCTTGAATACGTAGGACCTCTTGAACTTTAACCTGTGCAGGTTTTGTGATTTTCCCACATGCCCTCAACTCATATCTCTGGTTTTCCTTTCTGTGTGGGGATAAATATGTTGAAACTTGGGAACCCAACTCCACCCGTGTTCTTGTCTTTAGAAATAATACAAAGGGTCCCCTTTCACCTTTCGGAGAAAGCAATTATCATGGTGGTGGGCTCTCATCTATGATGATCCCTCTACAGCTAAAATTCCACTTGTGCTTATTTGCTGCTTATCACTGTTTTTAGGAGTGCTTATAAGGATTGTACCTATATTATCCTAAAAAGTAATTTCTCTTTTTGGTATATGAGATCTAGAGTATTTTCTATAGAATTGAAATAATCTGACCTAGCTATACCACATTTTTTTACCATCTCGCTCAACATCTCTATGATATAAGTGAATCTAGCTGCACCTATATATATACGTACGTGGGTTATAATTATGACGTTGCATGAAAGTTTTTCTCCTAAAACTCGTCAGGAGATGCGGTCCAAATAGATCAAAAATCTAGTCGTATAATTAATACAGCATTATGATGTGGCAGGATGCTAGTAATTCTTCCATATCACAAACTTTATGCTTGTAATTCTTCCATATCACAAACTTTAAGCACATGTGCATGGGTCGTATGTCTGTTCTGCTTTATGTATGGTCTTGTGAAAATTAATGTATCATATCTTTGAGCATAAACATCAAGTTCATAAGTAGGTGCAAACACATAATTTAAGAATCTGGGTTAGCTATGAGGATAACCATGTTTTCAATTGAACTTCTGCTTGCTTGTATCAGATTGTAGAGGTTTTAATTAATCCTTTATTGGCTCAGTTTTGTTTGTTTAAGACCATTGTGGCTATGTGACACAACAGAAATTATAGATAAAAGGAATCACGAACGGTCACCCTTAAATAGGTTTTTGGAACACCAGAAAATTGAGAAAAGCTCTTGAATTTTGATTAATAATATGAAAGATGAATGGTAATACAACCCTAAAGTTGTTTATATAGTTTTAGGGAAAACCCTAAATACAAAAGGAAGTAAAACAGGAAATTACAAAAGTTCTGAAAACACTCTTAAGATTTAAAAGCTATTTTTAACTATTCAAACGTTGTTAAGATGCCAAAATCCATCTTATATCGCAACAAAGCAGTGTGTTATATTCGTCTCGTCGTTCTCTTTCTAGAAAGGTATAATGAACCCAAATCGGACATCGAAAATAAGAAAAACACTATTCACCGTAGCTAGCCCGAACTTGCCATTCGAATCAGCTTTTCCAGCCCCTCGTCAGTCTAGAAATTAATGATAGCGTAAACAGAGAGAAGAAGCACAGAACAGCAAGAACAGCAAGAGACGTGAAAACATGGGCTCCAACCATTTACACACAGACAACCATAATATAGCTGCAGGAAAAAAAGAAGAAACAAAAAGGCCTAACACAACGAATTGACAAGGTTCGCCTCAAATGGGCTACCGCTCCGGTCATTGATGATACGATCAATAAGTATCATATGAAACAAGATTACGAGCCTCTTTCAACATTCTCAAGTAACCTCACTTCTCTCAACCCTTCTCAACAGAGAATCCTCAAATACACCAAAGGACTCACAATCTCTAAAAGCTTCAAGTTTCTCTATCAATTGGCCTACCTCAACCCTATAATACACAAAACACTGACATACTGTAATCTTGGTAACTTAAGTTACACTCCTAAATCATAAAGGAAGCTGATACATATATAGGATACATTATAGGCTCTCTTAAACCCTAGTTACACACTAGAACAAGTTACTCAATTGTATTAAATTAGAAGAGTATATAACACTGGACTAAACCAAATCAATCCGAACCGTACTTCGATGTGCGTTTGAATTCTAATCTGAATCAAATGAGACTGCATCCACCCTCTAGTTCGGAAGGAATTGGCAGGTTAACTTTCATGCCCATATAGGTTTAGGTGGGTCAAATGTGCTAGGGCCTAACTCTTGGCTTCATACCACAATCGGAGCAACTTCATCATTTTATTCCTCGTGCTCGTGACCAACAAGTGCAGCTATGGCATTTACGTGAAATCTTTTCTATCTTGAAAGAATGTTCCATTTATGCTGATTTGGCAATATTGAAGAAAGGAAGGAAAGCATGCAATCATGCATGTCGTATATGTTCATTTTCATTGTGAACTTATTAGCAGAAAAAATAGAAACAATGGAGTACGTAGTACAAAAAAGAGAAGTTTCAAATCTTTGGGAATGGAGTTCCTGTGCACAATTTTGTTTTTCTTTTAAATTTTATAGATAGTCAGCGAGAAAGATGAATAAATTGAATCCTCAGCCTTTACTAAGCTCAGGTGTCAACATTAGAAGAACTTTTGTTACCGTAGGATATATTTTCAATATTAATGGGGTTTTGAAACCCCTATAACAAGAAATAACATAATAGTAGAACTACAAGAGCCTACATTAATGTTAATCTATTCCAGAACATGAGGTCAGTGAGCGCCTTGAATTTGATAGGTAACAATGAGGTAAGGAAAGATTTGTGAACAGAAACGCACAGAAAATGAAAGAGAATAAAATAAGTGCATAAGAAAATATAGAGTTCTTTAAAAATAGGTCCTTCTAACTCTTGGTGTGAGTTCAAATTAAAATAGGAATGTAATTATATTCTAAAAGTCTCCGCCTAAGTGCTAGGCGGTTGGCCACAACCACGATTAACTCCTAGGCATTTAAAAAATAAGAAAGAGCGCATAAACCTGCCTAGGCGCTCGCCTAACCCGCCTAAACCGTCTAGGTCGTGACTCTCACTTAGACAGAAAATAGATAACTTCCATTTTGCATTTTATTTTTCAATAAATAACTTTCATTTTGCATTTTATTTTTTCAATAAATTGTAAGAGACTTATTGAATGCTTGGATGAACACTCATTATATGTTTGTTCCCCATGTTTTTAATATGATCTGATACTTTATAATTTATATGGCATTTTATTTTGTAATTTATGTATCCCAATACAATTATGTATTTTTTTAAGTATAAGTAGACATTTATTTATATGTTATATAATAAATTTAATTAAAATTAAAAAAAACTACCTAGGCTCCTGCTTAGGCTCCGCCTAGACGCCTAGTCACTAGGCTCCTTCCTCCCGCCCAACTAGTGCATTTTCTATTGTAAATAAGTTAGGGGCTTTTATTTCCTTTGTCCTACAAATGTTGTATTTCTATAAATATGTGCCTCCACAAGGAGACAAATACATAACATAAAATATTTCCATAAACACTACTCTTATTTCTAACACGATATCAGAGCACATTTCTTAGGATTTCTGCCCTACTTCAAACTCTAATATCGATACCTGCGACCATGGAGGATGTTGCATTTTCTTCTACTCTTGATTTGAGTTCTCAGATTGCAGACTTAACCTAACCCTTACCTAGATTCAAATAATGACCCACAAATTTTGAACCAAAAACCCATATTAAGAACTAGGACCAAACCCCCCGTGATTAATGTTCATCGTGCTTCTTCCGCTGCATCAAATTGTGAAGCTCAGAAATCTGACGACCGGTCGTTCGATGCGTAGAAATTCGACTCGACTAGACCAGAGCCAACTGGTCGGTCTATGCCCAGAAATTCGATTATGCAGAATTCTTCCCTCGTGCAGACAATAAGAAAGATCATAATGTAGCTAAGCATGTACGTGATTCTTGTTTTAAATTACATCGATCTGAAATGGTGGGATTGAAATTGAAGAAACTACGTGAAGCAGCATTTTCACGCAATAGTGGTTATGCCTTGCATAATTCTAGCATGAGCAATTTCAGTGCTTGGATTATTAACTTTGGATCAACTGACAACATAACTTTTGACCCGAATGACTTTCAGTTGCTTACTACTCCACGTCGAACTAGTGTGACAAATACGAATGACGTTCCATCTCCAGTCACTACGGATGGCATTGTGAACCTTACTTCTTCTATGTCTATACAAAATACATTACTTATTCCTTCTTTATCTAATAAATTATGGGGCAACTAACTGAGCAACTAGATTGTTTTGCACTAATCTATCCAACCTTTTATCTTCTTCAGGATCAATAAAGCATGGAGATTATTGGACGTGGTATTAAGAAAGGAGTTATATTATGTGGATGATGTTAGTATTGGCAGAAGAATTTTTGTTAAAAGATCTACATATTAGAAGAAAATAAAGGTATGACTTTGCATAGGCGTTTGGGACATGCATCGTTTTCTTATATATATCAAGCATGTATTACTTAATTTGTTTGATGGTCTTAGTGATTTGGATTACAAGTGTGATACCTGCATCTTAGCTAAGAGTCACTGTGTTCTTTATCACTTGAATTTCCATAGAAATAATGTTCCTTTTGCATTGGTACATTAGGATGTTTGCGGACCGATTTATGACATTTATGGATGACTACATCTGTATGATGTGGAAATATTTGATGAAGAATATATAAGTGTGAGTTGTTTTACATCTTTGATCAATTTTTTCATAAGATGACACGGACTCAGTTTTCAAGGAAAAATTCAGGTGTTCCGGTCAGATAATGGTGGGGAGTACATGAATCCAGAATTTGCTTGCTATTTTCATGATTATGAAATGCTTCACGAAACTTCATGCCCTCAGACACCACTACAAAAAGGTGCTGTCAACTGAAAGAATCGACATATCTTGTAAATTGCTTGTTCTCTTCTTATTGGAGCCCATGCTCCTCGTCACTCATGTCACGATGCAGTAGTTACTGAAGTTTAGATTATTAATCATGCGCCTTCTAAGGTGGTGAATTTTCAAACACAACTACAATGCCTTTCCGGTTTTGGGCCCTTACCATCAGTTTTGACTCTTCTTCCTCAGATATTTGGGTTCGTGTCTTTTACCCATCTTCATAAAAATAAACGCATGAAACTGGATCATTGTGTTGTTCGATGTGTTTTCTCTAATCATCAAAATGGGTGTTAACTTATGTCACGATGGATGTTGATTTTCTATAGTCTGGGATGTATGTTTATACCCTCGTATCAGATTCTTCCCTTTAGAGGGAGAGTGTGAGCGGAGAGACGAATCAGGCCTTGTTTTTTCCCCCCAAATATAGCTCCAGACTTACCGCCAACCTGTTAGGAATCCTAGGTCTATAGGCTGCCTGCTGCACAAATTAAACCTTGCACAAAGCCCTAGTCACTTTAGCTAGATTAAAGAAAGCGTTTGGCATGTTTTGAGTAACACTCTGAAGATCTAGATCTCACGCCCCAGACCTGTGGTCGGTAAAAATCTCCAAATCCGAAGAGCGAGTTAAATAATACATTAATAGAATAAAATAAGGGTAAAAAAATAATTTCTCTTATACTCTTATATAAATAATCATAAATTCTTTACAGACCCTGAGTCCAAGGTGTGACACTAGAATTCGTCGCACTTCTTTATCACATTGTGTGGTATGGGAATCTAGATGAGACATAGTGGTCTTGAAGTATAGGGTTAGCATGGTCTCAAAGTATAGGCTGGCAAACATCGTCGCACTTCCTTACCGAATTATGCAAGACATCTCGCGGGGAGCAAAATAAACTCACTTTTGGAATCGGCTTTTTTTTCATTTTGTTTAATAAAACCAAAATAGTTCATCATTTAACTCAGTATTAAAATATCATATATTGCAAATTATTTTAGAATGTTTTACAATGATAGAACTAGTCATTGTTTACCAACACTACAATTATATGCAAGCCAAAAAAATAGTGAACACTAAATGAGTTGTTGGATTATGATTGTACAACACTTCTTCAAATACTCATTTTTTTCTAGCTAGAACGATAAAAATACATAGTTGCTTGTGCTTCAAATACTCATTTCTACAAGTTTACCAACACTTTCAATACTCTGTAAAATACATAGCAACAACCGATCCCCATTAAAATACAAACAAGTTAGCATATAACACACCTGTACTAAGAACAAACCAACTATAATCAACCACACAGACGCATGAACCAAGTCAGAAGCACAAGCAAAAAGAAAAAAAAATCAAATAAAACTAATGAACCTATAACAGGTAGTCCAAAACTAATATAAAACTCAGTGTCCTCACCTTGTATACAAATGGTTTGGTCTGTAGAGGAATTAGAGAACTGAGGACCTGCATGCATAACCAAAGATTGAAACCTAAACTGAAAAATGAAATTGAGCTCAAATTATCAGAAAAAGGTTGCATATTCATCTTTGCTCCTCTGCCCTGCCGTAAGTCACAACAATAATGCATAATGTTAATATACACATGCTAGACAAGGTGTTTGGCTCCAAACTCATACAATGAGAAAACAGACATCAAACTTGTCCACAATGTATGCAAGCTGATTCCCATTCTAGCATCCATGCATTAAATTTCCATAGAGTACAAATCGACATCTAAGAGAGCAGGGAGAGCGTGACCTGAGAACTTGTTTGGTAAGACAAGGTGTTTGATAACCATTTTAGTTTTCATTTTTTGTTTGAAAACTGAAACTTGTTTGGTAACTACTTTTAGTTTTTTTTTTTAAATTGAAAAAAAAAGTCAAATTTTGAAAACCCAAAGGGCATTTGATAACCCGTTTGGTAACTACCTTTAGTTTTTCAGTTTTGCAAACAAAAAACTGAAAAACTAAACCCAAAATTTTGAGAATTCAAAAAAATATGGCCGTTTGATAATGATTTCGTTCTGAGTTTTCATTTTTAAATATTTCAGTTTTCAATTCTTTAAAAACTGAAAACTTGTTGGGTATAACTCCTTTCAGTTTTCAATTTTCAAAAACATGAAACTAAAAGCCATATTTTGAAATCTCAAGGAGTGGTTTGATAACAATTTCTCTTTTTTGTTTTTAGTTTTTAGTTTTCATTTTCAAGAAAACTGAAAGTTAAAAATGAAAGCTATAAACTAAAACCTCGTTGGCTAACTAATTTCTGTTTTCAAAAAAATAAAAATTGAAAACTATGAAAGCTAAAAGTAAAAATTTGAAAACTCAAAAAAGTATAAACGAACGTGACCTCAACCATAAAAGGTAAATGTTTATCTACCAACATTAAACTCTAGAATTATCATTCATCTTCTAAGTTTAACTTATCTATTCTTTTTTGTGCTCCCACGCACACCAAAATTAATCTACTCTTGTGTAAAATTCATTATCCGCATTGTTTATTTTTAAATACAAATATTTTCTATTATTTGTAAAGAAAAAGATTGAAAAACATTGATTCCACTGGAAGCTAGTAGGTTGCTATGTATGTAACAAAAAATTCCCAATTTTATGTTACATCGCCTACATTACTCATCTTAGCCCATACTATTTATGATTACAACAACTGCAGTGACGAAAGGGAGAAAACAGAAACCGGAGGAGCATTGGACCATTTTCCATCGACGATTAATCGCACCGACCACGCCGCAGTGACTGCCCATGATACGCTGACGCCACCCCAATCTGGCTCCAGCTAAATTAAAGCCGAGCCGTTAGACGCTGAGCCGTACATACTCGATATAAAATTAAAATTAAATGTTATCTCTGTCAAAAACCAGAAAGGCAACAGGCTATAGCCGGTGAAGAAGAAATTGCATTTGGATCGAATTTACGTTCATTTCATTTGCAAACTTTCTGCAGTGTGTAGTCTGTATTGTACCCAACCCCAGTCAGATTCTAACCCAATATCTAACCCAAGTTGGTTTATTTAAAGAGAGAGAGTGTGACAGCCTTGCTGGGTTGTGAACTCCTGCACTCACCTTCCTCTCTCTCTCTCTCTCTCTCTCTCTCTCT
The DNA here is from genome assembly GCA_018257905.1 of Gillenia trifoliata. Taxonomy (NCBI): domain Eukaryota; kingdom Viridiplantae; phylum Streptophyta; class Magnoliopsida; order Rosales; family Rosaceae; genus Gillenia; species Gillenia trifoliata. Next base: position 6,415,552 of record CM031088.1, on the reverse strand, counting down.
CTTTCTAAATCTCTGATTATTTCCCATTGTAGTAGATGAACAGTCATATATAGACTATGCTTAGTTGATTGAGTAATGATGTAGTGAGAGAGAGAGAGAGAGAGGAGAGAGAAAGAGAGAGTGTGTATTGGTTGGTTGATTTACTTGTCCATCGGGTTAAAATTTTGGGTTTGCTTGTTGGGTTTTGTTTGTTGGGTTGGGATTTTTGGGTTTGTTTAATTTTGATGGGTACTGAGGGAGGAGGAGAAGAGGTAGGATTGAAAGAGAAGAAAGATCATGAGGCGGCGGCAGCAGCAGAGAGAGGAAGTAGGTTGTTGTACAGCTGTTGTTGTATACACCAGTACACAAGTTTGTCTAGTTGTTTCAGACATAATACTACTTGTGCTCCTTCTTCCTTTAAGTAAACAACATAGTCTTCCTCTAAATTATTAAGGATCCACTGGAAAACACAAACAAGAAAGAACAAAAAACATTCAAAAAAAAAAAAGGAAAAAGAAAGGAGCTTTGATTGGTTTAATTTCTTGATCTGTTAAGATCTGGTATCAAACCTGTTTTAGCTCAGTCACTAATCATGAAGAGGCTTGGCAGCTCAGATTCTCTGGGTGCTATGATTTCCATCTGCCCAACAACAGGTTAATTTTTGAATTTTAATTTTAACTTTAATAAATGAAATCCATTTTTTATTTATTTGAATTTCCCTTTTTTTTTTCCTTTCTATTGGTGTTTCCCCAAGATTCAGACATACCATGTTTGTGTTTTTTTGTTTGTTGCCTTTTTCATGATCAAACACCTAGAAAAAACATAACCTTTGAGATCATGACACACTATTGCTTCTTTATGTTTCAAATTCATCATGTTGGTTTTTGAATTCAATCCATGTTTTTGTATTGTTCTTTTTCCTGTTTTGGAATTTTAATTTCAAGCCAACGTATCTATATCTATTGAGAGTATGAATCCCACGTCGGGAAGTGAATGGACATCTGGGCCACTTTTCATATTGCCATTTGATTTTATTGTCGAACGTCAACTTGCTTTGATATCTATTAATTTTTTGCGTTTCTTATTTGGTTCTGTTTCTGATCTACCTCATAGTTGTCAAATTTTTGGAAAAACTAATATTTGATTGGCTTTTTGTTTGCAGAGGAACGCAGTCCAAGAAACAACCATGTTTACAGCAGAGAATTCCAGTCCATGTTGGATGGGTTAGATGAGGAAGGTTGTGTGGAAGAGGCCGGCCATGTTTCCGAGAAGAAGAGAAGATTGAGCGTTGAACAAGTGAAGGCCTTGGAGAAAAACTTCGAGGTGGAGAACAAGCTTGAACCTGAAAGAAAGGTGAAGCTTGCCCAAGAACTAGGCCTCCAACCAAGACAAGTTGCCGTGTGGTTCCAGAACCGCCGTGCACGTTGGAAAACCAAGCAATTGGAGCGTGACTACGGCGTTCTCAAAGCCAATTACGACTCTCTCAAGCGCAGCTACGATACCCTTCAACATGACAATGAAGCCCTTCTCAAAGAGGTAAATACATGATCCACAACTGTATCGATATAATTGTTCTCTTGTCAAACAGTCTGAAAGTCTTATATATTATCTTTTATGTTTTATGTTTTGATTGTCGTCGAGATCTATAGGCTGACAACGCGAAATATCTCCACGCCTTAATCAAGTTGCATGTGATGCACCATCTTATAGAAATAAATGTTTGATTGACAAACAGTATCATGTGTCATGTTTTGTCTCCAACCTCGATTATGTGTGCTCTCAATTTAGTATGTGGTGTAGATGTACAGTTTGACACCATAACATGACATGTCGGGATGATTAATCAAGTTGTGCATATGATCTAAGTCTTGGATCAATTTTTTATTTGTTGTCTTGCAGATAAAGCAATTGAAAGCAAAGTTGCAAGAAGAGAACGCAGAGAGCAATAATCCCTCCGTCGTGAAAGAAGAGCAACTCTTGGGAAAAGATCAATCGAGCTACAAAGTGGTTCGTGAGCGGAGCCAGTCACCGCCACCACCTCCGGTATCCTCTGTTCCAGAAACAGAGTGCAAAGAGCTCAACTTTGAGAGCTTCAACAACACAGGTGGAGTATTAGAAGCCGTCTCATTGTTCCCAGATTTCAAAGATGGCTCTTCGGACAGTGACTCGAGCGCGATCTTGAACGAAGATAACAGTCCAAACTTGACTATGTCTTCATCTGGGATTCTCCAAAACCACCAGTTCATCAAGTCTCCGGCTTCCACTTCACTCAAATTCAACTGCTCCTCGTCCTCCTCGCCGTCGTCACCGTCGATGAATTGCTTTCCGTTCCAGAAGAGCTACCAGCCTTTTGTGAAGGTAGAGGAGCACAATTTCTTTAGCAGCGAGGAGGCTTGTAGCTTCTTCTCCGATGAGCAAGCACCTTCACTTCAGTGGTACTGTCCTGATCAATGGAACTAAATCATCAACAATTCAATCCACTCCATCAAATCCCATCCAAAAAGAAGATTTGGAATCCAAGAAATAGACCTTCCAGGAATTTTGTTAAATGGGAAAGTGGGGTTGTGTATAAATTGATGTACTTTGATCTGTAGTGTGCAAAAGTGGAAGTTGGAGAGAGGGAGAGAGGAGAGAGGTTCACGTGGGTGGAAGGTGAGGACGTGCAACGTATTTTCCGTGCGGGAATATGATTGGGTCGTAATTAAAATTTCAGCTGTAAAAATGAAATCTCGGGAAAAAGCTTTAGGAGGTAGAATTTCCTGTAATGGAGAAAATAATCATTGTGCCTCACTTTTTCCCTTCCATCCATGCTTCGCTTTTTCAACTTATTTCTTCTGTCATGGACTACGGCAGTGCCATCTTCTTTTGAAGAGAATAATTTTACAACAACGTTTTTCTATTAGTAAGGGGTTGAGATTGTTTTTCTTAAAAATAAAAAATAAAAAATGTTTATGTTAGCTGTAAAATTAAAAAAAAATTGATAGTTTAATAAAGAAAAAATCTTGAGTGGTGCGTATCATTGAAGTTTGACCTTTTAATAAATTGTATTTTAAAAGTGATGTTGAGATGAAAAATCGTGTAAAAATGTTTTGTAATATTAAGAAAAAAAAAGTGCTATAGATGTGCAAGTGAAAAAAATGGACATGATATATGGTGGGGAAGCGGCGATGGTGGCAATGGCGGTGCAGCAATGGTGACAATGGTGGAGTATGGTGGATGTGCCAATACATTGGTGGGGTGTGGTGGTTGGGGTTGTAGATGGAATAATGGTGGAAGGGTCGGTGGCAGCAATGGTGGTGGCAATTGCAATGGTGGCAATTGCAACGATGGTGGTGGTGGTGGTGGTAGTGTAAGGTTAGTGGTTGCAATGGGTTGGTGGCGGTCACTTAAAAAAAATGTGTGTGTTGAAGGATAAACAATGTCACTTTCAAAAACAAATGAGGGTATTACAGAAAATGAAAATATTCATTAAGGCTCAACTTCGCTTTTTATGGAATCAACTTTCATAAGCAACCTACACGCACCTTTTAACATATGTTGTTTGAATGTCATTGTTTTAAAATAGGGAGCTTTAATGAAAAGCTCTTGAGATTAAAAAAAAAATCAATCATAAACACTCAATAACAATTTATTAATAATAAGGACCAAAAAAAAAAGGTGGTGGCATTTTTGTAAATAAGTTGAAGTTTATGAGGCGGTGGCATTTTTGTAAATAAGTTGAACTTTGGTAGCACCTATTGTTTATGCACGATTAGGTCAACTGTTTATACTTGTGTATAAATAGTTGATCTAATTGTATATAAACTGTTACATCCCGTCCCTACGTTTATTGTATTTTATTCCCCGACGGTGTGAAATGACCAAAACGCCCTTAGTGGCATAATGTATCATTCGGGATTACGTCCCTTCTATCGAGGTATTTTCAGAAATCTTGGTGTACTTTTGATGTGTACATTAATTTACGAATCCGTTGACGTAAACGGCACCTGATTCGGACTTGAAACGGACAAGTTACGATGAAGGGCAAAACGGTAATTTTACTTGAGCAGTATTTTGAAACTGTGGGCTTAGCCCATGGTTTCTGCAAGCCACGAGGGCTGCATCCACCTCCTGAGACAACCAATGCATGTCGAACTTGCAGTGAGCACTCACTGATTTTGTTGAACCAGGTTTGACTAGTTTGTTTTTTTTTAAGGCTGTGCACTTAGTGTGCTTTACTTCTCATCAACCATCCTCACCACTCTGCCATTCTTTCCCCGAGCTACATTCAATTACACTGCAAATTTTGCATGCAAACTTGCTGCACACCCGAGCCCAGAAATTCATCTAGGCACCCAACCTTTCAAACCTGCCACTTGTGAACCCCTGCATCCAGCCTCGTGCTGGTGGAAGTCACCACCCTCAACTCCAATCAAGGCCACTGCCTTGAAACCAGTTAGCACCAAAATCTGCAGAAAAACCCAAACCGTTAAATTGCTTAAGACACCCACGGCCTCTGTCGAGCAAACGTGTGCTCCTTCCTGCTCAATTTCAACTCCAGTGCTTCACCAGTATCATCCTCGAGACTTGGCGAGCCCAGAAACCTCACACAGCGCCAAACCCAGAACCTGCAAGTTTTCCGGCGAAACCTCTCTCGGCCAAATCGGTTCATCCCGACCCCGATTTGACTCGAGGCCATCATCACTCGGTTTCTTGAAGCTGAGAGAGAGTCAAACTAGACTCTGCATGTCGATCATCGGCCTTGATCTGTGAACCCAGATTTTGGCCGAGGAACTCGAGCTCAACTCCGGCCATTATAGGTCGATTTCAGGCCAAATTTTGGGTAAATCCTTCTTCTCCTTGACTCCAGGTTCATTTTGAGCTTTAAATTGTGAAATTTGGTGAAGAATCTAACTCCTGCAAATTCTCTGGTTTTTTTTCCGGCGACGAAACCCAGAAACCGGCGAAGTGAACGGCGGCCGGCGACGGAACTCGGCGGTCAGAACTCCTGCGACCTGACGTCATCGACTCCGATCTGAACCGGTTTGTGACGTCAGCCAACCACCGGTTTAATCCAGTCTAACCCGGTCCAAACCGGGAATATACCGAAGGTATATTCCGTCGAATCCTTAACGGCGTCAGGTATATTCTCTAACGGCGACGGAATATTCCGTAACGCCGTTAGGGAATATTCCGTCAGCCAAAACGAATATACCGTTAAAGTTAACGGCACGCCGTTAACTTTAACGGCGAGTGCACAGTCACGCGTGGGCGCGCGTGCGAGCGCGTGCTGGCGCGTGAGCATGCGTGCTGGCGCGTGAGCGCGCGTGCTGGCGCGTGAGCGCGCGTGCTGGCGCGTGAGCGCGCGTGTGGGCGCGTGACAGCGCGTGACGGCGCGTGGGCGCGCGTGACGGCGCGTGCTGCCTTGTGGCGGCGCGTGGCGGTGCCTGGAGCCCCGCAGCGGCGCGTGGCGGCGCGTGAACCCATTTTCCGACCATTTCAAGTCCCGTTTCGAGCAAACAAAGGCGATTTCAAGTCTTTTTCATTACTTTAATTGAATTAGACTTGTTAAATGATTAGTTTAGTAAACTCTCATATAGGTGAGACCTATCCGGAGGAGCAACGAGCTCAGGCACGCTACGGGGGCTACGATCCTACTACGTATCAGTGAGTGGGCCTAGTACTTACCCTTTTATTATTATTATAATATGTTTTATGGTGTTTTGAAATATATGTGTGGCATGCCTGTTTTATGAAATTAGATTTATCTTGTGATAAACTCTTACTTATTGATTATTGATTTATGATTTGGGTTTTATGATGAAACTTGGCATGCATACACATGATTTTAATTGTATTACTTATTTCACATTATGCACGGTGTTAGCACTGTCCGGGCCAGGACCAGCTTCAAGTGTATGTTCACAAGCACCGAACGCTCACTTTGGATCCATTGTAGGTGCCAGCCTGTCTATGTCGCCTCGGCGACTAGACTCGTTGTGACGCACATTTTGTGCCAGCTTCACGTGCATGTAATGCTAGAGCGTAATATATTAAACACCCAGCCTGTCATGTAGCTACTTTCTATATGACTTGTGTGCATATTTCCATGTGATAAGTAATGTTGATTTTCACTGTGATAAATGCTTTATACCCGTATCCTTGTGGGCGTTGGCCCGTTACTTATGCTCAGTACTTATTTTAGTAGTAAATATTTTGGTAAATCTACAGGTTTTACAGTGAGGGGTTATACCTAAAGTTTTGGAAACGTTTTACTTAGAAAATCGATATTGGCCCACTCACCCTTGTTTTTCGCCCCTCCAGGACTTAGACTTTAGTTGACGACGTTTCGGTGGTGGCAGCTGCTGGTAGCGTGATTTTCTTTCTGCAGTGTATGTTTAATTTAACTCTACTGTTCTGTTAATCATCCATTCTATTGGATGTGAATAATTTCCTTTACTGCACCTAGCTCTGACACTATGTAATAATGGGTTCTACCCACATTACACTTCCGTATTTTCTTTAAACTCTGATTAAATCTTGCTTATTATTTCTATTTTCTTACTTAATCTTCCTATGACTTCGTCACTCCTACGGAGTGGTCGGTCAGCACGCCTCGAGATCCGGTGTCCACGTGGCTATCCGGGTCGGGGCGTGTCATAAACAGTCGTACCTGTGTATAAACAATTGACCTAATTGTGTACAAACAGTTAGTGCCACCTAAGTTTAACTTAATTACAAAAATGCCATTGTCAATTTTTTTTTTTGGGTGTATTTATTGTCCTTATTATTAATAAATTTTTATTGAGTGTTTATAATTAATATTTTATTTAGATATAGGCTTTTCATTAGTTTTCTATTTAAGGTAAGCAAGATATTTTATTTTTATCAAAAAAAATTTATTGTTTAACTTTAAAATAAAATAGCTTTTTAGTGAAAAAAAAAACAATTTGTATGATATAAAAAAAGATGGGGGTCAAATCTGGTGGAAAATTTTTTGAAAAATGAAACGCTTCAAAATATTTTAAAAATTGTTGCAAAGATGAAAAATCATGTTTGAGCAGCATCGAATATGGCGCTAGGAAAGGAAGTAAAGCATATCATTGGGATTTTCAGGTTGCTTATTCATTAACTTATATTTTTAATAAAACTCATGGAGGATTTTCTCTTTTCTCTTAAGCTCTGGATGTTGTAGAATTTTGATGATGATATATCCTATTATTATCCTGTTTTTCGTTGCATTAGTTTATTTACGTGGAAAGGAGAAGTCATGCTCGGCGACATAGTAAGGAATGTGTATGGAATAAATAAACAATTCCCTTGGGCATCCATCTCTGTATGTCATACCCAAAATCAAAGTGGGCCCTACTTATTTTTTTCATTTCTGGTTATTAAACTCACGGTGACAAAATGAGAACGATACATTCTTTGCAAAGTCATTCCTTGTATTTAAACATGAATTAGTTTTGATACAGTGTGATATATTGAGTAGGGACATCGAATGAAATACCCTAAGTTATAATCCAGTAGCAAACTAGAATTCATCAGGAATCGAGAAAATCCTTAAAGTTATTACTGAATGATATGAAAAGATTATAACCCTAGCACATGAGCATAAATAATCATAAATTAAAACCCTACTTGCTAAAGATGACCAGTTTGGATTCAAGCGATTGGCAAATATGTAGGCCTCAATTTTAGATTCAAGTTAATCTTCGCTTAAGTTGTAAATGCCGTTTGACCAAATACGACTTGTGCATGTTTAGCTGAAAACATGCAAGGGAGTGCTACTTTTTGCTAGACAATTGAAGGAACCTCAATTTGATTGATCCATAGCTGCCTTTGTAAGGAACGGGGATTTATCTCTCTCAATTTGATTGATCCTATGTCTCACTTTACTGCATGCATGGTTGCAGCTCTTTTGTTTTGTTATTTTCTGTTGGGAAAATTACAATGAAATAAAATTCTTCTAAGAAGTACGTGGACAATTAGACTAAGGTGTTCGCTCTCTTTAAAGAGGTTAAGCTCATTGCAGCTTGATAAAATTCATGAACCGATGCAGCAGTATATCTCTTGATTTGTCCCCTCCACAATACAACAGCCCAAATGAATCGTTGTGTGATTCAAACCTATCTGCACAAAAGAAAGAGTCCAAAGCTCCACCACGCAAACACCCCTCTTTGGCCAATAAGAAAAAACGGAAAGATGGAGGAATGGAGAGAATAATTGTAGGAGGAAGTGGGATGATGAATAATAAAGATGATGGAGAAAAAGGTACTGAATATATGTTTATTATCACCCCTTAGTTAAAAGGATAATAAACATAAATTAACAAGGATGAGTTACAAGGGTTACATAAAATAAAAAGCTAATTATTAAGAGACTCTATCTTAATTTCCCACTACAACAAATAATTAATGACAATTATAATTAGTTAATTAATTAATATTAAAAATGCACCAACATTTTCTTCAAGTTAGGAGGCATATATAACGTGGTCCAAGGGTTGAAGAAGAAGGTTCACTCAACCATGTATGTACATGTAACAATCGCGGTAAGAGTTTGACTCTCATTTTATGTGTAAGTTTATCACCGTTCAATGAAACAACGATTATGAAAAGAGTAACTACATAGTAATGATCAATTACAAATATAACCAACTTGCTCTTAGCGGTACTTCTCCTTGTAATACTAAAAGAGGTTCAAATTTGAATCTCACTTTTCAGTCGATAAAAAACAGGTTGACATAAACAACTTGGAGTTATTGATTTAGAACCTTATTATTAAAGAAATTTGTGGTTCCACCACAAAAACCAATTGACAATAGGCAGATGTGGTCGCGAGACCCATGCGCATGCATTGGATTACCATTGCGGAGACGGAGACCATGGCTCCAGCAGAAAACCCTAAACAAAAATCCCTCAATCAAAAGCTTCTCTTTGTTTTTTGGTGCATATCTTCTTTGTTCAAGAGCTTGATGAAGACGTGCCTTGGATCTACCAAAGTAATCGAAAGATCCCCCCTCTTTCGAGCAAAGAGTTGGGTACGATGATTTCTACTTCAAGCATTGGATCTATGTCTCAGCTAAGAGGAGTCATGGAATAAATAGGTTCAAAATCACGATTGTCCTTACCCCTCTTCATATCCTAAATACCGAGTACTTAAGGGCCCTTTCCGACCGACCTCTTTTCTAGGTTTCCGGCCAAAGTTCCAGTGCTTTTCCAACCTATTCCTCAAAATAGAGGTTCCTCCTCCATCCCGTAAACTTTCCCTTCTTTCTCTAATGTGAGATTCATATTTTCAACACGTTCTCTCACATATAGAGAATTTTCAAGTTTAACACATAGACAACACAAATTAGGTGACGTACAACACGTGTGACTCATTGAGCTTCACACGTGATACAACATACAACTTGCTCTGATATGTATTGTAGACACGTAAATTTCGGTGAAATAAATGTTCATCAACAAATTAAATTTGACTCGGCAGGGCTTATGTGGCGCATACCATGGGTCCCGCAAATTACACACATGGCATGTGACTCAACAAAATTGGATGAGTTATCAAGAGTGACACATGTCAGCATCTGAGACATTCGTCAAACAAATCAAACCAAATACACAAGGGGACAAATTAACTCTAATTTGATCAAATTATATCGATTAGGGTTTAATTTCCTAAATCAAAGATTCTGATTGAATTAAGAGCTAAATTAAATAATTAGCTCAAATTATATCAAATCAGAAAATCAAACCCACAAATTACGGAATTTAGATTGGGATTCTAAACTAATACCCAATCCCTTGCCTATAAATACCAGACTCATTTTCAGAAGAAGGGATTTTTGAGAGAAAGGAAGCAAGTCCAAGCCTTTGGAGAAAACCAGAAAGTTCTCTGGCCAAAGCAAACACCAAAATACCCAAATACTCATGTTCTTCATCAAGCTCTTGGAGAATCAACAAGCACAACACACGTGCCGATTCATCCATCACCAAGGCTGAAGATCACTCACCACGTGACACTGCTCGTGGTCCTGTTTCATTCAAGATCAAGCCCCGACGGCCCTTGAAGAAATCACAAGCCCGATTCAAGATCAAGTGATCACCACCCTTGAATCGCATTCTACTTTGGAGATCGAATCAGAGGATCAAACCTTGTACACAGAGATTGTAACCCTAATTTTCTCATTAATACAAATTTATTTTGTACGCGTGTTCTTGTTTCATTTGTTGCAGGAAATTTCGTGTTTACAGTATCATGGAGAAAGTTAAAGTCTCACTATAAAACTAAATGACAATATGAAGAATTGCTGAACTACTTATATGCAAATTCACACATTCAACAGTAATCAACAAGATTAATTAATCATGTTCTTATAAGAACATCAACTGCCTCATAAGCCTTACAAAAATCACCAAAACCACGTGATCAAAACTAGAGATGGCTTGCTGTGAATCAAGAAGCTGAAATCCGACATGAAAATCCAAGAGAGCGCTGAGATAGCGAGCAAACCCATAACAAAAACTTTGATTTCCAACTTCAAGAAAGCAGAAACGGAATAGATCGTACCACATAATCACTTGCTTTATTACCCAAAATCAAATGCCAAAAAGGAAAAGAAAAAGATGAATAAAGAGGACCCTTAAAAAGATGTGCCACATGATTGGATCCCAAATATACGTGTCCTCCTCCTTCCTTACCAGCCGCAGCTTTTTTGGTTGCACACAACAATCTGCAACTTTTATGTCAAAAAAATTATGAAAATTCTACCACTTAACTCAGGATCTAATGGTGTAATTCGTGAATATTCCTAAAATTAAATAAAACCTTATACTAATAACTTTTTGTGAGCTGATTTTTGTTGAGAGTATGAATTCAGAGAAACTGTGGACCTTACATGTGCTTATAAGTATGAATTGCTATTAATATTGTTAATTAGTTTTGTTGTAGAATTTCAACTTTCGTCATGACACAGATAACAGATAGTTGAAAATGGCACAACATTTGAGTTTAAAGAATTACTTTTCAAATTTGAACACATGTCAAGTTTTAACTAGACTTTCATCAAATTCGAACTCATATTATTCTTTTAAAAAATATAATACGTGGGTCCTCACTAATCAAGAGTTCGTATACAAATTTAACACGTAGTGACATGAGTTATTATTAATACATCACATGTCTTACAAAAAATTTAAAAAATAGACATGTTACTAGTTGTTCTCGAGTAAGTTATGGAGATTAAAAAAAACATATGTTGCATCATTACTGAGTTGTTCCATAGAGTAAGAATATGGATCGAGTTCTTAAAATTCATCACAATATTGTCTTTCTTTAACTAGATTTTTTCTATCACTATGCATTGTCACGTGGCACATAACTTAACACCTCGAAAAACAAGTAAGGATGAATTTGAATTGAAATCATTACAAACTCAAACATCTTATACAAAAATAAGTTTATTTACTTAATACGTGTAATAATTAATATATGTGAGTGTTTATACCTACAACTACGAGAGATTGGATTGTGAGATTTTTGAAAACTATACATGCACACTAGAAGTAGAAAGTTGGAAGATGAATGCCACGAGTGATTCACTTCAATCAGTTGGTTGTAAATGTGAGGATGTGAATTGGTTTTCTGGTGAATCCTAAACTTTCTTCATGGTATCAGAGCAGGTTGATTCACGTGTAAAGTCCAAAGGTTACACGTGTTCCACGTCACCCAATTCATGTTGTTCACGTGTTTTTCTTGAAAATTTATCACGCCTGAGGAAACGTGTGAAGATGTGAAGGTCAAAAAGAGTTTCACATCGGTAAAAAGAAAAACTTTGTAAGAACTTATAAGAAGTTGAATTACTTCTTATATTATCAAGTAATTTTATAGTGCAACCTCAATTTTTTTCGTTAAAATGACATAATGTCTTTTTCTCTTTTTGTAACTTTTATACATTTGGGTTCCAGCAATGACTTTTACCTCTTTAATCTTCTTTTTTTTCTGGAGTACGGCTTTGGCAAATAGAGCTATCCTCACTTCCCTCTGATTTTGAGTGCCAGACGTGCACATGGCGTTTGGCGCCCTCTCTGCTGATATTCTGGCTCTAACTTTTGAGATTGTGCGTACAACTTCTCTGGACTTATTTGTGTACACACACGTGTACGATTACAGTGTGAATGATATTCATGGCATAGGTACATCTTCACTTTGACGTCTCGTAATAATAATACGATATTATATATAAATATTTTTTACATGTCGTTTTTTTACTAGCACGGAACATTAAAGTGTCAGTATATCCATGACATGTAAATTACTCTTCATTTTCAAACGTATTTTTGTAGAGGAAACTTGGAGTTTACTACATTTATTGGGCTAACAAAATTTAGGATTTGGCTACGGTACACCATACATGCATTTATTTAATACATTAATCATCTAAATGGTAGATATATAACCGAAAAGATAAAATATCATAAATGATCATATATGACCGTTAGATGATGAATGTATTAAGTAAATGTATATACCGTATTCAACCATAAATGGTACAAACTCAACACACAATTAGTAAATTAAAGTTGGTTACTACTTGACAAAACAAAAAAGAGAAGAGACCTTACGCTCATTGTTGAGAGCGAATTAACGTCGGAGAATTGAGGGACTTTGCATGTGGTTATATAGAGTTAACCACTCTTCTTATTAGTTATTATCAATTATTTATATGGTAGAACTTCAACTTTCTCCATTCATGTTCATATATGCCAAGTTTTAAATATGATATTAAACTATTAAAATAATTAACTTGATTCCATAGAGAATTGTCATGTAGAAACAGATGGTCCGGCTTAATTTGTTCATGTCATTATATTCGGGAAGGATGTTTTCTTTTGGGTCGCGTCACTCATCGATCCGGAGTTGAGTATATATTATGCCTATTTTATTATTTATTCCAATTAGAAATACAAATTAACATCCCTATACTCTTATAAATTATAAATTAATATAATTAATTGGAAAATGTGGTAAGCTATGGGAAATAGGAGAGATTCCAATTCAACAACCCAATTCTGCTTTCCTCCCATTTTTCCTCCGTCTTTTTCCAGAATTATATATATATAGACTTGGGACGAATGGCTACAAATATTGGCTAGCTGTGGTACCACTAAAAGCTAGAGGTCCCCCACATTTTGTGGGTCCCTTGTGCCTTCCACTTTTATAAGGGTATTGGTAGAGCCATGTGATGAGGGACCCACGATGTATCAAACTAGTCGTTTTCATCCCATCTTAATCAACATATAGATAAAATTGCAAGCTAAAAGAGGTGGAGTATAGGAGAAATTGAAACCTGCTGTTTTAATTTAATAATATATTGTTAAGCGTAAAAAAATTATAAATTAAAAAATGTGAATGATAAGAAAGTAATTTATATAGAACGAGTTCACTGTTATCTAGTATTTTAATTTAATAATATATTGTTACTGAACATCACGTAACGATGAACCCATTTCATATAAATTCTCTCCAGAATAAAGGTTTGTGTTTGCGACACAGTTTCTTGGATTTCTTCTCAGAAAGCTCCAATTGGTGACAACCCGTTTGCTGTAAAATCTTGTACATGCATGATGCAATCGCAGGGAATAGAAACACACGTTTATAGCAAATCACAAATCAGAGATTATTTGCCCTAATCCGTCGAACATCTACTCCCCATCCTCCTAAACCCTAAAAACGTTTGATGCAGTCTTAATGGAATAGTAGTGTGTTCCAAAACCCTAGACAACGTTTTTAGCATTTCTTGATTGCTAATGTACAAAATGCTTTTTGAAGTTAAAGAAACAATGTATATGTTGCTCGGAAGTGATTTCCACATTCTCTTTTAACCTTATGGCTTTCTCCACTTGATTGTCTCTTAATTTTTATTGATTTATTCAATTCAATGATTAAAAAACAAAGTGTAAGTAATGAAGAGGAGGGTGCATAAATCACTCCTCTAAGCTACGTGGGGAAGGTGTTTTTTGTAAGAAAGGTTGTTACGCAAAGAGTAATGGTCCCTTGCCAAGACATTTATTTTGTAAGATTGTCAATCTATTGTACCTTAAACCTTCAATTCTGAAAGTGCTAAATAGTTTTGGTGGATAGAGTTTTTCTCTTCAATCTATTACATTTTTTTGTTCAAACTCTCATCCCTTCTTTTAGTCTAACTTAGAATAATAGTATCGTTGGTAATCAAACCCTCAATATATTCTATGCATTTAAGCTAAAAGTTTTATTGATCGATATATAGTTCAAAGTTCAACCTCCAATCCGGCGTGGCCCCATTTTTTGTCATGCATGTGAGTATATGAAGCACTTGAGGTTCAATCTAAACAAATAATTTATGCACTCTTTTTATTCTTCAGCACACTTACGTTTTAAATTGTCATTTCATTCTCGTTTGATTTATTCGATTAAATGTAAAAAAATAAACAAGAACTTGTAAAAAGAAAAAAAAAAGGTGTATAGAAATAATTTTCCTTAACTTAAATACTAAAAGCACTATTAACAATAGGGAGTAGGCTACAATGCTCGCAAGCATTGAATGCTTACACCGATCTCACCATTAAAATGAGGGAGGAGAGAGGAGAGAGGGGGGAAAGGAGAGTGAGATTAGTGTGAGCATTCAATGCTTGCGAGCACTGTAGCCAGTCCCTAACAATAGAATTAAAAATCGATTCATGGAAAAGTAACATATCTTTAATCTATCAATGAACCAAATAGCTTATCAGCAATGACGTCGTCATTTTTATTGTTCATTGATCGAACCTGCGTGCACAACATCTGGGCACATATATTGATAATTAAAAAGGAAGAATCTCATTGTTGCCTCTTTTTCCCACTTCAGGTGTTTCACGTTGGTTTATTTTAATAGTGCTTTGGTCTTTCTACCTCCACTGTCTCTATAATATATACTTACTTTCCTCATCACCTCTAATTTTTCCTAATTTTCAATCATCAAATATTATTCTTAATTAATTTTTTGGTTTTTTTCTCAGGCAGCCTACACATAGGTGGCATGCTCCACTTTGTTATCACAGGGAATATTATGTCTCTGAGCGCTTGATACAACCCCCAAAACGCACCCAGATCGTTTTGGTCCTTTTTCTTTTGGCTATGCTTTTCCTCCTGATTTTTGTTCTTTCTCTTTGTGTTTTTGTTATTTTAAGAATTTGTTTCAAATTGTTGAGGCCATCCAATTCAAATTTGAAAGATGGGCATCTTTCATGCTTTTGATTGAATATTAGCCTTGTCTTTTGGATCGAACAAATTGTTGTTGCAGGTGGGAGCTGATTGGCATTATATAGGCAACAAAAAATTCTGAAACTTCCCCATCGATCACTAGCACAATGTTTACAACACCTCCAAATTTGTGGCAAAGAGAGGATGCCTTTCAATGCTTCCAAACGCATTTGATGGAGACTGATATGATTTTTAATGTCTATGCAATTATGCTCAAAATCACATAAAATACTTGCAAGAATACAAGGATATTGTAGTATAGATGCTTATGCAAGGTCGTTCTCCTCAAAAACTATTTGGATAATTTATGTGGAAACAATTCCTAATTAACTACTTAGAATTGAAAATTGAGAAAAGAGATTTTGATTTTAGGTAATATAAAAAAACGAATTTTAATTAAAAACAAATATGATAAAAGAAAAGAGTTTTAAAAACCAGTTTATAAAAGCACTAGGGTTCCACCATCACCTAGCAATCTTATGAATTTCTACCAATTACTTATGATCTACACATGCCACTTTGAAGGTTAGGTTTTCCTAATATATATTCTCCTCGTGATATTCAAGCAAGAATGTATATCTAACATGCAATCCGTCTGTGATATTCAGATCAAATATAAACATGCAAGACTCACTAAGTTCTATGAAAACCTTTTGAAAAACCATGCAACCCCTAAGAGCGTGATATTCGCCTTAGGTGAAATTACAATTATTAATCACAAGAAGCAAAACTCAATCCTCCGGTGATATTCCGACCGAATTGCATCCAATTACTTGTCTAAACATCCTAATGGTGGCCAGTCATCAAGACAATTAGATAGTTTAAAACAGTGATCAATAATTCAAAGTGTGCACGCAATCAATCATAAGCAATTAATATAAAAATTACATATTCATGCTAAGGCTTAAGGTTTCGCCCTAGCTAATGGAAATTAGTTACGCATATTCATAATTGAAATCATAGAAAATATTATTAAGAAGAAAAGGAATGAAAACACCTTAAGAGAGAGAGAGTCTCCAAGAACCCTAAAGTTGAATAAGAATAAGCCTCCCCCACAATTGTGAACGGCAAAAGCAATATATCTGCTATTGCCATCGCACAAACCCTAAATAATAGTCTTTCGTTCCAACTAAGAAACTAAATAATAATAAAATAACTTCGAAAATAGATTCCTAATTAAACTAGAAGAATTTACACAGAAACTGTCCAGCCACGTTTTAGCCTCAAATCTCCTCCAAATCAGGCCCAAGATAGCTTGCTTTAAAGATAAGAACGTTCTGAACACAACTCCAGAAGGCCACGAATCCATCTGAGGTCATCTTGGGCTCCAAAAACGCAATTTAAACCCAAAAACGTGACTTTCCAACACTGCGCACTGCTCCTTTATTTTATTGCCAGAAAATAACTACTTGGCAGAAAAATCTGATATTTTGACGATCACGCTCAGCGACTCACGAACGTCCTCCAACTGGAATTACTCCAAAATTGGTCCATTTGATTATGTTTTGCTCTAGAGGAAGTTGAAAGTCCTATATTGAAAATACAATTCAAAGTATCAAAATTCTTCCAAAATATTAACCAAAATATACTAAGAATAAGAATAAATATATAATATAAAATCTACTCATCAGAGACATGCATGAGAAGGAGTATATCCTCCAAGATTATACTATATATGAAACTATATAATAGGAAGATAACCACCAAATGGACCCCAATATACATATCTCACCCATGACATGTTCCTCAATATCTTTCACAACTTTCCCAAAAGATATAAATATGGATCGAGATCGTTTCACAAAAAAATTAAATTGATGCGCAGATAGTCAATGAATTGTATTAATTGATTTAATTATATGCTACGAAAACAAATACATATATAATTAACAACAAGTTTGTACATATATGTGGACAATTTTATACGCAAAAAGTCAAATAAGTTTTATTTATACACGTTCTGAGAAAGTAACAAGGATTATAAGCTAACTTCTTATGGAGCCGCAACACATGCTTAATACTGAGGATCGTCAGTATCAGGGTTTGTGGCTTTTGAATGTGGTCGAGATCTATCTTGTTTGCCCTACATATCGTTTTTGATAATTGCTTTTCCTCAGCTGGCTTACTTCCTCAGCATACTATTAATAAAATCTGGTAGAGCGGGGACGAGTGAGGGTCTACAGATGCAACGATCCTTTCTCCTCTTGGAAAGGATGAGTGTCTCGCACACGACTGTTAATGAAGAAAATCACACAATCCTCCATTATTTTCGTTAAAAAATTTATACACCGATGTGTATATAAAGTCACATAATCCAATTAAACATTGGCTTTAATATTGAAGTTGGTGAAAGACGTAGGTCATTGGGGTATTGGGCATCCTAATCTCGCCTAATTTGGTGGGAGGTGTTTTTCGTTGTAATGAAAATCAAGGATTTGATGCTCTCATTGGGGTATTGAGCAACCTAATTCCAAAGATATGTTCTAGAACCATAGCTCCCTATAAGTTTGGGGTAATCATCATCTTTAAAGCCAATAGGCCATTATCAATCCACGTATACCTTTCTTGATCATCCCTATGACCAATAGTAGTTTTGTATATTTTAAGCTAAATGTTTAATAGTTTAGAAGAATGTGTGAGAGAGAGAATGGGCTTGCATGGGTTGACGACCGATTGTGACTCCATCGAGATAAGATAATAGTCATTAGCAGGAAAATTAATCCACAAGATACTTGTTCAGTTGTGTTCCCAAAAGTTTGATATTGTTTCCAACCGGTTTTAACGATTTCTGTAGGATTTAACTTGTTCAGATTTTAAGTCATATATATATAGCTTTTTCTTTCTACATACTTTACCATATGCTTTCAACTTGCATTTCTCCAACTGGAGCGTTTATATAAAGGAAAAACCTTGTGGCTAGTGGTTACTTGTTCTTGTTCAAGGTGACCGTTAGGCTTATATATATGTTGACCAAGGTCATTGTGGAAAGTGTTAAATCCCCTAATTATCTCCTCCACGCCATGATACTCGTTGATCAATTGACGCATTCAACGCTGAAGAGAAAATTAATTACTACAATACAAAAACCTTGTGGGTGTTTGGGTTAGGGACTTAAATCCCAACGAATTTAGGGCAAGTGATGAAATGATACACAACAAAATATTAGAAATGCACTCCATGATCATTACAAAAGTATGTAGGAGGGATTTACAAATGACACATTTCAAGTAGTCATTTGCAAATCTCTCTTACATACCTTTGTAATGATCATGGAGTTCATTTCAAATTCATCGTGGCAATCAAATTAAAAAACAGAAAACCAACCAAACCAAATTGACCCAAGCAGTTTGGTTTGGGTTTTTTTTTTTCTCAATTTGGTTTGGTATGTGGTTTCAATTTTTACAAACTATTGGTTAATAGAACCAAATCGCATGTAATAATATATATATATAATACTATATAATTATATAAAAAAATTTGTTATGTGTGGTACATACCTTACTAATTTTTTGTTGCTTCTCTTTTGAAGATACTTTAGAATCTTCAACTTATATGATATTGATACTTTAAAATTTTGAGCTATGAGATTGAACTTTGATACTTTGAATTTTAAGTTTTTACATAAAAAATTGGGTCATGAGATTGACAATGATGAATGTTTTATAAAATGATATGTGTGTTATAAATTTTGATTAATACTTTTTTTTTACATAGTTTTGAAATTTTCATTGATAATTGGTCAATGTTAAACCGCAAACAAGCCAAACTAAAAAACAATTGTTGGTGAATTGATCTAATTAGTTCTAAGCCATTGTGCTTTGGTTGGGGTTTAAATTTTTTGGCAAACCGCAATGTATTGTTCGATGCGCGATTTGAGCTCAAAATTGAACCAACCCAACCCAAATCTTGCCCAACTTAATTTTATAATTTTTTTTTCTTACTAGCTTGACCTAATCCTTTGATATTTGGAAGTACTTCATCCAAACATAGCTTTTAAGTAACTAGTTTAAAATCAATCTTATTTAACAAAGCATGACGTGGGATCAAAGTTAATTTCGGTAAGGACACAAAAAAATACTTCAACATCATTTATCATTCGCTACATCAATTTATGCGACTAGTCTAAAGTTTGGAAGGAAAAAAAACTACATTTTACACCCTCAAGGTTTGAGGTGATTTTTAAAATGGGTCACGGGGTTTTAATTTTCTCACATTGCTCCTTACGGTTTTGAAATTGTATTAATTTACACATTTTGGATATTTGAATGTCCAAATATCCATTAAGTTGATGAGTTTTTTAGTCAATGTAATGCAAATATGGCTTACGTATCGTCATAATTACGAATTTCATGCACACTATGTCATTAATTTAATAAATATTCAAATAATTCATTAAACAAAAGATGTAAATTGAAACAATTTCAAAATTTTAAACGGCAATATAAAAAAATTAAAATCTTATACCCTATTTTAAAAATCACCCCCAAATATAGATGGTGTGAAATGTAATTAGCTCTTAAAAAAATATATAACAATTTTACAGTTGAATCTTTTCATCGTACCAAAGAAAAGCAAAAAAAACCTATTTTCCTTAAGTAAAAGTGTACTCACAACCATCACACACACTTTGTTCAACAATAACTGCAAAACCAGACTACTTAACCAGTGGGCAGTGCCACCCACAAGAACAAAACAAAAGGCCAAATAAAATCAACGGTCAATTTTCAAAACAGGGTGGCGTGGATGGACATCCAACGTCGGATAGCGACAGTATGCTTGATGGATTCGGAAAGTTGAATGAGACGTCGCCGTTCAGGACAAAACCCACGAGAGTGACTGACACAGCTTTTTCATTAACCAAAAGAAAAATAAATCTAAAGGAAGAAGAACATGTATTTTTTTCGGGTCCAACTTTAGTGGTACGTACCATTGAATGGTACGTACTGTTAAATGGTTAATATTCATTTGGGGCCCACTGCAAATTAATCTGAACCATTCAATAGTCGTACCATTGAATAGTACGTACCACTCAAGATTTTTCCATTTTTTTCATTGAAATATATATGATTTTGGAGGAGCTAAAACTATGATGTTTCAGAATTTAGAATATTTTAAATTTTTTAATAGGTAGAGATTTTTGTTTTTTTGTTCTTAATTAAAGATTTAACAGTTAGAAAATTCAAAGTATACGATACTCTGATACTGCAGAACTGTAGCATGTAGGAGTAGGATTAGTTTTCTTCTTGTAACATACATCAAATTCGTACACTAAATTTGTATATCAAATGATGTTGCAAATTTACACCATATAAATTTTTATTAAATTATTAACTAATTTTTAATTTAAATTTAATTAATGTCACATGGTGCACAAATTAGTATCCCTAGCATTATTCTTTATTGTTTTGATTTGTGGTTGGTGTGTGCATGAACATGGTTACATACAAACATTACATGCATGGTCAATTTCTTTGACTTTCCAAGCATCTTTAAGTGGGGCCGTCTGGTTAATAACCCTAGATAGCTAGATGGGGTGGGTATTTTTCAGTAGTTATTCGAACTGTTCAATGAATCAAGTAGTTAGTTTTTGGAAGATATGGGTTTTTTTCTCCGACGACCTAAAGTATGTTTTCTTTCCTCTTTTTGTCGATTTCATAGTTTTGGGAAAATAATGCAAGGCTTTTTAGCTGAAATAATTCCTGAAATTAACTTAACTCTTCAATTTAGTTCTTAATAATCAAAATCATTATAATTAGTCCTTAGGTTTGTCCATCACACCACAATGTGATCCTTCTGTTAGAAATCTGTTAAGTTTTCTATTAGTGTGTTAATGTGGAATCGTGTGGGTACCACAAATCTACTTATAGCTCTACATGGATTAATCATAATTTCTTTTATAAGATTTAAAATAAAAAATGATAATGTATAAATTTAAAAATAAAAAAAGATAACGTGTGGGAGTGTTAGCGGCTAGGTTTGAGCAGAACGTGAAGAAGATGAAATTTTCTTTTTCTATTTTTTTAAAATCATTTAAACAATTGGTTTTGTTCTTCATAATCCACATGGTACACAAACTGAAAACTTAACGAATTTTTAACGTAAAGACCATATTGATGTGTGGTGGACAAAGTCAGAGACCAATTCTATCGATTTTGATTGTTAGAGACCAAACTGAAGAGTTATATTAATCTTATGTACCATTTTAGCTAAAAAGCCATAATGTAATAAGGACAACTATTGCAATATTTAGAGATTTAGGTATACGTGCGTTTCCATTATATTAATTGTTATGATTAATTTAGTTTTATAGGCAGACTAGTTTTGACAACACTTGAACTTATAAAGCTCATATTCCTACTTCTTTTTCTTTGTCATACGCATTACCTAGCTAGTGGGGGCTATTTGCTTTCTGTCTTTAGCTTCAACAAAAATTAAGAAACGAAAAGTTAGCCATATAAAATCATGGCTCCGTGGCGTTATTCAAGTAAGCAAAATGTTTTTTCACTCAACCTAATACCATACTATACTGGATTTTCCATTTGGCTTATTTTTAGTTATGAAAACTCAATTTTAATCTTATTTCACCTTTTTAACTTCAAAAGTAGTTATTTTACTATTTAAAACTCAAAGTTCGTTCTATTTTAATTTATTTTCGTTAAATTTGCTTATGTAGCTTTAAAGCTATGTATACGGCAATACATGTAAAACCCACCACCCAATAACACTATGCCACATGTGCCACAAGAAAGGCCACATGTCGAGAACCAAGATAACTAATTATCAATTATTCATTTTTTTTACTCTCTCTCTCTCTCTCTCTCTCTCTCTCTCTATGCAGACTCTTTGAAGTTAGAGCCCAGAAGCAAGAACCATAAATTAATTTCTTTTCCAATCACCCTTAATATTTGTTTCCTCAACATTTTTGATTTTTCTCCTCATCTTCCTTTACAATTTCGTAGTCTTTCTTTCAATTACCCAATTCACTCTTATGTTTATAGATTTGTTTTCTTATATTGTATTGATTGTGTATGATTTGGGGAATATCATATAAACAAAGAAGACTATACCCAACAATTTAAAAAATATTTCCGCGAATAAAATTGAACATCAAAGCTCAGCCTACTTTAGTTTTGAATCCTGGATCCGTACCTATAAAGATGAGTTGAGGTAGTGCTTCTCATTCAACAAGATAACAAAATTTAAAATCGATTTCAGTCGAGCATTAGCGAATCTCATATTCGGTTTCTGAGCTTGGTGGAGAACTTCTTGCCTGAATCGATGAGCTTGGAGTCGCTTTGTGAGATTTTCTATCCACAGATGGGGATTTCCGTTGCCAACGGATTTGGGTAATCAAAATTTGAGTTATTGTTGAAAATCGATTTTGGGTCGCGAACAATGGGGTAGTCTAATGAGGTAAGAGAGCATGCAAAAGGAGACAACACGGGTGACGTGCCACATATGCATTTTTAATCCTCATCACCATATTTAACGATTTTTTGACGGAATTAACAGAAACAAAGTAATGTGGAGCGAATTTTAAATTTTAAGGAGCAAAGTGGCGACTTTTGAGTAGAGAACAAAGTGAGATTAAAATCAAGTTCTAGAGGGCTTAGCTAAAAATAAGCATTTCCATTTCATCTCCATCCGCTTGTATTTGTACATTTGTTTTATAAATATATAAAAAAATCAAATATAATATTGTTAAGGAAAATAAATTGGAGAATTTGGCTGAAATCAGAATTTCACAATAAAATCAGATAAAGATCATGAAGCTTTGTTTCTGCCAATATAAAGTGTTAATTTATGCTACCAATAACATTCTTTACCAGGAGGATCGAGCTTCGCTGGAACAGCCTTCAATCAGAAATATCATAATTTGTGAAGAAAGTTGAGATTTACCATAAAACTAATTGGCAATACGGGAAGTAGCTAGCCCAACATACTTATAAGTTTTTGCAAGGTTCCTCATCTCATTATTGTGGAATCCATTCTCAGCACATCCTTTATGTGTGACGAATTTTCAAGCCTAAGACGTAGACTATACAAACGGGGTGAAGTGAAAAGTGTGTGGTCGTTGAACTTCACATATGGAACAATCTGCTGTGATACCATGAAAAAAAATAAAATTTTCACTATAAAACCAATTGACAATATAAAAAGTAACTCATCCTCTAATCCTTTTAAATGCTTGATTTGGAAAGGATATGGATCTAAAAATAGCCAAAGGCTGACACTTGGGATACAAAGCAATAAATATGAAAGCTCATTGTCAATGAGAAACATGTAGGCAAGGTATACGTGTAGTATATATATTCCAACAGGTATATAATTTTGAGTAATATATCTAGCTAGGAGTGCAGCTAGCCAGTAGAAGAAGAAAAGGGTTTGTTAGTGTTTCTTGCACCATCAGTACACATCGATCGGTGTTTTGTTGTGTGATAATACAACTTCTGTATCAAATTAAAAATATGAAAATTTGGTAGGATTTATTTATATATTTATAAGAAAAAGGTTTTCCGATATTATTTTACTCACAAATTATCTACGTACCTAAAGCTATCTACTGAGAGTAATACTAATCAGGGTCGAGAGATGTCCAAAGAAATGATAAGCATAATACATATAAGTAGTCTACATGAAACTGCTTTTTCAACATCAGTGATTGCTTGAGCTTTCCTTTTTGGTTTTGGTCAGTGATTGCATGATCTGAAGAAACTAAAGAGAGGACATCAATGACGTATTTCTCAAAAAGTTGAAAGTTCAAACAGCTGGTGCACTTGTGTGCGTGGTTTGGACTCTCAATTAGTCAAAAAAGACTGCAATCCAGGTGCCATTCAGAACTAGATCTATTTTTTATGGCCCTCGCTGCCGTCTGCGACTCTGCACATATCGCAACAAGTGCCTAACTTCATGGAACCAAATAGAGTTTAAGGAGTAGGGTTTAGAATTTAGTGTGGGGGCAACAAAAATCAAAACCTTAGAGCCTGTAATTGGGTTTAAGGAGTTGGTATTCGTTAGAGTAGCACCTTAAATTGTTAGAAATATTGATAAATTAGTTTACTGTTTAATTTATCATTATTTCTAACAATTTAATTTATCCTTTTCGAATCATTACAAGTACGAAATTGCAATCTCTCAACATGAGTTGAATTTATTGTAGAAGCCCTCGGGTAGAAAGAGGTACATGTAAGTGAGGGTACTAGACTCTAAAATATTATCAATGTTAACACGCATCTTACTAACTTCAGGGCCGGCCCTGTGGGAGTGCAAGTGGTGCACTCGCACAGGGCTCCAAATTTTGAAGGGCCTCCGAATTTTTAATGTGTATGTGATATATATATATAAGTTATGTTATATATATTTTTGTGCAATAAATTAATTGAATTTATGCTTAGTAGAGGTAGTTTTTGCAATGCAACTTTCACCTGAGGTTGTGAGTTCAAACCTCGGTGGTTTGCATTTCTTTCTTTTTTTTGCAAAATTTTAAGAAAGAAAAAAAATCCAAAACAACATCAAAGCTATTTGAATCCAAAACAACATCAAAGCTATTTGCAAAATTTATTTGAACTAACTTATATTTATTTTTTTGACAGATGATAGAATCGTTTACACTAACTCAAACTTCTACTAGTACGTACTTGTATGGAATCCTGAAATTCGGAGAAAATAATCATATAGTCAAATTCTATAAACATTTAAGAATATAGAACAATTGTGTTACTTTCTTCACACATTCTTGGTTTTGTCATATTTAGATATTATAGCATGGATATTGGTACTACAACGTTAAGCAAAACACTATTTGCTTGTCATTGGTGGAGCCCCTGGATTAGTGGGCAAGCTGGAGAAAATTTGAAACTTTTTATATGCCAAAACTATTTGTAGCTTTAGATGAAAACTACCATCTTTTCCCTGCTTTTGGATTAATTAAGGACCTTCCAGAATGAAATGAGTTAAAGGGATACCATTCTTTAAGGGTTATTTTTCTGATTGAAAAATAAGCTGGGATATTGGGGCTCATGGGCCCTCTCTCTTCATCCTCTTTTGAAATTTTAATTTTTAATTTGGGTTGGTTCCTATATCTTTATACATAGTAGGGACGCGACAATGAAAGGTTGTGGCTGTATGCAAATTATAAAAAGATATTTAAAGCTACGTTTGAAAAAATGGGATTACAGAAGACTTCGAAAGGATCGATCACTTAGGTCACATCCAAGCTGTCGTACATCAACCAAGCAAAATGCATACTTGCTCCATCGGATATGGCTAATTAAGCGGCTTCTTAAGCCGCGCGCTGAGAGGATGCTAAAAAGGTAGCAACATGCATTCCGTTCCTCGTCCCAGGATAGGAGCACTGGATATTTTGGTTTTGCAGGGGGTTAACTTAAAATTATAATTTTGGAGAATTTACTCCTTCTTTTGCTTAAGATTAAGGATGTGTATGGAACTGAGTAAGGATTGTTCACCTTCTAATCATCTCCTCATTGTTGTGGTCGCTCGCTTTGAGGAGAAAAATCTTCGTGGTTGTGGTCATGGACGGAGGCAGCATATGCTCACTGGGGGCAGCTGCCCTTACTCAACTTCTTTTGCGATGGAAAATTGCTCCAACTAAAAATATAAATTACCTATATATACTAAAAAATGTTCTGGCTCCGTCCATGGTTGTGGTCGCTCTCTCGATCAAAAAAAGCTTTTGTACCATATATGGCTTACTATTCAAACTCAAATCTTTGGGTGGTTGTTGTTCTTTAGAGTTGAGGTGATAGTCTTTGTGTTTTTACTAGTTTTGCACATGGCAAAAGACTTGCAAAGAGGAAACTCGACATTTGTTAAGGGTTGTGTAGTTTTTCTCGTGGTGCCTTAATGGTAGGGGTACAACTGGGGCAGGTTGGATGGTCAACCCAACCTTCATAATTCGGGTTTCAATTCATGCGGGTTTAGTTGGGTTCGGGTTTTAATTGGGTTTGGTTCGCCCAACTTTAGCGAGTTCAATCTTATAGTACTTTATTTTGCATGATTTCAACTTATAAACCAAATAACGTCAATATTAGTTAAAACTTCATCTACACATCACCATTCACACAAAAGTTAAAATAAACAAGTTGGAGACTATTTCTAATGTTTCAACCATGTAAAGTTGAAATTAAATTACAATACGTATACCAAAGCTTCAACCAAAAGAAGTGTAAAAGTAACTATATCCTTTATTACCCATGTGAAAACCGACAATAAATTTCAAGTATAGTCATTCAAAAACTTATACATAAGTTATATAACATGAAGTGAGATGGGTAATATGTGCATGAGCGAATTCGGGTTCAAAATCGGGTTGGGTTTGGGTTGACATGGGCGGGCAAGGCAACCACCCAACTTGACCCAATAAATGATCGGGTTGAGATCGAGTTGGGTTTGGGTAGGTTTTTACTTCATTCTAACCCGCTCGATCGGGTTTGAAATCAAGTTGGGCGGATTTGGGTTCCCAACCCAAGTTGCACCCATACTTAATGGTAGTTCTACGACTTGCAAGGTTTAGTTCTGGTGAGTGTTATCAATCATGTTTGATTGGATGTGGATCCTCTATGACTGGTGGATTTGTATTGCATTCCTGATTGGTTTGTAATTGTGAAGTTGTAGTGTCTTTTTTGGCGTGCGTGACCTCTTGGTTACGTTTGACATGCATATCCTATCAACCAAATTGCATCCACCAAGCGGCTTCAAATTGAATTGGTTTAAATAGAGGACAAAGTGGCGCCAATGAATCAAAAATATTTTGGGTTAGCACACTCACAACAAAGCTATACATTGCAATTGGACTAACCATAAATAGGTATCAAACTCATCAAAAATATATATTGTCTTCACTTATTTATATAAGTTGAACTTCATACTAGTGATTTGTATGTGTTATACTAGTTAATCCCTAAGATGAATTTCATAAGCAGAAGATGTCAATTTATTATTTTTATTGAACAAGATTCCAATAACAAACATAATAATTATATAGACTAATTAATAAACAAGATCACATTCTATAGATTTGATCACATATTATATACATCTTCTGCTGAGAATTGCTAAAACGATAATCCATTTGTCGCTCATGCTATTGAATCCCATGTGCAGCATTTCTTCTATGCTTGTTGTTGATCAGCAGATCAGGCATTCTTATATTATAAAGATAAATATTATGATGCAACCCAATAGTATAAACATATTATTGAATTGTTTTTAACTGACTGTTTTTTTTTGGTAATAGTGTAAAATATAACTACCTGTTAGAATACACTGTTGGTGTCATGGAGATTAATCCTTAAGGTTACTAATTTATGCTTTTAAATGTGTGAACTTAATGTTTTGCAATGTCTTCAACAGTGATGTTTACCTCTTCTGGAGTTTTTAATTAATTTATGCTTAGTATTATTATTCAGGTAACACCAAACGCATATATTATGGCGCCTGATCCAAGGTCGATTCTCAATATATTTAATGGTGTTGAGCCTTGTGCCATGTTCTCTTGACCATTTCCCACAAGAAGTCCAAATTATCTAATGTAATGTAATAGATCATGGATGACATCCTAGGGTTTCAATCTTGACGATTTTTTTTTTTGGCATTCTCATTATTTAGACAGTGAGACCAATTTTAAGTGCATTTCTTACATGTACATTATAGAAGTGACCTTCTATAGTTCAAACTAATTTAAATTGTTATGAGGACAATTCGAACTTAATTGCATAGGAAGACACATTTGTTCTAGCCAATGTTATGCAGCTTATGCCGTGTTTGCAAAACTCTTACTTTTCATAAGGAATCATTTATACACAATAAATTTACTTGATCATACTACAAAATCATGATTAAAGATACAATCTTATAATACTACAAGTACTTATATAATTTTGTTTGGTCTTGATTTAAATTTGCAAATGGTGGATTGTCCTGGTAGATAAGACTTTCCTCTTCAACTCACTGTATCCCGAGTTCAAACTCTTTTCCTCCCCTTATTCCTTTACCATAACTTAGATTAGTAATATCACTTGAAATCAAAAGTCAAGGAAAGCATGCAGCAAAGTTACGTCATAATGTGGCGGCACGAAATGTTTTAAAGATTGGAAGCCCAATGAATGTTGAGGCCTTTTTGTTTTTTAAATGATGATAATGGATTAGCCCAATGAATTGTTGAAGCCTAATATCAAGTAATGAAGTGTATGATTAAATAAAAAAAACATTTCAAAGATTGGAAGCCCAATGAAATGTTGAGGCCTTTTTGTTTTTTAAATGATGATAATGGATTAACCTAATGAATTGTTGAAGCCTAATATCAAGTAATGAAGTGTATGATTAAATAAAAAAAATATGAATAAAATGTATCCAAAACTAATAATGAGCATGATAAAAGTACTCAAGTGAATTACAAAATGCATAATTTTATTAAATAACTATAAAAATTTAGAAGATTTCATAATTTTTTTAATCGTAATAAATTTGAAACATTTTGGAAGAATTTGAATTAAAATATCGCAATTTTCTAAATCTTTATGTGAATTACAATTTTCATCCAATCTTTTTTAAAATGTCGGATTCAAAACGAAAATTTTAATGAACGAAATTAGAAACTCCAATCCAACTTGCACTGTTAAAAGGGACTAGAGAACTCTACTAACAAGTCGTTTGCCCACATGATATGCAATGTCAATGCACGCAACACACTAATAGAAGTTCACAAGAGCTATTTATATTGTATGAAATCGTGGAGTCTCAAGCCAATGATACAACATGTATAAATTTTATCTTAACGACGTTTTATTATTAATATAAAACGTTGCGATGATAGTGCATCTATATTATGCAAGTCATTTTCTATTCCTTAGACACATCCAAACTATGGGCCTGTAAACTCACATGGTTTGTGGGTAGTATGAGGAGCCATGCGGGCCCAGGAGCACTCATGGATTGTGTCACATCAAAACGGCAACATACAAATTTTAGAAAGGAAGAAAATAAAAACAAAAGAGTGAGGAAAGAGAGAGAGTGAGCGAGTGAGTGTTGTTGAATTGGCCCTTGAATTCACCCAATGGTTCTCTCCAGCTTTCCGCAGTCTAAATTTTTTTTTGCATTTTGGTATAATACTCACAACTAATTCATTTTATTGCAAGAGATTATGAACAAGACAATATAGATGATATTAACAAAAATAAACAGCTTTCATTTTTTATGAACAAAATCAGTCTATCTATATATATATATATATTATAATTTTTGGTATCTTGTTCGTAGTGTCAGTCCATACTCCATAGTGATCACACTATGTAACATCCCGTAAAAAGTTTGTTATAAAATAATTTATGTGGAATATTCTCTACACGTGCGTGTTTATTTTGTACACGTGAGCGTGTAAGTTTACTGTTTTGGTGGGTGCACGATACCCCCAAAACCCAATTCTTTTTTTTCTTTCCTTTCTCTTTCTTTCCCTTCCTTCTTCCCCGTCACTTTCCCTTCCCCAGAATTTTTGACTTTTTCTCCCTTTTCTCTCCGTGAGTGCACAGTGCACACCGACGGAAACCCGTCGAATCGAAGCGAACGAAAATCACCACCTCCTTCGTCTCGACGCCGTGGACTCAACGGTGCAAACCGTTCGTCCAAACTCTCACCCGTTTGACGGGAAACGCAACCGGAAGAACCGGACCTTCTCGGCCATTTTCCGGCCAATCTAGACCGAGGTGAGGTTTCTAACTACCACCATTGTGTTCCTCTCGGTGAGTAGATGAATTTTCATAGGTCGTTTGCCTGATTTGGTTGAGTTTTGATGTAGATCGACTTTGCTACAGTGAACCGCAACCTTCGGGGCAATTTCAGGCCATTTCCCAAGCTTGTACGACCAATCCAAAGGTACACCGTGATTCTACTCTTCTCCAGCTTCATTTTGATATATGGCACGTAATTTTTGGACTTGAAATGAAGAAGATATGGAGTTTTAAAAATTACCCAGAAATCCGGCCAAAATTCCGGCGACGGCGACGGCGGCGGCCGGCGGCGGCGCCGGCGACCGGAAAAAGACCAGAGAACCGGCGCTGACGTCAGCGATGACGTCAGCAAACCGGGTCAGACCGGGCTTGATGACGTCAGCGGCTTAAACCGGCTTGAGCCGAGCCGCGTTGACCGGCTCAGCCGAGCCGCGTTGACCGGCTCAGCCGAGCCGCGTTGACGGCTTGAGCCGAGCCGTGTTGACCGGCTTGAGCCGAGCCGCGTTGACCGGCTCAGCGGCTCCGTTGACCAGCTCGCGCGTGAGCCGCGCGTGGAGCTGCGCGTGGAGCCATAGGCTCCGCACCTTCCAGCCGCGCGTGAGGGCGCGTGGGAGGTCCTTTTTCGAATCTGTTTTCACGGGGCGACTCGTGACGACGTGTACTACCTCGGGGTAGTATGCATGTTAATTTTTGGGGTGTTTTGGACCTCCTGGTTGAGCAAACAAGGGATAGGTGTAATTAATTAGTTTTTAGTAACCTTAATGAGTTTAATCATTATTACAGTGATATCTCATATAGGTGAGACCTATCCAGAGGACTACCGGGGCTACCCAGGACCGGGGGGCTACGACCCGGCTACCTACAGGTGAGTGAGTGGGTCTTTGTTTTGATAAATGTATATACGTATGGTTTTCAATGCTTTCTTC
The DNA here is from genome assembly GCA_018257905.1 of Gillenia trifoliata. Taxonomy (NCBI): domain Eukaryota; kingdom Viridiplantae; phylum Streptophyta; class Magnoliopsida; order Rosales; family Rosaceae; genus Gillenia; species Gillenia trifoliata. The sequence continues at coordinate 6,384,642 of CM031088.1, read as the reverse complement.
AAACTGTTAGCATATTTCATATCATATACGTTTGTTGGAGGTAGAACATTCGTATCATTTTTTTGCCTTACATGTTTTATACTGTTGCTCATCAGTAGATGTATACACCCCAGGTATTAGTACTCAGTCTTGTGGCCAAGACTAGCCTTGACGTTTGGAGTAGTCACTATCAGTACCGTTACGCACCCTTGGATCCATTGTAGGTACTAGCCTGTCTTAGGTTGCACTAGGCAACTCGGACTTGTGTGACTGCACTTTGTGCACCAGCGCTTAGCGTTAGACTCGCGTCATTGTAGTACTCAGCGTATTACTTTTATACCTAGCCTGTTCACTGTGGTTTAGCCACGTGGACTTGTGTGTTTACATATGGGTGAGCATGTCAGTACATTATATATCGGGGAGTACCCGAATGTTTTCTTGATAGTATTTTGAGGTTCATACCTACGGGTATGACGTATTTTCTCAATTATACATGTTTTCCAGTGAGGGGTTAGTAAACTCTTGAAAACAACGGTTTTATCAAACTTTGCTTTTTGACCCACTCACCGTTTTATGTTTTGCGCCCCTCCAGGACCTAGTGACGGTTCACTTAGCGGTGATTCGAGGGCTCTCTTCGGCGGTGGTCGACGGTTCTGACATATCTTCGAACTATGTAGGATTCACTCCTACTTGTAGTTAACTTTTAATTATCCATCCTCACGGGGATGTGAATGTTTTTATATTCCTGCACTATTTACTTAGCTCTGACTGTTAGGCATCCTGTATTATGGGTTTTTAACCCTCACCACACTTCTACTTCCGCACTCAACTCTTATTATTCTAAATTTTCACCGTTTCTTGCATAATTGGCTTTCGTCACCTTACACGTGTCGGCCAGCACTTCCCGACACCTGGCGTGTTCCGGGATCGGGGTGTCCAAAGATAAATTTTGAGTGTAAACATAATTTCCTATTTGGTTTTCCAGAACTGCCCGTATACACAACCTAGGCTTTGGGCTAAACTTGGGAAATTTTTGTAACAAAATCTCGTATTGGTTGTAGCCCATAGACGACAATGCGTTTCGGACGAGAGAACTTCATCTACGGTTAGGGTTGTAATTTATGGCTCGGGACACTTGGCAGGATAACTGCAAATTACGTCCTTGTTACAAGAAATAATAAACATTTACCTCCTTAGGTTAAATATGGGTCGAAATTAATTCATGTCAAAAGTTTTTCTTTTTTATGAACTTCAGTGTTGATTATGTTGATTCTTACTTAATTGTGTAGCTCAAATACTATGTCTTGGTCACACAAGTATATATACAAATGTCTATATACATATCTTTGGTTCTCAAAACTGCTTCGGTTCAAAAAGGCATATTTGTGTTAAAAATCAACAAACAAAAGCTCCTCAATATCTTTTGGTACGACCGTCAAGTTAACGGTGCTGCCACCGCCTTGCCAGTCTCGCCCTACACTCAAGTTCTTGGTTCGAGGAACCTCCTGACGTTCTATCTGTTGTTCTCATACAGGACTATATATCCCTATAATGCTATGTGATGTTTTATGTATTGGTTCCTCTGTATTCTAACAGTATTAGCAACGGAGATAGGGCTTCTGTACTAGAGGTCGCCATAATTTTCTACCAAGAACAGTGGATTATGTATTCTTAATACATGGTCTTTCAAGAAAAGTGTATCAATGTGTATCACTATTGCATGAGATTTTGATCACGATATCATGGGCCTACAACTCCTAATAACATCATGGGCTTCATTTTATGGGCTTCACACCATGGACCTCATTTGATGTGAGAAAGTCCTTAAAACTTATTAACAAACATTTTATTTAAAAGCAATGTTAGGGAGACCAAAATTTTTAAACTAAATTTGTAAACCAAATGATGTGGCAATAAAGTAGTTAGTACTACAATCTAGTAATATTCTTGTCCACTTGTAAGTGAAAGGTCTTAGGTTCAAATCTCATGAATGACAAGTTTGATACCAATGTATTTTCTCTGCCCCTTAGTGTAAATATATCATTGCATTAAAAAAAAAAAATCCAAAATCATCGGTCTAGGGTTTATTTGGTATTAAATTTGAAAATAGTTTATATTTTAAAAAAAATGATGAAGATCAAGGGAGTGCGGGATTTGATGATCTTAGCCACACAACAAGCCAACCATAATAATTTGGTCCGAACTCGCCATTGACAAGAATTGAACTTACGATATTCCACATACAAATGAAGAGTAATATCACTAGATAGTAGTGTTAAGTATCTATTGTTTTCAAGTTACTCACCGTTTGTGTTACAACCCGTCCTAGGATTTATAGTATTTTATTTTTCGAATGTGTGAATTGACCAAAATGCCCTTGGTTAGGCAATGGTTGACTTTCATTGACCTTCGTGTCGTGACACGTACACCCTTTCTCTTACCTTTTTTTCTTGTTATGCTCGTCGTTACGAACGCTCGGACCCGAGTGGAACGGAATTCAGAGTTGAAACGAAAATTCTGCGGAACTTTAAGTTCAAAGGCATTCTAGTAATTTTACGAGAATGGCATTTTCTTATTGGGTTTAGGGTCCAATGGGACCCACTTTCTGTCTCACTCACTCTTTCCTACTCTGCAACTCTCTCACTCTCTCCCCCTCTCCCGTCTCTTTTTTCCTAACCAACCACAAACCCCACGGTGACGGAGCCACCGTTCTCTGGCGAATCACACCACCTAACCACCACCATTAGAACCCTCTCCTCACCATGAACCCATTCCCGACCTCTGTTTTGTGAAATCCGACCTTGAGGCCATGATTCAAGGATCTCCGGCAAGGAGGAATTTCCTGACGAGTTTCCCATAGATTCGGGACTCGATTGACCTCGTTCTCACCGCCAGTCAACTCCTCGTGAGTCCTAGCCTAAAATTCAAGTCTTGCATGCATGATTTTACCTCGGAAATTGAAGATTGGAAAAGGGCATTTTTTAGGCTGAGGCTTTCGAGCCATTTTTCGGCCATCCCCGGCCACCTTTTGACCTCAAGTTAGGTAAAATTGAACTCCCACTTTCCATAGCTTCATTTTGACATATTATACGTGTTAAATGATTGAAATTTGAGCTTGATATGACTTTGTCAAATTTTCCGGCAAAAAACTCAAATTCAAGCAAAACTCCTGCTTGCGAACTACGGACGGAAGTTGCAACGGAGAGCCGGTCCTGACCCGGCTCTGACTTCAGCAAACCCTGTCCAGATCTGGTTGGACCGGGAATATTTCAAGGTATATTCCTTCTTCAGACTAACGGTGTTAACGGAATATTCTCTAACACAGTTAGAATATTCCATCAAATCCTTAGAATATTTCGTTAAAGTTAATGACACGCCGTTAACTTTAACGATGCGTGTAACCGGCACATCAGGGCATATGCAGGCTCATAACCATTCCTGGTGGGCATCCGTCGACCCGTGTGGCAGCGTGTGGTTGCACGCGACGGCGTATTTGAGTTTCCGGACACCGAAACTCTTAGTTTGAGTTCCGTTTTCTGTATTCTTCGTAGTTTTCGATTAGTTTACTAAGTGTGGTTGTTTTACTTTAGGAGTAACAACCCGAGGACTACGAAAACCGTACAAGCAACGGATTATGACTACGGTCATTGTGAGTGGGCTTTTCTTTCCAAATTTATACCTTACGTATAATTGCGAAATGTGGTTTTGGAAATTCAAATGTTTTAGCGAGTTACCGGTCTTTTGACTGATTTTATTTGTGAACACGTTTAAGAATGTTTAACTACTCATCTTACTTTAGAAATGCTACGCTTTATGCATTATCCCGTTTTAATTACTAGATTTAAGAGATTAGCCATGACATGTTTTCGTTTTATATACTTGCTCATTTAGGATTGCTTACACGGTGTCTAGTACTGTCCGGGGCCATGACCAGCTTCACGTGTATGTTCACATGCACCGATACGTTCACTTTGGATCCATTGTAGGTGCCAGCCTATTCTGGTTGTTTTTACTTCTAGAACTCGTGATGCGCTTAGCGCCAGCTTCAAGTGTATGTAGTACTTGAGCGTAGATTAATATATCCAGCCTGTTCATGTCAGAATATCTCTGCATGAACTCGTGTGTCTGCATTATCTAATGAGCATACCTTATTTGTTTATCTGTGATTTTGTGATTTACCTGCTTTCACTGATGCCATGGAACTTCGTGCTACTTTTGGATTTCACTTGTTGATTTTCACATGTTGGTTTCTTCTAAAAGATTTTATATTGAGGTTTTATTGTTATTTACCCGTTTTGGGAAATAATTGACTTTCTACTTTTACGTTGATTTTCATACTTACTATTTTGTATGATTTTGAGATTAGTACAAGTTTTTACAGCGAAGGGTTACTACTTTCAGAAAAGCAAAGGTTTTAGAAAACTATTGTTTTTGCCCACTCACACTTTTCTATTTTGCGCCCCTCCAGGTTTTAGTAGGCTTTGGAGCTCTTGACGTCGGGACGTGGTGACATAGTTCCCTCTTCAATGTAGGAAATCTTTCTTAGTAATTGTATTTACCACCTTCGGGCGATTCATTTTAGTATACTTTCCACTATGTTACTTTTAGGGTTCTTTAGAGATAGACCCTTACAATTTTTATTTTCTAAACAAAAACTCATCTATATTTAAATATCCAATTAAAACCCAAAATTCAAATTCATTGACATGTAGACAAAGAAATAACATGTTATTGCAAACTATTTACAACCTATGCCACAACACCCTAATTATGTCAATAAACTTTAATACCTACAATAATGATGAAATCCTAAATTGCATCTAGTTTCTTTACTTTTTTTTTTTGGCAAGCATTATAGGTGCATTATACTTTATAATTGTTTTAGTTAACACTTGTCCAAAATTTCAGTTTTATAGGCTACAATTGAAACAATATACATATATATTCTCCTTTTTTTGGCACACATTTTTGCGCACTCAATCTTTATTTTATTCAAACTTCCTTTTCTTACTTTAAATTACACTTCTTCCTTCAAATGGCTTTTGTCACCTTACGAGGTAGTTGGCCAGCACACCTTAATTTTTAGGTGTCCACCTGAATATCCAAGTCGGGCGTGTCAGTTTGGTCTACTAATGCCCACTGTATACTTTATCAAACAAAGTCGTATGTCAATCTTTGAACCAAAACAATCTAACAATTTTGAACTAACATGCCTTTACTCATGAAATCTATCATTTGCCAATCAAACTGGGCAGGCTTATAGCTTATGTTAATAAACCACATTTCAGAGAACTTCAATGTGTGTCATCTCATCTAATTTAATAAGAAAATAAAATTTCAACCATAAGATTGCCATATAATTTTTTTATAAGAGTATTCTAGCAAGTGTTTTTATTTTATTTGAAAAATAAAAAATAAACAAATTCAACCATGAAGACTGTCCAACAATTTTTTATTATCGCCGGACAAGTGCTTCCAAGCATGTCATTTTCCCATTTCTTTTATTTTATAAGAGTTTATTAATTTATGGTAAACTAGGGTCAAACTTCAATTGTACGTACCATTCAATTGTACATACCATTCAATGGTACGTACTATTGAATGGTTTAAGAAATATTTGGGGCTCACTGCAAATTAATTTGGATCATTCAATGATCGTACTATTGAATGTTACGTACCACCGAAGATTTTTCCGGTAAACTAGGCGAAAGATGAATTAATAGGAGAAGAATATGGTCACGTCAATCAATATGGATTATATTTAGAGCGCTTTAATAAAAAATGATATTTTAAAACTTTTTCTTAACCAAAAACTCTCTAATAATTTTTTTTAATAAAAATGACTTAAATTTTAATGAAAAACACAAAAATTTAATATAATAATATAAAAAAACTAAACTAGCTGACGTGCGAGACTCGCGCGTCCCCAACCACCCATCCTCGCTCCCTCCCTCTCTCTCTTTACCCATTACTATCATCTTCTTTTTCTTTTTTTTGGTTATTTGTATAAAATTTAAAAATTAGTCATATTTTTAAGATATAAAAATATGAATTATTCATCACATTCCAAAATTTAACAAAATTATTATCAACATTGTTTCTTAAAAATAAGAAACAGTGATACCATTTTTAAATTCAGTGTTATTGGTTTTCAAAATAGTGTCACTGTTTTTTAAATAGTGTCACCGTTTATCTAAATAGTGTCACCGTTTCTCGAAACAGTGTCACCATTTTTTAAAATAGTGTCACCATTTCTAAAAATATCACTATTATTTTGAAAAATAGTGACTATTATTTATGAAATTAGTGAAATAGTGACTATTTTCTCAATTTATATTTAATATTTTGACTCAAAATAAAAGTAGTAATTGTTTCTCAATAAATAAATTAAAACTTCATGGAATGATGGTTAAATAAACAAATAATAATATATTTGTTTGTGGGGTGAGAGGATAGAGGAGAGAGGAGTGGAGAGAGATAGAGAGTTGATGGGGATGGATGAAAGATGAGAGTGAGAGTTGATGTGATGGGTGAAAGAGGAGAGAGAACATTTGAAAAAAAAGAAGAGAAATATGACAGTGACCGGTGGAGTGAGTGTTACACCCCGTACCGGGAAATAATACTATTTTATTCCCAGAGGTGCAAAATGACGATTTTGCCCTTGGTTGACCTTTCGGTTGACTTTTGCGTCGTAACTCGTATGACGCTTCCACTTGTATTTTCTCGACGTGCTCGTCGATACGGACTCGTAGGCGCGAGCGGGACGTCATTCGGAATTCGAATGAGCGTTCTACGGACGTTAATATTTTAACGTTCTGTTAATTGGTTTTGTGTTCTGAATTTGGGCCTTGGGCTCAGTAAATTCTGAAAGCCCAGCCCACTATCTCAGTCTCTACTCTTCTCTCTGTCTCTCGATCCCTCACTCACTTTAGCTCTGCAGTTCTGCAGAAAAAACAAACTAAAACCCAAACTCAAAATTTGCTCAAGGCACCGAGCCACTTCCTCCACTCTTCTCGATCTTCACCAGATCACACAATCACCCCTGTACATCACCATCATCATCCTGGACATTTCTGAAACCCAGAAAACCAAACCTCACCCAAAAATCTCTTAAGGCACCCCGTGAGGGCACCACCCTAATCTACTCGGTCTCCCTTTGATCACACATCAATCCTGTGATCAGCATCTTCATCTTCATCAAAGCTGAACCACTGTGAGCCCAGAAACCCAGCCAAACCCGAGAAACCAGCAAAAACCAGAAAACCTTCAAATTTTTCCAGCGAGGTCACCTCGACCAATCACGGCCATTCAGGCCTCAATCCAACTTGAAACTTGCACCAAAAGACTCCTGAGGACCTTGGGATCACAACCCAAGGCCTGTATGTGAAAGCCCGACCCAGATCGACGGAATCCAAGTTTGGCCGATTCTTTCGTGGCCAATTCCGGCCACCTCCGGCCATTGTTTGGCCCAAATTTAGGTAAAATCGATCTCCCCTCAACTCAAGCTTCATTTTGATACCCATTTCGTGAAATTTGGTTGAGATTTGGAGCTTCTACGTCGAATTGCAGGTTTCCGGCAAGTTTTCCCAGTTTCCGGCGAAACTCCGGCCGGCAGACGGCGGCCGGCGGCGGCGACGCGGCGGCCGGAAAATGCAGAGGCCACCGGCGAGCTGACGTCAGCCGACCCGACCCTGACGTCAGCGAACCGGTGATGACGTCATCAACCCGGTCCAAACCCGGTTTGGACCAGAATATTCCAAAGGTATATTTCGTCCGTTAAACTTAACGGCGTTAACGGAATATTCTAACGCCGTTAGAATATTCCGTTAACTCTGACGGCACAGCAACGACGTCAGTCACCTGCGCGTGACCGGCGCTTGGTGGACTTCCACTGGCGCGTGGCGGCGCGTGAGGGCACCTGTGACCTCACAACCGCGCGAGAAGGCGCGTGTGACCTCACAGCGGCGCGTGGCGGCGCGTGAGGCCAAACAGCAGCGTGTGGCGGCGCGTGCGACGGCGCACGGCGGCCCACGGCGGCGGTTTTGGGGTTTCCGACCTCAAAACTCCGTTTTCGGATTTTCGAACGCCGTTTTCTTCGTAATTTCGAGTACTTTACTAATTTGTGGGTTTTAAAAATAGGTTTTGGCAACCCGTGGCGTTCGGAGGACATACGTTTGGACTTCCCGACTTCGGTATTTGTGAGTGGGCCCCTTCCTTACTCAAATTAAATGTTTTACATGTTTTAGACATTAAATTGGGTTTTGCCGATGCTTTTAAAATGATTATTGTTACTTTCTTAGCAAACCTTAATTTATTCCTACACTATTGTTATGACCTAAAGTTAGTATTCGTCTTGTATGTTGGTAGACCTTGTATTCATGGAAATTACTTGGTTTACTAGATCGTATCGGTACTTCGTTAGGCTGTGGAAATTAGTGGGCTTTGGCCTACATTTCCATTTGGGAATTACACCATTAAATTGGTGATTTCCGTATTATTTTTGTACGCGTATTGCTTGAATCGAACCAGCCCTATTTTTAGGGGGTTTTAGGTAATTATTTGATATTATGCCTATTTATGATTATGGGTTTTATACCTATCTGACGGCCTTGGGCAGTATTTGGGTGAACCTTGGAAATGGTAACTTCCTACCGTATTTTGGGTTCACCTAGTTTACCATTAAGTTGGTATTTCTATACCTTGGTACCCATGTGGCGTATTCCTGGTATTTCACGTATTGTAGTTGTACGCTTGGTATTCCGGGTACGGCACCCGAGGATACCTTATATATTGTTTGTTTAAAGGTTATCCTAAAAAGGGAAATTACCTCACTTTGTTTTATTTAAAGATACTCCGTGGCATGTTTTTGCACGCTCAACCTGGGAGGCTTACACGGTGTTGATTGTACTGTCCCGGGCCAGGACCAGCCTTCACGTGATTGTTCACATGCACCGATACGCTCACTATGGATCCATAGTAGGTGCTAGCCTGTTCTAAGTCGCATGGGCGACTCGAACTCGTGTGATGCGCTTATGCGCCAGCTTCACGTGATCGTAGTACATGAGCGTACCATTATTTATACACCCAGCCTGTTCATGACAGAATATATCTGTATGAACTCGTGTGTCTGCCCTGCCTAAACGAGCGTTTATTTTATAGTTGGTTTGTGACTTATCTCTGATTTTCACTGATGCCACGGATACTACTATTTGATTTACGGGTTTTCCGTATAGCTTTATTTTACGAACTTTTTGGTAAAGTATTTTTATGCCGAACGGTGGCTTTCTGCCCGTTTTACAGCGAGGGGTTACTATTTTCTAAAAGGAAATATTTTTACAAAATAACTATCTATGGCCCACTCACCCTTCTGTTTTGCGCCCCTCCAGGATTAGCGGCTTGGAGTCGTTGACGTCGAGACCCGGTGGTATGAAGATGTTTAGAACTCCCTTTATTTGTAAATCTTTTCAGTATTTCGTATTCGTACGATAACTGTTATTTATTTATTAATTCTTTACTCTGTGCAAATTTTGTATATACTACTCATTAACTCATTCAAATATCTCTTATTACATCCAAATTGGCTTTCGTCACCCTACGTGGTGTCGGCCAGCACATCCGACTTTTGGGTGTCTACGTGTACATCCGGGTCGGGATGTGTCAGTGAGGGAGGAGGAGAGAGAGAGTGTGTGACATGTGAGGGAAGGGGAGAGAGAGTGGTGGAGACCCGCGCGTCAGTTCTTTTTATTTATTTATTTATATATATTAAATTTTTGTCATTTTCATTAAAATTTAAGCTGTTTTCATTAAATAAAATTATTAAGGTGTTTTTTGTTAAAAGTCAAAGTGTTTATGTCATTTCATTAGTTTTCTTTTACATTTAATATATTTTTATTAATATTAATATTATTGAGACACATAAAATTAACACACTTTTTAGTATACTTTTTATTCAAATTATTCGACCTCAATTTTCAATATCAGAGTCGTAGTTAGTAAAATACGAAACAAGTATTTTAGGTGAAAATATGTACGTGTATTATTAGGCAACTTTGCTAAAAAAAATACTTTAAAAATTTTGCTATTTTTTAAATTTAATTTAATTTAATTTTTAATTTTTTAATTTTAATATTTTATTTATTTAAAATTTTTATTTCTTCGATAATATGCTAAAAATACGTATAGAAAAGATGAATTTTATATGCTTTATTGAAAAATGTGTCAAAATAACATGTATTAAATGTAAAAAATATGTACGCATGTGTATTGTGCGGAGCCAAAAATGATCTTGAATATTCAGAAGAAGACACGTGGATTTTCATTCACTATTGACAAGAATGCCCTCATTAATTGGCAAGACCTATATTTATTGAAATCCTAGCCCAAGAAACATTAAAGATTAATAGACTTATTCAACGCGATCCAAGAGTAGAAGGCTCGCATTTATAACCTAGTAGTTCAACCAATCTAGAAGCCCTGAGCTACATACTACAATTACTCCCAGCTAAGCTACCCATGGCAAGGAGATAAGGCAAGAGAGTTAAAGGAGGAATTAATCACTAATTCCTACCTTTAAGCCTTCCAGTTGAAGACAAACTCATTTCATCAAGGAAGACATTCAATCATGATTAATCAAGGATTCCCCAAGATAATGTTTAGGATATTATTAATTAATTTTGATAATATCTTCAAGCATTATTCTCGGTATCTTTAAGATATTATTAACATCTAAAAGATACTATCCCGTACTATCATTACACAAGTACAACTTCATCCATTGGATGACACTACACAGCCAATGGGACAACGACACGTGGCGGGGGATTCCCCACCCATGTGGCCGGCCGACCTCTTATAAATACCCCTTCTACAGTCAGTTCTCTAATAAGCAATTCTATGTTGAATAACACCCCATTCTCTAAACAGTGTTTCTGACTTAGGCATCGGAGGTTCATTGGTCAAACCGCCCACCCACCTCTGGGCTTGTGGTTTGGTCTTTAACCAAAGATGTCTCTTTGTCAATTCGAATGCAGCAAAATTTGGAGTTACAAAAATATGCAATTTAACGATTCATTAAAACGTGTATGGAAAACGAAAGTATTTCAAAAAAAATATGTACATACGTGTATAATACGCAAATTTACTAATTTGCATTTTTTTGTATATGCAATTCAATGTTCTTTATTAGTATGTGTATAAATTTAATTAATTTTATAGTATACTAATATGTATAGAGTTTAGATATAAGGGAGAATAGTATTTATGTTTATAATATACACTTATAATCAAACACACACTATTTTTTATGTATAACTGTGTGGTTAAATATAAAAACTATGAATAAAAAAATATCTAAAAACTCACAAGGAACACGATAAAAAAAAAATTAATAACTAACTATAAAACATTTAGAACATTTTGGAATTTTGGAATTTTTTTTCTTTATAAGAGGTATTCCCACTACACATTGATAGTAGACTAATCCTCCTCCCTGTAACATTCCGTAAAAAGTTTATTATAAAATAATTCCCAGGGGATATTTTGAACACGTGCGTGATTATTTTATACACTGGATCGTGTGATCTTACTGTTTTGGCGGGTGCAAAATACCCCCAAAACCCAAAATATCTTTTTCCTTCCCTCTTCCCCGTCATTTTTCTCCCTTATCCATATTTTCATTTCATTTCTCTTTTTCTCTCTGTCTCTCTCTCTCACCGTATGTGCACAGTACACGTCGATGAAAAACCGTCGAACCGAGGCGAACTAAAATCACCACCATCTTTGTCTCGACGCCCTGGACTCAACGATACAAACCGTTCGTCCAAACTCCCAACCGTTTGACGAAAAAAGCTCAAGGAAGAACTGGACCTTCCCGGCGATTTTCCCGCCATTCTAGACCAAGGTGAGGTTTCTAACTACCACCATTGGGTTCCTCTCATTGAGTAGATGAATTTTCATATGTGGTTCGCTTGATTTGGTTGAGTTTTGACGTAGATCGACAAAGTTACGATAGCCGCGGCATTTCGAGGCAATTACAGGCCATTTCCCAAGCTTGTACAGACAAACCAAAGGTACACCGTCATTCTACTCCTCTCTAGCTTCATTTTGGTATAAAGAACGTGAAATTTGGCCAAGAAATGAAGAAGTTATGGAGATTTGAAAATTTCCTATAAAATCGGCCAAAATTTCGGCGACGGCAACAGGGCGCCTACGACCGAAGCTAGTTGCAGCGATGACCGGCGCTGACGTCAGCAACCAGTCCAGACCAGCCAGGTGACGTCAGCGATGACGTCAGCAACCAGTCCAGACCTGCCGATGACGTCAGCGACCGAGAATATTCCAGGGAATATTCCTTTTAACAGCGTTAGGAATATTCTGTTAGATTTAACAGAGATGCTGGAATATTCCGTTAGATCTAACGCCGTCAGTTAACCGGCGCGTTGACCAGCGCGTGGAACCGTGCATGAGCTAAGCTAGCCCGCGCGTGAGGGCGCGTAGGGCACTATTTTTCAATTCTGTCAACGCGAGGCGACTCGTGACGACGCGTACTACCTAGGGGCAGTACGTATGGTATTTTACGGTGTTTCGGACCTCCGTGTTGAGGAAACAAGGGATAGGTTTAATTAGGTTTAATTAGTAACCTTTATGAGTTTAATCATTACTATAGTGATATCTTATGCAAGTGAGACTTATCCAGAGGACTACCGGGGCTACCCAGAACAGGGGGCTACGACCCGGTTACTTACAGGTGAGTGAGTGGGTCTTTGTTTTGATAAAATATATTATTACGTATGGTTTTTCAATGCTTTCTTTAAATTGTTAACATGACTCATATCATATGCGAATGTTTGAGGTAGAACATTCGTATTATATTGTCATACATGTTTCTATATTGTTGCTCATCAGTACATGTATAACACCTCGGGTATCAGTACTCGGTCTTGTGGCCAGACTAGCCTTGACGTTCGGAGATGTCACTACCAGTACCGCTATGCAACTTTGGATCCATTGTAGGTACTAGTCTGTTCTAGGTTGCACTAGGCAACTCGAACTTGTGTGACGCACTTTGTGCACAACGATTAGCTTTAGACTTGCGTCATTGTAGTACTCAGCGTATTACTTATATACCTAGCATGTTCCTCGTAGCTTATCTACTTAGGCTTGTGTGTTTACATATGGATGAGCAGTCAGTCATTGATTATCGGGGAGTACCCATGTTTGAGCATTCAGTTTGATTATTGGGGAGTACCCGTGTTTGAGCATTCAGTTTGATTATCGGGGAGTACCCGTGTTTTGAGCATTCAGTTTGATTTTCGGGGAGTACCCATATTACTATTATAGTATTTTGAGGATTATACAGGAGAGTATGACGTATTTTCAAAAACTATACATGTTTTCCAGCGAGGGGATAGTATGCTCTTGAATACAAAGATTTTATCAAACTTTTCTTTTTGACCCACTCACCTTTTTATGTTTTGCGCCCCTCTAGGACTTAGTGGCAAGATTCGATTTCCAGTGAAACGAGAGCTTACTTCAGCTGTGGTTGGTGGTTTTGACAGTTCCTCCGGATTATGTAGGATTTGCTCCTACTTTTAGATAATTTCTACTTATCCATCCTCGCGAGGATGTGAATGTTTATACTCTATGCACTATTTACTTTGCTCTGACTGTTATGCACCTGTAATAATGGGTTTTACCTATCACCGCACTCTGACTTCCGCTTCCAACTCTAAATCTACTCACTTTTTCACTTATACATGCATAATTGGCTTTCGTCACTTAACACGTGTCGGCCAGCACTTCCCGACACCTGGCGTGTCAGGATCGGAATGTGTCACTCCCCATGCAAAACGGGTATTATATGATGCAGTAGCGTACTATTGCCTCTGGGTCAAACAATATTCCAAAAGCATAGTTGGTGGGCCCTAGGAATGCATTCGTGGGAGTTTGAACTCGCGTTGAGGATTCCAAATTTTAACTCGCTTTCCACTTGACCAATCCCTTAGGGTTACATTTTGAAAAGTTTTTATCGGAATAAGTTTGGAATGTTTCAAAAAATAAAATGGATAAAAAATTTGTAATTTTTTTCAAATATAGTCGGATTTTGAAAATATTTTTTAATGATAGAAATGGGAATTCTAATTTAACTTGCACTTTTTTTATATATATAAAATGATATATTTACACTAACGGGTGAGGGAATAAATTGGTTTCGAACTTGTCATCCGCAAGATTCGAACCTAAGACTTATAAATTACAAGTAAAGAAAAATACCATTTTTATTGTAGTACTAAGTGACAATTCAACTTACACACCTAACCAAGATAAGTTTCACACATAATGAAGGGATCACCTTGAATGTGTTAGCAAATATGTTAGTTTTGCGTGTCTAGATATAATTATCGATACTTTTTGTAATAATTTTAGGGTGACGGTAGAGAGATCATCTATTTAAACTATATTTTGTAGACCACAAGATGTGGCAATTGATGGTAGGATTCCTTTTCTAAATCATTATAGAAAAAATTCAACCATCAACTGCCACATAATGTGGTCTACAAAATATAGTTTAAATAGATGGTCTCCCCAATATTTTTCATAATTTTAATCGTCATCCAAAAGAGGTACATTACAAGTTAAAAGTTATATTTTTATAGTTAGAGATTTGAATGCACATATGAATATGCTGGTGTACAAATGAACATGCTAAAAGATGGATAATGCTTGCATTTCTGCCTTGAGAGATGGGCTCATTCCCACACTTATGTATAACTAATGTCCTAAAAAGCTCTGCCTAGAGCAGCCTAGGTACTAGGTAGCTGGCCACCGCCGCGATTAATCCGTAGACGTTTAAAAAATAAGAAAGGGCGCCAAGATTCACCAAGGCGCCTGCCTAGACCCGTCTAGGGGGGCTTCTAGCCCGCCTAGGTGGGCATACGCAAGATAGGTGGGTCTAGGAGGGCTGGGTAGTTTTGTGACTTTTTTTGCTTATTTTTTATTTGTTTAAGAAAATGGCTTAGAGTCGTGACTCTCACTTAGACAAAAAATAGATAACTTCCATTTTGCATTTTATGTTTTCAATAAATTATAAGATACTTGTTGGATACTTGGATGAATACTCATTATATGGGAGTAGGCTACGGTGCTCGCAAGCATTGGATGCTCACACCGATCTCACTGTTAAAAGGAGGGAGGAGAGAGGAGAGAGGGGGATGGAGAGTGAGATCGGTATAAGCATTCAATGCTTGCGAGCACTATTGGTCTCCATGTTTTCAATATATTCTAGTACTTATAGTTTATATATTATTCTATTTTTCAATTTATGTTCCCAATACAATTATATACTCTTTTTTTTTAAGTTTAAATGGACACTTATTTTATGTTATATAATAAATTTAATTAAAATAAAATAAAAAACCGCCTAGTCCCCTAGGTGCTAGCCCTCTACCCGCTGCCCGACTAGCGCCTTTTAGAACTTTACTTATAACATATCTTCACCGTAGAAATTTCATAATCGGAACAGTTCAATTTTCTAATCTTCATTTGAAGATCATTCCTACAAAAATTCATTTGAATCGGATATTGTTTGGTCATTTAAATGTATGAAATAAATCAGCAGTTCATCATAAATATACTACTTGGTCCCTACACCGTTGATTTATTTAATACATTTGGATGACTAAACGATATCTGATTCCAAAGTTTTTTTTTTTGTAGGGATGATCTTTAAATATAGATTAAGAGATTAAATGGTTTCGATTATAAAATTTATACGGTGAAAATATATTATTTGCAAGTGAGAGAATAAACTCATTTCTAAAATGGGAAATGAAGTATTATCCTAAAAGATATGTCACATGAATTGGATTCAATTAAATTAGCTTGGGAGTCAATCATGTATGTCTGGACCCTGAGTTATCCGGATTTGGTGGTGGTTGAAGTTGTTGGATTGGATTCGCCCACCAACACCAATAAATTACAAACTATGCAATTTTAAAAATGATTAAAAAAAACATATTCGGAACGAAACGAATGTGCAGCAACGCCTCTTCCAATGGGCACGCAAAAAATGAAATTGTATTTGAAAATAATTTAGGAAATAGCTACCCTACGTGGCTCGAGAGAGCCGTGTATTCTTTTCAGGTGCACCACGCCGCATAATTTGAGAGGAAAATAATAATAAGGAAAAATAATTTACATTAAACGAATTTATCGTTAAGTTATAATATAATTTTAATAATTAAAAGTGTTAAAAACTGAAATTAAATTTCTAGCTTTAATTATTCTAAATCTTTCCAAACTACTTTAAATATTTAAAACATTAAAACGATGGTGAAACCATTCCATACACATAACAAATTAAGGAGAGAAAAATGAACTACAATGAACTCATCACTTACCCTCGTTTGATGTTTTTGTCGTTTGGCGACGCACACGCAGCCCCCACGCACGGCACGTAGTTTTGACTCTTGACTCACTCTCTACTCTTTTGCCTGCCCTTCCAACCCAAATATGGGTCCTACATTTTTGTATTTATTAGCATCACAACCGTCCATTGCTTTGACTGCCCAATTTCAAGGCCCACACACCTGTTCTCACTTTCATGCAACACACGAACGAATCTAAATTTTCTTCACATGCCCACTCATACTTGTCGAACAATTTTTTTTTGTCTCAATTTTTATATTTGTTTACTGCTATATAATTTAAAGAGTTTCGAGATGGACTCGAGTTGTTCTTAAGCAATGAAATTAAGGCAAATTGTTTGAATGAAATTAAAACGATAAGGTTAGTTTTTTTAAGCAAATAATAATTTATTAAAAAATCATCAAGAGCGTACATAAGACAAACATGCCAAATGAAATCAAGAAATCACACACGTCAAAAAAAAAACGTCACACAATTTCACAATTATAAAGTCATCATGAATACAATGCACATACATACAATACAATTCCTCAACTACCACAAAAGACTCACATCTAACTAACAAGAAAGATAACATCACGAAAACTAAACTTTGCAAGTTGTAGAACCACTATAACGATATCACGATGAAAAGAATGCACCATCCTATAATGATCTTGTAATTGTCTGCAAAGAAGCATCAACATATTAATTCAAAAAGTCATATTTCTATAGTTTTAGAAAGAAAAAAAATTGTGAAATAATGTACAATAGCGGTTACATTTTTTTTAGAACAAAAATCCTATGATTAGTTAAGTCTTCTCACATGTATAAAAACCTAGAACTTTAAAAATTTTGTAAAAAAAAAAAAAAGAACAAAATTCTTTTTAAGACTCTAAAATAAACATTTTATTTCTCATTATGTCTCCCGCAAACTAGCAAACGGGCCTAAGCACCTTGGATTACCACAAGCGAACGTTCGTGGCAAAATACTTCGTGCGTGCGTTTTGATATAAACAAATGAATTATTACCTAGAAAGCAACCCAATCCTCTTATATAAAATGAAGACTTCTCTCGTGCATACCAATTAATTAAACGCATAGAATTTCAGACCAAATTTCAAAACTATGGGTTGGTCAGAATCACAGAGAGGATGCAAGAAGCACCACCAGTTCCAGTACTACGCCGCCGATAATAAGCAAACCCTAATTTCACCAGGCGTTTGTTCAGCTTGTCTCAGTGAGAAGCTCTCTCAGCTCTACGCTCCCTCCTCAACCTATCTCAGTGACAGACTCCAAACTTATTCTCCTTCACACGAATCCGACAACTTTTCTGTTTCCTCCTCCACTTGTGACTCTCCGCCTCCGGTGGCGGGCAGCGGCCGAGATCATCGTCGACGTAATGGTTCCCATATGAACGTTTTGGGTTCGGTTTCTTTTATGATAAGAAGTAGTACTACGACTTGTGCTCCTACAACTGGTGCTGGTGGTCATGGGCAGATGAAGAAGAGCAGATCGGTTGCCGTCGTTTCGAAGAGCAGTCATCATCGTTTCGGAGATCAGCACAAGAATAGTAGTGGGAAGAAGAAGAAAAGAGGATTTTGGTCGAAGCTGCTTCGGACAACGGGGAATAGATCAACCAAGGAGGTTCTCAAGCACTCACAGAGTAGTCTTAGATAAAAGGAACAAACTTTGATTGGATTTCATTCGATTGCTTAATTAGTAACTATATATATTTGTCTTAGGATCGATCAATTAGTATATGTTTTTCTGTATTATGGTATCAGATAATACGATGTGAAATTTGAGTATGCAACCAATTTTCTTGATATTGTTTTGTTGATCTTAGTCATATAGAACTAAAGATTTTATGGGAGGTGGCTTGTTCTTGCTGGGTTTTAAGTTGCCATAGGTTCTGTTGTCATGAATGATGTGCTCTGATATCATAGCAGAAAGTTGAGATTTCACCTCAAAATTAATTAGCAATAGGGAAGTATAGTCCAACTCTATAGATGCAAGGTTCTTTGGTTCCCGGATGTGAAATTTGTTAAAATATTTGGGAATTTTATGTATTGTATTCTTCTTCGTATGGAGGCCAATATATATACAAGTTAATTACAAAAGAATAGGAAACTACAGAATTGTAGGAAACCCCAATTACAAAAGTCAACTAAGCCCACATGAACTAAGCTCACGTTAAGACTCACTCTCAAGTTGGTGCGTAGATGTCACCAATGCCTAACTTGTTGAGTGAGCTATGATACACTTTGCTAGACATAGCTTTTGTAATTAAGAACATCTACCAGTTGATCTTCAGATTTAACAAACGGTATACAAATCAATCCAGCTTTCAATTTCTCTTTGATAAGTGTCGATCCACTTCAACATGTTTAGTTGGATCATGTTGAATTGGATTGTGAGCAATGTCGATTGTAGTTTTGTTATCACAATGCAACTTTATAGGCTTCCGTGGTCTAAAGCCCAAATCTAATAGTAACTTTTGAATCCACAACTCCTCACAAATGTCATGAGACATACCTCGAAAATCTGCCTCAGCACTTGATTTGGCAACAACATTTTGTATCTTACTTCCCTAGGTAACGAGATTCTCTCCAACAAATGTGAAATAACCTGAAGTTGAACATCTGTTTGTAATAGAGCCTACCCAATCTGCATTTGTATATCTAGAAACATCCAATTGACCATGCTTTGAGAACATAAGTCCATTTCTTGGAGCATCCTTCAGATACCTCAAAATGCAATCCACATCGCTGTGATGCTCAATACTAGGAGCATGCATGAACTGACTATCTACACTCACTGCATATGCAATATTTGCCCTAGTGTGAGCCAAATATATTAACCTCCCAACAAGATGTTGGTATTGCTCCTTATTGGTCGGTATTTGATCTTCCTGCTCACATAACTTGTGATTCATCTCTATTGGTGTGTCAGTAGGTTTACAAGCAAGCATTCGAGTTTCTGTTCACAATTCAATTACATACTTGCACTGAGATAGGAAAATACCTTTTGATGATCGGGACACTTCATTCCTTAATTTATGGAGGGAACCACCAAGACGAAATCCATATGCAAAGAGTCTGTAGGAGAGATTAAGCCCTCCCCAATCACAGTTCTGAGACTACCATCATCCGAGACACAGACGACTGTCAGGATGGATGAAAAGATTTGATTAATCCCAAATCACATGCCATATGATCTGTCATTCCAGAATCAATAATCCAAGTACTAGCATGTTGTGATGCAGATGTACCACCTCAATAGCGGAATTCATTGTATAAAATAATTTTTGGATTTGGGGTTTTTGAGAATTTTGATTTGAGGGTAGGATAAAAAAATTTGAGGAATTTGATTTGAAGTTGTGTTTGAGATTTGATTTGTGTTTGGAATTTGAAATTTGGGGATTAGGGTTTATGTATTTGAGAGAGTGATCCTAGAATCGTCCTGCGATGCCATGCTAAAATATTTGAGAATTTATGTATTGTATTTTTCTCCGTATAGAAGCCAATATATATACAGGTTAATTACAAAAAAATAAGAAACTACATAATTGTAGGAACCATAATTACAAATGTCAACTAAGCCCAAATGGGCTAGGCTCATGTTAACAAAATTCACTCTCAACACCTTTGGTCTTATTTTAGGAAGGGTAGTACTATCCACACACCCCTTTTTACTTCTCACACACCCCTGTTAATTTCTGTCATTTGATCTACTTCAATTCATTTAGTCCGACTCTCGAAAATTGAGAGGGGTGTGTGGAAAGTAAAAAAAAAGGTGTATGGATAGCACCACTATTTCAGGAAAAACTCACCACAATGATCCACTCATTACAATAATATGTATGCCAAATTTTGAGTTCGAAGAGTTCGAAATCTCTAGAGAACCATTTTACGTTTTCTAATACATTGTCGTTATTATCAAATATGAAATATCAATAGAGTTTCAAATCAATATTGACAATGTATCTAAGTACTAAAAACCCTTAATGTAAATTCAAGTGATGATCAGAAAGAAGTATGAGTTAGAATTACATTCACAATTCATAGTTTAATTCCCTCAAATGCATTAAGTAAAAAGTAAGATATCTTGTTTAATTTCTACCATATTAAGTTGTAAGTACCAGTCTACCAGATCGTTGTATTATAAATCCAATTGTTGCTTTAGAGAAATTTTACAGAATATTATTTGCGATATTATGTAATGGTGTACAAGTTGGACTCTTTCGAGGTTGAGCGGTATGTTTCGCAACAAATTGTGAATTGTGACAGGGTTTTTGATACTTTGACTTGAATGGGTTGTTTATTTGACCACGTGCATTTCATTTTTTTTATTCTTTGGTCAAATCCAATTAATCGATATGATATGATGTATAAATAATTGGACCATCTTGGCTTTTTCTTTTTGTAGGGACATGCTGCGTGGTTTGAATATCTCGTTTAAAAGTCTGTTGTGTGGTTTGCTTGTTTGACTAAAATTTCAGAAAACTGTTGCCACAATTGTGTTATGTTGTTATCTCTTAAACGGAGTAGGTTACAGTGCTCGCAAGCATTGAATGTTCACACCGACCTCACCATTAAAAGGAGGGAGGAGGGAGGAGAGAGGGGGGAAGGAGGGTGAAATCAGTGTGAGCATCTAATACTTGCGAGCATTGTAGCCAGTCCCCTCTTAAACATGGTCTTTATATAATTTGTTTAGTTATAGTCCGGTTCTCTAAGACTCCAATTATTAAAAAAATAGTGATCATTCATTGTTAGAACTTACTCTAATAGTTGGGACTGGCTACAGTACTCGCAAGCATTGAATGCTCACATCGATCTCACCCTCCTTTCCCCCCTCTCTCCTCTCTCCTCCCTCATTTTAATGGTGAGATCGGTGTAAGTATTCAATGCTTGCGAGTATTGTAGCCTACTCCCTAATAATTGGTGTTTATTTAATTTTTTTGTTGTACTTTTTCATGTACAGTCCCTAAACCCTAAACCCTGAGTGACCACAATTTTCTTAATCACCGAAATATAGAAAAGCTGAATTCATGTAAGATAACCACACTGCTCCACCCACCAAATCCGTTCACTAAATTTTATTCTAATAAATTGTAAAAACTACATTCACATCCTTTTTATATCTCATTTCATTTTTTAAAGATATAAATATGGGTTCCGATCCAATTAAAAAGATATAAATTTGAAATTTTTACTTTTCTCTTTTTAATTGGCCGGCTTGCTTCTTCACAAGCTTATCTTTGCCCCGATCAGTAGTTGAACGCAAGCAAGCTTACCTTATACTTATAGCTGACAACTTGGGGCCCACCTCTTAAAGTGTCAAAAAAACATATAAATTTACATTTTTATTTTTCGTGTCAAGATGAATATTTTTCATTCTCTTAAAATTTGTCCATTAGAGAGTTTTCCAAGCAATTGAAAATGCTCATTTCAAAGCTGACATTTTGCATCTCTCGTTAAAAATCCTCGAGAGTCATATTACATGTTTACATCACATAATATGACAAGTGATGCGTAAAAGTGATGTTTAATAATAATTTTATCCCATGAAATGTTGAGTAAATACAAAATATGATATTTAAAATGTACTAAGCCAACCATTACTCATTTATTCATCCAATTACATGACAATCTGTCACCAAGATTTTACATTTTGGCATGTTGACGTGCATGTTAATAAATAATAAAAAGAAAAGAAAGGCATCCGTGTAGACACATTATTTGGCGAATAAATTTGACGAATTATTTGGCGAATAAATTTGATGAGTAGGCTGTGACTGTTATGAAAAATGTAAATGCTGTTGTACAGGAAAAAGAAAATTGTGAATATTGTTCGAGGAATATTGCACTGCAAATCTAAAGAAAAGTGAATTCTGTTCAAATATTAATCGGCTCCAAGGTGTTCGCAGTGGAGAAACAAATGGCGACATGTTTTTACAATTACACGTATAATTCAAATACAACATTCCCCAACTGTCACTTTCTTTTTTTTTACAGATCACTGAAATGTTCCTATCTTTCCTGTCAAATTGTTCCAGTCTTCTGACTAGCAGCTGCTAAACGTATGTGGTTTCAGTATCGCAAAATATCCTCCCAGGCCGGACTAATCTTTGCGGACAAAATCGTTGCACAAGCAAACGATATCAGCCCCTCGCCACAGGAACTATACATTTTATGGGGCTTCTAATTCCCAATTCCAAAAGGGTAAGAAGTTCATTACCTAGAACAGATTATAAACATTATCTGCTGGGACCAGACTTCCCCTCCACGCCATCTTCATCCTCGTCAACATAACTCACATGGTCCACAGATGGCCGTTTCAATCTGTGGAATATCTCGTCGAGGGACTCATTAGAAGAAGCATGAGATAGGTCTACAGTATCTTGAACTTGGCGCAAGGGAATAAACTTTTTGGCTGCTATGTTTGACTTGAAATTTTGGAAGCCGTTTTTCATTGATTCCCACTTTGAGGACAAACCTGTTGGTAACCCTCCTGCCGTGCTATCAGGGTTAGAGTTGCCTTCGTCAAGCAAGGAGACCTTGGCAGCAGAAATATTCTTCTCCATCGGATTTGTATTCGAAGATGATTGCCTGCTCTGATCTCTAATGGCAGCATACTTGTTGCTGATGGCTTCTTTGCTCGAGCCATATCTACTACGAGATTCATCTTTCAAAGATTTTGAGGAAGTTCCATTTGCACCCTCTGTGCCTACACTGGTTGTTGCTTTCAGTTCAACATGAGTCCTATCCTGAAAATTCAACATTTTAAGTTAGGAAGTGAACTATAAGCGTGAAGAAAAAAAACAATAACATGAACTGGAAAAGAAAATCACATATTAGGATGGCTACAGTATGCCAAAAAATTTATCAAGTATTAATGTACCATGTTGTTGCTGCCAGTCTCAACATCCGTGCTGTTGAAATTCCTTGCTAAGGGAATAACATGTTCACCAACCTTCAGACCTTGTTCAATCCAAGATCGTTCTGCGGAAAGCATTCACAACAGATATGAAAATTTCTAACAAAAAAGAGAAAAAGGATGCTAAATTCACAGATGACCCACGCTCAAGTGAATATGCTTACCCTTTTGTAAGATAATTAAACCAGATGGATCAAAACCATCCATATCATCAGCCTCGGTTTGAAATCTAAATCGCTTCCAGCTCCCAAAAAAGTCAATTATGCGGTCAAAAAAATTGCAAGCGACCAACAGGGTGTAAACAACCATGATAAGTGGATATATTCTGTTAAACTCACTCCCAAAGAAAGGGACAGCTTGATCAATGTTTCCCATTCGCTGCCATAAAAAATTCCCAAATACAGCAGTAAAGTAGTCAGTTATTAACTAGAGGAAGGGAAGTTCAACAGTTATACAAACAAGCCAAAATCTAATATATCTAATGCTCAACCCAAAACTACACGGGAAACAACATTACTGTAATGCGTCATTTTACTCCTTGGAACTCAATTTATGTTTCACTTTGCCATTTTCCATCAATTCTGTCAAAAACTCTGTTAAGGTTATGACGTGGCATGAGTGGCCCCATTTTTATGATGACGTGTTTGCCATGTGTGCAAAAGAAAAGTAAAAAATCATTAAGTATTTAAAAGAAAAAGAGAAAATTAGGTTTTTTTTAACTCCCTCCGTGTTTCTCCTCCTTTCTCTGACGTCTGACCAAAACCCCAACCTTCCCTAACCAAAACTCCACCGCCATCAGCAACTTCTAACTGAAAACGCCACCCCCCTTCTCTCTGCTCTATTCTCCCTAGATCCCCGTTCCAAATACTCACTCTTCCGTCTTCCCCTGATATGAACCCCCTTTTTATTTTGTAATACAATTCATGGCTGGATGTAGGGATTAAAGACTCAAAAACAAGCTATGGGGATTTGTCTTCTAGAATGGGTCAAGTTTGTTCTTATAACTTCTAATAGAAAACTACTGAAAAAACCCTAGCCAAACAAAATATTAATCATAAATACTCAATAACAATTTATTAATAATAAGGACAACAATCCAAACAATATATTAATCATAAACACTCAATAACAATTTATTAATAATAAGGACAACAAATAAAATAAAAAAAAGAGGGGTGGCATTTTCGTAAATAAGTTGAACTTTGGTGGGAATGATTGTTTATACATAGGTACGATTGTTTATACACAGTTAGGTCAAAACAGTTTACCTAATTGTGCATAAGCAATCGATGCCACCAAAGTTCAACTTATTTACAAAAATGCCACCCCTAAACTTCAACTTATTTACAAAATGCCACCACCTCTCTTTTTTTGAACTTCCACTTAATTATGATACTGCCACTGAACTTCAACTTATTTACAAAAATGCCATTGCCTTTTTTTTTTGTCCTTATTATTAATAAATTGTTGTTGAGTGTATGATTAATTTTTTTTAATCTTTAAAGCTCCCTATTTCTAATGGTTCTCCAGTCCAATTGGCACAAATGGTGCATTTTTTATGCCCATTGCGCACTTCTATGTTCTATCACATATATATATGGTGGTGATAATAATTTTTTGGATATGAAAATATGATTTTAGAGAGAAAATAGAGCCAGAGGGAAGGGAGCTGGCAGTGGTGTTTTGGGTTGGGGATTGCCAATGGTGGTGGAGACTCCACCATGGAGTTTTGATTTAGGGAGAGGAAAATAAACGGAGGGATCAGGTTTTGTTCTATTTTTTTCCTTTTAAAGGCTTAATGATTTTTTACTATTCTTTTGCAACACATGGATCCCTTGTAACTATAAATAGAAAAGATGATGAGTAAGAGAGGAACAGATGAGATGGATGAGAGAAATACCTTTTCAAATATAGTCTTATGTTCACCAAGACGAATGAGATTAAGGAAATTGTATGAAACTGGAGGAGCATAACGAGCGACCATCCTGGAAGATATGGTGAAAATGGAACATGAGTACTGTTTTAACAAAAGATGAGTTAGACCTTCAAGTCGTAAAACTAGAGTTAAGATCAAAACTTACGAGCATATCATAAGCAAGTTGACTGAGCTTGTTTGCCTGGGTGTTAATGAGTAAAACATCAACATACCAATTTTGAACAAGGAGTAGTATGTGCAGATGCACATATACATCAAAGGAACAAAGGCAAATACCTGGGAAATAGTTGAGTAAACAAATTTACATCAGTGAGCAGTAGAGTAATAAAAAGAAAGTAACAGCATTCCTTCAAATAAGGAGACCAGACACGTTATATAAGAAGATCAATGCACTTCTAATCATTTCCATGTGCGACTTCTCACAAAGAGATGTATCATACGAGTCCAATGAACATATGCAACAAGCTTTGTTTTTTTCCTTCTAAACACTATGTCCAGCAATGAAACCTGGGCGAGAAATATCAACCTTCAAAAATTGACAAAACTTTGCTCCTACACCAATTGCAAAATGTCCACAAAACAAAAAGACTACAACTTACTAAAATGCATATCACCCACCTGTACAAGAACCTCTTGCTTTCCAACAGAATTGATGAGAATTGAAAAGAGAGATAGATCAACTCGAGGAAGAAGAGTTGCCTCTGCTAAAAGAATAGCAACTGAAATGATACCAAGTATGATAGCCAAAAGTTTCTCAACTTCTTTTCTTAGTATGCAGCGCCAAAAGAATTCTGCAAAGGGACAGAATTAATCTTGATTTCAGTTTAGAGCTCGACTTTTTAATATTCAAACAAGATAAAGCTTCAATTTCAATTAATTTTATGTTTCATTACCAAAAATATAATATTGAGGTTTAAGAGCATCTCCGAGGGCGTAAACAAATGTGTAGGCAAATGAGCAGGCAAACAAGGTTTGCGTCGCCATATAGGCTATTTCATCCTCAAAGTGAATGGGTATATTGAAGCCCACAGTTTTTACAATAAAATATATCATTGGGTCCCACAAGTTTTACCATTTACATCTTTTTTGGTTCAACAACAAAATAAAATTATAACAATATAATACAATTTCGCCTACTTGGTTTGCCCAGTCCCATGGAGTGACTGATTTTTTTCATGAGGCCAATGGGCAGGCAACATGCCACCTAGGTTCGTGTTGTACAATTTTGCCAACTTGGTTTGCATACTCCCATGGAGATACTCTAAGAAGCTTTATGGTGGAAAGATGCATGAACATAAGAAACTTAAAAAAATAAAATAACTCATCTTGCAAATACATTCTCAACACAACAATACATAGCGGGTTTATCAAGAATGTGTTTCTATAGCCAAGATAAGACAATATAAAGTGATGTCTTCACATGTATGTATCCTATTTAAATGAAAGCATATAGAAGACCCTCCATGCAACTTAACAAAACAACTTGGCATTCATAGCTCAGCCGTGCCAAGTACTTAAAATTTAATGTACAAATGAATTTATAGATCTGAATGTTACCTATTGTATCAACAAGAGATCCTAATTTGCCAGTTCGAGTAGGTCTGAAGCTTGAGACATATTTCCTGAAATGGTAGCATGTACTTATAAGGTCAAGAAATTCTTTTTCTTTTGAATAATAGTTAAGAGCATATATCTATAATATATATATATATATATATATATATATATATATTCTTGCCAGACAGTCTAACATCTTATGCTGTCTGATTGTTACTCTGGACCAGTAATCAAATGGATTCTTGTTTGCATGTGTGATCAAATATTGACACATTGGCAACATAATATTTATGATATTAGGGATGAGAACATCACCCCATATATACACAAGTGTGTGCATGTTGGTGCGTGTGTGTGGTATACATGTAATGGTGGAATAAGAAAAGAGAAAAGCAGAAACAGAGGCATACCATCCAGTAGAACTCCGGCGTTCATAATTTTTTATAGTATCTTCAAGTTCAAGGGCCTCCATAACATAGGTCATATACTCACTGCAAAACTAATGGTACATTTTAGACAAAACGAACCTAACTATTATAATTACAAATCCAGTAGAATATTGAATCGGAAGGTGAAAATAGTAGTTGACTGTGGATCCTAAATTCATAATAAAAACTTGAATCCCACAGTATTAGTAAAAACAATCATGTACATTTATTTGTGATAATAAACAGTAATCAGTCTATATAAATACCAGTCCTTAGCATTTATATATACTGATTCCATGGGCGTGCATCCACTAGAAAACAGTACACAAACCTTCAGTTACATCCCGATTTATAACACAAAAGGT
Source organism: Gillenia trifoliata (assembly GCA_018257905.1). Classification (NCBI taxonomy): domain Eukaryota; kingdom Viridiplantae; phylum Streptophyta; class Magnoliopsida; order Rosales; family Rosaceae; genus Gillenia; species Gillenia trifoliata. The sequence continues at coordinate 6,357,031 of CM031088.1, read as the reverse complement.
GAACATGGCAACATTAACAGTAAAGCAACACTAGAAAGGAAAAATAACAGGACAACAAACTTCTTCCCACATCAGCAACCTGATTGATAAGGCATTACTGCATAGACTGAATAAAATATACAAATCCAACAAATAAGTTTTTCCATAACTAAGCAGAAAGCTAAATTCTAATTCAATATGCGCAAACACATTGACAAGAATGTTTTCTAAAAGTAATATTTTTCTGAATGAAAAACTACAACAAAGGCCAACTAAAAGGAGCACATATCATAAGATTGTTTTACAAGCATCAAGACAGCCATCTAAAGGAAATTTGTAACCTATGTAGTTCGTGATCGCTATTGATTATATAGAATATCTACAGCCTGAATAAACATCGACTTGGGCACAAACAAATGCAAAAAAACTTTAGTGAATAGTATGCAGATGAAGATGACGAACATACAGACAATGTATTCAGCAAAGCAGTTTACCTTTTGTACCGATAATACTCTTCCCGGGCTCCTCGAAGATGACGCCTAAGCGTTGCCATTGATTTTTCATCAGTATCATAGTCCATGTCGTTTTCACCTAATCGGCCACCTTGTGGTTTGAAGGATGGGTCCTCCCTGAACTGGTAAGAGAGGGTTCAAAATATTACAAAGAGAACCATTACAGAAATAGTGAAGATCGATTTTTTTTTCTTTTCAATTTTGTGAATAAGTAAATACCATTTGAGCTAACATATTGTCTATAATATCCATGTAGGGTCTCAAAGGATCACGCTTGGACATCTGAGTGGATGTTGCTTGGGCGACCTAATGAGCAAACCATTAAGTTTAGAGAAAAGTAATATCTAATAAAAGTTATATAAAAGTACAGCCATACTGTGAGAAACTGCAAAGCAAAGATACAAGTTCCAACATTACTGTGAAAACTGGAAAGCATAGTTCATGCCAAGAAGACAAAAGGGGGTAAAAACATTGAAGAACTTTCGACTTTTAAGAAAACACGAGACAAATTGCTGAATTTCTCACAAGCTGCTCAGGCAAATATCAGAAAAATTACAACAAACATTTCTGAAGGGATGTAACCAAACACGCACAGCCAAAAAGGAAACAAAGCAAATAATGTCTTGCATGCATTTCCCCATTTCCCCATGGTCATAGATAAAAACATATGTTGGGAATATGAGATCACATGTTGGGAAAATGTAACTGTAACTAAGTAACACCATACCCCCTTCCTCCTCTCCCCCAACCCCTTTTGTGTATATGAACATATGTTATCCTTGAAAGTTTTCTTCTAGAATCTTTAGAACGGTAAAGATTTCATTGAAGAATAATAGAAGAACACGAGATAAAAGCACACAAAGCTCTTAGGTCAAGACTGCAGAACAGACATGAAACATTCTATTGATCTTGCACAAAAAAGCTGAGATTGATTCTCGGCATTAGAAATTTAGAATATAAACACCAAAGTTGGTCTGAGATCAAATGCGTGGTCAACATAAGTTTGCTAGAACTCTGAGCCTTTGAGAGATATCCATGACTTTGATAAAGAAAAAAAAGTGAGTCTTCAGTTTCTACCTGATATGTGGGATATGCTTTTAAAACATGTCATTCATAAAAGGACAGAGATATCACAGGAGAGGAAGAGTACAGTTTGGAAAAGGGAAAGTTCGAGCATGAACAAAGTTACGGAGTAACAGTCTCTGCTAGGAAAAATGAAAAATCATGCACCCAGCCAAGTCAGCTATGGAAGCAATTCCAAAATATGATTTGCTATTTGGTTAATCACATTTATTAGAAGTAAATAAATAATATTATCTGAAAACCAAGTTTAGTACAGCCATCGGTACATTTGGTTTAACACAGGACTGGTTCAAATATTGATTGAATGCAAACACCTCAAATTTCACTACTGTATTTATTCAAATTGGGTTGAGTTGGAATTTTAGGTTAAGCAGTATTTAAAACAACACAGAACTGGTTCTATCAGGTTGAACAGGTATTCACTTAATTCAATCAGAATACGAAAGAAAACCGGGCCAATCTAGTAAGGCCGGCCAATTGGATTTGGCAGCTGGCTGGAAAAGTGTCCACCTGTAACTTGTACATAGATCCAAGTTACACACAAGTAAATGAACAATGATAACAACTTAGAATTTCAGAACGAACATGCAGAAAAATCAACTTTTATGCATTAAGAATAGAAACAAATTTAAACGATCTCGAAAATATTGATAATATAGCATGGCGTAATATGCTGACAAGGAAAAAGACAGCAGAGAACAAAAGAAAACATGGAAGTTTTTGCATTGACAACTGAGAGAAAAATTACCACAATAGCATTTGAAAGTTCTTGATGAGCATCGTCAAGTTTCACAGCCATTTTGGCAATTTTATGAGATAGAACTTTTTGGCGGATAGTCCAATCGGAATTTTTCCAAAGGCCCTTTGGGATTTCACTCAAACCAAATCCAAGAAGAAATGCACCTGTAACAAGTCCAAAAGTATTCGAGCAGCCCATGGCAAAACCGAGAACACCTCCACCCCTGTTAATTAAGCAAAAAATGAGAAAAAAATGAATAGAATAGCTCAAATAGCCAAGGAAAATCATAAAGAAAAAAATACGAGCCCTGTTAGACTGGCTGCAACATTATCTTCTTCCTAGTCCTTAAAGCCTTCTCTACTGGGTCTGTAATTAAGCAAATTTTTTACATCTAATTTGCACTACCTATTTTTTACATGTAATCCAGTCCAATCATCTATTGTAGCAAGAAATTATTATTTCATAGATTATTGGGAAAGAAGAAAATTACAGACATGTCTTGGATGTGAAACTTTAATGTGTGTTCTTAAATTAAACTGCTACCACATCCAATTGCTCTTACTGTCAATGATAAACTCGTGCAACACACTGATATTAATCAATAAGCTAAAAAGTTGAAAGTTCTTCAATGTTTAATTATATCATTTCAGAACACAAAAGAAACAGATAGAGCAATAATTTAGTATTTATCGCATAAATGGGGACGCAGGACCATTTGAAATAAGAGTTTAACAACTTATTTAATGTCTCTAGACTCCTAATAGGCAAAACCTACGAAGAAATTAATATCGATATGAATATAAATTAACTTTGGATGACAAGGAACAAACCAGTTTTTGTGCATACTGATGAGAAGAATTAATCCAATAAGACCAATAAACCCCAGAATTAGATAGAAAACCAAGTTAACATGTACACTAGTCTTCAATCTCTCTGTCACGGTGAAGTCCCCAGCGTCTTCAAAACCCTGAATAAGGGGCACCACAGTCCTGCTTAGAGACAATGAGGAAATTTTCAAGTTAGCTATAAACCCATATATATACATAGTGCTACTATTTATCAAATCAAAGGCCAATTGAAAGCGCATATAATCATATAATCATGATTGCCAAGCTTGAAAGTAGAAATGGAGCAGAATTAATACTTCAAAAATTCATTAAAGAAACTCAACAATAAGGTAGAATGTTCCTAAGATATCTATTTTATACCAAAAATTAATCTTCTGGTAAAGCGAAAACACAAATCAGGACAGATAGAACAAAATATATAAACTTTGAGTAAAAGGTTAGGTCACAAACACAGAAAAGTCATTTAATGGAGCTTATTCGACCAAATTTTGTTAAGCAACTGCATGCATTACTCATGTGTCCACTGGCTCACAGTAAGAGATCCTTGACGGTAATGTTAATCACCAAGCCAAAGATAGAGGATAGTAACAGCCAGATAATATACTAAACTGGAATCTTGAACTTCACGCCACTCAACTATATACAAAGTACATATACAAAAGGGGCAATTAAAAGAGTCAATTAATTTCCATGTTACATACCAAGTTAGTAAAAATGTACTCCAATATGACCAGCTCCAAAAGAAAGAGATTCCTCCACTCTCAATATGGTTTATCGTCTGCAAATGTAATAAAACAATCAGAAACATTCGTGAAACCGCCAATTGCTGCATAGCCAAAACAATTACTTGAGCCAGTAGATAAATTACTTGAGCCAGTAGGTAAAGTAACCTGACTTGACAAATATGCAATTGGGTAAGTCAAACAATTGAAAGGATGATTCCTCTCAACGAAACTAATTTTATATCATTCCAAAAGTTTAGAGATTAGGTGCATACTAATTTAACATAAAAATCAAGTCCACATTAGGCTTACTTTCTTATTCGAACAGAAAAACACAATGCTTTGGCTGAAAACACAATCAGCCACCGAAATCGAAAACAAAAAGGACTTATGCATTATTACAGAAAAGAAACAGAAATCCCAAAAAAAATAGGCGAGCTAAACTGAGCTGCAGAGAAATGTCGTAAACAGCCAGCTGCAAAAGTTTCTAAAAAATGCACCCAATTGATTAAAACACCTCTAAATTCAGAAATTTACAAAACCCTAATAATCGAATCGAATTCAAACAACCACAAACCAAACCAAACGACGTCGAAATTGGGTATGGAAAAAGTACCGTCCATATGTCGGCGGGCACAATGACGATGATGGAGAGAGAACAGAACCAGGTGTACCCGACGGTGAGCATAACATAGCGAGGGACCTCCGGGCCGGCGAAGTACTTGAGCGTGAAAAGGACCATGCCCAAGGTCAGGGGGAGAGAGATCAGGTAGAAGACCCACATCTCTCCTTCTTCTTCTTATTCTTCTATCTAGCAAAAACGACGCAGTTTTGTGTAACGGGTCAATTGGATCCGACGACCCGATCGCTGCAAATGCGAGGAGCTGTGAGCCGCCGGCGTTTGGTTGCGTTGTTCCGTGGCATGCGGTCAGAGAGTCGGAGGAGATCGGACAAAGGAGAGTTGACAGAAACGTGGAAACGTGTAATTATATGCGTTTTATTGGATTTGGGCTTTTAGAAAAGTAGGTCCACAGTCCACGTGGCGGTCTGGATCTGAGAGATAGACAGAGCGAGACAAGAGTTGGCGGGGGTTTGGTTTTCACTTGAAGAAAACCGTTTCTTTCCTTCAATTGTGAATCACAACAACGTTTTTGTTTTTTATTTGCTTATTTGCCTAAACTAATGAAATTTAATATGATGTGATTTGTTTTAAGGGTAATTCTCACTTTACTACGCTCAAATATCGTAAAATTCACACTTTGCTACCCTTAATTTTTTTCGTCTCACTTTCATACCTAAAGTTTCATTTTTATGACACTTTCATACCTCCGTTAGTATTTCCATCAAGTGCTCCGTTAAAGCATGACGTGGCGCTTGACTGTGCAGAAACGTGGCACTGTGGGCCCCACATGGACAATTAAAAAAAGCTAATTCTCACTTTACTACCCTCAAGTATTGTGAAATTCGCACTTTCTTAATTTTTAGTCTCACTTTCATACTAAAGTTTGATTTTTGACACTTTTATACTTCCATTGAAATCCCATTCATCAAGTGCTTTCATTAATTGATCACGTGGCAAATGCAGTGGCCCACCAAATTTGTGCCACGTGGACAATAAACATTAAAGTTAATTAATAAATAATAAATAAAGGAAAAACATCTCCCTTTTCTCTTCCCCCTTCCTCTTCGACTCATTGCATCCACCCCACCCCACCCTTTCCACTTTAAGCACCCTCACAGTACCAAACTCCTTTTTATGTTTGATTTGGATTTGGTAACTTGTGAGTTGGTTGTTTGGAGAATGAGAGTTTATTTTCTTCTTTATTGTTTATTATTATTTTCTTTAGTTTTTAATAATTTTTATATTTTTTAGTGGGTCAAAGTCTTACCATGTCATCCGTTAATAAACTAACGGACGTATAAAGCATCAAGAAAATAAAACTTTAGGGATGAAAGTGAGACAAAAAAAGTAAGTGTAGCAAAGTGCGAATTACCTATTTAGCAGGAGCACTTGATGGATAAACTAATGGAAGTACTTTAAAGAAGTGTGAGAAAAAATCAAACTTTAGTATGAAAATTGGGCGAAAAAAACTTAAAGAATTAGTAAGAAATGTAATTTTAATACCGAGGTAATGAAATGAGAATTAACCTTTTAATTGTCCATGTGGAAGCCTGATTACTGTTTACGCGCAATCAACGCCGCGTCGTAAGCAGCAGAAGCACTGTGAAGCTATAGCGGAAGGTATAATGTCATAAGCGAAACTGCCAAATGAGCGAAAAAACTAAGGGTAGCAAAGTGTGAATTTTGATACTTGGTAGCAAAGTGGGCCGCCCGCACTGTTTTTATACTCATTTTTATGGAAATATTTTTGCTCCTGAATGCAACCTTAAGCTGAAGATTTGAATTTGGTGGTGATACGCATCATCTTCATTTTAATTAATGGGTTAGATGAGTTTGATTAAATCTATCACGCTATACAATTCAAGTGAGCATCAGCCTCTATTGAGCATATGTTTTAGATGTGGTTTTACAAAGCGTGAACTCCTTCACATTTTCATCTCAAAATTCAAGCTCATCAAAGAGCAATTAAACGAGGAAGGTGGCAAAAATGCACTTTTAGCTCTGTCTATACCTACATGATCTATCTATCGAGAATTAAGCTTATTCTATTTTATTGGTACTTTAATGGAGAGAGGTCTAGATCAAGCCACATAGTGGGCCAAACCATAAGTAATTAAATTTCGAACCCATTCATCATTTTTTAAAACAAAAATTGGATCGAAGAGAAGCGAGGAGGCTAACTCGAACCTATATCTACCTATAGAAATTTTCGATTTTCGTGTTATGTAACTTAGTATGGGAAGTAGACTACAGTGCTTGCAAGCATTGAATGCTCTGCGTCCTCACCATTACAAAAGGAGGAGGAGGGAGGAGGGAGGAGAGAGGGGAAAGGAGGTGAGATCGGTGTGGTATTCAGCTCTTTGCGGCCCATTGTGTGATCCCCCTTAGTATGATACCAAGGATGTTATTGTCACAATGTAGTTTCATGATCGAACTATTTATTTTTGGGGCCACCAAGAATAATTATTCTTTAAAACCAACTTGAGAGAAAGAAAGCAGTAATTATCAAATATTTCCAAATATTCTTAGTGCGTTGCTACCTTAAGATGTCCTTCATCTTCCAAGAATCTTGAAGCCATATTGACACATCCGATCCGGATGTACGTGGACACCCCAGTTGGATGTGTAGTAGGCATACGTAAATTGGCCGAAAGCCAAATTGAAGAAATAAGAATATTTGAAGGAATTAATGAATGCATCTGAATGCTCATGCGAATACGAAATCACTGAAAATTTACAAATACACGGTCATCCCGAACATCTTCATACCATCGGGTCTCGTTGTCGACAACTCGAGCTTGGCCCACACTGGGCGCCAAAACAAAAAAGGTGAGTGGGCCATAGCTAGTTATTTTGTGAAAACCTTTCCTTTTGAAAATACTAACCCCTCGCCATAAAGCAGTGCCAGTTGAAAAAGCAGATTAGGAAAGCGATACTAATATAGTAGGTAGAAAAACCAAGGTAAGAGTACGGAAATATATACGAGATTTAAGCGGAGCAGAAAGCCACCGTTCGGCATAAAAATTTGTCAAAAAGTTAAGTAAGATAAAGTTATACGGAAAATTTTGTAAATCCAAATAGTAGTATCCAGTGACATCGGTGAAAATCGAGATAATTTTCACAATCCAACTACAAGATAAATGCTCGGTTAGGCAAGGAAATGGACACCGCAGTTCATACGAATATGTTCTGTCATGACAGTGGGTGTATAAACAAAGGGTGCAGCTCATGTACTACGATCACGTGAAGGCGGCGCTAATCGCATCACAACGAGTTCGGGCGCCCATGCGACCTCGAGCAGTGGCACTCGCTGGATCCCATAGTGGCGTGTCGGTGTGCGTGTGAACAATCACGTGGTAGTCCTAGCAGACGATCACAATAAACAGAGTGTAAGCCTCCCAAGTTGACGTATAAAAACATGCCCGCGGGTATTCTTAAATAAAGCAGGTATGTGGTACTTTCCCTTTTGGGATAACCTTGAAACAACTAATAAATAAAGTATTCTCGGGTGTCGTACGAATCTGATATTACCTAAAATCACGTGAAATACGAGAATACACCATACGGGTACCAAGATATAGAAATACCAACTTAATGGTAAACTAGGTGAACCCAAAATACGGTAGAAAATTACCATTGTCAAGGTTCACCCCAAATACCGACTTAGTGATCAAATAGGTATAAAAACCCATAGTCACAAACAAGCACGATATCATATAATTCCTAAACCCCCTACAAATAGAAATTTGGTTATTAAGCAATACGCATTACAAGAAATGTCTTGAAATTACCAATTTAATGGTGTAATTCCCAAAATGGAAATGTGGCGAAAGCCCACTAATTTCCATGGTCCTAGCAATCTGGCGATATAGTAAACCAAGTATTTTGCCATGAAATACAAGGTCTACTAACAATGCGAGATAAGTACCAATCTAAAGTCACTAACTAGTGTAGGCATAAATAAGTTTTGCTAACAAATTATAACAATAATCAATTATAGCATAGGTAAAACCCAAAATAATATTTAAAACAAGTAAAACATTTAGTTTAGGTAAGGAAAGGGCCCACTCACAAATACCGAGAAGCCGGAGATCTAAATGCACGTCCTTCGAGCGCCACGGTCGCCAAAACCTATTTTGAAACCCACAAATTAGTAAGGTATACGAAATTACAAGAGAAGCAGCGTTCGGATACAGCAGGAGTTTGGGGTGAAGCAAGCACTTGGCCGTCTTGCCTGTGTGTATACTTGCATCTTGCCGTTTGGCCTCACCGCGCCGCCCACGCACCCTCACGCGCTGCCACGGCTTTTTGAGTCACGCACCCGGCCCATTCACTTGGCAGTTAAAGTTAACGGCGGCGGGTGCTTTAGGAATATTCTCTACGGCGTTACGGAATATTCGTTCACGGTCAAAATATTCACGGCGGCGTTAAGGATAGCAGGTCTCACCCCGGGTATATTCGATTGAGCAGGTTGGGCCAGAAGTCGGCCCAGCGTCCATGGCCGGTTGGCTGGCCGTCGGGCGGCTGCAACTCCGGCGTACGTCCTTGCACTTGGCCGTCGCCCTTCGCCGCTTGGCAGGAGTTCCAGAAATACGGGTTTTTGGCGGGAGATTTCAAATGTCAGTAACTAAACCGAATCCAACGAGAATTTCATGAAATTGATATCAAAATGAAGGCCAGGAGAGTGAGGATTGAAATTTACCTAAATTTGGAGCCAAACAATGGTAGAGATGGCGGAAAATCAAGAAATGCCATCGGGTCCAAATGGCCGATTTCGAGAATCGTCGATCGATCGATTCCTTGCATGCGGGCCAGTTAAGGCCTGCGGGACCTCGAGGAAGGAGATTGGTGACCAAGATGAGGACCGTTAGGTCGAAATCAGAAATTAGCCCACGGTGCCAATAACCGATTTTACGGGTTTTTGAGTTCGTTGTTTACGGGTTTCGGAAATGGCGGGAGTCAAGGCGGGTGATGCAGTTTCTTTGGAAGAAGGTGGCAAAGCCCGCGATTTGGTGCGAGGGCTCGGTGAGGAGTGAGAGGAGGAGTTGGGTGGCTTGAGAGGTTATTTTGCAGTGGGGCATCGAGGGCAAAGTGACGAGAGATTGAGTGGCGAGAAGGGCAGAACAAGGTCGGTGGGCGGGGCCAGCACGTGGTCGCCCCGGGCCCAAGCCCATTTTGAAATTACAAATCAATTAGCGGGCGTTAAAAGATTAACATCAGTAAAACATTCGTTCGAACTCACGACGGCGTCACCTTTCCACGTCTGCAGCGTTACCGTGTCGGCGAGCACGTCCGCCAGCCAGTGAATGCGTCGTGCAGTACGACGCAAAAGTGATCCAATCGAAAGGTCAACCCAAAGGCAAAATCGTCATTTGCACCTCAGGAATAAAATAATATTATTCTCAGTGCGAGACTGTGTCACATATAGTATGACTCCTCATCCACTGGCGGATCAAGGATTCTTAAAGTGTACAAGTTTAAAGAAAGAAAAATTGGACGAAAAATAACACTAAAAAAGTAGGAAAACTAATGAAACACTTGACTTTTGGGCTATCTTAATTATAAGGACAAAAAATTTCACAAATACCCAAAATAGGTATGAAGCAAAAAACAAAGAAAAACATCGAGAAATAGTAGAAGGAAATGATAAAAATGAGATAAGATAATGAAGTGGACAAAATCAAAAAGCATCGGACAAAAGCAACCAAATAATTCCAAATACTTTTAGAAATAGTGATAGCCAATTGAGACACATAGTGACCTTTACTCAAAAGTTGTTTTGTACTTTAGTACACTCTTGTATATAAGCGAGAAGCTTTCCCTTCGTGGGATACCAACACGAACATCTGGACTCACAATCCCAGGTAAAGAAACAGAGCCTTTCTTGACATTTTTTCCAAGCTTTCTTAATACTTGTAAACATCCTTTGTAAACTTTTATACATCAATAAAAGAGCAAGTGTACATATTCAAGCAATTCTCCGAGTCTTAAGTAAGTTTTCTTTCTTTACTTTAGTGTGTTTGTTTAATTAGACTTCTAGTCCAAAGCAGGGAAACACTATTTGTAGTTATATTATTATCTTGCTAAGTAATGATCATACTTTGTTCGAGCACTGTTATAGTTGAATGTTTGCCATACAAATAAGCTGGACATTAACCGAGGTACCTACGAGTTCTCATTACCTACAGTTCAGCCCTTGTGGCCTATATACGCATTGTGAGTGGCCTTCATCTTTGAAACATGTCGAGTTCCATGTGCAAGGTTATATGTCTAGTTGTTTATAATGGCCATCCGACTATTTTACAATCCGGCTTGAATTTGGTATCGAGGAGCCTAGTTTGGCATTATAATAGTATAATTATATTAGTAAAAGTACCTTGAGGCCGGAAGTCATCAACACAAGCCCCGATATCTCAAACACTTATTTTGCATGAACAATATCGTATATTGTCCTTGTAGACCTTGTCAACCAAAATTACCGAGGAGTTCATTGTTATATACATCTACTATCACTACTACAAAAGAAACATTTTAGCATATATTTATAAGAAAATAAGAATATTAGAAGCAAAAGTTTTATCTTAGTGTTATTGAACATCCCGATTTTTCGATAAAGATAAAGAAGTTCAACAAAATATATTAAGCATTAAATACTTGTAACTACTAATACTTTAGAAAATTATAGAAGAGAAAAAAGAGTTTTTAAGAAGAAATCAATTAGCAATAATTTTACTAAGGAAGACTTTTAGTTTATGATAGATTATCTTAATTTAGAGATAATTGAGCAATTAAAATTAGAAGTTCAAAAAATTCAATTGAATGCAAAAAGAGTTAGTGAGCAAGTAGATAAGTTGCACAATAAAATAGATAGATTATTAGTTTGATGACCGATTCTCTAGAACTAATAAAAAAATACATTCAGCTACAAGTTGGTAAATTAGATAAAGAGCAGTTGGTTTAACAGATTTTTCTACAAGTACTTGGTAGTAATATTGACACATCCCGATCCGGAAAAACCGGTGAAAGCCGAGTCTTTGTAGACCGCAGCGTTAAGCGTGGCAGAAAACCAAAAAGAAAATTTAGAATAAAGGGATAGAATATTGAATTAAAACAATAAGGTGGAGTGCACGGGTGTGGGCGGAAGAAATAATAGAATAATAAGTATGAGTAGAATTAAAATGTATACAAATTTATACAAGCGTATAGATCTCCCTACATCGTCATACCACCGCGCGCCATCGGCGTCGCAAGGTTCCCGACCAACTAACACCGGAGGGCGCAAAACATAAAGCGGTGAGTGGGTCAAAAAGCAAAGTTTGATAAAGCTAGTTGTTTTCAAGAAGTTGTTAACCCCTCGTTTGAAAACAAGTATAATTTGAGAAAATACGTCATACGTAGGCATGAACCTCAAAATCATCGTGAAAACATGCGAAAGATTTTCCGCTAATACTCTTGACATTTGCTCACCCATATGTAAACACACATACTTGAGGGCTAAATCCCTCAAAGAACAAGCTAGAGTAGCCACAATGTCCCGTTGAGTGCCTGTGACGGATCTGGTATTAGCCAGTGTACAAAGTCTGGAGTCACACAAGCTTCCGAAATTTGCCTAATGCAACCTGAAACGAGGCTAGTACCTACAATGGATCCAAAGGCTACGCGTGGCGTCGCGATAATGACTACTCCTAGCGTCAAGCTGAAAGATCCTGGCCGCAAGGTAGTACTAATACGGGGTGTATACATCTCGCGATGAGCAACGATGTAAAGAAAGCACTTAACGTATAGTGCGAATGTTCTGCCTCCAACAAGCGTAATGATATGCAGAGTGCGCTAACAATTTAAAGAAAGCGTCGAAACCATACGTATATATATACATTATCAAACAAGACGCTCCTTTTTGTAGGTAGTAGGGTCGAAGTACCCGAATCTACAGGTAGCCCGGTAGTCCTCTGGATAGGCCCCACCTATATGAGAAATCACATGTACAATGATTAAATCAAAAGGTAGAATTAACGAATTAATTACACCTATCCACACTTTCTCAATTTGGAGTCCCGAAACACCTCCAAAAATTAAAATGCACATACTACCTAGGGTAGTACACGTCGTCACGAGTCAGCCAGTGAAGCAGGAACTCGATTTGGACCTCCCACGCCCTCACGGCGCGGCTTGAAGGCCGGGCCTATGGCTCCACGTGCGGCTTTCACCTTGCTTGACTCACCTTGGCCTTATTTAGTCATTGGCGGTCAGTGACAGTCCCGACTCGGCTCGGCTGGCGGTCAACACGGCTCGGCTCAAGCCCCGTCCAGCAGGCTCGCTCAACAGTTCAGGGTAATCTTGTGTCAGCAAATCCAGTCTGACAGTCGCGACGTCGGCAAAGCGGTCCAACCCGGTCCGGAGTAAGCGTCGGCGCCAGGTCATCCTATGGATTCAGGTCGTGCGTGTGCATGTCAGCGAATCGCTGAGATCTGGAAAAAATGGCGGAAGCGGGGAATTTTCAAAGCTTCATAACTTCGCCGTTTTAAGTCCAAATTGGACGATTCAAGTACAAAATGAAGCTAGAGATGAGTAGAATCGGTGTACCTTTGGATTGGTCGGTACAAGCTGCGGAAAATGCTGTAATTGCCTCCCGAAGGTTGCAGTTCCAGCATGCGCAAAGTCAAACTATGTCAAACTCAGCCGTCGAGGCAAGCGACCTATGAAAATTCATCTACTCAACGAGAGGAACACAATGGTGGTGGTTAGAAACCTCACCTCCGGTCTAGATTGGCGGAGAAATGGCGAGAAGGTCCGGTTCTTCGGTTGCGTTCCGTCAAGCGGTTGAGAGTTTGGGCCGAGCGGTTTGCACCCGTTGAGTCCGCGGCGTCGAGCGAAGGAGGTGGTGATTTTAGTTCGTTTGATTGGCCAGCTTTAAAACCGGTATGCCTTTAGTGCACACGCACGGAGAGAAAAGAGAGGGAGAAAGTGAGTTGCGGTGAGGGACTAACGAGGAGAGAAAGGGACAGGCCACGTGGGCCAGGGGTGTTGGGCCGTACTCCTGGCTTGTCCAAAATATAAAATGCAGTGCGTCGGTAATCAGCTGGCAGTAAAATATTCGTTCGAGAATCGAAGCGGCGTACGGCTCGGCGTCTGCAATTCGTATCGGCGAGCACGTCAAGAAAAATACAAGTGGATCTGCGTCGTCTGATTACGGCGCAAAGTCAATCAAAAGTCAACCAGGGCAAAAACGTCATTTCTCACTTAGGGAATAAAATAATTTAAATTTTGAGCGGTGTGACAATCTACCAACATAAAAATTTCATCCCTAGAATTTCCATAAGAAGTACAATGAGGTAGATGAGTACAAAGCTGTTCACAATACATCCTCCCGGTAGCTCCCAGAAGGATGCGTGAGAAGAAGACAATTGTCGAGCGAAAGTGACAAGCCGGTGCTCGGCGTCACCCGCATTTCGAGTGACGATTGCTTCGGTTAATCGAAAGGGGATATGATTAGGCGTTGCACGGGGTAATCGATCGTCCGAAGGACTTCGATGGGGTTTACTACTACTACGTTTGCACGGCTTAGTGTGTCGATAGTGCAATCGTAGTCATCCATCGGCTACATCAGCTCGTTCGGCGGGTGAGGTCTCCCAGGAGAGAAAAAGAGAAGAGGCGTCTCAAACTTTGGTGAGTGGTGAAAGGCGGTCAACACGTCTCACAAAAGAAAATATGCGCCGAATCTCGGGCAAAGATGCGGCGGCGAGCTTCGAATCTTGGGTATGATAATTCATCTAAATGCGGTTTGATCGCTTTGAAGGCATGAGAGACTATCACATCCATCTTTGTGTGCTTTGAACTATTATTGATGACGCATCCTTGTGGACCCACCAGAAATTCTGCATGATGGGTGAGTGCTAATGCAGAGAACAAGGAAATAGACAAACTTGAAGCGATCGGAAATTTGCTGTGGTGAAGTAGTTCCACCACGAAGGTTAACGTTCTTCCTGGCAAGTTTCGTGAAAGAATGGACGCAGAAAGAATCTCCGCAACGTCGGTAAAGCCGAGCGAAGCCAAGAAAGTTTGAATCTTGTAACATACTATTAATTCGCTCCCGGATCTGCATACCGAGTAGCCATACGGGGATCGACACGAGAGAACAATCCGCGGGGAATCATGTCCCAAAGAAAGACACACATGATTAGGCGAGAACATGCAAAAGTTGAAAAGTTCTTAAGCTTGACAAATCATCATAAAACATTTTGCATGATCGGCCCCAGTGGGTACACGCCAAACAGTCTGCGAGAAGACTATCACGAACTTGTCGAGATACGGGCGTACTCGAGTCATCAAGTTCGCCAAATTCTTGGGGCGGTGTCATCGAAAGGTATGACAAGAAAAACTTCGTAAGGTTAAGTAGCGAGTCCCGAGAAAGTGGTCAAGTAACGGCGAAGTTCTTGATCTATAGGCGACAATAATCAGCCCCTGGTCGATCTTAAAAGAAAACAAAGCGCACTTGAAGGTAGTCGAGATCTCCCGATTCTAGGCGGGGATAACGGTTTTAATCGTTGCCGATTCAATTGCCTACGATCGATGCGAGCCTTAAAGTGCGTAACTTTTAAGCGACAAACAAGGCAGGGAAGCTCTGCAAGGTGAAGTGCAAAAGGCGAGAAAGAATTCCTTGGCAACGATCTTTGAAATTGAAAATCTTCAACTCCCACCACTCCGTGAGTCAAAAGATAAGGTAAGAAAAGAGAGATACGGTCAATACGGAGAGATCGATGGTGAAAACAGCTTCGATCGGTGATAATCCAGGTAGTCGTTAGAAAGATCGAAATTTTTGATGACAAGCGGTACCTTGTCGCCGCAGGAAGAAATTCAAAATTTAACATCACCGTGTGGTACAACCACCGACGGAAGGCATAAGGTTCATTCTTTCGTGGGCGAAAGTCGACCTACAAGTCGATTTTAGGTGCTCAGTAAACAATCACGATCGTTATGCCGGGTGGCGAAGGTAGTCAGCCTCTGCCAGGCAATCCTCCACTGGCACAAAATTGGGGTAACAATGAAAATCCATTCCTAGGATCGCGTCGAAAACTTCGACATCGAGAGGAATGAGATTGGCAAATGTAAACTTGATTAGCGATACAGTGTGAATTATCACTTGAGCAAATCCTGAGAACAAGACAAACTTTGCCTCGCGGCATAGGGATTCCAAATCGTGCCGGTAGGAGTACAGTAGTCAGTAGTTTGAAATAAACAAAGTGAAATAGATGAGTAGGTATCTTGGATCCATTTGGATCTCAAGTAAAAAGCCCAAAAGAAAGTTTAACGTTTAGAACAGATCGAATCGTTCGGAGTATCTGCGTTAGTACAGCAGCTCGAGCAAGCGTGTTCCCAGCAACGGAGCGACCAGAACCTTACCGGAGATGCGAGGAAGTAATGTAACCAAGAAATGCAAGGAGAAAGGTTCCGAGTATGGAATGACATTGCCTTGGCAATGCTCGTCTCCATCGAAGAAGTAAATTGTTGATAGAAAGCGTGGCGTCCAATTTACTAGTCATTTCGATCCAAAGGTTGGTTTCTTGCAGTCTTTGCGGACCTTTAGTTAGCTCTTTGTGTCCCAATCGTCACGGCCATGGCACAATTGAGTTTCTTGCTTACACTCATCCAAAATGACAGAATGTCATAGCGATAATGACCGGCGGTGAGTGATCCCCGATAACGGCGAATCACGTCAATCCACTCACCACGATAAATCGATCCCTTCAGATGTTGGCAATTCTTCACGATGAAAAACGATTCTTCGAGATGAGAATGTTTACCGATCTTATTTCACAGTGCAGTGTCGATTCAGTTGATGTTTCAGGCCAGCCACAGAGAAATCATGGGGCTAAGGTTCCTCTACAGGCAACCTTCCAGGGTTCACTGGCAAAGATACGAAGTATAAGTTGGTTTCACCAGAAATGGCCGAAGTTGTCGAACCTCGTAGGGAAAATTTCTGAGAACTAGGTTTCAAGGGTTACCGAGATTCGATAGGGTGGTCGACAAAGATGGTGGTAAGGCAGGTGATCTCCCATAGCCAAAGGAATGGCTGTGAGGGCCCGAGAAGAAAGAGAGTTCGGTGCCTAGAGTAGATTTTGGTTCGCGAGAACTTGGAGAAGGCAGGTGGCAACTTGATTAGCCAAGTGAACCCGATCCACGGTGAAAAAGTCCTCGTCGGCGTTCGAGTCCCAGTTCGATAAAGGGAATCAAGCTGTACTCAAGCAGGTGGATGCGCCGCAATTGGAGTCCAAAGCAGAAGTTGTGTCAATCAGTCACTGCGTGGATATGCAATCCATCTAGTCAATAGACGATAGTCAAGATAACCGCACACCGCACGAGTGGGAAAATGATCGTTTGAATGACAAAGTCATGAGTGGAAAGAAAACGTCGTCGAGTGCGAAAAGTTCACCACGTTCGAAGGAAAATGAGTCACGACAAACAAAACAGTCGTAAAGACTCCCACCGCGGTTAAACAACACCACGAGAAGATGGATATTGTCCAAAACTACTGCGAAAAGTAGTAGTCACGAATTGTTCGAAAAGTCGGTAAACTGGCGAGGTTCGGTTTACGATCATCGAAAGGTCATTGCGATGCGCCCGCGTGCGGAAAGTGAGGTACAAGAACTTCCATAGTGATACTTTTTCCATTCCAGAATGAAAATGGAAAGTGGTTGAAAATAATAGAGAGGAAAATCCGTCTCCAAGCACTTCTTGCTAGCAGTTTGAACATCCATTGGCGTGCTCGGCGATGGTCAAAACTACCACAAGTAGAAGCGGCGTCAGTCAAAGCAACACCAAAAGTTCATAGCGTTACGAAGGTTAAAGTAAATCAGTTGATGTAAAACACTAGCGGTCGCGAAGGAATTTGTGAAACTAGGTCGCAATTGATCCGCTGGAACTTGTTAGTGCGAAAAGTAGTCGGCAGTTCGCTAACATCGCGCCTAGCGTTGTCCCAAAGGGAAAGTACTTGATGAAAAATCATCGCGTTGTGTCAAGCTGACACCACACTCACATCGACCATTGAACCGGTTTCCCAATTCGAGTGCAATTCCATCGGGAAGTTAATGGCAAGCCCGTCAAGTGTCACACGTGACACCCAAGTTCCTCGTCAGCCTTTCGAGTGCGTACGAGTCAAGTACGAAAATTCTGCAGCGTCTTAGAAAATAGTGACAAGCTTGTCAAAATCGGGAAAAAGCGCCGAGTGCGCATAAAACCTAGCACATTAAATTGGTATGACACTAAGAAGAACTTAGAATTAACCGAGAAAACAATACACCAAAGTGAAGTTCGGAAGATTCTCAGTTCGAACAAAGAATTCACGAGTCCAGTACGTGCCCACGAGACAAGTACGAGTCTGGAAAGAAAAGAGCCTAGGTTCACGAAAAACCATGCTGCGATACCAATCGACATCCGTCTGACGAGCCAGGTGTGAAGTGTTGGCCGACACGCATTAAGCGTGGCCAAGCCCAAAAGGTGAGAATCAAAGAGATGAAAATATTGTATTAAAACAATAAGAATTCCGAGTGCGCGAGTGTCTTGGCGGAAAAATAATAGAATAATAAGTATGAGTAGAATGGAAAATGTATACAAATTTATACAACGTATAAGAATCCACATCGTCTGCCGCGCCATCGGCGTCGGCAAGGTTCCCGACCAACTAACCTGGAGGGGCACAAAACATAAAGCGGTCAATTATTAGCAAAGTTTGATAAGCTGTTGTTTTCAAGTTTAGTAACCCCTCGTTTGAAAACAAGTATAATTTGAAAATCGTCATACACGTAGGCATGAACCTCAAAATGCATCGTGAAAACATCGCGGGTACTCCCCGCTAATACTCTTGTTGCTCACCCATATGTAAGCCACATACCCCACGAGGGCTAAATCCCTAAAGGAACAAGCTAGGTATACAAGTAATGCAGTACTACAATGACGCGAGTCTAGCGCTAGCGGCGGTGCACAAAGATGCGATCGCACAAGCTCGAGGTACCTAATGCAACCTAGAGCAGACTAGTACCTACAATGGATCCAAAGTGCGTGGCAATGCTTGATAGTGACTACTCCTAACGTCAAGGCTGATCCTGGCCACAAGACTGAGTACTAATACGGGAGTGTATACATCTGCGATAGTAATGATATGAAAACATGTATGGCAATATAGTACGAATGTTCTACCTCAACAAGCGTAATGATATGCAAGTACGCTAATTTAAAGCGTCGAAAACCATGCGTATGTGCCATTTATCAAACAAAGACCCACTCACTCACTGTAGGTGGCAGTCGAGAAGTACCCCGATCTGCACAGGTAGCCGTGAGTCTACGGATGGAGGCCCACTGTGAGAAATCAAGTGCAATGAGTTAACTCAAAATTGGCAGAATTACTCTTTTAGGTAATTACACTATCCTTGTTTTCTCAATTTGGAGGTCCAAACACCTCAAAAATTAAAATGCATACTATTTTAGAGGTAGTAGGTAAATCATGGTGAGCACAAACAACAGAACTCAATTGGACCTCCCCACGCGCCCTCACGCGCGCTCGGCTTGAATCGGGCCTGGCTCCACGCAGCGGCTTTCAGCGCGCAGAGGTGATCAAGCGGGCCAGGTCGGCCCGGTCCAACTCGGCTCGCTCAGCGGTCAACGCGGCTCGCTCAAGCGTCAGCCACTTCGGCTTCCAATAGGTTGATCAATCGCCCGACGCTCGGCAATGCAAGTCACGAATAAATTACCAGCGGCGTCGACAAAAATGCAGTCCAACCCCGTCCGATAGCGTCGGCACCGGTCATCACCCGAGGATTCCGGTCGCTGCGCCATCACATCATGCGTCGTAGGAATGCGGAAAAGTGGCCAGGAAGCGAAATTTTCAAAGCTTCGTAACTTCTTCGTTTTAAGTCCAAATTGAATGATTCAAGTATACAAAATGAAGCTAGAGATGGAGATAGAATCACGGTGCTGTCTTTGGATTGATGCATTACAAGCTCGGGAAAATGCGTAATTGCCTCGAAGGTTGCAGTTCCAGCTGTAGCAAGTCAAACTACGTCAAAACTCAGCCAAATCGGGGCGACGACCTATGAAATTCATCTACTCCTTGAGAGGAACACAATGGTGGTGGTTAGAAACCTCACCTTTCGGTCTGAATTGGCGGAAAATGGCGAGAAAGGTCCAGTTCTTGAGTTCGTTTCGAATCAAGCGGTTGAGAGTTTGAATGACGGTTTGCAGATTGAGTCCGCAGCGTCGGGGCGAAGGAGGTGGTGATTTTGGTTCGCTTCGATTCGGCTTTAAAGTCGGTGTGCCTTGTGCTGCGCGCGAGGAGAAGAAAAGGGGAAAGTGAGTTGCGGTGAGGACTATGAGGGAGAAAGGACAAAAACCCGCGTGGGCCAACGGGGGTGTTGGGCCCGGCTGACTCCTGAAAGCATCCCGAGGAAATATAAAATACGAATGCTTGTCGGTAATCAGCAGTAAAATATTAGATTAGTCCGAGCGACATGCGGCTTCCTTCGCGTCACAGGTCGTATCGGCGAACGCGTCAAGAAAATACAAGTGGATGTATCAAATGCAGTTATGGCGCAAAAGTCAACAAAAGTCAGCCCAGGGGCAAAAACGTCATTTCCCACTTAGGGGAATAAAATAATTTAAATTTTGAACGAGCTGTGATAAATATTCCAATTAGACAAAATAATTTAATTATTCAACTAGTTTAAATTTATCAAAAAAATTAGATCAAATTGAAGAACAAATAAGAAATTAATAAAGTCTTACATAATACACATTCATCACTTCCTACATCTTTATTACAAAATTAGAAAAATTAACTTTAACCACAAATAATCATGCTAGAAGACCTAAAATTAATCCCTTTGATAATAGAAAATGGAACTCTTCGAGGAGAAAAGGAAAAGAAATAGTTAAATGAGGGAAAGATATTTATCTAACGGAAGAAGCACAAGATTTCATTAGAAAAGGATTTGAGAAGAACCCGAGGAAAAATAAATATAGTTTTGTATCAATTGGATTATTTGAAAATAAAATAAAATTGTAAGTAGCATCGGTCAGCATGAAGTTAGTTGTATTGATAAAGAAGTCACACTTAATTTCTTGATATTAAATGATTAATCAATTAAGAAAATCACCATTTTAGTCAAATTCATATAGGCACAATTATGATTGGCATAGCGAGGTTTAACTAGAGCACAAGTGGGCACAAAAAGCTTGATGTATATATGATAGATGGGATAATCACCAGCAAGCATCAATAGCAACAACTGAAGTTGATTTAAGTTCAAATTTAGCGATCATAGAGTTTGTATTCCAATTATGTTATGAATATTAAAAATTTAGTAAATATATTAAAGTAAGCATAAGAACAAAAAATTATAATATGAAAGGAGAATATAAAAATTTATGTATTAGCCTAATGTATATAGGAAAAGTGTCAGATAAATATAATCATAAGTTTAATTTAGAATTTCAAAATTTAGTTCAAACATTTGGCCATTAAGCATGTTAATATGATAGAAAGCGAAAACAGTAGACAATAGCTTTTAGAAGGAACCCAATGGACATTACCAAATTTACAAGTAGCAAAAAATAGACAACCGTCATGCACAAATTTATGAAACTAATGCAAGGAAGCAACAAATTAGATTTAGTAATTATAAGCAAATAGATAATTTAGAAGATGATGAAAGTGAAATTGAGAGCATTCGTGAGTATTCATATGGCTTTTGATAATTTAGATATTAATTTAGTTGAGCAAAATTTTGATCGTATTGTAGATAAACTCATAGAAGATATTGATAATTTAGATGAAGAACAATATTTAGAAAAATATAAAACATATGATTTAGAGTTGCATAAGATTTAGGATGAAGAAATGAAAAATTAATTTTGGATATAGGTGTAGAACATATTTTAGGAGACGAGAAGAATACAATAATTTATTAGAATTAAAAATTGAATGTAACCCGAGAAGAAAGTGGAGCATCCGGCTTATCCAGGGTAGATAATAATCCGGGATACCGCGTAGAAACGGACCAGCAATTTTTGAGACCGCCAGGTGAGAGCAATATCTTTGAACCAGGAGGAGTAAATTATATGAATGAAAATTTGCTTAGACCACCTAAGAAAAACGAGGATACATGAAAGGACTTGAGCATATTAATATTGGGAAATATATTAAATTTAGACAATGTAGATCTGAAGATTGGGAAAAAACAATGAGAGAGATAGGAAAAAAGTTGTGCATGTTTGACATTAATGTTAGATTTTAGTAATTCACAAAACATGTTAGATTATTTTGAGCATACTCTAGATGGCTTAGTTTTTTATTATTTTCAATCATGGAAAGTACTAGATCCAGAACAACATCAGTTAGCAAAAACAAGTTTTAACATAGATGGTTTTATTAATTTAATTAAACAAGAATTTTTAGATCATAATAGATTAGATGGAAGAAATGAGGAAGAGCAAATAAGAGCTATTAGAAATTTAGAACAATTACAAATTTGTGATTTACAGTATATAGCAGATTATACATCAGATTTCTTTAAATATTTAGGAAGAACAGGAAGAATTAGTGATATTAATTTACTAGATACATATATGACAAAGATAAAAGGACCAATAGGTGAAAATATTTGGAATGAATGGCAAAAACATCCAAAGAAAAATAATATTGCAATAGGACAGAGAATTCAACATGTATATGACATACTTAGACAAGAATGTAGTCAAATAAAAGCAAAAAGACAGATTAGGAAACAATTTTACATGAGTTGTAAAAATATAGATTTATCACAACAATATGAATGCCATAAGAAAAATAAACATAAGAAAATTTATAAAAAGAAATATAAGTCATATAAACCTTATAAGCAAAATAAAAATTTTAGCATAAGACCTTCTACAACATTTAGAAAACGTAAATATATTCCTAAACTGACACATCCCGACCCGGATGTACACGTGGACACCCAAAAGTCGGATGTGCTGGCCGACACCACGTAGGGTGACGAAAGCCAAATTGAGGAAATAAGAAATATTTGAATGAACTAATGAGTAGGATATACAAAAATTTGTACGGAATAAGGAATAGTTACAATAACAGTACCAAGTACGGAATACATAAGTTTTTACAATTACCAAGAATTTAAAAGCTTGTCATACCACCGCCTCGAACGTAGACAGCTCCAGCCACTAAACCTGGAGGGGCGCAAAACAGAAGGGTGAGTGGGCCAAAGTTAGTTTTGTAAAAACCTTTCCTTTAGAAAATACTAACCCCTCGCCGTAAAACAGGTATTAAGTTTCGTAAAACCTTTCTTGAAAACATACTAGAATAGTAGGTAGAAATCAAGGTAAGTACGGAAATATACTTACCATCCGAAACGGGCAGAAAGCCACCGTTCGGCATAAAATACTTATCAAAAGTCCGTAAAATAAAGTTAACGGAAAAACTGTAAATCCAATAGTAGTATCCGTGGCATCAGTGAAAATCCGAGATAATATCACAATCCAACTACAAGATAAATGCTCGGTTAGGCAAGGCAGACACACGAGTTCATACAGATATATTCTGTCATGAACAGGCTGGGTGTATAAATAAAGTTACGCTCATGTACTACGATCACGTGAAGCTGGCGCTAATCGCATCACAACGAGTTCGGGCGCCCATGCGACCTCGAATAGGCTGGCACCTACTATGGATCCATAATGAGCGTATCGGTGCGTGTGAACAATCACGTGAAGGCTGGTCCTGGCCTCGGACGAGTACAACTAACACCGTGTAAGCCTCCCAGGTTGAGCGTGCAAAAACATGCCACGGAGTATTTTTAAATAAAACAAGTGAGGTAATTTCCCTTTTTGGGATAACCGTAAAACAATCAATATAATAAAGTATTCTCGGGTGTCGTACCCGGAATCTCAAGTATAACTCAATACTACGTGAAATACCAAGAATATACCACTTGGGCACCAAGGTATAGAAATACCAACTTAATGGTAAGCTAGGTGAACCCAAAAATACGGTAGAAAATTACCACTTCCAAGGTTCACCCAAATACGGCTCAAGTAGGGCTGGGTTCGGTTCCATTCGGTTCGGTTTTTGGCCAAAACCGAAACCAAACCGAAATTACTGTTCGGTTCGGTTTTTTTTTCGGTTTTTTTCGGTTCGGTTTTTTTTGTTTCGGTTTGGTTTTTTTTTTTTTTTTTTTTATTTTTTTTTTTACGAAAATTCTTTTGTTTTAAAAAAAAAAATTTGATCAACCAATGATTATACAAAGCCAACCAAACAAATAGACAAAAGATTATACAAAGCCAACCAAACAAATAGACGAAAGACATACATATTAAATCATCAAGAGTTAATTCTAATAAGTAGGAAAATTAGGAAAAATTAGTTCCAATTATTGATTGGCAACCATGTATTATGGGCTGGAAGGAGAATCAAAATAACAAATTTAAAACATTGGTTTGGATAATCATACCCTAGAAACCTTACAATTCTAATCAATAGAAAAGGACCTAACCATTAAAATCCAACAAATCAATACAAAAAATCTCAATACTTCAGATACTAGAACAAGACCAGTTCTCAGATCCCAAATAAAATACTAAAAACCCATCAACCCAAATAAAATTACACTATTCAATCACTACCCAAATAAAAGAGAGGGTAGTCTAGGGTTAATATAGGGAATAAGGCTTTTTAAATGTTTGGGCTAAGTGTGGGCCTATTAAGCTTGTGTTGAAATTGGACTAATATTTGGAATTGGGCTTGAAAAATTAATACCCAATAAAAAATAAATAAATAAACTATTAATTTATATTTATTCGGTTCGGTTCGGTTCGGTTTTTGAACCACTGAAACCGAAACCGAACCAACCACTTTCGGTTCGGTTCGGTTTTTTGTACTTCGGTTCGGTTTTTTTTCAGTTCGGTTTTTTTCGGCCTCGGTTCGGTGTTCGGTTCGGTTTTTTTCGGTTTTCGGTTTTTCGAACCCACCCCTAGGCTCAAGACCGTCAAATAGGTATAAAAACCCATAGTCACAAACAAGCACAATATCATATAATTCCCTAAACCCCCCTAAAATAGGGCTGGTTTGATACAAGCAATACGCGTACAAAAAAATAATACGGAAATTACCAATTTAATGGTGTAATTCCCAAAATGGAAATGTAGGCGAAAGCCCACTAATTTCCATGGCCTAACGAAATACCGAGATGATATAGTAAACCAAGTATTTGCCATGAAATACAAGGTCTACTAACAATACGAAATAAGTACCAATCTAAAGTCACTAACTAGTGTAGGCATAAATAAGTTTTGCTAACAAAGTGTAACAAAAATCAATTATGGCATAGGTGAAACCCAAAATAATAATTAAAACAAGTAAAACATTTAATTTAAGTGAGGAAGGGGCCCACTCACAAATACCGAAGCCGGGAATTCTAAATGCACGTCCTTCGAACGCCACGGGTCGCCAAAACCTCGGGTATATTCCCCGGTTCGGACCGGGTTGGACCGGATTGGACCGGGGCTCACTGACGTCACCAGCCGGCTCGCTGACGTCACGCCGCTGCAACTTCGGCAGCCGATCGCCGCCGCCGTCCGCCGCTTGCCGGCGCCGGAAACTGGGGAAGATGGCCAGAATTTCTAGGTTTAGGTCAGAAAATGGCCTGAGGTGGCCGGAGTTGAGCTCGAGCTTCTCGGTCAACAATGGTGCTCGATGAATCTGGGCCAGAAGTTCACATGCAGAGCCTGGGTTCGAGTCCCAGGGCTCTCAGGAGTTCAAAGACGGTGGTCTCGAGTTAAATCGAGGTCGGGAAGGGTGTGGTCGTCCAACTGAAGCTCGCCGGGAAAAATTGCAGCTTCGGTTTCTCTTGCAGATCGACGGGTCTTGAGATTCTGGGTTCGAAAACAGCCTAGAGACGGTGATGAGGATGATAATGGTGATGATCAGGAGTCGAAGTGGTCAAAGTGGAGCCTCGGGTTCGATGGGTGAAAGTATGGGTGTGGAGAGTAATTTCTGGGGTTTGGCTTTACTGGTTTTCTGGGCTCATGGTCGAGCTCAGTGAGCTCGGTGTGCAGTGGAGAAAGTCTGCAAGTATGCTGGTGACTAAGAAGGAAAATGGCTCGGGTGTGCTAGTAGATTTCCTTTTTCTTTTTGGGGGAGAATAATGTGTCTGTTTGCAGGGGAAGAGATCAAGGCAGAGACAGTGAGGGAGACAGAGACCGTGACAGCGAGACAGGACACGGGGAGAAGAAGAAGTTTGGGCCCAAATGGGCTGGGCCTAACACAACACTGGGCCCAAAACCCAAATTACAACAATACAAATTTAACGTCCATAGAACGCTCATTCGAACTCCGAATGACGTTCTGCTCGCGTCTACGCGTTCGTAGCGACGAGCACGTCGAGAAAATACGAGTGGAAGCGTCGTACGAGTTACGACGCAAAAGTCAACCGAAAGGTCAACCAAGGGCAAAATCGTCATTTTGCACCTCCGGGAATAAAATAATATTATTCTCCGGTACGGGCTGTGTCATAAACAATTTAGGAAAAGAAGTAGTAAACCTTGGATAAGAAGATATAAAGCACCTAAAGATAAAAGTAATTGCAAATGTTATTTATGTGGAGAAATGGGACATATTAGACCCAAATGTCCAAAATTAGGAAAGCAGCCACGAGATAAAGTATATTTAATGGAATTATTTAAATTAGAAGAAGATGAAGATATACAATCAATTTATAGCTTAGATGATTTAAGTGATAATGAGAGTATTTATAGTGTGGAAAGTATTAATATGATAGATTCAGATTCAGAGTACTATAGTAATTCAGATAGTGATATAGATGAATATATGTGTGCATTTATAGAAGAAGAACATGAAGAAGAATTTAAATATGTTAATTTAGGTTGGCCAGAAAAATGTCATAAGTGTAGTAAGCTAACAGCAAAAAAATATTATAATAAATATTCTATATTTTGTAAGTCTTGTTATAATAATAGATTATTAGAGATTAATTCAGCAGAATCACTAGAAAATACCAAAATATTAGGAAATAGTGTTCATAATATTGAAAAGCCAAAAAATAGTTCACTAATTACTATAAATTGTGAAATAGAATTAGCAAAAGACTATAAAATACAAACAATAGCAATGATAGATACAGGAAGTACAAAAAGTGTCATAAGGGAAGAATTAATACCAGAAAAGTACAGACAAAAATTAGCAAAACCAGTAAGAATAACACAGTTTGATGAGAGACCTGTTTATTTGACACATTGCATTAATAATGAGTCTATTAAAATAGAAAAACAACAATTTAATTTATCATTAACATTTATTTCACCAGTTGGATCATACCCCTTTATTATAGGTTTAAACTTTTTGAAAAGTATACAAGGTTTTTTATTTATGAACCCAACAATAACATTTTTTAAGAGAGGTATAACTATAACTGACCAAAGTAATAATTTAGAATCCTATAAAAGCATAAGTATAGAAGAGTCTAGTAGTCAAGATCATTACTATTTAGAAAATTCAAATAAAAATGAAGAACATAATAATATAGAAGACTTTGATGAGGAAATATTTGAGCATGAATATCCAGCCATAGAAGAAATAACTCCAGTAGAAATATTACAGCTAGATAGACCAAAAAGTTTAGAAGAATTGTTACAATTAGCAGAACAAACTAGAATTATAGGAGAAGACCCTCAATTACATTGGAGTAAAAATAAAATATTAGCAAAATTAGATATAATTAATCCAGACTTAACAATTAAGACGGCAGACATGCCTTGCAGTTTACTTGATAAGCAAGAGTTTGAGCAACAAATAAAGGAGCTTTTAAATTTAAAAGTAATTAGGCCTTCAAAGTCTAGACATAGATCAGCAGCCTTCATAGTAAGAAAACATTCGGAATTAAAGAGAGGAAAGGCTAGGATAGTATATAATTATAAAAGATTAAATGATAATACATATGAAGATAGTTATAAATTACCAAATAAAGATGAGCTTATAAATAAAATTCAAGAGAGTAAATATTTTAGTAAGTTTGATTGTAAATCAGGATTTTGGCAAATAAGATTAGCAGAAGAATCAATTGAGTGGACAGCATTCACTTGTCCAGAAGGACATTTTGAATGGCTTGTCATGCCATTTGGATTGAAAAATGCACCATCTATCTTTCAATGACAGTTTTTGTAGTGTATATGTAGATGATATTTTAGTACATAGTAAAAATAGAAATGAACATAGAAAACATTTAGAAATCATTTTACAAGAATTTATCAATAATGGTATTGTGATTAGCAAAAATAAAATAGCATTAGAAAAACAAGACATAGAATTTTTAGGAATGTATATAAAGTCAGGAACAATACAATTACAAGATCATATAGCTAAAAAAGTTTTAGAATTTCCAGACAAATTAGAAGATAAAAAACAATTACAAGCATTTTTAGGATTATTAAATTATGCAAGGAATTTTATTCCTGATTTAGGAAGAAAATAGCAGTATTACATAGCAAAACTAGCAAAACAGGACAAAAGTATTTTAATAGTGAAGATATTAAATTAGTACAAAATATCAAGCAAGAAATTACAAAGCTTAAACCATTAACTTTACCACTAGATAATAGTTATAAAATAGTTGAAACAGACGCATCATCATTAGGATGGGCAGGAATATTATACCAGAAAAAGCATAAGGAATCACCAAAGTCTGATGAACAAGTTTGTAGATATGCATCAGGAAAATTTAGTGATATACAGTCTAGACTACCAGCAACAGATTTAGAGATTTTAGGAATTATTAATTCACTTGAAGTATTTTCTTTATTTTTACATAATGAAATATTTACAATTAGAACTGATTGCCAAAATATAGTTTCTCATTATAATAAAATTCACACTAACAAGCAAGCAGCCCGAAGATGGGTTAATTTTGTTGATTCAATTACAGGAAATGGTTTTAAACCAATATTTGAACATATTAAAGGTAGTGATAATACATTAGCTGATATCTTATCAAGACTTATTCATTGAACAGGATGGAATATCACAGATCATCATCCTCAAGTAGCAAAAGACCACAAAGCAGCAGAGCACCTTTCAATAGCATAATGATGCACCATGGACCTTCACCATTCAATAGATTCCAGAATAGCATGAATAGACCAGCATCACCACCAGTACCCACTTTCAACTTTAATGGTACTATAGTGGAAGGAGTCAAAAATCCCACTCTGAGATACAGGCCAAGAGTACCAGGACTCACTGATAGGCAACAAGTACTTCTAGACAATTTCTGGAATATCCAAATAAAACAACCAAACATGAGGTTAGGACATGAAAAAATAATTAGGGCTTTAGAGCAAGAATTTGATGCATTTAATTTTAATTTCAACCAAAGTCAGCATCACATCCATTCACTACAAAACAATTTAGAAACAATTTCAAGAGATCATGATGGATTAGCAGCACAATTTACTAAGGTATACCAAGAGCTGCAAACCCTTAGAATGCAACAAAAAGCCAGTGATACTTTGAAGCAAGAACTCAAAATTGGCATAAAAATTGATCAGCATAAAAATAAAGAAAAAGAGGAAGAAGCTATTGAACAAGAGGCTAATGAGCCCATAGAAAATAAAGAAATTACTATTGAGCTCATAGAAGATACTAATATGGAGCAGCATCAGACTGAAGAAGCAGAAAATAGCATAATACAACATAGAGATATTTCAATAGAAGAAAAGTTTGAGCATTTTATTAGTACTATACCAATAGAAATAATAACTGATGAAATATTGCTAGAAGAAATCTTGAGGGCAAAATTAAGAGTGTTACCAATAGATATGCATTATGAAATTTTAGGCAGAGGTTCACAATCTATTCAAGAACTGCAACTACAATTGCAAATTGCCTTGTATAACTCTATCTTTGATCCAAAACCAGGGATGGATGTTAGTACAAAAATATATCCATCATGTGTTTGCAGTAGCACCGAAATTTGTAATTGTGAGCCAGAAGTAAATATAGCATTAGCTAGGATTAATATGGTAGATTTTCAAAATTGGCATTTTAGCTATGAGCATAAGGGTCAGCAGAATGTAGTAGAAGTTACACCATCTTTATTATTAGAATTTGGTTATCTTGAGAAAGTTTATATTGACAATAATTCACAACTAGAAACTTTCCCAACCAAGCTTAAGAAAGTAGCAGAAGATTATTTAGATTTATGGAAGCAAATTTGTATAAGCTTCATTAGTAGTCCTCTAGAATGGTACAAGCATATGCACAAAGAAGAGGCAAGACATATAGTCATGATTAACAAGGAATCCTTCAGATTATATCCCATATCACATTACAGGTGGACTCCTACAAAACAACATATCCAACGATATCGAGGAAGTCAGATACTGGCATTAGAAGAATTTGAAGATTTCAATTATGATATGTCATTAGTAGCAGAAGACAATGAGATGTATATTTACAGCAGATTCAAAATTCGTCATCAACCCTACTGGAAACCTCAATATCCAATAGGAGAAGCTGAAGTAACATATTTCAAAATAAAAGAAGATCATGAAAAGCAAGAAAAACTAGAACAAGGAGATGAAGATTTCTGGAATAATATGACAGAAGAAGAGCTGCACAATATGGATAATATGATGGAAGCTTAGAACACATGGCAGCAATAAGCAAAAGTTGAAAGGCAGAAGTTCCGAATAGCATAATACAAAACTTTGTATAATAATTCAGATATGAAAATAATTGTGGGACCCGCTAGACTCCCAAAAATTAAACGATATTACTTTCATTCATAAATTACGGTAAAATCAACATTTTAAGCCACAAGGCCTACATTTATATTAAGCTCATTTTGTGGGTTGTCCACGCGACCAAGGCTTGGATTTTCTACCAGCTGCTTAATTGTTGCTGGATTTTGGAATTGTTAGAGGATCTACCGCCCTTATCTTTGTAGGTATTTCTGGAGGAAAGTGTCTTCCGTCCTCCACGGGCTGCTGTCATGGCACGTCGTCTCTGCTTGCTCAAGCGCTTTACCAGCTCAGCATCGTTTCCATTTTCGGTGTCATTATCTCCCTCCTGTGGAAACAAAATTATTGTGAGTGCTTTCCATATCATTAGAGTGTAATGTAAAAGAAACTGATTTCTCATTAGATTGAAGAATAATTACATTTCAGTTTACATACACTTTCACTAATTACAATTAACTTTTAATTAAGGAAAACTGACTTCATTAACAAAATAACAAACTTCATTGCCAAGAGTTAACCTCGCCCCAGTAACACAAGGGAAGACAACTGCTATTACAGCTGCATTAAGGTATGGATCCACAAGCTATTTACCCATGACATTGTAAACATAAGTTACCTAATATCTCCAGGCCACGATTGGCCACACACTCTAAGGCCTAGATAAATCCTAACTTCAATTCCATGTAGGAAGCACAATATAAAGACAATTTCAAGACTTACCTTGTCGGTCACATCTTCACATTCGGGTTTACTGCTCGGGCCTGCTTCACAGTTTCTTAGATTGTCCTCCAATTTTTCCTCTTCCGGCTTTAAATTTGAAGTCTGATCCTGAATGATTACAACAAAGTGCAAGTACGAAATTACAATGCATGATGCAAGAAAGCATCTCCAAGTAAATAAGAACCACCGAAATAAAGAATGTCACTCAAAGTAGTTTGCTAGAATGTCTTTCCAAGTAAGATAAAATTATACAAGTCAGTTGTTTTGACAAGCCGATTTGTTATCATTTATACAAACACAAACTTTCTATATTACTCTGTAAATACACTATCAGTTATGATTTCACTAATCTTCATTTTGTACATAAAGAATCACTTCAGATCTCAGATTGTGACTTAAAACACTTCCATTTCTTCGTGACATCAACAAGCAAGTGAAAAATGTACCTGATCTAGCAAACTCAATGAATCAACACCCTCTATGTTCGATTCATTTAACGCAGAGTTGTCAGTGCCATCTTCAGTACCTTCATCACCAGAACTAGCATCCTTATCCAAACTTCCCTCAATGAACTGGACGTAAAAGCATGATATTGAGAACATTATAACGATAACAAAACAAAAAAACAATATTGGCCTCACAGATGTCTTGCATACAACTGAAAAAGCATTTTTGGTTAAATGAACTTGATCATAAATAGATAGGACAAGGTATATTGTGACCACAGAGTGGACTATACACTCGACTCAATAACCCAATGAAATGTTTTCCAAAAGGGTGGAACATCTTCCTTGCAAGAACAATATGAGTGTCTGGCTCCACAAATACAAATCGAGAATGTATATGAATCTACCATGCTTCACAACACTACAATACCTTCTCAATGTCTTCCTGATCCTTCCTAGTAAACCCACTGGCAGCAAGTTCCTTGTCCAGAAAAACAGCATCCTTGGCTATTGAAGAAAAACAAAGCCTCCCACTTTCATCTGTGTCTACCTCTGTTCCATCAGTATCATCTCTGCACTCTCGAAAATTCATGTTGAACCTGAAAGAAAAAGAAAGAATCTTGACAAACTAAACTAGACAGAACCTTTATCCCCAACATTTTTGCTTCCCATGCCCCTGGCACGTACCCTAACCTCAGAGGTTATAGAAGATACATGAAAAGTAAGAAGCCAACACCATATTCCAATGATCTTAAAGAAAATGATGAAATCGGAGGAGCCAATAAGCAGAATTCTTAGTTGAACATAGCCTATATGTTATTGTTCAGTGTATTGCTTTTAAACTAAATGTTATTAAGAAAATGGTGCCAAATATCATCTGGATGCATTCCTTCTGTCAACCCAACTAGAAATGCTGTTCAGGGGTTTCACAACCTTGAATATTATATGTAAATATTCAGAAAGTGAACAGAAATTGCATTTGACTTGTTAGTTGGAACAAAAAAACACTGACCTCTTTCTAAAAAACTTAAAGACACATTCAACATCACGGTCAAAGTACCTGAAACATGAGAACTTCATAAAATGAGAATATGATATCTGATAAACAAAACTTTTCTGCAAGTAAACAAATCAAATCACTTAGAAAATCAACAATAAATGACTCGTATTTTTAAAAAGCAGATCTTACATCTGTGCGTTATGATGTGATACAGATACCATTTGTGGAAAATCAATCATGGTGACCTTCTCGTCATCATCAATCTAAAAGAACAGAAAATTGAACATTGATTACAGAGCTTACCAATGAAATGAAAAGAGAAGCTAATAAGGCATTTGGAGCGCATATATTAACTGAAATACTAATACAACATATAGGAAAACTGTACCAAGTGAGCTGAAATACTAATACAGCATACAGAAAAACTGTACCAAGTGAAAGCAGAAGTAGAAACCGAGTGGTGTAAAAATATAATATTACAGACTGCCTCAAATGCATACCATAATGTTAAATTCATTGAAGTCGCAGTGAATTAAACCATGTTCTGCGAGGCGAACAACAAGCCCGATGATTGTTTCAAAAACCACCTCTGGGTTCTGCAGTTGCTTCACCTGAACACTGTATAGGACAGAAGTGAATTCCATAGCTCCATGAAGCAGCATGATCGTTATCATTCTTTTTCATTTTCTAATCTTCTTTTTTCTTAAGAAAGCCAGCTCCAAAAGAAACATTAAGGAACACATTATGTCTGATAATGTCACTGTATAACGTGCTATTTCCAGGGTTTCTCATTCAATTATTTATATATTTTTTTGGCAAAAGAAACAAAGTTTTAATGCTAACTGATTCAATTATTTGAACCAGTAATTTTAAGAAGAAGAAGCTTACAGTGGGTAGCCTTGTACAAGTGACATAATCACACAATGCCTGTTACAATCCACGGCACTTGGAACAGGAAAACCATGCTCTTCTAAAGCCTGATCAAGAAGAGCAAAATCATATAGACGAAATCAACATGATAAACCCACAATAGGGCAACACGAAAAGATAAAAATGCCAAAGGATAGAGACAACTAACCTTCATAAAAGCAAATTCTTTGAGTGCAGCAAGGCGGGACAAGTAGAGCCAACTATAACTGCTACGATGTTTTAAGTAATCACGTTTAGATTTTACAGCCCTAAAAGAAACCCTACCAAGCCTGTGCAACTTCATTGCCATAACCGTACCATCTTCTGTGGCGACCTCAAAGATATCTTGAAAAGAAAAAGAAATTTGATCAAGAATAACGACAATGGAATATATAACTCCACAATTGACAACAGACTCAATTGGTTTATAAAACAAAAGGAGAAAAAAGATCAAACAAAAAGAGAAAACCGTACCAGACTCTTTTCCTACGCCAATTTGACGACCAACAGACACAAAGACCCCGCGATTCACCAGAGTCTTAATTGCAAGAAAATCATAACCAAGGTATGTGAGGCGAAACCCGTCATCTGAATGCACATGAACATGATAGCAAAGACATAATAAGAGAAATTTCGTAACAAAAATATTGTTGATTGTTTGAACCAATCAGAACATGTGCATTACATTTAGAAGAGTCGTGATGCAAGAGCTTATGCCTGAGCAGATTCTTGAGGACCTTATAAGTACCCCCATGCCTATAAATTTAAGAATTAGATCATCAAAGTTACAGAAAAAGATGACGATTTGGAATTCTTCAACAACAAAAATTAAATAGTAGATACATATTACATACTTGAGCGAAGCTATGCGATCCACCAGCTCGCAGGGTACAATTTCATGCTGCAAACAGAAATACAAATAGATATATGTAATTGAGCTAAGCTATTAGCTATGCTGAGAAATTAAAACGATTTCGGGAAATCGAAAAAGGAAAGTAGAGGGATTTACTTACATTTCTCATGCCCATTTCCACAGCAGTTAGAACCCTAAAATCATCTTTGGAGAGGTATCTCAACATGTTCACATCCAGCTTCATTCTGCTGTTTCGCTTTCTCTGCTGCTTATTTTAGCCTTGGGAATCGTAGTGCTGGGCTCGGAAGGGGAAGTTCCGATCGGTTCGTGGCGCAGTGGTGGTAGTGGCTGAATCTTAGCGGCAAGGGCTTCAGTGGCGGCGGCGATGGCTTTGACGGTGGCAACTATGAAGGTCAGAGATAGATGAGGGAGATAGACGAAGGGGAAGCACGTATGAGGTGGTGGAGGTCGATGACTGAGGGAGGAGATGGAGAGGAGGAGATGAAGAAAATTGCAGAGGGACAGAGACTGCCGGCGAGGAGAGGGTTTAGGGTTTAGGATTTGTGTTTTCACTTTCCTGTTGCTTCTGTGGTTGTGCTTCTACTGTTCTACAACCTATAGCAGCAGGACGTCAGGGGGTACGAATTATACCATCTGTTATTTCTTCTTTAAATAATATTTAAAATAATATAAAATTATAATTATTGTTGTGAATATTATTTAATTTTATGCGATTGTGTAAATCTATAATAAATTATGTACAAGAATTCTACAAGATCTAGAAGATCTTTCCTTGTACAACTTGTATTACTTGGAGGAAAAGTTATTATTTCCCTCTTATTACTATAAATAAAGACACTAGGCATGAGAAATTAACCACAATTCCTCACGCCATCTTCTCTCTCCCGATTTCTCTCATTTTTCTCTATCTAGATTTTAGGTCACAACACATTATCAACACACTCTTGAGGCTATGCTAAAGAGAGTTCAATCATCTTCAATTATGGAGAGTATTACTTTCAATAATTCTTATTTTGCTTTACTTTTTATTTTATTGAATTGATATACTTGTTATTGATTCAATTGCTCATTTTTATGTCTATGTTGGACGTGATGCACGGTTGAAGATAGAAATCTAGAATTGAAAGCAATTCTTCTACAAACCCATTTACAATATTCATCAGCAATCCAAGTACCTTCTAAAATACGATTTCAATTTTGATATTTTTTTCAAACTTGATTGCATGAAACCTTCACCATGATGTATGAACCATAATTTACGCTTTTAAAAGAATTATAATCTATTGCTTAAATGATTGTTATATGGTGAATTGAATATGTGTGGAAGAAAAAGAAAAAAAATGTGTCTAAGTTATGGCTGCACCTAGCCGTCAAAGCCAATTGATGCAGCAGCTTCTGGCTCTAACACACAGAAACGACAGCTTTTAAAGTCGTCTTCTTCCTCTGTCAACCATGCCTCGATCTCACTGAGACTCACTGCGCCTGAAGCAGCAATCCACCACTGATATTCAGTGATTAACAGAGATGGTGACACCAAAATTTGTCCTGCTACAGAGTTGTCGACTCCGACGACATTAGCCCGAGAATTCAGTTTGAATCCTCACTGAAATTTCTCTAGACACTTAAATCGCCTCACTGTGCAATTTCCCCTATCTCTGTGCTGGAATTAGCGACCACCACCCTCCTCAACTAAATTCGAGGCTTGGTCCACAACAAACAACAACAGCGAACCACCCACTTGCGCCAGCAGTCGCAAAAGCTCAAGGTCGAGATTCCCTTGACCTTTGGGTTTTGTTCACCCACGGCAGACCTCAAGTACCACGCTTGAT
The DNA here is from genome assembly GCA_018257905.1 of Gillenia trifoliata. Classification (NCBI taxonomy): domain Eukaryota; kingdom Viridiplantae; phylum Streptophyta; class Magnoliopsida; order Rosales; family Rosaceae; genus Gillenia; species Gillenia trifoliata. The sequence continues at coordinate 6,320,951 of CM031088.1, read as the reverse complement.
CTCACTAACGAACACCAACATCCACGACGGTGTTAGGGTACAGCGATACTTATCCGACCAACAACAATGCCCCCACCGTGGAAGCGTTAGGGTTTCGTTGAACCTAGCCCTCTGGGCTTTTGATCTCACAACCCAAAACCGGGTTGGATTGGTTCTTGGGCCCACAATTTGGGCCTGGTTTTTGTCAAAGATCATAAGCCCATATTTGGGCTTAGACTTACAGCCTCTATTCCCCATGCTGACCAGCAGACCAGCAAACGAAAAAAAAAAGATTTGGCCTTACAGCCCACCTCAAGTTAGCCTCATAATTTGGGCCGTGATTTATCTCACACAAAATGCTCTTAAAGTTAACCACATTCACTATATATGTTTTCAATTGCTTTATATATTTTTTTCCATATAATGCATTTGTTTGCAGATACCATGAACCTAAAGTTCATGTTTTTAATTCCAACCCGAAGTTTCGAAAAAGTGTCATAGAATCATTTTTATGTTTCCTAAAATTCACGACTAGTGTAGAAACCTGAAGTTCTCCATGATTAATCCACTAAACCAAACCATGTCTTAGAACCCGAATATTTTAACTTTGATGCTTATGGAGAATTTATTTCCCATAAGCACCAACCATAATCTTGTTCCCTTTATCCAGTAGATTGTCAAATCGTAACAAGTTTGATTTCACTGACATGGAAGTTTCTAGTAAAAACTACTTTATATGGGTACGAGTTGTGAAGCTCTACTTGACTACCAAGAAGCTGAGAAACATCAAAGCCAACAATGACGTGGATAAAGCTAAATAAGCCTCCACCATGATCTTCATTCGAAGACTAATGTCTGTAGCATTGTAAATGGAAGTACCTCGATGAAGAGGATTCCATGGCTTTTTGATTCGCTCTATGAAGAGGAATCATGAAAATATGATCTTGCTTGAAGCAAGACATATCCTGTCTGACGCAAGACATGATTGAAACCCATCTGTGAATAGGTACAACTCTGAAGTTTATAGAGTGTGATTGAGTTTTGATTGGAGAAGATTTTTCTCATCCTTCTATGCTTCTTAACATGCTCCTGAAGTAGCATTGTAGATAGATAAGGTTCACTAAAATTTTGGATCTGATTACTACCACATTGCTCACTAAAAAGCACAACAGTGATTCAGCTAGGAGTTACCAAACAGTATAAACCCAGCTTCAGCTGGAGTCTACCGAAAGGTGTGACCTAGTTTCAGCTAGAGTCTACTGAAGTACATACCCTGCTTCTGCAGGTACATACTGAAGTAGAACTTCAATCTCGGCTGGATCCTACCGAAAGGACACGCTCTGCTTGGGCAGAGGTTTATGGAACAGAAGGCTCTGCTTTGACAGGTGTCTACTAAGTCTGCTCGTCCATATTCGGCTGGAGAGTACCGAATACTGGTAGAATCAGAGCCTACCAAGGGGGTGGCATCACACCCAATTACGTGATCTCATGGCACTTAGACCCAAAACTTCAAGAATAAGGGACGGTATCCCCGAACATCAATTGTGCTTAATCTACTTTCATTTTAATGGAAGAGATCATTGGTTACGCACTTGTATGTGCCCCTACTAATGTTATTGATGAGTATCATTCTTGTAGTCAATCTATGAGACTAATTTTGCTCCACCTAACACATTTGGAAGAACATAATTTTGATATGGAATAGCCATATTGGCCAAACTCCCTAGAAAATTTAGTTTACTTTGTGAACAATTTTCTATATTCCCTAATTTAAGTTTGGTGTTTGTTTTAGTTATGGATAATTTTATGGATATTGTCTTCGAATATGAGTTAATTGAATCATGTTTCTTGTCTACATGTGACCGAATTCAATTAACACGTGATTAGGTATAAATGTGGGGAAGTTAATTGTCTGGATGAATGTGCAACTATGCACACTAACTTCATCACCCCTCTAGCAACAAATTCAGGTCTATCCAACCTGATTAAGAGCATTAGCATCGCTCATCGTTGTATTAATGGTACTGAATTACCATTAAAGGGCCTTATGTTCTATCTGCTCCAGAAGAACGTCATTGAGTTTTAAGGATATTCGAGAGAACAATGATCATGAAACCACTGAAGAATGAAATACCTTTGCATCACCTCTTAAGAATATGATGCAACGTCTTACACAACGCATCACCTTACCTGGAGTAAGAATTTTGTGTTTACAAGCACACTTTGACAAGCATGCTCATTGGGGAATTTTGATTTTTATATCATCCCTAGCAAAGATACTACATAACCCTCTTTTCACAGTGGATTAAAAAGAATATTTGTGGACTAATCCAACCAAAATGCAGACCATGTAATATGGTTTTGGTTGATATATCGACACACTGGTCACATGTTTATCCACACACATTGTTGCTAACCTCCTGGCCTATTTTAACTTAAGGGCTCACCACATTAATCATCCTTTAAAGTTTGAAAGACTGAATAATGTTGAAAAGTTTTTATCGAAGATTTTTCAATAAAGTATTGCATGTCTTTTGGGTCTAACATTGAACGTCGAATTCCCCATGTTCACCCCAAAACAACCTCGTAGTAAAGCGCATTTTTTAAGATGATCACCCGGACCTTGGTGAACACACCAAGCTTTTGGATATAAATGGGTGTACAAACTTAAATACAAATCTGATGGTAGTACTGAGCATTACAAAGCTCGTTTGGTTGCTAAGGGGTATACTCAACTCGAAGGTATTGATTAGCATGACACTTTTTCTCCCACTACCAAACTGGTCACTTTCTACTACATTCTTGCTCTTGTTGTCACCTATTCTTGGCATCTTTATCAACTTGACGTTCATAATGCATTTCTCCATAGTGATCTCATGGAGGAAATTTACATGACTCCACCTCCTAGTCTTCAGCGACAAGGGGGAGAATTTGGTATGTTGCCTCAACAAGTCACTTTATGGTTTGAAACAAGCCTCTCAACAATGGTTCTTCAAGTTCTCCCAAGTCATTAAGCATGATGGCTATGTTTAATTAGAAGTTCACTTTTCACCAAACCGAGAGGGCAAGTCATTTAATGTTCTTCTTATTTATGTTGATGACATTCTAATAAAAGGGAATGACTTGACTGCCATTGATAGTTTTAAATACTAAGTTCCATATCAAAGATCTTGGTAATTTAAAATACTTTTTGGGCATAGAAGTGGCACACTCCAAGAAAGGGATTTTTATTTCACAAAGAAAATATTTATTGGATATTCTTGATGATGTGGGGTTTCTGGAATCCAGCCTACTAATTTTCCTATGGAGCAGAATCTAAAACTACTTCCCGATGAAGGTGAGATTCTCAAAGATCCAGCCAAGCATAGGAGGTTGATTGATCATCTAATTTACCTCACTATTGCCCGCCCATACATCACATATTCAGTCCACTTGTTAAGTAGATTTATGCAAGCTCCTTGAAAGCTATATTATGAAGTTGCCTTACATATCTTAAAATATTTGAAAGGTTCACCTGGACAAGGTATAATGTTCTCTTCTCAAAATGATCTTCAGTTGAAAGCATATTGTGATTCAGATTAGGCGGGATGTCCTACCACTAGACAGTCCACAACTGGCTATTGTGTTTTCCTTGGAGACTCTTATTTCATGGAAAAGCAAACATCAGAAAACCGTTTCTCTTTCCTCCACCGAAGCAGAGTATAAGTCCATGGCATCAACATTTTGTGAGTTAGCGTGGTTCCAGAATTTGTTTCGTGATTTACAAATTCATAACAAAGGGGTGGCTACCTTATTTTGTGACAACCAAGCTGTTCTTTATATTGCAGCTAATCCAGTGTTTTATGAGAGAACACAACACATTGAAATTGACCGTCACTTTGTCCGAGATAAAATCATGGAAGGAAAAATCATCACATGATTTGTTCCATCCATGTCACAGCTTGCCGATATCTTCACCAAAGCTTTGGGTAGGGAAAGATTTTGTTCTTTGTTAGGCAAGTTGGGTTCATGACATTCACTCTACAACTTGAGGGGGAGTGTTGAGAAGTCAACGATTCTTTCACAATTCTTATCCTTGATCAGCGTCAATTTAAGGAAAGAATAATGTGAATTGATCACATTCCTTCTTTGTAACAAATAGCTAGTTTATAGGGATCATTTGTAATTATATATAGATGTAATATTGTACAACCATATCAATGCAATTGAAGTAAGTTCAGAAATTTCCAAACCTAAATTTAAGAAAATGTGCCTATAAAACACCAACTCGTGCATACAAATAAAACTCACTTTTCACAGCCCCAGTTTTTACATCACTTTGTTATTTTGGAGAAAAACACTTAGTAAGTTCGATATAATCAAAACTCTAGTGCAAGGACTTTTATTGTCATAGTTGGATCTTGGTGACATAAGTATTTTGCAATATAAGTCATCGGGTCACACTTTCTCAACCGCTCGATCGAATCTTACGGTCATCAAAACGCTTGTACCGGTTTCTGGTTGCACAAAAGAAAATTTGCGTTACTATATCCACCAAATGTCTCTCACTCACTTTATAACTAAAATATGAATGACAAAACAATATAATATGAGTAAAAAAAAGCCAAGGGATGGACATAGTAACACTCTCTTCCTCGCGAACATGTCCGAAAACATTGTGTGTATGGACACAGTTTTACTTGCAGCCAACAACCTCAGATCAATGTCAGTATTGTTTTTGAAACATAAACCGAATACTAGGACCGGCCATTGGTCCACAGGTGATGCAGTTTCAGAGCACACCACTCACAAAAATTCCTTTATTCAGTAGCTTTTGAGGTCATTTCCTCTTTTGACCTTCAGCTGCTGCTGCTGCTATTTCCAATGCTTTAGAAGATTCTTGAGCGATTAAGAAAGCATTGCACTCCATTTGGTCGTCATTGGATTCTTATAAATAATTATGTTGCTTTTTTATTGACATTATGGATGGTCTTTCCCTAATTAGCCTCTTTTCCAAAGCTGTGTAAATGTAATAAGTACTCACAATTGCTAATTACTTTTCTCATTGGTGGGGATCACACCCCTCGTGCCTGGTTATGACTTTTTAACCATTGATTAGCCAACTTTTTGTAATAGTTTAAGCTTCTTTTTTTTTTTTAAGAAAGATAAAAAATTAAGCAAGTCGAGCTCCACATAAGGCTTGTTCATCGGTCTACCATAATAGCGGTACTCTGTAAGCCCTCACCAGACGGTCAAAAAGAACCAAGATCCTGGGAATTAGACATCAACTACAAAGTATTTTACTTCCTTCCCGCTCATAGCAATTAGAAAGAGCCAACTCCCTGATAGAACGACCCCTATGTTCTCTATCATGTGTCACCCCTAATAGTTTAAGCTTTTTAATTACCTACTCATGCGTCCCCCCAAGTTACATGTAGTTTAATATCCTAGTGGATAGGGTGTTGGGTTTCTACTCATGCATTCCGGGTTCAAAATTTCCCCTTCTCCTAAATTATTGTAATAGTTTTGAGTCTTTTCCCTTCCCTTGATAATAGTAATTTAAAATTAAAATAAAAAATAAAAAAATTACCTACTCAACCTCAAGTTGATAATAATCCAACTTAATTAGCATCATTTATCATTAAATTAATTAATAAAGTATGTTTTTAAGGATCTTTTCTTTTTCACTGATAAGTATGTGATCGACCTTCCAAGGTCCAAAACAATGGGAATCCAGAAATCTAATCTTAGGGGGCCTATATATTGTAAAAGAAATAGTGCGCAGTTTTTTTTAGTTTTTTCTGTTCGGCATTTCGTGGTCCTCTGCGGAGCCATGTTGTGTACATGCCAACAGATGTCGAGATTAGGCGAGTGACCTACTGAGTCATCTCGAGACCCATGCCAAGTGATGCCGATGCTTCCTACCGAATACTATCTAAATATGCCGAACAGAAATTTCATCGAACATTTAATGGACACAAAAAAATCCCGTGTCAGACATTCAAAGAGTCGTTGGAGGAACTTCACCAGCTCTTTCCCTAATATCCGAAGGATCCTAAGACCCCCCGAGTCGTCCGAGTCGTTATGTGAATTTGCCCATTTGACTTGAATCTATTCTATTTTATACAGAGAGTAGTTGAGAATTGAGATGTCATCCTTTGATTCCTTTTTCATTCACTGACCCTTTTTTATTCCATTATTTATCTGTGTTTTATTTTAATATATTCAATCCAAGAATTTTGTTTTACACATACTTAAATTACTCAGGAAAAAAAATAGCAACCTACGGATAATTAAAAAATATAAACAGAGAAGGAAAATAATTTTACATTCACATGAAACTATGACAGAATTGTATATAGAAGAATGATACGCACAGTGCATGCGTGCTGTGATAAAAGTCACGAAGAGAATATATAAGAGTATATAAATGACTAATGGCTAACCCCGAGGGGTTGGTCTAGTGAAAAGCGAGCAAAGAGTTAGAGCTTTCAACCCGAGTTCGAACTTTCACGGATACATTTTTTGGAGCTACTTTGGCGTATAGTTTGACCATGGGGCCAAAAGTACGCTATCACCTCATGCGGTAGCGAGGCTGCATGAGGAGAAAGATTAGTTTATCACCAATGTGGTAAGACTCCTTTCTAGTATGTGTATTGTAGTGCGTTCGAAACATGGTAGCTCATTTAGGACTTGAAAATAAATTCACGTACGTAGGGTACTTTTTCAACTCAGTTATGTACACAGCGTGCAACTAATAACTACCTAAAATGAATTCACGTCCTAGAAGGACGAGGTCATCTCAAAACGACTATATGGAGGAAACTACCCGACTTGAACTTTATTAGTTCAAGCTATGCAATCTTGCACGAGTACTCTAGGTTGCTCATTAGGCCAACCTTTAAATTCTATGAGTCCAACCTACATATGCACTCTCCATTCCTATATTGCTTTGTGAGTTCTTCTTTTTCATAATAAAAGCAGACAATGTCCAATTAAAGGTGAACTCTAAACCTTAAACTCTAAATTCTGGTCATTGTCCAATTAAAAGTGAACCATGTACGTATCTATGTTGTCTGATTTCATGTTTTTTTTTTTATCAATCTCTACTTACAGTAGCAATTCATAAGCACTAAGACGCTCTTTGGGATTTCATATTTATTTTATATAAAGGGTTAAAACTAATATATAGTCAAACAAAATGCATTTCAAACATCGTATTTGAACTAACAATTGAGAAATATGAGCTCTTTAAAGTATCATCATATTCACTTGAGTATTGCCCTAGTGCTTTGTATTATTGAATACAAACATCTTTTATTATTTTTTTAATGAATGTCAACCGTTAAATTAAATATAAATTAATCACAGCCGTCTATCATTTCATAATACCTGATAATGCGCAGGACTAAAAAATTTTAGTATTCACTTTTTCCTCAACCTCAGTTGAAAAAAAAGTGTGATAAACAAATGGATGGATTTTCTGTCAACTGAGAAATATGAATGATCCAAACGTTAGTGAGTGGGGAAATCTCTAGAGTCCACCTAATAAAGCAAAGAGAAAATGACTAGCATTGAAAATTGGAAAAGTGCATGTATAATTATAAAGCCATGCAATGAGTTATCTTTATGCATTTCATATCAAATTTTTTGTCTAAGTTTATATAGCACAACAAGAGAACACAATTTAATCAACTACCATTCAACTACTCATTCCCCTCTTGATTACGATGCCAAATAATGCCACCTAGGCAATATGTATATATCCTGCTGAAGTTGCGTGCTACGCGAGGTTAATGTGGTGCTTTATACAATGTTTTTTTATAACCAAATTCGAATATTTTTTTCATAGTTTGGATGAATTTTTAATGTAAAATGTCATTTATATATAATATATATATATAATACAACATTAATTTTGTGGATTAACAAAACTGAAATGAAAATAGAATGAAACCTGCTGCTCGAATATATATATTAATATTGGATTTGTGTGGTGAAGACGTGAAACCACATTATTTACATGTCCACATAACAACTCTGTGGCTGACCCTAAAAAAATTGTGAAAATATTGAATAATATTCATTACCTCTCATTGAGCAATTAGATACATAATTAGAACACTTTTCGATATGATTAATCACATTGTGCTCAGTTTGATGTACTTTTCTATTATAAAATAGTTATGATCTATATTAAATTCATATAAAGTATGGAAAAGAGGAATTAAATTTGAGTACAGAGGAATGAACATATTGTTCTAACTAACTTGGTTAAGCCAAAATATGTAGTTTTAGGCTAGCACCCAACAATATTGAACTTAGGCTTGGTAAACGGCAAGAAGACATTTCACCAAATGTGTTACAAGTCGTTTTTTTATGCCAGATCAATTTCAAGTGGTATTGACGCTCCACATTTATGTTTCCTAAGCGCCTATGTATTTACCGGTTGTGTGATAGGTGTTATTCACGCTTCACATGGTTCTAGTGAGTTTATTTGAAGCGGCCAAATCTATCTTGGTATCTCTTGAGCTATTGGAGGTGATTCGGCTTTTATATGCTCGGTTGCTCCAGTTTTGAGTACTTTTTTAAAATAACGAGCGAGTACATATGCACAGTTACTCAACTAGTTTAGACGTGTTGAAATGACTGGTTCACATGTTAATGCTTGCAACTCAGCATATGACTGGATTCCATTGAGGTTCGGACTAGTCAACCTTTTGTCAACACTTGGACCATTGTGTGGGTTCTCCTCTTCTCGGGGCCTTTGGCTTTGAAGAGTGAACTTGAGCTCATCTCGGGTTATATAAACATCGCAATCATTTAAGAACTATTTTTGATACAATGATATTGAAATGTGAAATTTGAGTCAAACAATGTGTTTAGTATCAAATTCGTCATTCGTGGAAAGTCAAACTTAAATCCCCCGCTTATTAATGGAAATATATAGCACTAAGCAACAATACTAGCAAATGAACATTTTGAAATAAGAAATAAATAACTTTTTGTTAAGTAGGATAATATTTGAAGGTTTCATAAGAAACGACATTAAATGAAAGGTTAAATTCTTCTCTCAATCCACAAGAGTACTTCCAGGACCACATGGACATGGAAACCACTTCTTCAACACTAAAAAACTCTCGCTACTTAAAAGACTTATACAATACGAATACATCGTTCCGTATTTATAAAATAAAAATGTGTGAGTTTTTATCTATATATCCTAATTTTTCTTTTCTGACACAAAACTCTTGGACGGTGGTGTCATGAAAGTTGTTCAGCTCAAAAATTAGAAAAAAGAGAAAAACACGTCACGGATCAAAATCAGCCAAAATCTCTCACGCCGCCAATAGTATTTCACAAATTCAGTGACAAAAAACAAAAATTGAAAAACCCAAAATCCAAAAAAAAAAAAACAAAAAATATTCATATTACCCGGAAAAGTCCACATAACCCCTCCTCTCTCTCTCTCTAGCCTGTCCGTTTATGGTCTATAAACGCTACTACACCTTTTCCGATGACCTCCGGGGACTCTAATTACTGAAACTCAAGCTCCCACTGCTGCTTAAACCCGGCCACATGTCCGAAAACGACGTCGTGACGCGGACGTTCCGGGCGCTGGTGGAGGGCGCCGACCGGAAGTTCGCTAGGGTTCGCGACGTGCCTGCGTACGGACGCCTCCACAACCAGCACTACTTCCACAAGGTCTTCAAGGCCTACATGCGCCTCTGGAAGTACCAGCAGGAGAACCGCTCCAAGCTCGTCGCCGCCGGCCTGAACCGCTGGGAAATCGGCGAGATCGCCAGCCGGATCGGCCAGCTCTACTTCGGTCAGTACATGCGCACCAGCGAGGCCCGCTTCCTCGTCGAGGCCTACGTCTTCTACGAGGCCATTCTCAGCCGCAGCTACTTCGACGGCTCCGCCGGTTCCAGAGGTTTTGGGAAGAAGGATATAGGAGTCCGGTTCAAGGAGTTGAGATTCTACGCCCGGTTTTTGCTCGTTTCGTTGATTTTGAACCGGACCGAGACGGTTCAGCTTCTCGCCGAGCGGTTCAAATCGCTTGTTGATGACTGCAAAGCCAATTTTCGGGTAATTTTCTCGTTCTTTTTTGCGGCATTAGGATTTGTTTGGTTTCTGAGAAAGTGGGAAGTGAGAACCAATCAATCATACAAGTTATTAGAATATTTTGACTGGGTCCTTCTAGGAGAGACAGAGATTGGATCAATTGAGTGATTTGTTATTGCAAATTTTTGATATATACAATCTGGGGTCTTCGGCCTTCGGTTTTCAAGCTAAGATTCATTTCGATGCGTTGTGTTGATTGTCATTTTATTAAGTGAAAAGGACTTGTCACGTAAACCAGGTCCGAGTGTGTCGAGTGTTGCCATGCTGTTATGAAAAATGACTGAAGAGGAGATGTGAATTCCTCGTTATGTATGCATTGCTTAAAATGCACCGTGATCTACCAGTAGTTGAGATACAAGTTGGCAAAGTGACTGCCAGAAGCAGTTGGATTAGGGTGGAGTCAGTGGAATTTATGCAGATACACAGGGATGGTTTAGTTTTAGGGGTGGGAAATATTTTGGGGTCCAACACGTGTCTCCGGAGTTACTAAGTTGTTGGATGAAGCAATTTGAAGTTGCAAATCACCGAAGCGCATTTGTTTTCTGCTTGGCCTCTTTGAAATGTTTCATGAATGAAGCAACTGAAAACTACATGCCAGAGTTAATCAATTTTTTACTGAAGGAACTTATGTCTCAATTCAAATAGTTAATATGTGTGCAAACTTTTATTTATGTCTAGTTCAAACTTCAAATAGTTAATTTGTAGTAGTGTTCCTTGATAAATTTCTTGCAAAGTTCTTTCGTGGGTTTACCTGCATGATTTTGGACATTTGAGCTATCTCTTCTCAGGACACTAATTTTAAAGAATGGAGGCTAGTGGTGCAAGAAATTGCTCGATTTATGAAAGTTGATACGGCCTTTATGAATGTCAGGCCGTTGCGATACTCCACCTTGTTTGATTCACATCCAGCATCTCTTCCATATGTTGCTCGTTTCCATGCAAAGAGGGTTTTAAAATTTCAGGATGCATTGTTGACAAGCTATCACCATAATGAGGTAAAAATAAATGATTGTTCACATCTTTAATCATTGATTTTATTTCATTTCAGAATCGATAATAATATACATCCGTCACAAAGGGAAAGGTATGTGAATGTCCATGCATTGTGACTTGCAGGTCAAATTTGCTGAACTTACATTGGACACTTACCGAATGCTGCAATGTTTGGAATGGGAGCCAAGTGGGTCTTTCTACCAAAAGCGTCCAGTTGAACCAAAGGAAAATGGCGTTTTTATTGAACACTCTGGGGCTTCTGCAGCATCTGGTGTAATTGATATGAATTTGGCAGCGGACATGACTGATCCAAGTTTACCGCCAAATCCAAGGAAAGCTGTTATCTATCGTCCATCTGTGACACATTTGATAGCGGTTAGTGTTAAGGCTATATATTATCATACTTGTTGTTTGAGGGCTCTGTCTCTGGAACTGTAGGGATCTGCTTAGAGCCTTGAAACTCATGTTCTGTGATACATGAAATATGCAACATTCAAAATGATACAAAACTGACAAGGGAAATGGAAAAACCCAAAATATAGGACACAAGAAAAAAATGTAATTCTTTGTTTGTTTATTTGATACATTAAATAATTTACAAAGGGTATGGCTGATTTAAGGAATATTCATGAAATTTTGATCAAAGTCCCACTTCTCTTTTGGTTTGAAAAGTTCAAATAATTTAGAAGAGTAAATGAAACAAAAATCTTGAAAAACTAGTTATGTACAGTTTTAGCCTTTGCTTTGTTAAAGAAACACTAGAGTGTGAGCCTTCATGTCTTACTAGTCCCTACTATGTTAGTTGAAAACTTGAAATGCCAATGAATGCCCCAGCCTCTTGGTCTCCATTTGCTTGGTATGATGAGAGTTTTGGTTGACGAAAACATCAAAAAGTATATTTTTACCAAAAAAGGAAAACAGAAAGAATCTTTTTATTATTTTATTTTTTGTACTACAGAATGAACCCCAGTCTTCACATTTTTTTTTCTTTTTGAAATTGGCCCATTATGTTGAAGCTTTGTTGTAGATGTGTTCAATCCCTTTCTATTTTCAGGCCAAATATGGGCATGCAGCCCCTTTATTTGCATGTTTGGACACACAATATCCTGTCATATTTGTATGTAGCTTAGTGGTTTTAGTCAGATTTATCATGCGGGGTTCTTTATATCTTTGTTTGTAAAATGGCATCGCCAGTTGCACTGTTCGTTCATGTACCTGCAATAGAAATAATGGGGTAAAGATGTCTTAATGCAACTACGTAGTGTGGGACCATCAAATATTGGTTACTTCTTTGCCAGTGTGAAAATTTTCAATCTGTCATATACAAAACATATTTTCTTTTTATTAAATTTGCAATTATGGATGTTTAGTTGCCAATGCTGAGTTTTGAATGATGCATCGGCAGGTGATGGCTACAATATGTGAGGAGCTCCCTCTGGACAGTATTATGCTAGTGTATCTGTCAGCCTCAGGTTAAACTTAGTTTCGTCGGATAAATATCAACTCATCAATTGCCATGTTTTGTCATCCCAGATTAGTGAACTTGATGATCTATTGTGCAGGGAAGGTTGGTCGCAGTAATGCTGGTCAGGTGTACAGGTCTGGGGGATCAGAGAAGTCCTCAAAAAACAAAGTTCCTCTCCAAGATCAGAACAAGTTTCTGCCTGAATCATGTATAAATAACAAGGGAGAGTCAAGTGGTTATTATGATCAATATCTATGGTTTGGCCCTAGAGGAAATGGTGGTAGGTTCCTGTAATGCATTGATGTGCTGCCTTGTTTTGTTTTGGCTACTTTTGTGCACAGTAACTTGTTAAGTCATTTGTTTTATTTGTTGGCTTCCCTGTGTTGTTGTTCCACTCTTATATTATTTTTTCATTTTCTTTGATTTTCAGGTTTGAATAACCTCTACCCCGGCGATATAATTCCTTTTACTCGTAGACCTCTTTTCTTGGTAATAGATAGCGACAACAGCCATTCATTCAAGGCAGGTTTGTCAAAACTTGTGCATGAATTCTGTGGTTGCATGTTTTTACAATGGAGTGTAGTTTCCAAATCAGATTTTCTTCCTTTACCCAAAAAATGACATTTTTTTGTTATTGTTTTAATTTCATTTTATGGGTGTACATATCTTTGTCCTTGGAGTAAGTTTTGACATGTTGAGAGTCACTTATTAAGTTTTTGGAACCAGTAATGTTTTACTCACTACATGTTGTTGGAAGCACGTACATCCCTAGTAACCTTGAAGGCGCAAAGCCCTTATGGCTTAAATATGTTTTGGTGTCTAAACCCAAAGGAGTGTCAATTCCTATTGAATCTTTCTAAATGTTGTACTTATGGAAAAGACTTCTGTAATTATTGCCGAATGTTCAATATAGTGGATTGAGTCATCTGCATCTTAGTCTTGTATGTCAGTGAAAATACTTACATTCAATCATAATTTCAGGTTTTACATGGAGCGGAAAGAGGAGAGACGGCTGCTCTGCTTCTTTCACCTTTGAGACCAGCATTCAAGAATCCAGCTGATGCTGATTTAATGCAAAATGGAAGTCAGTTTACCTTTTTCTTGACTGCTCCCCTGGCAGCATTCTGCCAATTAGTTGGATTCCCTTCTTCCGATACCGAAGCAGTAAGTTTATTGCAAGAACGGCTGTACTTCCTGACTATCCATTTTATTTTAGTTGTTCCAATTAATTTATTCTGATTTCAGGAGGTTTATAGCAATGCTGAAAGCATACTCTCTGCTGCCTTCTCTGAGTGGGAAGTTATTCTTTGTACAACGACAAGCCTGGATCTGGTATGGGCACAAGTTATATCCGATCCTTTTTTGCGGCGACTTATTCTGAGGTACACATCTTCCCCGCTCTGCCAAGGAATATAAGGCAACAAGTATCTGGTTCTCGTAATTTGTTATGCCTAGCGTTATTGCTATCTTACTTGTTTTCATGACTTGGTCCTAATTGGGCTGTGCATTTGCCGTTATAATGGGAAACGTGATTATAGCAATTGTCTTTGGTTCTTTTAATTTCTTGGTTAAAAGTTCAAATAGCAGAAGTGCTTACACGATGCTTGTACTTCCAGATTTATATTCTGCAGAGCTGTGCTTTCTTTCTTCAGCCCTCCTGAAGATAGCGAGCAGCATTTGCCGGTTTGCCTACCTCTTCTTCCCAATTCTGTTTCTCCAGATTCTGAAGTTGTGCGGTCAGCTGTCCACAGGCTTGCGAAGCACCTCAGCGTCTCTGACTTTTTTCACTTTGTTGACACATGATTGCTTAATTAGATATCAAAGCTAGATTGTAAGTATAGCATTCTGGGGTTAAGGTCTCGTCGATCCGGTGTGACCATGGCACAGATCAATCGATTGGCTTACTCGGGGGTTGAGAAGAGATACTAATCGGCTGATAGGCTCGAAAAATATAGACAAAATGTTTGAGCGTGGTTATGCAGCCCCGTAACCCTTTGTATCTTGATGTGTAATGGTGGTGTTATTGTGTTTAGGTTGGTGCCTGATCCTTATAGGGTGTGAACTTTTCCAGGTGACTCTTCAAATTCCATATAGTTGTCAATACCTTTGTAAAAGAAAATCAGCTAGTGAAACAAAATTTAAATTATTTTAACGTTTCGTGACGTCGATTTTTACATTCTTGTTGAAGCTTCTGAGTAGGTCAATGGATCTCAGAGGAATTTTTGAATGGCCTCTGCTGCTGACTCCACAATGTGATTTGAGTTTTTTGGCTTGTATTTTGTATTTTGTTAAAACACCTTCAATTTTATTAATTTTTTTATTGAGTGCGTTGAGGGAATTGGAAAGGGAGACTCTGGTATGAAACAATTTGATAGAGATTGCACCGTAACAATAGTACTTCATTTCCGTTTGGTCTTTTATGTTTTAATAACTCATCTACTTCATTTCCGTTAAAAATCTGTTAGTATGGTGACGTGGCAGTCGTGTCTTGTGGGCCCACAAAACCAAAAAAATACCTTAAAATTTTGAAAACCCAAAAAGATAAAAATAAAAAGGGAGGGTGGGGTGGGGTGGGGGAGAGGGAGTGGTGACCCATAACTGAAGAAAGCTAATTTCAGCGATGACCCAGTTGAGATGTCTCTTTCTATTTCCTAACTTGGAATCCTCAACAAGGCTGAAAATATTCTGGTAGGGAATAGGGATACCAACTTCTTCTTGGTTTCCATGTCGTTTGGGCCTCCATTTGCACCGTAGGCTTGCTCAGATGGAGCTCTGCAACCAAACCCACTTCGGCTTCTGGGAGAGTGAGTCAGCCTCCAACAGGCAGCCAACGACATCGTTTCGAGTTTCGAGTTTCGAGTTTCCAGTATGGGGCTCTTTCAACGGCTTGAGTTCCGCAGGCTGAAAAAGCTTCTGTTCTTTTTTATTTCTTTTTATGGTTTTAAAATTTTACAATTTTTACAAAGTAGACGGTAAGAACAACTTTGATGACCAAAGCAATAGATATGAGTTGTTAAAATATAAAATACCATTTGTGATACAAAACCCATAGTAATAATAATACCGCATTTGACACGACTTTGTTGGCCGAACTTAATCAAATTTTGCAATTTTTCTTTCATAGTACGTACCACTGAGGAAAATCACTGTTAGATCTTGTACGTATGAAAATTAATCTTTTATTTATTTTTTGAATACATACAATATTATTAACTCTATGGGGTGGGCGAATGGGATAAGCCTCACAATTTGCTAGTTATAATAATTTAGTTCGAATTTGCCTTTAGCGAAAATCATACCTAAAACTTCTCACTTACAAGTGCAGATGAATACTATTAGATTGTAGTACTAAATGGTAGGAAAATAAGTCTTTACAACTTACAACAGTTAGATCTTGCATAAGTTTCATTGAGTGGGACGTTGTATTGTAGCCGAATCCTAAACAAAAGGTCAACTTGTTGTTTCCTAGCTTCTCGAATTAACAATTACTTATGGATTTAGCACTTGTTAAAATATTCTGAAAATAGTTAAAAGCATTTTTTTAGTAGCCTAAAAGTGCTTTTCGTTGTTTGCAACACTTGCCACCACCACACAGAAATTATCGCTTCAAACTGAGCCTAACATGTCACATCCCAGATCGATTTTGCCATAGCACGATATTGTCCGCTTTGGGCCACGCTCTCACGGTTTTGTTTCTGAGAACTCACGAGCAACTTCCCAGTGGGTCACCCATCCTGGGATTGCTCTAGCCCAAACTCGCTTAACTTCGAAGTTCCAATAGAATCCGAAGCCAGTGAGCTCCCAAAAAGCCTCATGCTAAATTGAGGTGGGCATGTACATATAAGGCACATCACTCCCTCTCTGTTGGTCGACGTGGGATGTCACATAACATGGAGTAT
This sequence comes from Gillenia trifoliata, assembly GCA_018257905.1. Lineage (NCBI taxonomy): Eukaryota > Viridiplantae > Streptophyta > Magnoliopsida > Rosales > Rosaceae > Gillenia > Gillenia trifoliata. Next base: position 6,304,511 of record CM031088.1, on the reverse strand, counting down.
GAGTGCGGTTTGGTTCATAAAGAATTTGAATCATCGCTCCAAATTGAGCCTATGAGCATTTCCACCCATTTTGGTGGATTTGGATATAGAACTAGACTTTGACTGTTACTATTTACTTAAATAGTAAACTGTCATGGATGTTACTATTAACTCTCCACCCATTGTGAATAGTAACTGACATTGTTGTTACTATTCACAATGATTTATTTGTTTTTAACGTATAATTCAATTATTTAGTAATTATTGAACATATGAGAGTAATTTAGAATAGATGATTATGATTATGCCGTGTATCCATGTCTATCAAAAATTTTGTATAGAGTTTTGAGTAGATTTCGGTTTCTCTCATTGCACCACATGTCCTCATCTTATCTTCAGTCATATCTATCAGAAATGTTGTTGAGATTTTTGAGTAGATTTCAGTTGCTCTCATTGAGCCACATGCGATTATCTTATCTTCAGCCTGATCTCATAATTGCCCATAAATATCAAGATAGATTCTTCATATCTTCACACTAATCATCTTTATCCCTCTCAATTCTCAAGTTTCATAAAAGTTGTGTTATCTTCAATGTCTTAATTTAGACAATTGCTAGAGAGAGTTGGGCAGCAAAAATATTGTATAAAATTTGGTGTGGGAAGAGAAAAAAAGATTTAGTATTTATAAAAAATATTTACAAGTAACCGTTGGATTTTTTTTATTTGAATTTTTCTTAAATTTCTGATTTTTTAAAATTTTTTATTAATAAAAATAGTAAGAACCATTGGATTGAAGTGAGAGTTTGAAATGGATGTATGAGATTTGGCAACGTGGCAAGTGACCATTGAAGTAGTCGTTGGAAGCCCATCTGACCGTTGTGGGGGCCCCAGGCATCAATTTCTGTCACGCCATTCTCCTAGCTGGGCAAGTGTGGCGCACTTGCATGGCGCAAACAAAATAAAGTGGACCCGCTAAAGTTAGTTCCAAGGATTTTAGCTTGGACTCATAATCGATATGGCGCCAACCATGGTTGACGAGCCTTGACGACCAAAAATGGGTGGAGGTGTGTTTTGGGTTGGATTTGAGATCTAGGCATGTTAATTTAACATGGGTGGAAATGCTCTAATAGGGAGTATGAATGGGTTTGGTTCATAAAGAATTTGAACTTGGGACATCTTTATTTTTAAATATAAGAAGTATTTTAGTACACATTGATGATAGTCATTTGCAGTCTCAGTACCACATAAGATAATAGAATACTTTTAGCCTTTAGTCAAATGGTATGCTAAAGCATAGTTGGTGGCTATAAGGAATGCATTCGTGATAGGAAAGATTTTTCAATGTACTGGAAACACGGTACAGTAAACTAAGTGTCATAATATAAGTAGGGATAATTTATTTTTTTTAAGTGTCCATCCACTTATATAATGACACTTGATATAACAGATCGTGTTCCAGATACACTAAAAAACCTTTCTCTGTGATAAAGGGTTCTAGACCTAAGATTTTATCTATATATCTATATATATATAAAGGGAGAATACAAAATGGATGAAGCTTTTATAATACCCAAATTGTTCTTCTCTCATTAAAATTAAAAAAAAAAATGTAGTAGGACTGTGGGTGGTTAATAAATTTATTTTTTCAAATAAAAAAAAATATTTAAATAAAAAACAATAATAACTAAAATAAGTACATTAAAAAAGAATTAAACTCACTTTACTACCCTCAAGTATTGTGAAATTCTCACTTTGCTACCCTTAGTTTTTTTTGTCTCGCTTTCATACCTAAAGTTTGATTTTTCTGACACTTTCATACCTCCGTTAAGTTTTCCGTTAAAGGTGACGTAGCACTGTACACAATTAAAAAAAATTAAAAAAATATCAAACCCAAAATCAAAAATCAAGCCAGAGCACTGTCGCTCGAATCCTCCCCAACCAAACGCCCTAAGAAATTCCCACTTTCCACTGCCAACGCCAATCCGTCCCCGCTGCAAGAGCTTCCACTTGAACAAGAGAAAAAACAAATTCAAAACGCTTAGCACGAGCAGCTACAAAAGAACCATATTCATCTCTAATCACAATTCCAACGCCCTCAAGCTTCTGATCTTTTTTCCAAGCATCGTATACATTAATTTTCAAAAAACCTAGAGGGTGAGCCAGCCATTTTATACAGTCGCAATCAGCTACTCGAGTTGTTGAAATTTGCTTGGCTCAGGTTGTTGGCTAAGAACATACCCCACTTCATGGATGTAAATTGTAACCCTAGAGGAGGACGACCCAAAGGGGTTGAAAGCCAAGTTCACAAAGCAAAAAGGCAATCCTGAAGAAGATTCTCCCTTGTAGGCACAATATTGTTGCAAATTCTCCAAACTCCAATTATGATCTTAGGAGGAACACAAGCTGCCCAAATTCTCTTCCAAAGCTTACCATAACAATTCCAATCCGAAGAAGAGGAGGCAACATATATCCGATTTTCCTTGAATCCATTCCAAGATGGAAGCATTACACCCGACTTTTGCATCTGAGAGAGATGTTTGGAGGTGGTACTTAGCCTTTAAGACCCAACCCACCCTCTGCACAAATCCTCCCCAACCAAACGCCCTAAGAAATTCAAATCATCCACCGCAGGGGATGACTCCCAGGCCCTCATTTGGGACCTCTCCTCCATGGGCCAGCCGGTGGATGGTGGCCTCGATCCCATTCTGGCCTACACAGCTGGAGCCGAAATCGAGCAGCTGCAGTGGTCTTCTTTCCAGCCTGATTGGGTGTGCAAAACGGCTCTTTTTCTTGGTCCTGATTTTGCAGCTTGGTGGTTTTGAAGCGGAGAAGATGCAGCTGCAGGTGAAGAAACCCAGCAAGAAAATGTGAGAATTGGTCGAGAATTTTTTTTAATTCTGCACAGTGCCACGCCATCTTTAACGGAGAACTTAACGGAGGTATGAAAGTGTCTGAAAAATCAAACTTTAGGTATGAAAGTGAGACGAAAAAAACTAAGGGTAGCAAAATGAGAATTTCACGATAATTGAGGGTAGGAAAGTAAATTTAACCCATTAAAAAAAATCAATAAACAATAAATTGTTGTGGATAAAATACACATGTGTTAAATGTGATTGTGTAAATCCTAGGTAGATATGGATTAGGATATTCCATTATGTATGGGATTTGTTTCCTAATGTAATTGTACTTATTTCACTATAAATAAAGGCACCTGGCATGAGGAATATACACCACAATACAGTATAATTCCTCAAGCCTTCTCTACTTTCTCTCTTCCCTTTGCTTGCCGCACCCCCTCAGAAATATTGGCCACAACACGTTATCAGCACGCTCTTTCCGCTGTGCTCAAGAGAATTATACCGGATTTTTGGCCATCTTCAATCATGGGGAGTATTAATTTCAATAGTTTTTACTTTGATTTATTTATTTTTATTGAATTAATATACTTGCTATTGATTCAATTTTTTCCCTGTTATTTTGAACGAGATTCAACGCATTGACGTAAAAAATAGATTTAATCTCAACCGTTGATCTCGATCAATCTGCTGAGATTAAATCCTATAAAAATTAAAAAAAATGTTTTAAAATTCGTAAAAGTTACTGCTAGACACGTGAGACACCCTAGAGCGTTGAAATTCAAATTTTGTTAAATCCAACTACAGAGATTAATTAAGGGAATAAAAATTTTTTAAAAATTGTAAAAAATATGGAAAAATCCTGAAAAATTTTTTTAAAAAATTTGTAAACTTTTTTTTACTTTCTATAAATAGCTTGGCAATTTCATCTACCTCACACCACAATTCCATATTTTCCTCAACATCTTTCAAGCTTTCCTATCTCTTCAAAGTTTCAATCCAATTTTTTTTTTCCAATAAAAATGACAACTGTGCAGTACAACCGGACGCTTCTGAAGATGTTGCGTTGTGTGCTAGCCGTTCTAATCACTCATGACTCAATTTCGGAATGAGATGCGCTATAGAAATGTGGAGTCTTATTCATTCCGCATATATCGGTGAAAACGGTGGCCAAAGAACTAAAGATTCATTGTCCAGCCGTTGGAAAACTACTAGCCAATCGTTTAGTACGTGGAGAGACGCCTTGACACAAGCTAGTGCTAATCTTCAAGCGAGAAAATTTAGTTGTATCGTTAATAATATATTTATTTTTTATTCGTATTATTTAATTGTTACCTATTTTCATTATAATTATTTCTTTGTATTATTTATTTGTTACCTATTTTCATTATAATTATTTTGTATTATTTAATTGTTACCTATTTTCATTATAATTATTTCTTTGTATTATTTATTTGTTTCTATTTTTAATATAATTATTTCTTTTGTATTATTATTTATTTGTATTATTTTTAATATATTTATTAATCTCCCACATCAGAGTAGGAACTTCAAGCACAAGCTTGGTATGGTGTCAAACCAAAAGTAAAAATAAAGATTCACCACAAGTGAATGCTGGAATGTTGTCAAAGATTGTCCAAAATTCGTGAGTTGTGTCCCGCTCTGGCCCGTAAGAAAGCCATGAACAAGACTCTACACTCTACACCTCTAAGTGGAAGATGAAGATGTGATGCAGATGTGCGAAACGCCTCCCGTTGAATGCTCTGGTCGACACCTGTCAATTAGGCCCTGCTGCAAGAAAGCTTCAAAGAGAAGAGGTAATGCTTCCAAGAGTGATTATGCAAAGTATATGGAAGACATTGCCCGTCAAGGTGAATTGTCTTGCCCGGAATTGGCTAGATTTGAGGCCGAAAGGCTAGAGAGGATGCAAAGGTCCACCGATTATGCAAAAATTTGAAGTCGATCAAAGAGAAAGAGAACTACTGGCAAGAAAGAGAGCATGGAGCAACATAAGAAAGAATGGCTCAACAAGATCCGTGAGATTATGAAGGAGCCTTTTAAGGGAAGTCTCCAAACTCTAAATATTTTGGCAATCGAGAAAGCGACGTGGTGCGCAGGAGGCGTGCAAGAGAAAGCGAGAGCAAGAGGAGATGGTCCTAAAGAACACACAGACACAAGTTAGGTGAAGAGTGTACCCAATCACTTTGTTATAACCTGAGCCCATAATTTTCCAATCAATTGGGTTGTAATTTCTCTATTGATTTAATAGAGTGTTGTATGTTGTTTCCAATTTATTACTGTAGACCATAATTTAAATTAAGAATATATTTATTTAAAGGTGAGAATTGTTATTCAAAACACAGCCAAGGAATCTAACGATTAAAAATTTTATCCGATATAACAAATAATATTATTTTGAATTATTTTATAAATAAATAAAAATACAAAATATTTTATTGCTATTGGTTTTTCTGACACGACACGCTAAGACAACGAACGATTGCCAAAAATCTTATCCAAATTACAAATAAAATTATTATGTAATATTTTATAAATATAAAAATACTAATATTTTATCGCTAATTGCCGCGCAATTTAATTGTAAGGGAGATGTAAAAGCAATTGACAAATTACACTGCTCATTGCAGCACCAATGCTCATCGCATGCATCGAATAACATCGCCTTTGATCGAACATTCCGACTTCGCTTCTAATAAAAGAATTTGCACCGTCTCAAAAGTCAAAATCTACAATATAAACTTTGTAAATTAAAAATTCTAATGTAACGTGTTTCCTTTTTTGTCAGTAACAGTAACGTTTTTCCCTTCCCAATCAAACAACTCCCCGTTAAAAATTTTTTACACAACTTCCCATCCATATGAAAAGATGTTGACCAATAGAAAACCAGTATTAGTCATTAGCGATCCGCGTCACCAATCTAAAGTCAAATCACAACCGGACGTTCAAAGTGAGAAAACACAACTAAGCCCCTCCATAACCGTTAGATACCACCAAGAGAAAACACACGGATACTGAATCGCATCCGTCCGATCTCGCAGACAGTTTACAGTCACACGCTATATATACCCCTTAACCTCTTGTACGTTTGAAACTTTAGTTCATTCGAAGAGAGAGAACCGACAGAGGGAAACAGAGCGCGAAGCAAACAGAGGTACGAATTTTCTTTCAAGTTTTCAAAAAATTTATTTATTTTTTCTGCATCTGAATTAGGGTTTCGTTTTCGATTCTGTTTGGTTATGAATTTGTTATGGATTTAGGGTTTATTGTTTATGTTATCGCAGTTTTAGTTTCTGATTTAGGGTTTTTACATGATACTCTCTTTTTATGTGAAGATCTAGGGTTTTGACGTTGCTTATGGTATTTCAATGTTAAGATTTAGGGCTTCCCGTTGTTTGTAGTATTTCAATTCAAAGATTAGGGTGGGTCTTTACCTATTTTTGAATGAAAAGATTTTGGGGATTCTGGGTCTTCGTGTAGTTCTTGATTTGAAGTTATGGAAAACCCTAATTTTTTAAATTCGATTTCTGAAAATGTTATTTAGATTCATACTTGTAGCAATTATGTTTGGTGGCTCGGAAAAATTGTCTCATATTTTCTTGCCGACCTTTGAATTTGGTTAAATGAAAACTTTTGTTAATATTTATTGATCTTAAATATGCTGTGCGTTTGTTTAGATGGCCCGTACCAAGCAAACTGCTCGTAAGTCAACTGGAGGAAAGGCTCCCAGGAAGCAGCTTGCAACCAAGGCTGCCCGTAAGTCTGCACCAACCACTGGAGGAGTCAAGAAGCCCCACAGATACCGCCCGGGTACCGTCGCACTTCGGTGAGTCAATTGATTCTCTTTCCTTTGTTGTTCATAGTTCTCAAAGTTTAGTCCTGTTGTTTCTTCATTGGTATATATGTAATTCTAATTTATGTATTGTTTGGAATGTATTGTGCAGTGAAATCCGTAAGTACCAGAAGAGTACTGAGCTCTTGATCAGGAAGCTGCCATTCCAGAGGCTTGTTCGCGAAATTGCCCAGGACTTCAAGGTATATTATTGTTTTACATGCTATGCTAATTTTGTGATTTGGTTGTGTCTTCTCGGGAATGAATGTGTTGATCATTTTTCTGTTTGTGTTGTGTGTTTTTGCAGACTGATCTGCGTTTCCAGAGCCATGCAGTGCTGGCACTGCAGGAGGCTGCTGAGGCTTACCTGGTGGGTCTGTTTGAGGACACCAACCTTTGCGCCATCCATGCCAAGAGGGTTACCATCATGCCGAAGGATATCCAGCTTGCCAGGAGGATCAGGGGTGAGCGTGCTTAAGTGACCTGGCTGCAATGGTTAGGGGTATGGTGGTGGCTGCAGATGGGATTGAAGGCTGATATGTAAAATGCTTTTGCGGACGGAAGGAGGTGTTTCTTGTGATAGATGATAGGTGGCTAGAGTTTGGTACAAGATGTAGTGAATATTATGGTTATAGGCAAAACACTGTTTAAGAATTGCTGGTGCTTTTGGTTGGTTTTGTTTTGTAGAAAATGAGGAACCTACGTCTGTTGGTCCAACATTTAATTTCTGTTTTTTGTTCATTTGGTTGTCTGCAGCCTCACTATTGAACAATATTTCATCTAATCTAGTCTAGTTTGTTATTTCTCCTTGTTCCGTTATTTGTTGTGTGCATTGGATGATTGGTTATGAATGTTTCCGTCTCGGCATATCAGATTCAGCACAGATTTGTGAATGTAATTATGGCTTACAGAAAACATAATCTGATATCCGCTTGATGCCGACTTGCTGAAATGTATGAATATATATGCTTTGAATTGTGGTTAAGAGATTTTTGGGTGTCGCAAGTTCATATACTGGATTTCACGTTTCTATCAACCAAACTGATCTCTCAAGGTTGTAAAAAGATAGGGAGGCCAGGTTCTCCGGGAAAAGTTCCCGTAGCCTCTGCTCTTGTCCGGGCGGCAGGGCCTTTATTTTTTGCAGTAGTTTCGGACAAAAGTGAAGCCTCATCCCTTTACCAGTTTCCGGTTCAAACGAAAGTGGTACACTTATCAAAAGTGGAACGCGAGTAACTCAGGAACTGCATCCCTTCAGTTTCCGGCACAATTTATCGTTCCAGGAGGAAGCTTTTCCCAAAGGTATCCCAACCATATTTTCGCACGCGGCTAGGTTCTGAACGAAAGTTAATAACTGGTTTTGCACTAAGCCGCTAGTAGTTATGTTTATGTTCCCAGTCTGATGCGATTTGTTCGATTTCCGGTCCGTGCCTGTGTCAATTTCATTTCCGGCACTTGTTGCGTCGTTCACTGCTTGATTTTTCCACGGTTGAAGCTTTTCTCGACCCATGATGTGTATGCTTGCAATGTCAAGATTGGTGTGTTATCAAGAGCGGGGAGGATTGAAGCCGCCCGCCAATTGTTCGATGAAATGCCCACAAAAGACGTAGTTACATGGAACGCCATCATTACTGGGTACTGGAAAAATGGGTATTTTGGAGAGTCCAAGAGATTGTTTGGACTGATGCCTGTTAGGAATGTGGTGTCCTGGAATTCCATGTTAGCCGGGTGTGTCGAGAATGAGATGGTCGATGAGGCTTTCAACTACTTTCGGGAGATGCCAGAAAGAAATGTTGCTTCTTGGAATGCTATGATTTCGGGGTTTGTGAAATATGATCGGCTGGAGGAAGCTAGCAGGATATTTGAAGACATGCCGAGGAGGAATGTTATTTCTTACACTGCAATGATTGATGGGTACGCGAACAGAGGAGAGATAGAGCGGGCAAGAGCACTGTTCGATTGCATGCCTCGCAAGAATGCTGTTTCTTGGACAGTGCTGATTAGTGGGTATGTGGACAGCGGCAAGTTTGATGAAGCAAGGGAATTGTATGAGCAGATGCCGGAGAAAAATGCGGTTGCAATGACAGCTATGCTCACAGGGTATTCTAAGGAGGGAAAGCTGGAAGATGCGAGAGCTTTATTTGATCAAATTCAGTGCAAGGATCATGTCTCTTGGAATGCAATGATAACAGGTATGCCAAGTGCAATTTACTCGTCCATCACGAGAAACCTTAATATTTCTCAGTTGGGTTTTTTACTTGCAGTCGTGACGTAAATGACAACGGTATAGCTCCCAATCTCTACTTAATATGACATTGATTTTCTTGCACTTCTCAAACCGGTTCAATTAGGTCGGCATCTTCCATATCTGATGTGTTTTGGAAATGTTCTTTGAGTTTCTAAAGCATTGTCTTAATTTAGCAGGCTTTCACTTTTCTCTTTCAAATATTTTTCGAGATCTTAACTAGTTTGTTGTGGTTGTGTTGATTTCTAAAGCATTGTCCCAATCACTTGTCCCCTGACATGCCTGTTTTCATTTACAGGGTACGCACAAAATGGCGGTGGAGAGGAAGCACTCAAGTTACACTCACAAAAGTTTAAGATTGGTCTGCATCCAGATAAATGGACACTTGTTTCCGTCCTTACTGCCTGTTCAAGTCTTGCATCGCTTAAAGACGGAAGACAAGCTCATCTGCTCATTATTAAACATGGATTTGAATCAAACCTCTCCCTATATAACGCTTTGATTACCATGTACAGCAAATGTGGTGCGATCATTGATACCGAGTTAGCTTTCAAACAAATCGAGTGTCCAGACCTCGTCTCATGGAACACCATTATTGCTGCATTTGCACAGCACGGTCTCTATGAGAAAGCTTTTGATTTCTTCAACCAGATTGCGGTGCACGGCTTCAAACCAGATGGTATAACATTTCTTAGCTTGCTATCTGCCTGTGCACATGCAGGGAAGGTGAAAGAGAGCTTGAAGTTGTTTGACTCGATGGTCAGTAGCTACAGCATTGCCCCTAGATCGGAGCATTATGCTTGCTTGGTTGACATTTTGTGTCGAGCAGGCCAGTTAGAGAAGGCTTGCAAGATGATCCAAGAGATGCCATTTCAAGCGGACTCCGGAATATGGGGCTCTCTTCTTGCAGCGTGCAGCGTTCACTTGAACGTGGAAATAGGGGAGCTGGCTGCAAAGAATATATTAGATTTGGATCCTCGTAGTTCCGGGCCTTATGTCTTGTTGTCAAACATATACGCGGCTGCTGGAAAATGGAGAGATGTTGCAAGAATGAGGAGTCTGATGAAAGAGCAGGGAGTGAAGAAGCAACAGGCACAGAGCTGGACAGAGATTGGGAATAAGGTGCACATTTTCTTGGGAGGGGATGTATCTCATCCAGATATTGATAAGATTCATTTGATGCTCAAAACGATCAGTCTCCATATACCTGCGGATGATTTTATAGACATCACGTTTCATGGACTTGATGGTTCGATTCCTTCCAATGCAGACTTGGTAAAGTTGTGCATGAAGCGTTAACATGAAATGAAACTGCACAAAAATTTTGTTTTTGACTTGTGGCTTATGCCGGCTCGTGTTGTTTTTGGCTTTCAATTTTTAGTTTTCATTTTTTTGAAAACTGAATGCTGAAACTAATTATCAAAATCGTTTTTAGTTTTGAGTTCTCGAAAAAAATTGAAAACAAAATGGTTATCAAACGGCTCCTCATTTTCATACGCTGATTGGGCGAGATGTTCTTATGACAAAAGATCAACGTGTGGTTTTCACATCTTTTCTTTTTTTGCGATTCTCTTATCAGTGGTTTGAGAGTCAAAGTTCAGTTAGCTAGTAGTACACATGTATTACTATGACAACTTTTTTCTGTAATTGTGTTAGAGTTTAAGGGCAGTTTGATAATCATTTTGTTTTTAGTTTTTATTTTTTTGGTTTTTAGTTTTCAATTTTTTGAAAACTAAAAACTGAAATCTTGTTGGGTAAACTACTTTCAGTTTTCAAAAAAAATGAAAACTACTTTCACTTTTTGGTTTTCAGTTTTCATTTTTCTGAGAACTGAAAATAGTTACTAAACAAAAATTCAGTTTTTCAAATTTCAAAAATGTGAAAACAAAAACTAAAAACTGTAAATGAAATGGATGTCGAATAGTTCTTAGTTAATAGTGAGACTTGCTCATTATCTCATATGTTTAAGTATACTGATGTAAATTAAATTGGAAATAGAATGAAATCATTTCTCATTTCCTCTCCAGAGAAATGTTAATTCGTTTGTACAATCTTGACCTTGCTACTAGTAAAATAATAACAAAGATATTAAAATAAGCATACATTTATTTGGTAATGGGTGGAAAAGGTTTAGAATGCTCTCAACACGTTTTTTACGTGTAATGTTGTTTCAGGGCTATGCGTGGACAACTCATAATCATATATAATTAGATTTGGTATACTCATGCTCTCTTATAACGTGAGCATTCAACAAATAGAGTGAAACCAAATAAATTCTTCGAGCCTGTTCTCTTAGATCCCATGATCCAAGGAAATTGTGGTCAACCATGTGATCATTTAACTTTTTGGTTGTACTTTCTCTTTCTTTGTTGAATTAAGATTGAACGGTAAGTGACCACAATTTTCATAGACCCTGAAATCTAGGAGAATGAGACTCGTATCGTATTCTCAACAAATTATCTTTGAGATGTGATTTTTAAACACTATTTTTAGCTTCTCACACACTCCTCTTTATTTTTAGTCATCAAATTCAATAAATCAAACAAAATCAACAGTTAAGATTAAATATGAGTGTGTAAGAAGTTAAAAATGGTGTATCATTTCTTTATTTATTGATCTTAGGATGCCTTTTGCTATTGTTAGCCTAGTTTACCCGGACCATCTTGTCTCGAAACGGCCCTATCTGTCATATGGTTGAAACATAATAGACCTCAGGCCTTGTTTGGCAGCTCGGACTGGACTGACTATTTCAGTCGGATAGGAAAATTTGTCATCGGACAGTACTGACTAAATTAGTCGGGCGTTTGGTGCAGTATCAGACTAATATCGACTATTTATACTGTGTTGGCCGGCCCAAGGTGTGTGTGAAGAACACAATTTGTTCTTCATACAAACTCACTCAAATCCTAATCAAATGCAAGAACTACGAAAGGTTTGACCTTCGTAGGGTACGAAGTATGTTGGTAATCTTTAATTTGATTCAAGGTGCAACCACAACTCCTCCAAGCAAAGGTGTTCATCCAAGATGAGATTGAAGGCCCTCTTAGGTTTTTAGCCTTTGCTCATGCAAAGAAGATTCTACAAAGGTATAGGATGCTACAACTTACTAATGTGATTTTGAGTTGTGTCTTGGTTCACAATATTTAGGCTTCAAAAGTCATGAGTAAAGTTTTGTTTTTGAGTACTAATATGCTAACTAAGAGCCTTTAATTTGTTAATATCATGCTTAAGTGTTGCTCAAATGAACTTGTAATTCAAATATTTTCCTTCAAGCTAGACCAAGAGAGTGAGAGTGACGGACCCGACTAATTATACGGAGATTTTTGGGCGTATAATTAGTCCGGTGTGAGGGGTACTAAATGGTGGGCCCGGTTTAAATAGTCGGGCGACTATTTTAGTACGGAGCGTACCAAACACTCGAGACCGGATTATTAATACTATCCAGTGCGCTATACGGCATATCAAACGAGTCCTTAGGGTCCAAAATATTCATGTTCACATAGACTTTTGTTTTACCATCCTCTAATTGTCAATTCACATCACATTGAAATCGTGTGCGTATCACCACCACCTTGAATTGTTTTGGAATCTGGACCCCACAGCTCACCATATCCACTTATCTTTGTTTTTGCATTTTTGTATTAATGATAAAAAAATAACAATAAAATCTAAAATTTAGCGATATTTTCTCCACCTTTATGTAAAAAATTTTAAATTTGATTTTTATTAATAAAGCGTTTGAGACTAGATTATTAAAGCCTATTTATTATTGTGTTTCATCTAAATATTCGGCTACTTAAAATAATATATCGTTTGTATTTGAAAAAAAAAATATATCCGTTTCAATTTGTTACTTTGTTCAAAATTGCAAGAGGAACATGATTCACATGCGGCCAACGGTAATATAATATTCGGATAATTTGTTTATTTAATCCTAAAAGGCACTGAGCTTACGTGGTACGCAGGGAAGCATATCTCCGCGGTGCACCGCCACTGCATATAATCACACCTCAACACATTTCCCTCTCTCTCCCCTCTACATATCTGCTGCCGTACGCGCGATTCTCCTAAACCCATACTCGAAGGAAAGTCGAGAGCAGAGCGAGCGAGAGAAAGCAACGACATGTCGTTTGGAGTGGAGTCTGCGCTGTCTCCGGAAGAACACGATGATGCCAACAACGAACGGCTGGATTTGGTTGATCCAACGGCTCCGAACTTGTCACTTCCGAACCGGACTTTTCTCAGAGCGGCGGTGACTCTCAAGGATCAGGTATATATTCACCTGAGCTCTTCAAATTATTTATTTATAGCTTAATCTTGCTTAATTAACTCGATATCATTAATTAACGAACTAAATCTTACTTGTAATTTCCCATTTTTTTATATTACAAATGACATTCTACGTTAATAGCGAGGAGAGGGAAGGAAGAGTCTAATTTGAACCCGCGACAGTGAGATTTAACATGAAATCCTTAACCACCATAGGAATCTACCGCTTGCCATTTTTCGTGCTTTAATTATTTTTTTCGTTTTGAGAATATAGGTGGTGCAGGCTACGTGGGAAGGAGGACATGGTTCGGGTACGCCTACGGGTATGGTGTTGGATCCGACAGTGTATACGGGTCTGCTTGGTACGGCTTTTACGTGCTTGAGGTCGTACGAGGCCACCGGTAACCGGCAGGACTTGTTGCTGTGCGCTGACATCGTCGACAAGTGCGCGACCGTCGCATGTGCGTCAACCAGGTAATAATTATTTTTCTGAACAAACGATTGGGTAAATAATTCTTTTTTGAACAAATGATTATAAGTAGCCTATCCTGAAAGGGACATGGTAGGAGATAAATTTGCATGGAACAAATACGTGGTAGTTTGGGTCTAATAGTACATTTTTATATAGAGTGAAATTTACATATCTCAAGTGCATTATTAGACCCGACGTCACGGTATCAGTAACCCTGCTCTCGTAGAATACACAGAGTCTTATAGTAAACTGGCCTACCCATGTTATTCGAGCAATATGTGAATGAGTTGGGTTTGTCAGTTGGGGGTCGGGTTTCCTCAACTATTAACATTGGAAATTAAATTTAAAAAAAAAAGAGACTTTATACAAGATGAAAGTGATATGGTTTCAACCGTTATATTCATCTAGGGTGTTTTAGGTTTTATGCCTATGTGTTAAAATAGGCAATCCCCTGAGCAGGAATGTTACTCGTCCTCTTGTTAAGAAGGATGTGCGGATAGAATAAATCGAAAGATATTCAAGATACATAAATATCAATCACAGAAAGAGAAAACGATAGTGTGATCTCACTATTGAATGTAATTAGTGGCAAAAGGATATTTTAAGCAGTGAGTCTTGATTGATTGGTAATTTTGCTTTTATGCAGGCACGTGACTTTTTTATGTGGTAGAGGAGGAGTGTACGCCCTAGGAGCTGTGGTGGCCAATTTGATTGGGGACCATGAAAGACGTGACCTGCATTTGAACCTGTTTCTTGAGGTATTTATGGGTCAAATTTGGGTGATACATATTATTTAATAGTTTGATCATTGAATGGTTCAAGATTTATTTGTGGTTCACTGCAAATTAATCTGAGACCATTCAATGTTACGAAACCACCCAAATTTTTTTGGGTATTTTTTTGTGTAACTGATATTGCCATCTCTGTCGCTTTTTTATTATCGTGAAAGCTTCTGTGACCTATATCTGTTATTTGGATACATTAACTGTTGATAAGATCTCACAATAGGAATGGATCCTACGTCTAGAATCTGATTCCCCCCCTTTTCACATTTTTGTTAAGTCAACATGTTCTTAAAATAAATCAAATTTAACTAAGTTGGTTAGAGAAGTGTGCTTCACCCTCTCTACTGAAGTTCGAATTTTCTTTCCCGTAGGTTACAAGATTTTAGTTAGTGATAATAAAAAATAAAATATAATAAATAAAGAGCCATTTTTAATCTAGTAATATTTCTCTTCTCAATATTTGAAAATTTCTCGAGCTCCAATCGTCTTCACACATTAATTAATAAAAAAATATAATTTTTTTAACTAACGCCTTTTTTTTTGGTGTGATTTTTATTGTGAGTTGAGTTCCCTACATTCAAGTATTATTGTTTGAATCTTCTAGTCTGTGAAATTGAGTTTCTTGAAAAATCCTGAAGCCTGTCGATTCACATTAACAAGTAATCTATTTTCTTGTTAGGCTGACCACCTGTTAATTAGGAGCTGATAGAATATCCCACAACCATTTGGAGAATATTCTTACCAGCAAAATATATCTTGGATTTTTATCAAATATCGGGTCATCGTTATCACGAAATTGTCACATATTTTTCCCCAACTTGCCAATCATTTTCAAACAGAACCAAAGTGATAACTTAACATACAAGATATGTGGGAATATGGTTTTCCATGGGATACTTGATTTTAATCCACCATATATTGTGAAGAATGATGCTTTTATTCTATTCTTTTTTCTTCGTGGTATCAAAATCAGGTTGGTTTGAGATTTTTTGGTTATCAACCCACCGCACTTTTGGTTTGATATTTTTGTGTTTCTGGCAAAAAAATTTGTCAGCTTTTATTAATAAATGCGTATGTTTCTTAAAAAAAAAAAAATTAATACTTCAAGTGATATTATTCTTATCAAAATTTTAATATTTATATTCCTTCTCCAAAGCCATCGAAAGTCAGATATGTTACTTGTACGGAAAATAACCCCAACTGTGTGCTAATATTGTATACAACTTGCTATAGAACCTTATCACCCTAACCTGCTTTGTTTTAAGTCTTCAATTAATTGGACTTTGGAGCATCTACTTTGTGAAAAAGTTGCGTAGTTGCTTCTAAAGTCATAACAAAGTTTTGCTTTTCTTTTGGGTTGAGTTCTTGTAATTTATCATTGTATTTATAGGAATCAGTCATATGCATCCTCATGGGAAAGCTAATTAATAATGATTTAGGGATTTAAGTAGTCATATGCATACTCATGGAAAAGCCAAGAAATAAAGATTTAGGGATTTACCTAGTGCTTGCACTAAGGAAGCCAAATGAATTCACGCGTATTCATCCAAATTAGATTTATGAAAAAGTTGATTTAAATTCAATATCATAAGCATATGTAAGGATTAACCCAATTTATTTTTAAACTTCAATTTAAATTCATTGACGATGCATCCACCTCATGACACTTTCTATATTGTGTTGATGAGTCAGCCGGTTTTTTGGTTAGGATTTTCTATTTTTTGTGTATTCATTTAAATTAAGATACTGTGATTGACACGATTACAAATTTATAAAAATTTGAAAAATTTTTGTATATAAAAAAAGTGAAGAATGACGTTGTGTGAATACCAATAACAAACCCTAAAATTATATATGGACACGTCCACAAAACCGAAAGTCTTTTGACCCTATGCAGTCGATGTCGAAACTTCCTCGTGTGGACCTAGCTAGCTAGGTGGAAAGATATTTGCGGTTTTGCTGTTGTGTGGCTGTCGATTTCAGAAGTGCATGTGATTTTAACTGACGGTTGGACGCCATATGGCTTTACATAGAAATTCAAGTAGTGCCAAAGATAATACCCAATCTCTCCACCAAGTTGGGGACCCAAAAGCTTCCTGGCAAAAGATGCTGAGATTTTTGTTTTTATTGAACTTTTGTTTGTTTCCATGCACTAAAAACACATTAAACTCATTTTACAAAATTGATATTACCTGTCTATTAATTAGTCTGACGTCAATATGTGGTGAGATATTTTATATATTAAAAGAAAATTGAAATTATGTGTCTATTACTTAGTCTGCCCAAGGCTATATTAACACTTCCCTCGAACGTATTTGCTAGGTGGATGGTTACTTTGAATTGATTTGATTGAACCATTAATAAACAATTGACACGTAGTAAATTAGTTACATGAATGAATCTCTCATTCGTAGCTCCTGCATTGTTTTCCCTCGCATACCTATTTGGTTGACTTTGTACGTACAGGTGGCGCAAGAGAAGGCCTTGTCTGTTGGGCCAGAGGAAGGTGGTTTTGGAATGTCGTACGATCTTCTCTACGGGAGAGCTGGGTTTTTATGGGCAGCTTTGTTTATAAACAAGTGTCTTGGACAAGAGAAGTTGCCAAGTGATCTTCTAATGCCTGTCGTGGATGCTGTGTTAACTGGTGGTAGGGCAGGCGCATCTCATAACCCGTCATGCCCGCTCATGTACAGGTGGCACGGGACTAGGTATTTGGGGGCAGCCAATGGCGTGGCCGGAATTTTGCAAGTGCTGCTTCACTTCCCACTTTGTAAAGAAGATGCAGAAGATGTGAAGGCAACACTTAGATATATGATGGCTAATAGGTTCCCTCATAGTGGAAACTACCCCTCAAGTGAAGGAAACCCTAGAGACAAGTTTGTGCAGTGGTCTCATGGTGCTGCTGGCATGGCCATAACCTTGTGCAAGGCATCTCAGGTTGGTGTGGCAGTGTTTTCATAGATTTACTCTTCTTAATGCAATTCTCACATTCGATAGTAAAAATAATTGGATATATGTTATGACGAGAAAGTAGTAATTTCAAAAGATCGTTTAGTTTAGTGACACCTAGTATTCAGTAGTCACTTAGTTAGAGTAAGTCCTCCATTCAAATATCATGTACAACATTTGTCGAATTAAAAAATGAAATAACAAAACAAGCGAGTACTAGTAGTGCATGAGCCTATACCATAATAGTGATCAAATGAGGTTGATGTGGTAACTAAAAGTTTTGTTCTTTTTGGAGAGAAATTAACGGTTTAATCCTTAAAATAATGTGTGTTTTCTATTTAGACCACGTTTACAGACCACCTTGTTAATTAGTATTGTGGGCTGAAAATATAATCGCTAGCATTTTCCTTTAGCAAGTTTCAAATTTTGAGGTCTGTCCTAATTAATTTTCTGCACAATGTATTGAGAATTATTTGTTGTGATACTTGAATTTCTCTCATATATCCCAAATCCTCAAAGTTTTTCTAGCACAAAAGGATGGCCTTTGTATGTGTGTATTTGCTGTCCGTCTGCAAGAAAAATGAGTTAGCAGTTGTTCCTTTCCTTTCTTCAGGTGTTTCCAGGTGATCGGGAATTTCGTGACGCTGCAATAGAAGCAGGAGAAGTTGTGTGGAAGAATGGTTTACTGAAGAAGGTAGGACTTGCTGATGGGGTGACTGGGAATGCCTATGCCTTCCTTTCTCTGTATCGTCTGACTGGAGAGAGCATATACGAACAGAGAGCAAAGACATTTGCAAGCTTCTTGTATTCTAACGCTGGAGAGTTTGCGACTTCGGGGCACACTCATGGAGTCGAATATGTCTATTCTCTTTTTCAAGGTCTTGCTGGAACAGCTTGCCTCTGGTTTGATCTTCACGTGCCCGAAAATTCTAGGTTTCCGGGTTATGAACTGTAGGAAATTGTGGAAATTTATATATTTGTTGTGGACTATTTTTAGGGAAGAAGTGTGCGGCAAGAGAGAGAGAGAAAATAGAGAAGGGCTTGAGGAATTGTGGTGTATTGTAGTACATATTCCTCATGCCAAGTGCCTTTATTTATAGTGAAACAAGTACCGTTGTAATAGGAATGTAATCTTTAGGATTTCAGAATATCCCAATCCATATCTACCTAGGATTTATACAATCACATTTAACACATGTTTATATTATCTACAACACTCCCCCTTGAGTGTGCAAATACTAAAGTAGATATCACATTAGATCTTCAAGATGATGACAGTTGATGAAGCCGTCTCGTAGGCACAATAGAGAACATGCTAGTCTCAAGTACGAAACTTGCATATAAAAAGAAGTAAAAACTCTCACAAAACCTGGCTATGGTAAAACCCAAGGCGGGACAAAACCCATAGTCTAGGAGAAAAGTGAGTTAATGCAATGTCAATACTTAACATCTGCCGGATGTTAGTAAGATGCACACAAGGGTATAACTAGCCCATACTGGGTGCCGCATTAAAACCTAGTCAGGCAACAAAAACCCAATGGGAAAAATGATCCTGATCGTAGGGAAAAAGAGTACATTAAGGTCAAGCGAGTATACTTCAGGATACTCCCCCTGAGTTTGACAAAATTCCGAATGAGAAACTAACAATGTTGCAAATCAGACAATTTACGCATACTAATTCCTTGAAAAAGCTTCTGAAAAGTAGACTTCGGCAGTGACTTGGTGAAGAGGTTGGCAACGTTGTCTTGGGAACAGATTTTCTTGACTTTAATGTTCTGATGCTCATGCTGATGTGATGTAGACGCAATATGCTTGGTGTTGACTTCTTGGATATATCATGTTATGGTCTGATCGATACATGCGGTGTTGTCTTCATAGATCGTTGTTGGAACTCAACGAAGGATGAAGAATTATAGGTGCTTCGAATATGCTCCCATGTACACGGGTGGCTTTGTGTATGGCGATGAGCTCGAAGACGTCGTAACTAAGGTCTATTTGGTTGACCTCCAAGATATTGCGGTGTTCCTAACAGTAAAGACATAATCCGTTTGGAAACGTGCCTTGTGCGGATCAGACGGATAGTCTGTGTCAGCGTATCCCACAAGGTAGGCATCATTCTGATAACCACGGGGTTGTGATTAATTCTGAGATGCGTAGGGATAGAATAAGCCCAAATCCGTAGTAATGGAAAAACGTCTTTAACACCTGTTTGGTGGTAGCGTGTAGGCACAGTGTTGTATCTTACCAAAAGATCAACAACGATGAAGATGTCATGCTTCATGCAATGAGCTAAGTACAATAAAGCGTTAATTGAACTTAGATATAGAACTTCAGGTTCCACAACCTTTTCAATGGTCTCATTTGCATCTAGCGTATGAACGGTCATGGGTGTACTCAAATGCAACACTTTCTAGGTGTAGTTTGACAGGTGGACCAGAATACCATCTGAACTTTGCTCGAAACTTTGGGTCGAGACGAAAACGAGTTTTCCCAAGATCTTTCATCTCAAATTCCGACTTCAGGTTCGAGGCAGTTTTCTCAAGCTCTTCCAGATTTATGTTATCGACATAGACTGCAACTCTAGCAAATTTGGTTTTGTACACGCAGGGGCATAGTTTATTCACATATCCCTAACTGATCAAATATTCACTTAGACGGGTATACCACATCCGCCCGGATTGTTCCAATCCGAAAAGTGAAAGCCTCAATTCAATAGAGAGGGTGTTATGTGGTCTAGAACTATTTGAATCAGTCTATGAAAGTCCTTCATAAACTTCCATGTAGATTTCTGTATCATGATCCCTATAGATACGCAGTTACCACGTCTATAAGCTGCATATTCAGTTTTTCGGAAAACTACCAAACTGATAAGGTAGCGGAACGTTATGACGTCCATTACGGGGGAAATAAGTCTTCTCGTAATCAATCCTAGGGCGTTGAGAGAAATCTTGTGCCACAAGGCATGCCTTATATCGCACTATCTCATTCTTCTCATTACGTTTCCTTACGAAAAACCCACTTGTAGCCAACGGGCTTCACATGTGGAAGTGTAGGAACTACAGGCCCAAACACTTTACATTTCGCAAGTGAATCAAGTTCGACCTGGATTTCTTGTTTCTAGTTTGACCAATTGGTTCTACGTCGACATTCATCAACGGAACGCAATTCGATATTGTCGCTTTTCACTATTTTGGGTAGCTACCATATAAGTGAATATCATCGATGATAATATCATTCCAATTTCCATTAACTCATCCATGCATGCATAATGGACCAAGACTACAGGTCTCGGGATAATCCGGATTAATTTCATGAGGTGGAATGGTTGAGATAACGAACGAGGAAAGGATTCGTTTTGTGCCATGTTTCTCCACTTCTAGGGAGGTGAATCCTTTGAACCGAGTGATCTGTCGCGCTTCAGGCCAAAAACAGATTGATTGGCTAGCCGCCGGCGTACTAGGCCATCCAACAGGGGCGGCCAACCGTCCTTCAGGGGTGGCACACCCTTCGGGGATGTTGACTCGACGTCCGTTACGTACGTTTATCCTTGTAAGCATGTTTGTAGCTGGTATATGTGATCTCGTCACTTTAGCTAGATCACAAAAAGCGTCTGGAGCAACACTCTGGAATCTAGAATACGGGGATCAAGATGAGACATAGTGGGGACGTCCACGATAATCCGCGCCGTTCTTCAGGAACGTTGACGTTCTTATCTCCCCCTAACAATGGAAAGACTGTCTTATCGAAGTGACAATTCGCAAAATGGCGGTAATGAGATCGCGTACAAGGGCTCTAAAGAGCTAATTCGAAGGAGAATCGCAATCGACAAAGATTCACATCCTTCTTTGAGGACCCATATTGGTACATTACGGCGGCACAATATGGCATAAGGTGCATACCCAAAACGCGCAAATATGAAACATCAAGTTCGTACCCAGTAACCAACTGTAACGCTAAAAAGTATTGGGTAGCAATGGGCCTCAGACGGATCAACATGGCTGCATACAAGATTGCATAG
Source organism: Gillenia trifoliata (assembly GCA_018257905.1). Classification (NCBI taxonomy): domain Eukaryota; kingdom Viridiplantae; phylum Streptophyta; class Magnoliopsida; order Rosales; family Rosaceae; genus Gillenia; species Gillenia trifoliata. The sequence goes on along the minus strand of CM031088.1, from coordinate 6,283,092 downwards.
CCCTAGGTAGAAACCAAAAGCTTGGTGCGTTCACCAAGGTCCGGGCGATCAATTGATAATGCGCTTTATGATTGCTTCTGCGAGACTGTTTGGGGGTTGAACATGGGGAATTCAATGTTCAATTTCAAACCCAAAAGACATGCAATACTAATCGAAAACTCTTCGACATAAACTCTCCAGCATTATCCAGTCTTCTAGACTTTATGGGATAATTAGGGTGGTGAGCCCTTAAGTAAGAATTGGCTAGGAGTTTAGCAGCAATGTGTATGTGGACAAACTTGTGACCATTGTGTCGATATATCAACCAAAAACCATATTTACATGGTTCGCATTTTTGGTTGGAAGAGTCCACATTATTCCCTTTGATCCACTGTGAAAAGAGGGTTATGTAGTAGCTTTGCTAGGGATGATATAAAAATCTAATTTCCCCAACGAGCAGGTTTAGCAAAGTGTGCTTGTAGGAACAAAATCCTTACTTCAGGTAAGGTGATGCGTTGTGTAACATATTGCATCGTGTTTTGACCTGAATGTCCCAAACTGTTGTGCCAAATCAAGTAAACTGCTCGAATCACCCGGCTCCAGGCCGGCCTATATGTGGCATGTCCCAGTTGGGAGGTAGCCCATTGGCCCCAAAACATAGCTTCATGCTTCATATTTTGGAGATGATGCAAAGATACTTCACTCTATTTTCTACAGTGGTTTTCATGATCATTGTTTTCTCGAATATCCTTATGACTCAATGACGTTCTTCTAGAACGAAGAATATAAGGCCCCTTAATAGTAATTCAGTACCATTAATACAATGAGGAGCAGTGCCAATGCCCTTAATCAGGTTAGGTAGACCTGAGTTCATTGCTAGATGGGTGATTTAGGTATGAAGTTAGTGTGCATAATAGCACATTCATCTAGACAACTAACTTCCCCACATTTATACCGTATCACATGTTAATTGAATTCTGTCACATGCATAATAAACATGATTCAATTAACTCATATTCGAGGACAATATCCATAATAATATCCATAAGTGAAACAAACACCAAACAATCATCCAAACAAAAAGGAAAAATTGTTCAAAACTTTAAACCAAAAGATAGGGGGTTCGGCCAACATGGCCTTCCATGTCAAAATTCTACTTTTCCATATGTGTTAGGTGAAGCAAAATTAGTCTCACAGATTGACTACGGGAATGGTCCTCCCCAACAACATTGGTAGGGGCACAAATAAGTGCATAACCAATGATATATTCCATCAAAACGGAAGTAGATTTTGCACGGTTGAGGTTTGGGAATACTGTCCCTTATTTTTGAAGTTTTGGGTCTTAGTTGCCAAGGGATCACGTGTTTGGTCGTGATGCCACCCCCTAGGTTGACCTTGATTCTACCATTATTCAGTACTCTCCAGCCGAAGAAGGATGAGTAGATTTGGTAGGCGTCTGCTGAAGCAGAGCCTTAAGTTCGGTACACCTCTGCTGAAACAGAGCGTGGCCTTCGGTACATCCCTGCCAAAGCAGGGCATGCCATTCGGTAGACTTCAGCCGAAATTGTCTATACCGTTCGGTAGACTCTGCCGCAGCTGGGTCTATACCATTCGGTAGGCTCCAACCGAAGCTGGGTCACACCATTCGGTACCTCCCAGCCGAATCACTGGGGTGCCACTTTCACTGTTGTGTTTTTTCAGTGAGAAATGTGGTAGTAATCAGATCCGAGAACTTAGTGAACCTCCGCTTTCTACAGTGCTTCTTTAGGAGCATTTTAGAGGCATGGAAGGACGAGAAAATCTTCTCCAGTGAAAATTCAATCGGATTCTATAAACTTCAGAATTGTACCTATTCACGGATGGGGTTCAATCATGTCTTGCGTCAGGCAATATATGTCTTGCTTCCAGCAAGGTATGTCTTGCTTCCGGCAAGTTATGTCTTGCTTCGGGCAAGATCATCTTTGCATGATTAGAACGGTCCATAGAGTGAGTCAAAGAGCTATGGAATCCTCGCCATTAAGGTACTTCCATTTACAATGCTTTAGGCATAATTCTTCGGATGAAGATCATGACGGAGGCTTATTTAGCTCTATTCACATTGTGGTTGGTGCTTATGGGAAATAAATTCTCCATAATCATAAAAGTTAGAACATTCGAGTTCTAAGACATGATTTGGTTTAAATTTTCATGAAAACTACGAGTTTCATGGGTATTTAATTTTTAAGGAAACTTCGGGTTCGATACCTACAAGCAAATGCAATATATATAGAACAAAAAAAAAAAATTTAACATATATATTGTGAACGGGTAGTTGAACGTAGGTCTAAAGAGGCTACGGGGTGTGAAAATATGACCCAATTAATTTTTAGTGGGTTGGGGTTGGAGTTGCAGGCCCAACCAGCAAGTAGCTGGACTGCAGGCCAGCAAATGAAGGTGGGCTGCAGGCCCTAAGCCCAGTAGGGGCTGGTGTGGGAAGGAACGGGATGCAGGCCCTAGCCCAGCAGGGCTGGGAGAAGGGAAGGAGCGGGCTGGCCCATCAGAGGGGCCAAGTTTTGAAGCGGGCCGAGGCAAGCAGCGAGGGGAAGGCCCAACGGCTTGGGCTGGCTCGGGCTAGGATTTTTTTTTCTCTATTAAAAAAAAAAACGAAATTTTTTTTTCAGTAAAATAATTTTTGTTTTTGTTTTTTTTTCTTTTTAGAAAAATGAATTTTTGTGTTTTTTTGGAGAAAAGTGAAAAAAAAAAAACCATAAATTTTCCTTTGTTCACACGATCATCAATTCACTTAATATATGACAAATATATTAAATGTAGATGCGAACACAATATTTGCAGAAGATCAATAATTCGTTAAACGCAGAAAATTGGGTTCATGTATCATGGTGAAAGTTCATGCAATCAAGTCTGAAAAAATATCGACAATCGAGATCGTGTTTTAGAAGAACCTGGATTGCTGATGATGATGGTTGAACAATTTGTTTGCAGAATTGCGTTCAACTCCGGATTTTTGTCGTCAATGCGTTGAATCTCGTTCAATATAAAATAACAGGGAGATAATTGAATCAATAGCAAGTATATTAATTCAATAAAATAAAAGGTAAATCAAAGTAAGAACTATTGAAATTAATACTCCCCATGACTGAAGATAGCCAAAACTCCGGTATAATTCTCTTTAGCACAGCGGAAAAAACGTGCTGATAACGTGTTGTGGACTATTTTTAGGATAGAAGGGTGCGGCAAAAGAGAGAGAAAATAGAGAAGGGCTTGAGGAATTGTGGGTATTGTAGTACATATTCCTCATGCCAAGTGCCTTTATTTATAGTGAAACAAGTACAGTTGTAATAGGAATGTAATATTTAGGATTTCAGAATATCCCAATCCATATCTACTTAGGATTTACACAATCACATTTAACACATGTTTATATTATCTACAACAATATTGTTATTGTTAGAGTTTGTATAGGAAAAATATTTTAATTAAAAGTATTTTATTATTATTATTTATATAAATATTTGAAATACAAAAGTAGATATCAACCTAATTGCATTAGAATATTTTAGGAAAAATTCACTCATCCTTTGACTATTTTTTCATATTAAAAAGTGTACATGCTCATCTTGGTAAGAACTGGTAGCAGGAGAGATGACTTGGAATCTCTAGCGTACACGATATTTCTTCTTAGTGGTCGGTTGCCATGGCAAGGATATCAGGTTCATAATTTCAAAATTTGTATGAAGCTTATGCTTGTAATAATCATGTATGCCTCTTAACACAAATACACTATTTTTTTAGGGAGAAAATAAAGTTTGCTGTCTGCAAGAAAAAGATATGACCACTTCACAGAAACTTTGTGTTGCTTCTGCCCTCAGCCATTCAAACAATTTGTTGGTAATAATTTGAAGAGTTGACGAAAGAGCAAACTATGCAATGTATCCCTTTTTGATGGAATTGTTATTTAAACCCAGATGTCAGGCCAATAAATACTATTGAACAGCAAGTACTTTGGATGCTTCTTGCACGTCTATGCAGACTATATTTTATGGATATTAGTTATAGATCTTCATTTGGAGTTCATCTAACTTACTATTTCTTGCATTTGGAAAACATATGCCAAAGTCGGACAAAAGAAGCAAGATTGACCATGGAAGAAGAGGATGATGAGCAACCAAGAAGAGAAGATTCATTATGGGGATACCTGCAGCCCAGTAGTTAGTGTATACAATGCTGTAGGCCTATGAAGCAAAGGTCCATCATAGAATTATACACTGCAGATGTATAAATTCAAATTTGACCTGTAGTGAACTAAGTTTATGTTTTCATTTGTTGTAGATATCCATATAATGTTGCAGATGTAAATATAACACATTGAGAAAGGAAATGAAAGTGGGTTAGTAGCAGTGTGGCTTCTGTTTCAAATCTTTTGGGCTCTTATAATGGATGTGGCACTGCTTCAGTGCCCAAGTTTATGAACTCTCTCCATATTTTCTGCATAAGGTTTGTGATCCATTGTATCAAGAATGGTTGTCTATTAGCGTTGAAACTTAGCTTGCAACAAGCATTGTTGTTTATTTTGCGTGGATTTTTCTCTTGTAGATTACGGTACATGAAGCGATTATGACTATTTCTTGTTTAAATGAACACATCAATCATACAACTTATCTCTCTTTTTGAAGGAATGGATTATGGAGCAGTGGGACAAAAATTACTATATCAGCTAGCGATTGCAGGAGCAAACAATGGAAGCTCTTTAGTTGTAATGTCTAAAGTTAGCTTAGCATCTGTGATTCTCCAGCCATAGCTACCTTGTCAATCTAATTATTGCATCTGTGATTCTGTATAGCTACATCGCCAATCTAATTGTCCTAACTAGTCTCCTGTTGCTTCATATAGGGACCCAGCTACTTACAGCAGTCTAAAGTCAGCGAAACATTTCCTTTCAGAAGTGGATTAATAAGAAATGGCTGAAGGATTTTATGTTACTGCAATGGCAACTGCTGGGACTAGATGGGCTTTATTATTATGTCCTTGATTGCCGAGATTTTCTGACCAGGTTTTATTGGGATTTCCAGATATCATACTCTGATACGCTTTGGTGTTGGAGAAAAAACATCTCATAATTGTGTTTTGCCTCTCAGGTTGTGGAACTAGATTTTCTGTATCCAAGTGAGCATTCGCCAGTGGGATAATGGTTACCGCATCCGTGTTGCAGCAACTTGGGATCAGGCAGCTTTTGTCCTTAGTGTTCCCAAGGAGAAAACTGGCAGATGAAACTCAAGAAGACGCTTAGGACTTCTGCTTTCTAGTACACACGTTAAGGTGGAATATTTCATTAATCATTTTTTCGTGCTTGCCTTTTTCCTTTTCAATTTTCTTTCAGCTCAAGGTTTGTATGTGGCAATTGTGCAGGAGAAATGGAAGAACCTTTATATTGCATCTATTTGCCTACGGTAGAACTGTCTCATGAACAGCCAAGGTTATGTTGAGATGCAGCTGATGGAATTTATTAATTCACCATTATAGACACAAGCCAGGTTTACCATTTAGTGCCTGTTCAGAAGCAAAAAGATCCTCGCATGTGAAATTGATTGGTCTTGGCATTTGGGAGTTGATGTCGCTAAACTCTTCTTTATTGCCTTACACCATAACATAGCATCTGTTACAAGTACTTGTGCACTGTCTTTCAATCTTTTGAGCTTGTTGTCTCTCTCTCACTGGGAAGTTGGCGCTCCCATTGTGAAAAGTTTGTATATTGCGAGCAAGAATTCCTTGGGTTGAAGGCATGTGCACAAGTCATGTTTTGATTATTGATGGTTGACGTGCATCTATGACTAGCTGTGATTTTGGATATTCTCAACCCTTCAGTCAGCTTTTTCCTTTTCTTTTGAGGAGGTGAGCTTCTTTCTTCGGACTTTAAAGATGAGATGTCCAATTTGACCATTAAACAGAAAGCAGTTGTATACTTCAAAGCATCAGTGTGTAATGGTTTCTTAGTCATCTTAGTAATTTTTAGATAATCTCGATCACTTTCCAAATGCTTGTGTCGCTGAATTATAACCGCTGATTATGTATCCTGACCTGTTCTTATCTGTACATTACACATAAAGTTGCGCCCAATGTGACTATGCTAGATTTCCAGTGAATAAATGAGTATTACAGGTTAAATAGTTGATAATTTTGGTCAAGGTCTTTGAAGCAGAACTGCAGTAGGGAAGGTTATATTGCACCAATGTCTGAAGTAAGACCTATGATATAGAAAGAACCACCCTTCTTGCCCATTGGTAAGTTGTATGTCGAAGAATTTTGTGCAAATTTCTCTCTGCAGCTTATATTGTGATTTTCTGTATCTACAGTTTTGCAGATATAAAGTCTCGTTATCAATTGGCATTCATCGTTTATTTAGACACCACTCAGTTTTATGTGTGTACTTCGTGTTTCTAATAGATATAAGGTGAGCTGCATGCAAGACTTTGTGGTTCTTGCATATCCATCCATGATGCTGCTATTGGAGGAAGTGCAAGTTTTCAAACACAAAATGAAAGCCATCTTTCTTTAAATAACATCGTAACCTCAACCCCTGCCCTGCCCTGGTAACCATTGTTAAACTTTAATGGCATACTGCTTTTTATCTTGTGTCATCATTTTGATGCATTTCTAGTCTACTTGCATAAATGAGCTTTCAAGTCGGTTAATGGTGCTGCTTAGGAAACTTAATAATAGTAGGTACTAGAAGGAAGAAGTAGTTAAGCGTAACAGAACAGATTATGCGAAAGTATTTTGGTCACTTTCTTGGGAAATTAAAAGGAAGCGAATGAAGAGCCTTGGCTTTGTTCGGGAAGTTGTGTAATTGGTTTTAGTCATTGAGTTTAGTAGGGCGCCAAATCTAAAAACATGCTTTCAACAATGCATCTTGTGTTACGACCAATAAAATTGTTCATATATGCTATTATTTCCAGTGTGCATGCGGTCTATAAGAAAAATGGTTCACCCATACAGCCTTCCTCTCAACTCCCAATGTGCATTTTGGTTTCCTTTTCAGCTGCAGACTAAAGCGATCTTGGCCCAGAAACGCGGCATTGCTGCGCTGATTTTCTGGATTGAACCATTCGGATGGAAGTCATACTAATTTCCGCAAGGTCATGATTTGGCTTTTTCAGAAGACGAATCCATGATGGACTCAGGCATGTAAAGTTACAAGGGATCTGTTTGCTTTAAAAACTAGTGTCGAATTTAATCAGATTTTACGACTTTCAAAGTGAAGGATTTCAGTGGTTGTGGTTGGTGTCATCATCTTAAACATATGAATTAGCTACTCATTACTCTCGATACTAACCTTTCCCACTTGCTTGGCCAATATATTTTTGTTCAGCGATCCTTCTTGACGAGAAAAGGAATGAATATATTAGCATACGTATGTAGAACACTCGAAGGATAAAGGTTAAGGAAATCCAGATTTGCTCTCCTAAGAACCCGTGGGGTCTTTTTTATGCGAGCCTTCATTGGCCTTATTAATAAATTTTTGATTTATGATTAGAATTGTTTATATTTGTTTTTATATTATTAATCACTGTGTAAAAATATCTCTACAAAAAAAATCAATTAAAATTAATCATTTAGTCATAAAAGCTGTATCAAAATAGATGGACAAATTGGTAAAAGTATTGTAAACCGTTTATTTTATTTTTCACAATTGATTGACTAGAAGATCTTAGTTTTAATTGATTTTTTTGTAAAGATGATTTTGCAATATGATTAATAACGAACAATTTCAATCATATACCGAATAGGGCACAAAGCTCACATAAAGAGGACCTACAGGTTCACTGCAAAACAAGTTGGACCTTTGGAGATCAAATTCACTTGTGAAACTTAATAAATGATAAGACCACTTCCAAAATGTCACAGAGTGACCCCGTTCTCTATACATATGAGTAGGTAAAACCTAGACTATACCAACTCAATACCACAAGGGTTGCAGTGATCCATCAAACCCACAACCACATGAACTGACATCAACTCCCCAGTACCACCATTAATGGGTTCCGGTGATCCATCAGACTACCCAGTATGCCTCGTTTCTCTTGCAAAGTGCCCATGCCCGTTCATGCCCTCACACAATTCGAGAACTAAAAAAAGGCTGACAAAATTGAGCTGGAGTTCAGCGAAAATCAACTGCGAAAACACATGAAGCATCTAATGTTTTGGCTTGTGACGTCTCCTCAAACGAACTCGTTCCTGGAGAATATTAAGCATCATCAGATCAATGGTTTATGCACCGTAGACTGAACTGAAAAAGTATAAAAGGTGCTTAATACTTGCCATAAGCACATTGTCGTGATTATACGGATTGAGAAAAGACACCTGCAGCCCCTTATATCGTGCATTTTCCTTTGGATATCTGTAATATGGGCATCGTAATGGGTGCTTGATCTCTCTTCTCCTAAAAATAACAAAACGACCTAAAATGTAAGAGGCTACCAGCAGAAAGATCTAACGGGTTAGTTACACCAAAATATACTAAAAATTTGGAATTACCAGGAAGCAGAGGACATGATATCCAACCTTCAATGTATGACATTCTGAATGCTCCAGTGGTACGGAGCGCTCTCGCACTGCTTTTTTACATTAACCCACTCATCCTCTTCGGCTCCAAATCCAACAAATCTAACCACGAACACCTTTAATAAATGACAAAAGTCACTTGATGAATTTATGTATGGCTAGGTCTGATTTTTGTACTCTTTTTCTAAATCCAAGTGGTCTCAACTCTCCAGTTAGATTTATAAGTAATCAAAGTTCAGACCAGCATGTAAATCGGAAGCAATCAGCAGTATATTCATGGATAGAGCAATAAGTTAAAACTTAAATATACAGTTTCCCCCGTGCTAAGGAGATCTGTGAGCAAGGGAACTTTTCAACATCATACCTGCAAAAGTGATATAAGAGACTTAGAGAGCGGGGAGGAGGAAGGGCTGAGGGGGTAGGAGGAAAAAGATAGAAAGCATCTCATGGTCAAAACATGTAGAGAGGTTCACATTCAATTAAAGCGTACAGATATAGCATTACCAACCAGAGATGAAAACTGAGAGCAAGAATCACGTTTGGATAGCTATTTTACACTAGAAGAATGACTTTGCAATTGAAGCCTGGACCTTAACACAGTTGAAAAGACACCTTCCCTAGAATTACAATCAGAATATGATCGTATTAGGCAATCAGAGCATAAGATTGTATCTATCAAAGATTTAGGAAATACACAAGCATTGCAACTACACTTACACCTTCACTATATTTTCTATATTTTCTACACTTACCTTAAGCATTAAACTTGTTCTATTTCAGGTTAGTTAAGTGTGTGCATGAAACATTATTCCTTACATCCTTCATCACATAATGCCTCATATCGATCTTTTCATGATATGTAACGAACGGCTTGTTTGCTAGAAAGCTCACCAGATTAGGCACAAGGTTTTGCCACAAAAGATGCTAATAACCAACAGATAAAATTTATAGTAGCAATAACAGCAAACTGATGCATCAACAAGAAAAACGTAAAGGACAATAAATTCAATGACAAAGTCATGATAGTCATCCTTGTTTGTACTAACCATGCCCCATCTTTTGACGACCTTGCCTCAAAATTCCAACTCTGATATGTCGAGATGTTACTGCTTCTGCATTCAAATAGACATTTGTAAAGATTTAGGATAAATGATTTAAGCGATATTATGAAAGCGAAACAGTTCAAATAACTTGTTATAATGACATTTAGTGGCTAGCTTATAACAGAAAGAAAATTTCTAAACAACTTCGATATATAACTAGTGGCACTATCTATATATTGCTCGTTGTATAGTAACACAAGTTCAACTTCGATAATCTCGGATGGTTTGTCATTCACTATTTTTCTATTTTGGAGTATAGTAAGTTTACCACACAATAATCTAGTCTAACCAGTTTTCCAAAAGCCTTACAAGCTAGCATGAGTACTACAGCCTGGACATAAAAGCAGCAAGGGCTTGGAGGCACCTTTAGGTATTTCAGAACTTTTGCGTGTCTTATTAGAGGACATTTCTGGATATGTTTGGTGACTCTTTCACCCTATTCTAGAACCAGCTTTGCACCTAAGACCATTCCAATTTCAACGAAGCATTTTAGAAGCGATTAAATCAATGCCACCTTATGATAAAAACAACAGTATAGTGATATTACATTGCAATCAAATGACAGGAAGAAAGAGAATCAGTGTGTAACCTCAGTCCATTTTACAATAGGTTTCCCAGCACGACCCGTGAAGCGACTGCATGGGCATAACAAACCAAAACAGGAGTTAGAGTCCGAAAGAACAATCATTCAAACGCTAATCAATACAATACTTAAAATGGAAACTCACACTTAAAACTTTTGCAGTACTTTGACAGAACTCTCGTTCCAACGTGTTCTCCCTAATTCCCTCAGCAATTTCTCCATTTTTTCAGTCTGTTCTGCAATCGCGAGAGCGAAAAACCATAGTAAGTTAATCAGATAATCCCCAAATTACGAATTCAAAATGCTAAACAAACACTAATGCAATGTTAATCACATTAAGCATGCTATATTTTCAAAGTGAACACCACAGAAGCTTTGGCTATTATCAAAATTCACACCAATTACCAATATTTTCAATAAAATCACAAAAGCCAAGCAATACCCGGATGAATTTAAACAAAAATAAATGGAGTTTGAAAAAAAAAAGATAAAAAGGGAGAGAGATTTGAATTCATTACCTCCGGCCTTTGTGAAGCCATTAGAAAATCTCTCTGTTTCTGGGGCAGACAGTCCATTTACTCTCTCTCTCTCTCTCTGAAACTCTAGCTTTGTGGAATTTGATTGCTTTCCTCTCCCTTCTCTCTCTGTAAAACCTAGAAATTGGAAAGTGGCTTTTCTGATTCTGATATTTTTATTATTTTTAAATTTTATGTCTTATCAAAGTGAAATGGAAAAAAGAGCTCTCTCCTAGACAGACGTGTTTGTGAGGAATATATGGAACTGACGGGCCAACTAAATCCCCAGCCCAGAAGGGTGTTCAGCTCCATGTCCGTTTCACAGGTGTCGTATTTTTCGGGCCCGTTTTCGTTTTTAGCTTTTTTTCACTGTTTGTCGTCGAGATGAGAATGGATGAAGAAGGGTGATGTGAAAGGGGAAGAAGAAGAATGAGAGAAAAACCAAATTTTGAAAGTAAAATGAACTTAGTTTTCGTTTTTGGTTTTATTTTGTGTGTCTTTCCTATATTCTTCTACTTCTCTCCTACCATCATTCTATATTCTCCTTAATCTCTAATTTTCTCCTACATTTCCCACATCACCAACACAAAATATGACAACCAAAAACAAAATCAAAATAGTTCTCAAAGATGTAACTAGCCAAAGGGACAAGCCTGAAAGTAGTGAATGTGACAAACTTAGGGCCGATTTGAGATACTTTGTGTGTGTGTGTGTTTTTTTAATGTTTATGTTGTGCTTTAAGAATAATCAACTATAAAATAAAGCGAGTTGAGCGATAGTGTATTTTTTAAAAGTATTGTGAGTATGAAAAGCATTGTAAAAGCGTTTGGTAAATTTTAATATAAAGAGATATAATTCAATATAATGACAATAATAGACATGGTAGTGGGGGTGGTGGTGACTACAGCAGGTGGAGGAAGCGCGATGGTGGTGGTAGTGGTTGTGTTGGTGGCAATGGTGGTGATGGTAGCGAAAATAGTGGGGTATGAGTGGTGGTGCCATTAATGAAATTTAATAGTGGTTGATGCGAGGAGAGTAACGATAGCCGGTAGTGGCGGTTGTGGTTATGGTGGTGGTGGTGGTGGTGGCGGTGGAGGCAAAGATGGTGGCGGCAATGGCGATGGTGGTGTGGCAGTGGTGATAGTTATGGTTGCGGTGGTGGCGATGGTGACAATTGTAATTAAATTAATTGGTCGTGGTGGCAACAATGATGGTGGTTATGGCGGTGGTAGAAGGTGAGTGTTTGTAGTGGTAGGTGGTGATTGAATAAAATGTGTGTAGAAAGATAAATAATGTCATTTTTAAAAACTAATGAGAGTATTATAGGAATTGAAAACATTCATTAATGGCTCAACTTTGCTTTTTATAAGAGAAAGCAATTTTAAAAAGAAACCTACATGTCATTACTTTTAAATAATGAGAATATTTATTTTTACCAAACATTTTTTATTGCTAAACTTTAAAATTAGAGCAACTTTTGGTGAAAAAAAACAATACCAAACGAGACCTTAGACTTTCTAGTTAACTAAGGTGGAGCAGGTTTTTAGTAGGAAAAAAAACAATATCAAGCGAGACCTTAGACTTTCTAGTTTGGTGGCTACAATGTGAAAAGAAAGCAAGTATGAGAAATATATTATTAGTCACATTCTACTTGTTAGGGTTTTAAAGGATTTGCTTAGATGTATAAGGATTTTCACACATAACCATATAGTTTATATTTTAAGGATTTGCTTGGAAAAAGTGGCAGATCAATGAATTATCTTTTAGGTGGAACCAAAGTATAAAAGCTTAGTATGGTGTTTCTGCCACTAAATTTATTTGTTGTGAAATAAGTTTGAAATGGAGGAGAAAAGCCGAGAAAATAACTGCCCTGGTTAAAGGCCTCCATCCCCGCACCACCTTGCCTTGCCCTACTAGTTACAGGATTTTTTTAAGTCTGCCCACCCTTGCCATTGAATAGATCCTTAGCTTGTCAGTCCATGCTTGGGTACCTTCGAGGTCATGATTAGTGGTCATAAGCTAAGATAACTCCAATGGTGGCCTATGGCCAACAACAAATATTGACCTTTAGTTTTGGCCTTTGGCCTTTTGGCGAGAAGCTAATTTTCTCCGATTGTGTAGCCTAAATTTTAGGTTGAAAAGTTGTTAAATATTGTTTTAGCCTAATATTTTTCAGTTAACTTTAAAAAAAATGTTTGTTTAGATTAACTTAGCTTAATTTTTGGTGTTTTGACTAAAAATATTTAAATTAAATAAAGAAATCTGAAAAATGCAATTTGACAACTAAAAACGACACTCTGACAACGCATCCTCTGATAACACTTTCAACACTTCCACACATCTACCAACAACACTCTCAACACTTCCACACATCCCCTCACAGAGCAACCTTCTGAACAACCCTTTGCATCCTTACCCGGCAATAGTCAAGCACTTCCACCACATCCTACCAACGACAACCAATTCATTTATTCTATTTAAGTAGTTGAAAGTCATTCCAACCGCAGGTGCTACGATTAACACTTAAGCATTGAATGCTCACCACTTTGATCTCACCCTCCTTCCCCCCACTCTCTCCACTCCTCCTCCCTCCTTTTAATGGTGGGGTCGGTGTGAGCATTCCCAATGCTTGCAGCTGCTTATAACCTACTCTCAACACCAATTTCTTCAAAATCATCCATCTATCAACACACATCATCTTTCCATGCTTTATTCGCTCGATGGGTTCAAAGGCGAAGTTTGGCGATGCGAGATGCTACACTTCAATCAAATTATGATCGTGATGAAGAAATAATGAATGAGGGCATTGCATTAACCATCTATTGATGGGTGATGTTCACAATGCGAATCTAGTCACATCATGATTGATCCCCAGGACGTAAGTTCCATTTAAAGTGACGGTAAAAGGCATGAAGACCTCATGAAGGATTACTTCTACATAAAATTGTTCATTTGCTAAGGGGAATTTTGGAGAGTGGGTAGAAGAAGATTGCTAATTTAGAAGTGGGTGGAAATGATTTAGAAGTGGGTAGAAGAAGAATGAAGATTTGGAAGTGGGTGAAGAAGATGCTAATTTAGAGAAGTGGGTAGAAGAAAAATGAAATTTGGATGAGGAAAGGAAGGAAATTGATTTTGTGTGGATGTATAGCAAATGAATTAGGTATTTATAGGGTTTTATGGTAGAATTTACGAACAAATATTTTTATTAATTATTTTGCTTCGTTAGTTTTAATTTGGCCCGAGATTGGATGATTTTTTTGCGGGTCGTTATTCATTTGATGCATTATTGGATTACAAGTAAAAGTAAAAAAAAGGTTTGAAATCTGGCCAGATTGGATGATCCAGCAATTGATAATCTCGATCGTTGGTCTCCAGCAGTTGGTGTAATTGGCCAAACAAAGCTAGCCAAGTCTTGCGCTTGATGTGACATCACCCCACTTTGCGGTCCGCGCAGTAACGTCCCACTGCGCGTCTTGTAGTGATGTGCTCTCTGTGTGCGTTACGGCCCGGGTCCCACTGTTTGTGGGCCAATTCTTTGGCCAATTTGTGTCTTTTTTTGTTGGGTTGCCTTGGGCCCATTTCTTGGCCATTGTTGGAAGCAAATGCAAAGGCCTATGACCTAAAATTGTTGGCTGGGTGTACCATTGGAATGGCCTAAAGGTAAATCGTTATTTTATAAAAGTTTGTACATTTGGATGATTATTAACTAGTGACTAATATAAAAAATGTGCAATAATTCTTCATTAATCAATTGGTTGGGGTCTCATAACATAACTTGTGAAAACTCATTCAAGGTTAAGAAGTCAATCCATTGGTTAGTGTCAAAACAATTGAATACTTTCCATGATTTAACGTGCAAATAACAAAGACACGATTAATTAAAATATATTTTGCAGTAGGTGAGCATAGATAATCACAACAAATTTAGGGACTTGATGCTTCTTGTCTCATTGTATTTCAAGATTAATTTGTTACCAGAAAATTAATAATATATACAATATAAACATCAACCGTTGTACAATGTTGATCATGGCAACATGTTAATAGTGACTAGTGACATGTAACATAAATTACATATAATAATACTTGCACTTTGCAATAAACGTGGTATTTAGTCTTAAATTATAGGTTAATTGGCAAGGAATGATCATTTTTTAAATATTTTATTGTATAAATGATCAGGTGTTTAATAACAATGGCGATGTAATGATCATATGTGCGATGAAACGCGATGACATAACAATCACTGCTTGATGATATAATGACGACATAATAAACACTCATCATTTTGTAACTAAATATTAAAAAGTGATTATTCATGCTAATTATCTTAAATTGTATATGTAGTAACAAGTCGTGAATTATGCTTATTTTCTTCAATCCATGTCGTTTTGACTTGACTAAGAATTAGGGCTTAGGAGAGGACGAATTCATAAGTGTAGGCTTGGTTTGTGGGCGGTTTCAATTTTGGTAACAACTATTTTAAGGATCCAATAAAATCATCACGTACGCAACTACTTTAAGGATGTTGGCTTCCCTTCATGTTCTTACAGGCATGTGCTTTTGTTTAGTGTTAGGTGCGATGCAAAAATTAATTTAAGTTGAACGAAGTCTATTAAAGAAGGTGGGTACTGGTTTCTAGAAGTTTTGGCTTAATTAAGTTTTTGATCTAAAATTAAAAATTGGTTATGAACTTTCATAATGTTAGTGTAATTATTTTTGGGTAATATGGTTAGAGATTTTTATATAAAATAAAAAAGGCTAAAGGGCAAATAAGGGATGAAATTAAAGTTCTCACGGGTATTTTAAAAATATAACTACTTTATATTGTGATAAATTTAACAATTAATACTTACTGATTTTTAATTTAAGGACTAAAGCTTTCAATTCGACTACAATTTAAAAACCAACGCTTCAATTTTCTGAGTCAAAAATAGAGAGCTGCGCACATTGTTTCAGAGGTGTCATCAAAGATTATTACAAATGTACAAAGGTTGCAGACTTGGTAGTCTGGGCTCTTGAAAACTTCTTGGCAAATGTGATTTAATATTCTCATGTAGCATAAAAACTTTGACCTTTGAACGACAGGACTCCTTGAAGTCATGGCTGACCTAAAATAGTAGTCAGTCTTATCGGTTTTGTGTTGGAGGTAGGTATATGTGAAAATAAAGGTTTTCGACGTGTTCATACAGATGAAGCATGCATGCATGATTGCCGGGAGTCTTGCGTACCAACTTGGGTTCTCAAGTGCATTTTGGGTTAAATTTGCACTACAGATTTTTGGATCATTTGATGTCTGATTGGCTTCAATTGGATAAATCACTAGAATCATTCAACATTGAACGGAAAAAAATATTCAATCTCATATTATTTGTCCAGAGTGAAGTAGAATATGGATTAGTTATAAAGAAAGTAGCACAGCTATTTTCACAAAAATAGTAGAGCTGGGAGAATAAGTTTTCTTTAATTTATGATTAATCTTTTTATGTCTTCAACTATGACAAAATATACAGAATGCTATATATTTCTTCATTCCAAAATTTATTGAATCTAGTGAGTTATTAATTACGATCAATCATAAACGCAAACAACACATTATGTTATAACAGCATGTATTTCTTACAGACCACTAAACAAATACTATACAATAAGTTCTTGTTAAGTGGATTACTTTCGAATGTGATTTGCAAGCTCTATTCAATGATAAAAGTGATTTGGGGAATGAGTGCATGAGTATGACATATAATCAAACAAAATAAACAAACTAAGTATATCATTAGGATTTAATATTCCATACAAATAAAAATAAAATCTCTAAAAGTAGGAAAAGAAAAATGTTTGTGAGGTCTATCAAATTCCACAAATGAAGGCCCCAGTCACATTCCACGATTAGAGCAACTCCGATTACTTAGGAGCCCTTCTCTCGGGCTATTTACTATTCAATCCACTCAATGAACAATAAACGCATAATAGACAATGCATTCCTCACGCTTATTGCCTTTTGCATGTCCACACATATGCTGGAGTTGCCACGGCAGTGGCAATAAAATATTCAAAGTATTTCATTTATTTCAAATAATACATAATAATTTATTTGTAATTTCAAATAAGATTTTTAATCATTCTCGTTGCGCCCATGTCATTGTCAGAAAAGCCAATAGCGATACAAAATATTTGTATTTTCTTATTTATAAAATGATTCAAATAATTTTATTTGTTATTTCGGATAAGATTTTTAATTGTTAGTTGGTAACGTGTCATTATCCATAAAGACAATTGTGGTGATGGATTTCGATAACATTTTTAACCAATTCACCTTAGCGGGCAAGGTCTTCCATATACTTTATAATCATTCTTGGAAGCATTACCTTTTCTCTTTGAAGCCTTCTTACCTTGAGGCCCTAGTGGAAGAAAGCAGGTCGACCCAGCCTTGTTCAGCCGAGGGGCATTTTCGCACCTCTTGCATCATCTTCATCAGAGTCATGCGAGGCATGATCGGGGTGTAAGTAGCCAGAGGGTGATGTTCATGAAAACTTACCAAGATAGACGAACTTTGTTTGGCAATTTAGGACAATCTGCTGACGTATTCAACATTTGTAAGATTTGAATGTTTTGTTTTCTTTTGGTTTTGGCACCGTGCCAAGCTTGTGCTTGAAGTTCCTATACAATGCGGGAGAGATAAATAATTATAATGAGAATTAGGTAACAAATAAATAATGCAAACAAATAATTATAATGAAAATAGGTAACAAATAAATAATACAAACAAATCATTATAATGAGAATTAGGTAACAAATAAATAATACAAACAAATAAAATTATATTAGTAGGTAAACAAACAATACAAACAAATAATTATAATGAAATGATTTAACAAATAAATAATACAAACAAATAATTATAATGAAATAACCTAACAATTAAATAATACAAACAAATCAAGTAATATATTGTTACCTAATCATAAATTTTCCCACTTGAAGATTAGCACTAGCTTGTGTCAAGGCGTCTCTCCATGTACTAAGCGATTGACTAAGTAATTTCCAGCATTTGGACAACGAATCTTTGGTTCTTTTGCCACCATTTTCTCAAGATAAGAGAATGAGAGGTATGAATAAGACTCCATTTCTATGACGCATGTATACGGCGAATCATGAGTATTTGAACCAGCTAGCACACAGCACAACATCCTCGAAGTGTCAGTCGTACACCTTGTGATAGTCATTTTGTTTGAAAAAAATTAGTTGAAACTTTGAGAGAAAGATAGGAATGTGTTGGTTCAAAGTAGTTGAAAAAATATGGAATTGTGGTGTAAGGTAGTAGTAATGACAAGGTATTTATAGAAAATTTTAAAAAAAAAAAAATCCGATTCTATTCATTTTTACAATTTTTTAAATTTTTACTCAACTAATTAATCTCTGCCAGTTGGATTTTAAAAAATTGAATTCAACCTCAGTTGTGCCACGTACCATGACACATTTTGAATTTTAAAACTTTTTTTTAAAAATTTATAAGGAGAATAATATCAACCGTTGATACGAGATCAACGGTTGATATTAAATAAGATTTTAGTCTTTGGTTATAAGTGGAATGGACAAATTAAAGAGTCGTTGAGATCGCCTGGTAGTAGGAAGCCACGTGGCTTCCCAACGGTAACTTTAGCGAGGAAAATGTTCGCGCGAGCCCCACAGGTTGAAAATTGTTGGGCAGCCTTCACTCCACCGGTGAAAGTGCCTGCAACGATAGAAAAAATTTAAAAAATTTAGTTAGCTAGGATAGCGTCGACCATGACGTCCACCCACTCAGGCTGTCAATTCTTCACGAACTCTTCACTCGGGCCTCACTCTCCATCGGGCTGCTGCAGCTGGGCTGGAAGGCTGAGCTATTTGGCCCTGTTTGGTCCACCTCCCCCGAGCCAAAGCCCCCAATGGAGTTGCTCTTCCGAGCTTTGTTCAGCGGTACGACAGGTTGACGTGGATTTTCAAACAGATATAAGCTTCTGATCACCACCTCAAAAAGTAGTCACCACCTCAGAAAGTCAGAAGGTTATTGGCCAATGTCTATACATACGTAACACATTCACCACTTGCACTTTAGACGAATCCAGAAATCAACGTGATATTTTTATTCAAATTATAATATATATATTTATTTTTAATATGTATGTACGAGTGAAAAATATGTATAGCAACAATTATATTATAACGTAAATGATACGTTAAATAGCAGAGTGTTATTTGTACACAAAAAATTCTCCCCGTATGAATATGAGAAATTCTTTTCTCATTTACACAAAGAACGCTGCAAGTATTTTCCTCTTTCTACCAAGACTCAGTCAATTTCGATAAATGATGACATTTTCCTTTTGTTGAATGATTCTACATCTTGTTTGAAAATAAAGTTGTGGAATAAGAAAAAGGTAGAAAAGTAGAAATTACGCGGAGAAAAATAATGGCATATGGTGATCAAATTGTAAGGTTCAACTTTCATGCTATACAATTATTGGTTGGTGGATTATGTGACCCGCAGTAAAAATAATAATTCAAATTAGTTTAGGTCATATAATATTAGTAGCATTTAACATCAAAGAATTTTTCTTACAAATTATGATGAAAAAGTGGGGAAAAATCTTGAGTGTGACGTATCATTTAATAATCTGACTATTGAATGATCCAGTTAATTTGCGGTGAGCTCCATGAATCTTAAACTATTTAATAGTAGGTACCATTTATTAGTACGTACTATTAAAGTTTGACCTAAAAAATGATGAGCATTATGGTAGAGTGGTAGAGGCGAGGTTTGGGGGAAGAAGAAAGTGCAAAAATTCTAGCATGCTCTAGGAAAAAATTTACTCAGGAAAAAATGAATGGTTGGATGATGGTCTAAAACATTCCAATGGTGTGGATTAAGCAACCTAGAAAGACTCCAAAACCGGAGTAAATATATTACCGAGAGCACTAGAAGACTCAGAAAGTGACAATATGCTCCATGCATGCTAGAGTTGGCGGTCGAGTCAATCGATAGTAATTGGCGTGAAACATTTTTAGGCTGTTGATGCATGTAAGTTGTAAAATTCATATAAAAATAAATATGCATCTATGATTAGAAAGCGTCTATACATCCATGAGCAACCAGCGTAACAAATATGCTTTGTACTTTTACATGTAACATTTGAGTTTATGATTCATGTTTGTCGGATCAGAAGCACAGAATGCTTATAAACATTTCATGCTTATCTGATCTAACCATTAATGGTTAGATTAACTAATGATTAATGGTGATTAGGTATAAACGTAGAATGCTTATAAGCATTCTAGTAGGATACATGTTGTCACTTCGGCAATTCAATCTTTCTCACTGACTAATTAAGTGGTTAGGTGATATTTAAGGCCATGTTTTTAACACGAACGTGACATTTGAACAATAATAACATTTGTGGCGGGGTTGTTGATTTGTCTATATATAAACTTTTATTTTTTGATAAAACCAAACCAAAAATTATTGATTGTAGATTTAATAAGTGACAAGAAAAAAGGGGTTTAGCGGCCTTAAAAGATATTGATTTTGTTATTTAGTGGCTAGGATTTCACAAAAATGGTGAGATCTCGTTCGGACCCAGCCAACATTGAAGATGCGAAATGAATGGTACGTGAAATGGAATGGAAAAAATCAAACAAAATAAAGCATTTTTGTTTTTGGAAGAACAATCAAAATAATGCATAAGAAACAAAAACTGATAATTACAATAATAATTCTATGTTAGGAACTAATGATTGAATGAGTGCTTGGGAAAAACTGGTTGTGCGCCAAATGCGACTCTACGTTCAATTTATGTTATCAACAAATGAGAGTAAGCCAATGTCTTGCATGAGAAGCTGCCTAACAAAATTCTAATTTGGTAGTTGATCAAATTACAGATTGAACAAACATGACGTAAAGAATCATTTTTTGTTGATAATTGTTCCAAGATTTTTTGGTTGATGATTTATTAGGTATTTGTAGGTGTTGTGTTATGTGAGTTCTACTTGTGTAGTGTTTAATTGAGGTGGACTCTATTATCATTATATCAGAAAATCATTTGTATAAAAAGAATGTATTGTAAATAAATTATTACTTCATTGTTTAGTGAGAAATGAGCAATGAAGAAGAGTTTGAGAGCGTGGTTTCAGGATTGTACGGTTTGATGTGTTATAATTTTGTTTTCTTATTGAGAAAAAGGATAATTTATGTGTTTTTATCAGAAAAGTTGATTAGGAAGAAAGGGAATTCACTTTTCTCTGCCTACAGAGTCTGTGGAGAAAGGAGACATAATAATATTTGGCAGACCTCCAAGATGATGTCCTGAAGACACAATTTTCTGGTATACGGTACACACCCTTTAAAAAATTATCAAAAATATGTTGTATTTTTAAATTTTTAATGTTTTAGTTGAATAATCGTGTAGCACACGTGGGTAGACTCTGTTCTTCTCTTTGACAATGGAAACCTACCTTGTTTCAAAACCGTCTGTAATTCCAAAAAGGAAGGAAAATAAAACCCAAAACTACGACTTTTTATTCTCTATAAAACGTGGATTTTGGGTTTCTTATTTTACCAAAACACAAAAAAAGTTTGCAGCTTTTGCCTGTTTTTTGTTTCTGGGTTGTTTTTGTTTTCTGGGTTTCATTGGAGGACTGCATTGTGATTTGCAGAGGAGGAGGAATAGTGGTGGGTTTGGATTTGAGATCGACAAGGTCGGAGCTTTGATGGGGAGCGTAGTGAAGGAGATAAGGGAGCAGTGTGGCCACTCGTGGTGGATGTGGAAATGAGCTGGCTTTGGTGGAGTGTTGAGGACGTCTACGGTGAGGATTGCCACCGAGGATCCCAGGTTCTCTCACACCATGGACTGCCTCTGTTGCAAGGTAGCAGACACACACAGCTTCTTTTTCCATGTTATGAATTTTTGTCTGCAGCCGAGTTTATAATTCTTTTTTGTTATCCTTTCTAATTGTATTTTTCTCTGCATTTCTTTTTTTTTTCCTGGAAATTTTTGTATAATGAGGGTCACTGTAGTTAATTTCAGCATCAAATGACTGAACTTTTTTTTTTAAAATTGTTTTTAATCAAACTTTGTGTAGGCTTCAGTGAGAGAAAATTTTCCAAATTATTATTTTTCTTGTTTGGTTATTTGAGATATTTTGATTTTATGATTTTCTCCTTTTCTAAGTTTCCCAAGCTATCCACTCTGGACCAAGTTCAGAATCCCTCTTTCCATAGTTTAGATTAGATTAGAATGTCGCTCGAATTCAAAAACAGTTAGCTTTAAAATGGTTTTCTCTTTTCATTTTCGTACTTGCTGAAACCATGTTTCTAGTAATGAATCAATTCCCAGAAACTTGAACATGCAGAATTTGATTTTTATATGCATCTTCTGCAATCTAAATGTGTTGCAGTGGATACACGTGCACCGTGATCCACACTACAACAAAGGACTTGCCTTCACCGAGAAGGAGAGAGATGCGCATTACTTGCGCGGCCTTTGCCTCCAGCCATCCTGACTCAGGGGCTTCAGGTTGCAAAATGACCTTACCTCAAACTCCATTTTCATCCTTTTGTTTCATGTTCAATCATTCCTTTCCGTTGTTTCAGTTTTGGCTAAACTTTCTGTGCCAATTTTGGTGATCAGGAGAAGAAGTTGATGCAAAACCTTCGCCAATATGAAGTACCGTTGCATGAGTACATTGCCGCAGTGGATCTTCAGGTAATTGATTGCTTGTACAAGCTCTATGTCAGTGCTTGAGATCATTGTAAATGCAGATGTTATCAAGCGAGGGCCGTTGTCATCAATTTTTCGCTTATGTTCTGGTGGCGTTCTTGTTTTGTTGTGCAGGAGAGAAATGAAGGGCTGTTTTATAAGCTTTTGATTGACAATGTTGAGAGCTGCTTCCTGTCGTGTACACCCCGGCAGTTGGTGAGGCCTGCCAAAAATATGGGAGCATTTTCAGGCATCCTCCAGGTCTTTATATCAGTTTGAAGAGAAGTATGGCCATCTGATAACATTTTTACTTCATCTCATGATAAGTTGCATATCTGTCAAGCAAATATTTAGTGATGAACTATTTCAGGAAAAGATCCTTGAAGTACTAAAGAACTGGCCGAGAGGGAGTATTCAAGTTATTATCGTGACTGATGGTGGCGTATTTTGGGGCTCGGGATCTTGGCTGCCAGGTGTGTATGGAAGATGTTGCTTTGAGATTATGTATAGATTTCAGTTGGAATTATTGCTTTGTCTCTGGTTGAATCGTTGTCACCTTAATTGACATGAATGTTCCGAAATTTTCAGGGCATAGGGATTCCTGTTCGACTCTCTTTGTATACTGCACTCAGTTCTCCTTCAGCTGTAAGCATTTCACAACTGCTACCCCCTTTCTTTGAGTTCCAAGAACCTGAACAAGAGAAACGTTTGCCTACCAAGAAGTTTAAAATCTATATTTTGTTTTTACAGTGCTTGCCTATAACCATCGATGTTGGCACAAACAACAAGAAATTGCTGAATGATGAGTTTTACATTGGACTGAAGCAGAGAGGAGCAACTGGACAGGTTTAATAGTTTCTTTTTCCTCCCTATCTCGTGTTTCAGTTCCACGGTGTTTTAACTATGTGAAATATGTAGTTTCACCAAAATTGAGGTTGGTTTTTGCCTTTGCGATTTAGGAATACGCGGAACTTCTCGAAGAATTCATGACTGCAGATAAGCAAGAACTATGGAGAGAAAGTCTTAGTTCAGGTAGAAATGTTTCTAATCTTTCTGTTATTCAGTTTATGGAACTTCTGAGTTCTGTCCACACCGTTTAGTCATCCTCTGAATATTGTTTGCTATTTTGTTTCTTGTTTCTTCTGTAGTTCAGAGATTTTGCAAACCACAATGCTGAACTGCTGGCGAAATACAGCAAGACTCACCTTGTCTTTAATGACGACATTCAGGTAACATTTTAGACTTTCTTTTCACAGTTAGCAATCTTGCTTCCCGGAATGTTTTCAAACTATCTTGTTCAATTTGGTTCAGGGAGCGGCATCTGTGGTCTTAGCAGGGCTCATCGCTCCTTGAAATTACTTGGCGGAACATTAGCTGATCACGCTTTCTTATTTCTGGGTGCTGGAGAGGTGAGAATCAGAAAACTACTCATACTAAGAGTGTATATTCATAAATGCACTGGTTTGGATGTTGTTTGAACTTTTTTGCTTCTTGGCTACTGAAGGCTGGAACCGGAATAGCAGAGCTTATAGCTCTTGAGATATCAAAAGGTATTAACTTGCTTACCTCAAATCACCTGCTCTCGGCGTAAACACTTTCTTAAGCTAAGCATTTGTGATTAACGATGTGTTTACATCTTGGCAGACCAGTGCTCCATTGGAAGAAGCCGCAAGAAGATTTGGCTTGTGGATTGAAGGTACTTAAAATCTGATTAAATTCTTCCTTTGGAATATATGCATTTACTTAATTTGATCTTTCTCTTTCCTGTTCCTTTATTTTGGCTTTGGTTTTAATCGGGAAACACATTTGTTGCAGGGACTGATTATTTAAATCTCGCCTAGGATCACTTCAACACTTTAAGCAGCCTTGGGCTCATGATCATGAACCCATAAAGGGAACTTGTAGACGCCCGTGAAGGTGCGAAATTATACTTTAATATCACAATATCTTTCAACTTAATTTATCCTCCTGTTATCTTACACATTCCGTAATTCATCAGGCAATCAAGCCAACGGTGCTGATAGGAACTTCTGGTGTGGAAAACAATTCACTAAGAGGTTGTTGAGACCATAGCATCCTTAAATGAGAGTTGTCTCTCTCTGTCTCCCTCTCTCTCTCTACATTCAAACGCCGATGATCAACATAAGTGACATTGATCTGGTGATTGGCATGCACAGAAACCTCTTATCCTTGCTCTTTCCAACCTTGCTTGTCATAAGCTGATGCACTGCTGAAGAAGCTTACATGGACCAAAGGTAATCAATCTGCTCTTTCGTTCCTTCCTCTAAGTTTCGTTTGGGTTATAATGCGGCTAGGTAAACTAGCAGAACCTATTAACAATCATGCCGTTTTCTCACATGAAGGGTCGAGCAGTCTTTGGTAGTGGAGCCCATTTGACCTATCGAATATGAGAACAAACTCCTGAGTGCCTATTGAGTTTGTACCTTCAACTCAAGTAACTTTTTGTTGCGAATCACTCTCTTCATTTGAAGACAATAGGATCCTGACTTTCTCTAACCATGTCATTCAGGCAAACAATGCCTACATATTCCCCGGTTTTGGCTTGGGATTGATCATCGCTGGTGCCATTCGTGTACTGCGATGACATGCTTTTGGCAGCCTGTAAGCACTCAAGCGATAAGTTTCAAATCGAGCACTGATTATATCTGTCATTAGTGAAATCCTCTAATCATTTCATTTCGCAACAGCTGAAGCTCTGGCTACGCAAGTTTTCAAGAACACTACGCCCAAAGGATTGATCTACCCGCCATTTACCAACATCAGAAGATATCAGCCAACATTGCTGCTAAAGTCGCTGCTAAGATCTATGAACTTCGATGAGTTTCTCTCGAGTTTCTGACAAGTCCTGTTCATAACAAGCATTGTATGGTAACACAATTTACAAAAGCTCGTGTTTTCGATTTGGTTTCCAGGTCACAGCTTCTAATCTGCCTCGACCCAAAGATCTCGTGAAGTACGCAGAGGCTGCATGTACAGCCAACGCTACAGAAGCTATCGTTGAATTCCGACTGTTCGCAGTCTGCAAGCTTCTATGATCCTCCATTTTTTTCCACTAATAATTTGAATAAATTGGGTTCCAAAATGTTAGTATGAGGCACTTTTGGTCCCTAGCTTTATTACCACTAGGAACTTGCCAAGTTTTTGTAATTTTTCCCTCCAATTTATGCCAAAAAAAGGAGGAAAAAATCGATTGTCACTTTGTTCTTTTAAGACTTTACATCAGATCAATTTTAATGTCAAGTTACCAAAGCAGCTTTGCAAACATCTCTTACGATTTGATGACTTGATATAGGGCTCGTTCAAGAGTGATTTTGAGACCGTCAGAATCACTTCTGAGAAAACATCATCACTGTTTAAGTGATTTTATGGGAGAAGTGCTTCTCCTCGGAAGTGATTCTGGCCTCTCAGAGTCACTCCCAGACGGCCCATATTCTATTAAATTAAGAACTTGTGCATGTTGCAGCATGTTCTTGTCAAGTTATAGATGCAACATGTTTTCAACTTGGAAACTAAGGCCAGATCGAGCTCAGAATCATAAAATACTAATCAACATCATGCTTGGGCAACCTTGTGAAGATTTACATCGAAAAATTCAGCGCAGAGTCTCTAACCTCGGAAAAATTCCTGAAAAATGATAATAACTACATTCCGATATTTGAACTTTCGCTCATTGGTCTGTATAAGGTTAAGTATTAATTTGCAGATAGGCACAAGGGGCTATACAAATCAAACTCATTACATGGTAACAGGAAAATTCAGGGAAGTAAGTACAAATTTGAGACATATTTGACTTATTAGTGCAGATCATCAGAAGTTGGGAACTCCGAATCCCCCAGAAAAATTTCGGCTTCAAATTCTTTTTTGTGGCTGTAAAGAGCCAACCCATTTGGGTTTCGCAGCCTGACACAGTTTGTTATTGTCACGCATATCTGCAAAAGTCGGGGAAACAGGCAACAGCAACTCCATAATCTAAAATTCTAATCACATTTAAATCAGAGAAAATGATCAAGCTTTCACGAAACCGACCTTAAAAGTAACGTACACGGGTGGCAAATTTCCAGAGATACAAAAGGTGTGAATAATATAATCGAACAGTTGCCTTAAATTCACTATCATTGCAGCTAGGTACCGATTTTATTACATACCTGATAAGTTCTAGTCATTCCATATAATTTATGATCATTTTATATGCTTATTTTTATTTTTATTTGTTTTAATATTACAAACTTCAAGATTTTTGTGAGTTACATAACTTGAAAACCCATGAAAAGGGAAAAGACCAAGTTAAGGGCTGATCAGTGTACTAAAAGTTAGCGAAAATGCACAAAAATTGGCGTTCTTCAAAATAGTAAAATTGGTCAGGAATCAGAAGGATATTAAGGTACAAGTGCATGCCCAGAAACCAATGTATTCACTCCTCTGGCCCTGTAAATTGCCAAGCCATTTGCTTTATTAGAGAGTCATTATCTCGCAGACGTAACCACTTGGGTTCACGTAAGCACCAAGAAGGGGACCTTCAGTTGACATCACCAGCATATTACTCCGCCTTTAATGATAGTCTGCATTGTATGCCCAAAAACATGTGGTACACACACACACACACACACAAAGTCAATAACATATAACGACGCAAGGCTATGTACTTTTGGTGCATGCTGTGTACACACGCAGTGTTCTGAAGCTCAAGTACATTACCTGACATGTTTTACACGGACAGAATCAAAACTCTGAAGCAACTCAATTTCTCTCCCAGCCTATATGAAATGCCGTCAATCTCCAGAAGCTCCTGCCTTGTAGATTCCGAGACAGAATTTTACTAAGCGATATAAAATGACAAAGATCAGGCTTCTTCACAAGGCAGTCATGCAGGTGCCCCCAGCTATCTGTTTCACATATCTGCAATACAAAAACTCACAAACTCAGTAAAGCTGAATCCTTAAACTCCATTTTCATTTGATTAAAAAAGGATGTTTGCAAAATGACATTTCTAGCACGTATACCATGATTAAAAAATTTGTTGCATATTCTATGAATCAAATAACGTCACAATTAGATTGATTCTAAAAGCTTCTTTAGAAAGGGATCAAATCTAAGCTTCTTCAAAGGATCAAAAGCAAGATCATTTCCCCTGCTGCAAATTCAGATTAGTGGTTACTGAGCAACAAATACAACACCAAGATAATGAGCGACATAAGTGGGCAGTACAGAATGTTTAGCTATAACATTTAGAAAGTATCATTACATAACTGTTTTCAGAGCATAACGACTGCCATTATCACCAGAGAATTCACTATAGACTATTACAAAAGAAGAGACAACGGAAAAATGAAATGCACACAAAAATATGACAGCACACAAGCATATCTACCAATTGCAGATAAAACTAAATATTGAAATGTCTAGCATTAATTATATTCTGCAGTTTATCTCTGTAATTCTGCAAATTCAGACAATATTAAGGATCACAACTTTTTCAAACATCTAGTGTGAACCAAAGTAAGGTCAAATACCTGCTGCTCTTTGAGCAAGACAATAGGAGTCGTACATGCGGTATACCCAATGTGGCCAAAATGCTCTTGGAACTCTCTGAAAACTGATTTAGAGTCATTATTTCTCAACATTTATTTGGCTCTTTCTGTTTTTAAGGATTGCATGTCTGACATGGAACTTTGCTTGCCAAATCAACATTATAATCTCAGGGCTGCAGATGACAGATCTGAAGAATCAAGTCTTTTGATTGCAATTGTAACTGTGACTTCTCATCATCACTGCTTGAAGTTGTTGATTCGTTCATCGTATCAGATCCAGAATAGGAACCAATTGCAGATTGATGAACTTCTCTCTCCAGTCAATGACAGTGCACTCTCAAAGCTTTCATCTGAATTTGCCTCTGAATCATTGTCCACATCCATAGATCCAATTGACTGCACGAGAATCATTTGAAGGCAGTTTAAGTGAGAAATTATGGCCTCTTGGATTACTAAATGGTGTAAATCTCAAATGCATCCCGTGGGGCTATAATGGTATATCTTCTGGATGATTTGGACTTCCCCACATGGCTGACAGATGAAAATGTCACACCAAATAAGACATTATATATGAATATGACCAAATAAAATAAAAGGGGCAACAAATGATCAATCTCTCTCCAGACATAAAAATTTTCTAACGCTCCTTCCACATCAATCCAGCGTCTTAAACGAGGCTCTGTTGGCCACGAGTTACCACATTCAGTGAGCCATCCTCTAATCGTCGATATTGCCGAATCTATAAAAGGATAAATATAAATAGTTGAATAATCCAGCATTAGCATAGGTTAGAACTTAACAGTTTCTACTTATGAGCAGTAGAATAAACTAAATATACCTCACTGATTGTCCCAACATTCGAAAACCTTATTCTTCCATTATCAGGATCTCTGAATACGAATCTGAACAAAATTTCAGGGTAAGAAGTATAATGAAACGCTACGTAATGAAATCCAATGCAGGGGAAAAACAAGTCACTAGGGTTCACCTACCACACCAATTGTATAAGGGAGCATCAACTTGGGTTAGTGCTCTCTCAATGAAAGTACAAGGTGGGTTGAATAACTCTTAAGGGAAGGGTTGCTTCTAGAGACAGGACAACTCCTGCATATATGATGTAGAAAAAACCAAGTTCTCTTTTAAGTAACATAAAAGTAGTATATACAAACATACAAGAATATGAGGAAAATGATGACAAAAACAACACCAACAGCAGACTTCACTTTGATTCTCTTCTATTTCAAATCAGTTCAACTTGCTAATTACGACAAAAATGTTTAGGGCTAGCAGTTGCTTGATTGTTGATTCTATTATTTTTTAAATAATTCTATTAAACAACGAAAAACTTAAGACACAATGATGTTATGAAGATGACATCTCTCCGGAACAATTTTTATTGACAGAGAGCATTCAAATGACAGTCTTTTCTTTTGACCATCTAACAATAATCTGAAAAATGATTGTTCCGTGCCTACTAGTGATCCTAACTGTCTCTCAATCACCTATGATTCCTGATACGTTCCAGTTTTCTTAGAACAACTTTTCTCTACTACCAAAATGGCTATCACAATTTGCACCGCATAGCTTGTACACCTGTCATGGCTAATGCAGTTACGCTAAAGTGCCAAACATATTCAGCAGCTACCATGAGGAACTGAAGTTTGAGGTATTGAACAATCAAAAGTAAAAAGATAGTACCTTGAGGATAGAAAATAGGGAGCTTCAAGATGGGCGCCCCCCATCAAGAAAAGCCACCCTATGATGAGTGTCTTCAACCTCTGTTTCAATTAAATATAACTAAACATCAACGCTGAATGGAAAATTGGGAACAAGCAAATATAAAAACATAGGCAGACCAAACGCTTACCACCAAGATACGTATGCAGCAGAAGGCCAAACGGGGTATCGAAGGCATAATCATCGGACGTGCCGCGACCACTTCGGTCAAAATTTCACAACAAAATCAATGACATAATCAAATAAAAATACAAAATTTCATCTCAATTTTACTGTTATTATATAAAAAGTGAATAACAAATGATATGATCAAATAACAACACTGATATAAACAAAAAAATCAAATAAAAACATAAAATAAATTGAGTTTGCTACTCGTCACAGAAAATTTCCAAAACCCTAGTTCCCAAATTCATCAAATGAAATGAAATTCTGATGAGTTAGCAAGGAGGGTGAGGGAAATGATGATTACGTTACGTCGCGGTCGTCGCCGGAGGGAGTCGTCATCGACCTCTTCGACCTGGAGTTCTTCGAGATCGAGTTGTCGGATCTCCTCCATCTGCCGCCTCTCTCGCGCCAGAATTCGATCGTCGTCCATTTCTATCGCACTGTGGGAATAGGATTTGATTCGTTAGGGTTTTGTTGGGAAGAAATGAGAAGTTTGGAGTGGTTTAGAGGTTACCCGCCACCGCGAACACTTCCGGGCGATTTTGTCTTTTTCTCCCGCTCTTATGAATTCCCCAGTTAAGCTGCTTCACTGACCTTTGCACACTGTTTTTCACGCCGTCGATGCCGATGGCCAATGCCCATAGTATTTGAGGGACTAAGAATTTTATTTATTTATTATTCATAATCTTTTTTCTTATTTTATTGTATTCATTTTAATATTGTACAGACAAAAATTATCCGTGTTTCTTTAATTTTCTCTTGAGTTTTGGTATTAATTGCAAAATGCTTGAAAAAATGTTTCAAAGATATGTAAACTACAGAAGCCATAAATAAATAGTCAAGTTAAGTGGCATTTGGACTTTAGCTTACTTGAGGAGAGAGAATTAGTATTTTTAATTGATTTAGATTAAAATTTATTTAGGTTTTTATAAAAATTAAAAATTATCTGAAAAATCATGCGTAAGAACCTTTATAAGTTAACAATCATTCAAATGGTATAGTTAACCACAACATAACCACATTGAACTAATACATCTGCCATAAAAGTTCAATTTAAAGTAATCATAGACGAAAACTAGGGAACTTGAAGTTTTAATGAGAGCATAAAAATCTTTATCAATCAATTTTAGTCTCCAAATAAAATTATATTTTCAAATAATTGTATCAATAAATAAAATTTAGAATTTCTTTTTCACAAAAAAAATTTGTGAAACCTTTCAGTGAGGAGTGTTAAATAAATAAAAACATATTTTGTAACTTGAAAGTTGAAATAAATGAATTACATTTCCGACTATAATTGTAATACAAATAAATCTTTGTACCTGTATAATCAGCAAGATAGTTAAAATGTGTTACATATGTTGTAGATAAAATATAACATGTGTTAAATGTGATTGTGTAAATCCTAGGTAGATATGGATTAGGCTATTCCGTTCTGTGAGGATTAGTTTCCTAATGTATGTACTTCTATTACTATAAATAAAGAGTACACATTATGTGAATATATGAACTACATATTCCACATACACTCTGATTTCACCAAAATTCCTCTATTCTTCTCTTGCCGCACCCTTCACTAAAAACTGTCCACAACACGTTATCAGCACGCTCTTTCCGCTGTGCTCAAGAGAATTATACCGGAGTTCTGGCCATCTTCAATCATGGGGAGTATTAATTTCAATAGTTTTTTACTTTGATTTATTTATTTTTATTGAATTAATATATTGCTATTGATTCAATTTTTTTCTCCTGTTATTTTGAACGAGATTCAACGCATTGACGATGGAAATTCGGAGTTGAAAGCAATCCTGCAAACAAATTGTTCAACCATCATCATCAGCAATCCAGGTTCTTCTAAAACACGGTCTCGATTGTCGATATTTTGTCAGACCTGATTGCATGAACCTTCACCATGATGCATAACCCAATTTTCTGCGTTTAAAGAATTATTGATCTTCTGCAAATATTGTGTTAGCATCGACATTTAATATATCTGAAATATATTAAGTGAATTGATGATCGTGTGAACGAAGGAAAAATTAAGGGTTTTTTCTTATTTTTTTTCGCTTTTCTACAAAAAACATCAAATTTCGTTTTTCTGAAAAAAAACTGGAAATTCTTTACCGAAAATTTTTTTTCGTTTTTTTGAAAAATAAAGAAAAAAAATAAAAATAAAAACCCTACCGAGCCGAGCCGGCCTGAAGCCGAGCCGAGCCGGACCCGAGCCGACATCGGCCTGCAGCCGAGCCGACCCTGCGCCCAGACTCCAGCCGAGCCATGCGCCAGGCCGTTGGGCTTTAGCCTCCTCGGCACGCCTCCAGGCCTGGTCCCTGCATGGACCAGCCTGCTGCTTTTCTACCCCCAGCCCGCTGCTGGGCCCAGGGCTTGCAGCCCAGTCCTTCACCATTCAGCCCCTGCTGGGCTCGGGTTTTTCAGCCCGTTTTTCTCTTTCGGCCTGTAGCCCAAATACAAACAGTCATAGGCTGCTTCCCTTCCTTCACACAGCCCATGTGGGCTTATTTGGACCCCAGCCCCTGTTGGGCTTATTTTCTGTTCCAATTTTTTTTATTTTCTTGCTGCCCGCAGCCCAAGAAAATAAAAGTTGGGCCTGCAGCTCCAACTACGACCCACCAAAAATTATTTGGGTCATATTTGCAAACCCCGAAGGTCCCGTAGACCTATATTTCACTACCCATTCACAATATATGTTCAAATTTATTATTTTTTTTATTTTTGTTCTATATATATTGCGTTTGATTGCAGGTATATATGAACTTAAAGTTCATAAATTCGAACCTGAAGCTTCGAATAAGTGCCATGAAACCCGAAGTTTCCTTAAAAACTAAATACCCATGAAACCCGTAGTTTTCATGAAAATTTAAACCAAACCATGTCTTAGAACCCGAATGTTCTAACTTTTATGATTATGGAGATTTTATTTCCCATAACCACCAACCACAATCTTGTTCCCTCCATCCAGTGGATTTCCGAACCGTAACAAGTTCAATTTCACTAACATGGAAGTTTCTAGTAGAAACTACTTTATGTGGGCACAAGTTGTGAAGCTCCACTTGACTACTGAGAAGTTGAGAAACATTGAAGCCAATAATGACGTGGATAGAGCTAAATAAGCATCCGTCATGATCTTCATCCGAAGATTTATGCCTGAAGCATTGTAAATGGAAGTACCACAATGACGAGGACTCCATGGCTCTTTGACTCACTCTACGGATCGTTCTAATCATGCAAAGATGATCTTGCCCGAAGCAAGACACACCTTGCCTGAAGCAAGACATAACTTGCCCGACGCAAGACACACCTTGCCCGAAGCAAGACATATCTTGCCCTGACACAAGGCATGATTGAACTCCATCCGTGAATAGGTACAAATTCTGAAGTTTATAGAATCCGATTGAATTTTGACTGGAGAAGATTTTCTCGTCCTTCCATACCTCTAAAATGCTCCTGAAGAAGCACCCTAGAGAATGGAGGTTCACTAAATTCTCGGATCTGATACTACCACTTTGCTCACTGAAAAGCACAACAGTGAAAGCGGCACCCCAGTGATTCGGCTGGGATGTACCGAAGGTCTTGCTCTGTTTCGGCAGAGGTGTACCGAACTTAAGGCTCTGCTTCAACAGAGGCCTACCGAATCTACTCTTCCTTCTTCGGCTGGAGAGTATTGAATAGTGGTAGAATCAGGGTCAACCAAGGGGGTGGCATCACGACCAAACACGTGATCCCTTGGCAACTAAGACCCAAAACTTCAAGAATAAGGGACAGTATTCCCGAACCTCAACCGTGCAAAATCTACCTCCATTTTTGATGGAATAGATCATTGGCTATGCACTTATTTGTGCCCCTACCAATGTTGTTGAGGAGTACCATTCCTGTAATCAATTTGTGAGACTAATTTTGCTTCACCTAACACATATGGAAAAGCAAAATTTTGACATGGAAGGCCCTGTTGGCCGAAACCCCCTATCTTTTGGTTTAAGTTTTGAACAATTTTTCCTTTTTGTTTGGATGATTGTTTTGGTATTTGCTTTAAATTTTTTGGATATTATTATGGATATTGTCCTCGAATATGAGTTAATTGAATCATGTTTCTTATACATGTGACCGAATTCAATTAACATGTGATAAGGTATAAATGTGGGGAAGTTAGTTGTCTGGATGAACGTGTGACTATGCACACTAACTTCATACCTAAATCACCCCTCTAGCAACGAATTCAGGTCTACCTAACCTGATTAAGGGCAATGGCACTGCACCTCGTTGTATTAATGGTACTGAATTACTATTAAGGGGCCTTATATTCTCCGTTCCGGAAGAACGTCATTGAGTTATAAGGATATTCGAGCGAACAATGATCATAAAAACCACTGTAGAAAATAGAGTGACGTATCTTTGCATCACCTTCCAAAATATGAAGCCTGAAGCTATGTTTTGGGGCCAATGGGCTACCTCCCAACTGGGACATGCCACATATACGCTGGCTTGAAGCCGGGTGATTCGAGCAGTTTACTTGCTTTGGCACGACCGTTTGGGACATTCAGGTCAAAACACGATGCAATATGTTACACAACGCATCACCTTACCTGAAGTAAGGATTTTGTGCCTACAAGCACACTTTGCCAAGCCTGCTCGTTGGGGAAATTGGATTTTTACATCATCCCTAGCAAAGTTACTACATAACCCTCTTTTCACAGTGGATCAAAGGGAATAATGTGGACTCTTCCAACCAAAAATGCGGACCATGTAAATATGGTTTTTGGTTGATATATCGACACAATGGTCACATGTCTGTCCACATACACATTGCTGCTAAACTCCTGGCCAATTCTTACTTAAGGGCTCACCACCCTAATTATCCCATAAAGTCTAGAAGACTGGATAATGCCGGAGAGTTTATATCGAACAGTATTCGATAGGTATTGCATGTTTTTTTGGGCTTGAAATTGAACATTGAATTCCCCATGTTCAACCCCCAAAACAGCCTCGCAGAAGCGATCACAAAGCGCATTATCAATTGATCGCTCGGACCTTGGTGAACGCACCAAGCTTTCGGTTTCTGCCTAGGGCTATGCAATCTTGTATGCAGCCATGTTGGTCCGCCTGAGGCCCATTGCTACCCGATACTTTATAGCGTTACAATTGGTTACTGGGTACGAACCTGATGTTTCGTATTTACGCATTTTTGGGTATGCACCTTCTGCCATATTGCGCCGTCGCAATGTACCAATATGGGTCCTCAAAGAAGGATGTGAATCTTTGTCGATTACGATTCTCCTTCGAATTAGCTCTTTAGAGCCCTTGCACGCGATCTCTTTACCGCCATTTTGCGGATTGTCACTTCGATGAGACAGTCTTCCCGCCGTTAGGGGGAGATAAGAACGTCAACGTTCCTGAAGAACGGCGCGAATTATCGTGGACGTCCCCACTATGTCTCATCTCGATCCTCATATTCTAGATTTCAGAGTATTGCTCCAGACGCTTTCTCTTATCTAGATAAAGTGACGAGATCACATATACCAGCTGCAAACATGCCTGCAAGGATAGACGTACCTAACGGACGTCGAGTCAACATCCCCGAAGGGTGTGCCGCCCCGGAAGGACGGTTTGGCCGCCCCTGTTGGACAGCCTGGTACGCCGACGGCTAGCCAATCAATCTGTTCTCGGCCTGAAGCGCGACAGATCATTCAGTTCGAAGGATTCACCTCCCTAAATGTGGAGAAGTATGGCACAAAATGAATCCCTTCCTCGTTCGCTATCTCAACCATTCCACCTCATGAAATTAATCCGGATTATCCCGAGACCTGTAGTCTTGGTCCATTATGCATGCATGGATGAGTTAATGGAATTGGAATGAGATTATCATCGATGATATTCACGTATATGGTAGCTACCCAAAATAAGTGAAAAGCGACGATATCGAACTGCGTTCCGTTGATGAATGTCGACGTAGAACTGATTGGTCAAACTGGAAACAAACAATCTAGGTCGAACTTGATTCACTTGCGAAACGTAAAGTGTTTGGGCCTGTAGTTCCTACACTTCCACATGTGACGCCCGTTGGCTACAAGTGGGTTTTCGTAAGGAAGCGTAATGAGAAGAATGAAATAGTGCAATACGAAGCACGCCTTGTGGCGCAAGGTTTCTCTCAAACGCCCTGAGATTGATTACGAGGAGACTTATTCCCCCGTAATGGACGTTATAACGTTCCACTACCTTATCAGTTTGGTAGTTTCCGAAAAACTGAATATGCAGCTTATGTACGCGGTTGTAACGTATCTATAGGGATCTTGATACGGAAATATATGTGAAAGTTCCCGAAGGACTTATTGACTGATTCAAATAGTTCTATACCACAGAACACCCTCTCTATTGAATTGAGGCATTTCACTTTACGGATTGGAACAATCCGAGCGGATGTGGTATACCCGCCTAAGTGAATATTTGATCAGTTAGGGATATGTGAATAAACTATGCCCCTGCGTGTACAAAACCGAATTTGCAAGAGTTGCAGCCTATGTCGATGACATAAATCTCACTTAGACTCTGGAAGAGCTTGAGAAAACTGCCTCGCACCTGAAGTCGGAATTTGAGATGAAAGATCTTGGGAAAACTCGTTTATGTCTCGACTCGAAGTTTCGAGCAAAGTTCAGATGGTATTCTGGTCCACCAATCGAACTACACCCAGAAGGTGTTGCTTTTGAGTACACCCATGACCATTCATACGCTAGATGCAAATGAGATCCTTGAAAAGGTTGTGGAACTTGAAGTTCTATATCTAAGTTCAATTAGCGCTTTATTGTACTTAGCTCATTGCATTATGCATGACATCTCATTCGTTGTTGATCTTTTGGTAAGATACAACACTGCGCCTACACGCTACCACCAAATAGGTGTTAAAGACGTTTTTCCGTTACTACGGATTTGGGCTTATTCTATCCCTACGCATCTCAGAATTAACCACAACCCCTTGGTTATCAGAATGATGCTTACCTTGTGGGATACGCTGACACAGACTATCCGTCTGTTCCGCACAAGGTACGTTTCCAAACGGATTATGTCTTTACCGTTAGGAACACCGCAATATCTTGGAGGTCAACCAAATAGACCTTAGTTGCGACGTCTTCGAGCTCATCGCCATACACGAAGCCACCAGTGTACATGGGAGCATATTCGAAGCACTTGTAATTCTTCATCCTTCGTTGAGTTCCAACAACGATCTATGAAGACAACGCCGTATGTATCGACCAGACCATAACATGATACATCCAAGAAGTCAACACCAAGCATATTGCGTCTACATTACATCAGCATGAGCATCAGAAGATTGAAGTCAAGCATATCTGATCCGAAGACAACCTTGCCGACCTCTTCACGAAGTCATTGCCGAAGAAGCTTGTTCGAGGATTTGGTATGTGCAAATTTTCTCATTTGCTACGCTTGTAGTTCTCAGGGGGAGTTTCGTCGAACTCAGGGGGAGTATCCTGAAGTATACTCACTTGACCTTAATGTACTCTTTTTCCCTACGATCAGGATCATTTTTCCCATTGGGTTTTTGTTGCCTGACTAGGTTTTAACGAGGCACCCATTCTGGGCTGGTCATACCTTTGTGTGTTTTCTTACTACTTACGTCTTGAAGATGTTAAGTATCGACATTGCATTAACTCACTTTTCTCCTAGACTATGGGTTTTGTCCCGTCTTGGGTTTTACCATAGCCAGGTTTTGTGAGAGTTTTTATTCTTTTTATATGCAAGTTCCCTATATGAGACTCGAGTGTTCTCTACTGTGCCTACGAGACGACTTCATCAACTATCATCATCTTGAAGATCTGATGCGATATCTACTTGAGTATTTGCACACTCAAGGGGGAGTGTTGTAGATAAAATATAACATGTGTTAAATGTGATTGTGTAAATCC